>CM050518.1:44800178-46027678 GCA_027563665.1 Antrozous pallidus
GTCGGGGCAGCCTGAAGAGGATCCCACCATAGCCAGGGGAAGGATCTTGCCCCAGACTCTCCTCAGGCTGCCCAGCTGTCAAAGGCACCGCCCCAAATCAGCCTGCTGGCACCTCACAAGGTCCCATGTACCGTTACATCCCAGGTGCTGGGATGCTGAGGCCTTGGTGACCAGAGGCGGCCTTAGGGATAATTAATTGGTGTTTGCAGTTTCCCCTCTGACTGAGGATGCTTTTTATGTAAACTTGTCCAATATTAAACTGATCTCTATAATCACCCTTAAACAAAGATTGGCAGGGTTTCTTTAAGCTCCTGCCCACACGCTAAGGGGCTTAGCGCCTTGTTTTCCAAAGTTAATTCCCTCTGGAACTGCCCAGCTCTCCCTAATAGGCCCAGGTGAGATTGGCTTTTATTTACTGTTTATTTCAGAGGCTGGGGGTGGGAAGCAGAAAAGACTGCAACCGCCACTAGTGAGGGACTGGGGGGCTGGGGGAGAAACAGGGCAAAGGGGGACAAGGGGAGGTTGGGGCTTCCTTTGTTAGCGACATAAAGAGCTAGTCAATACCATTGTGGGCATGGTGGAGGGTACTCCAAGCAATCAGCCGGGGGTCATTGTTAGGGGCTAATCTACATGTGTATTTCCCAAGAACTCGATTAGGGAGGGTGAATGGACTCGGCGTGTCCCTAATTCTTCTAGCAATTTTCTGGCAGTTACGCCAGCTCATAGGCAGCCCAGCTTCAGCAAAAGTAAGGAGCCTGGCTTCTGAACTCCACCTCTGTTTAATTCATTAATTCATTAGGTGGATCAAAGAAAACCCTCCTTCCCCCATCCCCCCCAGGGGCCGAAGTGAGACTCACTAAAGCCCCTTTAAACCAGGCATAGCTCAGAAAAGCATTTCCAAAAGTGAGGAGAGTGGGGTGATTGGGGTACGGGATGTCTTAAGAGAGGGAGTCTCTGTGTAACGTGGGAAGCACAATACAGACAATAGAAGTTGGGAGAAAGATTTTGAGGAGCAAGGGCATAGAGACTAGTCCTAGCAAAATCTAAATGCAAGCAGCAGTTCTGTGGAGTGGCAGCATAAAGCAGCTCTTTTCTCGTGGGTATATACAGGAGGGCCTGTTTCTGGAAGTATTCTAGGCAAACGGCTTCACCACAACACTCTTGAGAGAAATGAGCGTCTATAGAGTTCCTTAGCCCTGGGTGGGTAGGGGGCAGGGTCACAAAGTGAGTCCATGCCATTTGACCACAGCCTCTAGGAATTTTCCCTTGAAGTGATGTTTCAGGTTTGGGGGAAAAAATGTCGATTTAAGGTCCTGTGGGCTATGGCCTCATAAAATACATAAAACAAGTAGATTGTCTGTATGTGGGTCCTCCCCTTAGTATATGTGGTTTCATCCTGGAGTAACTCCACCTGCTTCATACCACTTTGTGGGACCATCACCTCCCACTAGTCCATGTTCATTCAGGAAGGCAACTAAACTTAAGTTTCAGCCAAAGCAAAGCATAACTCATATAATCACTCTCTCTCTTTCTCTCTCTCTCTCTCACACACACACACACACACACACTGAAGTTCAACAAATACTATATTCTAGAGGTAAAAACAATATAGCCCTAGCTGGTTTGGCTCAGTGGATAGACTGCTGGCCCTGTGGACTGAAGGGTCCCTGGTTCGATTTTGGTCAAGGGCACATGCCCAGGTTGCAGACTCGATTCCCAGGAGGGGGTGTGCAGGAGGCAGCCAACAATGATTCTCTCTCATCATTGATGTTTCCATCTCTCTTTCCCTTTCCCATCCTCTCTGAAATAAATTAAAAATATGTATTGAAAAACACAAAACAATATATAACAGCCTTGGCTAATGTGACTCAGTTGGTTGGACCATTGTCCTATTCACTGCAAGGTCTCAGGTTTGATTCTGGTCCAGGCAGATCTAGGTTGTGGAGCCGATCCCTGGTCAAGGTATGTATGGGAGGGAACTGGCCAATGTTTCTTTCTCACATAGATGTTTTTCTTACTCCCTTCGTCTCTCTCTCTCATATCAATAAAAATAAATAAACATGCTTAAATCCGAGTTCACAATGATACACATAATATAAAACTTAAAAAAAGAAAATATTCTTGAGGTGGTTATCAGAAACACCATTTTTACAAATAGACAACTGATAATGCATATCCTTGATGACATTCATTACATTGGCACACATGATAAACATCTACACACCAGTTTATGAGTCAATATGACAATCTCAATATTCTCTAGTACTTTCAGATTCAATTGAAGCAAGTGCTAATATAAGGATTCTGCAGTGAATTATCCCATCATATAATTGTGGCTAAAATACATGAAGCAGTGAAGAGATGGGCCCATGTAGGCATTTCTGGCTGAACCTTCTTGGATGTGTATGTGGGAACAGACATTTCGTCTGATCACAAGATGAAACCAGGGCAGTTGGGAGCTGCTGTGTATCCAGGCAGTAATGCCCTGTTTGAAAGACTTCCTTTTGTGTAAGAACAGGGGCCACAGCTCTCTGCCGACCAGCCGGTAATTAGCAAGACGTCTCTGCTTCTTTGGCATTCTCATTGTTTCCCAATTACGATATTTTTGGGAACAACATCATAAAACTAATCTCAATTTAGTTTTCTGTTATTTCAGAGAAATCTTTCTAAGATTCACAAGGGGTAAGTTTGTGGACTTTCTCACCTCTAGCCCTCACCTTTTCTTTATAGATGTGGAAATGGGGGAACATAGAAGCGAAGGGATTTGTCCAAGAGGAAACAGAATATCCGTGACAGGACTTGAACTCCCCAACTCTTTATTAGGCCACCATGCCATGCTCAGCTATCTGGAGCCTACACTTGGGTGTCCCAAACTGGCACTCAGAGTAAGTCTGTGTATGAGCCTGGAGGAATATGTTTGTTATGAAGTAAGTCTGTGTATGAACCTGGAGGAATATGTTTGTTATGAAGTTACTCTTTTCATGACTCCCAATCATTTACCACTCTGATTACCACAGTTCTGAGCTTGCTTTTGCAGCTGGTGCCAATACAAGCAGACTTTATGTGAGAAAAAGAATCCCTTGGCAATAGATTTGCATAGCGTTTTGGCAAACAGTGATATTTCTAGCTACGTGCCATGAGAGACTATGGTTACTACCTCTTCCCAGCTCTGGGTTCAGTGACGTCATGTTAGTAGCTTGAAATCTGCCATAGTGGCAAGATTTTTACCGCACATATTGGCAAACACTACAAATCAGGGCACTTTCCTTTATCCCCCAATTAATGGGTTTTAAATATTTACTAGCATTCTATTAAAGGAAAAAAAAAATCAGGAAGTATTATTATTAAAACTAAAATAATCTATTAGATAAGAGATGTCTACCTTTCTGAGCCCCCCTCCCTCAAAGAAATATTGACACTGATCTCAGACTATGTACATAAAAGAGGGAGACTTGGGTTCTTGCCAAAGAAATGGGCTTTTTTTGAGTTGCTAGGAGCAAAGCCATATTACGATAATTCCTCTTTACTTGTTTTCTAATTAAACTAATTGAATTCAGAGTGTCTAGGGGAAGTACAAGAGAGATTTATCTCAAGGGGATGATGGTCTTGAAGCCAGTCAATCCTCTTAAGAGTGCAAGAGGACAAATCCAGGGATGCCCACTTTGTAACAGCCTTCACCCCACCCCCACCGAAAGTTTGGCCATCTTTAGGATTCTTCTCTCCTATTTTGTTTTTGGGGAAAAAATTAGGGAGCCCACTCTTCTATTTTCACAGCACCCTATGGTGGTCCTTATTATTACAATGCTTTATTTCCCATATCACCCAAATTCAATACACCCCCTTGGCTCTATTTCTGGAAATTTCTCATATCCTGACACTCCTCTGCACCTCCGCCACATTGCAGGCCATCGTCCTATCTTGCTTGGACGGATACTAAATTGGCCTTCTAACTGGTCTCCTTCCTGCTACTCTTAGCTACCTACTCTCCACTCCACTCAGCAGCCAGAAAATCTTTCAAAAATACAAATCAGATCATGCCACTCTCTCCATAAAACCCTTCACAGGCTTATTATTTTTTACACTTAGGATAACATCCAAACTCCGTCCACTGCTCTGTAACACCCCTTCCCCATTTCTCAAATAGCCTCATTGAGCACTTCTGGCCACTCTCCTATCTGCCCCAACTTGCTCACGAGCTTCAGCCACCTGGGCCTTTTTTCTCTTCTTGAAATCTTCCAAGCCCCTCCCTGCCTCCAGACCTTTGCATAGATTGTTCTCACTCCCTGAAATGCCTGCCCCCAAATGTATACATGCTCCTTCTTGTAATTTTATTTTTCTCATAGCACTTTCCACTCTCCAAAATTAATTTATTATTATTGATTTACTTGTTTGTTACCCATCTATCTTCACTAGAATTTAAGCTGCATGAAATTGGAACTTTTCTATTGGCATCCGGAATATATGTTGCGCATAGTGGTGGTTGAATGAATGAATAACTGCAAGGACCTCTATTTTACAGATGAGGAGACAGGTTAAGTAACTTGTCTAATTTCACACTGCCGTTAATTAATTCGAGGGAACATTTCCCCCCCTACATTCCTATAATCAGTCATCAAGATTAATTCTTTCCCAGGTGTTTGGAAAACGTCAAATTGTTTTTGCTTTTTTTCCCAAATATACCACAGAAATCATCTGATCATTTTCAAAAGCCAGTTGCATCTGCTCCGGTCTTGTTAGCATCAGCGCTGGCTGGGGTCTCCTTCCTCCACCGCCTTTGATGTGCGTTTTCCTGTAATGAGGCCAGCGCACTCAGGCCCCACCCCTCCTCTCTGAGCGGAAGCAGCATTGTAGTGAATGCTGTCCTTCCAAAGTGGCTCCTGCAATTCTACTGCAGTTACAGCTTTAGTTTACGTTTACAGTTGACAGCAGTTTCATAGACATTTGTTTCTCAATTTTTAATGTACTTTCTCCTTTGACCCCTTAATCCCTAAAAATGCTGATCTTATATGTCCTGACACTATTAATTAGACCCGTTTACCCTCTAGATGCTTCCAATAAGGCTCTCAGGATGCTCCAATGAAGGGTCTTCATTCAAACGTCAGGGGCTTACTACACTTACTACGGGGTTAGCATTCTAAGTTAAAGGAATGAGTTTTAAAAAACACAACTTGGAAATGTTTAAATGTTTTCTGAAATGACATAAGAGAATGAGCAAGCATGACTTGGTACATTTATGCTATCATTCTACAGCTCCAGGAATTAGACATCATCTAAAAACGATGCTGTCAGTTTACAGATGAAGTTCAAACAACATAGTATAGTGTCCCAAGGATAGCAGCACTTCAGGGCAAAAAAGCTAAACTTGGGTACATGTGGATTTGTTGTACTTATATTTCTAGTTTTGGTAAGATTTGGACTTTTTCCATAGTAAAGGCAAACATTTTACAAGATTTCTGAATATGAATTTAATTTGTACAATACCTAATTTTATAATATTCTCCAAGCATAATTTTCCCCACTGTATCCCCCATTCAATCTTGGCTGACACAATCAGACAGACAGAAAGTACAGGACCTTTTTTTCTTGCATCTGCACTGGAACCTTAGCAGCAACTCCAAGCATAATTTTGTAGTTCTCCAAATTGCTCATTTTTTACAATATATAATTTATGTCTAGTATGAGTCAATTGGTTGGAGTGTCATCCCATGCACAGAAGGGTCTCAGGTTTGATTCCTAATGAGGACACATACCCAGGTTGCAAATTCGATCCCTGGTCAGGATTTGTACACGAGGCAATGGATCCTTGTTTTCTCTCTCACATTGATGTTTCTCTCTCTCCCTTCTTCTCTAAAATCATTAAATATATACCCTCAGTTGAGGATCATGTGTGTGTGTGTATAATAAAACATTATATATATATAAAATATGTAATTTATTTGTTGTGAAGGATAGCACACAGAGAGAAAAGTGATCAAAACATAAATTACACCTCAGTGAGTTATTACAAAGTGAATAGAGAGGCAAGGTCAGCTTCATGGGTGTTGCAACACCTTTAGAAGGATCCTGTCCTTAGTTTAATACTATGTAAATATTAAAATTCATAATTGTTTTTTAACAACCTTTTATTTGGCATCTCACTCAGCATCCTTTGAAAGGAGGTTACATTGGCTACAGAGATAGTCATGACCTTCTCATTTTGCACTAGGCCCCACAAATTACATAGCTAGACATATACACAATAAATAAAACTCTGCCAACAACTCAGAGACACTCCCAGTATTCTCCTCACTATTGAGGTAAGAGTATTTTCGAATTACCATTGTGATATCTTTTGTCTTAGTGTTACTTTAGAAATTGGAATATTTCTAATTTTATTTAAATTTCTATTTTTCAATTACAGTTTTACATTTAATATTATTTGTATCCAAGCCGCTATTTCTAATATAGACAAAAACCTAAGGATGATTCAGCAATTCCACTTCTTGTGGAATTCCACAAAATTTCACTAAAAAAAATGAAAGCAGGGACCAGAATAGATATTTGTACACTCGTGTTTATAGTAGTATTATTCACAATCATCAAAAATTGAAAGCAACCCAAGTGTCTATGGATGAAATGAGTGGACAAACCGAACGTGGCATATATTAGTACATCCAATGAAATATTATTCAGCCTTAAAAAGAAAAGAACTTATGATACATGCTACAACAGATATGAACCTTGAGGACATTGTGCCAAGTGAAATAAGCCGGTCAGGAAGGATGAATATTGTATGATCCATTCATGAGGTTCCTATGATACTCTACAAGGCTAAAGGCTGATGAAGTCTGTTCTCTGCCTTCATACCTCATCTTTTACCACATCCCCACTACTACCCTTTGGCTTCCAACTGTGCAAGTGCCACACTTGATGAAAAACATCAACAATGTTAAGGAGCCTGGGAGTGGGGGTACTGTGGTTTTTGTCTGCTGGTGAGTCTGCAGCCTGAGCTCCTGGTGGCACCCTGACCTTCCACATCCTTTTCTGAAGGACTCTAAAGTCATGCTAATGATTGGACTAGATGAGACTTTGTGGAAGGAAATCACAGAGAAAAATCCATTTGCTTTTATTTCTTTCTGGCTGTCCTGAAGATCTTTAAGCAGATATGTGTTCTGTGTCATTCACAGCTGAAATTCCATATTAGCCACATTTATAGCTAAAAGGAAAGTATCATTTTCTGCTGCCACGTGCTAGCTAAACATTCTATCAGGAACAATTAGAACATTAGGTTGTTGTCTATGTGTTTGTAGAGAGTTTTGCCATCATGGTTTTCTAACCCTGCTCACTGCATTGAATACGTGCTGCTCAAGACTTCCACAGGAGAGGGGTCACCTCCGCCTTGACCTGTTCCCCTCCTCCAGCCCTGCCCTCCCCTCACATCATAGAACACTTCTGCTCTGCTGTCTGCTTGATTTCTGTGATCGTGGCCTGAGCTTTTTCTTTTATGGTGTCCAAGTCCATATTCTGAAGATTCTGTAACTGCCCCAGAATAGAATCCTTATCTTCTTCCTCCTCGTGATCTTCATCTACCATTTTTCGGAGATCTTCGGGCAAGTCCACATCATCTCCAGCCATCTGGATTTGGTTCTCATCCATTTCACTCTATGTGGAAAAACAAATGCAGAGATAGAGAGACCAGTCTAAAATAAGCAAACAAACACTAAAAGTAGCAGGAAAACAAAGGTCTGTTGAGGAATGAAGGGAATGGCATGCCTGGCCGTCTCTCAGCAGAGTCTGAGCCTGGTAGCTGTCATGGAGGCTGGTGGTCCTAGTTGAGACACCCCTCTTTCAGTGCACTTGGGTGGTTCAGAACCTCTAGCACAGTGGTTCCCTGGATCCAGCCGCCTCACCATCATGTACAAACATGTTAGAAAGACAAATTTTCGGGCTCCACCCCAGACCTAATGAATCAGATACTCCCAGTGGGGCCCAGCAATCTGTGTTTTAAGAAGTCCTTTCTGTTGTGCTGATGATGCAAAGTTTGAGAATCAGGCATTAACTGGGCTTCGGCCTTCAGCAGCGTGATTCAGTGGCCCTGGCTGATATGATTCTGGGTGGGGTTTGGGTTCACAGTGGCCTGACAGTTCTCCCCCATTTTAGTCATCACTCTTGACTAGCAACTTCTACTTAACTATTGCCCCTTCTACTAGACAGGGGCCCCTCATGGGTGCAGAAACTTGTCAACTTCAGCCTTCCATCCTTGGCACCTGGAAGCCCATCTGGCTCCCACTCAGCATTCCTAACTAGTCACAGTTTGCCTTACAATTTCATCTTGTGGTTCTAGGCATGGCTGTCCCAGATTTCTAAGATCATGCTACCTATTATCTTGTTTTGTAATGAGAAAGAAGAACCTAGAGAAAAAGTTTCTCTGGGAAAGGTAAGGGCTATTGACATCCCCAGATGGCTGCTATGAGATAATTTTCTGAGATCAGGTTGTAACAAGTGCTAAACTGGCCTCAAGGGCAGATAAGATTTAAGAGAATGTCAGAAAAGCAAATGATAAGAAATATCTAAGTAGAATTGAGGGCCCACCTTGATACATTGTGACCAGTCTTTAGTTTGTCACCAAAGCACATGACAAATCACATAAATATAAAACGATCATCTTAGTCTTAATCAGACCACATAGATTTGGTTTTAAAAAGATTTTGACACCTGCTGAGTCCAAGGTGGGGTTCAATCAGCATCTACAGAGAGCATCCCACCCCCCTTGCCTGGGTATTTAGTAGTGATAACCATAAACACATATTGGTTGTCTCTAGGTCCAAATGGTGAGCCAGGGCCATGTGTAAACTTGAGTCTCCATCTCCAAAGTGGGTCTCCGAGGGCCCTTTCCATTCTAATTGTACAAGGCTCCATATTCTTCAGCAGATCCTTTGAGAAGCTGGAGGCCACAGCCTTTCCACAGAGCTGCTTCCTGTATTTGTTTCTCTGGGCAGACTAACAGCGAGCCTGACTCTAGAAACAGCTGGACAGGCAGCCTTCTGATGACAGTGCCCCAGAGACATGGTCCTCACAAAGGTCCTCCTGAAGGCCTCTGAGAAGGCCCACTCCCAGCATAACCTCCTGAGGTCAGAGAAGCCTTTCCTGCACTTAGCCAAGCTTCGGCCCCTCAAAGTGCTTAATGGATTAATTAGTTCCTAGTCAAACTGTTGTGGGGATTAACTAGTTAGTTAATCCCCAGGGGCTCTCAGCCAATCCTCTCTGTCAATTTATTTTTTATTTACCTACCCTAGCGGTTGCCTTCCTGCTGATCATTCTCTGGGCAGTTTTGCTGGGAGGAGAGGAGACATCTGATTGCAGCCTGTAGAGTCTCAACTCATGTCAGTGAGGGACATCTGTCTTCTCTTATGCACCCCAAAATAACATGTAATGATTTGAAGGGCATTCTTGGGAATTCTGACATCCCATCCATGTAGTTGGTAATAAGATCTCTGCGGATGTCACCAGGCCCTCAGAGGGGGTGGCGGTTTGCACTGGGTCACTGTGACTCCTGTACTCATGGTCAGCCCCATGAGAAGGCCTTTCTCTATTGGCACCTTACCTCTCACCTAGGAATGACCCATTTTTGTTCAATAGGCTCAGCTTCCTAGAAATCCGGGCCTATTCATTTTCCATTTGTCACCAGGCCCTCAATTCTGGGAAAAAGCCACCTAAACGCCCAGTTTCCCTACCCTGTCAGTCCCATCCTCATGTTTATGGGACACAGAGGATGAGCACTGATGTAGGTCCCAGCTCACAACCTGGCCTTCCTTTTTTCAGGTTGTGGCTCCATCTTTCCCTGTGTGTATGCTTCCCAGACACCCACCCTACTCTTCAGCCCTAGCAATACTCAGGCCAGCAGCTCAGGGTACTCTCAGGATGACAGATCAGGTGCCAAGGCCTGGGCAGGCCCCAGAATGCATTTAGGCAGGGAATTTGGTACTGGGAAATTGAGTATGGTCTTAAAGAGGGGTATGGGCTCTGGATAGGCCCATCCCTTTGGCCTTGCAGAATTCTCACCCCATGTGAAGGGGTGTGGCTTGAAAAAAGACAGCGGGGGGCCCTCTACAGCATGGAGCCAAGGCAGGTGGCCCAAGTTGCCCAGTCTAAAGGCAATGTTGGGCGCCATGGTTGATGTGGCTCAGTTGGTTGAACGTCATCCTGTGCATCAAAAGGTGGTGGTTCGACACCAGTTAGGGCACATACCTAGGTTGTAAGCCCAATCCCCAATCAGGGGAATGCTGGAGGCAACTGATAGATGTTTCTCTCTTACATCAATGTTTCTCTCTCTCTCTCTCTCTCTCTCTCTCTCTCTCTCTCTCTCTCTCTCTCTCTCTCTCTCTCCAAATAAAAATAAGTAAATAAAGACAGTGTTGGATGTGGTCAGAGTTCTACAACCACCATCCTTCTAGAAGGACAGGGAATTTGGCGTCTAGGTGGCTTTTTCCCAGAATTGACAGTCTATCAGCAGCACAGTTGCTTCTGGTGATACTTCTAGTACTGGAATCAATTTCCTGGATTATGGACACCTTATGACTAAGGGTAGGACAGGGCCAGTGAGTGGCTAGAGGCAAAATGACATGCTCTGGAGCCAAGCCTGGACTCCTGGCCTCATTAGCCCTGGGTCCTCACCAAGTGAGACAGCTCAGACCTAACAGGTCAAGGGCCAGAGTTCCATTTGCAAAAAGCTGAAGCAGATGCACACTGCTTTCCTGCAGAGATGGCCTAGGACAGTGGGGAGATCATGGGGTTTCAAGTCAGGAGACCTTGTCTGTGCCCCAGTACTGTCATTTGCCTACTGCATGACTTTGGGCAAGTCAACAAACATTTCTGGTGAGGGCACCCTCAGAGGATTATTGAGCAGATTGAATGAGGCATGTTGTGAAACAGATTTGTAAATATCTAAGACTGGGACAAACAGTGTCTATGGTTATTAATGTTTTAGAGGAAGAAGAGCAACTTGATATCAAGGTCTCTGCTAAAAGGGTGCCTGGGATAAAGAAGGCATGGACAGCGAAACAGATCAGGGACGGGTATAGGCCCTTAAGAGAAGGATCTGGGACAGAGCAGGCAATTAAGGAGTATAAGTGGGATTTATACAGAGGGCCCTAGGGAGCCTTGCCTTCTCCTGTCTAATAAACCGCCCTGCCAATGGTACCTTGTCTGCAATACAAACAATGAATGTCTTGTCCAGACTTTCTGCTGCTCACCGATAGATCTCAGGTTGGATATTTGACACTACAAACGCATATAAGAAAGGCAGTAATGCCTCGTTACATCCCACAAATATAAGTGCAATTACAGGCAATAGGAATCAGCTCCAGGGAGGGGAGGATTGGTGCTGAAAACCAAGGCATGCATGCATGAATGAAGGAATGAAGAAATGAGTGAACGAAGTGAACTAGCATACAATTAGGGACTGATAAGCTACACTGTATTCTTAGAGGTTCTGTTTCAGAGGTCTTCTCATTTCTAGAAATCTTATCAATTTGGGATATTGTTTAATGCAGTTAAGAGCTCATTCTTTTTATGCTGTCTCAGTTTTAATCTCTTGGTTTTTAACCAGATTTATATCCTTAATCACCAAGTACTGAATGCCCCATTACTTAAATAGCCACATATCCTGCCTTTGTTCTTATCTATAACTGATTGATGGCTTTTCATTGAAGGATAAGCATGATCCTGGATCTGGACTTCCTATACCCTGGCTCTTGATCAACTGGCCTTCATTTTGTAGCAGACTTGAGATATAACAACAAACTGTCATAGATGGTTATATAGTCAAAATGCTGAGCATTCACTAGAAGCGTTGTTAGAGTCTAGTCAACCAGCTTGGTGTGTAAGCACATACAAGTGTGTTGGAAACTAGGTAGCTTTGATTTGTTTTGGGTTTATCTGTTTTGGTGTACATGATACCAGATAGCTAGATTAATGGATTTCCTTATTTTTGGTGAGTTGATCTAACATTTGATGTTTACATATTTGTGAGCATTATGGACTTCAACAGTCACGTGTCTTCTTCATCAATCACCCCTCACTACCTCTAGCCCAGGTGACAGCAACTCCTGGTTCCTGCTCTGCAGAGCTTATGTGAGTGGGAATATAAAGCAAAGAATACAGCCAGTCAACAAACACCTCCATAGGAAGTAAAAGTGAGCAAAGTAAGGGGGATCTGGGCCAGGCCAGAGGGGAGTAGGCATGAGGATTTTGGGGGCCAGACTCCTATAGACATTCATCCTTGTTCTGACCAGGGGATCTCATCTTACCCTGACATTTACAGACTGTGTAACCGTGGGAAGTTATTTTCCCTCTCTCAGATGGTGTTCTTATCTCGAAGGGTGGGTGGGAGGGTTAGCTGAGAAAGCTGGTGTGGCTCAGAAACATGTATTACATTTCCACTGTGCAGCACCAGGATCCCAGAATTCTTTCTTCCCTTCCTCATGTCCCCTTAGGACGTTCAGTCCACAGTTCTTTCAAGAGTGTGAATAGAAGGAACAAACTGAACTGGAGTAGGATGGAAGGAGAAGGAACAGAGGGCCTTGGCTGGGCCTCTTCATCAGCCCCCCGACCACCCCCCCCAAACAACTGCTCAGGAGCAGGAGGTTCTGGTGTCCTGCTGAGCAGCCCTCAATTCAAAGGAGGAGAGCAAAGAAAGGTTCACAGAACCATATATTTCTTTAAGAGGCAAATTTTAAATTCAATTCTGATGGGGCTTTCAGTGTGACACTTTGAAAGACAATTCTATTGATAGACTGTCTTCTATCTTCATCTTTGTTCAAACTGAACGATGCCCTTAATACAGCAAACAAACACCAGGTGTAACTAAATCATGGATCTCAGCAGGGGGCATGACATTATTTTTCAATGACTAACTTAGATTGACAATTCCGTTAATAGGATTAGGATTCGTTGTGGAACAGTTTTCTCTTATTAATTTGGCTTGACTTACATACACATTTTGAATTAACTAGGAAAAGGGGCACCTTTGTTTTTAGACATAATCTTGTAGCTTTATTTAAAATGTACCACTTCTTCTAGTTGAAGAAATATGACATCTTAATTATAATGTCAAGGAGCCATTGCATTTTACACAGAATTATAATTTTGTATTATAATATTATGATCACTTGTTCTTTTAGACTTGTTCTTTTCATGAAAATTTATTTTAATATAACTCTCATGGCAGATAGATTCTTTCTGCTCTTTTTGATACTTTGTCTTTTGGGTATGATTTCTTCCTGCTCCTCCCTCCCCCAACCTCTTTTTTTCAATAACAATCATAGCAAAGGTGTGTGTGTGTGTGTGTGTGTGTGTGTGTAACTTTCATTTGCCAGAATCCATACAAGGCATTGAGATAAAGATGGAAAACTGAGAGCCCCTTTTTGTTAAGCAGCACATTGTAGGTAGTAAGAATAATCAGGGTGGAAAAGGCATAAGAGACATGTACTCAGGTATTACAGGAACAAGGAAGAGAGTGGGGAGAGAGAGGTCATAGAAGGTTCTGGAAGAAATGGCACTAGATCAAAATCTTACAGGAGGGAAGGGAACCACAAAGAATAGGGTATAGAGAAGCAAGTGGGAAAAAAGTACAGTCCAGGCAGAGAGTGGCACGAGGCTGAAAAGACAGGAACCATATCATGAGGCCAAGGGGTTTGACTTCATTCTAAAAAGTCATGGCAAATCTCTCTCTCTCTCTCTCTCTCTCTCTCTCTCTCTCTCTCTCTCTCTTTCTCTCTCTCTCTTTAAAGGGAGAAACAGGATCAGATTTGCCTTTTGGAAACCTCACTGATGTTTTAAGAGGAGCAAGACTCAAAGTCAAAAAGCTTCTAAAGAGCTATTGAAGTAAAAGAGGTGAGGAATGATGAGGCCTGCACTTGGGATGGATTTGAATATTGTTTAGGAGGTGAAATTAGCATGACACTGTTATTTGCTGGAGGAGGAAGAGTTAGGACTTCCAGTTTTGGGAGGTGGAAAAGTGCAGAGGATGAGGGGATGGGCAGGGTGAAGCCAACAGGAAGCCTGGTTTAAGGGATAATGAAAGACTGTTCTGGAGATGAGGTTTGAGGAGCTCCAAAGAGAGGTGACATTTAGGGAGAAGGTATGGGCTGGAAGTCTGCACAGCAACACACACATAAGTGATGGCTGGAAGCAACAACAAAGTGTAGCCATCTGAGGAAAATGTTTGACTGGAGAGGGAAAAGAGCAGATGGAGGGAGCACCCTCTGAATTTGGGGCGAACAGGGGAGGCTTAGCCATGAGAAAGAAGGAGGAGAAATAGTTTGAGGAGAATGAGAACCAGAGGGTGGTATCCAGAAGCTGAGAGGGGGCCTCAGGGAGGAAGCAGTGACCAGTGTCTAACCAAAACAAAGAGGAACAAAAAGATAATGGAATCATTTGATCAAGTGTCTGAAGAAGGAGTTTCAGCAGAATGGTGGCCACCAGTCCTTTAAGAAAGACACCTAGAAAGCACGTTTAGTCTGTGTGTTTTCATTGGGAGAGACCCAACTCCTTTATAAAGGAGAGGCCAATAGAGAGGAAAACCTGAACATATAGAATTAATGGACTGAGATCCAAGTCCCACGTGAGCATCACGGCTTGCCATGGCATCGGAGGCCCTCTAATTACTAGTGATTGGAACACCAGAGGAAATCAGCAGAGCGGACATGGACATGAGCATGGTCATGGCTGATGCGTTTTCTTAGATGTGCTGCAGATGCTGCCATTTGATCACTGCACTCATCTGACTCCTTGCATGATCACTGCAATTAAATGTGGTCATCAGAAGACACATTTGGGTATATATGACACATGGGACTGTCACTGACAATAAACAATAACCTCAGAGAGGAGGCCTTTTATAGTTTGTCCCTTTCTTACAGCCTAAGCTTCCTTTCCCTATTCAGCAACCCGGTGACAACATTCTTTTCCACAGAAAACACCCGCCAAATAACTTAGAAAACATAGTGCTAATTCCTCAGTGCGACATTGTTATCCTCATTATACCAGACAGCTCCCAGGAAGACAGATCCCTCAGGTCTGCTCTCTACTGGGCCTGCGTAAAGGGGCCAGAATCGCCTCCTGCTGGCTACACAACCATGGACGGCTGTGACCCTGAGGAATTGTGAATGAGGCACCCCAGTTGTCCCGTTAGCAGGGGGACATGTTGAGTGTGTCCAGCTCCCGGAGGACTGTTGATACTATCAGTGTGGCAACTTGCCCACTATGGACTTTATAAGATGGCCCAAGGCTAAAAATTCTGCAAACTTCGAGGGAGATTAAGGTTGTTATTAGGAGCCCATTAAGGCTTGGGTGACCCGTTCCTTCTGCCCAGAACTTTTTTTCTTGTTGTTAGACAATTGTGTTCAGTTCTCAAATCTACCATCCTCTGTGGAGAAACACAGGTTAAAGAGGTTGTGGAGGGAAAGAGCATGAAAAATACCAGGAGCATAAGGAGACTCAAGGCCTGGTTGGTCATAGTAAGATTTGTGGACTTGGGGAAGATCAGATGAAACTCAATTTACAGGAGTTTTATGATTATGCATTGAGTCTACACCTATGTCATGTGCTTTTCTGTAGATAAAAAAAGTAAATTCACTAGAAAGAGAAATAACACCCAGCATTGGGGTAAAAGAGCCAAAGTGTCATGGTGGCTCAGGAACCCACACCTGCTCTAGGAAGAGACAGAGGAAGAGAAAGGGGCTTCTGGCATGCTCCCCAGATGTCCCAGCCTAGTCCAAAGGTTATTGCTGACTCTTAATAACAATATCATTTGCCTTACAGATGACTTTTGATCACCATTTAAAAAAAATAGTCATCATATTGTATATTACAGCCCTGGGACCTATTTCCTTTCTAAATGAAAGTTTGTCTTCTTGACCCCTTCATCCATTTTTCCCACCCCAACCCTTGCTTCTGGCAATCTGTTCTCTCCCTCTCTGAATTTTTTTTTAAGACTGCACATATGAATGAGATCATACAGTATTTTTCTTTCTCTGACTTATTTCACTTACCATAATACCCTCGAGGCCCATCCGCATGGTCACAAATGGCAGGATTTACTTCTTTTTCATGGCCAAATAATATTCCATTGTATATATGCCACTATGACCATTTTTAATTGCAGTAAGGAGATAAGTAATCAATTAAGTACAGAAATCAAGGTGCCCCCATGAAGGAGATGTATTTTGTGACTTTAGCAGCTGTTGTCCCATCTCCACCCTCACAGTTCTCACTGGCTCAGGCCTCTGTCCACCCCCTGCTGCTCTAGGAGGGTAACATTGGCTGGTCATTCCTTTCCCTCCAATTCACTGGACATGTTACCATGGTATGGAGTTTTCCAAATCACCATGTTCCCCTGGGCACTGCCTAGCCTTCCAGGGCCTCCCTGGCCCTCAGAGGTGCATCTAGGAAATGAAAACCTGTAAATCCCCATGGTTTTCAGATGGCATTCGAGGGTTCTTCTGCAAAATCAAAGGAAGACCTAACATTACACCCAGTTCTGTAGTAGTGGCAGCATGAGCCCCTCCACATGCAGGGACTTGACACAGCATGGGATTGAAGCATGGCATTCAAGCCCTCGGAAATGGCTATCCCCACTCATCTTTTCTCCTAAGTCATCTCCTCTCAAGGCTGCATATGCCAATTCCACAAGTACTGCCAGTCTTTCAAGACCCCTGGCTACCCTGGTTGCTGTGGAGACAGCTGAAAACTCCATCCTGGCATGCTGTGCATGGAAGCCTGCTGCTCAGATGCCCCCCTCTCACCTGTCCCCACCCAGGTCCCTCATGCGTGGTGCCACCTCTTGCTTTGTGACAACTGCTCCTAAGAGGGCCCGCCAGGCTCCTCCAGGCTTGCTAGCACAGCTACTTCAGAATACAATGTGCAATCAAAAGAATGGACTTCAAACAAAAAAAGTGATCCTCAGGCATTTATTTCTGTTCCTCAACGCACCATTGTCCCTGCTACAGCCCCACGGATCCTGCAGAAGAACTAAAACAGTCACAGCAAGGGTGGGTTTCTCCGGGGCTGCTTGTGCCCGCTGTGACTAGGGACACCAGGGGGTGCCAGGGGCCCGGATTCGTGTCCGGTGCAGCTGCTGCTACTGTGGGCTCCTAGGGGACCCAGGGTCTGGCTGGGACAGAAGTGGCCATTCTGCACAGACAGGAAGCCACAGCCTGAAGTGTGATGTTTGATGAAGGATAGGGGAGGCGGGGAGTGGAGACTGGAAAATGTGGCTCTTCCCCAGAGCCCCTTTCTAGCCTAGAGGCTATTGAAGGCCCTACCTCACCCAGAGCCTCAAAGAGGTGGATGGGAGGGAAACTGTAACCTGTGTCAGCCACAAGGCAGAGGAAGTGCCCAAGTGGTGGCTGGAGGCAAATACAAGGTGCTGCGTTGAGGTTGGAGCGTTCGCCACATCTGAGGATAACTGGACAAAGTGGAACATGATGGATCATTATACACCTCCCCCCCTCAAAAGCAGCAGTTGTATTATTACTGTTTTCTACACCATAGGCACATTCTTAAAGCATTGTGTGTAGAACCCGTTTTGACAAAACAAAGCCATAACTAAGGTGGCCTAGGAGGCCCCCACCTGACAGCAAAGGATTAAGTCTTATCTCTCTATTTGGATTGTATTTGAAATTTAGTCGTCAACTCACAGGTCTGTGGTCAAGCTATCAGACAATACAGAAGAAGGAAAAGGGATGTGCTTGGCTTCTGGGGGTGGCATTCTGTGACACTTCACTGAAATAGTGACCAGGGACAGAACAACCTGTCTGTTCCCAAAGTCTTCATGTAGTTTTAAGCCACATAGAATCGAAAACTGCACTAAACTTTTGGGATGCCTGGAGTATTAAGAAGAGAAAGAGCAGAGACCAGGGAATGAAAGGGATGGTGTTCAATCCTTTCTTAAGTCACTCTTTTTCATGGTTGAGAGGCCTAAGTTCCAATCCTGGCTGTCACTCAATAGATGTGGGTTTTTACAAAGCTATTTAATCTCCCCCACTCCCACCCCCACCCCAGCGACTGCAGTTTCCTTGTGCTAAAAGTGGTGTTTGTTTCTTACATGAACTCTAAGGCCTCTTTCAGGGTTAATAAAAATATCAGGTAAGGTTTCATAAACATGATGAATTTGAAACAGTACAGGAAAGGGGCTATATGAGCACCGGTGAATCATGCAATGAAAGATTCTGGACGTCACTGTTAACCATTTATCAACTTTGTCATAGTTCATCCATTCCCAACACAGCTGGCTATGGGGAGCAGTACCCTAGGCCAGTGGTCAGCAAACTCCTTAGTCAACAGAGCCAAATATCAACAGTACAACGATTGAAATTTCTTTTGAGAGCCAAATTTTTTAAACTTAAACTATATAGGTAGGTACATTGTTATTAACTTCATTAGGGTACTCCTAAGCTGGCCTTTGCTAAAAACTCAAGGGACTAAAGAGCTGCATGTGGCTCTCGAGCAGCAGTTTGCCAACCACTGCCCTAGGCAGTTGTAGTCGCTATCACTCCCCAGGGCCTGGCCCTTTCCAGGGAGGATATGAAAGTGCAGATTTCACAGCTGTAATTCTTTCCTCTTTCCATAGTTTCTGTTAGAGAGGTTCTTGTCCCAAATGCTAGCTTGGCTCAGAGATGTGGGAATTATTTTTCTCTGAAGAGCGTCAAAACCCTGCTGCTGAGCCTGAAGGGGCTCACCCTGAGGATCGGGAAATGAATAGGACCACTGGCTCACCACCAAGGAAGAAAACAATCAAAAGCTCCGATTCTTGAGATTCAGAGATCCCGAGTTGCCGTATTGTTTATAATGTCAGTGCGCTTGCCCATCGTCTCCAAGTCCCCTAGTTGTTATGATCAAGAAATGATTTCTGTGCAATAGGAAAAGCTATCATATATTGAGCTCTTTCCATTAGTCAGGCACTGTACTAGGCTCTTTACGCTATAGGGCTGGGCAAAGGAGGTTTACAGTTGTGGGTATGCAAAACAGAGTTTATTCTTGTATCATTATCTAGTAATCATTGGATTATTTTATATACAAACAACTGTAAACCTACTTTTACCCATCCCTATTTTATCACAGACAAAAACCTTATAAAGCAGGTGTCACTGACCCATGTTATAGGTGGGGAAGCTAAGGCTCAGATAGTTTTAGAAGCCCCCTGTCAGAGTGGCACAGCCAGAATTAAAACCCATTTCTCATTATATCCCACAGAAAGACAGCAGAGCCACTGACAAAAATAAATCCTTACAAAGTCCCACCTTTGCGGAAGAGACATGGCATGTTGGCTGTGTGTGTGTGTGTTTAATTTATGCTTCGTTCCAAACAAGATTTGTGGTGCTTAATCAAATGTACCCAAGGCAGGAGGCAAGAGCTTCAGTTCAGTAGTGTAAATCTGAGTCAGGCATCCTGCCTGGCGGGACGGGGGTTGGGGGGTGGGAAACCACAATACCAAACAGCAGAGTCACCCCAAGGAGCACCAGGAAGCCCACCAGACACTGGGAGTGGAAGGCACAGTGTTTAGAAGCGCTCCACTCTTCCACAATGCAAGCACGGTGGGGAAAAGTACTTGCTAAACCTAAACCCAAGGCACAAAAAGCAAGGCATTCTTTTCAAACTTCGTTGGTTTGAAGTGAGTTCAATGTCATTGGGAGTTTTCCCATTCTGGGTCCTAGGGATCAATATCTCCCACAGGGTGGGTCTATTTAACCCTTTGGTGACTTCAGCAGTGACCTTGCATGGACAGTGTGGCCTGTCTCCCTTTGTTTCCTTGCTTGTCACTTCTGAAGTCAGCTTTTGGGGATCTGCAGGAGACCTACTGGGGGAATTGATTTAGTGGCTCTCATCCTGGGGGTGGGGAGTTACAGCGGGGAGGAGCGTGTACTTTGGAGGATCTTCCTCTCTGGTTTCTCCCGATGTTCTCATAGGGAGTGTGCACCTCCAGAATGTGAAGTTGAATATGGACCTAAAGTCATTGAGAAGAGCTGGGCGATCCCCAAGAAGGGGAATGTCCGAGCCAGAGGAGCTAAGTGCTGGGCCCTCTGTCACCCATGCAGGCCTGGAAGAGTGTGTCTGAGCCCTGTCGCACATGCCAACACATCCTCTCCCCTCCACTCCACCAGTGAAATAAAAACAATGTGCAGTAGATGCATTGTGAATAGCTTGGTCCTCTCAGCCAAGACAGGTAGGACGGAGCTGGGTGATGACCAACCCTGCCACATCATTCCCCCAAAGAAGCGACCGATCATTCCTTTGACACAGAGGCAGAGAATTAAAGAAGTTAGACCCCAGGCCTTGTCCTTCCACTGTGTGGCCTTTGGGAGGAGGGGACTTTCTCTGGGCCTCTGTTTCCCCTAATGTAGGACTGAGCCTACTCACAGAACTGTGAGGGGAGGAAATGAATTGCCACATGCAGAGCACTTGGCACAGCACCTGCACTTAGAGCTCAATGAATGGCAGCTGTGATTATTAGTCCCATTATGAATTTGTATATAGCCGTTCTAGAGTCTTTAGATACATTTACGTGAAAATGTCATCTGCAGGTGTTCATTTTGTTGAGTGGAAATGGAAGTTTATAGAAACAGAATGACTGGGATCCAATCTTTATAAACTCCTACTTTAGTACTCTTTTCACTACACCATGCCTTGGTTATGCTTAAAATATATACACTAGTGGCCCAGTGCATGAAATTCATGCACTGGGGTGGGGATGGGGGGTCCCTCAGCCTGGCCTGCACCCTCTCCAATCTGGAATCCCTCTCACAATCCAGAACAACTGGCTCTTAAGCGCTCACCTGCCTGCCTGCCTGATGCCCCTAACTGCTCCCCTGCTGGCCTAATGACCCTAACTGCTCTGCCCTCCTTGTCTGATCCCCTAACTTCCTATCTGCTCTCCCTTCCTGGCCTGATCCCCCTAACTGCCTATGTGCTCTCCCTTCCTCTCCGCATGCCTTCAGACCCCAGCACAGGAGTGTTGAGAGCTCTCTACTGATGTCCCCTCTTGGGCTGGCCTGCATGTGCTTCTGCCGGGGGGGGGGGGGGGGGGAGGCGCCCCTGGTGGCAGCCTCACATTCTGGTGGCACAAGTTCCAGCCTCTGTCCCCGCCCCCCAGCTCCAGTGCATGTACACCTTTGACTGGTTGTGACTTGGACACACCATAACAGATTAATTAGCATATTCCCTCTTTATCATATAGGATATATATATATATATATATATATATATATGTATACACACACACACACACACACACACACACACATATATATATATATATATATATATGTATATTAGAAGCCCGATGTACGAAATTCGTGGAAGGGGCTCGGGCCTCACAGCCCCGGTTTAATCTAGAAAGTTGTCTGGATGGACATTCTGCTGTTTGGTCTAATTAGCATATTAGCTCTTTATTATATAGGATGTATACACATCTATATAATTTGTATTTATGAATTCATATATATGTGTGTGTGTGTATACATATATAAATATGTATATATATATATATAAATAAATATATATATACACAATGTATATATACAGTAGTTCCCTCCTTATCCATGGTTTTACTTTCTGTGGTTTCAGTTAACTACAGTCAACCACAGCCCAATATTAAATTCCAGAAATAAACAATGCAGACATTTTAAATTGTATGTTCTTGAGTAGTGCTATGAATTCTCACACTATCTTGCCCAGTCCTGCCTTGCACATGAATTGTCCCTTTGTCCAGTGTCTCCACACTGTTTATACTCCTTGTCCTTAGTCACTCTGTAGCAGGCTCGGTTATCAGGTGGACTGCCGTGGTATCACAGTGCTTTGTGTTCAAGTCACCCTTATTTTACTTAAAAATGCCACGTTCACATGTCCTTTATTAATATTGTTATAATTGTTCTATTTTATTATTAGTTATTGTTAATCTTTTACTATGCCTAATTTATAATTTAAACTTTATCATGGGCATGTGTGTATAAGAAACACTTAGTATATACAGTACAGAGTTTGCACTATCCATGGTTTCAGGTACCCACTGGGCATCTTGGAACATCTCCCATGTAGATAAGGGAGGATTACTGTATACATTATGCATGACCATGATCCTTTGCTGATCATCAAACATTCACCATTTTTAATTATCTAAGAAATGGTTGGAGGGAAGGTAGGGGAGGGTGGGGGTAAGAAGGAGTTCACCAAAGGATTTATATGCATGCATATAAGCCTAACCAATGGACACAGACACCAGGGGGATGAGGGTATGGTGGGTGGGGGGGGGTAGGGGGGCTAGAGGGACAATGGAGGGTAAGAATACATATGGAATACCTTAATCAATAGAGAAAAAAATAACAAAGTTAGCATTATAGATTGCAATAAATAAATTAAATTAAATTTCAAAAATGCAAAATAAAAATAAAAATGTCTTTTTATGCAAAAAAAAAAGAAAGAAATGGTTGGATGTTTATTATGTTAAAAGTGCCTCACCTTTGGAAGTCTGTACTTTTCTCTGAGATGAACTCTGAGGCACGCTCTCTCTGCCTTTTTTTGTGTAAATGAAGCATCTCTCTCCATCCTAAAAGGAAAAGAATAGAAGAAAGGATCAGAGGGTGTAGAGCTAAGAGGTTCAGAAGCCTGCTCAGGGCTACCTACACCTTCCAATCCCACTGCCTTCAGAGTGGGGATGTGGTGTGGGAGGTGCATTTCTAACAAGCTCCTGAGTGACTTTCCATCCAGCTAAAACATCCAGAACTGGGGGTGCTTTGGAGGCACACAGTATTAGGGATGTAATATAAAGCCACTTCCCTTCCTTGTCATCTCAGCCCCCCTGGGTGTTCCCTTCCCTGTTTGAAAGGAGGCAGTCCTTCAAAGTGAGACTGATTGTGTACTGCTCTGGGGACCACCTAACTGGACTTGTGATTGTGCTGGTTTGTAATAAATTCCCTTGCTTATGATCCCGACAGAGGTAGACACCTTTGGGAATATCTGCAAAGTTCACAATACCACCTCCCCTCCCTGCCCACAGAAGTGTATTACTGGGGCTAAATTTACAAAAACGGCCCTGCCCTCTAGCTGGATTGGATTGGACAAAACTGGGTAAATGAAACCTCTCCTCTGGGAATTTGGGTGGGACTGAGGAAGTGGCTGGAGCTGGTGGTTGGACCTGTGACAGGTGAACACGGAGGCCATCGGCTGTTTCCCATGGGTCACCTGGTCTGGGAAACAGATTGAGGAGAGAGCTCTCTGCTGAAAAGGAAGAGCAAAGCTGCCTTGTGAGATAGAAGCAATGGCAAGGGATGAAAAAGAGCGCTAGTGTCTTTCCAATAGCTCTCTACGTCTTGGTTTAGGTCCAGGTGGGGCCTGATGGTATTTCTGCTCTTGGGTTTGGGGAATCATCTTTGCATGAAGCACTATTTGCATTAAAATAAACTGTTTCATTTTCTGGTGGCTAAACTGATTTCTATTCTCAACTGCAAGTTTTGAAATCATCTTAACCGTGACGGGGAAGGCTGACTGCTGGAAGGGCTGGGTCTGAAGCACGCAGATTACTAGTGAGCTGCTCAGTGGGCACCCCCTGAACTTACTGCCCACCACAAATGTCTGGCCTGGAACAGGCAGGAGGGAATACTGGGCTCAATCTTCTAGTTTTGGAGTGGGAAACAGAATAAGTGACTTATCCAGGTGACTTATCCTGTGGCATGGGCAGAAGCAGATTTTTTTGTTCCTCCCAATATTTTATCATAAAATATTTCAAATATACAGAAAAGTTGATGGAATTTTACAGTGAAACCCATGTACTCACCATCCAAATTCCACAATGAACATCTTACATTGTTACATAAGACATGTTTTATTATATATCTATCCCCCTCTAACCATTTATTTATCCATCTTATTTTTTGATGCATTTCAAAATTGTAGAAATCAGTACTCTTTCCCCACTGCAACATGCATGACCATTAATTATACTTATGTCTTTGTTTATAGTTTCACTATCTATTTACCATCTATCATCCATCTACCTAGTTATCTTTGTTCTATTGTTTCTGTGTATAACACAAACTCCTATTAAGATATAAAAAACATAGTGTCACCTGAGCACTCCCTCATCCCCATTCCCAAGCAACACCTACTCCCACTGTGGCCTTGCCATCACAGATTGGTTTTGCCTGCTCTAGAACCTCACATAAATGTGACCATACACTATGCATTCTTTTGTGTAAGGCTTCTTTCATTCAGCATAGAAAACTTTTGAAATTTACCCAGGTTTTTCATTTATCAGTTTGTTCCTTTTTATTACTAGGTGTATTCTACCATATGAATATATCACGTTTGTTTATTCATCCTGCTGCTGATGGACACCTGGGCTATTTCTGGTTTGGGGCTACTGTGAATGAACCTGCTATGATCATTTTTGTACAAATCTTTTTGTGAGCACGTATATTCATTTTTCCTAGGTAATATCTAGGCATGGAATTACTCAGTGATAGGGTATTTGGTTGACAAAGTGTAGTTTTATTAGAAACTGTCAGACCTTTACCCCAGTGGTTATACTTTCATACATGTCATCAACCAGAAGAATTCTATCACATTTAGGCCAACTTTTGGTACTGTGTCTTTTTAATTTTAGCCATTTTGGTATGTGTGCAATGGTACCTTATTGTGATTTTAATTTTCATTTCCATGACGATTAATGATATTAGGCTTTTTTTTTTCATGTACTCATTGGCCATTTATATATCTTTGTGAAGTATTCGTTCTATTTTTTAAAGTATATTTTTATTGATTTCACAGAGGAAGGGAGAGGAAGAGATAGAAATATCAATGATGAGAAAGAATCATTAATAAGCTACCTTCTGCATCCCCACATTGGGGCTGAGCCCACAACCCAGGCCTGAGGCTTGACCAGAACTCGAACTGTGACCTCCTGGTTCATATATTGCTCAACCACTGAGCCATGCTGGCCAGGCTAGAAATTATTTTTATTTTCTAGATCCCAGTACTTTATAGACATGTTTTGCAAATATTTTCTTAATGGTGTCTTTTGATGCACAGAAGTTTTTAATTTTGACATCTAATTTATCACTTAAAATTTGTATGGTAATTGCTTTCAGAGTATTGTTTAAAAAATCTTAGCCTACTTCCAACTTGCAAAGATATTCTACGGTTTTTTCTAAGTGCTTTATAATTTTAGCTTTCATATTTTGGTCTGTGATGCATATCAAAGTTCAAGTTACAAACGTTACTGTAGCAATTGTTATTCCATAGCTAAAATAAAGAGATATTATAATGTAATTAGAGACATGGAGGGATAAGCAGATTGCTGTTTTATTTAGACTTTTCCAATTGTTTTCTGTTTAGGTGTAGGCCTCTTTTAGTATTAATCTTATCAGTAGTGGGGAAAAAAATCTGAAGATAGAAATAAAATAAAAACTAATGTGCAGTAGAGTGCATTGTTAAGTAGGTTTCAGTTTACAATTAGTGGAGTCAACCCCACAGCTTTTCTAAAATGACGAGGACAGTTTTGGAAGGTTTCTATTTACTAGTATCATTTTAATGAGCGCATGTACTATGATGTCTATAGCTCTCTCTACACGAAACTTGTGATGAACCATTTTGATGATTACTTCTTTATGTTGTATTTTTGGCGATGAAGCTCTTGAAAACTCAAGCAATGGACTAGAAGTCAGGCCTCTTGCCACAGAGAAGCAGGCTGGTCCCATTGTCTCATCAATATTTCTTACATTGGATGACTACATAAATTTGTTCACACACACACACACACACACACACACACACGAACGAGTAGTTGGCAAATAACTCAATCCAATAAATAAGAATATCATTTGGATGTTTTGGTCTTTGATCTGTCCAGATATAAAATTAAGGAAAACCAGGACATTAGTTAATCAAACAGATGCCACATCTATGAGCATATTTATTACTGAAACATATTAAATATTTCACAAGATCAGGTGTATAGTCTAAATACCTGACCATTTTGCCCAACCGGTGTGGCTTGGTGGTTGAGCACTGACCTATGAAGCAGGAGTTCACACGGTTCAGTTCTCAGTCAGCGCACATGTCAGGTTGCGGGCTCATTCCTACTGTGGGGTATAGAGGAGGCAGCCAATCAGTGATTCTTTCTCATCATTGGTTTTTCTATCTCTCTCTTTCCTTCTCCCTTCCTCTCTGAAATCAATAAATACTTGATTTATAAGCCCACTTGAGCTGAGAATTTGGTGCTATTGTTCTATTTCTATTTCTTTATTATACTTGTTTTTTTTTTTACATGCCATAGGCAAAACTAGACAATATTCAAGGAATGCTGCTTTATATATTTATTTATTTATTTTGCCTAAGTATTATCTTAGCATCTACATCACTTTTGTGGTTGTATTTACTTTTTAAAGCTGACTTTCATTTATTGCAGAGCTAAACATAATACCAGTCTAGATAGTTTCTAAGCCATGTTTTCTTTCAGAATAATACAATAGGCAAAGTTTCTATTCAGTGTAGGCCTTTGTACTTAGTTTCCTCCAGGTCATTAACCTTTTCACTTATAATCATCTTAGCAATAGGACTTAGGTAACTCTTATGTAACTGATCATTAGCAAAATAGCCATAGTGGCAAAAATATTTTTCTTTTGTAACTTATACTGAACATTTAACCTCAAGATCAATGTTTCAATTCTTACTTGATTACTAAAAGACTCTTAAATTGATTCAACCTTGAACTTAAAAAATTACTTATAAATTGCACTTATTTAAAGATCAGTCTTTAATAGTGAAAAATTGTTGGTGATATTCACATTCCATAATACCCAACTAAGATATTATGAAAATTGTATTTTCATTATATTTTAAATAGCCATCAGAATGTCCTTAATTTTTGGAGGTATATGGCTAAAATAGGGGTGAAGTATGATGATTCCTGTAATTTTCTTTAAAAGTTGTTCTATCTATCCATCCAACGAATCTATCTATAAGCAAATATGTCATATGCTCTGGCCAGTGCGGCTCAGTTGGTAGGAGCATCATCCCATATATCGAAAGGTCACAGGTTCGATTCTTGTCAGGGCACATGCCAATCTGTTTGCCTGTAGGAGATAACAGATTGATGCTTCTCTCTCACATCAGTGTTTTCTACTCTCACTCCGTTCCCCTCTCTAAAAATATCAATGAAAGTATACTTGGGTGAAAATTTAAAACCTGTATATAGTAGGTATACATGGGTATTCATTATACTGTTTTTCTGTGTCTTTAAAATTTTCATAATATACAGCCCATAAATTTATTCATAGTCTGAGAAGCAAGTCACATTGTGCTTTCTAGGCTTTTATTTGCACATGTGAGATCAAGATGGCTGTACTAGATGTTCTTTAAGGCCCTTTTCCAGGTGCCAAGTCCGAAGTCTTACAATTTGAAAGCTTTCTACATGCTAGGGGGGGTGAATTTCAGAAAACTGATAAAGATAGGCTCACATTTTTTATGAGAATACTTAAATTGAGGTTGATTAAAACGTGCCTGGATCAGAAAGTGTTAAGCTGCTTAAAAACATCATATAGGTTTACTTTTTCTTCTTCCTTTCTATTCATACAGGTAGGATGCTACAAAACTGTTCAGTTTAGCAGAACTTTTCACAGGATTGGAGGCAGACAGCCCAAGGAAAGGCATCTACAGAGCAAAGAGAAAAATACTGGGGAGCTGGTGAAGGTAAGGCCTGCAGGAACTCTGTTTTGTTTTTAAAAGGAAATGAAGTTGCAGGTACTCACTTATCCTCGATCATTTGCTTCTGATATTCCTCATATTCCTCTCTGGTCATCCCTTGAGCTGCAGCAGCATCCGAGGTCCCTCCTTCTTCTTTATTTTCTTCAGACTTGCCACCAAATCCTAAATTCTTTACCTGGTTACTTATCATAGTTTTCATAAAGAAAGCCATTGTTTCTGCTCCAGAAAAAGAAAACCAAAAACCCAGACGAAATCTGAAGAGAAAAAAGACAAACTCTCCAAATATCTTCAATGACAGCCACGCCTTTAAGAGCAAAGGGCTTTGCAGGGCCTCATCTCCTCAAGGGCGTGCTGAGGGAGAAGAGTGGTTTGGGGCTGTAAGCTGGATTAGAGGCGAGCTACCACGGATGCAGAGGCAGATGGTTCAGATTATGGAGACCTACAATCAGATGGAACCAACTACTTTCTGAATTAATACACTAAGCTAATTTCAGAGGGAAAAAAATCCTTCCCATTTTCTACTCTCCCTCCTCACTCATTTCTAAATTTTATATTAGAAGCACAGCAAGGCTTACATCCAGAATTCTTCAATTAAATTAGTCTGACATTATATGGCTGTAGTGTAATTTCCAAATTCTAGCCCAGAGCATAATGCCCTGTTGAAAAGTAAGTCCAATGAGACTCAAAACCCAAAATGCTTCATTAAGCAAAAATAATCCTTTGATCCAACATTTGATGTTATTGGACTTTGTATGCATGGATTTGCCTTTGGTTTGCTTGAATTCTGTCCTGCTTCAGTGGTTACTGTGTCCCATCTGCATATATTAAAAGCCAGCAACTGTAATACCGTAACAACTGTAATGACCGGTTGCTATGATGCTCACTGTGGCTAGTGAATCAGCCCCTTCAGGGTGTGGGGCTGGCCAGCCAACCTCCCTTGGCCCCTCCCCCAGGCCAGCCTGCCCCTGAATGAACCCTCCCACCCCAATCAAGGGCAGGGCCAGCTGGTCAAATGCCCCCCTTCCCTTAGGCAGCCCCACCCCTGATCACCCCCCCCCACACACACACACACCTCAATAGGGAGTGGGGCTGGCCGGCCAACCTCCTGAAGCCCTTGCCCCTGTCCAGCCCCACCCTAGATTCCCCCCCCCCCACCCTGATCAGGGGCAGAGCCGGCCAGCCAATCACCCATGGCCCCTCCCCCAGGCTGCTGACTCCCGATAGACACCCCACACTCCATTCAGGGATAGGGCTGGCCAGCCAACCACCCATAGCCCCTCCCCATCACAGTCCCTGCACCCAATCAGTCCCCCAACCCCAATCGGGGGCAGGGCCCAACAGCCAATCACCCGCAGCCCCTCCCCCCAGCCAGCCAACCTCTCGCCATCTCCTCCTCCCAACAGGCCCAGCCCCAATCCGTACCAATTGGGGTCAGGCCGGCCAGACCACACCCATGCACAAATTTGTGCACTGGACCTCTAGTACACAAATAAATACTTAACTGTGGCAACTCTAAAGGCGCTGCCAGTGGATCCTTATTTTACATCTGGAAGGTTCTCTCAGCCTTCTGCACTGAAATGGTATACTCCTGCATGGAAGTGATGCTCTGGACACTTTCGGTGCTCCCATCCAGAGGGTAGGGACATATAGGTCACATCATTAATGTGTGGTAGGCTGCCTTCTCTTACATACAGTTCACTTCCTGGGTTCTCTCTTTAAGCTCAGTGGTATATAGTACTTGGAGAAAACCTTTGACAATGTCTAGTCAAATTCTCAATAGCAGATTCTCAATGGTCCTGGTTTTCCTCAGGTCAAGGGAGGAATTGAGTATAGCTAAGACTTTAATCTACATTAGTATTATTCTAATTAAAGCATTCCAAAGCAGGGATGAGGAGATGTGGGCTATTTTTAAAAAATCTTTATTGTTGAAAGTATCACATAGGTCCCCCCTTCCCCGCCCATTAACCTCTTCCAGCCTGCTCCTGTTCCTCCCAACCCTACCTCCCAAGCCTTGTCTGTATCCATGGGTTATGCATACAAGCTCATTGGTTGATCTCTTCCCACCCACCCACCCTTCTCTGCCTTCCCTCTGAGGTTCAACAGTCTATTCATGTTTTTTTGCCTCTGGGTCTATTTTTGATCATCAACTTATTTGGTTCATTAGATTCCATGTATGAATGAGATCATGTGCTACTTATCTTTCTCTGACTGGCTTATTTCACTCAGCATAATACTCTCCAGGTCCATCCATGCTGTTGCAAATGGTAAGTTTTCTTTTATATTGCTGAATAGTATTCCATTGTGTAGATGTACCATAGCTTTTTATCCACTTATGTGGGCACTTAGGCTGTTTTCAAATCTGTTACTGTAAATTGTGCTGCTATAAACATAGGGGTGTATATATTCTTTCTGATAAGTGTATTGAGTTTCTTAAGATATATTCCTAGAAGTAGGATCACTGGTCAAATTGGAGTTCCATTTTCAAGAGATGTGGGCTACCTATGCCTATTTTAACTGTAGACATAAGCCCTTCCAGGAAACAGATGACTATCGTTCAGATTGTACAGAACTATGTCATCTGCATATTTGCCCAAGATGCTTTTTTATATACTTCAAGATGTGCTTTCCCTTTTGCTAACCTATTTAAAATTTTTTATTTCCCAAAACAATGACTATTGCTGAAGATCTGTCCTATTATAATAGTTTTGGTCAGAAAGTAAAATTCCCCAAAGCCAACATGAACTTGGTAGGTCTGACATAACAAAAAAACAAAATAATAAAAATTTATTTCATTCTATTTTACTAGAGGCCTGGTGCCCAAAATTTGTGCCCGGGGAGGGGAGTTGTCCCTCAGCCCAGCCTGCACCCTTTCCAATCTGGGACCCCTTGAGGGATGCCCCAATGCCTGTTTAGGCCCGGTGGGATCAGCCTAAATGGGCAGTCGGGTATCCTCACAATCCAGGATTTATGGCTCCCAACTGCTCACCTGCCTGCCTTCCTTATTGCCCCTAACTTCTGCCTGCCAGCCTGATCACCCCCTAAACACTCCCCTGCCAGCCTGATTGATGTCTAACTGCTCCCTTGCCAGCCTGTTTGCCCCCAAATTTCCTCCTCTGCTGGCCTGGTCACCCCTAACCGCCCTCCCCTGCTGGCCTGATGACCAACTGCCCTCCGTTGCAGGCCTGGAACCTCCCACTGTCCTCTCCTGCTGGCCATCTTGTGGTGGCCATCTTGTGTCCACATGGGGCAGGATCTTGACCACATGGGGGCAGCCATGCTGTGTGTTGGAGTGATGGTCAATCTGCATATTACTCTTTTATTAGATAGGATAGAGGCCTGATGCATGATTGGGGCCCAGCAGGTTTGCCCTGAAGGGTGTCCTGGATCAGGATGGGGATTCCCTTGGGGTATGGGGTAGCCTGGGCAAGGGGCCAACGGTGGTTTGTAGGCCGGCCACGCCCCCAGTGACCCAAGCAGAGGCCCTGGTATCTGAAATTTATTTATCTTCTACAATTGAAACTTTGTAGCCTGAAGCAGAGCCAAGCCTTCTGTTCGCTCAGTGGTGGCAGGCATTTCTGTTGGAATTTATTTACCTTCTATAATTGAAACTTTGTAGCGTGGAGTGGAGGCCTAGGCCGGCCAGGGCTGCAGAAGTTTGGCTTCCTCCATCACGGGGGGCAACCCTATCCTATGCTCTCTCTACCTCTGTGGCTGCCACCATTTCTGTTGGGATTTATATATCTTCTATAATTGAAATTTTGTAGCACTGAGTAGAGGCTTAGGCCAGCAATAACAGGTGGAAAGTTTGGCTTCCTCCTTTGCCGGGGAAACCCAAGCCTCCTTCCTGCTCTCAGTGGCTGCAGACATCATGGTTGGGGTTTATTTGCATATTCACTCCTGATTAGCTGGTGGGTGTGGCTTGTGGGCATGGCCTGTTGGTGTAGCGGAGGTATGGTCAATTTGCATATTACTCTTTTATTAGATAGGATTATAAACTAGAGGCCAGTTGCAGGAACATTCTTGCAAGAATAGGGCTTCCTGTGGTGGTCTCCACCACCTAACCTGCTTCCCTCCCTTCTCTGCAGCTCTGCCTGCTTCCCTCCCATCTCCGCTACCCCGCTTGCTTGCTTCTCTGCAGCTTTGCTCTCTTCTGCATTGGCTTCCTTCTACGCTGTCTTCAGTCTTTGCTGTGTCTGGATATGCAAATTAACTGCCATCTTGGTTGAATTTGCATACTCGCTCCCGATTGGCTTGTGGGTGTGGCTTGTGGGTATAGCAGAGGTCTAGTCAATTTGCTATGTTTCTCTTTTATTAGATAGGATTATTAGGTTATTTATATTGATTATAAAATCTACTACTAAAATTTCACTTTATTAGGAATTAGGAAATATTAATGGTAATGGTGTCAATTCTAAGCTAAAACCAGTTTGTAAAGCAGCCTCTCCCTGTCCAGTCCTTTTCTGTACATGTGTGTATGCTGGGGGTGGTGCCTAGCATTACAGATCCTTAGGTGGTAGCCATACTAGTGTGGAAACTGAATACTCTCAGGCATTGCTTTGTTTCATGAAGTCAAGTCTCTCATTGTCTCCCCAAAAGATAATTCTATTGAAAATGGGACGTCATTGAACACTTTTTAATCCTTATTTTATTACAATGACCTTTCTCCTTGAGATATTCAGTAACTGTATTTGCTGCTGTGTGTAGAATCATTTATCCCTCCAGAAAGAGAAAATAAATGGGGCCACTAGGTGTTACCCCTCCAAAGGCTTCTTGTGCTTCTTGAATAATCCCCAGATGTTCACTATGACTTGCAAGGCCATGTCCCAATACCCCAAAAAGTATCTAGCTAGGACCTTCAGAAGCATCTAGTTTCCACCATATGGCCCCTGCAAGCTCACTAATCAGGCTTATGTTTCCTTTGATTTCTTTTGAACCCATCTAATTTATTTAAATATTTTATTTTATACAGTATTCTCATAAGAGGGGTCCATTTCCTTAGTCTACCATTTTCTGAATCCACGTTATAAAGGTTCTCTTTTACATGCCACCAATTACGGGGTAAGAGTATTATGAGGAAAATGAAGTTCCTCTTTACTGAGTGGTAGAGCCAAATTCAAGCCGAGATTTATCTGACCCAAAGCTCTACTCTTTCCTTCTTATATTACATGACTCTCAGAATTGGAATTACTTGGTTAATGGTGCTTGCTAAAAAGATTAAAAGATTTTTTTACTGCCATTAGTAATGAATGACTAGGAGTTCCAGATTAATTATACTTTTACCATAATTTGATTATTAAAAGTAAACTCATAAAATACATTGTTGTAATTAATTTATATTTTTCATTATCAGCAGGGTTAACATTTATCCATTACCATTTCCACTCTCTTCTTATGCTCCCATGTGTTGATTCCGCAGGTGGTACACCACCCAGGACTGAGCACACAGTACATGATAAATAAAATACTATCACAAATCAGGGCCTATTTGAAAAATAAATAGCTACCGATTACTGGAGAACAACGAAGGAAAAAGTAAATTTACTAAAATATTTCTTTATTTGAATAAGGTCAATGTCATTTCTTGAATTCCAGCTATCATCAATAACAATCAGAAAACAAACACTTGACAAAATGTTATCCAATTAAAATTAACAGTGGGTAGAAAATTCTTTTAACTTTAAAAGAAATATATTAAACAGGCAACATACAGATCTAAAAAGTTGCAAGTGGTGATTTCACATTAGACCGTATAAATAAAATAATCCCCAATATAATCACTTGTTCATGATCCCCTGTGAAAAGCACACGGCAGGAAAAGATATCACATCAGAATATTCACAACTATCATGTTCTTTACAGATACCGTGTCTCTGCAATGCAGCAGACCTGGCAATCCCTTATTCAAGTAGTTTCTGTTTTCCCCAAGATATCAAAAAGTACAATTGTCTGAGATAAAATGTCACAAAAATCGCAATCAGGAACGCAAAAAGCTTTAGCAGGCTGACATGAAAATGGGGGTTTTCATAACTTGACCATGATCTGAAAATGATTTTGTAAGTTTAAATGCCATCAACTAAAGTACGAAGATCTACAGGCAGCAATCTGGGTTTAGTTTGTAGCTGTAACTAAACCAAGAGTTTCAGTAAAAAGAGCGTTAATAAATTGCGAGTATAAAAGACTCGGTGCACACTGCTAATATAATTGACAACAAAAGTTATATTATGTGCTCAGCTCAGCTTTAAGCCAACAAAACAATGCTCATTTTCCTCCACTCCCCTTCTTAGTGGTTCTCAAACATTAGTGTGCTCAGAATCACCTGAGGTGCCTGTTGAAAACAGATTCTGAAGCCAACCCCTGAGTTTGGGTTTGGAATGGAGCCCGGGGATCTGCATACTTAACAAGCACTCCAGGACCAGAAGGTCCATGGACCACATTGTGAGAAACACTGATATCCCTTTAATATGTAACCAACCTCCCCCCCCCCCAAAAAAAAACCTGTTTATTGTTTGTGGTTTCATAGGAAAGTTTCCAGCTGCATAAAACATCTAAACAATTAGAACACAAATAGGCACATTAAGTAAGAGTGTCAACCATTATGTAATTGCATTTTTTAAAGTGGCATCATAAGCATGACTTACAGTAAAATTTAAAAATTAATTTTGTTTTAATCCAAGGCACCTGTAAAATACTTGCTGGTGTGAGACAAGTTAACAAATTCAATCATACAAAAACAGTACAAAAATGAAAGAATCTTGGCAGTGACTGATTTTTCCATAGAGCAAATACATTTTTCTTCAGAAATAAGCTCAAGTCAATTGTTTTGAAGAAAATAAAACAAATTTCAATTAATATGATTAACACCTGTGCAAACTGCTTTGCCAAGTAATTTTTAGCAAATTAAATTACTAAGTAGAAAAGAGTCATGCTTGTGATCTTTCATAATAGCTGTCTTTGTTTCTATTAGGATAGTCAGAATGACTCCTCTGGAATTTCAGGCTGACAATATACACTGCATAGATTGGTATTCCTCACTAAGTCCAGGCACGTGTGACCATGGATTTGTAATATTGAATATTTGGAAGTCTTTTATCTCAAGAGGATTTCCCAGTACATAATCTACAAACTTAAACACTTTTCTGAAGGTATTCATTTTTTTTAATGAAATAAGAGTAAATTCTGTGATGATGATGATGTCTTTCAAACATGAATCCAAAATGTTAACACTACCAGGAAAAGCACTAGGAAAGCATTTTTTATGTTGAAGTGACTGAAGTGAGTCAGTAATCATTAAATTATTCTTGTTTAGTGTTCTAAGAGAAATGCTAATATAAAAAGCAATGTTAGTTTTAGAACTGTTTGCATATGTAGCTCAAGTTAGGTACTAATAACATGTAGAGTTCTTCAGAGTATATAGATTTTAAGCAGTCAATTCAATCTGTAAATGGCATTTCAGAATAAACTTATGATGGCTTGGAAGAATTAAATAGCACTACTTAACAAAACAATGTTATTTTGGGCAAATGAGATGAAAGTATTTTGAACACTGCAAAAATAAGTCTACATCAGCTGTAAAAACAAAATGAAGTGCATTTTATTTTGTTTTAGTCTTTTTTAAAAAAGTGCATTTTAAAATGTCACTGACAGACTGTTTCAATAATACCCAGGATTCTGTAGTCTGTACCAACCTCTTCCATTCTGACTTTCAAGGTCAAGCTTACTAACAAGTGCTTCATAATATCCTCAGTTCTGGCACTAAACGAAGGGAATCAGAAGTATTAACTCTATTTCTCAAATTTTGCCTTAAAAAATCATAACACTGCTCCTGCTCAGCCTCTTTGGATTTACACAGGCATGCAGAGTCGACAACACCAGGGTGTATGGAGTAATGTAAACTAGGATGTCACGTGGCTTTTGTGAACTAAAATATCCTTCGAATATGCAACCTGAGCTGAATTTACAAGCTGCATAGAAGGGGAGAAGTTCCTCAAATCACAAATACAAATGCAAACATTTTCATGATACTGAACTGACACTGTTAGAATAAAGACATTCAAGCATATGAGTGATCATAAAATGAACACATTACCAGGCAAAATACCCATAAAACCTATTATCAGAGGAATGCATTCACTCACCTAATTTTTTTTTTTTTTTAGGCAAAGAGCAGCTCTTAATTTCCCCCAAAATTTCCTTTAAAGGTGAAATATATAATTGATAATCAGAGGGAAAAATACTTCAATAAACATTATGAAGAATATTATCTAGATCTTAATGCTCTCAGATGACATATTATTCTTTGATTTCAGAGGGAGTAGTATTAGATTACAGAATTTTGGGGACTGGGTCTTAGAATAGGAAATTCTGACCTTTAAAAAAGACTTATAAAATAATCATAATGAGAAGCTCTTAGACCTCATATTTGGGGAGGGGAGAAGCAGGAGAAAAGTGTGTTTATATTAAATAAAGAAACCTCCAACATCTAAGATTTGGGGGTATTTTTCATATCTGGGGGTTGTCCCATTTTTTGTTATTTTTCCTCTTATTTACCAATATTCTGTTCAGTGGCTATATTCTACTGTCCAGAAATTCAGAGAAATTTAAATAGATTTTATGTACTATGCACAAATTTACATGTGGTTGTCTTTGCGGTCCATTCTTACTGCAAATCAGTGTTTAAAGTTATTTTATACAAAATTTAATAATTTAGCGTATGAAGCAATTTAAATACAGTCCCTTCAAAAGACAACATTTTGTACATACATACATGATGTACACATATGAAAATGGTGGTCAAAAGAATTTTTTGGCAGCTGCTTCTTGCTGAGTCCTAAGGAAAGAAAGAAAGAAAAAAAAGTATTTCTATATGCTTTACTTTGGAAAAAAATAAGACTGCTTAAAATTAAAATATACAGTATCTTTTGAAGTATAAAATACATTAGGTATACATTCTGTACATGCATTCCCATAGGAACTGAAATAGACTAGAAATATTTGCTTTGTATAAACCTAATTTATAGGTATTGAAAGTTCTATTATGAACATGGAAAACTTCGTAAGAGTATTTCAAATTAAACACAAAAATATTGGATCAAATTTTAGAGACTTACCTGTACATGATATAACCAATGAATAGCACCGTTTGTATCACTACGAATATAACGAAGTGAACCGTAGATAAACATGATGGAAATGGTGGTAGTTCTGGGCATTTTGATCTTTCATTTGATGGCTATAAGGCAAAGAACTCTCTATTATAATTAGTCAAGTTAGTATTTTAGAAAAAGAAATGCGAAATCTTTATAAAACTATGATCTGTGTAAACTCAAGTATCTTCAATTAATCATCCTATAAATATGTTCTATCCCCTTAACTTTCACCACCAAACTTTCTGAAAGAGTAGTTGACATTGGATAGCCTCCACCTTTCATGGTCCAGTCACTAATTCACTGCCATCTGGCTCCCAGCTTCATCACGTGACAGTAATTTTAGTGCCCCTGAAGGTCAGAGTCCAGGCACTCCCAGTTGACGCTTGCTGTACTGGAGGAATTCTTAATAGCCTCACCTTCAACAGGGCAGCCATGTAATTGTCTGAACTAGAACACTTGGGAGCATTCAGCCCCACTCTCAAAAGTGCTCTGGTTCAGACAATCATATGACTACACTCCCAATGAATTGTTGACAAATCTAATGGCTTTACTGAAGTTCTCAAGCATTTGACATTACTAGTTAGTATTCTGAAAAATGTTTCTTCCCACCCTGGCCGGGTAGGTCAGGTGTTTAGAGCATTGACCCAATATGCCCTGGTTGCAAGATTGATCCCCAGTCAGGGACACATACAAAAAGCAACCAAAGAGTGCATAAATCAGTGCAACGATAGATCCATGCTTCTCTCCCCTCCAACCTCTGTAAAATTAATAAAATAAAAAAGGAAGAATGTTTCTTTCCCTATTTCCACGAGTATTCCTTCTATTATAAGGAAATAATTAAATATCAGAGACAAAGATTCTCTCAACGTATGTAGACAGAATGGCTGCTAAGACTATTTGTTTTCAATATGCTTACTTACACATATGGGACAAAGTTCTTTAGTACGTATATAGAATACCCACAGCATCAACTTGGTTCTTCCAACAAAGGCTCAAGTGAGGAAGGGGGGAGTGGGTGGGAAAGAAGTAGATAATAATGCTTAGAATGAGAGGTAGCAATCAATAAGAAAACTACTAAGCCACATTTGGAAAACTGAAGAGAAAAAGGTAAATACTACCAGCATTTGTGAATTTTATGAGGGCTTTTAAAGTCAATAATTAAGAAAATAAAGTACTAGGGATCTGTCTTCTAATATTGTCTTTTATGCCTCTTACATTTCAAAAAAAGTTAGTTATTTTTAATATTTATTGCCAATCTTAAAAAAATGTAGGGGGCTTACACTATAAAAAATACCTTATAGACAAAAACAAACAAAAAAGTTTTTAAAAATGAGACAAGACAGGAAAATTAGCTGAAAAAAAGAAGAATCTTGCTGGGAGAAAGCTGCTATCAGCTTTAGATCTGTACTTCCTTAACATCCAAAAGAGAAATCTGAGTTACCTGGCACAGTCTAGACAGACTAAGAGTATGTCAAGAGAGACCTTTATCTTTTTAAAGTTATTGAGAGATATCATTACTGAAAACAAGAACTATTTTAAAAGAAAACCTACTGAAAAGAATATAAAAAAGTCTGAGATTATGATGGTTCCACTAATTGGAATGCAACCCATTTAAAAAAATTCTATTTAATACACCAGTGGTTGGCAAACTCATTAGTCAACAGAGCCAAATATCAACAGTAGAACGATTGAAATTTGAGAGTCAAATTTTTTAAGCTTAAACTTCTTCTAATGCCACTTCTTCAAAATAGACTTGCCCAGGCCGTGGTATTTTGTGGAAGAGCCACACTCAAGAGGCCAAAGAGCTGCATTTGGCTTGTGAGCTGCAGTTTGCCGACCACTGCAATACACTATGGAAGCATGATATGGAACTTACAGACATATAGAACAATTCTATCTAATATGGGATGAGTGGAGAGAGTAGGCTAATAATAACACAAAATAAATAATAATATAAGAATAAATTGTTTTGAGTATTCACAATGGTAAACCTACTTTTGCCCACCTGTATTATAAAAGAACTAGGGTCCCAGTGCACGAAATTCATGCACTGGGGGTGGGTGGTCCCTCAACCCAACCTGCCCCCTCTCATACTGGGCGCACTCAGGGGATGTCCAACTGATGGCTCACGCCCAGCCTGCCCAAGGCCTAAAGCCTCTGGTGCGGCTTTAGGTCTTGGGCACCCAGCCATTGTCCTGCTCAGCTCAGTCCTGGCTGCCTGCGACCACCCAGCCCCGGGGACTGGGCGCTCCCTGCCACTGCCATCACCACTGCTGCTGCTGTTGCCGCTTCCCCTTAAACCCCGGGGGGGGGGGGGGGGGGGGCGGCTGGCCACCACCACTGTTTCATCTCCACCCACGGCGCTCATGCCATTTGGCCCTGCCCTGCTTTTGATTGGCTGGTAGCATAGCCAATCAGGAGCAAAGGTACAGTCAAATTTGCATGTTTCTCTTTTATTATATAGGATATTAACGGAAAAGTTAAAATAGTTTCAGTAGAATAGAACAGAATGTACGTCCTTCCTTTCCTAAAGAAGGCTGGTCATTATGAAGCTAGAAAGAAGAGAGCTCACCGCATTCCGCAGCACTAGGGACTCTATGTCCCGCTTCACTACGTGAAGGTGCTCTTTGATGTCATTGAAGTGCTGGGTGGCCTCATACACTCCTCCTGCAGATCCAGGATGCTGGATGCTGCTGACTAGCCTGACGGTGTCACTCATGGAATTCCTAGAATAGAAAATCCCTTTAGACAATGGCATCACTGAATTTATCCATCACAGATTTTCAAATGATTAGATACACTTCCAAGCTCAATATTTCAGATAAAAACACAGAGAATATAAACATTATAGAAAACAGAATTATCTCCAACTTTGGAAAATTTATAGAAATGTAACTTAACATTATGCCTTTATCTTTTACAAAAAGTTATCAAATCACATAGGGAATAACACTGAACAATTTGTGTTAAAACCAGTATTATAAATGGATATTACATAACACTAGAAGCCTGGTGCATGAAATTCGTGCATGGGTTGGGGGTGTCCCTCAGCCCAGCCTGCACCCTTTCCAATCTGGGACCCCTCAAGAGATGTCCGACTGCCCATTTAGGCCCGATCCCCGCAGAACCTAAAAGGGCAGTTGGACATCCCTGTCACAATCCAGGACTGATGGTTCCCAACCGCTCGCCTACCTGCCTTCCTGATTGACTCTAACTACTTCTGCCTGCCAGCATGATCACCCCCTAACCACTCCTCTGCCATCCTTATTGATGCCTAACTGCCCTCCCCCTGCAGGCCTGGGTCTCCCCCAAAAGCCCTTCCCTGCAGGGCCGGTCACCCCCAACTTCCCTCCTCTGCCGGCCTAGTCACCTCTAACTGCCTTCCTCTGCAGGCTTGATTGCCCACAACTGCCCTCTCCTGCTGGCCATCTTGTGGTGGCCATCTTGTGGCCACATGGGGGCAGGTTCTTTGACCATATGGGGGCAACCATCTTGTGTGTTGGAGTGATGGTCAATCTGCATATTACTCTTTTATTAGATAGGACTAGAGGCCCGATGCACGAAATTCGTGCAAGAGTAGGCCTTACTTCCCCCAGCTGCTGGCAATGGCTTCCCTCTGGCACCCAGGACAGGGCTTCCTTTGCAGCCCCAGATTTGTCCAGAAGGTCGTCTGGAAGGAAGCCTGGTCTAATTAGCATATTACACTTTTATTATTATAGAAGACTAGGGACCCGGTGTACAAAATTCATGCACTAGGGGTGGGGTATTCCTCAGCCCAACATGCCCCCTCACACATACTGGGAGCACTCTGGGGATGTCCTACTGACCACTCAACCCCATGCTGCCCAAGGGCTAAAGCCTCTGGCCGAGGCTTTAGGCCTTGGGCACCCAGCCATCGCCCTGCAACGGGACTGATGGCTAGCTTCGTTCTGGCCACGTCCCCCAACTCCAGCCCAGGCCTTCACCCCAGCCAGCTCATGCCTGGCTAGCATGAGCCTCAGCCCTGCCCCCTAGCTCAGGTCTTCTCCCTGGTCAGTGCCCACTGGCCGCCTTGACCCAGCCCCCAGGGATCTGGCTGACTTGGCCCCGCCATCTGTGGCCCTTGCCGCCTCTGCCCTGCCCCCCATGGGCCAGGCCACCGGAGCCACGCCCTCCCTAGCCCTGGCCACTCAGCCCCACCCCTTCCGGTTCCGCCCCGCCCCCCTGGCCATGAGGGCCACCTCAGCCCCACCTAAGTTCCTGATTGGCTGGTGGGCGTAGCAAAGATACGGTCAATTTGCGTATTACTCTTTTATTAGATAAGATAGAGGCCTGTTGCATGAGTGGGGGCCAGCTGGTTTGCCCTGAAAGGTGTCCCGGGATTAGGGTGGGAGTTCCCTTAGGGCATGGGGCGGCCTGAGCAAGGGGCCTGTGGTGGTTTGCAGGCTGGCCACGCCCCCTGGCGACCCAAGAGGAGGCCCTGGTATCTGGGATTTACCTATTTTCTACAATTAAAACTTTGTAGCCTGGAGCAGAGCCAATCCTTCTGCTCGCTTAGTGGTGGCAGCCATTTCTGTTGGGTTTTATTTATCTTCTATAATTGAAACTTTGTAGCCTGGAGCGGAGGCCTAGGCCCACCAGGGCTGCAGAAGCTTGGCTTCCTCCATCGCCAGGGGCAACCCTAAGCCTCCTGCTCTCTCCAGCTCTGTGGCTGCTGCCATTTTTATTGGGATTTATTTATCTTCTATCATTGAAACTTTGTAGCATTGAGTGGAGGCTTAGGCCAGCAAGGGTAGGTGGAAAGCTTGGCTTCCTCCATTGCCAGGGAAACCCAAGCCTCCCTCTGCTCTCTGTGGCCCACAGCCATCTTGGTTGGGTTTATTTGCATATTTGCTCCTGATTGGCTGACGGGCATGGCTTGATTGTAGTGATAGTATGGTCAATTTGAATATTACTCTTTTATTAGATAGGATAATGAATTCAGATCTTTCTAGATGTTGAATGCTGGGCATAAAGAACTAACCCTGCACACTCCAAAGGTTTTCAGGACTGACCTTGACCAGCTCCTGAGAGGTAACCCCTAAGCCCCTGTAATATTCTGCATGGTAAGAGTGTTTTTGTCTACCTGGGGCCTTGGACCCCACCACATAGTTTATGCTAAGGATGTGATTTGCCTGGAGTCCTAGGTGCTACATGAGTTTGACCACTAGGGGGACTGCAGACTGAGTAGTTAAGGTCAGTCTCATGGGTACTTCATGACTATGTGACTGGCATCTAATACAAATTTTGGACCCCAAGGCTAGGGCAAGCTTCCTTACTCAACGTATGACAGGTCACTCCTGAGAGGAACAAGCACTGTGCATGGGACTCCACTGGGGACGGGAAGAACTGAAAGCTTGTACCTGGTTTCTCCAACTCTACCCTACTTACCTTTTTCCTCTGATTTTATTCTAACATTTGTTGTTATAAAACAGAACTGTGAGTATAGCAGCTTTTCTGAATTCTGTGTACGTCTAGCAAATCACAGGACCTAGGGATGGTTTGGGGACCCCTAAGTCAGATATAATTCTATTTCCTTTGCAATTCTATCAGATAGCCCCCATATACAAATCTACTGCCTCAACTAGAACTCAACTAAAGAGGCATCTGTTTCAAATATGAAGGAAAAATTGGTTGATTAGCATATGAGCAATGGTGTGATAGTCTTCAATGTGTCATCTTTTTGAAGGGTAATTTTGATTTTATACAACATTTCACCTTACACACACTGACTTCAGAATATAATCTCCATGTAAAATGTGATTCTACTATTCAGATGTAACATCAAGTTGACCAGAGAGCTCCAGTGGTGGGCTTGAGGAGAGTGGTGAATCTCTTGAATGAGATGTGATGATTAAGAATGAAGAAAGATTGCTAAGCAGCTTAAGTATTATATTAGAGGGATAGGCTGAAGGTACAGAAGAGGATAATTAAGAGCAATCCAAAAGAATATTCGAACATATTGTGAAAAGTCTAGCATGGTAGCTAGAATGCAATAGGTACACAATAAATGAGGTAAACACGAAATGCTAAATGCTGTCTACTCACCAAAAAGAGCACTTAATACCTTCAACATTTAAACATATAACCAATTAACAAAGGACACAAGCTACCACATACAAATGGCAAAGCTCAAAAAACATTTGCAACTCTGTCCACTAGAAAGGCCTAGAAGCAATGATGATCCAGTAGCAATAAGCACTTGACTGCCTAAAAACAACATTGCCCAGGGCTCCAAAGACCAGGGCTCCAAAGAAAAATGCCTTTTGCCATTTCTCTTTCTAGAAATGTACAAGAGAAACCTGGAAAGACTTACACTGGAAAGGAAGGAAGCTACCAAAACCCACTGGGGCTGTGTTGAAAGGACACTGAAGTTAACTTGAAGGGGGCACTAGTGGCCAAAGATGGGACAATTTGAACATCCTATCTAATAAGAGTAATGTGCAAACAGACCATCACTCCAAGACACAAAGATGGCTGTCCCCATGTGGACACAAGTTGGCCACCACAAGATGACCAGGAGGGGAGGGCAATTAGGAGTGACCAGGCCAGCAGAGGAGGGCAGTTGGGAAAGACCAGGCCTGCAGGGGAGGGCAGTTGTGGGCTAAAAGGCCACCAGGGTGGGCAGTAAGGGGTGACTGGGCTGGCAGAAGAGGGCAGTTGGAGGAGACCAAGCCAGCAGGGGAGGGCAGTTGGGGAGGGGAGAACCAGGCCAGCAGGGGAGGGCAGGCCAGCAGGGGAGGGCAGTTGGGGGAGACTAGGCCTGCAGGGGAGGACAGTTAGGGGCAATCGGGCCTGCTGGGGAGGGCAGTTAGGCGTTGCTCAGGCTGGCAGGGGAGTGGTTAGGGGGTGATCAGGCTGGCAGGCTGAAGCGGTTAGGAGCAATCAGGCAGAGGCAGAGGCAGAGGCAGGCGAGTAGTTGGGAACCAGCAGTCCTGGACTGAGAGAGGGATGCGTGTTTAAGCCCGATCCCTGTAGGGCAGTCGGACATCCCTCAAGGGGTCCCAGATTCAAGAGGGTGCAGGCTGGGCCAAGGGACACTCCCCCACCCCATGCACGAATTTTGTGCACTGGGCTTCTAGTATGTTAATGATATGCTAAGGCTGCTCAATCACTTGCTAGGACATGCACTGACCACTAGGCGGCAGAGAGTCAACCAGTAGGTTAGCTTACAGCTGGGTTCCAGCCATTCGGGACTGAGCGAGATGGGCCAGACATGCCCTGGAGCCCTCCTGTGGTCCCTCCCTGGCCACAATAGTGCACTGGTGGGGTCCCTTGGTATAGCCTGTACCCTTTTGCAATCTGGGACCCCTTAGGATGTCAGACAGCTGGTTTCAGCCTGATCCCGCTCAACGCAGGAGCTGCTCCCTGGTGATCAGTGCGCTCCCACAGGGGGAGCCCTGCTCAGCCAGAAGCCGGCCTCATTGCTAATGAGCGTGGTAGGCCTAAGCTGGCAGTTGGACATCCCCTAAGGGTTCCCGGATTGCAAGAGAGTGCAGGCCTGGCTGAGACTGGTGACTCAAAACAACAAAATATGTTAAAATCCATCAGTTGAAAACAAACAAACAAACCACCCCTCAGTAACTCATCACTTAACCTTGGAGACTGCCAGGAAATTGACTCATTACCCTGGAAAAAGGAGAAAGAATCAAATATTTATTCTGCCTTTCCGGAACTAGCTCAGGATAAAAAGTGATGGAGGAAATTCTTCTTTTTAAATGGAGAGAGAATTTTAGAATGGAGTGTCACCCTTCTTCAACCTTTGATGAAATGATGGATTCAGGGGAGGACCATCACCAACTACTAAAACTTAGACTATTGATAAGGCATTTATCATGAATGGCTCAGGCTGACAACATCAGGTTATTAATAACTGCTGAAAGTGAATAGGGTTGAAAATTTCTATAAGGCTTTATATGTTAGAAATAACATTTAAAAATGAAGAGATACAGGGAGACAAAGGCGTCCTACTGGGCTGATTCTCCAGCTTTGGGCGAAGTCCAGAGAACCCACTATCACACGGGGTGAAAACTGGACAGTGGGAGAGCACGCCGAAGCTCGGGGGCTGCCGGGTCTCCCAGCTTGTAGAAAGGCAGCTCGCGCGAACAGCTCGGCTGCGTGACGGCGCAGAGAACACACCGCGACTTGTCTCTCATTCGGAAAACCGTCAGACTGCTTTGTTTTACGATCCTGGGTGAGACATTGCGCATGCAGACTCATTTTGGGAAAGTCTGAATTCCCCAGCAACCGGCAGCCTGTGGAGCTCCGCAGCGGCTCTCTCTCAGAGGTGCTGGCGGCCATTGCCCCCTGCACAGAGTCCCTGGGGCCGCATAGGGCGGAGCTGACGCTGTCTGCTTGGCCCGGAGACTCCGCCCACCCAACCTGAGCATAGCTGAGCTTCACAGACAATTGGCCTGGAGGTCAACCCTCCAAGTGCTAACAACGATTAACTGAACTTAACTTCAGCAAGACTGTGCAGCCCATATCCACCTCAGGTAACTGGGGAGGCTGAGCCACTGTCCCTTGTAGCACGTCTACCACACAAAGCTAATTGACCAACTCAGGGAAGCAGCCACCATGCAGCAACATGGAAAGAAATCAGATGTGAAAGAAATGGAGGAAAAAAAACGACTGGACATGGAATTCAGAACCACGGTTATAGGGTTTTTTAAGAGGTTCCAACAAAAGATCAAGGCCTATAAGGAAATAAGCAAGACCACAAAGGAAATGAGTGAGTCCTACAAGAAAATGAACACCACCCTCCAGGATATAAATGAGAGCTTCAAAGAAATTATTAAGACCAACGTGGAAATGAAGGAAACCCTCAAGGATATAAAGCAGACTCTCAAGGATATGAAAAAGGACCAACCAGAAATTAAGCATACACTGACTGAAACAAAAAATATTATACAAAGACCTGAAAGTGCCCTGGAGCACCCCAAGAACCAAGTTAAAGATTTGAAATACAAAGAGGTAAAATCCACTCAGCTGAAAAAGCAAGAAATCAAAAGAATCCAAAAAATTGAAGATAGTGTAAGGGGCCTCTGGGACAACCTCAAGCATACCAACATCCGAATTATAGGGGTGCCAGAAAAAGCGAGAGGCCAAGACAATGAAAACCTATTTGAAGAAATAGTGACTCAAAACTTCCCACACCTGGTGAAAGAGATTGACTTAGGATTCCAAGAAGTGCACCGAACCCCAATATATAGGAACCCTAAGAGGACCACGCCGAGGCACATCATAATTAAAATGCCAAGAGCAAAAGACAAAGAGAGAATATTAAAAGCAGCAAGAGAGAAACAGTTGGTTACCTATAAGGGAGCACCCATACGACTGTCAGCGGATTTCTCAACAGAAACGATGCAGGCCAGACGGGAGTGGCAAGAAATATTCAAAGTGATGAACAGCAAGAATCTACAACCAAGATTACTCTATCCAGCAAAGCTATCATTCAGAATTGAAGGTCAGATGAAGTGCTTCGCAGATAAGAAAAAGCTAAAGGAGTTCATCACCGCCAAACCAACATTATATGAAATGCTGAAAGATATTCTTTAAGAAGAGGAAGAAGAAAAAGGTAAAAGTGCAAACTAGCAACAACAAATACACATCTATCAACAAATGAACATAAAAATCAAGTGAATTGATAGGCTGTTGAACAGGATAGACTGGTGAATATAACAGAGACTTGGACATAGAGAGGGAATGGACTGACAATTCTTGGGGAGAAAAGGGTTGTGGGAAGTGCAGCAAGAGACTGGACAAAAATCTAGCAACAAGGGGAGAGGACAGTGGGGAGGGGGAGGTGAGGGTGGAGGGTGGGATAGGTACAGGGTGGAGGGAAGCTATAGGGGAATAAAAAGGGGAAACAATGTAATTAATAAACTGAACAATAAAGATTAAAAAAAATAAATAAAAAATAAAATAAAATAAAAATGAAGAGATAATAAGTGTTAATTCTGACTCTATTTTCATATTGCGATCTTTTATCATTCAGGGGCTTTTTATTTTCTCTTTTTGTATATCAAAGGGGGTTGAACTCCATGTTTCTACTGAAACCATAATTCTATGATTCCCTAAGAAATGAAAATCCATAAATACAAAAACCACACTGACTATAAAAGGCAGATATTTTCTATCTTTAAATTTTTTTCTGAAACTTAATTCTGAAGAAAAAGCTCTACATGACAAATTTAGAAATTTGAGTGCAGTATTTACACTAACTTATTGTATACATGACATTAGGCTCGGTAAGTGGGAGTTTACAAGGACTGCTAACTACCCTTAGTAAATGCCTTCGTGGACAATACAAACAGATGGCTAGGATTTACTAAGAGCTAACTGAATCTTAAGATGTTCTTAGCATTACTGTTCAGTAAGGTAAAGCAAAGCACGAAATGAGTATCTAGCGTGTGCTACCATCCACAAACGAAAGAAGAAAATCTAAGAGAAAACACATGTGCAGAAGAAGTACAGGAAGAGCAAACAAATTAATTGAATGGGTCATCAACAAGAGTGGGTGTGAAAGATCTGAAAAGAAGGGAAGAATGGGAAAGAAGTAGTAGTGATGAAGAGGGAATGATACGTCAATGAATATATATATCTTTTTGGATATATATATATATATATATATATATATATATATATAACCATAGTATTCATTTACCATTCATATACCCAAAATATAAACAATTAAAATCAACCAGATGTAGGAGGAATACAACCACTAACAAAAAGCCTATCTTATCTAATAAAAGAGTAATATGCAAATTTGACCATACCTTCACCACATCCACAAGCCATGACCACAGCCACACCCACTAGCCAATCAGGAACAGATTATGCAAATAAACCCCAACCAAGATGGCTGCCACCACTGAGAGTAGGGGGAAGGCTTGGGTTTCCCCGGCAACAGAGGAAACCAAGCTTTCCGCTTGCCAGGCCTCCACTCAATGTTACAAAGTTTCAATTATAAAAGACACAGAAATGGTGGCAGCCCCTGAGCTGGAGAAAACAGAGGCTTGGGTTTCCCTGGCAATGGAGGAAGCCAAGCTTTCAGCCAGCTGTTGCTGGCCTAGGCCTCCACTCTAGGCTACAATGTTTCAAACAGAAATGGCTGCAGACAGGGAGTAGAGCAAACAGAAGGCTTGGCTCCGCTCTAGGGTACAAAGTTTCAATTGTAGACAGATTAATCCCAGATACCAAGGCTTCCGCTTGGGTCACTGGGGGGTGTGGCCGGCCTGCAAACCTCCACAGGCCCCTCGCCAGGCTGCCCCATGCCCCATGCCCCAAGAGAACCTCCACCCTGATCTGGGACACCCTTCAGGGCAAACCAGCTGGCCCCCACCCATGTACCAGGCCTCTATCATATCTAATAAAAGAGTAATATGCAGTTTGACCATCACTCCAACACACAAGAGGGCTGCCCCCATGTGGTCAAAGATCCTGCCCCAATGTGGACACAAGATGACCACCACAAGATGGGCCAGCAGGGGAGGGCTGTTGGAGGTTCCAGGCCTGCAAGGGAGGGCAGTTGTGGGCCATCAGGCCAGCAGGGGAGGGCAGTTGGGAGGGACCAGGCCTGCAAGGGAGGGCAGTTGGGGGCGATCAAGCTTGCAGGGTAGGGCAGTTAGGGGTGACCAGACTGGCAGAGGAGGGAAGTTGAGGGCAAACAGGTTGGCAGGGGAGCGATTAGGTATCAATAGGGCTGTCAGGGTAGTGGTTAGGGGGTGATCAGGCTGGCAGGCAGAAGCAGTTAGGGGCAATCAGGGAGGCAGGCAGGTGAGCAATTTGGAGCCAGCAGTTCTGGATTATCAGAAGGATGTCTGATTGCCCGTCAGACATCCCTCGAGGGGTCCCAGATTGGAGAGGGTGCAGGCTGGGCTAAGGGACATCCCCCCCCCCCCCCGTGCACGAATTTCGTGTACCGGGCCTCTAGTCTGTATTATATACAAGTATCATAAACATACTGAAGAGAGTGGAGAAGAAGGGAATTAAACTAGGCACTGTAAGGCTAGAGGCAAAATAAACGTTATATAAATCCATCAGTAAATATGTTTCTCACCGCATATGTGTTAACTTGAAACCACTTATGTGCACACTGAAATTAAATCCATTAAGTAAATATAATATAGATACTAAGAACCAAGTTTCTCCCTGTTGGAGAAAGAATGTTCAAAAAGGAAAAGGAGAAAGTCTAAAATCAACCCTGTACTATTCATTCTAGTCCAGTCCAACCCAACTAGAATCTTAAGTATTAACATAATCCCATGGTTTTTTAATATAAATGTTGATTGATGGATACAAAAATAGAGAAATATGTACATATTGGATTGGTATATGTTCATCTATTCCCTGAGAGGGCCTAGGATCAATGGCATCCCAATAGTAATGAGCACACCTAGTGCCCAGATCTTGGTTCCTAAAAATACCTTCCTCCAATAAGAGGAACCAGGTCTCAATGGAGAACTGGTTGATTCTAGAGCTGGAGCAGAGAAAATATAAGATGTGCCTGAAACAGAGTGTGGTATCAGAAAGTAAAGAGATGCATGAAAAATGATGGGGGCTTGCTGAAAGAACACAAAAGCCAACATGGAGAGGCTTCTAAATGACCAGAGCTGGGACAATTTGAGTAACAAAATAAATACTGATAGTATTGGATTATAACCCTTGAGATAAATATTCATGAGTCCATACTGATATAAATAATTGATTCAATAAATAAATGGGTGAGGAGGAATAGCTAGTCCATATAGAATTCCAATAAATAAATGTAGAAGAAATGATGGAAATAGAAAAATCACCACTTAGTAAATACCACATTCCTGTTTCAGGCAAAGCATCAATGATGCTAAAATTAATGAGGAAAAGTTTAAAGTGAGACAGGATACTTATAGTCTCAAAGTATCTTTGCTACAATATTTATTAATCACCAAGGGAAAAGACACTAACTTTAATGAAGAGAAACTTGGAAGAAACCATCATAAGCAAATGATCACAGCCAACATTACTAGTAATAAGACATTTGGATATCATGAACATGATACACTGTTGTATTCTTGTAAAAAAAAAAGCAGAACCTCCACCCAATCATGAGTAAATACCAATAAACCCAAATTGAAGAACAATAAGCAAATAATTGATCAATGCTCTTGAATTTGTATGGTCGTGAAAGACAAAAATGAATTATTTCAGACTGCAGAAGTCTAAACAGAAATAACTAAATGCCTTTTGAGATCCAGGAACAGAAAAAAGGCATTAGTGGAAAACTGGTGAAATCTGATTAAAATTATTAGTTAATATCACTGTAGTTTCTTGGGTCTGATAATTGTACTGTGTTTATGTAAGATGTTAACATTAGGGGAAGATGGGAAAAAAACTACTATTTTTGAAACTTCTGAAGTCTAAAATTAGCTAAAAATAAAGATTTAAACAGTTTTTACATGAATCAGTCTATTTCTAAAAGTATTTATTCATTTAGCATCATATATATTTTAGTCACGAGTTAACAACTTGAAGATTTTTTAAAATGCTAAACACTCCAACTGAAAGAAATACAGTTGGGTTGCTTTTAATGTCTAGGTATTTGCTAGTTTCACATTCTATCCAACCTAATCCTGTTTAATTTTCTAATCCTAAAGAACTCATCTTCACATTCCTGTTTGTCAAGGGTTGTACTGGTTGGGGCAGCGCTCTAAAGTATTTTGGCTGTTTCTCTGCTCCTGGCATTGAAAGCTGTTAATTATTTGTAGAAGTGGATCCTTTTTAGAAACTTATCATTCATTGTAATAAGGACACAGTATCTCTTCTAGGCACCAACTCTTTGTTCAGTCTCTCTTAGGATACAAGATGGAATGAAAAAGAGGTAGTCACACACAGCATATTTCCTTCAAAAAGCTTTCATTCCAGTGTAAGTTCTAGCATCAGGTATGCTTGTACTTCAGTCCCACAATGGTATGCATGCTTACTGCCCTCGTAGTTTTCAAAGGGTTGTTATAAATACCCATATTCTTTTTTATGTATGACTAGGTGTGTCTTGCGTCAAGTAACTTGGACAAACTTATTTTTTCAAAGACGGTACAGCATATTTTTTTCCTTATCTAGCTTAGAACAATTAAAAAAATTCAATGTTTATAGTTTCTAAATATCAAAAGTTCCTGTATTTTACATTAACTTTATTATTTATAAAATGAATCTAGAATGTGATTCTTACCCTCATGCAGGAACCTTACTGTGCCTAAATATTTAGAGAAGTCACAAATTTAGGATAAAATTAGCACCTAACACTAAGACATTATTGTTGTATACTTACTTCATTTCATTTACGTGTCTTAGAATCTCATGCTGAGTGTTCACAATGGTATCCAGTTCTTGCTGAGGGATCTGGAGGAAAAACAATATATGAGCAGTCAGCTCAACAATCCACATTCTACAGGAACATACAGCACAGAAGCCTTTCTTTTCTATCTCTTCTCCATCAGGCCAACTAACTAGGGTATATCTGCTTATTTCAAAGCTCACCTGTCCATGATGCCCTGGGATTCCCACTCCTCTTTTAGAGATCTCTTCTGTCAAGGAAGAGACATACTTTCTCTGTTCATCAAGAATCATATCTAACTGTCGGTTCAGCTGCTTGATTTCAAGATGAATACGATTCTGTCCTTCAAAGACTTGTCTCAGCTCACGATCTCCTACACTCTCAAATATTTCATCTGCTGAAATGGAAATTACAAATTAAAATTATTAGAATCACTTATGCACATATAATTTTCAAAATCCGGTAAGTGACCAAGATCTCAATATATATTACAATCAGAATATCACCAACATAGTGGTATAACCGTATAATCTCCGCAATAGTGAATCCTACATAATAAAAGGCTAATAATATGCAAATGACCGAATGGTGGAATGCTGGTCACTATGATGCACGATGACCATCAGGGGACAGACACTCAACGCAGGGGCTGCCCCCTGGTGGTCCTTATGATCCCACAGGGGACGCGCCCCTCAGCCAGAAGCCGGGCTCACAGCTGGTGAGCATAGCGGCAGTGGTGGGAGCCTCTCCTGCCTCCGTGGCAATGCTAAGGATGTCCAACTGACAGCGTAGGCCCACTAAGCTGTCATTTGTACATCCTCCCAGGGCTCCCAGACTGTAAGAGAGCACAGACCAGGCTGAGGGCGCAGGCCCAATTTCTTGCGCTGGGCTTCTAGTATGCAGATGATTTCAATCATGATTAAATTACCATTTGTTTTTGTCATGTCTAGTGGTTGAACATTTATTGTAAATTCAGTCTTTTTCATCTAAAAATCATTTTATCTTTCAAATGTACTATGAGATTCAATTTATAAGAATGAGCAGAACTAATTTATGTTAATAAAATCAGAATAGTGGTTGCCTCTATGGAAGGGGTTTGACTTGAAAGAGACATGAGGGAACTTTCTGGGTGATATTCTGTGTACTGATCTGGTGATGGTGAAATGGGTATTCACATCTTGTCAAAATTCATCAAACTATGCTCTTAAAATCTGTGTGTAAAAGGTTAACAAATGGAGGGAAGAAGACCTGATTTTCCTTTTGTACCTGACCATAATAAAAACAGTTTCATTCACACGTTATAATAAGCTTCAAGATATGCTCACTAAACATGTGATACTTAAAACAAATCCAAGAAAAGGGTAAAATTTATATCTTATTTTTAACTTAAGTGTGAATCATTCTGTTGGGAATCACACACTACAAACAGTTCAGTTGTGCTCAGAGAGCAAAAGTTAGCAAATAAAATAAAGTCATTCATTCTATTTGACCTTAACATGTTTTATTTTTGATATGTAGCACACTAAATTCTTAATTATAGTGGCTTAGACAAGTATTTTAAAATTTTCAACCTTTAAAGTCCAGAATTCAGTTGCATAGTAAGGGGAAAAGAGCTAGATAATCATTTCACACCACTCCCCCAACAGTTTAGTTTTCAAGTATTATCTCTGTATAAATAAAGTAATTGTGTGCCACTAAAAGGCAAGAAATCAACTTTAGCCAATTTCCTTCAATAAATATTTATTGAGTTTCAACTGCTAGGTCAGCATGGTTGGTTTTTAGGTTTAGGGGACGCAGCAGTAAAAACAACGTCCTTGCCCTCATGGGGCTTACACTGCACTGGGTCACTGCTTATCTATGGCATCGCTGGAGTCCTTACTGCCCACTGCACTACATCATGTGACTGGTGAAAACATCAATCTCCAAGCCCTTTAAAGACTGAAGATTTGCTCAGAGATTATTTCCGGAAATGAGTTGGCAGATGCCAGATAAGAGAGGATGAGATGAACGAAAGTGTTTGGGCACACTCAGGCCACCGCCAATGCTGCAGTCCTGAGGACAGCTTTGCTACAACTCACCAGGTTGCCCTTGAAGGTCAGGATGGCCCTTCTGAAATTCCTCTTTTTTTTTATCCAGTTCTTGTTGAAAGTGCTCAAATTCCTCCTGATATTTTTCTTTTTCTTTTTCTGAAATTTCTTTTTCTGGTGTAGGCTTTTTTGGGGTTTAAGAATAATTAAAAATATTTAAGAAAACAATAAGCCTCAATACAAGTCCTTTTCTCATTTAAACTACTCCACCACTAGTTGAAAGGTTAACATGAAAATGTTCTTCATTTATTGTTGCTACTAATAATTCCAACAAAAAATACTAACAGCCAATCCCATTCATCGAGAGCTTGCCAGAAGTACATTGCTTTATTTAGTGCTTACAGACGTCCCGAGATAGCCAATACAAACACCTTAGTTTACCAGTGAAGAAATGCTAAATAATTCGCAGAAGGTCAGATGGCAGTAATTGGCCAAAACAGAGCCAAACCTAAGTCAGTCTCCCCAAGTTTTCAGGTTACAATTTTCTCTTTAATCTGACTGCTTATCTAGATCTAACCTGAAAATAAATTTTTTTGAAAACCTGTTTATACTTACTGGCTCTTTCCCAGGCTCAGTCAATTGGAAAGTCAGAAAAGAAAGGACATCATGGTCATCTATAAATTTAAAAAAAAAAAAAAAAAGGAAAAAGTTCCATAATAGGTTATTTTTATGGTTGTAAATCTACAAGTAGTTATTGGTTAAAAAAATAATAATCAGTAAGGGAACTAAAAATTAGTTCTAATTTGGTAAATGCAATGGTGTTCTGTGAGCTTAGACAAAAATTCATCAGAAAAATTTACATTAGAAATAAGCAAAATTCACTTTCTTCAATTCTAAACCAGAATATCTAGCAGTGTTTAAAATAAAACAGATGTTTAATAGATGTCTGACAAAGGAATGAACAAATGAAGGGTCAAATCAAGCCCAAATTCCTAACCCTGGCACCAACATCCTACCATATTTTCCCATAAACCTTCATGGACTGGATGTCCTGGTCAAGTAAGACAAAATTCTGTCCTACACATATTTCCTGTACTTGTCTGTCTCTACCTACCTGTCTTATAGCACTTACCACTTTGTGCTTTACTTTCTAGTTATAACCCTGACACTGCTGTCCTGAATTACAGGGAATATCCTGATTTATCCGCATTGTCCTGGCATTACTAAGAACATCTCCTTTTACTCTCAAAGCATCCCAATTTAGATAATATGACTCCTCTATACAGCATGCATATTTGTTTCCCGCACACAGCAGAAATAAAATTAATTTCAAGCTGTTTAAGCTGAAAATAGGGGCCTCACAGATCAAACCTCCTAAAATTGAACTGAAATGCCAATCCACAATGCCAATCCTGGCTAGTCATCCACAAAGCAAGAGCAATTGATTCCAACTGTGCAGCAATCTTGAAGCTTTCTGCCAGCAGGATAGAGATCTAGATACAAAGTCAGATTAAAGAGAAAACTGTAATAGTACAGTATAGGTTAGGTAACTTCAGGAGCAGTCATGCAATGAAATAGAGCCCTGGACTCAGAGAAGTCAGAAATACAAACTAAATCCTGCCTGCATCTGACCGTTACTAGACATGTGACATTTAGAAAGTCCTTTAATTCAAGATTTGGCAAACTCAGCTAAAATCCGGTAAAAATCTATCGTCTTTCTCTCCCTCCCTGTGTTGCTGTAAGGAACAATTCATATATTTGTAAATAATAAAAATATTATATAACATACCATATAAACTAGATGGTATTAATGTCAAATGATAAGTTCATTTATGATCACACATGGAAAAAAAGGTAAATATATCTTGTTTAACAGTTAGTCCTCAATAATATTTTCTCAGGATACCAAATTCATGTAAATGTGTAGTGACACCTGAAGTTACCTAACCTATACTGTACTATTACAGTTTTCTCTTTAATTTGACTTTACATCTAGATCTCCATCCTACTGGCAGAAAGCTTCAAGATTGCTGCACAGTTGGAATCAATTGCTCTTGCTTTGTGGATGACTAGCCAGGATTGGCATTTCAGTTCAATCTTAGGAGGTTTGATCTGTTTCAGGATCCTAAAACATTTGGCAATTAACCTTTATATCTTCAACTTTAAATGTCTCCTTCACTATGAAATGGCACCCTCACAGATGCTCTAACTTACATCGGTGTGTGTAGCCCCAGACAACTGTATTCCTGCAGAATCTAAGTAGAGAATAAGCAGTCCCAAGAGACCAAAAGACTGGCCCTGTTGGCTATGGGAAGCTTACACCTAGTCTTAAAGGTTAAAAGTAAACAAGTCTATACATCTCCAAAATATACTATTCCCAACAAAATTCAACTCACAAACTTTTAATGTTAAAGATGGCAAGATTTACCTGCAAGACCTCCAGTTGCAGCAGATATTCCAAAATGTCCTTGTGCAGGGATAATCATATTTTCCATTTTGGCACAAAATTCATAATCATTTTTATCTGGTGTGAAGCCATTATTGATCATTACCTAGAGAGAAATACAGTAGCTACAGCTTTTACAACAGACATTGTAAAAGGGATTTCAAGTAGTCAATTTATGTCTAATATTAGTTGATGTTCATATTTGGTCTAATAACCAATTGTCAAAAAGCTATCAGCTTCCTCTCACTATTATAAAGGGTAATCCCTTGTCTACTAAAAAACAACAACAACAAAAAAAAAAAAACTCACTTATTTTTGGTAATTATTTCACTTAAGAAAATGGCTTTTGCCCTACTATGTGCCAAAGGCTTATGGAAAAAAATGTGATAACTTCCCATGAAAATATTTCTAAAATAGAATATGGTTCACCTTTTTTTCAAGAATTCGTAGGGAACCATGATTTCTTTGAATGGTTCACAGAAAAGAGGCATCAGACTTGTTCTGAAACCTCAGTGACAGAGCTCAAAAGAATAGGTTGCATTTACAACTTTTACCATAGCTAGCTGAAAATTAGATAGATTACCTTATTAGCAAATAGTGAACACCGCATTAAATTAGGAAGGTAATTGGACTGTCATTTGGTTAGCAGAAAAACAAAAGTGACAGAAGTCATATTGACAAAAACAATGGAAAATGAAAACACTAAAAAGACACTATTTTTGAAGTAATGACATGAGATGTCTTAAAGGAATCCTGGGATTCTAAGCACAGGAATCAACCTGCCACATGAGTACTCTTCTCATGACCCCAATCAAGCAGTAGTCAGCTTTCTCAAAACCCTTAGGCTCCAGAAACCCCATCACCAGCCTCACCCAAATAAGAGTCACTGAGGTTAAGAGTGGAAGCATTATATAGAACTTTAAAAAATATATCCTATATAATAAAGAGGTTATACGTAAATTGACCCTCATGCCCTCATGTCATCACAAGATGGCCACCCCCACGCTGTCACAAGGTGGCTGGCAGGGGAGAGCAGTTGGGGGGTGACCAGGCCTGCAGGGGAGGGCAGTTGGGGGTGATCGGGCTGGCAGGGAAGCAGTTGGGTGTCAATCAGGCTGGCAGGGATCAGGCTGACAGGCATAAGCAGTTAGTGGCAATCAGGTAGGCAGGCAGATAGGCGAGTGGTTAGGAGGCAGCAGTCCTGGATTGTGAGAGGGATGTCCGACTGCCAGTTTAGGCTTGATCCCAGAGAAGACATCCCCTGAGGGGTCCCAGATTGGAGAGGGTTTAGGCTGGACTGAGGGACACCCCCCCAGTGCACGAATTCATGTATTGGGCCTCATATATATATATATTGATTTCAGAGAAAAAGGGAGAGAGATAGAAACATTAATGATGAGAGAATCATCGATCAGTTGCTTCCTGCTCTCTCCCTACTGGAGATCAAGCCTGCAACCCGGGCAGTGCCCTTGACTGGAATCGACCCCAGGACCCTTCAGTCCACAGGCCGACACTCTATCCACTGAGCCAAACCAGCTAGGGCAGCATTATATAGAACTTGACCTTTCATACTGACAAGTATCTTGCCAAAATATTTGGGACAGAATATTGTAATTTCCCCTGGATGACCTAATCTTTACCACCACTGATAGAACTTTGCAAAACTAGGCCTTCCTATTCCCCTCAAACAGAAACAAGTGGTCACTCTTGGCTAGTTAATGGTACTACTTAGTTGTACAAATTCAGGAACTATCTCTGCCTCCACAACTGTATTCGCTTTTCCATCCCAAGCAAACTATTACTAAGTGCTATAATCTGTGTCTACCTCCTAATCATTCTTCTTAATTCAGACCACAAGCACAGTCTTATAGTTAAGAGGCTGATGGGTTCAAATCAGTTCTGCTACTTATTTAGTATGACACCATCTAAATTTCTTAAAACCTCCCATATTCAACTTCCCCATGTAACTGGCGGTGCTCACCCCATAAGGCTGTTAGAATGAGAAACATCATGTAAAGTATCAAGTACAGGGGATGGCCCATTAAAAGTCAATGGGTCTAAATGATTGTATCTTTTGCTCCTATCACAAATACCCTAATAAGAACACTGCTGCCTAAGTCTTCTTCCTAAATTGCAAATCTGATCATTTCACTTTCCTTCTTAAAACTTTTAATCAAGCATGTCAACAAGGCATGCTTGCTTTAAACTGTTTCTGATACAAACAACACGAAACCCGAAGAACTTGTTTAAGCTACACTCTTGATCCATTAAGGCAGCGGTCACCAACATTTCAGACTTCACGGACTACCAGTGGTCCATGGACCACCTGTTGGCGACCACAGCTTTAAGGGATATCTGTGTTGTAGCAATCACAGTAATGCACACAAGTGTCTCCTGCATTAGACTACAAGCTCTTTGGAGAAAATGATCTTTGCCTTACTTATATTTGTATCCTGAAGGCTTGGATATGCATATAACGTGTGGCACATAATAGGATGCTTAAATATTTACTGACTAAATGCAAATCTAGAGGCCGGGTTTTACGACACATGACTACTTTCATCAAGCTTTGAAACCACTTCTGTTTCCTCATATTAACATTGATGAGTACATGAACAATACCCAAATTTAAATGCATTTAATTTATGTCAAAGATTCAAAATTAAACGTCATACAAGAATACTATGCATTTGATTATCACTAAACACATGGTACTTACTGTCAATGTTTTCTGGTAATATATAATCTTTGCCCGGACAGGATAGGGTTTATTACGAAAATCCCTCTGGCAACTTGCTAAAGCTTGACTAGCACCATCACTATAGTACGAGGGAAAGGAAAATAAACAAACAAACAAAAAAAGACTTAATCTTTTCAATATTTAAAATAATTCATGTCTAGAAAGATTAAAATATTATTAAGACAAGATCTCTGGATAACACGAGGAGCCGCTGTTAGCATGTGCTGATAGTGAGGGCAAAGAGACACTGCTTTTCATGAGGTTGGGACGAAGTACTCACCCTAGTGCAGAATCAGAATCACAAGAAGGTCTGGCACTTTTATTTAAATACCTCCACTGGCCCTGCCAGTGTAGCTCAATGACTGAGTGACAGCCTATGACTCCGGAGATCAGGAATCGATTCCAGTCAGAACACATGCCTGCGTTCTAAGTTAGATCTATCTCCATTAGGGGGGTGTACAGGAGGCAGTCAATGATTCTCTCTCATCACTGATGTTTCTGTTTCTATCTCTATCTCTGCCTCTCCCTTCCTCTCTGAAATCGATAAAGACATATATTAAAAAATTAAAATAGCTCCACAGGTATCTACCAGAGTAAAAAAATCACTAAGGTAGGTAACAGTAAACTGGAATGTGGATGAATAATTTTTCTTACAATTTCATTGACTGGCTAGAAGGTAATTCCTCCCACAACACATATGTAGAATTAAAAAATGTAGGTACCTAATTCTCACAATTACAAATACAATAAATACTTAGAAGCTTTGTAGCCCCCCAAGAATCTTAAAATATAGCAATTCTAAGGTGGAAGAAGGTGGCATAAATTTCTTAGTTGTTAGTTTAGTCAAGGTTCCAAACCTTATTTTTGAAAGATCAAAGATCCCTTTTAATAAAAACAAACAGCCGAAACCGGTTTGGTTCAGTGGATAGTGTCAGCCTGCGGAATGAAAGGTCCCAGGTTCGATTCCGTCAAGGGCATGTATCTTTGGTTGCGGGCACATCCCCAGTAGGCGGTGTGCAAGAGGCAGCTGATCGATGTTTCTCTCTCATCGATGTTTCTGACTTTCTATCCCTCTCCCTTCCGCTCTGTGAAAAATCAATAAAAAATATTTAAACAAATAAAAAAAAATACAAACAAACAAACATAAATGGCATCACTGAGAGCCAAGAACATTTCATTAACTTTTAAAAGTATTATATAGCCCTGGCCAAGTAGCTTCAGTTGGCTTACAGCAAGGGAGGGGTATATCCAGCCCACAAAATCATTTGGTCTGGCCCTGCCAAGGCATTAGGGGTGAATTAATTATTTGACCAATATAGCAGGCTAATTTTTAAGTTGATAATTTTGTATGGCCTTCGAATGATGTTACAAATATCCAAAAGTCTCTTGCCAGAAAAAAGGTTCCCACCACTGGCCTACATCATCATCCTGATACAATAAGGTTGGGGGTTTGAACCCCAGTTAGAACACATACAAGAATCAACCAATGAATGCATGAATAAATGGAACAACAAATTGATGTCTACCTCTCTCTCTCTCCCCTTCCCTCCCTTCCTTGCACTCTTTCTAAAAATGGAAAAAATATCCTGGAGTGAGGATTATTAACAACAACAATGAAGAACCAAATTAAAATAAGACCTTTCCACCAAGTTATATAATAAATCTAAAGAAAAAGAACAATCTTATTTCATCTAGAAAATGTTCATATTTAAAATAATATATTTTATAAGGTTCCCAAAAGAAGCTGAAATCAGGAATTACGTAAAAAACAGATACTTACTTTTGATGGTCATAATGGATTTGTCCATTGTTGCCTATAATTACGATAGCAGGATTATTTTTCTAAAAATAAAGAGAATATGTTTGTTTTAAAGTCCTTGGCCAGAGAATTCTAGATCATATTGGATGTGCTTTAAGGTTTCTTACTTCTCTAATATTCTAGAACTGAAATTTTTAAATAATAGAAGAGATTTCTACGTAATTTAGAAAGAATTTAGTAAACTTACAATCATTCAAAAAGCATCACTTAATACCCCAATAAAGACTGATGATGTGTTTTCTCTTTGAATAACCAACTCAACATATATATATATATATATATATATATATATATGACGACACAATGTGAGTATGGGACAAGTGTGGGATTTGTGGAAGCTAAAACAGGAGGACTAACATGACTTCAGCATTCAAAGATTTATTCAAGTTCTCTTTTAAATTGTTAATAATTACTCCAGTAGAGAAACAACCATTTGAAATGAAGATAATCAATTTTAAGGCTGCTCAAACACAAGTTAATGTTCCCAATTTGTAAGTATATTTTGTTCTTTACTGTTAATACAGGACTCGAAAAAAAAATACAGGAAGAGATATAAACTTGTGAGTTAGTAGTAGTAATGAACTTGGGTATTTTCATAAAAACAAACTATAGCACATATGGTGTTGCTCAGTGGTTGAGCACTGACCCATGAACCAGGAGGTCATGGTTCAATTCCCGGTCAGGGCACATGCCTGTGTTTTGGGTTCTATCTCCACTAGGGAGTGTGAAGGAAGTAGCCAATTGATGATTCTCTCTAGTCATTGATGTTTCTATCTCTGTCTCCCTCTCCCTTCCTTTCTCTCTCTGAAATCAATGAAAAACATTTTAAACAATGTTTAGTTGACTCTAAACACTAATGGTTTCACTGCCTACATCTAAACGACCCATGCTTATCCATCAAAATCACTGTGACATACAGGCTGCTAGGGAGGGGAGCATTGCAAAATTATCAGTTAGGGCTCCGTTATGATACCAAGTTGAAGTATGACAAATCAGGAACCCATAGCTTTAAATATATAAATTTCCAGCCACATAAAGACTAATCATCATACTTTGGGAAGTTCTCTACTATTAAGGTACAAAAGTATTAAGTAAATTGTATTTCTCACAGCTTAACTATTAGCAGATATATTAAAGTAGGTAACAGCTCTGACAACAAATATACCTTTCCATCATTGTCAAAAGAATCGAAGAATATTCCAACACCATTCCACATATCAGCTGATCCAAATACAGGACCCTCCAAGCCTTGATTTTCTGTATACCAAATTGCCTGTAAATATGCAACAGAAAACATTTAGAGGCTGTTGGTATATGCATTTATATACATTTTCTAAGTTAAAGAAATTATCATACCAGGCCATCAGCTCCAATTCGACCTCTTCCAGTCACTCGAAACGTCACCTCAATTTCCCAGTTCTCAAAGGCTGCTTTTGTCTTTGTCCACACTGATCCTCTTTGGCTTTTTAAGGATGGTGCTATTCGAATTTGATCTGAACTTGGAATGGCATCTAGAACAAAAATCAGGGAAGAAAAACTTTAAGTTATAATTAGATAAAACTCAATGAGTCATCATCAAAATGTTACATGTACTAATAGAGATCTAATTTTAACTTAGTAAGCTGTAAAATAATTTTGTTAGAAAAAAATTTCATGTTGACAGTTTCAACTTGAAAATTTTAGGGCTTTCTAAAACAGCTCCTCTTATCTTTTGAGTAGTGAACTATCTTTAGAAAAAAAAATTAAAGCTATAACCATACATAAAAATGCAAGGGGTAGGAGGAAGGAAATTTTGGCTAAAGTCAAACCAAATATTTGATTCTTATATTATTTTCAAATACTTTTTATTTTTTATATATTTTATTAATTTTTCAGAGAGGAAGAGAGAGAAACATCAATCAGCTGTCTCCTGCACCACCACTGGGGACGTGCTGCAACCAAGGTACATGGCCTTGACCGGAATCAAACCTGGGGCCCTTGTGTCCGAAGGCCGACGCCCCATCCATTGAGCCAAACCAGTTAGGGCTTATTTTCAAATACTTTTAAAAAACTGTGATGTGTTTTATCAGTTTATAAATGTTAGAAAGCTCAAACAGTGTGAAAAGAACATACCACTAGGAATCAAGAGACTTATTTCTAGTCTCATTTCAGCTGAATGACTTTGAGCAAATAATTCTCTTACCCTCTTGGGCTCACATATTCACCTGTAACATGAAGAGGCTGGGCTCAACCACTTCCATAAAATCCCTAAAAGCTATATGCAAAATTCTGTGTATGTACACATTCTCCTAGGGTGAGGGCCAAGTAAATTTCAAGTCAGTAAAAGTGCTTCAGCATTAGCAATTCTCAAAGAGAAGAGGTCCCCAAAACGCTGGTTCCCATTTCCAAGCTAGTTTCAAGTCCTAGCTCCACCACTTACTAGCTGTTTATCATAGGCAAGTTTCCCCAACAGCCTCAGAGGTATATCTCAATAAATGCAACTCTTCCTATTATTGGACTAAATAATTATTTAAGCAACGATCAGGCCTAAATTTGAACAATTCTAGCACACACTCTTGGATATTAACCAGTTCTGACATCCATGCTGGGAAATAACTATACCGTCTCTCTGTCATGTAGAAAACACTGACAAGTTGAAATACTTTAGTAACACCAGCCACTGTTTGTCACCATCACTTTCAAACATTTAAGGGATGGAGGCAGGCATCCTAGAGAGCTCTTGTCTGACACTGGCTATGCAACCTTTTTCAAGAAACTTAACCTGTCTGAACATCAGTTTTTGCATCTATAAAAGAGAGAACACCTGCCATGCCTACTAAGGATTAAATTAGAATGAAGGTGAAAGAGCTCTGAGAGCTCTTTATAAGGGGTTATAAATTGTTATCATTTTTTGCCCTTATGGACCCACAGATGTGTACTGACAGTACAAAAGGTCATTAGAGTTAAGGCTAAGAAATACCAAAAATTTGGTCCTAATTTGGGGATGAGTAAAGGGCCATGTTTAAACTGTTTCTTTTTTTTTCAAAATTGTTTTAAATAACAAATCTCAGAGCAAAATGAAAAGGTAAAATATAATCAATGGAGTAAAGAAAACAGTGAAACTATAAAAATCACAGTGACAATAAAAGCAAAGGATACCTATAGCAGTGATTCCCAGTGTCAATAGACAGAGGTGTCATGGCTTATATACTAATCCCTTTATTTCAAATTCAGGCTAGTCATACAACTTTAATTCACCCAGATACATTATCTGACATTTCTGCAGTAAACTGAGTTGGTTATAGGCTCTGTAAAGAAAGCCAAGACAACTAATGTAGGTAATTAATACTGCTAATTAGCTGGTTATGTGGCCTAAACATGAGGGAAGAGCAAGCAGGCAATGGAAGGATGCAGAAGTGAAAAGGGTGAACAAATTCATCACCACTATTGACAAATTCATCATCGTTCCATAAAGAAAAACAAAAAACTCCAAACTTGTGTCTGGTACATCGGCATCATCTTTGTGTATTAAGAATGTTACCTTGCTAACAAATGCCCAGGAACATACCCTTGATGAATGGGCACATAATTAATGTCTTCTGAGTAACAAAATAATTGCACTGTACTTCAAATAATTAATAACTTAGTCATTATGCTAAATTGAAATTTATACCTTTTAATTATACATTAATTTCAGTGAAATGGGACTTACGAAAGTGTGCTTCCTAGTCAATAATCACTTTCTAGAAATGGAACATTTTGTTCCAAATAATGGATAGCCTAAAATGATGTATACAAACCTTATATAAATGACTTCTTAACTACACATAAGGACAGAATTCAGATGGTCAGAGGCAGCATGTCAAGTGCTGTGGCTGATTCCTTAGTCAGCAATGACACATCAGCACTAAAGTACAGATTCCTTTCTTGCACGTATGTAAATGTCTAGCAAGGCAAGCTCTTATCTACTAACAGTGCCAAACACAGAGTGAATAAAACACGGAGCGCAGATTACTTTGATTTTTCCAAAACACTTTTTTTTAAAAAGCTGTAGATATAACAATGATAGAATCAAGTTATGAAACAATATAAAAAAGATATCCCTTGGTCTACTAAATAAAAGGACATGTGTGACTACTATTCAGTTACATAATGACTTAATAGAGAGCATTAAAGGAAAGATCAAAGACCACACCAAATTACTGAGAGTGGCAACTTTAAGGTGCTGTTCCAACAGGGTGCCAGAATATCCTCCCATAAAAACGTAAAAAATGACCCTAAGATCAAAATGTATCATCTCTGGAACCGTCAAGGGGCATCGGGTACAATCTGGGGCATTAACCATTGCTAACACTAGGTAAAAAAATAAAATAAAAAAAAGGCAGGGAGAACCGAGGAGAAGCCGGAAAGGAGGTAGAGGGGCAGGGATCAAGTCTCAGGGTGCCCAAGCCAGGGTGGGATGCGACGTTTCCCTTGGGGACGACGTGGCGTTAGGGTGAAACGTGATGCCCAGAAGCGAGTTTAAGTGACTGCTTAGGAGTGTAAGTAACAAAAGACTCTCAGATCAAACGGAAAGAACCGACAAGATCAAGGAGAAGACCGGCGGAAGGGGGGAGCAGACTGGAGGGAAACTGGGGGGCAGGTGGAGGGACCGAGGGGCTGCCTAGAGGGTTCTGTTCACCGCGCACGAGGTGTGCTGCTGAAAGGAGGCGAAGCGAAGGGGGCGCAGGCGAGGATGGAACCCGGCCTCCCGCCCTCGGCCCCGGCTTACTCCCCGCGTGGGCCCAGAAAGGCACGGTCCCGTCGCTCTGCACCAGGTGCGGCCCCTTGAAGCTGTATTTGTATTCGAAACGGCGATGTGGCGGCGTGGCCGGATTGCCCGCGGCACCGGCGGACCCGGGGTGGCCTCCCACGCCGTCACCCCGGACGAAGTGACTAAGCGACAACAGCAGGGCGCAGAAAAGTGGTCGGACTCTGGCCTGAGGACCCCTTTGCCTGGATCCCGCCATCTTGGATTCTGGAGAGCAGAGGCTCGCGGCAGGGGGCGGGGCGCGGGAGCCGCGGTCGGCCAACAGGGCGCTTGCTGATTGGCGGAGTCCGAGGTACCCCGAGGGCAAGGGTAAGCTCCGCCCCCGCCCCTCGTTGTCCGGGCGGCCGCTGGACCCGGAGCATCTGTGGGCGGGGCCACACCAATGGGGCGGGGCCTGGAGGCGGGTCGGTGCGCATGCTCCTCCTCCAATCCTGGGTCAGAAAAGATCAGCCACACTCCTCCCACGTGACACAGGAAGCCCACTGTTGCAGGAGCCCACTCTTAACACGTTAGAGATGGAGTTTGGAAACCCTAACACCTGGGTACTCACCACATCAGTCCTCCGTGGCTATAATAAACCTTTACAGTGTTAGAAGAAAGACGTTCCTTTGGATGTAATACCAGTTGTTCAGTATCTGGTTTTCATTAGGTGTTCTTTGCAGAAACAAGTCTGTACTGGAGTAAGGAAAGCATAACCCCAGCCCACTGAGCTCCGCCAACCGGTGTTAGGGCATTTCAAACTGGGAACCAGCGATCCTCAGGGCTGTGGGTCTTTTTGCTGACGTTAAATCGGGGATGCCTCTGGATATGTCACTCAGTCTTTACCTCTCTCAAAATTTAGTTCCGAGGACCAAGAATGATGGCCCAGGAAGCCAGAGGAGCCCCTACTTAAAGGATTCCCTTGAGCACCTCTGGTAGCCAGGTCTACCTATCTCTAGACTTCTATTTTCTAAGGTAAGACCCTGGTTCATTTAAGTCACAATTTGTTACCTTCACTCCTGACACCAGAACTCACATGTATTGAGTGCTACTACATATCAGGCACTGTTCTGGGTGACAAACATGCATTCGATAATTTAAGATGAAATTAAACCAAGGTTTTCATTTAATAATCAGGCATTGCTCTAGCTGTTTCATTTATTAGAAACAGTTCTTTTCTTTCCCCCCAAACCATATGTCTATCTTCCCTAAAAGAACATGTTGAATATCTTAAAAGCTCTTCTTCAAGTTTTCAGCAATTGCAAATCAGTGGTGAAGCACAAAGGCTTTGGATTCAACTGGCTGGGGGGTTAATCCTGGTTTTCCCAGTGTGTGATCTTGCATGAGGTGTTTAACCGCTCTAACACTTGGTTTTCACATCTAGATAAGGGAAATTAATAACAGTATCCATGCCATTCCATTTTAGAAGGAATTCAGTGCCAGGTACCCAGTAAGCTCCCAATAAACAGGAGCTATTCTAGTGACATTTATTCACTTTTCCACTGACAGCAAAGACAAGACTAACTCAGCTCCCATTAAGTCAGTTACATTGTGGTTGCATACATTCCAACACACAGTCCATCTCTTATTTTCTTAAGAAAACAGCCAGTGGAGTCATATTTGGACAGTGAACACTGAAGTATTAGTTTACTTTATATTAACACAAACTGCCTAACTTATTTTTGGTAAGTGGCAAATATTTTATAAATAGCCTGAGGGTTATCAGACAGATATGGACAGATCAGAGGTAATACAATTAATTTGGTATGTTTTAATTGTATTGTATATATTCTGGTAGATTGTGTTAAAGAATTTGTCAATTATAATTAAATTTTCAAGTTAATTTTTCATGTTTACCCTTTAGTCAATGAATAAAACATGTAGGTCAAAATTGCTTTGGATGAAATTTAGGTTAGAAAAGAGAAGGGAGAATGATGCTATATTTGCACAGTATGTATTGATATCTGTTGCCTATGTATTAACATATTATGTGTGGGTTAAACTATTTGTCTTATACAATCAGTGTATGTGTAGATACCCTTCTTGGTCCTGCTAAATTTACATAGAATAGTTGACACCATTTCAACCTTTACTACACACACACATATAATTTTTTTACTTAGTAAATGTAAAATTAGGGCTCATACTTGAAAGAGGCTATGTTGCTTATTATAAATAAAGCTGTTTAACTTTTTTTTTTGTATCTGAAAAGGTCAGCAATAATAGGGCCCTTTACACCTCCATTGGTATAAAACATTGTTTTTCATTCATTTGACAAATTCAAGGCACAGTTAAGTGGAAAAGGAGAGGGCAGTAAAAGTAGGCAGAAGAATAGAAAGCAAAAGAGGAGAGGAAGAAATTTTTGGAGAGGGAAGAAAAATGTTCTTATTTGAACTATGGTATCAGCACCATTTTGATCTCAGAATAAATATTTGTAGATATTGATTTTCCAATGTAGAACGACAATGGATCCATTAAAAGGAAGCTAAGCAAAACGTTTAAACCAGGACTCAAAGCTAGATCTAAAAAAAGAGGGCATGTACACAGGCAGGGAACAATCGCACACCTCCACTACATTAATGAAAAATTGAACCGGAGATTTCAGATTTGAACCGGCTTTTCAAAATCCATTCTCTGGAGACAAAGTCTTTTGCATACATCAGGGGTGTTGGGGCATATTTAGTATGAAGCTCAAAGAAATTTCAGTGACATGTGAGATAATAATAAAAATTTTTTGTCAGTTACTGACTAGCTCTGAAAGTAAAGGATTTTCCTATTTGTTTCACAGTGTTCCAAGATGTGATACCCATGGCAAATTGGAAAGAGTGCTGTCAATAGTGAACCTCCAGCACTACAAATCTCCCACCAGACAAACAAATGCTTCAAACAATTTAGGTCAGAAGTAGGGGTTTCTTCCTCTCCCCCTATAAAATAGCAATAATATGGTAAAGCTGAGCATCATTTCAAACTCAATAACTTGAAACATGGGATATTTCACTCAAATCAGAGTTGGCTGAAATTTGCCATAATTTAAGGTTGCTAAGAAAATTCATAGCAGCACATTAAATATAATTCAAAAAGCAAACAATTTTAGGGACTAGCTTATTAATTATTCAGGAGAAATAATACATGCCCATAATTAGAGATTAGTTGGCTTGTTCCTTAAAACAACATTGTACTTCCACATTGTTGCAATATGTAACTGAAATAAATAAAACTCCATTAAAATTTCTAACAGTGTTGACCAATGTATAAATTAATATTTCATGAAAAACAATACTGCTTTAACCTCTCCAGTAAATTAAAACATTTTTCATCCTATTTGTTATGCTGAATGAAGTTTTGCTATACATTTTAAAGAATGAGAATAAATCATTAAAATCATCTATATCACCCTAGAATTCAAGGATGATTTAATATTAGAAACTTTACTAATGTAATATACTACATTAAGTGATGATAATCCTATCTAATAAAGGAGTAATATGCAAATTTGACCATACCTCCACCATACCCACAAGGCACACCCACAGCCATGCCTACCAGCCAATCAGGAGAAAATTATACAAATAAACTCCACCCAAGATGGCTGCCGCCACTGAGAGAAGGAGGAAGGCTTGGGTTTCCCCGACCAGAGGAAGCCAAGTTTTCTGCCTGTTACAAAGTTTCAATTATAAAAGTACAGAAATGGCAGCAGCTGGAAAGAACAGAGACTTGGGTTTCCCTGGCAATGGAGGAAGCCAAGCTTTCAGCTTGCTGTTGCCGACGTAGGCCTCCACTCTAGGCTACAAAGTTTCGAACAGAAATGGCTGCCGCCACAGAGTGAGCAGAAGGCTTGGCTCCGCTCCAGGCTACAAAGTTTCAATTGTAGACATAGATTAATCCCAGATACCAGGGCCTCCACTTGGGTTGCAAACCTCCACAGGCCCCTCACACAGGCCGCCCCTCACCCCAAGGGAACCCCCACCCTGATCTGGGACACTATTCAGGGCAAACCACCTATGCACTAGGCCTCTATCCTATCTAATAAAAGAGTAATTTGCAAATTGACCATCACTCCAACACACAAGAGGGCTGCCCCCATGTGGTCAAAGATCCTGCCCCCATGTGGACACAAGATGGCCACCACAAGATGGCCAGCAGGGGAGGGCCATTGGGAGGTTCCAGGCCCTGCAAGGGAGGGCAGTTGTGGGTGATCAGGCCAGCAGCGGAGGGCAATTGGGAGGGACCAGGCCTGCAAGAGAAGGCAGTTGGGGGTGATCAAGCCTGCAGGCGAGGGCAGTTAGGGGTGACCAGGCCAGCAGAGGAGGGAAGTTGGGGAAAAACAGACTGACAGGGGAGCAGTTAGACATCAATTAGGCTGGCAGGGTAGTGGTTAGCAGGTGATCAGGCTGGCAGGCAGAAGCGGTTAGGGGCAATCAGGGAGGCAGGCAGGTGAGCAGTTTGGAGACAACAGTCCTGGATTGTGAGAAGGATATCTGATTGCCTAAATGGACAGTTGGACATCCCTCGAGGGGTCCCAGATTGAAAAGGGTGCAGGCTGGGCTAAGGGACATCCCCTACCTCCTGTGCATGAATTTCGTTCATGGGCCTCTAGTATCTCAATAAATGCAGAAAAGAATTCCATCAAATAATCCTCATTAATGACAAGAAGTTTTAGTAACTTAGGAAAAAAAGATAATTCCTTAACCTGATAAAACTGATTTTTCGAAAACCTACAGCAAATACTATTCTTTTTTTAATTGTAAATACTATTCTTAATGAGAAACATCTAAAAACTATTTTTATGACAGTTACAAATAATAAAAAGATTCTTATTATTACCTTTATTATTTAATACTAGAGTTCCAGTGCATGAAATTCATGCATAGGTAGAGTCCCTAGGCCTGGCTGGCAATCAGTGCCTATTAGGTTCCCTGCCTCCTCACCTCCTCCTTCCCTTGCTCCCTCAGCACCCTGCTGCCACTGGTCACCTGCCGTGTTCCACACTGCCCCCTGGTGGTCAACACACATCAGAGTGTGCGATTGAACTCCTGATTTCCCAGTGGAACTCCCGAGGGGACACTTTGCGTATTAGTCTTTTATATATATACTAGGGGCCTGGTGCACAAAGATTCGTGCACAGGGGTTGGGTCCCCAGCCTGACCTGCACCCTCTCCAATCTGGGAGCCCTCAGGGAATCCCTCTCCAATCTGGGAGTTTCTGTTTGTCTTTGCAATCCTGTGAGTGTATTGTCTGAGACTCCAACACAGTTTGGTTTGTTGCTCACAGAATAATAGAGGCTTTTTTTTTTTCTTTGCTTCATTGGTGGAGATTTCCTGGAAGTTTTAGGATATCTTCCTTTTAATATTTCCTAGACTCTCTGACTTTACTTATGTTTCTCACCTTTGCTTTCCCTCTATCCCCCACTGCAACAGTAACTTGCTCCAGGCTTATTTTGCTCCAGTGTCTAGGAGATCTATCTGCCACCAGAACTATGATTCCCAGCATTCTTGGTGCTCCCTGCACTCTGGGCTTCTTATTCCAGGCCTGGGCTGCCTCCAAAACTACTACTCCCAGAATTCCTGATGCTCCCTGCACTCTGGGTTTTCCCTTCCTCTTCTGTCTCATCCCACTGCCTCCTGCTCTGCCAAGTCCTCCAAACCTCCAGCTTTCCCTCTCTGCTCTCCATCTGACAGCTTGAGGAGCCAAATTCCCAAGCCACTTTTCTCTCCACCAGCTCTCCTACTCTACTCTCTGCCTGGTGCCAATGTATGCAAATTAACCCACCATCTTTGTCAGGATAATTTGCATACACACGCCTAATTGGCTGGTGAGTGTAGTGGAGGTATGGTCAATTTACATATTTCTCTTTTATTATATAGGGTATAGATTATTTATTATTGTATTGATGGTCTTAAGTAATGCAATAGCCCAATCAATGGAAAAACATCCTCAGGTGAGGATTAAAAACAACAAAAAAGTACAAAACGTTCAAGAAAAACATTATTTAGAGAGAATAGAAGACTTAAATAAACAGACATATATACTATGTTCATGTTTGAGAAGATAAGTGATAAAAATCTTAATTCTCTCTCCTTTTCTCCTGGACTGTTCTCCCAGGCAGTCCGGGAGGTGCTCCGGCTGGGTCCCCTCCTCCCCTCCCTTGGTTTCTCTGCCTTTACCCCCGCACGTGAGCTCTTTCTCCCTTAGGAAGGGTCTCCTCAATAAAGTGTGTGTCCTGGTACCCTGCTCTCTCTCTCCCTCTCTCTCTCTCTCTCTCTCTCTCTCTCTGCTCCTTCTGTTTCATCTTTCATATGGTGCCGAAACCGGGTGAGCGTGGACGATCCTCAAACCTAGCCCCCAGCTTCTGGCTCCTGCTCTGGCTCTGCTCGGTGGCATGGTTGTGAGTTGACTGGCCCGCTCAGAACACTTCTCAAACGCTGCTGGACCAGGACACGTGGGAATCTCAGCGCTTCCTCCTAACCAGTAGGCTTCAGGATACTCCCTCCCCTCTCCCTGGTTCCCTTGACCTGGAAAGGCCTCAGAGTTTCCCGTATACTTGGCTACGTTACACGGTCTACGTTCTACGTTCTACAAAAGCCCAGGTACCTGGCCGGGAAACTCTGTTCCACTTCACGGGAAAGATTTCTGGGTGACGACCCATAGATCTTCTCTGTCCCTCTTTCTACTGGTTGGCCTAGGAAAAGAAGGACGCTTCTTATTCCTTTTCCAACTTTCTGGTGGCCTTTTTCCTCTGGTCAAGGGAACCCCCTATGCACCTTTAGGTGCCTTTTCGAAAACACCCCCGTTTTTCGCGCCCTTGTTGAGCACAGATGATTTCTGCCACCGGATGGGAAAAGCTTCCAGAGATTCCCTATGTGCAGCCTGTCTTTTCTCCACTTCTATCCCTCTCTCTGCTCCTTCCACACCCCAGGTTTTCCTAGCCCACGGGAAACCCCCTCAAACTGCCCCTCTGTCGCCCTCTTTACTCTTCCGACCCAGCTGTTTACTCCTCTCCGCCTCTCCTTCTCTCCTTCTCCTCTCCCTCCTCCTTCGCTACACTGCGGCTGCCCCTCTTCTGCTTCTTCCGCCGCTGCCGCCAGGCCTCTGTGGGAACCAACTCCACGAGACCAGAGGCTGCTGCGAAGCGCGAGAACCTCCTGCCACCCCAAACAGCTAAGGGAATTTCTGAATTTCTGTTTTGCCTTGCTCTTTTGACCCTGACCACGTGGCTCTTCATCCCCCTGGGGGCCGCCATATTGGCTTGGCAAGTCCCGCCCCCTCTGGACCCCACCTGGTGTGGCCGCACCGGGCTCCTCCCTTGGCCTGCTGCCTGCTCCACCCTGCCCTCCCCTCCCCTCTCTTTATGCCTCAAACCCAGGTCCGAGATCCGAACATGGCATTTAACTCTTAATTCCCCTTGGGAAGCAGGCAGAATAGGCCTGCCTTAGAAGGTGAACCTGCAAACCCAAGCCTTGAAGCAGATCTGAGGCCCATGGACTGTGCGTGGTGGGGGTGCAACAAGAGGACAAGCATTGCCTGGAGAATGCTTCACATGCGGAAACAAGGCCACCGACTGGACAAAGCCGTGCTTCCGGCCCGGCCTCCAACCAAGAAAAGTGACTGCCCCTGGGAAAGTGACGGGCCCTCTGTGTTTCAGCACAGAGGGGCCATCCTTCCAGGTCCTGACCAGCCTATGGCCATGCTGGAAATGGCTGAAGACTGCAGATGCCCAGACTCGACAATTCCTATCACCCACGCCGAGCCCAGGTTAATGCTCCAGGTAGTGGGTAAGCAGGTCTCCTTTCTGGTCAACACGGGTGCTACCTTCTCTGTCCTGCCTTCCTTTGCTGGGCCACTTTTCCTTCGTGATCTCAGTCCTGGGTACTGATGGCAAATCACCCTTCAGCTCTGAAAACTGCTCTGGTTTCAGTGCCTCCTCACCCTACCCTCTCCCCTGCCCCACCCTTCCTAGGGAACAACTTTCTTGCTGGCGCAAGCTTATCAATTATTTAATGGAAGGGGCAAGAATGTAAAAGGACCCACTATACCAGGCCACTAAAGAAACACCAGTAGGCCTCCTCTTCTCACCCTCCCTTGTTCGCCAGGCTTTTTCTAACTCCAGGATACCCTCCTGGCATCTCTCTCCCTCTTTCCCAGACATCTCTAAACCTTTCCAACTATTTTACTAATGATAAACAGGGAATAGCTATGGGGGTCCTCACCCAGCCCCTAGGGCCAGCCTTCACCCCCATAGCCCATCTGTCCAGACAGCTTGATCCCACGGTTCAAGGATGACAACCCTGCCTCCGGACTCTGACTGCAGCCGCTGTTCTCACCAAGGAGGCCCAGAAGCTCCCACCAGCAACCCTTACAGGTCTTTTCCACCCATAGACTACAGGACCTTCTGTGCTCCTCCCCTCTCCATTACATGTAGGAAGTCCCCATCTCCTGTTCCTCGAGAATCCTGACATCTCCCGAACACAGTCCACAGCCCTGAACCCAGCCACTCTCCTCCACCCAACCTGTGGCAACGCACTCCTGCCCCAGGTTGTCAGAGGCCCTCTCTCTAGAAATTCACAGCTTCTGGCCGGACCCCCTGCCCATGGGCTTGACCGGAATCCAGGCTACACCAAGGAGCCCCACCTCCTGCAAGCCCTTTTCAGGAGCCTCACCTTCTTAAGCCCTTTTTAGACAACTGCTCCGGGAACACCCTGACAGGTTTCTAACCAGGCCAGGACCAGCCGACCACGGCTCCCAGGACCAGCCCTCCAGCCGAGGGACCCCAGTCCTCTTCAAGAACCTTACTCTCCCTCAAGTTGTATTTCAGCTCCAGGCCCAGAAAAGCAGCAAAACCAGACAAGTGACGCTGTGACAGCCTCAGGACCAGCTTTTACCTCCAAGTGACTCAACTGGATCGTACTTGAGACTTCACCAACCAGTCCCTTGGGGAAACCATGGTGCTACACCCTCGTTAAGCATGGAAAACACCCCCTGTTTTTCACCCACTTACTCCCTGGCTCCTCTCATTAGGCACACTGGTATCTTCCTTAAATCTTGCTCTTTGGCCCATGCCTCATGCCTTGTTTCACTAGTTTCTTGCAGAACAGAATGCAGACGTTCACCAACCAGAAGATAGATCTGCCACTGAATTCAGAACCCAACACCAGAATCCTTGAGACTCCAGGTAGACGCCCCTAACGATGCCCCCTCTCAGCTGGAAGTAGCTATGGAAGATGGACCTTCGCCCCCTAGACCTTGCCTGGATTCTCTATTATTTTTTTAATATTATGAGAAGCCTGGAATGATAGGTACCCCTCCCCCCAACTGGTGGGCGGAGTTATGATGTAATTGACAGAGACATTGAGCCACCAAGCAATCACATACCAGAGTGCCCTGTGTCCCACCCCTTCTCATTCCGCCCTGGGCCCAACCCCTGCCTGTTCCGGCCCTTTAAATGATGTCTCAGTGCGCCATGTGGCACCTTTTCTCCCGGACTGTTCTCCCAGGCAGTCCGGGAGGTGCTCCGGCTGGGTCCCCTCCTCCCCTCCCTTGGTTTCTCTGCCTTTACCCCGCATGTGAGCTCTTTCTCCCTTGGGAAGGGTCTCCTCAATAAAGTCTGTGTCCTGGTAAAAAAAAATTAAATAAATAAATAAATTAATTTAAAAAAATCTTAATTCTCTATCAATTTATTATATTTTTATCCCCACCAGAGGATATATACATATATTGATTTTTTAAGAGAGAGTGGAGGGGAAGGAGGGGAGAGAGAGAGACAGAAAGAGAGAGATCAATTGGTTGCCTTCTGTATATGGCCAGCTAGGGAATGAGCCCACAAATATAGTACATGCTCTTGACCAGGAATCAAACCCATGACCCTTTGGACGATGGGCTGATGCTCTAACCACTTAGAAAAACTGGCCAGGGCTACTAGTTTATAATTAAAAGAAATTATAATAAGTGAGGAAAATGAAATTTGACTAGCTGATCCTACAATTCATGTGGAAGAGCCACAGGCCAAAACCAGCCAAGACTATTTTAAAAAACCTGGCCAAGGAGGCAGGATTTTTTTCTGTTAGACAGATTGTTCTATTAACTCTACTATCTAATTATGATAATTTCTATAATGAACATAGAGTGGCATTGGCACAGGACTATAGAGCCCAATGGATCAGAATAAAGCCCATAGAAACATGCATGTATAGAAACATTGACGTTTTTATTACAAAGTATTAAAAATATGCTGGACTATTCAATAAATGGTGCTGGGAAAATTAGTAATTCATTTGAAATAAAAAAATAAAATGAATTCTTACCTTCCACCTTAAATAAAATGAAATTTCAGGTGAATTGAAAATCAATATCTTAAAAAGCAAAATTACAAATCTTTTAGAAAATATAAGTGAATATATTTATGTTTAGGAAAATATTTCAAATATACACAAAAAGCTCAACTCATAAGGAGGAAAGATTGATAAATTTACCTATTGTAAATCCTCAAAAAACTTCTATTTAACAAAAGACACACTAAACAAAATAGAAACAATATTACATACAGGAAAAGTATAATTTCAGTACATAAATCTGGTAAGAGATTAGAATCTAGAATACAAAGAAATAACTGGAAATCAAGAGAAAAAATATACAAAATAATTAACAAAACAAAACAGACAAAGATTAAAACAGACCATTTCTCCAAAAAGAAACCTCAATTGCCAAGAAATAAATGTTAGATGTTTATTTCAAGTAATGTGAATTAAATCAGAGAAATTTGAATTAAAACAATGAGATACTATTTCTTAGTCATTAGAGTAATAAAAATTTAAAATTATTTTAATTGAAATATTGGCTAATATAGAGAAAAATGGGTACTCTCAAAAACTTCCCTCACCAATGGCCACATTCTTTTTTGAAAAAATCCTCACCTGAAAATATGTTTGTCTCCTGTATATACTCCAACTAGAAATCAAACCCAAAACCTAGGTACGTGCCCTGACCAGAATTGAACCTGTGAACCTTTGGTGCACAGGACTATGGTTCAACCAATGAGCCACACTAGCCAGGACTGGCACACAAGTCAGAGGTAAAATCTATGGTGTGTGAGATACTTCAGTAACCTTGTAATTGACCCGCATTTTTGCATAAGCTAGCGGGAAAGGATTTCACTTAGTTTAAACAAAAATAGTGTTAAAACTAAAGTTGCACAACAATTCATTGTTTGCATTCATGGATTAATTATTATTGGAACCTCATAATGACTTTGAACCTGTCATATTTGTTAAGAGTAATGAACATGATATTTGCTTGCTCCTTCAGTGTATGATCAGTTTTCATTCATGCATGTCTCCATTCACATTCACTCATCAAACATAATTGAATGCTCCACTATACTAGAGGCAAGGCAGGAGAAATACAACCTCACCGGGGAGTTCAGATTTAATCTTAAAAATTAGAAAAAATTTAATTTATAGATATTTTAATAAGTGGGATGTTTTAGGCTGCAAGATAAAAAAACAACACACTTAATGCAAAGTGGCTGACATAGTAAGGAAACCTGTTTATCTAACAGAACTGTAAGTTAGAGGTAGGACTGGGTACAGGAGGGTACAAACAGGCTCTGCTCTGCATCTTTGAGATGTTCCTGGCTCCACCTCGCATTGACTTGGTCTTCAGCCTACTCTCGGGTTTTAAGATGGCAGTTTCGTCCTCATCTTCTATGTTAGAGAGGGGGGGGGGGGGGGGAGAGGGAGAGGGAGAGGGAGAGGGAGAGGGAGAGGGAGAGGGAGAGAGGGAGAGAGAGAAAATCTCTCTTCCAACCTTGGAATACAATTTCTGCCCTACATTCTGATTAGGTCAGCTTGGGTTAATGTCCATCTTTGGAACATTAAGAGCAGCCTGGGAAAGGCCAAGCACTGAATCAATTATTGGTAAGGAGCATAGAATTACCAGGTTTGTTTAACAACAGTGGTTCTCAAAGTAGTGTGATAAAAAATCACCTGCAGAGCCCATCCCCAGCATTTCTAGTTTAGTAGGTTAAGGATAGTGCCCAAGAATTTGTATTGCTAACATATTCCAAGTAATGTTAATGCTCCTTGTCCAGAGACTACACTTTTTTGAGAATCACTGGCTTTGTTAGTCAAACCATGACTTATCCCAGAAGTTGGGGAAAGAGGCAGCTTTCCTGAGTCACATGGGCTATGTGTGAAAGGGGGAATATCTGATCAAAGCAGTTCAGAAGGAAGATTGAATTGAAAGATCAAAAGGCAACCAACAGTGTCTCCTACACATATGTAAGCAAGAACACGGTGAAGGATGCAAAAATGCAAGAGTGATCTATCTAAGTTAGGAGGACATGATACCATGATTTTTCAATTGAAGATTATACCCCAGTTAAAATAAACATGTTTTTAATCAACAGGAAAAGAAGTGGTAAGTCTTCTAAAGAGGATGAATCAAGTCTCTATGGAGAACTGCCACTCAACTTTGTGGATCACCTCTATTCTGGGTTTTTGGAGTCATTATTATCTTTGCAAGGCTAGTGTGTTACTGCTAGGGCAGGGCTACAAAGCGATTTGCTTAAATTCATCTCAGGATGGTTTTTAATTAGGGTACCTTTTTATAGGTGAAGATGTGATAATGGAATGCTTGATTTGTCAATTTTTTTATTAGTTTCATTTGCACCTATTAGCCAAAGATATTTCTCAAACTGTGCTTCTTAAAACTCATAGGTCCCAAGAGCTGCTATGAGGTACTATAAGAAGAATTCTATAAGCAAATAAGTTTGAGACTTGACTTTTCACTTGCACCCTTTCAAGTGTTAAAAGCTCATGGAAGTTCTCTAGTGTGGAAGTCCACACATTTCCCAAAGTTATTTGGTCACAGAAGCCCTTTTACATAACATATTAATATATTGCAGGACTTCTGTTTGTGGAACACATTTTAGGAAAAGCTGAACAAATGTACTTTTAAAACGCTGTCAAAGATCTGTTTCCATTGGTAACTACTCCAAGGTTTACTAAACTTATCTTTAAAATAAGTTCATTCTGACAGCTAATCTAAGTGTACCACAGTCAAAGTCAATTTCCTGATGTCTCACACATACCAAAATTAAGCTGTGAGCCAATGTAATAAAATGATTTTCATATGACTTTTCTGCTAATTCTTACTCTGACTACTACAGTTGAACAAAATGAGGGCTGCACAATGCCTTATACACAATACATGCTTAAATAGTTTTAAATAGTTTAAATAGTTGCACACAGCCAAAGAATACAATCATGAATACACAAAGTTTTCTGTGCAATCAGTCAAGCATTCTGACTGCGAAAGATTTTAGCAATTTGCCAATGACTCCTTCAGAAGTCTGAGTACCATAAATAATTGGAGTGTTGAGTCACCAGTGAAGTTTATTTCTAATACATTCAATTCAGTTCAGTTTCCTAAACACTTTTTGGGTGGAGATTCCAGGCTCTGTACTATTTCTAGTTGATACTTGAATGTTGAGAATTACAACATTTAAAATTTCAAGACATCCTCCCTTTAACTACATTCAATAATTTCATTATAGTCTACATGGATTAAAATCTGGTAATGAATGTAAGCTCTTATGGTAATTCTCAATTGATACCTGCATTTACTCATCTTTTACTTATTTGCAAAGACCATTGAAAGAGGCATCTCATTAGGTACATTCTAAGAATCCCTCCTTTCTACTCATCTCCCCCTGATGCCATAAAATGCTAGGCAGGACAGTCTGGTGCACAAACTTTCCCCTACCAAGTGTTTACTTTCTGGTTTTTAAAAATAGTTTTTTTTTCAGTTCCCTTGCTTGTCTAACATTGGTACATGAAGCCTTGTAATTGTGTAAATGCAAAGAGCAAACCCCTGCAATTATGATTTTAAAATACGCCCTTCAATTTAAAGTAGTTAGTTATCAAAGACAAATGGAGGCAGGATCCTAACCAGGATGAATCTGCACAATATTGACACAGAGAATTGTCCTGAGAGGATTAAACCCCAACTAGAAAAGCAGGCGGAGGAACAGTGAGTGACAGGGGCTTTATAGGGGGAGTGGGGAGACCGTGCCTCCCAGGGGGAGAGTTCATCTTCTTACTCAAAGAGACGCCTTCAGGGATCATGGAACTTGAATTCCCTGCGAATTCAGTGTCATCTTAGCTTGACCAGCTCTGGAAGAACATATTAACCTCCGCTTGTGATTTTCAGAAAACTATTCTAATTTAGCAAGTAATTAAGGGTCACATGGAAGATAAAGAGCTAGATAATCTTGGATTACCCACAGGAAGCTTTGTCTCCAAGGCAACCCCTGATGGAGGGGCTGTTAATGCTAAGGCCAGTCAGTTAATGAACTGGGAATGGTAACTGCCTCCCAGACTCTTTTGAGCCAGAGAAATGGAAATAACAATTATATGGCCATTGAATGATTCAGCAATAGAAAATAAGTGCTTCAAAAGTCAGGGGAGGCAAAACATTTAGAGAAGGATATAATTGTCACTGTTCTGCTAGACCAAGCCTATGGATCTAAAATTAGCTTATCTTGAACTCAAGCTATGCCTATCTTATTTATGAATTTTAACCTGGTCTCCAGCTGAATCCTCTGGTTTCAATGCTTCCTATGACCTAATTATTCCACAGCCTTCTTTCTCCAGAGGGACAGCCTCGGCAACCACATCAGGCTGGGAGATCAGCCCAAGGGACCTTTGGAAGAGGAGACAAAAGTGGCATTGTCCATCAGAGTCTTTGATTTCTCATGCTGGGCTGAAAAATAAGATAAGGTCGCACAGATACGCACCATAAGAGGATTTTAGACCAGGTTGGTAAAGGTGGAAGAGAAAAGTGCAGGCGACCTAATGAGAGTGCTGTGACAAATGAGAAGGAAACAAAAGCAGCTTCACGCGGAAACCTGGGAGGGACTGAGTGGAAAACTCAGGCATCCTCCAAGATTCCGCATTGCTTCTCTCCATTTTCTGCTAATGGCCAAGTTTGGGTCTTACATTCTCCATGAAGCTTTCTGCAACTCTGTGAGCCCTTATTCACTGCCCTTCTTTTAACACTTACTGTAGTTTCACACTCCACTGTAGTTTCTCTTTCAGTGTTCATTATTAGCCTCACCTGGTTTATGTCTTTTGGCTTATAACTCATGGTATATGTATTCATATTCTATAAACATATAGTAAGGGTCAGTTGTGAGTTGGGCACTGTGCTAGGTGCTGGAGAGAGAAAGATGAATAAAATATGCTCCTGACAACAGGTGCTCACAGACTAGAGAAGAGGCAGATAAGTATGTGCTATAAGCTCTAAGAGAGATGTAGACACAGCTGGACATACATCTGGCACTGTATGTCACTCTTGGATAGTCAGTAACAAGAAAGAGAATTAGTATCATGAAAGACATTTATCACCAAGGCCAAGGCCAATGGTATATTTGACTAAAATATGTTTAGGAAATATTGGAAGTGAAAAGTTTTAGCTCATAATCACCAAATCTAGAAATGGACGAGCAGCAGAGGGTATTGAACTTCTGGGTTAAGGCAGAAAAAGGCAAGGAGCAAGGAAGATATATTGATGGAGATTTACTATGATTTCCTTATCAGGAAAATAAGACCAGTGTGATGTTTCCATTTTAGCGATCAAGGCTGGCACTGGGAGCTGGCAGTGGGTGGAGCAGCAGCTCTGGAGGTGGCAGCAGGTGCGAGTGCCAGGAGGGACCAAGGCACATGGGAGCAAAGAATTTTCAGTAACCACCAGAGGCTTGCCCTGATACCCTGATAATAACAACTGGCACTCCACCTTCGTCTGGTGCCCCCCCTCCCACCTCCTCCACCATCCCTCCACAGCCCATGCCCACCATATTCCGCATGTGCATGTCATGGTCAGTGCATGTCATAGCAACTGGTTGTTTGGTTGTTCTGCCATTCTATTTATTTGCATACTAGAGGCCTGGTGCACAAAATTTGTGCACTTGGGGTGAGGGGTCCCACAGCCCAGATTGGGAGAGGGCACAGGCCAGGCCAAGGGACCCTACTGGTGCACAATTGGGGCCAGGGAGGGACACAGGAGGTTGGCCAACTGGGGAGGGACCAAGGGAAGACTCCAGGGTGTGTCAGGCCTATCTCACTCCATCCCAGTTGGCCAGACCCCAGCAGCAAGCTAACCTACTGGTCAGAGTATCTACCCCCTGGTGATCAGTGCACATCATAGTGAATGACTGAGTGGCCTTAGCATATCATTAGCATATTATGCTTTGATTAGTTGAATGGATGACTGAACACTTAGCATATTAGGCTTTTATAAAAGAGTAATATACAAATTTGATCATACCTTCGCTACACCCACCAGCCATGCCCACCAGCCATTCAGGAGGGGGGGTGGGGCCGAGGTCTGTATGAGGCGGCCAGCAAGTGCAGAGGGGGGTGCGGAGGAGGGTGGGGCTCCCCCAGGGCCTAGTGTTAATGGGTGGCCAGGGCAAAGGCAGTTGGTGAGTGCGATTATGTGAGGCAGGGGTAGGGGGTGGAGGGTGGGGGGTGGGGGAGGGGGCGGGGCAGAGGTGCACCTGAGGGGAGAGGCAGGGCGGACGAGGTGCAGGGGGCGGGGCCAAACGGCATTGCGAGCAGGGGCCGAGCAGTGGCAGAGTGGTGGCGCAAGAGGTGCATACGAGGCTGCAGAGAGTGGGGGGTGCCCCCGGGGCTGAGTGGTCACTGTTGGGGCTAAGGCCTGAGCTGGGGAGCAGGGCTGAGGTTTTCAGCAAGTGCAGGGCCCCAGTGGCCGGGCGGTCACCAGTGGCCAGCGCTAAGGCCAGGGCCAGGCATAGGGGCCGGGGCAGAGCCAGCCATCAGCCTCATTGAAGGGGCAGGTTGGGCTGAGGGATCACCCACCCCCAATGCATGAATTTCATGCATTGGGGCCCCTAGTATTATATATTAGACAAAAGGAAACCTGATAGAATAAAATCCAAAATACTCTGGGAAGTTGAGACCCAAATAAGATCACTGAGTGAGAAGCAGGGCTCCAAACAAGACCCAAATAAATTTGGAGCCTTCAGGTCCAAAAAGGCTGGCTTCACCAAGGCAAGTGGAGAACACTTCCTCGTATAGTGGGGGAAATGTACCTCCTTATGAGTTGACTCCAGGGAAAGCCCTACTAGAAATAGATGACCCTCAGTTAAGCTGTTCACACAGCTGTGTGCATTTACACAAAAGGCAGAGATAGAGGGATATCATATCTTACTCTCTTGTCTCTGAAAATTTGTAAGCAGATAGAAAAGAGAAAGTAGATTGGGGGTGGGAAGGGAAGTAGATTTGGAAGTAGAGAAATGATGAAGCCAATGGGAGGTTGAGATAAACTGAAGCCATTTGTCTGATGACTGTTTAACTGGTCTGGGAGTATGCAGGATAGTACTTCATATCTATAATTATGGTAATAATTGATAACCTCCTCTAAGTTTCAGATATGCAGGACCACATATGAAAACCATGAAGATGAGCAAGAAGGCTCTAATTCCTTTATTGCACACTATATGTGCTGAGTGTTACTCTAAATATTAGGGGTAGAAAAATGAATCATACAGAGAAGGTATTGATCTCATACTGTTTTACATACTAGTGCAAGGAGATAGAGACTGTGATCACATTTCTTAAAATAAAGTTTCAAATTCTGATATTGATAACCAACCAACCAACCAACCTACCACCACCACCACCACCAACAAAACAAACATAGTAATGGGGTTGAGAGTGACTTTGGGTGAAGTGGGCAGGGGAACCATCACTTTGGGTAAAGGGCCTCAGGAAGGATTCTCTATGGGGGAGCCATTTGAGCTGAGGCCTAAAGGATGAAGAAGCAGCCAAGTGAGGATGAGGGGCAGTGTCCCAGGCAGAGGGGACAGGAGTGGAAAGTCCCTGGAAAGCTGTGGCTTGTTCAGAGAGAAGAGAAGCCCTGAATGACGAGTGTGGTCAGTCGTTGGAGAACAATGGAAGAGGAGGCAGGAAGGATGGCAGGGACTTTCTGAACAGGATAAGGAGTTTGCATTTTTTTCTAATCCTAGATGACAGCTACTGGAGCGCTTCTAGCCAGTGACAACTATAATCCTGCTCTGTGATTTCTGCCAATATAAGAATCTCGTGGGCCAGCAGCACCAGTGTAATCTGGGAATTTGTTAGAAGTGTGGATTTCCGATCCCACCCCAGACCGACTGAATAAAAATCTGTATTTTAAAAGATCCCCAAGTGCTGCACAGGTGCACGAAACCTTGAGAAGCACCGATATAATCATGTTGATGCTTTGAAAAGACTTTTTAAGGAACACCTACTTAAGATGGCTATGATTTCTTAAAAAAATAAAATAAAAGGAAAGTCAGTGTTGGTGAGGATGTGGAGAAATTGGGACCCTTGTCCATTGCAGGTGGGAATGTGAAATGGCGCAGTCACTTTGGAAACCGGTTTGGCTATTCCTCAATAACTTAAAGATAGCTTATCATATGTGGGTGGAGTTGTTAATTGTGTTTAAATTTTGTAACATTCCATTCATGAACAGGATACTAAAACTTTAATGCACTTTCTTTTAGAAAACATCAAGCTAATAAACTTAGCTGCACCTTGTTGAAAGCTAACATTAAAATGAACTTGGCCAAATTAGGCTAGAATCAAGTAGAATGCAATTCCACGAGGTTAAGCATAGAAACTAAACAGTTGCTGAGGGCAAGTGAGAAAGGTACAAGAGTGTAAAAGAATCTAGGGATCAGAAAGCATGGCTAGAGAAAACTGTGGACAAAAATTGGTTTCAGTAACTGGATTTATGTACTGGTGAACCACAGAGACAGCACTAGGCTCCTTTGCCATTCCATTTAATGTCCCTTGGATGCATTTTCAAATTGTGTTTCCAACTGTGGTTTAAGTTGGGAAACCCAGGAGAGCCAAGAATTGGTTAGATTTAGATTATGAACTCTACTAGTATGATGAGAAGTCTTGCATATTCATTTGTCACCCTCTTCCCTCCCCGATCCGATCTCTCCATGTCCTGAGATAAATTGAGCTTGAGAGCTCTGTGTCTGGAATGGTCTTGATTCATGCATGCCACCACCATTTATGATGTATAATATTGTGCAAATCACTTCACCTTGAGTGTGTCTGTTTTCTCATCTGCATAATGGGGATAATGATTCAGAGTTGAGAGAATTAACTGAGTCAATACATGGAAAAGGCTTGGAACAATGCTTGGGACCTAGCAATCAATCAATCCCATTAGCTGCTATCATTGTTACTCTTCTGATCATTTGGGATTATGGAGAGAATAAGGTGTTTTTCCTGCTATGGCAGAGCACACCTCTGGTGGGAAACAGATCACAATATTGCCTGGCAAACGCAAAGGAATAGGTGGGCACAAAGTGCTTTTGGGTCCTAGAAGGCTTTAATTCTACTCAGGAGGAAATGTGAGGGTTCAAAGACCAGAGGGCATCTGAGCAAACCAGCAGATGAAGGACATTCATTGTAGCCCAAGGGAACAATACGTGCAAAGGTCAGAGAAGTGCAAGACCTGACTCCCTGGAGGAGCTGTGCCTGCTTCAGTGTAGCAGGAAGGTGAGGGAGAGCTCTCTGTAGATGAGGTGGGAGCCAGCTCTGCTAGCTGCTGGTGGTTGTGGTAATCCTTGGCTTATGGATACATCATCAGCCAAATTTCTAACTCTGTGTTTACATGGCCATCTTCCCTCTATGTGTCTGGGCCTGAATTTCTTTCTTCTTCTATGGACTCCAGTCACTGATTAAGGTCTTTCCTAATCCAGGATGATCTAATTTTAACTTGATTACATTGGCAAAAACCAGTCCAATGGGTCACATTCATATATACTGGTGACTGGACTAGAACAAATCTTTGGGGCTTGGAGGAGAGAAGGGATACAATTCAACCCCCAGTAAGGACTGGCCAGTTGGAGCGAGGGAGAGATGCACATAACTAATACACTTTACAAAGATGAGTCTGGAGGTTTGAGGTGAGGACACTAAAAGACTATAAAACACTGGAGGATCAGTTAGGAGTTTATTTCAAAACAGTAAGAACTGCCGAGGCCCTGACAAAGGCCGTGTCTGAAAATGCTGAGCCATCAGCACTGGCCAACCCAGCTGGACCTTTTGGCAAGAATCATTCTTAGACAGTGGGCAATGTGTGCTTCCACTAGCAACCACTGACAGTTATTTCTTGGATCCATTATTTAATTAGGTTTGGTGAGAGGTTATATTCTAATCCTGTCACTTCTTCATTTTTCAGTTGGATGCTTCCATAAAAAGAAACTTCTCATCAACTATTTACTTTGACCTACAGTTTATTTAATGGCAAGAAAAATGCTTGACTCTTTCCTTTTTTTTTTTTTTAAAAAAAGAATAAAGTTTCAAAGCTGGAGTTAGTTCCCAGGCATCCTCCAAAAGTGACCTATATGTTTTTGTTGTTGGGTGTTGTTTTTCTGTTTATTGCGAAGTGTCATTTTGAACTCACGTTTTTTTCTTAAACATATTGATGCATGTTCAATTTTATTGTCCTTAATGCTCACATCATTTCTGTGGGTCCCTCTTTAAGCTGCCTCCTCAGTCCTATTGATATAATCTCAGGAAACTTTGATAAGTTTTCTTGCTTTCTGGTACAATTTGTTGGACTTTTCCAATCTCACGGGTAAAAAGTGTTACATCATGGTTACATTTGTATTTCTTTTATTAATAGGAGCATTTCATGTATTTAATTGGATGGATTTCACTTTGCAGCTGACCAATCCATGGGCCAGGCATGTGTCAGGGTGACCAGGAGCCCTGCTGTCTAATGTTATGATTGGCTTGACCTGTAAGGAAGTCACTGATCTTCCTGGAACTTTATTTCTTCCTTATCATATTGGGGGAGAAGGGTGTCTCTACAATCTTTGCATTTTAGCTAAAATGCTGAAAACTTAATTCCTGGCTCTCGTGTGTCCCAAAGGTTTTTTTTCTTTTCTTTCTTTCAGTAAAGCCAATTGAATCCTGTATAATAAAAGGCTAATATGCAAATTATCCCCTTGGGAGTTTGACTAGGACCCTGGGAGTTTGATCACTCGCTATGATGTGCATTGACCACCAGAAGATGGCACTGAACATGGTGAGTGACCAGCTGCTGTGGCGGTGGGGCCCTAAAGGAGCAAGGGAAGGAGGAGTTGGGGAGATGGGAAGACAGGAAACCTGATTGGCCCTGACAGCCAGCCAGGCCTAGGGACCCTACCTGTGCACGATTTTTGTGCATCAGGCCTCTAGTAATTATATAACTCAGTTCATTTTAATTGTTGTCTGTGCAAGTTATTTTGTCAAATTACCTTGTAAAATGGAACAGTTTGTTAGATTATGTGCTCTGATTTTTAAAATTGTTTAAAATGTAGTGGCTGCCCTGATAGAAGCCACATTGCTTGACCCTCAGCCTGTTCTTTCAGAAGTTGCAGCCCACTGCAAATAGCATCCCAGCATCTGCTTGTGCTCTCAGGTTGCTGAGGGTCCTCCTCTCCCAGCATCCCCACCCTTGTCTTCAGGCTGCTCATTCACTCATTACAAGCTGCTTTCATAGCGAGGGTGGTGGGTGGGGTGGTGGGTGTTCTGCTGTCTGCTGACTTGTAGCTCAGGGTTTTCAAAGCATCTGCCTCAGTGTCATGTGGAGACCTGGGTAAATGACCTATAGAATTTATCTGCTTTGGCATCACACCCTGCTTTTCCTCCATAGCACTTAGCACAGCATCAGGAATCAGCCCACTCCTTGTATAAGTCTGTCAGGTCTGTCTCCTGCATGGGACAAGAAACTCCATGACAGCAGGCTGTATCCAGCTATGTTCTGGTTTTGCTCACCTTTGGATCCCCAGCACTGAGCTTAGGGTATGGTATTTGCAGGCATCTGAGTATTTGCTGGATGCTGAATGTATGGTTACATGAGTGACCAAATGAATCAGTTTGATAGAGAATCACCCAGATATACAGAGACCTTATTTTTGATGTTTAAATAGTCCATGTGAGTTTAAAGAAGGGTTTTCCCCCAAGTTGGGGCCAACATGTAGGTCTAGGGGCTAGTAAATATGTGCAAATGCATGCACGTGTATGCAAGGACATCAGAGCGCTCCTGTTCTAATCTAACATTCTCAAGAGCTTCAGAGGAGGAGGCTGGACCATTCCTGGTTCTATGGGGCTACTGAGCACTTAACTGGTAGGCTGGAGATATATATAAAGTCTGGTGTGGACTCAGCCATTCAAGGTGACCTGGGCGATGGTGAGCACATCACTTCTTCATCTGCACATCAGTGGCACCTGTAGTGATCTTTGCAGCACTGTCACCCTAAGGTTCTCCACAAGGAGAGTGTTGTCTCCCCAACCTGAAGCCAAGACACTGGTGGGCTGTCTTCTCAGTCCATAAAATGACATAAACGATTTTCATTATAAATATCTTCCCACAAACCAACTCTTCCTTAGATTTACAGCTTTCAAACCAAATGCAGCATCTTTTTCCTGGCATGTCAGCTTTGTCTTTTAGGATTTTGCTTCCCACGGTTACCTCTCTTACTCTCAGTCTCCATGTGTCTGTCAGCTGTAAGTTACTGACTCCTAACTCTGTGTGCCAGGCATCGTTCCAAGCACTTGACATGTATCAACTCATTTCACAAAGGATAAAATTCGATCCCACTAGGATTTGCACACATCACGTGCTTGACCTGCAGCATGTCAATTTCATATTTTTTTATGGTCACTAGCATGGCTGGATTTTATATTAAGGCAGCTTGGAAAATGTAACTGAAGCACTTGAATACTTACTTAGGTGGGAATGGAAGAAGTGGGGAGTGAAGACCCACAGGTTAGCATGACACAAGCTTGTATACACTCTCTTCTTGTAGTTTTGTAAAGGAGCCAGAGAGTTGAAACATAAAGGCTGTAGCCTGAATTCAGAGAATAGTGAGAACTAAATATGAGAATTAAAGGGAAGACACAGCTGGGCTAAGTAGATTATTCCTTTTCTAGCTTAACCTCTGAAGATGCTTTGGAAAGATTTTTAAATAAAATATCTCTGCTGCTCGCCCCTCTCTCCCATCACGCCTCTCCCTTTCACCCTTCCTAGACATGGGGAATAACAGCTTTATTTTTTGTCCAGCTACACTTTGTAAGTTTTTTCTCTTTTGTCTCATTAACTCCACTCCCTCAGTCTCCCCAGATTTCCCAATGATTAAAGTAGTGGGCTTTTTAAAAAGGCCTCCAATTTGCACCTCATCAGCTCCAATTAGGGGAGACAAAAGCAGGGTAAAGATAACTCAATGAGAGAGGCCCGCACAACCTCATGTAATCACTTAAGACAAGCATTGAGCATTCTCTCTGCTGACCACGCTGGGCCCATTCACCTTTCTTTCTTCCTTTTGGATGCATTTAAGACTGTTTTGCTGGGAAGACAGGCCTCCCAGGAATCTCATAATTCCTTATTCAGAGGCTACCTGTTTATAGCTCCCAGAGCTCAAGGACCTAAACAATCCCACATTGTCTGCCCAGGGCTCCCTTAAACCTCGCCTCCCTAATGGCCCGTTCTCTGTGACCAGCCGCCTGGGTTAGAGCCCGCTTTCTACTCACAGAGTGTTCTTGTACTGTCTTCTAATTACACGGGGCAGCCACAATGTATTTTTTTTTTCAATGAGAGTTCTTTGGAGCAGTTAATTTGGTGCCTGTCCTAAATGCCCCCAAACATTAATTAGGGTGGAAGGAACCCTAATTTCCCCCGTAGCTTTCCCCTCCACTTACTTCCCTCGTTTTCACATAGGCCTGGATGAGTCTCCGTAATGAAATTACCTCATTAATGCCTTTATTCTTCACAGTAACTCATTCAAAACCAACCATTTAGCTTTAATTTAATGCTGTCAAAAGGAAAAAGGTGCATTCATGGCTTTGATTAGCAAAAAATTTTTCCCCCTGAGGGGCGGACAGATTTAAATTATGAAGATGGTAAGTAGTGAGTTATAATTGGGCACAAGCAGCACTTTAGGGAAGCTTAACTGCTTTCAAAGCCTAGCCTGGCTTGCCCGCAGACTATTAACTGTGTCCACTGCCTTGTTCTATTTGAATTGATGGCAACTTAACTATAAAAAAGAAAATGGGGTTTAATTTTTGTTTAATACACAGTGCGGTTGTATTTACCCACAGAGCAATAGCTTTTCGATGAGCTCAGTCTTTGTCCTCTTAATAATTTATTATCTGGGCTTTCTAACATGCGTTCTGAAGGGTGCCATGCAGGCCCCCTTTCTAGGGTGGGGGGGGAATAACCCTAAGTGTGCCGGCTGGACAAGCCAGTGGTTGACCTAACACCTTAACCAGGGCACACCAGGTACATGGGCTTTAATAATATACTTCATAATGATTTTAAAGTTACAGACCTTTGGGGACTTAACCTTTAATAAATGATTTCCTCAACATTTTCTCGTTTGCTAGAAAAATCCTATGAAGTAAGACTTAGATATTAAGCTCCCGTGAAAAAGGAGAGGTTCAGGAAGTCTGAGGGACTTCCTCAAAAATCATGGTGCATGGCAAAGGCAGGACCAGAGGCCATATACAGCAGGCTTGGGGACACACATGCTCTGATTTTGAGGTCAGAACTGTTTTTTGTAACATCAAGAGCATCAAGTATGTTTGCATTGGCTCCGTCTCAATTTGTATATAAAGAAGAGTCTAAGCCAGCAGGCAATGCTATCCTAGCTGGGATGTGTACAGAGAAAATCATATAACACATGGTTCATTACATGCCATTGAATCATATTGATGGAGTAGGTCTTTCTGGATGTGAAGTGGTGTTCAATCATTCAATCATTAAGCACAACAATGAGAGAAAGGAGGAGAGAGAGAGAGAAACAAGAGCACGTAGCTAATTTTTTCAAAACCTGAAATTATGTGACATAACCATCAAACAAGATAAGGCTCAGTGGGAAGAATGTGGAACTTGGGGTCAGATGGGTCTGCTTTAAAAATCCCCCACGACCGTGAACAGGTTACTTCCATTTTCTCGGTCTAAGTTATCTCATGTGTTTAATGGAGATAATAAACCCATTTATGAGGATGAGATAACACATGCAAAAAGTAAACCTGTAAACAATGCCTTGCAAGTTTCAGAGAGTAAGTGGTGTTGCAGAGAGAAAATTTTGCCTTTCACCTCTTATGTTCTTTCTGAGGCCTGCAGATAAAACCAACAAAGGGTAGATTAGCAACAGAAAAGACAGAGTTTTATTCATAGAAAAATGTGACTCAAGGAGAAATCTGGGGTTTTCAAACCATTTTAATAGGGGATGGGGTGTTTCTGGGAGGAAAAATGACTTCTTAGAATCATGGTGTGGGGAGAGGGAGAAAAGGCACTCCAGAGAAACAAACGACATTTCAGAAAGATAAATGGGCCCTTGGAAGAATAGGTGGAAGATACGATAATGTTACAATGTCATGTCTGTGTGGTGTGGCGTATACTCCTCTCCAAGAAAAGGTTAGAATTGCTCCAGAGGAGATGGTTTATGACAATTAAGCTCTTTTAGGAGACTATTTTTGGGATGATGTTTCAGGAACTTAAATGTTTTCAACCCGAAATAATTTTTATGCCAAAGTGCCTTATTCTGGACCCCTTCATAAAGAAAGGATGGTATTAATAATAATAATTTATTGAACCAAGCTAATGCCTTTTGTACCTTGGAAAAGTCCCAAGATGCATCAATTCATGTATTTTTGCATTAATTAATATATTTAATATTTATAGCTCATAACATAATATTGAAAGTATAACTATTGTATTGAATTTATTGGGGTGACATTGGTTAATAAAATTGTGTGGGTCAGGTGTACAATTCTATAATACATCATCTGTATATTGTATTGTGTATTCACCACCCAAATCAAGTCTCCTAACACCATTTACTATTTTAAAGCCACAAGATATTAAACATGACATTAGGATGCTTTGTACATTTCTGAGAACTTGAGATTATAAAATATTTAGGCAACAAACATCAAATACAAATGTCCTAACCTTTTAGAAAATACCAGGGAGGGGAAAAAATGTGTTTTTCTACAAGGAGTCTATGTGACTGCCAGATAATTTGCACATATTTAACATATTTTTTGTTGTCACAGCCAGACATATTATTTGTAAACTTTTTTTCCATCATCCAAGCAGGGTATCTCCCTTAATTAACATAATATTAGTGGTTTTAGAAAATAATCTACTCTGCCAATGTGAGAACCTATGCCGTGCCAGCATGGTCAGGTTCAGTGAGCCTAAGGAGGGGCGGTGAAGGATTAAAGAAGGCAGACAAGAGAATACAGCTGGGGCCAGGTCGGATCACTGTGCCTGGATTAGTAAACAGTGACCCAGCCTATAAGCTGAAGCTTTATTTTATGGTCAGAGCACACAAAGCAAAACAAGGGAAGTGGTCAACATGTTTACAATGTTTTTGCGAGTTTTCCCTTATTTTGGCAGTACTTGCTGCACCTCCCACAGCCCATTAGCTATCTAGGAAGCAACTAGGGAGGACTATAAGGTTAAGCTTAATTGTGCTAGGAGAGCTCTGCCCTCCAAACTGGGACTTGGTTTGTGGCCCTGCCACAGGTCAGTCCCAGGCTTGACTCTATAGCAGTTCCTTACAAGATCCAACATTTTTCTGACCTTTGGTTATATTTACTAGGCTTGGTCATTATTGAAATGGCTACTGTTCTTGCTCAAGACTTTATTTTATTGACTTGAACACATGAAACACACTCAGGATTTGGAATAGCTAAGCAATACCAGGTTTTTCAAGGTTATTGGAAAACATGCTATTATGGGTTGGCTTGTGTTCCCCCAAATAATGATTGAAGTTCTAACTCCCAAAACCCAGAAATATGATCTTATTTGGAAATAGAATCTTTGAAGATGCAAAGATGAGGTTATACTGGAATAATGTGGACCTTAATCCAATATGACTGGGGATCCTTACAAAAAGGGGCAATTTGGACACAGAGACAGACCCACAGGGAGGACAGATGGTGTGAAGATACAGGGAGAGCAAGCACCATGAGAAGACAGAAGATTGGAGTGAGGCACCTACAAGCACCAAAGATTGCTGGTGAGAACCAGGTCCCGGGAAAGAGGACTTCAGGAGGAGCACAGCACTGCCAACACCTTGACTTTGGACTTCTGGCCTCCAGACCTGCGAGATAAGTTACTGTCTTTTAAGCCACCTAATTTGTGGTACTTTGTTTTGGCAGATGGAGGAAATGAACACAGGTTTAATATTGAAGTATAGCAACCTCCATCCTATCTAATAAGAGAATAATATGCAAATCTGACCATATCTTCACCACACTCACAAGCCACGCCCACAGCCACGCCCACAAGCCAATCTGGAGCAGATTATGCAAATAAACCCCAACCAAGATGGCTGCCACCGAGAGCAGGAGGAAGGCTTGGGTTTCCCCCGCAACAGAGGAAGCCAAGCTTTCCACCTGCAATTGCCTGACTAGGCCTCCACTCAATGTTACAAAGTTTCAATTATAAAAGATACAGAAGTGGCAGCAGCCACTGAGCTGGAGAAAACAGAGGCTTGGGTTTCCCTGGCAATGGAGGAAGCCAAGCTTTCAGCCTGCCATTGCTGGACTAGGCCTCCACTCTAGGCTACAATGTTTCAAACAGAAATGGCTGCTGCCAAGGAGCAAGCAGAAGGCTTGGCTCTGCTCCAGACTACAAAGTTTCAACTGTAGACATAGATTAACAACAGAACCCAGGGCCTCCACTTGGGTCACTGGCGGTGTGTGGCCAGCCTGCAAACCTCCACAGGCCCCTCACCCAGGCCACCCCACACCCCAAGGGAACCTCCACCTTGATCTGGGACACTCTTCAGGGCAAACCAGCTGGCCCCCACCCATGCACCAGGCCTCTATCCTATCTAATAAAAGAGTAATATGCAGATTGACCATCACTCCAACACACAAGAGTGCTGCCCCCATGTGGTCAAAGATCCCGTCTCCATGTGGACACAAGATGGCCACCACAAGATGGCCAGCAGGGGAGGGCCATTGAGAGGGCAGTTGTGGGCGATCAGGCCAGCAGGAGAGGGCAGTTGGGAGGGACCAGGCCTGCAAAGGAGGGCAGTTGGGGGTGATCAAGCCTTTAGGGGAGAGCAGTTAGGGGTGACCAGGCTGGCAGAGGAGGGAAATTGGGGGCAAACAGGCTGGTAGGGGAGCAGTTAGACATCTATTGGGCTGGCAGGGTAGTGGTTAGCAGGTGATCAGGCTGGCAAGCAGAAGCAGTTAGAGGCAATCAGAGAGGCAGGCAGGTGAGCAGTTTAGAGCCAGCAGTTCAGGATTCTGAGAAGGATGTCTGACTGCCCATTTAGGCTCGATCCTACAGGGATTGGGTCTAAACAGGCAGTTGGACATCCCTTGAGGGGTCCAGATTGGAGATGGTACAGGCTGGGCTAAGGGACATTCCCCCGCCCTCCAGGCACGAATTTCGTGCACTGGGCCTCTAGTCTTGTATAAGAAAACTGCTGTTTGAAACTTTCTGCTATTATTAGATAGTCCCTAGTCCTATAAACTCTGTCATTATACACTCTGTCACTTTAAGACAGACTGTTATTCTGTAAAATAACTTTGTTTTTTTAGTTCAAATAATAGAAAAAAATAAACTTAACTGTCTGACCTTGCAAGCTAGCCATCTAATGTAATAAAATAGACTAATACTGATAATAATTATGCCAACTACAAACTCATTATGTATTCAAGGTTACAATTGTCTGTAACAATAACTCACACAGAGCTCTTTGTAATATCTGCAAGCAAAGAGGCTCAAAAAGTATAAATACGGAAAAAACTTCCTGTATGGGCTGCTCAGAGATTTGGAAGAAACACCTTCCTTTGGGCCACGTGCAATAAATGACTCAATTAATTTACTCATTAAGGCGTCTTGTATTTCATTCAATGATTTACAATACAACAATACCAATTCTTTTAGATTTGATTATTTCACTTTGTAATAAGTAATGGACCTTACCTTTCTGTCATCATGATTATCAGTAGTACAGTGATTTACAATATAAATCATGTTAATATCTCTTATTAGAGCAATACCTTTTTGTTTATATAATCTTTCCCCCCAAAGACCTTTAAGCAAAACCATTTTGATCACTGCTAGATATTTATTAGAAAATATATTCCTGAGGCAGAGGCACCTCTCTGACACTCCCCCTTTTCACCCCCCAAATCAAATACCATATGCACAAGCCTCTCCTATGTCTTGCCTTTACTCTGTGGTATTCTTGACCATAGGGAAAGACCAGATGTCCAGGTGACCTTCTCACTAACAGGAAGCCATTTTCATCTTTGTTAAAATGAAGATAATATGCACATTTCAAAAATTATAGGAGAAATTATATATTTATAGCATTGACAGACCCAAGAAACAGGGAATATGTGAAAATCTTCTCCTTAAACAAGTGAGAAACAAGATTGAAAGTGTCTAGTTCAATGGCTGGTACGTAGTAAGTGCTTAACAGATATCAACCTCCCTCCTCCTCTCCCCTCTTTCACACAGCCAGGCATTGTAATCAGTCAGGCAGCAAATCCACTTGTAACAAAAGATCTAGGTGGGAGATGCTTAAAGAATTTTTAAAACTCTTTAGTGTATGCTAGGCATACCCAGTGCACTTGAATATAACCCTTTCCAGCTCTGAAGGGCACCTTGACATCTGGTGTTTCTCTATGGTCAAGAACACTAGACCACCTTGTTGCTTTAAGCAAAGCCTGCTATGGCTACTATTTGTTTGTGTTCATTAATGTGCTCGTCTAACAGACTCTAATCTCTTAAAGGGAAGGAGTTCTTTTCCTCTTTTTTTTTTTTTTTTTGGTTTTAGTCCATGATTACCAAATCACTTTGTATCTTGCTTCAGTGTTCTCACTCCTACCCTTTCTACTTTGTTTACATATCTGCTGTCTCCAACAAGCTATGATCTCTTCAAAGGCAAGTGCAAACACTCAGGTACATTCTTATTATTTCCTGCTCTGGGTCCTGGCCAAGTTCATGCTCATTTCAAAACCATTCTTGTTTCTGGCAAGATCCTCCTGGACCTGCACTGGCTTCCTCTTTTGGGCCAGAGCCAAGAATTTGAACTTACTCCACATGAAGTGTTTCCACAGCATAACTCAGGACTGGGCACCTTGTAAAGTAGGCCCATACATAATTGTACGAGTTATGATTTGGCATATCATATCATAGTTCTAAATTGTGCAGTCCTGTGATATGTGATGTTCATAAAGGACAGTTCAGAAACAGAAAAAAAAAATGCCATGGTTGCATGGCGGTGTAGAGAGTGAGGTTAACTGAGGACAATTAATAAATAAGAAAATAAAAATGCTAGCCACCACTAAAATAATAGTGTTTTCACTTTAGAGGGCGTAATTTTCTAACAAGTAAATGAAACTGTGAGCCATTAGGAGCAGTCCTCGCAGTCGATTGCTGGCTCATTTTATTCATACCAGACTCAGGATCCGTTTGGAAGAACAGGGAGACAGTCTATAATTATGCCTTGGAAAGTACACAATTTCATTCTCTTTGCCATGGCTGCATGGAAGGGAAGCCGAACACAAGCCCCCTTTTTCTCTCTCCTCCCTTCCTTGTTGCATCTGGTCAATTCCAACAAACATTACTAATGACCAGGCTATATCGGCATTACCTAGTCAAGTAGCCCATTCAGTTTGCTTAAAAGAGCACAGACATAATCAAGCATTTGGCTGAATGCACAATTCACACTGAATAGGGCAAATATTTGGATTCAAGTATAGGTCAGCCTCAAGCAATTGAAATATTAATAAAGGAAGCCTGTGGGAACCAAATGTACATAAAGGCAGGACAGAGGAAAAAGAAAAAAGGAGGTTTTCAAAGGGTGAGCCGGGACCACAAAGACCACAGGGGCGATTCGTCTCTTCTCCGAGAAGGTAGGCGCCTTAGCTTGGGAGCTGAGCAAAGCCAGTCCTGAGCATCTTATTCCAGCTTCAGAAAATGGTATGTTCAAACTGTTCTGTTTGATTCCAAAGTGGAATTCATTATATGCTACAAATGCACCATGAAACTTACTAATAGGAACTCCCCTGCTCCAGGCACTCAGCTTTATTTAAAAAGAGCGTTAGACTGAAGTCTCTTTGTGACTTTTTTATATTGTCCTAGTTGGCCACCAGAGCACGCCAGGGTCTGTTTTACTGACTGGAAAACCCTGCTGGGCCCGGAAGAGGTCCTGGTAACCTCCTGTGCTCCAAACCCCCCGCCCCCATCATCCCCTGTCATCCACTCACCCGTGACACTGCTCAGCACATCCAAGCCTCTGCAGCCCAAAGTCAATCTTTGCCACACTCATAGCTCATTTATAATGCCCTGCTTTATGGATGGTTTAATTCTCAAACATTCACTCTGCATGTGGGCATTCATGTGCCCCAGTGCCGCTCTCAGCCACATCCTTTTCCTCTTGAAAGGGTCAGAAATCCCAATTTCCTACTTCCTCAGAATACTTGGCTTTCTTAGCAATCCCCCATTCTGCCTGGCACCAAGCAACTCTACAGGTCTAGCTCAATCCCTCTCCCCAGCCACCCCCCCCACTCCCAGCTCATTGAAACCCGCCAGTGAGCAGTGATTGGAAGGAGCTCTCAGTCCCAATCTTTCCTAGCTTGCTCCCTGTCCTTGAAATTATAGTGGCCACCTTGCCAGCAAGACCGGGCAGCAACTTTGCCACCAGCATACAGAGCTCTGCTGAACTTGAGAGGTTGGAGGTAATCGTTCAGCAGCCAGGGCTCACTCCTTGGAAACAAAGGTGCTGCCTCCAGCCTGCATCCGGCACAGTGATGTGCTTCAGAGAAGGGAGGACGTTCAAAGCTTGTCCAGCTGCACGGGGAACAGGTGAAGGGAAATGACCTTGGGCCTCAGTTATTTTTGGAGGAGGTATAAACCCTGAAACTAATGAAAAGCACACTGAATTCACATATAACCTCTCAGAAACTGCTCCCCAAACCCATGTATAAAATGTTGATTATTTGACATTCTGTTAATCTGCCTCCTCATTAAACTTGGAGTTTTAACGTTATTGGATGAAGACAATTGGTATTAAGAAAAAGGAACTGTAACATGCTCTGTGGTAAAATGTGCTCAGAATAAAGTGTTCTGTCTAGTTCTTTGATTTTTTTTGTTTGTTTATGGTATATATGATCTTTATATAATAATCAGAATATTTATCTTGACCACCTCCCACTCAGTCTGTCAGATAACTTACTGTCCTTGACTTATTTTTTTTGAAAGGAGTGTTTTATAAACTAAAACTCAGGCAACAGTAATCTATACTTTTCAAATGAAAAATATGACCAACACTTATCAAATGAATAATTTCAGAATGAAAATTGTATACATAATAATACATGATTTGAATTAAATACATTACAAACACTAAAAACACTATACCAAATGTGTTTTTATCTCATTTAAAGTAAACATTTAAGCTAAAATCAATAATTTAAAAGAGCTTACCTGGCAAAGGAAGGCCTAGGTAAAAGTGTTTTAATATTTTATAATATGCATGATATTTTAAATAATATTAGCTAAGGCTTTCACATTTTAATTGTGGTTATTTTGAATCTTATTTTTAAAGAATATATATATATATATATATATTTTATCTCCCTTATCAAAAGATAGATTTGAAATTATTTTATGCAAAATTCAGTCTAAAAATACTTTTGCAAAAAATCTTGTAATTGGATTCACTTATGTTTTTTTGTATAGGTACATAAACCTATTTATAAAATACCTTAGTTCATACATAACTGATTTGTACAGCTTGATAAATGCTCAGGAAGTAATTTCATAGATTGTGAAAATAAGCACCTATGAAATGTGAAAACTTTCCATTCCTCTTGCCTTCCCATTCCACAGGATCAGTTTTTTCTTCCTAAGCTTTTTTAAAAGAAATTTCTTTATTGATTAAGGTATTACATATGTGTCCTCATCACCCATTACCCCTTCCAATCCCCCCCTCCCCATCACCATTTATGCCTTCACACACTGCCCCCCCCCCCCCCCGCCCGGTGTCTGTGTCCATTGATTAGGCTTATATGCATGCATACAAGTCCTTTGGTTGATCTCTTCCCCTTACCCCCACCCTCCCCTACCATCCCTCTGAGGTTTGACAGTCAATGCTTCTGTCTCTGGATCTATTTTTGTTCATCAGTTTATGTTGTTCATTATATTCCATAAATGAATGAGATCATGTGATACTTATCTTTCTTTGACTGGCTTATTTCACTTAGCATAATGCTCTCCACTTCCATCTATGCTCTAGATGAAGCAGCCACCCTTTTCTCCTTCTTAAAGAATACTTTTCAGCATTTCATATAATACTGGTTTGGTGTTGATGAACTCTTTTAGCTTCTTTTTATCTGTAAAGCTCTTTATCTGACCTTCAATTCTGGATGATAGCTTCACTGGGTAGAGTAATCTTGGTTGTAGGTTCTTGCTATTCATCACGTTGAAAATTTCTTACCACTCCCATCTGGCCTGCATAGTTTCTGTTGAGAAATAAGCTAACACGCATATAGGTGCTCCCTTGTAGGTGTTTAAGTGTTTTTCTCTTGCTGCTTTTAATATTCTCTCTTTGTCCTTTGCTCTTGCAAATTATGATGTGTCTTGGTGTGGTCCTCTTTGGATTCCTATAATTTTGGGGTTCTGTGCACTTCCTGAACTTGTAAGTCTATTTCTTTCACCAAGTGGGGGATGTTTTCAGTCATTATTTCTTCAAATATGTTTTCAGTATCTTGCTCTCTCTCTTCTTCTAGCACCCTCATAATTCTGATGTTAGTACGCTTGAAGTTGTCCCAGAGGCTTCTTACACTATCCTCTAATTTTTGGATTCTTTTTTCTTTTCTAGTTGAATGTTTTTGGCCTCTTGGTATTTCAAATCTTTGGCTTGATTCTTGCATTCTTCTAGTCTGCTGTTGGGTTTCTGTAAAATATTTTTTATTTCAGTCACTGTATGTTTAATTTCTAGTTGGTCTCTTTTCATATCCTTGAGGGTCTTGCTCATTTCTAGTAGGTCCTTTTTCATATCCTCAAGGGTCTTGCTCAGATCCTCAAGGATCTTGCTCATATCCTCGAGGGTCTCGCCAAACTTATCGGCCTTTTCTAGGAGCCTCTTGAAAAACCTTATAACCGTGGTTTTGAACTCTATATCCAGTCGTTTGTTGTCTTCCATTTCATTTGTGATCTGTTTCTTTCTCTTCGCATTTTCACTGCTTCCCTAAGTTGGTAGGGTAGCTTTGTGTGCTAGGTATCTCGGCCTCCGCTGTTACCTGAGGTGTATACTCTTGGTGCACCCCTTTGTGGACTGTGTGTACAGCCTTGTTGCAGATAAGTCTTGATTATTGTTGATATCACTGGGAGGAATTGACATCCAGGCCAACTGGCTATGAGGATCAGCTGTGTCTATACTGGGAGACAGCCTTATGCGCCAAGACTTGCAAATTTGCCAAAGTCTCTGTGCTCAGCTTGGATGGGGAGGAGTTTCTGGGTGGGGTGAAGTTTCAGGGTGGAGCCGACAGCCCTGGCTTCCAGTCAGCCTTGCCCCAGGAGGTCACCAGATCCTAGTGCCCTTGGGCATTCGCAGCAAGCACCTCTGAGAGAAAGGCACCCTTGAGTTTCGCCTGCTGCCAGACCATCCAGTCCCCAATGAATCCGGAATCTCAGATTTTTGCCTGGCACCTGGGTTCCGTGCAGTCAGAACTTCTTTCTCCCTTCTACCAGACGCCAGCCACACAGTCAACAGCTTGCCCTCACCTTGAGCACTTGTCCGCCTCTGGCTCTTTCCCAAGATTCTGCCTCTCAGTGCTGCCCTGAGCTCCATTCTCCTGCCAGACGCCGCCAGCGGCCCAGTTTGTCCTCTCTGTGCACACTCGCACACTCGCACACACACCTCCGGAGTTCTGCCTTTGGCTCTTCCCCTGGGATTCCACCCACAGTCCAGATTCTCCCCATAAGGGCCTAGGTCCCCCAGGTTTTGAGTGCAAACCAAACTGGGTTCAGCGCAGCCTGGGGTTTTTGTCTCCTTTCCACTAGAGCACCCCTGACAGGCGTTCAGACACCCCGTCCTCTCCAGCTTTGCATGCGTGTGAGTCTCCTACCTTACTTAGGCTTTGCAGAGGCTCTGATTATCTGTGTGTCCATCTAGTTTCAGAACTTCTAGTCAGCCAGCCTTCCTGTGGTTCTGGACAATGTCTGCTTTGTCCTTCAGTTGTATTCTTGAAATTGTTGTGCGGGGCAAAAGCCTAGGTGTTTACCTATGCTGCCATCTTGGTTTCTCCCCTGTCCTTGACTTACAATAAATGATTATTTAAATGTTAAATGTAAGAATCTTATTCCAAACCACAGGCCAATCAATGGAGTGTATTCTAGAGAGCAAACACATGGGTCTCTCATTCAGAAGATTCTTGCTCCCTCTCAACCAGCACATGGATATCATGTGCTATTAGAAGCCTGGACAAGAGGGTGTGGGCAAGTCAGTAAAACCCTTGGTCACACCTTGAGAAAGAGGCAATGTCTGAACTGGAGAAGTAGACCAATGGGTAGGGCTATGTATGCAGTAGTCATGGCTTAGCAAGACCGTTACAATTATCAGAGGTAGAACCCCATCGAAGAAAGTAAAAAAGGTAGGGTGAGTTTTGGCAAGGACAACAGGTGTCTCGGAACAGTAAGAGCTGCTGGGACTTGCAAGAAAGATAAGTAATGAAAGACAAGGCCATCAGAAAGGCAGGCAGAGAGCCCTGGTCCAACCCCCATGCCTTCTGCCTCTCATGTGATCTGTGGGTATCAGTGTGATTTCAGAACACTCACATCATGCTGACTCCATTTATTCTTGACAAGAAAGGGGAAATACCATGCCTTATCTTTTCTAAGATGCCTTAGGCTATAAGACTTAAGTCTCACTAAAGAGGAAAAACCATTGCCTATTGAACACTGATACCATCTTAAAACAGTCCTTTGCAATGCATGAATTGATGTCACTGGCTTCTGATTGCTTTGACATTTCCTTCATCCACTCTGAGGAATTTGACCCTTTCTTCTGCCTTGTGTTGCATTGTTTGGAGCCTGGTAAGTAATCTTTTAGCATGTGTCTCAGTAGATAATAGGTGATGAAACTTTACTTGTTTGATTTGCAAGAAAATATAGAATTATGATCATACCAGCATGGAAGAATATTAGCTTTACTAATAGCAAATTCATGCCCAGTTGTTCTAGTTCTGTGCCTTTTTGTGGGCACAATAATTTTTTGTTTCAATGTTGAATCAGAAAGAATTTTTTTGAAGCCACCATAAAGGGCATGGAGTACTAATAATCCATATAACTCAATGGAAGTGATGATAATGATGTGACCAGCTATGGGTAAGCTGGCAGACACCCAGTTGATACAACTACATGAATACTGTCACCTGGTTGACAACGATTATAAAAAAGCCTTTGATTTGTAAGATGCATATGATTTTGTAGATGTTTAAGTGAGAAACAATGTGCATCTCATTGAAGAATTGATTAAATATGGTATGTGCATGTTGGATATTGGGAATAGAGATCTGCAAAGGTGACAAAGGCTAAACTCTGTGAGAAGGCTACTTGCTAGACACTCCTGGTGTCCAGTGTAACTCAGGAGCTTTAATGAGCTTATCATGAGGTTTCCTGTGAGCCTCATGATAAGACCTCAAAGTAGCCCTTAGGACCTTTATTTAGAGTTGAGGACCTGGAGCAGCAGGGAGACAAAGGGCTTGCCCAGATCACACCATCCATCCCTGGGTAGCAGAGACAGGTTGTGGAGCTTAGATTTGTGTGGCTCCAGTGTGTGCTTTCCCCATGCCACCCCAGGATGGAGAGTGGGAGACAGTTAAGGATTTGCAGGTAATTCTGCATGAATGAATGAACCACAAGAAATAACTTAGGGCTGGAGATGGACTTTTGATAAATCAAATTTTAAAAAGAATAGCTCCCTCAGCGGAGAGTAACATACATGATAGCTGAATATTCCCCAGCAGGTCTTGAGTAGAGAATATATGGGACAGGAGAGAAATCATTATGCTTATCTCTATCTGTTGGGGTCTTGAAATTTATGCATATCTAATCATCTATCACCTATCTATCGATCTTTGCAAAATATAGATGTGAAATCAAAGGAGGCCATCTGTGATTTAGATGAGGTTCTAAAATCATTAACAAATGTTTATGGAATGAAAGGATTTAACCATGACCCTAAGTTGACCTTCATGTACTCTTTTCATCCAAGGAACATCTTGTTGTTTTTGCTACTATATCACAAATTAAACAAAAACAGTGATAAGTGCAGTTGTACTGTGTTTAACACATATAAAACCACCCATGGTCAGGAGTATTTGGTTGGCTAATTGAGAAAGTCCATCAAATCACAGACTTCTAAAAAGAAACACATTTTCATTTGGCTTAAAGCATAGACATGTACACTCACATCAATCTTGTGATGTAAACTTATCGTCCTTCCATTGATTTGAGCTCTTTATCATTTTTTGCACTGATTACGTCTTTAACATATTGACACTGATGTCCAGAGACACTGCAACACAATAACAGTGTAGAATTCTATTAAATATTAATACATTTCCACTAAACTTTTATAGCGATCTTACCCATATGTGATTAAAAAAATGTCTTAGTGACTACATATTTGTTTTTGCCCAGTGTCTTTAACATGTTCAATTTTGTTTTCTTTTTATGTGTATTCATGTGTTCATAGATTTAGTCAATATTTAATTAGCTACATAATTATGCCAACAACTACGTGGGTTTATACTTGCATGATAACTGGATCACTCTCAATCAGGCCTGGCTCCTTCCTCACTTTCTCAAACAGGCCTTTCCTCTAAGAGCATCCATATACATTGAATTCTGTATTTGCATCTGCTTCTTAGAAGACCTCCAACTGACACAGCACGCACTACATTTATTGTAGAAAAAATTAGTGTGGCAGAAAAACACACTAAAACTTGATTAAACTTTCAGGAGATTTCTGAGATCAGGATCCACACTAACCACAATCTTCGATGTCTTCATAGGAGCCTGTTGAGAACTGCTCAGAAAGAGGAGCCTGAATGTCAGCATTCTTAAACTTAAGAAAAAGCTCAGTGCTCTGGTTTGGACTATACATTAAGCCAGGAAACTGGACTTGTGTGTTTACTAAATGTATGTCTATTACTATAGAAATATCATAATCCCATCATGAGAGACTGGAAGAGAAGAGAGAAGAAGGAATCTTGCCTACTAACTAAACCAGTGGTCAGCAAACTCATTAGTCAACAGAGCCAAATATCAACAGTACAACAATTGAAATTTCTTTTGAGAGCCAAATTTTTAAAACTTAAACTTCTTCTAATGCCACATCTTCAAAATAGACTCACACAGGCTGTGGTATTTTGTGGAAGAACCACACTCAAGGGGCCAAAGAGACACATGTGGTTCGTGAGCCGCAGTTTACCGACCACAGAACTAAACTATTGTTATTTTGGTGAAGGATAAATTCATGAATTTCAGAAAAGTTTTAAAAAGATTGAAGCAAACAGGATTGTGAATTAACTGTCAAGTAACCAGAACATCCAGGAGCCCCTAGACATCCCTGATTCTCAAATAATTGCATGTCAGCCCTGTTCTGTGGGAATCTGTTATGGATCCAGCTTTCTAGTCCTTTCCTTGGTGGCCTGGCAAGTTGAAGTGGGGTGGAAGGCAGCTCAGGGGATGAACCAGATGTCCCTTTTCCCAGCTGACTGTGGTGGACTGCAGTGTTGTTCCATCTGAGATCCCAGCTGCACCATCAGACAGGAATCAAGAGCACAGCCTCCTGTGAGAGGCCTCCACCCTGTGTTGTAACCAAATCCAGCACCAGGTGTGCCAAAGCCTTGGATTTTGCAGTTGAGAGAGGTGCTAGGTAATTACCTGCAAAATCTGATGCATTCTCAGAGTTATGGAAGGCAGCTAAAGGCACTCCCCGTGCTTTGGGGCACTCCCTGACCTTCCACACTAGCGGTTCTTTTTTATTTTTTTAATATATTTTATTGATTTTTTTACAGAGCAGAAGGGAGAGTGATAGAAAGTCAGAAACATCGATGAGAGAGAAACATTGATCAGCTGCCTCTTGCATGCCCCCTACTGGGGATGTGCCCGCAGCCAAGGTACATGCCCTTGACCAGAATCGAACCTGGGACCCTTCAGTCCTCAGTCCGATGCTCTATCCACTGAGCCAAACCCGTCTCGGCAACCAGTGGTTCTTAACAGTGGCAATACTGCTTCCTAGGAGTTTTTAGGAAATTATGAATGGTGTGTGTGTGTACGAGGTGAAGGAGGGATTGTCTCAAGCAATGAAAAACGGACTCTGTTTTACATATAAACACAATTTGTGTTTTATGTCTCTAATCTACAATCACTCCATGTAAATTAAGGAAAGATTATACTTATATTTGATTGGAACTTTACTGAGAGTTATTCACTAATGCAATGCAGCTCATGGTAGTTGAGTCACCACCACCTATTCTGTGCTGTGGCTGTCACAAACTACTGAGGAAGTGCAGGCACAGACATCAGACTACTCCCTTGTTTTCTTCTGTAACCGTGGCTCAGCATTTACATGTTGAAACATATATTAATGTATTATGAGGACTTTGTTTTTATTTCTCCTTTATATTACCACTAGAGGCCCGGTGCATGAAATTCATGCACAGGAGGCAGGGGATGTCCCTCAGCCCAGCCTCCACACTCTCCAATCTGGGACCCCTCAAGGGATGTCCGACTGCCTGTTTAGGCCCGATCCTGGGCAGTCAGACATCCTTCTCACAATCCAGGACTGCTGGCTCCAAACTGCTCATCTACCTGCCTCCCTGATTGTCCCTAAGCGCTTCTGCCTGCCAGCCTGATCACCCCCTAACCACTACCCTGCCAGCCTAATTGACATCTAACTACTCCCCTGCCAGCCTGTTTGCCCCAATTTCCCTTCTCTGCCAGCCTGGTCACCCTTAACTGCCCTCCCCTGTAGGCTTGATTGCCCCCAACTGCCCTCCCTTGCAGGCCTGGAACCTCCCAAAGGCTCTCCCCTGCTGGCCATCTTGTGGTGGCCATCTGTGTCCACACGGAGACAGGATCTTTGACCATATGGGGGCAGCCCTCTTGTGTGTTGGAGTGATGGTCAATCTGCAAATCACTCTTTTATTAGATAGAATAGAGGCCTGGTGCATGGGTGGGGACCAGATGGTTTGCCCTGAAGAATGTCCCAGATCAGGGTGGGGATTCCCTTGCAGCATGGGGCGGCCTGGGCAAGGGGCCTGTGGTGGTTTGCAGGCTGCCCACGCCCCCCAGTGACCCAAGCAGAGGCCCTAGGATCTGGGATTAATTTATGTTTTACAATTGAAACTTTGCAGCCTGGAGCAGAGCCAAACCTTCTGCTCACTCCATGGCTGCCACCATTTCTGTCCTGATTATGTATCTTTTATAATTGAAACTTTGTAGCATTGAGTGGAGGCCTAGGCTGGCAATGGCAGGAGAAAAGCTTGGTTTCCTCTGTTGCCGGGGAAACTCAAGCCTCCCTACTCTCTCAGTGGTGACAGCCATCTTGGTTGGGGTTATTTGCATAATTTGCTCCTGATTGGTTGGTGGAGGTGGCTGTGGGCGTGACTCGATTGGAGGTATGGTCAATTTGCATATTACTCTTTTATTAGATAGGATTATGTCATTAGAGTGAGTGAAATATTACCTGTGTAGATAAGTTGTGTCTGTGCATCTCATTTTAGGGCACTATAGGGAAGACTTATACCATATTTGTTATGAAAGGTGGGCATTGGGTCTGATAGGGTTGAGAAGCGCTATTTAATTGAACTTGCAGTCCCCAGCAAGACTGCTGTGCTGGCATAATCTGGCATTTTTGTGGTGCTTTGGGATATGGCTGCTAGGAGCTCTGCCCTGGCACACTGCAGTGCTGCTCATTTGCTGGACATTCTGCAATTGTACCACAGGTGCCCTGACCTCCACCCTCCAGTCTTCGTGTGGGCCCAGTGCTTACCCAGCTTCCTGGAGCCGGGCAGACCAGGACATGTTTTTTGGATCCTGGAAAGTTAGGTACCGCATTCAAGCTCATAAACTCCTGAGGACTGGCGTAGGAAAGATGGAGCTGCCTCTGGATGTCCTATTCTAATCTGTATCCACCCTCCAGCATCAACTTCCCTTCATCCAAGTAGACTGTAAAATGGGGAGTCAACATATTCCCCTTGATTTCAAAAGCCAAAACCATCTTCATGAAACTCAGGTATGTAACAGTCTTCCTAAAAGACAGAATATGAATTGATAAGAAGTTGGCCCTAAAGAAGCGCCTCTGAAGCTTGCCCGAGAGCCTGCAGAAAAGCAATAGCAATTTGGCTTTCCTGCACAGGCATAACAGGGTCTGACTTTGCATCTATGAGAGCCTCCAGGTGGCTCAGGGTTCACGGGAAATCTCAGACTGTATTTCAGCACTGCTGCTGCTGCCCCTGCTAGAATGGTTGCCTCATCTGATGGACATTCAAGAAAGAATATAAATGGACAAACAAAACAGGAACAGACTCATAGTTACAGAGATCAAACTGAAGGTTACCAGAGGGGAGGACAGTGAGGGGAAGGGGGAAGGTCTAGGTGAAAAAGGTGAAGGGATTGCAAAATACAGATAGGGAATATAGTCAATAATATTGTAATAACGATGTATGGTGCCAGGTGGATACTGGAAATATGGAAATATCAGGGAACAGAGTGGTTAGATAATTCACTATGCTGTACTCCTGAAACTAATACAAGTGATACTGACTATAAACTGTAATTGAAAAAAAGAAATGCATTAAACTTTATTAGTGACTCTGACATTCCCTAAGAGAGAGAGAAAGAGATGGGGGCGGGGGGAGAGAGAGAGAGAGAGAGAGAGAGAGAGAGAGAGAGAGAGAGAGAGAGAGAGAGAGAGAGAGAGAGAGAAGGGTTGTCCCCCATGAGAGCAGCACAGGGCAGTTGCTTTGTGGGGACGTGACTCAGGCCAGCTGTGCTGAGGCTCATCGTGCAGTTCAATTGCTCCATCTGCTGGGTCAGCTAGGAAATGCAGAACCTGCAGGGGAAAGGAGGAGGGATATAGGAAGGAGAAGGAACACAGACAAGATAATTCTTCTGGTCCCCAAATAGAGCTGTCCATTACATTTATGATACAGAGAAATCCATAGGTATAAGGAAATTATTGTTATACCCATTTCAGAGGCAGGGAAAGTGAGACGCAGAGAGACTGAATTACTTTGTTCGAGTTCATACACCTATTTACATGGCATAGTAGGATCAGGCACTAGGTTAAAAAATTTCACTTTTAATGTCTTACTTAGTACAGCAAACCTTTGAGGTAGGTGTTTTCCTGTTTTTTTAGAAAGGTGGAATCTGAAATTTAGAGACATTAGGTAACTTATCCGGGGCCCCCAAACCACTAAACAGCAGAGAACTGCCTGATTCCAACGCTTGGTCCTCAGACATGGAGAGTGGAAGATGAACAAATAGAGATAGAATAATATCATGCCTGTAAATATGGACCACCAGTATACTAATTCTGGATTTACTGACATTCTCACTATTTCCAATGAGCAGATATACTTTGCACAGCACAGACAGATGGGAGAAGATGTGTGTAAATATAATCTTGGTTAACTGAATGCTTTGGAAAGAAAGTTCATGACTGAAATATATTCCATTGCAATCAGGTTTGTTGCAGAGAATAATAACACTGTAATTTAGCTTTTTGTAAAAAAAAAAGGGTTTTCATACTTTGCTTTCATTAAAAAGATACATTTCACTATAGACCAATGGAACAGGAACAGAAAACCCAGAAATTGACCCAGGCCATTATGCTTAATTAATATTTGACAAAGGAGGCCAGAGCATACAGTAGAGTCAAGATGGTCTCTTCAATCAAAGGTGTTGGGAAAATTGGACAGTTACATGCAGAAAAAAAATGAAACTAGAACACCAACTTACACCATACACAAAAATAAATTCAAAAATGGATAAATGACTTAAATGTAAATGGAAACCATAAAAACTTAGAAGAAGCCATAGGCAGCAAAATAGCAGACATTTTTCATAGTAATATCTTTACTGATACATTTCCTAGGGCAATGGAAATTAAGGAGAAAATAAGCAAATAGGACTACATTAAAAGAAAAAGCTCTGCACAGCAAAAGAAACCATCAACAAAACAACAAGAAAGCCTATTGCATAGGAGAACATATTTGCCAATGTTACTTCTGATAAGGGTTTAATCTCCAAAATTTACAGAGAACTCATACTGAACAATCCAATCAAAAAATGGGCAAAGGACCTAAATAGACACTTTTTAAAAAAGGACATATAAAAGGCCGAGATACAAATGAAACATGCTCAAAGTTACTAATCATCTGAGAGATACAAATAAAAAACAATGAGGTACCATCTCACACCTGTCAGAATGGCTATCATCAACAAATTAACAAATGACAGGTGCTGGAGAGGTTGTGGAGAAATACAAACCCTCTTGCACTGCTGGTGGGAATGCAGACTGTGGAAAACAGTATGGTGTTTCCTCAAAAAATTCAAAATGGAACTTCCTTTTGACCCAGTCATCCCACTTCTAGGAACACATCCCAAGAAACCAAAAACACCAATCAAAAAGGATATATATACCCCTATGTTCATAGCAGCACAACTTATAATAGCTAAGATTTGGAAACAGCCCAAGTGTCCACAAGCAAATGAGTAGATTAAAAAACAGTATTGTATTTATACAATGGGATCATGCTGCTGCAAGAAAGAAGGAATTCTTACCATTTGCAACAGCATGGATGGACTTGGAGAGCATCATGCAAAGGAAAATAGGCCAGTCAGAGGAAGATGAATATCACATGATCTCACTCATTTATGGAACATAATGAACAACATAAACTGATGAACAAAAATAGAACCAGAGTCATAGAAGCATCAAACAGACTGTCTAACCTATGAGGGAAGTTGGGAGGTGAAGGGGTAAGAGATCAATCAAAGAACTTGTATGCATGTACATGAGCATAACTAATGGACATAGACAGTGGGTTGGGGGGAGGTGAGGGCATGTGCTGGAGGGTGGGGGCAGCCAGGAGATGTCAATGGGGGAAAAAGAAGACTTATATAATACTTTAAACAATAAATAATTTAAATAAAAAACACACACATGATTCATACCAAAAAAATAAAAATAAAGTAAGCATATTAGAAAAAAAAAAAGTTGTGATAGCCTGGCCAATGCAGCTCAGTGCGGGGTGAGCATCATCCTATGAATCAGGAAGTTCAATACCCAGTCAGGGCACATATCCATCCCCAATATGGGTGTGCAGGAGGCAGCCAATCAAAGATTCTCTCTCAGGGTGACATTTAAAAAAAATTAATGAATCTTTATTGTTCAGATTATTACAATTGTTCCTCTTTTTTTACCCCTTAGCTCTCCTTCACCTGGTTCCCACCCCACCCTCTGCCCTTACCTCCCCCCACTGTCTTCGTCCATAGGTATAGGATTTTTGTCCAATCTCTTCCTGCAGCCTCCACTCTCCTCTCCCCCTGATATTGTCAGTCCACTTCCTTTCTATACCCCTGATTCTATTATATTTACCAGTTTATTCTATTCATCAGATTTTTTACTCACTTGATTTTTAGATTCACTTGTTGATAGACACATATTTGTTGTTCATAATTTTTATCTTTACCATTTCCTTCTTCTTCCTCTTCTTAAAGAATACCTTTCAGCATTTCATATAATACTGGTTTGGCATGATGAACTCCTTTAGCTCTTTTGTATCTGTGAAGCTCTTTATTTGACCTTTAATTCTGAATGATAGCTTTGCTGGGTAGAGTAATCTTGGTTGTAGGTTCTTGCTATTCATAACTTTGAATATTTCTTGCCGCTCCTGTCTGGCCTGCATAGTTTCTGTTGAGAAATCCGCTGATAATCATATGGGTTATCCCTTGTAGGTAACTAACTGTTTTTCTCTTGCTGCTTTTAATATTCTCTCTTTGTCTTTTGCTCTTGGCATTTTAATTATGATGTGTCTTGGTGTGGTCCTCTTTGGAGTCTTTTGTTTAGGGTTTTGTGCACTTCCTGGTCTTGTAAGTCTATTTCTTTTACTGGGTGGGGAAAGTTTTCAGTCATTATTTCTTCAAATAGGTTTTCAGTATCTTGCTCTCTCTCTTCTTCTGGCACCCCCATAATTTGGATGTCGGTATGCTTGAGGTTTTCCCAGAGGCTCCTTACACTATCTTCAAATTTTTGGATTCTTTTTTTCTTTTTTCTTTTCCAGTTGAGTGTTTTTGCTTCTTTGTATTTAAAATCTGTGACTTGATTCTTTTTTTTTAAATTTTATTTACAATATAACTTATATTTAATAGTAGTACATATGTTTTCCTCCCCCCCCAATATCCTCCCCCCAGCCTCCCCTACCCCCCAGCACATGTCCCCACCTGCCTCCCTCCCCACCCCAGAGTCTTTCATTCATTGGTTATGCTCATATGTATGCATACAAGTCCTTTGGTTGATCTCCCCCAGCATCTGCCTCCCCTCCACTCCAGCCTTCCCCCTGTAGCTTGACAGCCTGTTCGAGGCCACCCTGCCTCTATATCAATCACTCTCCCCTGTTTCTTTTCTTCAAAAATATCTTGCCTCTGCATACTGAAAACAAACGTATAAGAGCAAAAAAAAGTTTGAGTGTCAGTTTCAATGTCCAACTGTTCTGAGTCCCAGTTTCAATGTCAAATAGTTCTTCATGTGTACATGTCAGCAATGGTATCCAGATGGTGGACACATCGTGGCAATGCAAGATCCATCCTCTCTGGTATGTTCCTGGGCCGCCTGCAGCCACACACAGCTGCCGACTGCTAGCATGGCAAGGTGTCGTCAGCGTCTGCCATCTCTGGACCGTCCTCGTGGCTGGAACAGGCCCGTCAGTTCCTCACTGTCGCAGGAACCCACATGGTCTTGGAGTTGTTCTCTACAAACACACAAACACATTCTCGACCAAAGGTTAACAAAGGGATCCTCTCTGCAAAATAGACTTGGGATTCTTTTTATTTTTGCCTAAATGATTTTCCTTTGGCTTATTTTGACACCATGTTTTTGTTTTTTTTTATGGGTGTCCTGCAGCTGGTTTTACAAATTGAATTTTCTTTTCTGGAGTAAGAATTTTCTACATGTATTTTACTTATAGGATATTTTTCCTTACATGATATTACCTCATTGTCCCCCAGCCCCCTTTTTTTGGTTAATAGGGGCTTTTGGAAATTTTATCTTGCAGTCTTGGTAATTTTAAATTTTAATTTTTGCATACAAATATTGCTACTTTAGGTTCTTTGGATGTTAGGCAATTTTGCAGTGAGGTGAACTACTAATAGATAATTTAGTTAATGTTTTAGGAAAAGCTTTTTGTCCAGTACAGTTAGATTTTCTTGAGTATTCACTTATTTCACTTGGCCAGTTTAAATTAATCTGAAAACTTGATTACTATTTTACTGTCAATTTTAATACTCAAGCAGAAATCTTAGTTTACCCAGTAAATACTTGTGGAAAGGAATATTTGCATTTTTGAGTAGGTCCTCAGAATTCCTTGTATTAAATTAAATTTAGATATAGGGCAGCTATTGCTGGCCGAGTCTCTGTCTACCACCTGGGTCCCGGTGTGAGTTGTGCGTGGGAGGTGTAGCAGCCGTGGGGGTAGGAGACCTTCCTCAGGAGGGGTGAGAATTCAAGCCCCTGCAAGGTTTGTGGATGAGGGTCTGTGCCCCACCTCTGTTGATCTTTTAGTTCTCTCCTGTTGGCCCCTCTGCGACTGTGCCTGTCTTAGGTTGTTCCTTCCCTGAGGAATCTTACCCATGTGACTTGATTCTTGTGTCCTCTAGTCTGCTGTTAGATCTCTTATAATATTTTTTTATTTCAGTCAGTGTATGTTTAATTTCTAGTTGGTCCTTTTTTATATCCTCGAGGGTCTTGTTAAATTTATTGGCCTTTTCTAGGAAATTCTTGAAAAACCTTATAATGGTGATTTTGAACTTTATATCCAGTCATTTGCTTTCCTACATTTCTTTCATTAGTGATCTGTTTCTTTGTTCCACATTTTTGCTACTTCCCTGAGTTGGTAAAGTAGCTTTGTGTGGTAGGTGTCCTATAGGGCCCAATGGCTCAGCCTCCCCCAGTTACCTAACATGGACACTTTTGGTGCACCCCTTTGTGGACTGTGTGCACAGCCTTGTTGTAGTTAAGTCTTGATTGTTATTGGTATCACTGGGAGGAATTAACCTCCAGGTAGAGCTATGAGGATCAACTCTGTCTATGCTGGGAGAACTTCTGTGCTGGAGACAGCCTTATGAGATAAGACTTGCAAAATTGCAAAAGCCTCTGTGCTCAGCTTGGATGGGGCAGAGTCTCAGGGTAGAGCAGAAGCTTGACTTCTTGTCAGCCCTGCCCTATGAGGCCCCTGGGTCTCAGTGTGTAAGCATCTCTGAGAGAAAGCTGCCCTTGAGTTTTGCCAACTGTCAGACAATCCAGTTTCTCTCCAAATGTGTGTGGGTTCCCAGAAACTCGCCTGGAACTGGAGTTCAGTGCAGTCAGGAGCTTCTGGCTCTCCCACTTTAGGAAGCTAGCCACACACTCAGCCACCTGTGCACTCAGCAGTCAGTTCTCTCGAGCGTGCGTTCCTCCGGATGTCTACCTCCGCAGCTCCCCTGAGTCTCAGTGTGCTTTCTCTTTTCCTGAGAGTCCAGTTTCTCCCCAAATGAATCTGGGTTCTCAGAAACTCGCTCGGTACTGGAGTTCAGCACAGTCAGGAGCTTCTGTCTCCCTTCTGCTTTAGAAAGCCAGCGGTGCACTCAGCCGCCTGTGCACTCGGCACTTTCCTCTCTGCGCACTCGCACGTCTCTGTACCTCAGCCTTTTGTAGCTCCTCTTCCACTTTTCTTCTAGTTGTAGAATTTTCACTCAGTCAGCTTTCCTGTGGTTCTGGATGGTGTTCATTTTGTCTTTTATTTCTAGTTTTCATATTATTGTGCGAGGCAGCAGTTTAGGTGTTTACCTATGCCACCATCTTGGTTTCTCCCCTGGTGATGTTTTTATCTCTCCCTTTCCCTTCCTCTCTGAGATCTATAAAAATATATTTAAAAAATATACATTTCACATGAATTCATTTGTATATTTTCTTTATATAAATCTAAGTACACTCCCCGAAAGGAAATGGGATGTATCTAAAACCTATTTGCTTTCCTAAATTGAACATAAACAATGCAACATCTTCACACTGCTTTCTCCTCCTCCTACTCTAACTTAATATGATTAGATCCTTTTCCATGTCAGAGCATAAAGATCAGCCTCATTATTCTTGCAAAGTGTTCTATAGAATGATATATCACGGCTTACACAATTGTTTCCCTAATAATGGGCATTTAGTTTCTTTCCTATTATAAATGTTGTTGCATTGAAAATCATTGTACACACCTCTTAGTGCACATGTGCTAGTTTCTTGAGATAAGGAACTGCCAGGTAAAAGGGTACGCACCTTAAAAATATTGATGGATGGAGCAAATCGCCCTTCTAAAATGTTTATACTTACTAGCAACATCTGCCTTTCTCATTAACTTTGGCAACTCTTGTTATTGTCACTTTAAAACATTGGCATTATTTTGGGTGAGATTATCTCAAATTTTTAAAAAATTGTATTTCTCTCATTCCTAGTGAGTCTAAGCATCTCATGTTTATCAACCAATTCTATCTTGTATTACCCATTATGGCTTTCTATAAAATTGTTTATTTTTCATTGATATACATAGTTTTTTCACTTCAATAAATGTATTACCTTTGAATATAGTCAAATTAAGCTTTTTCCTTTATGACTCTTAGTTTTTTATGGGTTAATTAAAAGTTTTCACATACAGTAAGGTCATTACCTATAGATTCCTATACAGCATTTTCTTTTAATACTTTTATGTTTATATTTAAACTAATTGGATTTAACTTATATTAGTGGTGTGAACTTAAGGATCAAATAGTTCTTCCACATGGAAAGCCTACATTCAAACAGCATTTGTTAATGATCTATCCAATGATTTAAAGTGCAAATTTCATTAGGGACTACATTTAAATAAACACCTAAGCCCATTTCTGATACCTATTGTATCCTTGATTGATTTTTCTATTTATTCACCTTCTGGTATAAAAATACTATGCCTTTTTAATCATGGTGGTTATATAATGTGTTTTAATATTTGTTTGGGCAAATCTTTTCTTGTTTTGTTCTTGTGCTTTCAATTTCCTTTAGGGATTTTAGGATGAGCTTGTCAAGTTAGAAGAAAATCATGTGGAAATGTTGTTTGAGGATGTTTTGAACTTGTATATTAAATTTGGGAAATGTAAAAAACTTACAATATTGAGACTTTCTATCTAAGAACATGTTTTTTTTTTAAAATCACCATTTCCCCAGTTTGTTTTTAAATGTTTGTCAGGAAAGTTTATAGTCTCTACATAAAGGCTACATCCCTTTATTAGGGATGGTTTACTCCTGGGTCCTTTATAGTGTTTGTTGCTGTGGTGAACAGAATCTTTTAAAAATGATCTTTCTATTGCTTATGGCTGGCACCTGGCAAATAAATGCAGTTTGGCCTAGTCTTTCCTATATTTGTATTTTTTTGATTTTCTGGAGCTCTTCAATTTTACTATGTATATGTGGTTTTATAGGTGGGTTTTCCATTTAATTGTATTTTTGTTTGGATTCCTGAGTCTGAGAAATGCTCTTTTTTTTTTTTTTAACAGTTTAGAAAAATTTCTTAGCCATTTTCTCTTTTTCTTCAATTTAACACTTTTTTCTTCTTTTTAAATTAAATTAAATTAAATTAAATTGAGTTCTTATGAGATAGAGGAAGAATTAGAGAGGAATAGATATTTGTTGTTCTAGTGATTTATGCATTCATTGGTTGATACTTGTATGTGCCTTGATTGGGGATTGAACCTGCAACCCTGGATCACTGGACAACATCCCAATCAACTGAGCCACCTGTCCAGGGCCCTATCACTTTCTAATACTTTCTTCTAGAATTCCAATTAGTTGTATTTTAGCTCTTGTCATATTGTTCCAAATGTCTCTTTCTTCATATTTTCCATATCTTTGCTTTGTCTACATTCTCCATAATGTCTTTAGCTATCTCTTCCAATCCATCAATTATATCACTTACCTATATTTAAACCACCCATTTTATTTTTTAAATAGTGATTATACTTTTTTTATGGAAGTTTTGTTGACCTCTTTTCCAAATATCCCTGATTAAATTTAACAGTCCCATGTTCCTCCTCCTATTTTCTATGCCTTTCTTCTTAAATTATGTTGAACTTATATTTTCCATCTAAAGTTTCCATATCTGCATTCTTTGCAGTTCTCATTGTTTCCATCAACCCTCACTCTTGTTTCCTTGTGTTTAATGATTTTTGACCAGAGGTTCATGTTTCTTGGAAAGTTATCTGTGGAATTTTTCTTTAAGATCTGAAGGGATTTGTGATTGCTTCTGCCAGGTGCCTGGGAACATTACCAGCCTGGGATCATTCTAAACAAAATTTTCAGCTCTGAGTACTTCCCTTCCCAGGAGTAGTTTAAAGCTCAGCTTGTGATGGGTACATCTTGTGGTTCCTCTGTGGGTGCTTTCTCCTTCTCCTTCGCCTACTGAGCTGGTCATTCTGTGAGTGTCCAGGCTTTGGGTAGGATGCAAGCATCCAATCCAGTCGCCTCCCGCTCCCCAACTCTCCCACCCCCATGTTAGTTTCCTCAGGCTGTGTAACAAGCACCACAGACTGAGTGGCTTTAATAGCAGAAATTTGTCTTCTCGTAGTCTGGAGGCTGGAAGTCTGAAATCCAGGCATAACAGGGTTGGCTCCTTCTGAACTATGAATCTGCTCCATGCTGCCCCCTGGCCATCTTCAGTATTCCTTGGCTTGTAGAAGCATCATCCTAATCTCTGCCTTCATCTTATATGGCTTTCTCGCTTGCATGCATGTGTGTCCAAATTTCTCCTTTTTATAAGGACACCAGTCATATTGAAGTAGGGCCTACCCTAATGAACTTAATTAACACTTAACTAATTGCATCTGCAATGAGCTTATTTCCAAATAAGGTTACATTCTGGTGTACGAAGGGTTAAGACCTCAACATCTTAATTTGGGAGTGGGGGGCACAATTAAACCTAAAACTCCCCGCTTTGTCCCAGGCTTTGTTTCCAGTCCACATGTACATGGTTCATTAAAATGGAATTTCAAGGTGACCAGGGACTAGTGGATACCCAGAGATAAAGGCTAACTCAAATTCTCACTGTCTGTTAGGATTTGTCACTTTCGATCTCCAAATAATTCCTAGTTCCCCACTAGGTCAACTAGCTATTTAAAAAAATGTTGACAAAATTTATCCAGCATCTCAAAGGTCACAAAAGGAGTGTTTTTTCCCCTGAATATCTGCTCCAAAATATTCCTGGAAAAGGGAATGCCTTGGGGTGCAAGATGAATGCAAAAATCCTATATGACTTCTCCTTGGAAAGAAATAAGAATTTTAAATGATTGGTTCAATGTAACCAACATTTTTTAAAACAAATCTCCCAAATATTTCTTCATCTTAAAATAGCACAAGATATGAAAATTAAACAAAATACAATCATGGCAGGAATTTTGTGTTTAGAAAAGAAAAATATTTAAAGATCCTGATCATCCTGCCTGAACTGGTGGGATTCTAATATAAATTTGCAACTACTCAAGTTAGTTTTCTCTGCTCTGATACATTAAACATTTTTTAAGCAATCCTCCAATAACTATCCTATGGGCACATTGTAGGGCTCCAGAATGAAGACTATCTGTCCACACATCAAATAATGAATGTTGCTTAAACAGTTTGATGCTCACGAAGTCTTGATGCACTTGCTAGTTTTCTGAGTGGTATGTATGGCAGGCACGGTTTGTGTCTGCATCTGCCAGTTACAGTTTCACAATGATTCTGTTCTTTTAAAAGATTAATTTGCTTCTTTCCCACCTACCTCTTTCACAATAGTGAAGTTAATCCTTAGCTTCTTTGCCCCAATTCTCTCTTCCCCTCCCTTTACCCCACGGCCTTGGTCACCAGGACTGCCTTTGGTCATTCCTCTGCAGAGCCTCCTCCAAAGAACCATTTCCTCCCCCTCTCAGTGCTTTTGAAAATGAAAATTCTGGGAAAGATTCTCTTTTCATTCACCCCTCTCATCTTCTTCAATTCTGCTTTTGGTTAGAGTACCTTGACACTTGTGAATTATTTCTGTCTGGTTATATTTCCACTAGTCAATAAGAAAACCAATATTGAAAGGCGCTATCTATATGTTATTTCTATTCATAGTCAAAGGCAGGGGTTCTGGAAGGGTGGCTCATAGAACTGTTCTGGCCCCACCCCAGAACCGCTGGATCGCAAACTCTGGATGTGGGGTCCAGCAATCTGTTTTAAAGAAGCTCTTTGGGTGATTATGATGCTCACTGAAGTCTGAGAAGCGTAGGGCTTCTTTTCTACTTTCCTTCTCTTACCAGGTGTGTGTGCAGCCCCTGGAGGTGTTGACAAGCATTGGTCTGGAGGAAAGTGAATTCCCAAAGAGCAGCAGGCAGACATGTACGTTGTAGCATTCAGTTGCACCCTCCACCCCCAATCCTTCCAGGATTAATCTTTGGATGGGGAAAAAAAAAAAAAAGCAAGTCTGAGAGCAAGCAGCCACTCAAAAACGACTCAATGCCACAGCCAAAGAAAGTAAGATATCTCCCGTCCCCATCTTTTCAGAACCTCTTTTATTAACCCTGGGGCAAAAGGCCAGGTGCTGAATGACTATCTCATCACCACTGAAATATGCCAGGTCCATCCCAGACCTGAAGCAGAGTTCAAAAGAGTCTCCCAACTGGTCTGAGGATTTGCTAATTTTCATTTGCAAAGAATTAATCTACTGAGAGTTTTATCAGATCAGATAAAGTTTAAATGCACATTACAAAAAATAAAATACCAATAATTCAAACGGTTAAAAGAGATAGTTCATTTTCATCTCACATACAAGGCCAGAGTTAGGCGGCCAAGGATTAGTGGAATGGCTCCAAGATATCAGGGATCTTGGCTCCATTTTCTTTCTGCTTTACCATCTGAACAATCAAATTTATGTATAAAATAGCTGTTTATGTTCTCTACATTATGCATGAATTACAGCCAGCAGGAAGGAGGAAAAGAGCATGCCCTTCCCTTTAAGGACAAGTCTGGAAGTTAAATATAAAAAATTGCTTACTGGTACCTAGTCATATGACACCACTTGTTGCAATGAAATCTGGAAAATGTAGTATTTATTTAGGATGAACAAAGCCCAGCTACAAAGCAGGAGTTTTCATACTAAGATAGAAGGTTAAGGACAATGAACAGTCTCCTCAGAGGTCCAATTGAAAGGGCTGCTGGTCACACCTACATCACTCGGGCTCTTTATGTCCACCCAGAGTCCCTTGCTTGAGTTTTTTTGGGGGGCGAGTTCTGCTGATAGACTTACCTCTCTGTTTTTCTCACTTCTGATTAGATTCACCAGCTGCAAGAGATCACTTGGGTCTGTTGGGTAGTGAAGAAGTTCAAAATTGCTTATTAGTTCTTTACATTATTCCATGCAGCTCACTTTGGAGACTTCTGAGACTGCAAGAATTATTCTGTGATTCTCTGGGAAAAAAGCAGATTGTCATAGTTCTTTCTGTAAGAACATGAAAGCAAAACAGTCTTTGCTGGGCCATAGATATGATCATGAATTTGGCATGGATTCCACCCACGGTCAAGTGTGTCCTAGGCAATTGAGACAGTTCAGCTCAAAAGCTTCAACCTTTGTGCTTTAACTCCAAAAACAACTCTTAATGTTGAGGCTTTGTAAACATTCATGTAGCTTAGCATTACCACTCTATCCTGAGCCTGTCCATCCTTAAAATGCCTCTGGGGTATATTCTAACCACTACTCAAAGCCCTTGTTCTGGTTCACATGTCTCACAAATATTCCATCTCACAAATTTCTCAAATTTCTGATGGCAGTTAGCTCATATCAGAGCTCCTAGGGACTGCTTCACTGTAAGTTCCACAGCCATATAGACCCATTCATAATGATCGGTCAGACCTATGAGAATGAGCTCAGTAAGGAATCATGACTATACAGCCTAAGTTACTCTGTAGTAACCAACAAGTCCAACAGAAATCCAATTCAACTATTTTAGGCATCAAGGGAAATGACTGGCTCACAGACCTGAAAAATGCTGGGGTAGGTCTTACTCTGGATCTGTTCCAGATGTTCATCTCATTGTTTAGGTTCTTTTTTTTTTCTATCTCTTGGCTCTGCTTTCTTCTACGCTGACTTTATTCTCAGGCAGGCTTTCTCCATGTGGCAGAAAATATGACTTGCTGCCATAAATGGTCGCTTTTTGGGGTCCTCAATAATAGTTAAAAACATGACAGGTTGTTGAGGAATAAAAGTTTGAGAACTGCTGGGATATACATACTTACTAATGAATTGATCAGCGGAGCCAAGATTTCTTTCACTATCAAGTAAAATTTTCATCCATTCATTCATTTGATTATAACTGTTCACCTATGTGCTGTAGGCACTGCTTGGCAGCAGAGATACCATGTAGATAGGCCTGGGTCAAATATAGGTCCTGCTCTGTGGTGAAAGAGGGGTCAGCCATACTCCAACCATATCAAATGAGTTCTCCAAAGGGAAGCAGATTTTGTTACCAGAAAGAGATAGAATTGCTGGGTAATCAACAACAGAGATACCCTCTCAGCATTGTAGATACTGTGTTTGTTTACAGAAAATCAAACTTTCTAATTCAATTAAAATTAGAACATACTAAATTGACTAAAGAGACAAAAAAAATTGAAAATCTTTGGAATCTTTTCCCAAGAGATCCAGAGTCTAACTCTACCGTATCCCCTTTGTCTGGGGTCAATAGGAGTAGAGAGAAGCTGATACTAATCTATGGAAAAAGGCCCAAAGCAAATTTATGTAAGGATTTTTTTTTACCTGTTGGGAGTTGAGAATTTTTTTTCACTAAAAATCAAACCTAATCCTAGTGCTTTTGTCTATGGTCATAGGGACGGTCAGGAAATGATTGTGACAAATCCCCAAGTAAATAGATTAGCCCACTAGAAATTTTTAGAGAACAAATCTTGCCCAGAAATGGCAGTGAAGGGTGTACACAAATCAGCTTTTTCCACAAATATTGGGCTCATTATGTAAGGCAGGGAAACACAGAGTAAAACCAGAGGGATGGGATTTCATTTCATTTCATCCAAAGTGTGTGGTTCTGATTTCTCTGGGACAGAGCCAGCCTATCAAGTGGGGATTGCTCTAGAGAGGGAGAGGGCTCAGAGTTACCCCTCAAGGGACAAACTCCTGCAGCCCAGGTGGATGCTAAACCATGATCTCTACCTTAGGACAAACAATACTTCCATTTGTTAATCAGTAAATGATTTTCTAAAGCTACTGCAATTTTGAAAGGCCTTTTATTATAGAAACTATAGGCCTGGTGCATGAAATTTGTGAATGGGTGTGGTCCCTAGGCCTGGCCTGCAATCAGGGTCATCTTTCCCAGCCTCCCACAGCTGGTTCTGCCCCCTGCCGCCATCTACCCCTGGCTCCCCATTTGCCATCAGGTGATTGGTGTCTGATGGCCAGGGAAAAGAACCGAGAGGTTGGCTGTTCCCACCCGCTCACCAGTCCCGCCCCTGCTGTGGGTGGCCATCAGGCTATTGGAGCCTGCTGGCTGGGACCAAGAGGTGGTCAGTGTGCCTCATAGTGACTGGTCCAGTGGTTGTTCTGGTCATTCTGCTGTTAGGGTCAATTTTCGTATTACCCTTTTATTATATAGGACAGAGGCCTGGTGCATGGATGGGGGTCAGCTGGCCTGTCCTGAAGGGGGCCTGAATCAGGGAGTGGGGGTTCCCTGCTGGGAGGGGTGAGGCCAGCCAGGGCAAGGGGCTGTGGGTGGTTTCAAGGCTGACCACGTCGCTGGTTTTGTCAGGAAGGACCTTTGGAATGACGTCCGGAAGATGTCCAGTCTATCCGATCTACTTAGCATATTACCCTTTTATTAGTATAGATTTTCATTTTCAAACATATATAAGACAGGGAATATTGTTATGAACATCCATGTACCACCACCCAGCCTTCACAATTATCAACACATGGACAATCTGATTTTATCTATATTCCCTTCCATTCCTTCTATCCCATGAGATTCTTTTAAAGATATCATGAAACAGACATCATGACGTCTTAAATGATTGTTTTTAAGAGTTCAAAAATAATAATATTCACGTATGTTTTAATGGTGTCATAAAACGAGCTCCTAAAACTCACAAATCAGAATTAAATAAATCTAGCCAAAGAAACAATTCTGCTTTTATCCTTCTTACCTCTCCATGTGCCTTCCCCCAGTGAGTCATCTCAATCAAGAATAATTATGAAGACATTTGGACATCCCCAATGTCAACAGCATTATCCAAATTATGGGCCTAAGTTCCAAGAATTGTGGATCTTTGCAGGCAAATCTGTACAAGCATGTGTCTCTTCCTCTCATTTTTAAATCCAATAACCTCAACATTTGGTTTACCTTCATTTTTAGTTGTCCTTCATTTTTCACTGCCCCCAGCGTTGGAAGAAAGTTTTTGCCTATGTCTGGATTTCCTTTCATGTATTTCCCTAGGCCAGTGGTCGGCAAACTCATTAGTCAACAGAGCCAAATATCAACAGAACAACCAATGAAATTTCTTTTGAGAGCCAAATTTTTAAAACTTAAACCTCTAAGTCATTTCTTCAAAATAGACTCACTCAGGCTGTGGTATTTTGTGGAAGAGCCACACTCAAGGGGCCAAAAAGCCAAATTTGGCTCAAGAGTCACCGTTTGCCGACCATGGCCCTAGGCAATGTTAGTTGTGAAATGACAGAATGATTACAGCAGAGATGTCTTTCTTCCTCTGAAAACAGTGTAAAGTGCCAAAGGCCGAAGATACTGTATCTCACAAAGATGAAAGGACATGTCTAAATGTTCAGGTCCACGACTTATTGGGTACTTGTGTTAGATTGTGATTGGACAGTTCAAAGATAAAACAAGATAATCTCCAGGCATAAATAAAAGTAACTGGGCAGGCCTTATAGCTTGCTAAATCCACCTGTAATACATTAGTGTGAGAAGAGGCTGCAGGAGAAGAAGCCTCATCTTACTGGCCAGTGTATAAAGGTGGATCCTTTTCCTTAAAAGGGGCAAAAAGTCAGAACAGATGGTATTATGTAGGATGCAGAATCCAGTTTTGAGTTGTAAAATAAATATTCTCCCGGAAATTCTGTACAGAGGAAAATTAAAAAGCTGATGGGGCTTCAGTATATGTTGACACAGCTTTGTGACTTCATTCACTAGACCATAATTCTACACACACAGGGACTGGGGCTGATCTTGACATCCACTGTATTTCCAGTGTGTAATTCACATTGAGGCAGTCAGTACATACTTGTTGAATAACTGAATGAACAAAAATAATTGTGGTGAGGGGGGCATTAGTGGCTGTATTCTTAGCAATCAGTTGTTTCCTGGGAACATTTCCTGAACTCTTATTGTGCATTCAGTATTGTCCTAGGTCCCTCAGAAGCTATGAAGATGGTTAACATTCCTGTCCTCAAGAAGTTTATGAGTAAGGGTGGGAGACAGATTGGCACAACTAACTCCCAATAAAGTGTCCAGATTCAATTAGGGAGAAAATAAGACCCTGTCTTTGAAGCCAGCAAGGAGTGGGAGATGGAGAATCCCTTGGTACAGCTCCTACCTGGGCACACCTCGTGTGGATCCAAATGGTTGTGAGTCTGGATCTTTCTTTCATATTCCCCTAGTATGACATGAGGGTCACCCAACTAATAATGGAAGTGATACAGAAACCCCCAAGTTTAAAATGATAGTGGGAAGAACATTCATTGTATTGGAAGAAAAAGTGCATTGTAGATAATATAGCTCATAGATTGCTTTCTTGGCTTATTTTATAACCCACCCACCTTCCCTGGGAACTAGCAATGCCTGAGTTTAGCTCTCAGGTTAGATCTGTTTCTTTATCTTCACTCTATTTCACTAATTCTCTCAGAATTGCTTTCTGTTTGGTGATTAAGTTCTGCATGTACCTGTTGGTTATTGGATAAACCAGTATCCACAACCAAAAGCTGTAGTGTGTGAATGGTCCCTAAGATGGGAAGTTAGTGGTGAGACTTGCAGACCTGAAGCAGACTCATAGTGGGGCAGTTGGTATTTTGGTTTGTCAGGTGCAGATTCCCTATCCCCTCAGAGTGTGGCCCTTCACTTCTCTAAGACGCCTTCTGTGCAGACAGGATAGGATCCCCTCCATAGTCCTTCGTGATTCTGGGGTTGGGGGCAACACTCTTCTGAGAACAGTCACCAGATTTTTTGGTCTCGCCTGGGACCTTGGAACCAAGACAAAGGCAAAAAACAAAACAAAACAAAACAAAAACACTGATTTGCCTGAGGAAACAATGCCTGTGAGCTGACCATATACCTCTCCAGAAAATGGGTTTAGAGGGACAGCGTAGCTGCAGCCCTTCAGTCCCACCTGACCATAGACAGGCCACTGAGTGGAACTTCAAGTCCAGAAATCAGAAAACTGACCAGAGGAAGACCCAGAGGCAAGAAAGTGGGTATTGATGACTCAACTAAGAGTTGCTAAGAGGAAGTGACCCCTCCATGGTCCTAGGTTTTAACCGTGGTAGAAGGATGCCCATGTAGCTGGGAAAGTCTATCCTTTTTTTTTTTTAAACACCCAAACCAAATTATATTAACCCAAAGGCTTTCATCCCACCTCGTGTGGATATTTATACATAAAGTATGTCAATCTGGCTGGTGGTGTTGAACCTCAGCCGCCAACAACACTGACAAATAAGCCCAGAAAGAAACTATACTTGGCTGCTGTCCTAGGAAGCCTGTTTTGAAGGGATCTCTTCTTGAAATGTTTTGCAGCTGTTATTTTCTTTCTGAATAATCTGAGCCTAATTCAACTTGTGCTACCTTCTCTCTTCCAGACCTTTTCAGAAGGCCAGTTACCGGCATACGGCTCTTGCAGTCATCTCTATGTTCCCTGGTTTTGGCTGAGATTTTTATTGAATCGTAAATCAGTGGCCCCAGGGGTACAGGAGAAAGTATTCCACATCACATGATTTTTCAATTACAGGGTGTGATGGCAGCCTAGCGAGATGCTGTGTATTATCTGCAGGATGCTGGGGGTAACAAGGTTGACAGCCGTCCCCAAGCCAACTTGGGGCAGATCCAGCACGTTACTGGGTTTCAGTGAGGGAGACAGGCAAGGCAGAGAGAGCCAAGGACACCCATGGATCACAGTGAGAAAAACAAAAACAACAGCACTTGACTGTGGAAACAGTTCCATCCTCATATATCACCAAAACTATTTATAAAGCAAAACATGACTCCATAGATACGACTTGCCTTCTGGTTTAGTAATTTCCTCACAGCTCCCAGTCCAGTGTGGCCCTCAGAATGTTAGAGGTGGAAGAGGATACACAGCCACAGAAAATGGACTGGAGGAGGAATGAGAACCCCAAATGTAAGTTCTCACCTTGTCAGAAACGGGCGATAGTCAAGAATCCCTCCACCTCCTGGGGGGGATGCTGATGAAGACAGCACACCATGTGGGAACAGGGGCCTTGTCTAGTTCTGCTGAGTTGATGGATTGTGTGGATTTCATTTCTGCCCTCCTGTATCTGGAGCCAGTCTCTACAGTCTCATGAACAAAATTCTTAAAACAAATCACTATGTGTAATAATAAGCACCCACATATATACATCCATCTATCTATTCACATCTCACTCACAGTTGTGAGTACACAAAACACATTTTCTTCTTGTACTATTATTTATTAATTATTGTATTATTTCCCATATGAACAACTGTAAACCTACTTTTGCCCCAACCTGTATATAGACATCCATCCTATGGGTTCAGTTTCTTTGGATAACCCTAATACATACATTTGTCTGTCTTCCTGGACTAGAATGCACAGTCCATGAGAGCAGGGACTTTGTATAGTTACTACTTTATACTCTTGGCTCTCAATACATTTTTATTTAGTGAAGTGGGCAAGTAAAAATTTCAGATTGTCCCTGGCCAGTTTGGCTTACTGATTAGAGTATCAGCCTGCAGATAAAAGGGTTGTGGGTTTGACTCCCAGTCAAGAGTACGTACCTCAGTTGCAGGTCCCGGCCCCAGCAACCAATAAATATGTTTGTCTCACATTGATGTTTTTCTCTCTTCCCCTCCTTCCTCCCTTTCACTCTTTGTAGAAATTAATGAAAAACATTTCCTCAAGTGCTGGGGTTCTTTTTCCAGCCTTGCAAAGGGTTCAGCATTCTGGAGAAAGGGGCTGCACGTAGATGATTAAGAAGTCCAGAGACGAAAGATAATTTTGAAAGGCATTGGGGGTCAGAAGATTTTCAGCTAAAGGAACTGAAGACTCAATCTTGTCTAAGGACCCCATGGTACTTTTTAACACAATTTGTCCTAAGGCAAGGGAGAGATAATACACTTAAAAAGGGTAAAGTACCAAAGGGTAGAATACAGAAGCAATGTCAGTTTGTGGAATAGCCTATAGCTGTTCAGGTGTTTGGCCAACAGGAGGCAATAAAATGCCCTCAGCTGTCTGGCAGCTAACAATCATATTCAGGTTTTGGGGAAATGCTGTTTAGCTGTTTCCAACAGGTAAACTACATTTGTAGCTCACCCTTGTTGAGTCGCCCAAGCTTCACCAACCTTTTGGTGAAATTTGTAATTATTACATGCTGAAATTGGTTCCCTGCACTTGGGTAAAAAAAAAAAAAAGATTAGAAAAATCCTGTTAAAGGAAATAAGCAGGGTCATATAAGCCAATGAATAGAAAGAAAATTTCCTTTTGCACTGGGTTGAAATGTTCCCTTCCCACAATTCATGGTTACCTGGAACCTGAGGATGTGATCTTATTTGGAAATAGGATCTATGAAGATATAATCAGTTAAATTGAGATGAGGTCATATTGGATTAAGTTGAGCCCTTATCTAGTAAGTCTTTATAAAAAAATTGAGACATGGAACCCATATCAAGAACTCCACGTGAAGACAGAGAGACAAAGGGACAGAAAGGAGGAACAGCATGTGACATCACAGGCAAGTAACACCAGGATGGCCAGTGACCACCAGAACCTGGACAACCTGATAAAGAGAGCCTCTCAGAGGTAGCAACACCTCTTGGACTTGCAGCTTCCAGGACTGTAAGTAAATACTTTTCTGTTGTTTAAGCACCTGGATGTAGTGCTTTGTTACTGCAGCCCGAGGAAACAAACACAGCCTCATCCTCACATTTCTGCCAGTTCCCCAGAACCTTGTGATTCAACTGCAGTCGCCCCACATAACCTTCAAGGATTCCTTGTGACCCCAATCCCCAGTAGCTAAATAAAGATTCGCATGTGGCCACCCTGGAACTTGGAATTTGGACCCAAACCAGTATTTAAATCTCCAAGTATTTTTCTCCAGGAGCTGGGGGTGTTTCTAAAGCACAACATGCTTTTTCAAAACTGTAGTCTACCAAGTGGGGAGAAAATGGCCTCAGTTTCCACTGGGATCCACACTAGAACATGAGGTTACCAGGCAGGGTGTCCAGAAGCAGTGAGGATATTTCAGCCAGTGTGGGTTCGTTAAACTGTTTTTTAAATAAAGAATAGGAAATATTAAGCATGAAGGGGCATCCCAGATGTCCATTGACTGCTGCTTCGCCCCAAGGACTGGGGCAGCTTTTCTCTGTGAGGGTCAAGGTCTGGTGTGGCTGTGGTGTGGACACTGTTGGGTGCTGTGCAGTGCTCTATGTGTGACTGGGAGAGAAGGGCAGGCCCTACTGGCAGTAGCTGCTATTGGCTCTTGCCACTCTTACAATTCTTTATAGAACTTATCAATTTGTAATTGCATGTTTATATGATTTTGCCTGGAAAGATCCTTGTCTGTTTTGCCAAAAATCCCCAGGAGGTTGGGGATTATGGCCTTTTCGCTCCCCATAGTGTCTATAGTACATAGCACAGTGCACAGATTTCAGCAAGCATTTGATAAATTTTTGCTGAAGGAAAGGGAGATGTGTAAATATGGATGACTTCAGGATGCTAAAGGCACCCTCTAGAGTGGGAAAAATCCTTTAGAAGTAACTTCCCCTTTTATTGCTATACTAGTGGCCCGGTGCACGAAATTTGTGCATATTAAAAGGGTATTAATTAGAGGAAATATTTTAATAGTGCTATTTGCCCTTTCTCTATAATAAAAGTGTGACAGATTAAAGGTAATGAGTACAATGTATATGAAAATAATAATTTCATTAATAAATAAATAATGACAAAATGATATAACAACAACAAACTCATGATATAAAACATTGATGCAAATAATGACTGATAAAGTGATTAAACTTATTCTAATATCTCCCTGTATACCACATTAACAGTGAAAACACTTTCAGAGTGTTTGACTAATTTCCCTTGGGATAAAGTATTTACAACTTTAACTTTAACATCACATGCTCTTCGAACTCGAAAGAAAGCAGCATAACTGACCATGTGTGAAAACAGGTCCAGGTAGGAATATTCCTACTCTGTCTGGAGTTTGTCCTTGTGACTTATTATTAGTCATTGCAAATGCTGGCATCATGGGAAACTGTCATCGAATTAATTTAAATGGGAACAAATCAGTTCTTGGAATCAGAACAACCTCTCCCTCTGCAGATCCTGTTAATACTTCAGCTTCGATAATGCTAGGTAGTAATCTTTTGAGAATAAATCTGGTACCATTACAAAGACCCTATTTACTATTAAGATTTCTCAATAGCATGATGATTGCACCCACTTCCAATTTTAATTTATGACACGGCATTCCTGAAGGAGTAATACTATTAAGAAATTCAATGGGAAAATTTTCCTTTTCAGCATCATCTGTTGAGTCAATGGGTGTGGGGGCAGCCCCCTTTCCAGTGGCGCCAGTCTCCCAGGATGAAGGGCTCTCTGCACTGGACCCCGGTCCCAATGCACGCACAGCTGCTGCTGCAGCAGCGAAGCAGTTGGGCGTGGCCCCGGCCTGGCAGGGATGGTGGGGGATTGGCTATCTGAGGCCAACTAAGGCTGCTGTGGTGCCCTGCCGTACTGTTCCGCCTGGGCGGGATTCTGGCCACCACTGGGTGGAGAAAGTTCACAGTGCTCTTGGTTAGTGCAGGGTATTGGGAGCACCAAGAATGCTGGGAAATGTAGTTCTGGTGGCACAGTACTTCAAACTCTCTCCTACAGTGGGTCTGCCACCAGAACTACATTTCCCAGGATTCCTGGTGCTTCACCGCTTGGTGCCAGAGCCCACGACCCTGATGATTCACTGCCCACCTTGGCTGTCTGTCTTTGTAATCACATGAGCGAATTGTCTTAGACCCCCAACCTTTGCTTTCCCTCCATCCCGCACCCACAACAGTAACTTCTTCCAGACTCACTTTGAAGGAGTAGTGCATCTGCCACCAGAACTACATCTCCCAACATTCCTGGTACTCTGCATGCGACCCTGACGATTCAGTGCCCCACCTTGCACCTAGTGCCCCGGCACTCATTTGCATGTCCCACACAACAGGTAAACCCCATACCTCAGTCACAGCCTAACTATCAGAGCAACCTACATGTGAGCCTCGTGAGGGGATATCATGGCATCAAATTCCCCTAACTGTCCCAAGATCACCGCGAAAGGTCGGGACTCAGTCAACAGTAAGTGTAAGGAGAGAGGGATCTTGCCGGCCTCTAGGTACCATGTGGGCAGAGCTTATAGTGTGGTGCTTGCTTACTTGAAACTGTGGCCACACCCCTGTCTGCTGGCCATGCCCCTGTCTGCTGGCCATGCCCCCTGCTCCTGATTGGCTGGTAGCATAGTGGAGGTACAGTCAATTTTCATGTTACTCTTTTATTAGATAGGGGGATAACTGCCTCCTGTTTGGCCCAGTTTATGAAAATTCCCTTCCTCTGATCCTCACATAGGGCACTTAACTTACCAACTCATGGGGTTTCCTCCCCTCAACTCTATCTATTTTAACCTTTTTTTTAGGCAGTCATTTTTTTCCCCTCCAAAGGAAACCTAATGAGAAATTCTAATCCAAAACCAACTAAAAATTGAGTTGCTTGGGATGCAGTGGGTATAGGGAGAGGTGGAACCCTCACAATTCCTCCATACATGAGCGCTGTAGGCACCTCCAGTGATCCCCTGAGAGTCCCTGGTTTGAAGACCCCACCCTGCAATCCCAGAGGATCCCAGCTGGGGGATGTGGGCCTCTGAGACTCAGAATTCAGTGGGACCTAGGCTTTCAGACCTGGACTCAGGCTCAAATGTTGGGACCACACTGGTACCCCAGGAAGTGGCCCACCCAGAATACAGGTTCCAGCTCTGGAGAGAACTCCCTCTCTCCATCCCTTGTATTCATCTTGTAGAGAGACAACACATTGCACAGGACTGCATGTCAGGACAAAACGCAGTACAACCACATAAGAAAAATAACTTTATTATTAAGCATATACAATCTTATTGAAAGTACTTCATAGTATCACATCCATAACTACTTGCATACTAGCTCTGCTGTTATGTGGACCTCTTATAAATAATGAACAAAATAGCTGCTGAAGAATAGGACTAGTCCCTGGGCAATAGAGTCCCCACACGGATGACACTCCCCAGGGTTCTTGCTTTGGGGAAATAACAAAGAACACGGAGGTCCCTGGGGAATGTGGTTTCCCTAAAGCACTGATAGTATTTGTTGAAGGAGCACGTGAAGCTCAAGATTTTTAACAATTATGTCATGGTCGAATGTGTGTTTTGTTTTTTTTCTGAAATGGAAAATCATTTTTTTATTTGTTGTGAGACATACATGCTGACAGTGCCAGAGAAAATCCATCAACTTCCATGAATTCATCATTAATAACTTTAGATGGCTCTATTCTACTAGTTGTTTGGCCCAGATTCATGCAAATACACGTCTTTTTCAGGAAGGCTATCTGATAGATGCTAAGTTTGCATAATGAGGCTGCTTCTCTCTTGACAGGCTGGAATCAGGGGACAGAGAGAGGGGGAGTAACACTCAAAGTATGATGAGGAATTTGCTGTCACCCCAAGGACACGTCTGGCATGGAGACTATCTTTCCCAGCATGTATGGAAATGGGGTTCACGAGGCCAAAGCAGTTACGAACCCTGGAGAGGAAGCATGACCAGAACCAGGGTGCCGCCCACCTAGTATGTGGTGGGGTGATACTCCCACCAATGCCCGTGTGCATTATTTACCTGTTTAACTGTGGACACACCTGTCTGCATTTATACAATAGAAATGACTTCAGTTGGTCAGTTCATTTTGTGGCAGGTGTTGGAATTAACAGGGAAGAAAAGAGAAGACAGCATTCCCTCTGCACCCCCATGCTCTTTGGCATAGTAAAGCTTATAATTTCTTTCTCTGGAACTGGGAAGGGATGGAGATATTCTCAAACTAAAATGTTCGCCTTCCCTGCACTATTTCCAATAGCAGATTTTTATTCTCATCGCTGTCCCAAAACAGAAGCAATCTATTTAAGTCCTATTCACAAGTTCTAGTTATCAGGGTGCAAAACATGGAAGTTGGCATTTCTGCTAGAGGGTTGAAGAGATTACAAAGACCTTTCCTGCCTTGAACCAGTGGTTTAGCAAAACTGTAGCAAATTTTACCCCCAAAGTAGCCTTTCCTTTCTGTTTTGAGCAGCTGGTCTGTTTAGATAGTGAAGCTTTGGTTTTCTATCTATAACTAAAAGATACATTAGAAATAATAGTGCCTTATCTTTGAAAAATATAATTTGGGCATCCAGAGTGCATATTTAGTCCTGTGGTCTTAGTCCAACTTTTGAAAATCCGAGGATGAAAAAATTATTTTATAAATTGACCTGATCCAGCAGACTGAGATGATAGAGGTTATTGTGTATTTTGCTGGAGAATATTATCTAGAATAGTCTCATGAATCCAAGATATTACTATCATCAGTTCATGCTTTTAATATATTTACTCTAGCTTCTGCATGTCCAACATGCAGTTTGCTCGCATTTTATGAGCATTTAACAATAAAGATTATAGTTCTAAACACAGTTCACTGTAAAAAGAAAAGGTAATAAAATTCCTCATTAAAAAAAATCAAAGACAGACATAATTTCTCATAGAGTTTGTGCACAATTTTCTTTAGCATTCATCCACCCACACCCTTTAAATACTGTACTCCACAAGCAGGCAAACATTACATATATTCCAGATGTGAAGCAACAGCTGCTCAGTTCATTGCCTCGTAAACCCGTGCTGGCGAGGCTGGAGAGGGAAGGGAAGTGGTACGAGAAGAGCATTGGGAGTGTGTAGCTTTCTATGACGTTCTGGTGGACAGTCCTTAGGAATTTTGCACAAGGAAGAACGTCGGACGCATTTGTGAAAAACTCGGCCATTGGCTGACTGACTGGAGTCCTGAGTTTCTAACGATGGGAGGGAAGGCTGCTGTCTAACAGAAGCCCTTCCCGTCAACCCGGAGCAAGCTGGAACAGTGGCATGCAAACACCAACAGCGGATCTCTTGAAACCAGTTTCCCAGGAAGAGAGTTAAATGATAGGAAAAGAAAACTGAACATGAATCTCCCAGAAGTGGGGGAGGGGAGAGATTATATAGGATGGGGAATGGAAACCCCAACACAAGCAAGCATGAGCTGTGGCAGGATAACTGGTGAGGTCCACTGTAAGGGTGAAGGGTTCCGGACCAGGTGGATGGAAAGCCAGTCCCATGTGTCAAATGACAATTTGTACTTCAAGAAACCTGCACACTGTCCTCAAAGCTAAGCTGTTCCCCAATGATGGAAGGGAGAAGCCACTCCTGCTGGTCCTTGGGAGAGCTTCCTCTCGCTCCTGCCTCTGCAGATCCAGAGAAAGCCTGCTCCAGAGCCTGTTTCCCCTGGGACCCAGAGGTGTACAAGCAAACACTGACAGAATGGGAGGTGGGAATATACCCCATTCCCAAGGCCTTCCACATTGGCTGGTACAGGGAAATCAACGGGAAGGCCTGCAATATCTGGAACTTGAACCAAATTATGAACAATTAAGGAAAAAAGGGACTAGTGGGGAGGAAATTCCTGCCACACTGGTTTTCCCCTCTTCCACATCTAGAACTTTCAATAGTGTATAATTCTCTATGCTGGCAAGCTTGGCTGGCCCCAGATGAGGACTTCTCATCCCAAAAGAGAGCAAATGACTTGTCTCTGTGGTTAGTGGGGTCCCTGCCCAAGGTTCCCCTTCCCACTAGTCAACAACCTGAGCCAGACATCTCCTTCTAGCCCCGAGTCCCATTATGCATGACCCAACCTGAATCACAGTCTAATGGCACCTCTATTTTTTTAATGGGCACTCAATCAGAGCCTGGGAATATCTGCAACTCTCTCTAAGGGACAGCCACCTTTATTCAACCAATCATCTGTGATTTACTGAACAGGCCACTTGTTTAATCAAACAGCTCTAAAATGTCATGGCAAAACAGGAACCCACTGTTCTAATGTGAATCAGGGCGCTTATTCACTTCTCTTTTTCGAAAAGAGGACTTAGTCCTTCATCTACATAACTTCCTTCTCTGAGGGGGATACTTATAGACAAGCATGACATGAACATTTAATAGCTGTATTTGAATTTAGAATGTAGCAACCTATCTAACAGTAAATATTATGACTAATTTTCTCCATCTTCCCTATTCTCTGCTCTTTCTTCGCTCTCTCCTATCTTTCATTGAAATTGGGAAGTGAGGTTGGACAGGAGGCTAGAATATTGAACACCTATTAGATCAACAAGAACAAAGAATCATCCACCAAAGTAAATATACACTGTTGTCTTGCCTTTTCATTGAAGAGACTTGTGTTGATACTGAAGAGTAACAGTCTCTTTTGGACACATGTCTAATTTTTTAAATAAGTAACCTAACATTTCTTGGAGCTCACCCCTTGCCACTTTCCCTTTTATTCTGTCAAATTTAAGATACTGTGAAAGTACTTAACTCAGAAACCCAGAAGTTCCAAAACATTTAAATAAATAAAAGAGCAGTTCCAATGTCAATTGCTCTCAGAGGGAGGTATGTAAACCAATCACTTACTCCCTCATATAATCAGTACCTCCAGTAGGGGCTTCTGAAAATAGTATTTGGGAGAAAAAAAAGTAGGGAGAAGGCAGGAAAAGAGCAAAGACAATTAAAATCTATCTTGTCTAGGTTTCCAGTGGTGGGTTTTGATTTCTTGTCTTCTGTTTAGATGATTTAACTGCAGGTGTGAAAACTTCTCTTCCTCTGGCATGAAGATGCTGGCATGTGCTAAGGATAAAAGTCCCTAGGGGTCCCCACGTCTCTTGCCTCAGTCCCCTTCGAGTAGTCATCTCCAGAGCCCAAGTCCATGGTCTCCGGATGGCTGGCAAATTCCTGAGGTAAAAACTCCTCTGCCGAAGAGTGGGAAGAGTGAGTCTGGTGCCGGAACACCTTCTCCTGCAGCTCGGCGATGTCGTTGCGGATGTCGGCCAGGATCAGCAGCAGGAAGTCGAAAGAACCAGGCGGCCCCTGTGCAAGAGAGGAACCGAAGCCAGAGCCAGACTCAGCCCCTTGCAAAGTGAAGGTTTGCAGGGCTCCTAGTTTGCTATTCCTGCTGTGTGCTGGCAGCTACTGAGTCAATAATTCCGGGTCCCGAATGGAGAAGACATATAGACTGTTAGCATAGCCTAGGGGATTCTTCAGGTTGCCTTCTGATTCCCTTACTTCATGTATAACCTCTCTTCTCTCCCAATTCTAGGCTATATCAAATCTGGCAGAATGAAAGAATAGGAGAATAACCTTTCCAATGTGATTTTAAAAAAACACCTGGACAATGCTATAGAGGCAAAGAGTAGGGGTTAAGAGATTGGGGCTCTGTTGGGCTTGTATCTCACCTCTGCCATTTACTAGCTGGTCTTGGGCAAGTTACTTAATTTCTTTGGGTTTCCGTCTCCCCATCCATAAAAGGAAATAAGAGACTCAACTTCATTGGGTGTCATAGGCTTCCAAGTGCGTCTATAAATGAGTTAATAAATGCAAAGGGCTGAGACCATAGTAAATGCTAAAAAAATGTTATCCTTTAAAACAAAATTATAAGTGTTTATAAGGATGTCTGACTGTAACTACAACCTAATGAAGTGGAGAGAACCTCTAGGCTGAGCTAGAAACAGCAGCTCACATATGCAAATACTTAAGATGCGTACTATTTTGACATCACTGGATGCTGGCTGAAGGGTGGCAGGTCAGATTCCACTTGGCATTGCACAGGTGAGGGAATGGGTGCCCATGGATGCTAAGCGACATGGCCATGATCAGAGAGCTACCAGGTGGAAAAGCTGAGATAGGAATCCAGACCTCTACCTCTAACGCTAAAGGTCTTTGTCTTTTTTTTCAGAAATGACACTGGCCTCTTCAAAAGCAATGGAGTTACTTGAATTTTCTATGCTTTGGATAAGAGATTGGATACTACTCATTTTCATTTTTAATCTCCCAGATACTATGCATTTATCCAGCTAGTTTCTTCTCAGTGGTCCCAACCCCCCTGCATGCCTCTGTACTCTCTGGAGGAGATAGTCACCTGACCTACTAGGGCTATAGTGGTGGCTAAATTCTGAAGCGTTCAGAGTCAGGACTTAGCCCATAGATTTCTCTTCTAATCTCCTTCAGATCTTTTATGACATACTTGAAAACAGAATCATGGCATACTGAGGTTTTGAATCTTAAGACATCCCAAATAAAGATTAGCCATGATAAAAAGAAAAAGAAATAGAAAACAAAATTTCAAAACAAATTCCAAGCAGCTGCTGAAGGCCTCCTTGATCCCCCTCCTAACCACCTCGTTCTGTTTGGACAGGCTGAGTGACAGCCAGAGGAAGCCAGCTTTTGCTATTAAGACCAACTCACAGGCTTCTCGGAGCTGCATTCCCGAGAACATTCGGGGAAGCGAGGTAGAAGGTGCTACTTACCGGAGACCCTCTGGGTCCAGGAGCTCCTCTCTCCCCCTAAAAGCAGAGAAAGGTCAGGGTTAGCTTCTTGATACTACCACCACAGTCTCTGTGTAGACACCCGCCATGACCATCTCCCTGCCCCCAAAAACAAATATTTTCCATCGGAAACAAATGTAAGCTTAAGCTGGACTCATGGGACCACTTATTTGAACAGACTGCTTGGGTCAAGTGTCTCTCATTCATATTTTCCCTGAGGTCATATATTTTAAAACCAGATCTGACAAGAGGAATGCCTGCATTTCCAGGCAGAGTATGGGATAATTTAGGAGCTTTCTAAAGGAACTCACACTGACTTTATGAGGTAAGTAGCAGGCAGCTCTCAAAGTGAAACCACCCCCACTTGCACAGAGGGACATTCTGCTGCGGACTTAAACACATCACACACAAAATAGCCCTACAGAAGAACACTGGCCAAAGAGAAAAGCAGGTGTTACTCTGACAACACAGGGGATTGTTTAAGATTTATAGGAAGGGGTGGGGGGAAGGAGACCCTAATATAAGATGACAGGAGCAGATTTGACTTTGGGAGGTGGGCACATGGTGCAATATACAAATCTTGCAACATAGAAACCCATACCTGAAACCTGTATGTTCAGGTTGACCAATGTCACCCCAATCAATTTAATAAATAAAATATTTTTAAATATTAATAGAAATAATCTCTTTTAGGAGTGGTCTTGGTGGTTGTTTTGTTATTATGGTTATTTCATATTTTAAGGAAATTGCTTTTTAGATTTTCTTCCCAGCTTTGGGGGAAAAGTATATCTGTGTCTCAATTTTGTCACACACACAATGGGGACAGTAAACAGTGCTTTGAGCTTTACTGAACTTGGGAAACCTTAGGCTGTTAAGGACCACTCATGAGACTTACCTTAGAGCCATCTCTCCCTGGTGCACCTGGTGGGCCCTACAAAACAAAGGGATCTCATTTAACAGAAGAAAAAAGCAAGGAACAAGAACACGATTTTCTCAATAACATCAAGTGGATCTCTGAGAAAATACTAACCACAGGGCCCCTCCGGCCTTGTTTAATGTGGGACAGATCAGGGGGTGGTCCCACGGGTCCCATGGAGCCCCGGGGGCCAGGCTGCCCAGGAGGGCCTGGCATACCCGGGAAGCCTGGGCTGCCCTTTGGTCCTGGCGAGCCTGCAATCAAAGAACAGCTCATTAGCTCCGCATCCTGCGAGGAAGGCCAGGGCGCTGGCTCACAAGTCTGTGAGCCCTTGCAGCCATTTCTATGCACTCTGCCCTGTGCCTTCTGACCCCTCCTCTGGGCTGTCCCACTGGCATTTTAAATTTAACCCAGTCTAAATGGACTTCCGCATCTCCCTCTCTTGTCATAATTCTGGTTCCTCGGAATCCCACCAATCATAGCAGGGTGGCAGGTACCACACCTGGAGAGGGGTCAAGTGTACATGGTTCAGCATCTGAGAGACCTAGGGGATGGTGGACACCAGGCTGGCCCTGAGTCCGCAGAGCTGGGCAATGAGCCCATAGGCGTTCACCACACCAATCTATTTTTATATAGATCCATGTTAAAAAAGTTTTCATTTTGTTTCTCTGTAGTTTAAAATGGAGATAAGAATTTTATCCAAGCCCAGGACAATGACCTTTTCCTCCCAAATTACTGTTGGTTATGAGGGTTTCTCAGGCTTGAGAAACTTCCCAAGGCCCTCTGGTCACACAGTGTAGGTGCTCCCTGGAGTCCTGCTTCTGTTGTCATCCATGGAAGCTAGAGAACTCCGTCCAGCCACCCCTTGGCTGGTGACTCTTACCCTTCGATGCCCTTGTCCACACTCACCAGGAGGGCCCTGACCCCCAGGCAGGCCAGGTGGCCCTGGAAGGTAGGCATTTGAGGCCAGCACCTTGTCACCATTGTTGTACTTGCCCAGGTCGGCGGCACTGTTGGGGAGCAGGGCGATCTGCAGAGAGAAGAGAAACCTCAGTCAGGAAGTGATGGCTCATTGCCAGGAGACTCTTCCCACTGTTGATCATTTCCCTTTATCTGAGCCAGTTAGAATTCAGAGGGGATTCAGAGATCCTCCTTCTAAACCCAGAGTTTGTATTTTATCAGCGTAAGTACAATTTCTGAGCTGCTCACTAACAGGTGAAGTGATTGACTGTAGGTGTACTGAATACCATGATGTGGGAGAGGACACTTGTTCAAGAAACCAGGTCACCAGTCCATCTTTGGGCATTACCCTCAGCACATTGCCATTATTAGAACCCTGATGTTCTGCCAGGCACTCATGGGAGACTTTTAGGGAGACTTAGTCCTTACCCTTGGTGACAAGGGTACCCCAACGGTTACTTTCTGAGGTGCACGGAGCCCAGACAAAGCACAAGCTATCATTTTTAAATGTGAAAAATAAAGCTGTCCCAGAAAGTCATCACCAGCTTAGAAGTGTATAGAGAGGATATTCCTATTGATAGAATATAGGCAAAATATCAGATAAGATGGAATGCCTATGTTGGCCCCAGGGCCATGTGTCTGGATGATTATTTCACAAAAACTCTCAATTGTCTTAATGCATCCTCCACAGCTCCACCACACCCCCTGACCTGGGGGCCTATTAGTCACACAGTCTATGCCTTCATTGTGTTCTGCTGCCCTTCAGACAGTCAGCTCTGAGCGTCGTGGGCAAAGCATTCAAGCCTAACCCTAGTTGGCACCAACCCCAGGAAACGCTCAACGAGGTTGTGGATTGATTTCCTTCTTGTTTCTAAGCATTTGTCCACTTTATCTCTGCCGAGTGCTCCTGTTTTGTGATTGTGTCTAACACTTGTACCTTTTGCTTCAGCTGCAGCACCGTCTGCTTCATCTGGTGAAACTCCTTGCATGAAGCACAGCAGGTTCCAGCTCTCACCGCGTTCTCAGCCTTCTCATTGTGCCCTGAGAGAGGAGATGGGCTCTGGTCCGTCTGGGAGGCCGGAGGACACCCAGCCCTGCAGATGGCATCATGGAAGGCAGACCTGGGCAAACTGGCTGACCGTGGAACGTGCGAGGATTTTATGGTTTTCAGGGGAGTACTCACAGTACGCCCAGGTGGTGGAGAGCGCGAGAGGGACCTTCTATGTTTTGGACTCAGCTGTTCCCATTTAGGCATCCCAGCCTCTTTCTCCTTCATGTGGGGAAATGTGAACCCTCGCCCTTTTATCAGGACTTTCTGGGAGGCAGCTGCATCAATGCGACATGATTTATACTCCCTTCCAAAGGCCAATGTTCACACGCCGTAAATTATCCCTAAACTCAGGCAGCGGGCCTCGGGCGCAGGACTCACAAAGCTGGGCCTTATCACCTCTGTCATCCAGCCGATCAAAGGCAGCACAGCCAGACCAGGCGGGGTCACAGATCAGAGCTGGGCACTGACCTCCATGGAGATGTGAAGCTGGATGGAAAATGTGCCAGACACTCTGGACACACCCACCTGGGGGCAAGTGAAAGAAGCCCTGAGAAGGCACCCTGGTTGTCGGTCCACTGGGAAGTATCCCAATGACATCTTATAGAGCACTGGGAGCTCCAAGGTCTTTTTGTAAAATTACATTTCACTAAAGAAAGAGTGGGTCAAAGGGTCTCATGGCCAAGAATTTATACAACCCTCATCCTACCGGCACTGAAATCCCTACAGACACCTGTGTGCTGGAAACTAGACACTGGAGGCAACCTTGCTACTGATGAGGAGGTGAAGACCACCAAGGGCTATGCCGAGGTAGCAGTGGCAGCAGTGGTGGGGGCCAAGAGTGGGGTGTACAAATGTTTTCTTGGGGCGGATAGGGCAGTGTGACTCCAGGTAAGTGGAAACCCTCCTCCTGGCTTAGGAGGCCTTTGGTGCGGGGCCAGGTGTGCTGTTTGTGACGGATAATTCTGCTCCCTGGAATGTAACTCAGGGGCAGTAGAGTAATATCTCCCCCAAGTCATTTCCTGTGCCTCTTGGCCCACGTGCTTTTCTTCTTACTATTCTCTTCTAGGAAGGCCTCTTGGCTGCCTCCACTAGTGAATTCTTCCAACTAAAAACCCAGCTCAAGTGTCCACGAAGCCCACCTCTCTGTCTACAGAGATCCTTCAGGCCTCTTGAGGTCAGCGGTGTTGACCACGTGTCCCACTCAAGTGGCGGGTGTCCCACGCTTCCCTGCAGAGGGGATACTGGTGCAGAGTGGGAGTCACTTCTTGGTAGCTCACATAGTGGATGCTCAAAAAATGTCTGTGAAACAGGATGTTATATGTTGAATTGTCCCCGCCTCCCAAATCCATATGTTGAAACCCTAACCCACAGGCCATCATGAACTAGGTTTAAAAGCTCCTCTTTTTATTTCTACTTTTATATATTCAGTTGAACTCACCAAGGGGTGGTAACAATTAAGGTAATTTGATATTTTCATAAGAGTAAACCTCTTAGCCAGGACCGGTTTGGCTCAGTGGATAGAGCGTCGGACTGCGGACTGGGGGGTCCCGGGTTCGATTCCGGTCAAGGGCATGTACCTTGGCTGCGGGCACGTCCCCGGTGGGGGGCGTGCAGGAGGCAGCTGGTCGATGTCTCTCTCTCATCGATGTTTCTGACTTTCTGTCCCTCTCCCTTCTGCTCTGTAAAAAATCAATAAAATATATTTAAAAATAAAAAAAAAAAAAAAAAAAAAAAGAGTAAACCTCTTTACCAGGTTCTAGACTATTCATTTATATCATGGAGTGTTAGGACTAATGTATCATTAGTTCAGTCTTATTTACAGATTAGGTGTCCCAAAGTGCCATGTGCAGAGACAGCACCGTGGGGGAGCAGGGAGGCTGCGTTGGGGTTTCTGTTTGAAACACCTGAGGACTGTCTGCTAAGCTGGCTCCAGGGCAGTGGTTCCATGTGTGATCAACAGACTAGCAGCAGCACCAGCACTATAATCATGCGGGGACCTGTTCTTTGAAATCCGAAATCCTGGGAGTGGGCCTAGAGCACATCTATCAAAGCCCTCCAAATGACTCACATTCACTGACCCAGAGAATAGCCCTGCTTGCTGAGTGGCCTCTGACCTAGAAGTACTTGGCCTGTTTGCTGTCCCTCTGTGAAATGATCAGAATAGAGATCAAGATGAACTTTGCTCCAAGGTTTTAAAGTCAAATGCATTAGGAAGGTATTGACTACAAACTCTTTTTAAATAGATTCTTCAGGATCCATGGACATGATATCAGAGCTCTGGGGGTTCCCTGTAAGAAATTTTTCATTTTATGTTTCTTTAATCATTAAAAAAATGTACGTACTCTAAATTAGGTAATGAAACTTTGTCACACACACACAAAGAAAGATAAACTTTGCTCCAAAGACTTCTGAACCTTTCACAGGAAGAGAAACATACTAGTAGTAGCAAGGAGTGTAGGCTCTCGTGGAGTCCTATGATTAGGATTGAATCCGGATGTTGTTGCTTTGTACCTTTTGGGTTGGAAGTCACAGCCTCTGTGAGCATCCATCTTTTGAAACGGGATAAGTGACAGTGACACTTAACACCTGGGATTACTGTGGGGCATCAATAACACCTGTAAATTCCCAGAACAGTTCCTAGCACATGACAAATGCTCTATAAATGCTGATATGATTGCTGATGCTGGTATCTTTTAAAAAATTATGTTACCTACAAAATTACAGACGTTTTTCCTTTGGAAAAAGCTCTTAGAGGGTTTGAAGATAAATAACTGTGTGTAGATCAGAGCATACATTCTCTTCTGAATTGGGGCCCATTTCTCCTTCAATTTGTCTATAGTACTGTCAAATGTGTTAAAATAATACTGTGTGTTCTACATTAATAATTCATATAAGAATCTGGGTAGGAATCTTGGACTTTTTTTCAGTCCTCTCAATGTAGTCACTGAGTGTCTCTGACTGTGACTATGACCATGTCCAGTGAAGTAGCCTATATAATAAAAGGCTAATATGCAAATAGACCAAACGATGGAACAACCAGAACAACCAAACAACTGAACAACCAGTCGCTATGACATGCGCTAACCAACAGGATATGTGTGCAGAATATGGCAGGCATTGGCCACAGCAGGATGGTGGAGCAGGTAAACAGGGGTACCAGACCAAGGTGGGGCACAGTTACTATCATCGGGGTGAGCCTCTGGTGGTTATTGAAAATTTTTGGTTCCTGCGTGCTGTGGTCCCGGCCGGTGCTCGCACCTGCTGCCGGTGCTGGTCCTGATCACTTGGTGCCATCAGCGGGGGTATGAGTGGCAGCTGCCAGTCCTGACGACCACTGAGGGCTTCTCCATCTCTCCCTGCTCCTTAGGGACAATCGGGGCAGCAGCTGCCACTTGTACACACTGACAGCGCCCCACTTGCAGCTGCTGCTGGCACCAGCCCCAATTTCTTCACGCCATCAGCGGGTGTGAGTGGAGCTGAGTGGGAGCGGCAGCAGTGAAGGTGGGACTGCTGGCTGACAGGGGACTGGGGCAGAGGTGCAGAGGATGGGTCGAGACCCATTCCTGTACCTACCGCAGCCTTGCAGCCCACAGTTTCTTTCAAGGTGCAAGAATTCGTGCACAGCTCCCCCTCCATCCCCCCCCACCCCTGTCACAACATATTGCTCAAACCTGTTCAGATAAAGGTGCAATATTATCAATTAGCCACATGGGGGCAGATAGCTCTAATTTTTACTGATACTGAGCAGGGTATACATACTTCTTAAGCACTAGAGCTAGAATTCCTTACATACCATATTAGTAATATTTAATAAACTTAGAAAAACTAAAGAATGTTCCCAATACATTTCATACCAGCAGTGTCAAAAATGAACAAAGCATGTTTGTTTATAAAAATAGATGGTGCAGATTTGTGCCCCGGCAGCAGTTCTCAACCCTGGTGGCACATTGCTACTGCTTGGGGCTTTTAAAAATTCCACTGACTATGTTGTACCCCTCCCACCTGGGAGTCACAGCATGGGATGGTATCAGCATTTTTTCAACCCACCCAGGTGGAGAACCACTGACTTATGGGTTAGTGGAGCTTGAAAGTTATATGAAACACCTGGCCATCCCTGACACTTTGAACTGTACTAAGTGGCACTGGGGGTCACGGTCACTTTATCAGAAAGTAAATAAAAGTTGATAAATAGCTAATTACTATGGAGCCGACTTGCCCTTAATTCTCCTCAGGGGGACTACACAGACTCCCTGGAGTGACTAAGCTGGCTCCAGTTACATATTTTCAGAGAATCAAAGTGACGAAGCGAGCCATTCTTGCCTATTAGCCAGCCAAGATACAGTGCCTGTGTGTACACAGTGGCCTTTCGATTATGACACACAGTTCCAGGGCCAGCCCGCTCTCTGGATAAAGAGCTGAGGCCATCCTTGACTTTAAATTCCTCTGACTGTAATGTTACATACATTGGACAATGCAAAGTTAAAAAAAAACACTACACACACAGGAGGAAGAAAGGAGGTTTTACATCATGTGTTTATACTTAATAATCATTTCCTCCTCATCAAAAAAAAAAAAATGACCGTGATGAAATATTGGACTTATTAATTAGTCCAAAACAGATGAAACCACTTAACTGCCTCTGATGTTCCAGATATGAGGCTCATCTGGCCCCTAACTTTTCTTAGTGCTGAGCTGAATAGCTGGATATTGATGCTTCATCTATTGAGATATAGTAAGTGTTCTGTTTTGGTAGTGAAGCTGGGCATGTCTTGGAGTCTTGGCACTCGCTTAGACGAAGGACAAAGATGTGACTGCACAAGCACTCCCGGGGCTGGGAGAGCTTGTATTACTTTTACTGACACTACATCACACTACACTGGAAAAAATTATTTGCAAAGGGTTAAAGGGTCTTCAGAGCTCCCCTTGTCCAACCCTCTTGTCTACAGAAACGCATCCAGGGCACTTGCCTTTTGCTGCCAGAACCACCAAAGCCAGCCCCTCACTTTCTTGGTGGCCCAAATTATGACTTAACATTCCGGGCAAGCAATGTGCCTGTTCTTTTTCATAATTGAGTGTATGAATTACTCCTCTCAGGCTGTGACTCCCTGATTTCCTTGGTTATGCGTGTTGGAATGTTTTTCTTTGTAAAATACTAAACCCAAATGCTAAGTCCTCTGCGCGTGTGTGGTGAATTCAATAGAGACCAGTAACTGAACATGAAATACTGAGAAATTCTTTTATAATGCTGCTGCTGGCGGCAGGGGGAGTATGATATAACTGACAGTGACCTTTCAGGTTTTACAAAAGTCATCTGAGACTGTTATACATAGAGGAGGAGGAAGAGAAGGGAGAGAATCGGCAGTGAGGAGTTCATTACAATGAACCACAGAGTTAGAGCCATCAGACAGTTCTTTCTGATTAAACAGAAGGCACCCCCTCCCAGCCTCCGTAAACAGAACATCCTGTCTCTCAGAATGGCAGAATGGAGGAGTATTCGTCCTGTTTTGTTCATCAGATGCTCTGCTGTCTGCAGCGAATGGCTTCCCTCTGGACTTCATGGCTGCTTCCAAAAACATCCTTCCCTGAAAGTCGACCAGATGACCTACCAAGTTGAGCCCCAGAGCTCAGAGTTTTGATGCTAGTAAGTTAGAATTTTCCAAACTCTAATTTCCAGGATGCCACCATCTGGGAGTTGTTAGAAGGTATGTCTTAAGAAACTGATTTTGGGGAATTCAGGTTTAATTAAAATTAACACTTTTTTTTTTGGGTAGAAAATGGCCATCTCTCAGAGCTTTTAATGCACTTGGATAATGAATCCTTAAGAAGTGGGTGCAGTAATGCATTCTTCCCCAAACTTCTGAACACAGAAGCTCATTAAGGCTCAGAAATACCATATGACCCCAAAGCTGCATAGAACACAACATGAGGAAATACTGTAATAAATGGTTGAGGTCACATATGCCTTTACATGAAAGTTATACTAGAGAAGGTACCCAAAAAGCTGCAAATACATATCCCTTTTAATTATGACTGCTTAAGTTTTTACTGAATTCTCAGCTGCTGATGTCAAATGTCATCCTATATAATAAAAGAGTAATATCCAAATTGACTGTGAGCCTGCTATACCCACAACCATGCACACCAGCCAATCAGGAGAAAGTATGCAAATTAACCCTAACCAAAATGGCTTTAGCCACAGGGAGAGCAGGAGGAAGACTTGGGTTTCCCCAGCAATGAGGAAGCCAAGCTTTCTGCAGCCCTGGCCTGCCTTGGCCTCCACTTAAGGCTACAAAGTTTCAATTATAGAAGATAAATAAATCCCAACAGAAATGGCTGTGGCCATGGAGGGAGTAGGAGGCATGGCTCTGCTCCAGGCTACAAAGTATCAATTGTAAAAGATAAATAAATCCCAGATACCAGGGCCTCTGCTTGGGTTGCCGGGGGTGTGGCCGGTCTGCAAACCACCACAGGTCTCTCACCCAGGCCATCCAGGCGCCAAGGGAACCCACACCCTGATCTGGGACACCTTTCAGGGCAAACCATCTTTTCCCCACCCATGTACCAGACTTCTATCCTATCTAATAAAAGAGTAATATGCAGATTGACCATCACTCCAACACACAAGAGGGCTGCCCCCATGTGGACACAAGATGGCCACCACAAGATGGCCAGCAGGACAGGGAAGTTGGGAAGGACCAGGCCTGCAAGAGAGGGCAGTTGTGGGCGATCAGGCCAGCAGGGGAGGGCAGCTGGGAGGGACCAGGCCTGCAGGGGAGAGCAGTTAGGGGTGACCAGGCCGGCACAGGAGGGAAGTTGGAGGCAAAAAGACTGGCAAAGTTGCAGTTTGACATCAATCAGGCTGTCAGGGAGTGGTTAGGGGGTGATCAGGCTGGCAGGCAGGAGCGGTTAGGGGCAATCAGGAAAGCAGGCAGGTGAGCAGTTGGGAGCCAGCAGTCCTGGATTGTGACAGGGATGTTTGATGCCTGTTCAGGCATGATCAAACCGGGATTGGGTCTAAATGGGCAGTTGGACATCCCTCGAGGGGTCCCAGATTGGAGAGGGTGCAGGCTGGGCTGAGGGACAACCCCCACCCCGTGCATGAATTTTGTGCACTGGGCCTCTAGTCTCTTAAATAAAATTCTTGATCTTTTGCACTGAAACTTTTTGTGTGTTTGAGAAATTGTTTCTTAGGGACAGAAATAAGAGCAGGGTCTCAAGATTGAGTGAGCACCATTGGCTGCTAATTTAATCTTAAAAAAATATTTTTGTATTGACTTCAGAAAGGAAGGGAATGGGAGAAAGAGATAAAAACAACAGTGATGAGAGAGAATAATTGATTGCTGCCTCCTGCACACCTCCAACTGGAGACTGAGCCCACACCAAAGCTTGTACCCTGACTGGGAACTGAACCATGACCTCCTGGTTCATAGGTCGATGCTCAACCATTGAGCCACACCGGTAAGGCAGCCTGCTAATTTCAAAGATGCAGTGAGACCTTCCTGTATCCCTGCCCTGTGGTTGGGCTCCTCCTGAGTGTACACTGCGAAGCATTGGCAGTTGAGTGCCACCAAGGCCACCTTGCCCTGCTCAGAGCCATTCCTGGGGAACCACACAGCAGTGCAGTGTATGAGACTGAAGAGGGATGTGGTTGCAGAATCTAAGAATCATTGCAAGAGGTGGAGGCCACTGAGATCAAACAACCAGTAAATTCATCTTACACTAGTCTCTGCTTCTCTGGTCTCTGCTGGTTAAGACCAGGTCTCTGGGCAGGTCACTTTGTCTCACCAGGTGGGAACTGTTGGTGGGACGGGACCAGGTCTCACAAGATCCTAACCATCAAAGGCCACTCTGACTTGGTTGCTGTTTTTGATGGTTGTGCTCTATACTGGGTTGCTCAACACTGCCCCTCATGCCCACATAAATGGGATTTCACTGGAATAAAAATGTGAGGCAAAGAAACAATGGAGTTGGCAGGCTGAGTAGCCCACAGCCTCAGGCTGCCTGGCTCAGAGAGCAGCTGGAAATCCAATTCCAGAATGAAAAATGGGAATGCTGCTCTCTTGCTGCCAATTCTTAAGTCAACCCACACATCAATGTATCAGTGACTAAGAGGTTGCACTTTTTTTTTTTTCAGTGAGATTCTTCCTTTAAATATAGGACATAATCTAAGAGGTAAGTTACACATCCCACTCCTACCCCACCCTCTCCACCATGAAACAAAAATGAAGGGATTTTGAATTGAATTCTAAGAAAAGCCACTGGCACAATTTTCCCCCAATGGACCCCTGCTTTAAGCACCTGTGGGCACGCGGGTTCTGAGTGCTTCCGGATTTCAGTAGATTTCACAAGGCCCTCTGATTCATTCACATTATCCCAAATTGCCCAATTCTGAGCTGGCTCCAAACAGATATTTTGCCTCCACTTCTAATATGTGGTGGCTTCCTCATGACTCAACCTCATAATTGTGCTTTGTAGTTTTTCCTGTGGGACACAGCTGGTCCCCAGCTGTTTCGGTGAGCTGATGGCAACTGCCTTCCGCCTCTTTGTGAACCTCAGACTACACCCCCAAATCACTAACTAGCTCCTGAGTACTCAGACAGTTCTGGCCTTTCATTTCCCTGAATTTCTTGGTACCTGGGACTTGCTCCCTCCCCTCCCACAAGATGGCCCAGATCCAGGCAGCCTCCCCACACCACTGACAGTACCCAGGCCCCTTTCCCTCCCCAGAAAGACAGAGAGGAACTGAGCCCTGGGTTCTGGAAGATGACAGCTCCCTGGCCTTATGAGCCTTGGATAAGGAGCACAAAGGCTTCTTCTTTCCCTTCCCTTCCCTTCCCTTCACTTCCCTTCCCTTCCCTTCCCTTCCCTTCCCTTCCCTTCCCTCCCCTCCCCTCCCCTCCCCTCTCTTCCCTCCCCTCCCCTTCCCTCTCTTCCCTCCCCTCCCCTCCCCTTCTCTCTCTTCCCTCCCCTCCCCTCCCTTCCATTCCCCTCCCCTCCCTTCCCTTCCCCTCCCTTCCCTTCCCTTCCCCTCCCCTTCCCTTTTCCTCCCCTTCCCTTCCCCTCCCCTCCCCTCCCCTTCCCTTTCCCTTCCCTCCCCTTCCCTTTCCCTTCCCTTCCCTTCCCATCCCTTCCCTTCCCTTCCCATTATCCCCTTCCCATTATCCCCTTTCTTTCCTTCCTGCTTTCCCTCCTTTGCCTCCAAGCTTAAATAAGGAAGTAACTCAATATGTGAGCTAATCATATCCTTAGAGATCAGTTAAATCAGCTTCTCAAATGCTGCAAAGAAGGGCCAGCTTTTAAAAATTTCCACTCCACTGTGATTGTATTTGCAAAATACAATTAAAACAAATTGCTAGAAAAATAAAGCATAAAATACCAGCAGAAATCTTTGGATCAAAATAGAATTTCTCTGTCAAATTGGAATAAAAATTTCTAAATATTATCAACTTCTGTTTTTATCCAGTCCTGAACCAAATCACCAATAACTCATCAGCAGGCACAGGGCCATGGACTATGTACTTTGAGCCGCATTGATGTAGATAGCTTCCTTACATGGAAATGTTTCATATTTATATTCAGCCCACTCTCTTTTGAGAGAACATAGTGTTTCTGATCTCTTCTTTGCTCATCCTAGTTTGGTCCAAGCAAGTAACTAAGCTCTACTGATTTATCTGCGAGCACACCACCTCTGCTTGGTGGAGAGCTTCCTCAAACAGAGCAGTTCACAACCTTGCTGCTCACCGGCATCATTCTCACCAGGCCTTTTTAGAAGAGACTTGACCAATGTCCTACCCTCCTCTCACCAGTCACACCTACCATTCATATAAATGCCCCTTCCTAGTGCCTATCCAGCCAGCCAGCCACCCACCCACCATACTCGCCCCACTCACCAGTGTCATTGGGATATTTGTCTCCCTTGATGCACGTCCTCCCGTCGTCCTCCTGGATGTAGCCCTCCCGGCATTCACAGCGGTAGCTGCCCAAGGTGTTGACACAGGTGTGTGCACACAGAGTCTCATTGCTGGTGGCACACTCGTCGATATCTAGGTTTTGACCAAATGCAGACGACACTTAGTTTCCAAGAATTGACTTTCAACACAAGTGACATGTTTATGTCTGCAAAGCACACTTTGTCAGACTCTAGCAGAGAAGCCTGGAATAGAGCAGGAATCTAGAAACCTGAGTGACAGGAAGACATCAGGCAGTGTCACCATTGTTACAGCAGATCACTGATGGGGTTCCTGGTTGTGGCTCTGCCATTACCAAGTCAGGTGGTTGGTGCAGGCATCGCCAGTCTTTACAGTTTGCACCTGTAACCCATGATATTGAAGACTCCTCTACACACTTTATAAGGCTCCTTAGGTGAGAAAACAAGCTCCCCAATGGCAACACACTTTGAAAAGTGAGCATTATAGAAATAATTTTCTGCAAAAGTGAGATTATAGAAATGGTTTCCTGTAAGGACCCAGTGTGCCACGGGTTTTATGTTTGGCTATCACTCCAAGTAGCATGTGGTGACCCAAGGTCACTTAGGAAGGACTCCTTCCCAGTTAAGAGATGTGATGGTACCTGGGAAAAGCCACTTCTGATAAAAGAAAACAGTTATAATGGGTCTAAAGGACAGACTTCTCCCCAGGAAATTTCAGCCTCATCAATGACCCAAACAAACTCCTCGTGAGCTGTGGAAATGAGCCATGAGACCCTCAAACAAGTATCCAGTAAGAGGCCACGTGAACTGAGCACATCACAGATTTGCTCCCCTACTGAGTGGGGTAGAAACAAAACCATTTCCCACCAAGAAGAGAGGTGTAGGGCAGAGGCACACGGAGAGTGTGGTCAGCCTGAGGAACTGCAGGGGAGGATCCAGCAGGGGAGGAAACAGCCCAAGTCTGTTTTCTCTCTCTCACGGAGGACCTGGATGGCAGAGTGGGAGACTGTGCACATGTGGCAGCTGACTCAGCCCAGCCCTTGCTTCCAGATTCCAACAACTACTCTCCACACAAGCTGTCCTGGACCCGCCTCTGGCAGGCTGTGTGTGTGCCAAGGGGAGTGTGGTCATTTTTTCCCTTTGGCCGAACATGCTATGTCATCTGTAGATGATGTTACATAGCTGGATCCTCCTCTGCAGTTCCTCAGGCTGACCATGCTCTCCATGTGCCCTGCCCTACACCTAAGCGTGGAGCTGCCTCTATGTCCAAACAAGGTTGAGAGATAGAAATGGATGGCACTCAGCAGAAAGCTAGCTTTGCTGACCCCCTAAATGAAAAGAACAGGGTACCATACCACAAATATGAGCTCTTGTGGCTGGAACCTTAGGGTTCCAGAGTGGCATCTCATGCTTTCTATAGGAGAGGCCATGGGTCCTCAATCTATTCACTTGGTGGCCTCGATCCTATTCCTTGTCAATATGGGGCACTTCCAAGGTGTCCTAATATCTAGGAGACCTAATATCTAGAACTTCTTTTGAATGATTCTCTCTAGTGCCCCTGCTCCTTGTAGCTCCTTTATTTTCCACTTGGGTCATGCACCAGTCTCCTAGGTTTATCCTCAAGCTGATGCTCAAACTTGACTGTGCATGGGCATCACTAGAGACATTTGCATATATGCAGATTTCCAGTCCCATCTTCAGAGTCTGGAGGGGAGGCCAGACACTTTTTTTTTTTTTTTAAAGAGAGGACCTTAGTTATTTTTGATATATGTTAGCCAGGACTGACCACATTTTGAAACATGGCTCCAGGGGACAATAAACCTGCCTCAGAAATTCAGAGTGGAGGCTCGGGGAGGGAACATGTCCATGGCAATGGCAGTGCTGATTTTGCTCAGCTGCAGCCCTGGTGGCTGGCTTCAGCTCCTTCTGACTCCCAACTGTCTGCCATATGGATGCCCTCTTTCCCAGCCTCTTCCCCCTACTCCTCTTCTGAGAGAATGCTTACTCTCATTCCTGCTTTTACATTTCTTCCCACGTAATGTTCTGTTTTACAGCCTCTTTGTTTACATTTGCTAATGTTCCCTTTTTCTGCTCATATAGTTCTCTGCCCATGAAGACCTGACTGGCACCAACTCCCTGAAGAATGCCGTGGCCATCGTTTGTCTCAATAATTGAAGTGAAGGGCAGTGATCCCCTAGGATAATGACAAACACTGCATCCAACAAATATCAGGAGAGAAGGGCAGGAATCAAAGATCAGAGCGCCCCTGGGAGCTGGTCTCACTGATGAAGAGCATCCACTTGAGCATAGACTTATCTGAAAGAGGCACAGTTCCAGGAGCTGAAAAATACGTGCATTGCCAACACACCCAGGCAGTAGGGCTTCTCCCGTTTCCGGTGTCTGTCACGGTCATAGCGGTATCCCGGGTAACAAGTACACAGCACGCGGCCAAAGTTATCTGTGCACTGCTGCTCACAGGGGGCCTCGGCACACACATCATAATCTGAAAGAAGGTGTGAGCTCAGGTCAACTGCAGTCACTCGTGAGGGAGGGATGAAGGGGTGGGTGCGGGGTTGGGGAGGGTCAACTGGCTCTGGTCTGAAACAGACTTTTTGGGCTGCGCTCTGCTCTAGGTCAATTGTAATGTGTGAACTCTTCCAGCCACGGAAACCTCTGAGAAACGTGGTGTCTAGCTCTGCATGTTTTGTTGTTTTTAACCAACTGTTGTAGAGACAGGGAGTCCTTTCTGGTGGAACACTCAAGAACAGCCAGCCCTGGTGATGGGTATTGTCTCTATAATGTGGGGAGTAGGGCCAGAAGTCAGGCTGGCTCCTAGGAGTGTGAGGGAGGCTTTGGAATGGAGATGTACATTAATTAGAGTGTGTGTTAGTTGTAGGTGTGCATGCCAGGGGTTGATTCTGCAGGCTGAGAAGGGGCTGGGTAAGATTGAATAGAGATCTCATTCTGGCCCTAAGCCTGTGTGAATTGGGTGGGTGGTCTATTACTTGTGAAGACTTAAGAGCATCTTCTCTCCGTCCTTACAAACTGGCAGTTAATGAGCCTCTTAAGGGACTTGGCTCTCTGTCAGGTGCTCAGGCTGAACATTTACTTGCCGACTAGATCCAGCCTCTCATTAATCACAGCACTATCTTACCCAGGTGCTGACAGTCGAGCTACCCTTGGACATGGCTGAGCCTGGCTTCGCTCTGGGACATATGAAGATGGAATGTTGGGCTGGCAGCTCCTGCTGCGGGGGTGAGGGGTCTTTGTGACAAGGCTCATGCCATTTTCATGATGACCTGGGAAGCTACCCTGGATAAGTGCTTTTCCCTAAGATGGGGATTCCAGGCTGCTTTGCCTGCGTGTGTTCCTGGTCAAACACACTTTCCTCTTAACTAAGTATCACCTCCAGACATCAGTGTTCTGTGCCCTGCATTTCTCATACTCATGGCTTTCACATGGTTATCGAATGCCTACTCAGTGCAGGCCCTATTCTAGAAGGGTGCCACACTGAAGAGAAGCGTGCAGGTTCTGGAGCCAACCTTGCCAACTCTGCCACAATCTCTGTGATCTTGTGTTCTTTAAGCCTCTGGTTCCTTACCTATAAAATAGGTAACAACAGTACCGACTTCAAAGTGCTTTTATGAGATTACATAGGATGATGCATTAAGCACAATGCCTGACACACAGTGAGAACTTTACCAGCTCTTCTGCTTTTTAAATTCCTAGTTCTTACACTTGTTTGGGTATCTGGCAGGGACTCAGTCCTCTGGAGCAGGGGTTGCCAACCAGTGGTCTGTAGACCACTGGTAGTCTGTGAAGTCTGAAAGGTTGGCGACTGTTGGTTTAAGGAAACCGATGGAGCAGTGGTTGCCAACCAGTGGTCCACAGATCACTGGAGGTCTGTGAGGTCTGAAAGGTTGGTGACCACTGCTCTGGAGTATAGCACCACTCTCCTCCTAAAGTATACTCAATTAATAATTGTTGAACTAGAACAAATCATATCATCTTGTCACTTGGCCAATTAAGATAATACAGCATGGGGGGCAAAATATATCTAGTTGGCCAGATAATATTTTTAGCTTTGCAAGCCTTTGTTGCAACTATTCAACTCTGCTGTTGTAGGGCAAAAGCATTCACAGACAGCACTTAAATTAATGGCTATGACTGTGTCCCAATAAAACTTTATTGACAAAAACAGGCAGTGGGTCAGATGTGGCCCATAAGCGTAGCTTGCTGACTCTTGACTTCCAGGACCACAACTATGAGGCAATAACACTGTTTTAATTACAGCCTCTATTCTTCATTTAGATTTTTTTTAAAAAAGAAAAGAAATCCTAGTCTCTTTTTACTATCTATGATGGTTAATTTATGTGTCAATTTGATTAGGCCATACTACCCAGGTATTTGGTTAAACATTCTAGGTGTTTCTGTAGAGATATTTTTCAGATGAGATTAACATTAAATCAGTAGACTTTGAGTAAAACAGATTGCTTTTCACAATGATGGTGAGCCTCATCCAATCAGTTAAAGGTCTTAATAGAGAAAAGATGGACCTCTCCTGCTAAAGAGGGAATTCTGTCAGTAGATGGATGACTCTCTCCTGGGTCTCCAGTCTGCTGGCCTACTCTGTGGACTTTGGAGTTGCCAGCCTCCACATCTTGTCAGCCAATTCTTTAAAAATTAGTATCTCTCAAGAATCCTAACTAATACACCATCTTTTCTGAAATCCCACATTTATACTTTGCATTTTTGGATAATAGAAACCTTTACGACTAAAGATATTTTTAGTAAATAATAAACAAACCAATACTGACTTATTCTTATAAATTAAAATGAATTAACTTTTTAAGATGTTCTAGCGAAAGCAAGAGAGCAGAGAATTAGCTACAACAGAGCAGCTTTCAGCTCCTGAGAACACTTTTCCTGGAAATACTCAGTTCTAGGCTACATTAATCATAGGTGCTGTGGCCCCACCTTGGGATGAAGGAGATTAGTTTTGTCCCAGATGTTTGAAACCACAATACTGAACATTTAAAGGAACTGTAAGTATGTGGTATCCATATAATGTGTTTTTAATTAGTTGGGGTAAGGTCTTTCGCTAGGATCTTAAAATGATTGGCCTAAACTTAATTTTCTTTCAGTAGCTGCCACATTGAAATATAAGAGACACAGCTGGTAACTGAGAAAAGCTGGCTTATAAAAGAATGCAATTACTTTAACTTTTGTGGTTTTTTCTCCCACCATGCTCTCAGCAATGGAATTGGCTGGCTGTGAGAAAGTCAGTCTTGCAGAGACCCGAGGCCATATAAACCATCGTGGGTGATGAGATTTCCTAACAACCTTCCTCACCCAGTTTCCTCAGAGGTCCCAGCTATGGATTAATGAACTCTCCGTCCTTCCACCAAAGAGAGCAATCAATAGGAGGAATTCATTTATTTCTAACAGATAAAACAATTGTTCGCCATGAGATAATACAGCATGCAGTAGCTTGGCTGGGCTCGGAGACCTGGGGCAACCTTGAAGAAACCCATTTCACATCACTCACTCACCTGTCTGTCCCCAACTAATCTCACGCTCTTCATATGGTTCTTAGCCTTCCCTGTGTCAGTGCTGAATCCTTTGCAGTCTTCTTCCTCCTACATGTCTAGGTCCTTGGCAGCCTTCCCAGATAACCTGACTCAAGTCTCCCTCCTCTTAGACACCACCTCTGACTATGCTGGTCCTCTGTGCTACATGCCCCCCACACCACTGCACACTTTGCACTGCAGCCCTCTAGCGCACATATTTCAGTTATTATTCATAACAACAGCAATAATAACAGTAACCGCTACTGACCACGCTTCTAAGTACTTTAGATGCTGCAACAATCTTAAACCACAGGAATCAAATACTAATACTTTCCTGCAAAAACGAAATTTATTTATTTTAAATACATTTTATTGATTTTTTACAGAGAGGAAGGGAGAGGGACAGGAAGCTAGAAACATCGATGAGAGAGAAACATTGATCAGCTGCCTCCTGCACACCTCCTTACTGGGGATGTGCCCACAACCAAGATATGTGCCCTTGACCCGGGATCCTTGAGTGGATAGGCCGACACTCTATCCACTGAGCCAAACCAGTTTTGGCCAAAAACTAAATTTAGAAAGTAACTTGCCCAAGGTCATCACTAATAGGGAAATGTGCTATGGATTGAATGCCTGCATCTTCCTGAAATTAATAAGTGGATATCCTCAACCTCAATGTGATGGTACTGGGTGGGGCTTTGGGAGGTGATTTGGCTATGAGGGTGGAGCCCTGATGAATGGGATTAACGACCTTGTAAAAGAGACCCCTGAGAACTCCCTTGCCCTTTCTGCTATGTGAAGACACAGCAAGAAGACAACTGTGTATTAACCAGGAAGTTCTCTCCAGATACTGAATCTTGCAGCACCTGGATCTTGGACTTGCCAGCCTTTAGAACTATGAGACATAAATGCTGGTTATGTACGCTGCCCATATATGATATTTTTGTTGTAGCAATCAGAATGGACAAAGGAGATGTGGAACCATGAGGAAATCCAGGTCTCTCTGATTCTGTGCTGTCCAGACCTTGTCTACTCAGCTGGAGGGTGAGGGCATTAAGGTCTGGGCCTCTGCCTCTTCAGGGCTGGGCTGCACACAGGGCTTGCAGATGGTCATTGAAGGGTTTTCAAGTTTAACACATGAAAAGCAGGTAGAGAGGTAGGGGAGGGTGGCTGTGTTCTGTGTGTGATATACTGATTAGAGAAATACTAAATGTGTAATTACATGTTGTGTCATGATTTAGACGGAGCACGCTACATGTAACCAAATCAGCATTGGAAGGATGTAATGCCCCCACATAGAAATTACACATGGACACAATGCACAGATAATTAGCACAGATAACACAAGTCATTCCAGGCACATCTAAACATTACAGACATCTGGTGATTAATCATGAATAAGATGAGAAGGCAGAATCTTCTCTATGACATACCTTCTGGGATGCATTGTCCAAGAACAAATTTATACCCTTTGCAGCACTTTTTCCTAAGAGACAAACAAAACATATTTTTAAATGGGACATGTTAGATAAAAATATCATTCTTTCCGGTTACTGGTCTTAAATGAAATAACTTGTGCTCAAGAAACACTGAGGCAACACAGGGTGAGTTATTTTAAAGGAAATCTGAGATAAAAAGGGAAAATATTGTCAATAGCACATGACCACATCTTCTAATAGCAGAATGTCCTCCTCATCACATAATACATGGAATTATTCCTTTGAATCCCATGAAGTGAATTCACTCAGAGATACTTCAATTAGATAATTCCAGGTCTGCAGGTATAGATATAAAAAGAACCTTTGAGGCTCACCTGGCCCCTCATTCTACACACCAAGGATTCACAGGACTTTCTAATTATAATAACAAGTAAAAGTCCATGGCATGAATTCTTGCATCTTGAAAGGAACTGGTCACGAGGGTCACGGGGCTGTGGGAGGCACAGGGGCAGGTCTGGGCCCATCCTCTGCACCCCTCCAATCCCTCCCACCATGGCCCCCAGTCCCTGTTCGCTGGCAGTCCAGCTCCTGCAGCTGCCACTTCCACAGGCTGATGGTTCCTGCCTTGCTCACACCTGCTGAAGACATGGAGCAATTGGGGCCGTTGCTAGCAGTGGTAGAAGGGGCTGCTGCTGCCCTGATTGCCCCTCAGGAGCAGGGAAATGTGGAGAAGCCCTTAGGGGTGATCAGGGCTGGCAGCTGTTGCCTGCACCCACTGATGGCACTGAACAATCAGAACCAGCACCTGCAGTGAGTATGATTGGTGGCTCTAGCACTGGCTGCAGATGTGAGTGGGGCCATCATTGGCAGTGGGTGTGAGAGGCAGCTGTTGGCCCTGATCTCCCCTTAGGAGCAGGGGGAGGTGGAGAAGCCTGGAGGAGTGACTGGGGCTGGCAGCAGCCACTTGTACCCACTGATGGCACCGAGCAATTGGGGCTGGTGCCAGGTGCTGGCAGTGGGTGAGTGGCAGCTTTGATGCTGGTAGCAGGTGCAAACACCAGGCAGGACTGTGGAATGTAGGAGCAAAGAATTTGCAGAAACTACCAGAGGTTTGTCCTGATGACAGTGACCAACCAGCACCCCACATTGGTCTGATCACCTGATCCACCATCCCACCATGGCTGACACTCGCCATGTTCCATGCATGCCCTCTGGCGGTCAGTGCACGTCATTGTGACTGGTTGTTCGGTTGTTTCACCATTTGGTCTATTTTCATATTAGCATTTTATTATAGAGGATTAGCTAAGTGTAATCACCACTGGATAATTATAACATAACTAGGGGCCCGGTGCACGAAATTCATGCACTGGGGGTGGGTGGTCCCTCAACCTAACCTGTCCCTCTCACATACTGGGAGCCCTCAGAGGATGTCCAACTGATGGCTCACCCCTAGCCTGTCCAAAGCCTAAAGCCTCATCAGAGGCTTTAGGCCTTGGGCACCCAGCCATTGCCCTGCTCAGCTCAGCCCCGGCTGCCTGCGACCACCCGGCTTCGGGGGCTGGGCCCTCTCTGCCGCTTCCGCTCACAGTGCCCCAGGGCCGGGTGCTCCCTGCCGCTGCCACCACCGCTACTGCTGCTGCTGCCGCAGCTTCCCCTCACAGCCCCCAGGGGCTGGGCGCTCGCTGCCACCACCACCACCGTTTCATCTCCACCCCCGGGGTCTGGTGCTTGCACCATTTGGCCCCGCCCCTGCTCCTGATTGGCTGGCAGCATAGCCAATCAGGAGCAAAGGTACAGTCACATTTGCATGTTTCTCTTATTATATAGGATGATTGCTAATTATAGTAGAAGGTGAGGACTGGAACCCAAGCATTCTAACTTTCACTGGAGTATTGTTGTTTTTCTTTTTTTTTTTTAATTATTTTTTATTGATTTTTTGCAGTATAATAGTAGTACATGTTTTCCTTTCCCCCTCCCCCTTATCCTCCCCCCAGCCTCCCCCACCCCCCAGCACATATTCCCAGCTTCCCCCCCTCCCCGCCCCAGTGTCTTTCATTCATTGGTTATGTTCATATGCATGCATACAAGTCCTTCAGTTGATCTCCCTCCGCATCTGCCTCCCATCCACCCAAGCCTCCCCCTGTAGCTTGACAGCCTGTTCAAGGCCATCCTGCCTCTATATCAATCACTCTCCCCTGTTTCTTTTCTTCAAAAATATCTTGCCTCTGCATACTAGAAATAAATGTATAAGAACAAAAAGTGTTTCAGTCTCAGTTTCAATGTCCAACTTTTCTGAGTCCCAGTTTCAGTGTCAAATAATTCATTAAAATAAAATATATTTTATTGATATTTTTACAGAGAGGAAGGGAGAGGGATAGAAAGTCAGAAACATCGATGAGAGAGAAACATCAATCAGCTGCCTCTTGCACACTCCCCACTGGGAATGTGCCTGCAACCAAGATACATGCTCTTGACTGGAATCGAACCTAGGATCCCCCAGTCAGCAGGCCACTGCTCTATCCACTGAGCCAAACTAGTTTTGGCTGGAGTGTTTTTTTAATGCCTGTACTACAGAAGATCCTGAAAAGGACCTAAATCAGCTAAGGTTGAAAAACTGCCAACAGGCAATTACTCACACACATATCCAAGTCTTACATCTCTCTCTGCGGTAGAGACATTGTGCCATCCATTCCAAATGGGAATCTCCACTGAGAAGATTCCAGCTCTGATAGAAGTGGGGGGCTCCTAACAGGCCTGCCCCTGAGCGGATAGCAGCTGCACCCTCTGGACAAAACAGCATCCATCAACTGCGTGAGAGTTCCGGAGAGTCAATCAAACAGGCAGACTTAGGAGGAGAGTTGGGATTTTGAACAGGGGACCAACACGGGGTAATTATTAGTTTTATTAGAAATAATCAAAGGTGAGAACTAAAGCAAGTGCCCTCAACCAAGACTTGCTGTTGAAGAATAATTTGATACACTTAGATGTCTTTTTTCCATCACGTTGTAGTAAAAAAACAATTTAATAGCATTGTTTTCTACTTTTGCAAAGAATATACTCTCTACAATTGGTCAAATCCATTCTTGTGGACTGGTCTGCTAGGTGGATTTCCATCTGCTGGGTGAAAGAGGAACTCTGGCAATCTCTTCCTATGACTTCTAATATTTAGAAAAATTTTATTCAATCCCTCACAAGTTTTACATAAAATTTATGGAAAATATATAAAGCCGGTAAACATTGCATCTGGCAGGAGAAGTTTCTGAGGCCTCATCGGGTGCTGCTACACCGCCTCCTTTCTCTCTGCAATACGTCTCAGGTGCAGCCCAGCTGCAAGACATGATCTTACTTCAAAGGCGTAACACTGGGTTTCCGCTAGAAAACACAGTGGCATCTGGGGTGCTCTTGAAACTGACTTGAGGGAACTAGCTAAGAGTCCCCTGTGTTGCAAAGGACACATTTGCCTACCTGTATGTATTTACTCAATATAGACTATTTTGAATCTTTCTTCAGCATATTTATGTCAAAAGGGAGTATATATGTATTTTATGTATTTATTTTAATGTTTATGCACATATTTCTTCATATATAAATAAAATGTACTGATAGAAATGGTGTGTGACAGTGTCCAGAGTTTTCCTATTAAATATAATATCACACCATCTCCGGCTGAATTATAATTTTGCATGACAAAGAATTCCATGGGGTATAAATTTATGATAATTACTATTTCTAAACACAGGGAGAGGATCTACTTTTATATTTCATAAAACTTGCTAGTAAAAGCTGCCTACTTTTCCATGGTTTAAGAAAAACCAAGTTCCTAACAACCAAGAAGAAAATTGGCTTAATTGAGCATTCATTACAATTTTATGGATATTAGTTACTGTGTTACATGAGGCTGTCCACCAGAAGAAATCCATAAGAGGAAAAGCAGTACACTCCATGGTCTGAAACTAAGTGATTCATGGGAGAGTTGAATGGAGGGGGAAACATGTGTTTTTGATACTCATGTCTCAGGGATAGCACCACATTTAAACATATGATTCTGTGTAGCTCTTCCTACTTAAATGGTGCATCCAAGGTACTGCCTCAGAGGTGTTGGATGGTATTTTAAAATTCATGTAAATTGATGCAATCCTTACAATCTCTCTTTCCACATCTGAGACATTCAGTTTGGACATTCTGACCTTGTTGAGCATTTCAAGGGCTTCGGATTGTCCACACAGTGGAGTCCAAAGTAAACTGTCCTTTGTCTTGTTACAAAATTAAGTGAGAATGCAGTGATTTGATATGTTTTCAAAAAGGCTATGAAGCTCTGTCAGGAGCAGATCTGAACTTCAGGATGGGCACGCTTCATTTAAACACCGGCTCTGCTACGATTTACCTTCCCCTCTGCTGCTTTTTCTTAATTGCATAACTAATGCCATGTCTCTGCTCAAGAAAAGGTTTTAGATGCTTCCACAATCTCCTGTCTCCCCCAGAATTCCTGGGGATGCAGCATTATTTTGCATGTTAAACACACAACCATTCTAAATCACCTTTTAAAATAAAAATAAAATTCTAAAAACAAACACTGGCTACACATGTTCTACCAGTTCAAAGATTAGAACATAATTTGTGCATAATGAAGTTGAGACAGACCACATGAAATCCCTTCCTGCTTACACAAGCACTTGCTCGTCCTAACTACAAACACGGTTATGAGGTTTTTATCTTTAAAAAAACAAACTCAGACAGGAGAAAGCTCATATGGATTCAGGGGAGGCCGTCCTTCTTAATATGCTTCACGTGGCGCAGCTTGGTTTTCCAAATGCAAATGCTTTTCTCATTTCTTGGCAAGAGGCTGTGGTGATTAGACAGTTGTTACACAGAAAGGGCGACATCTGGTAATCAGGAAAGTCTGTGGAGGTTTCCCCTGGGTGCCTCTGAGTAAGTAACACACATAAAAAAAATCATAAATAAAACAGTACAGCCCAAAATATATTCCATCAACCAATGTGTTTGAGAGCTTTTGGAAGGGAAAACTAAATCAAGGCAATGAAGATAACAGAGGTATAGTCACTTGACCATCTGCTGTTAGTTATCAGATTCTAGAAAAGAATTTGAAAAAATAACTGCCTAAGCATTAAAGGCCTAGAAGGGACTTTGAAAGGGCAAGTGAATTAGTAGGCAAGAAATATGTCAACACATGCTCCAAGGCAACAGTAAATTTTCCTATGATTTACCTGGGGTTTCCTTTCCAGAACTGCGAGACATGCACCAGATAGGTCAAAAAATTTTTTTCTTAAATGAGAGAACCGTGCTTTTGTAAGTTCTTGGTGGCAAGCTCTGTGCAGTGGGTGAAGCAATGGCTTTAGGGTCAAGCAAACCAGGCTTGCAGTTCTGCCACTGGCAGAGCTCAGGATGTGTCCTTGGGCTCATTTCTGAAACTCCCTGAGCTTCAGGTTCCTCATGGATAAAACATGAGTAATAGCATTTGCTTTACAGGATTATCACACTGATTACAGGTAACAAAGTACCTAGCACAGGGCCTGGTTCAGGGTCACATCAGTGTGCTAGCTGCAACTTTCTTTTCTTTTTTGTTTTTTTATTCTCACCTGAGGATATGTTTTTATTCATTTGAGAGGGAGAGGAAGGGAGAGAGAAAGAACCATCCATCAGTTGCCTCTCATATGTACCCCAAATCTGATCTGGGATCAAACCCGCAACCTACACCTGAGCCCTGACAGGGAATTGAACCTGAAACCTTTTGGTGTAAGGGACGATGCTCTAACCAACTGAGCCACCCAACTAGGGCTTTTATTTTTTATTTTTAAAGAGCTATATAAATTATTCTTTTCTTTCTTTTTTCAGATTGAACTTGTAGGGGAACAGGTTTCAAGTGTATTACTCAATAAATGATCATCTGCACACTACATTGGGCACCCATTACCCCAGCAATGAGTGAATAAAAAAAGCTGTGGTACTTTTCACAATGGAATACTAGCTGCGGCTTTATGAACATGGCCAAGAAACAACAAAAGCCACTCCACCCAGATGACTTCATCTTAAAACTCATCTCTTTCTTCCACTTCTTATTCAGTGTAGATGCCCTGTCTTCTCCCAAAAGGAAGAAAGGTGAGGTGGGGGGAGGAGCAACTTCTGGTTTCAAGATGATGGAAAAGTCATATTTTTGTCTTCTTCTTCCACAAGTTAATCTCAAATAATGAAATGAACATGAAATGAAAATGCAAGCTCATATCCCATGGGTTCAGGAGACCTCTCTAACTTGGAACATGGACAGCGGCTGGAAGGATGGGAGGGATTTTGCAGAGTGGAGTAACTCAAACCTAAGTGCCTCCAGAGGAGCTCATCACGGAGCAAGGCTTAGTTAGCAGTTATAGACACCAGGCATCGAAGAAAGTGGAGGCCAGAAGAGAGCAAGATGAGCTGACAGTCTGGTGAAAAGTTAGATTCGCAGCCCTTGACCCCCCATAGCTCCAAGCAGTTTTCCTGATAACCTTTCCACTCCTGCCAAAGGCATATATGTGTGAGAACTATACGGGAGAAACTCAAGATTGGGACACTAAGCCAGGGAACAGAGTGGAAACCTGACATGCAGAGTTCCAGATGTTCTTAAAGAACCCCTTCAATTTAATATTTTGTATTTCATTCCAAAACAATGAAGTCCTGCTGGTGATGGCTTCTAAAGGCAAACTGATGGTAGCTTCTTCTCATCAACTAGTCAGTTCCAAATTAAGATGCATGAGACTGAAAATCTGTAAAGCCCAACTTGCCTAATTTATGTTCACCATTCCAACTGCTCTGTGGCATGCTGTGGAGGGGGTCCATGAGAAACTTTAATCAGGAAGAACATGGGACATTAATTCTTTGAAGCTACAATTAAGGGCCCGAGGATCTAAAACTGGTCCTGAATTTCCTTGTAAAATTCCTAAGAGTGAGGAAGCCTTCCTCTCTTCCTTTTAACCTGCTTGCTTCCCAAAACTTTTATTGAGCTTTGTGTGACTTCCTTGAATTACTAGGATTCCTCTTATGCTGGGTCCTGAGAACAGACCCCAGTAAAATGACTCACCTCCCATCTTGGGATGCTTGGTTCCAGCCTTTAAACCAGAATGTGCACCCCACCTCCCAAAAATGGAATGATATGTTTACTACAGCAATCAGTAAACTAAAAACCAAACAAACCTGTCCATTTATCCATCTATGTATTAGCTTGTTACTGCCACATCAATGGCAATACTAAGAAAATTGTAAGGAATCTATTATGTATAACTTGCTGTAGTGTATGCAGTTACTGATGGTGAAGATCAAATGATGGAAACAGTATGGTAGTTCCTAAAAGAATTAAGCAGAGTTACCACATGACTCAACAATTCCACTTCTGAGTAAATAGCCAAAAGAATTGAAAGCAGATTTGAATGGATGTTGGTTCTTGGCAGCACCTTTCACACTAGCTAAAAGGTGGTGACAACCCAAATGTCCATCATCAGATGACTGGATAAACAAAATGTGCTATATATGCACAACAGACTAGTATGCAGATATAAAAAGGAAGGAAATCCTGACACAGGCTACGATATGGAGAAACCTTAAAAACATTGTACCAAATGAAATAACACAGGAGGAAAAATATTGGATCATTCCACTTATATGAGGTACCTAGAATAGTCAAATCCACAGAGACAGGAAGAATGGCGGTAGGTAAAGTCTGGGGGAGGAGGAATGGGGAGTTATGGTTAGAGTGTTAATTTGGGAAGATGAAAAAGTTCTGGAGATGAATGGTGATGATAATTGCATGACAATATGGAAAAACTTAATGTCACTGTACTAAATACCTAAAAATGGTTAAAATGGTAAAATTTATGTTGTATATATTTTACTACACAAATATAAAATGATCAAATGAGGAAGGAACATCATTGAAGTTACTCCTCTAACCATTAATACCCTGTTCATGGTATCATCTGGGTTTTAGCTATGTGAATTATAGGGGAAAAGTGTGTGTGGCTATTTTTAAATGGAGCTAAGGTAACAACCAGAAGCTATCTACCCCTACAAAACTGTGGATGATGATTATTTCTTCACTCAACAAACATTCATATTGCATCTACCCCAAAAGCAGAATAGCTGATGGTGAGGGCCCTGGGCTTGGGGATGTATCTTCTGAGTTTGAATCCAGGCTCTGCTGTTTTCCAGCTGTGGGACCTCAGACAAGTGACTTTAAGTTCCTCTACCTTAATTTCCTCATCTGTAAAATGGGAACAGCTTAGTGTGAGGGTTCAATGAATTAAGGTGCAAGGACCTTAGTACTTCACTGCTGGCCTACATTCATTCCAACAGAAAATATAAGAAGAAATGTGATGGTGGCCCGCTGCAGAGGTCCTTGACCCTGTGAGTCTGAGGACACTATGCCAGGGAGGTGGGTAGGTTGTGGCAGAAACACCCTGCAAAGGTGACCATGCATGTTCTCAGCCTGCAGCCTCGGGTGTTGTCTGAATTGTCCATGTGCTCCTGGGCCAGCTTTGAGTAAACAGTCAGAGATCCAAACATGTGCATTTCATCACTGAGAAAAGATACCGTGCTGATCAGAGAGAGGGAGGTGGAACGCTTTAGGGTTTCACTTCTCCTGCAAGATGATCTGATAAAATAATCTGCACACAGGCATTTGTGTGGAAACAAATATGGCCAAGATACCAGCCCTTGTATTGCTCTGCCCCTCACTTAAAGCAGGCCTATGAGAAGTCAGCCTATGGCAGGCTGCAGATTTCCTGACCCTCCCTCCTCTGCAACACTCAAGGATCCTGTTTTTGACCAAGTCACCTGGAACCAATATATGGTATTTATTAAGAAACTTGAGGCCCGGTATACGGATTTGAGTGCATTGAAAGGAAATTAATTAGAAGAAATATTTTAGAGGCCAAAGATTGACTCCAGGGCATGTCCAGCCTATCTTGCCCACTTGTGATTGGCTGGACCCCAGCAACAAGCTAACGTACTGATTGGAGCATCTGTTCCATGGTGTTCAGTGCATGTCATAGGACCTGGTTAAACAGTTGAACGAATGATCTGACACTTTAGCATATCAGGTTTTCATTATATTATTGATGGCCTCAGGGATTTAGTGCACCATTTGGCAGGATATTCATTTTTTCACCTCAAATAACTGGTTTAATAGAGATTTCTCGTAGAGAGGATTTTAATGGAACAATTTTCTCTATTTGTGAGACACGTTTAAACCAAGGAATCTCTGCTCATGTTTATTTCCTCTGTTGCTAATTTTCAGAAGCACTGATGGCTGTGAATCATGTCTCATTCTGTGAGTCATTGTTGCTGGACAGTGCAGTGACACTGTGGGACCCCAAATCCTCACCATTGATTTATTTTTATTATAACCTTAACTTTCTAAGCATTATAGAATCACCTGAATTGTTATTAATAATATGGTACAATGGCATTCATCAAGAAAATCCTATCTTCATGCATTGAGTTATTCATGATAAATTGAGCCACACAAGTTATCTACAGTGGTTACCAAGGCATTTCTGAAAGTTTCCTGACTGCTCCTCCATCTTCTCCCACTTAGGGCTTTCTCTACAGATGAGCCATTGTTACCTCACTCCTCTCTCTTTTTCAAAGGGTGGGTCTAGCCTCAGGATTTCAACTCTCACCTCTCTATTCATAACTTCTAAACTGCAAACTTCCATGGATCTTAATGGCCTTAATTTTGCTTGCCTGAGTTTTCTATAATTATCGGGTATTACTTTTGTAATGAGAAAATGTGCTATTTTAAAACAAACAGAAAAAAATAATTTCTCACTGTCACGGTGGAATACAATAGCATCCTTAATGGACTCAGAGCATAAAGGCAAATAATCTATAATCCTCTTTTATAAATATTGTCCTCTAATTTTTCCCCCTAATACAGTGGTTGGCAAACTGCGGCTCATGAGCCACATGCGGCTCGTGAGCCATGGTTTGCCTTTCTGTTGACTAATGAGTTTGCTGACCACTAGGATAGGGGCTTAATCACAAGGAACAACAACAGTCTGTAATTATTGGAATTGAGAGTCTAGGTCAGTGGTCTGCAAACTCCTTAGTCAACAGAGCAGCAAATGCAACTTGTCACAGTTTGCCAACCACTGCCCTAGTAGAAGCCCACAAAGGCTGCCTTTTCAAAAGGTCACTACTGGGTCAGAAATAGCTAGCTGTTTTCCTAAATCTATCTTCTCTTTTTGTCCAGTAACAAAATCCCAAATTATATCTGAGTACATAACCACCCAGAATAAAGGAAATGTTTCCCAGACTCCTGTTCTACCAGGCATGGCCTTATGAATAAGCCTGGCCAATAGGAGGTGAGTAACCATGATGTGTGTAACTTTCAGGTGCTGCCCCTAAATAGAAGGGGCATATACCCTCCATTTCCCCCCTTCCCATGAGTGGGAACTTGAAAGAAGTGGTGGTGAGCTATCTTGGACAATGAGATCGACACCTTAGCAATGAGTGGATGGACATCCAAGGAGCTGAGTCCATGATGCTATCCACCACCATGTCAGCTAAGGACTCCTGATAGTTTTGTGTAAGATAAACAAGCTTCTATCTTGTCTAAGCTAATATTTTTGGTTTCGGCTGCGGGAGCCTAAGCTAAAATAACTGATTGAAATGAATCTTTGGGAAAAGTCTACTGAAATGCAAGGTTCATAAGTCAAAATGGGCCCAAAGAAAACATGGCCTTTCATTATGCTCCAGTAACAGCTGTGCATGGAACCCTTGAGCTTTATGGAATACTGACCCTTGAAGTATAAATGTCTGGAACTTTCTCTGTAAATTATTCAAAGCTACAGAGCTCTCTGCTTTGACAGGAGTTCTCTCCACACAGTGGACAGACTTTTGTTGGTGCTTAGCCCCCTTTCCTATACTTCACCATGTCAATGAGGCATTTCCAGAAAGATCTCAGCATAGGAAACATAAATGCAATTTGCTGATTCAAATTTCTGCCTACAGGTCAGTCACTTGGGAATTAAATGAGGCAGTCTTAGAGAATGTTACTTGTAATGACTTGGAAAGATAGAAAGGGACCCAGTCTGAGATTTTCTCTCTTAGGTTAATTAATCATGATGAGACACAGCCCATCCTCACATGCATAAAACCCTCATGGAAAACAAAATACAACTGACATCGATTCAGGTATAGGTCACTGGAGGGTAGAAATTCAAATAACACTGAAAATGGGATTTCTACCTACAAATAATTTACAGATAAGAGTAGAAATCTTCTATTTGCTTTAGATAATATCAAGCAAAAGTTTCAATTCAGATTAGTTAAGAACTGGAAGCACTGAGTCTGATTTAATTCAACACACACTTAATTGAGAGCTCACTTATACATTAAGCCAAGCATTTTCCATAGATTGTTTAACTTAATTCTCATTACCACCCTTTTTTACATATGGGAAAACTGAAGCACAGAACACTTAAGTAACTTGTTCAAATTAGTAGCTGAGCTGGATAAATTAATCCCAGGCTGTGGGACTCTTGAGGCCACCTCTTCCCGAACTGGGTGTTAAAGAAGAAATGGAAATGATTAAGATTTGCATTTAGCCCTTGAAGACAATATAGGAGAAATATATATATACACTGCTACGAATAACCCAAGAGAGCATTAAAAGCATCCTAACACAAGTAGAATGTGTTCTTTCAGAAGAGAGGGAAGAGTATTAGCTCAGTTTCAGCAGCTGCAAAAATTATGGCCCATTGGAATTGGTCCTGCCCGAGATAAATATAACAGGCCCCATATAAAAGGGCACCTGCCCTCACAACCTACCACTCTTGCCTCTCTAGCTTGGTTCCAAATTCAGTTTCTCTGGTTTGCTATCTTAGCTTCCCTCTGGGGAAAATGTCCCTGTCCTTGGTTCAGGGTGTCCTCAGACCACCTTTAGAATCTGCCTCCCTAGCCCAAACTTTATTTAATCTGTAAGCATGAGAGCCACATATAGGCTCAGAGGAGAGGTAGAAAAGACAAGACTGTAGACAGAGAAAGCAGCTGGAACCAGAATCCGGGGGGTGCTTAGCAGCTCAGCCACCATCTCACAATGCAATATGTAGATGTATTATAGAATGGTACATTTTAAACTTATATCCCAATAAACCCAATTAAAAAAAAAAGAAAATCAAATGTGTTTTACAAGCCTGAACTTGCTTTAAATAACACTGAAGTTCTAGTGTCTCTGGCAACATCAACACATAATTCACTGGTGGTACCTCGGTGCTGTCTGTCTTCTGTTTGGCTTGCCCTGGGGTCTGGATCCTTACTCTCAGCCAAAATAAATCCTTCTGTGGGTTCCATTAGAGAGAAGGGTTCAGGCTGATAAACAGATGCACTGTATCATGCATTTGACCACTCCCTGTTGTTGAATTATTAACTGATTCCGCTCCTCCAGATCTTTGAAATGCTTTCTCTAACCTAAGGCCATGGGGCTCTCAGAAGTTGGAGCGAGCAGTTCCCCCAACCCACCCCATTCCAAGTATGGCATTTAAGATAAAGAGAAAATAGTGCCATACAATTAAGTGTAATCTGTAATGTTGAAAACCTGTCATAGTGGCTTCAGTATCATCTACTCATACATCCCAAAGCATTGCTAGAAGATCTAGTTTAGTGACAGAGGAGTCCTTTTATTTAATTCTAGGTGTCAAACAAAAGTCCACCAGGAGAACTGGGCATCCTCAAAAAAGACCATTTCAGGGCATCAGCCATATAAAGGATGGTATTCAACTCAGAGGAGTAACTCTTTGATGGATTCCAGGCACTATAATAAAGGATCGAATTCAGGTAATGTGGGAGGAGTGATGCTTTATGGTGAGGTGGAGTGGGGGTTGCTTTCTTAAGTCTAACAAAGGAACCAGTTCTGCTTTTCAGGCAGAACTTCTGGGACTGAAGTATGCTTAGTAGTAGGACAGAGGGACAGTGGTGGGGCACAGGTGTAGACAAGATGACCCTTTCCCAAGGAACCACTGTAGGTGACTCCCTTTGGGGCCAGTATCTACCCAGGGACAGGAGCTCTTGGGGCCTTGGACAGCTGTGAAGAAGGCTAACACAGGGTATATGTTACGAAATCAGGGTCTACTAGATGGCCAAATTCTACAAGATAGGCCTTAGCCCCAGCAGGGGCTTCCCTGAGTCAAGAGGTAACCTCCAGAGCAGAACAAGAACACCCTGACAACCACCCAGACCACCCTCAGCACCAAGCCACCCCAGCAGCAGCACCCTGAGCTTGACCCTACTACACAATTGTGGGCAATATGCTGACCAGCTGGACCTAAGCACAATGCTTTCCCACAAGTCCTGGGAGACCCTTAGTGCCATTTTCTCACCTGTGACTTGCTCTAGGAGACAATGATAGCAACACCCTTTCTATATTTCCACTGTCACAGAGAAGGCAGCTCTGACAGCAGCGGGGACCTTCAGAAGGTCTAGCAGGTCCCAGGTATGTGAATTTCCTTTAGCTTGTTGGCTTTTTTCTGCTAACAGAGACCATAGTTGGCCTCCTGAGCACCCTTCTAGGAGGAGTCACCCAGCAGAAGCTGCTTCTTCCAGAAAACTGCCAATGATGCCATTCAATGTCCCCATCCCACCTTCCTAACGAGGAGGCTCTGTCTAGACCCACCATCTGATAAAACCTGGAAGACAGGCCTTATGTTGAAAGGCAGTGATGGTAGAATCAGAAGAACAGTAGTAACATTTACTGCTTTCTGTGCACAGCCTGGTGCATCATGCCCTCCAGCGGAAGCCAACAAGCCAAGGAGAAATCACATACCCAGGTCTTGCCCACCTTCCCCTAAAGACTGTGTTCCTGCTGCTGCCGGGCTTCTTGCCTTGGGGTCTCACAGTGAGTTACAAGGTAAGAAACTGCCCCTTTCTATGGTTTCAGTGAATCATCAAGAACAGCAAGAGAGTCTGTGACTATCCCCATTTTACAGGTGAGGAAACGGAGGGCAAGGCAGCTAAAGAATCTCCCCTAAGGTCACACTGAAGAAGAGGGACAGCTGACATCTCCGTCCCCAAAGAGGGAAGCACAATGTCTAGCTCTGAACAGTCAGTGATTAACATTTGAATGGAAAAAAAATGCAGATGTGGAAGTCCTCACACCACCATGAGCAGAGTCCACTTCTGAGGCCAGGAGCACCAGAGCGACTCAGCTGAACCATCAGTCTGATGGCACCATGTGCTGGGCTGCTCTCTCCTCCTGGGCACAGCGCCCATCTTTCCATCCCCTGGATCTGGGGGTGGGGGGAGGAGCTCTGAACACATGGTTACTGGGTTAGGATACAAAGATGGGTAAAACCAGTTTGTGCCTCACCAGCATGGCCGAAGGTGAGCCTGAGTGGGGGCAGTTGAAAGGCTTAGAAAAGACAGACAAGAGAATGAAAGCTGGGTCTCAGTGGGACGCTGCTTCTCTGAGAGACAGTGACAATCTCCACAAGCTGTGTCTTTATTTTAAAGCAGATGCCATGATGCAAAGTAAGAGCTTGATCAAGATGTTTACAACATTCTCGTGGGTTTCAATCTTACTCAACTACATGCACCTGAACTCTATCAAACCTACATTACTTAGGCACCTGGGGCCACCCGTGTTCAGACCATAGGTTCAAGCTTATGGCTATAATTGTGCTGAGAAGATCCGGCCCTCGAAGCTGGTCCAGCTGAGTGGCTCTGCTCATGGTGGTGTGAGGACTTCCACATCTGCATTTTTTAAATTCAGATGTTAATCAGTGACTGTTTGAAGCTAGCCATTGTGCTTCCCTCTTTGGGGACTGAAATCTCAGCTGTCCTTCTTCAGTGTGACCCTGGGGGAGATTCTTTAGCTGCCTGGCCCTCAGTTTCCTTACCTTACAGCTGTTGGCTTTAATTGTGCTGGGAGGATCCTGCCCTCGAAGCTGGGACTTGCACATGGAAATGAGAGGACTGTGCCCTCTCATTAGTCCAAGGCTTGAACTTGTCCAAAACACTGTAGCTGCTCCCCACACCAGTTCATCCTTCCTAGGACACAGGTAAGGATGATGGACAGTTAGCAATGAGGGTTTCAGAATTTCTAGAAAACCTGATGAGGTGTGGAGGAAACCCCTCCTGTCTTGACTTGTTGGATGAAAGTGTAAATAGTGCTGAAACCAGTTTGGCTCGGTGGATAGAGCGTCGGCCTGTGGACTGAAAGGTCCTGGGTTCGATTCCGGTCAAGGGCATGTACCTTGGCTGCAGGCACAGTAGGGGGTGTGCAAGAGACAGCTGATCAATGTTTCTCTCTCATTGATGTTTCTGACTTTCTCTCCCTTCCTCTCTGTAAAAAATCAATAAAATATATTTTTAAAAAGTATAAATAGCTTTCCCTGCCTGACCCCAAACACATCTAATGCACTGTTCAGAGGCCCTCCTCCTAGAAGCCTTGGGATTCCACCTCAGGAAGGGGTTTCCACTTTCTCTGACCACTCACATTCTTACAATCTGCACCCATCTCAGGATATCTAGAAAAAACAAAGAAAATAGTGATACTTAATCCTGTCTGCATGATAGACATCTACCAGAGAACTGTTTAAAAATAAAAGATAAAAAAATATTTATGCCCAGGCCCACCCTTGAAGTAATTAAAATCAGAATCTTTGGGCTAGAACCAGAGAACTGGTATTTTCAGAAAAGTGCCAGGGGTACTGAAGGCCTAGATGGGGTGGGTGGGCTGGAGGGGATCAAAGGGGAGAGAAGGGGACATATATAATACTTTCAACAATAAAGTATCCTGTATAATAAAAGGCTAATATGCAGATTGACCAAACAGTGGAACACCAGTCACTATGACCTGCACTGACCATGAGGGGGCAGATGCTCAATGCAGGAACTTCTCCCTGATGGTCAGTGCACTCCCACGGGGGAGCACTGCTCAGCCAGAAGCCATGCACAGGGCTCACAGCTGGCAAGCGCAGTGGTGGTGGCGGGAACCTTTCCTGCTTCAATGGCAGCGCTAAGGATGTCTGACTGCCAGCTTAAGCATCCCCTGAGTGCTCCTGGACTGCAAGAGGGCACAGGCCAGACTGAGGGGCCCTCAGTGCACAGATTTTATGCACAAAGTCTCTAGTTTTAAAAATAAATAAATAAAAATCTCAAAAGAAAAGAAAAGCATCACGACTGAGAACCAAGGCTGGAACACCTTGGGATTTCACTATGTCCTTTTCCCCACCCAGCTGGGCGCTCCTCCAAGAAAGGCCCCAGCCTGGTGTTGTGCTGTCCTTAGCAGTGAGCCCAGGTCTTGCCCACAGTCGGTGCTCCTCAAATGTTTGCTGAGTAACTGCATCCTCGCCTGAAAATCAAATAGTGCCCCAAGGGGAGAGGGCTCATGCTTTGTTTTGTTTGTAAGGTAAAAGCTGTATGTGTGTCATCTCCTGGGTTGGGCAACCCGAGAACATGAATTCCAAGGAAAATAAATTTCCCCATGTTAACATCCCGAGGGAGGAACAGGCTATGTTGTTGGTTATCTCCTGCTTTCAATTAAAGAGCCTACAGCCAGATTCCTTTGTGCTCCGAGCTTTGTAAATGGCACACTCTCAATTATTTATCTAAATAAAGGTGAGCCAGAAGGCAGCACCAAACACTCGCCTGGTGAACCTGAGCACAACTTCCAGCCCTTGGAATTCTCAAGTTTATACGACTTGGCTTTGTGAATCCAATTTCCTAAAAAAAAAAAAAAAAAAAAAAAAGGAAAAACAAGGCACACTAGATAGAAGGCCATAAATTCCATTTCAGAAATGAAAGCATGCAAGCTGGCTGGAGTGGAGCGGTGAGGATGCCGCACAGTGTGGCTGGCGCGGTTCTGTTGAGAGGCTGCCTAAATCAAACAGCCCTAACTCCCTGGCAGGGAGGTGGTCCTAGGCATCCCTCCCTTCCAGTGTTGCACTCTCTCTTCCATCAAAGGACAGTTAACTTTCCATATCACCAATAAATAAGAAATCCTCTTAAAAAGGAACAAAGATCAACCTAGGGTGATCTGCAAATGGAAGTGGAGGAAAGACCATCTCTCACATGCAAAGGCAGGCCCTGGGCTCACTGTCAGCAAGACAAGTATTGTGAACTGTTGTTAGTGGGGTGGGTCTGTGCTGATTCTTCTTAAGAATCAGCATGTGATATGTATATGACACAACCTTCTGTGCTGTGGGTACAGTTGGTGGCCGTGGGGTGAGCAATGAGAATGACCCCAGTGGAAATCAAGTGATCCCCCCACCGCTGCACCCCTTTACCTGCCATTAAGTGTCAGCTGCTGTGAGTGATTTGGGAACAATAACCCAGCTGGAAGTCAGGATACTTGGGTGTAAGAGTATCAGGACCCATAGTAACAACAGCTAGTGTTTAATGAGTACGTACTATGAGCCTTTCATCTGATTACCTTGCACTATAGTACCGTGGAGAGGCATTATCCTTACTTTACAGATCAGGAAACTGAGGTCCAGAGAAGTTAAACAACTTGCCCAGGTCACACATCTGCTAAGTGACAGGGCTGGAACCTGTACCCAAACCTTCTAATTCTAGGTTTCCTAATCACCCTGTTCTACAACCTCACTACTGGAACCCACCTCTCTTCTCCATCCCTATGGCCACCTACCTTAATTCAGACCTTAGAAACTTTTACCCTTACCCTTTTTAAAAATATTTATTGTTCAGTTTATTAATTACATTGTTTCCCTTTTTTATCCCCCTATATCTCCCCTCCACCCTGTACCTATCCCACCCTCCACCCTCACCTCCCCATCCCCACTGTCCTCTCCCACTGTTGCATGATTTTTGTCCAATCTCTTGCTATACTTCCCACAACCCTTTTCTCCCCAAGAATTGTCAGTCCATTCCCTCTCTATGTCCATGTTTCTGTTATATTCACCAGTTTATCCTGTTCATCAGCCTATCAATTCACTTGATTTTTATGTTCATTTGTTGATAGATGTGTATTTGTTGTTCATAACTTATCTTTTTACCTTTTTCTTCTTCCTCTTCTTAAACAATACCTTTCAGCATGTCATATAATATTGGTTTGGTGGTGATGAACTCCTTTAGCTTTTTTTTTTTTTTATCTGTGAAGCACTTTATCTGATCTTCAGTTCTGAATGATAGCTTTGCTGGATAGAGTGATCTTGGTTGTAGATTCTTGCTATTCATTATTTTGAATATTTCTTGCCACTCGCATCTGGCCTGCATTGTTTCTGTTGAGAAATCCGCTGACAATCGTATGGGTGCTCTCTCTCATAGAGTTCAAAGACATAGAGTTAGACAAGACATAGAGTTCAAAACCACGGTTATAAGGCTTTTCAAGAGGCTCCTAGAAAAGGCCAATGAACTTAATGAGAACTATGAGGAAATAAACAATACCAACCAGGAAATGAATGAGACAAGAAAATGAATGAGACCCTCAAGGAAATGAAGGATATCTATGTGGTAGATATCCTCTAGGGGTCAGTGGCACAGCCTCCCCAGTTATTTGAGATGGGTACTCTTACTGCAATCCTTTATGGGTTTGACCTCCAGGCCAATTGGCTATGAAGGGAGACCAACAGTTGGAGGTGTAGGTAACCAACTGTTTTTTTCTTGCTGCTTTTAATATTCTCTCTTTATCTTTTGCTCTTGGCATTTTAATTATGACATGTCTTGGTGTGGTCCTCTTTAGATTCCTATATTTTGGCGTTCTGTGTACTTCTTGGGCTTTTAAGTCAGTTTCTTTCACCAGGTGGGGGAAGTTTTCAGTTTACTATTTCTTCAAGTAGGTTTTCATTAACTTGCTCTCTCTCTTTTTCTGGCACCCCAATAATTCGGATGTTGGCATGCTTGAGGTTGTCCCAGAGGCCCCTTACGCTATCTTCAATTATCTGAATTCTTTTTGTTTCTTGCTTTTCCAGCTGAGTGGATTTTGCTTCTTTGTATTTCAAATCTTTGACTTGGTTCTTGTGGCCCTCTGGACTGCTTTTAGGACTTTGTGTAATATTTTTTATTTCAGTCTGTGTATGCTTGATTTCTAGTTGGTCCTTTTTCATATCCGTGAGGGTCTGGTTCATATCCTCAGAGGTCTTGTTCATTTCCTTGAGGGTCTCATTCATTTCCTTGTAAGTATCATTCATTTCCTGGTTGGTCTTGTTTATTTCCTCATAGTTCTCATTAAGTTCATCGGCCTTTTCTAGGAGCCTCTTGAAAAGCCTTATAACCGTGGTTTTGAACTCTATGTCTTGTCGTCTTTTATCCTCCATTTCTTTCACCCCTGATTTCTTTCCATATATCTGCATGGTGGCTGCTTTATGTGGTAGATATCCTCTAGGGGTCAGTGGCACAGCCTCCCCAGTTATTTGAGATGGGTACTCTTACTGCAATCCTTTATGGGTTGTACAGTATTTTTGAATTTAAACTCAGCTTGTTGTTGTTAGCCCTAGGAGGGTTTGACCTCCAGGCCAATTGGCTGTGAAGGGAGACTGTGTTCAGGTTGGATGGGCAGAGTCTCTGAGCTGCGCAGGCAATCTCAGTGTCAACTATGTCCTATGTGGCGCTCATGCACTCGCGGGTCTCTGTTGGATGGGGATGGCTGCAGACACCTCCAAGAGAAAGCCGCTAGTCTCTTCCCCTTGCCAGACAACTCTGCCTCTCCCCAAATGAGTCTGCACACCCAAAGTCTAGCCCAGGGTTGTAAAATAGATGATTTCCAGGACCTGGAGACAAGTTTCCAGGGGGCAAGTCGCGGGTTTGTGCGACACTCGCACGCAAACTTCTTTTCCCCGCCTCCGGGTTTCTCGCAGACTAGGAGACCTCTGCCGCGCCCCGCTTCCAGGGTGCGTCTCCCGGACCTCAGACCTCGCCTGGCGCTGGGGAATCCGTGTAGTGGGACGTCTCCACCCTCCCCATTGGCGAAATCCATCTGGGGTTGCTGCTCCAGCCCCAGCCCGGGCGCACGTGACCAGGATGGCTCCTAACCTGTTTCAGTCTTCAAGGCTGCGCTCCTGCCGCTCCTCTGAGTCTCAGTGTCTCACCTTTACTCTTATTTGTGGAGTTTTCACTCAGCCAGCTTTCTGGTGACTCTGGGTGATTTTTGTTTTGTTGTTATGTTGTAGTTTTTAAATCGTTGTGCGGGGCAGAACAATAGGTGTTTACCTCTGCCGCCATCTTAGTTCTCCCTTACCCTTACCCTTTTTAAAGCCTCTTCATTCATCTTCTTGCTTCCAATATTTCCCTCTTCACATCAACCAGGTATTTTAAAGCACATCTACTTAATTCCTCTGTATAATGTCTCTTGACTCCCACTGCCTGTAACTCAAGTCCAACTCTTAGCAAAGCACCAGCAACCCCACTCTACCCTTTCAGTCTTTTCTGTTATTTCCCAGCATGATCCTATCCCATCAAACACCCAGCTCGGGAGAACCCTTCAGTAAGACATCCTGTTTTCTCCTTCAGTCTCATCTGTCTACATGTTTGTCTTTCCACCCAAGATGTGAGCTAAGGAGGCAAGAGACTTGCCTTGTTCACCTTGGTCATTTCCATAGGGGTTGCCAGAAAATACATGCTCATATATGTTATATTGCTGACTTGCTCACTGACCAAATAAACAGAATCTCGGGGGGGGGGGGGTGTAATTAACAAAGGTCATTGTATTTTTACCAACTGACTATATATGTAATCTTAACAATTCCTATGGTACAGTTTTAGATATTTTACTTATTTTTGTAATAAACATAAGAAACTGGAGTCTTTGATGTCTTCCTGTCTTCTGCACAGTGAACTGGAACTTAGCTAACCTCTGCCCACACTTCAAGGTTTTCTGGATTTCTTCATCCTTTTTGACTCCATTCCTGGTTCTCAGAGCCAAGCAGGAAGTGACTTCCTCTCCCCTTGAACTTCATAGCACTCACTCGCTGTACCATTCAGATTTGTCAAGGAAACATGCAGCACCTCAGAGGGGCAAGGGCCCTGCACGAGAACACTGTCCCTGCTGTAACATGAATGCATCATGGACACTGGGTATGGAGTCACCTCTCTGGGCCTTCATCTATTCATTACAAAATAGCTGGGGTACATGGCCATTCAGCTTTCTTCCAGCTCTAAAATTCTATGAAAAATGCCAGATATCTTGATACTATTCAAAAACTCCCTAGTGGGGTGGATGATGAAGTGCAAAAGTATAGAACTTTTGGGTCACATTCAAACTATTGAATGGAAGGGATTTGGATGTTATATTCCTCTTCATTTTCCAAAGAACATTGGCATTCTCAAACTAAGCATTCAACCAAAAGATGACCCAGCGGGGGAAGACTTACTGGGCCTGATGCTGTGGGATATATAAGCTATGCTGAGAAATTTGCATCATGAAAAAGCTGGGTTATCACAGTTATTCACAAACTCAGCATTACACACACACACACACACACACACACACACACACACACACACACAAACCAAACAAACCCAAAAAACAACTACTTAAACATTCCTTTTAGTCATAAGCAACCATGGAATTCAAGACATAATTCTTTAGATTAGCCAGATGTACTTCCCCTAGAATGTGAAAAATAGCTGCTTGAATATGATTCCTCTGAGGGTAAGCTATAAATTGTAAGCAATTTGGAAAGAGAGAGGAAGACTTAGAGAACCAGCCTTTTTCTCACTAAATTATACAATTTCATATCTTTTAAAATAATTCATAAAGACATTTTAAAATGAGAACAAAATAACAGAGTCATTTGAAAGGAAAGGAGCATTAGAGCAGGACTTTAAAGAGAGCTTCTGTAGTTGAGCACTATGTTTAGGGCTAATTTTCTGGACAGCTGATCCCCAAAAGGGAGCTTTGACAAGTTCATTTTAATATAGGTTTGTACAAGATGTAAGACATTTACCAAAAGAATGTTCACCAGACAGGAGGAACCAAGATGGTGGCATAGGTAAACACCTATTTGCTGCCCCACACAACAATTCAAAACTACAACTTAACAACAAAACAAACATCATCCAGAATCACTGGAAAGCTGGCTGAGTGAAAATTCCACAAATAAAAGTAAAGATAGGACACTGTGACTCAGAGGAGTGGCGGAGCGCAGCCTTGAAGATATGCCCAGAGAGAGGTTTGGAGTGGTAAAGGGCGGGCGGCAGCAAACCCGGCTGGTTTTCTCCAACGGGGATGGCAGAGGCATCCCACTGCACTGATCCCTCAGTTCCAGGCGAGGTCTGAGGTCCGGGGAAGACACACTAAAACCCAGGCGCGGTAGAGGTCTGCAAGTTTGAGGAGAGTGCACGTAAACTTGGAACAGCAGTTTGCTCGTAAACTTGGAGACAGAAGTGCGAGACCGCACATAGAGGAGTTGTGACTTGCTCCCTCATTTGGGAGACCACCGGACTGCTTTGTTTTACAACCCTGGGCAAGACTTTGGGTGTGTAGACTCATTTGAGGAGAGGCACAGTTGTCTGGCAATGGGTGGAGACCGGCGGCGGCTTTCTCTCAGAGTTGCATGCAGCCATTACCACCAGGCACAGAGACCCGCGTGCCACATAGGGCGGAGCTGACACTGCCTGCTCAGTCTGGAGACTCCGCCCATCCAACCTGAACACAGCTTACCTTCACAGCCAATTGGCCTGGAGGTCAATTGGCCTGGAGGCTCCTAGTGCTAACAACAATAAGCTGGGCTTAACTTCAACAATACTGTACAACCCATAAAGGATTGCAGTAAGAGTATCCACCTCAGGTAACTGGAGAGGCTGAGCCACTGTCCCTTAGAGGACATCTACCACACAAAGCTAATGGACCAACTCAGGAAAGCAGCCACAATGCAGAGAAAAGGAAAGAAATCGGGTGTGAAAGAAATGGAGGGGAAAAAAAGACTAGACATACAGTTCAAAACTATAGTAATAAGGTTTTTCAAGAGGTTCCTAGAAAAGGCCAATGAACTTAATGAGAACTATGAGGAAATGAACAAGACCTATGAGGAAATGAACAAAACCTATGAGGATATGAAAAAGGACCATACACTGACTGAAATAAAAAATATTACACAAAGTCCTAAAAGCAGTCCAGAGGACCGCAAGAACCAAGTCAAAGATTTTAAATACAAAGAAGCAAAATCCACTCAGCTGGAAAAGCAATAAGCCAAAAGAATCCAAATAATTGAAGATAGTGTAAGGGGCCTCTGGGACAACCTCAAGCATACCAACATCCGAATTATAGGGGTGCCAGAAAAAGAGAGAGACCAAGACAATGAAAACCTATTTGAAGAAATAGTGACTGAAAACTTCCCCGACCTGGTGAAAGAAATTGACTTAAAAGCCCAAGAAGTGCACAGAATCCCAAAATATAGGAATCTAAAGAGGACCACACCAAGACACATCATAATTAAAATGCCAAGAGCAAAAGATAAAGAGAGAATATTAAAAGCAGCAAGAGAAAAACAGTTAGTTACCTATAAGGGAGCACCCATACGATTGTCAACAGATTTCTCAACAGAAACTATGCAGGCCAGATGGCAGTGGCAAGAAATATTCAAAGTGATGAGTAGCAAGAATCTACTACCAAGGTTACTCTATCCAGCAAAGCTATCATTCAGAATTGATAGTCAGATAAGTGCTTCACAGATAAGAAAAAGATAGGGAGTTCATCACCACCAAACCAATATTATATGATATGCTGAAATATATTAAGAAGAGGAAGAAGAAAAAGGTAAAAATATAAATTATGAACAACAAATACACATCTATCAACAAATGAATCTAAAAATCAAGTGAATTAATAATCTGATGAACAGGATAAACTGGTGAATATAACAGAATCATGGACATAGAGAGGGGATGAACTGACAATTCTTGGGGAGAAAAAGGGTGTGGGAGGTGCAGCAAGAGACTGGACAAAAATCATGCAACTATGGGAGAGGACAGTGCGGGGGGGAGGTGAGAGTGGAAAGTGGGATGGGTACCGGGTGGAGGGGAGCTATGGGGGGGAAAAAGGGAGGAACAATGTAATTAATAAACTGAACAATAAAGATAAAGAAAAAGAATAAAAAAAAAGAATGTTCATCAGTCAGATCTTCAGTGGGAAATAGAAGGCATGGTAAAATTGGGAAGGGACTAAAGTACAAATACTTGGGCAAGGTATAGGGGAACCATAAGTCATGTGCAGGGGCATAGAGCTGAGCATGGAAGAGCTGTTAGCACCTACAATAGGTTGACTACAGCTCCTATCCCCCAAGCCCCATTCATGTCCATCTCAGGAACCTCAGAATATGACCTTATTTGGAAATAGGGTCTTACAGATGTAAGGTAAGGATCAAGATGAGATTATACTGAATTAGGTGGGTCCTCAATCCAATGGCAATCCTTGTAAGAGACAGAAGAGGACACATAGAGACAGAGACACAGAGAAGACAACCTTTCAAGATGGAAGCAAAGATTGCAGTGAGATGTTTACAAACTAAGGAACATAAAGGATTGTTGGCAACCACCAGAAGAGAGAACCATGGGGATAGCATCTTCCTAAGAACCTCCAGGAAGAGCAAACTCTGACAACACCTTGATTTCAGACTTCTGACCTTATAAACTATAAGAGAATGAGTGTTTGTTGTTGGAAGCCATTCAGTTTGTGGTGATTTACTGTGGCAGCCCTGGGACGCTGACACACCATCCCATCTCTTCAAGGGATTAAAGGAGGGCTAAGAAAGATGTTACAGTGATTAAGAGCTTGGACTTTGGAGTCAGACAGACCCGAGTTAGAATGCTAGCTCATCTATATACCACCTGGGTTACCTAGAACAACTTATTTCCTCTTGTCTGTGCCTCAGTTTTCTTAATTGTTAAATGGCTATTTGAAACTTGTCTCATAGTGTTATTGTGAAGGTAAGAATGGATAATTTATATAAGACACTTAGCACAGTGCAGCATAAAATTAGGCTGTTAATACAGTGAACAACAAATTCATGTAATTTATACTAGAGGCCAATAAATGAAGTTTTTAACCAGATGCAGCCCAGATATGGACAGTTGGCTGCTGGTCACATAGAAAACCAATGTTTTTGTTCAGTCATGCTGGAGTTGAGAACAAGCAGAAATTAGTTTCTAGATCAGAGTCTTTTCAAACAACAAAACTGGGAATCAGTGTTTTCGTTGATCCCACAGTGGATAGTGGCTGTCATATTATTTCCATATTTATCAACATTGCTAGCTGCCTCTAGGGCAAGCATGTCAAACTCAAAGACTAACACGGGCCAAGTAAACAAGGTTTAAATTTATGTTGGCCACAAAAAAACAAAAGCTTCACTTTTCATAGAAACACGGGTTTATTTTGATAAAGACATGCTGAATACAAAGGGCTAACATAAATGAGTAATTGTTAATATAAATTAATAGAACATTTTAATAAAAATGAATAATTTTTCTTGACCATTAACTTACCAGACAAATTACTAAGCAGAACACAAATAAACCTATTTTTTCTTGTTCTCTGAAAGTGAAATATTTCCTGTTGCACACACCCAACAAGTCAATCCAAGACTAATGATGTAGCAATTGGCTGCTAAAATATTCGCTGTTACTATCAGGGTAGAGAAATGTGAGCCTGTGAGTAAGGTGCATAAGGGAAATGAATGCAACAAGATTATACCAATCACTCATTAGCAAATGTTCATTATTAATAATTACGTATAATGGGATATTTTAAAAGTTAAATTATAAAATTTTTATTAAAATATTTCTTACAGAGTGCAGAGGAGGCTCTGGAGGGGTGGAGTGGCAAAGGGAATGCTTCTGATTCTGAATACCCAGTGAAACCACAGCCATGAGCATTTCCAGGACTGGCAGGAAAATGCTGCAGTGAGTGAAGAATAACATCTCGAAATGAAGAGAGAGCCCTAGCCAGTTTGGCACGGTGGATAGAGCGTTGGCCTGTGGAGTGAAGGGTTCCAAGTTCGATTCCGGGTAAGGGCACCTGCCTGGTTGTGGGCTCGATCCCCAGTTGGGGGTGTGCAGGAGGCAGCTGATCAATGATTCTCTCTCATCAATGATGTTTCTATTTCTCTCTCCTTCTTCCTTCCTTTATGAAATAATAAAAATATTTTTTTAAAGTGAAGAGAGCGGAAAGGAGGAGAGAGAGATTAAAACCTTAATGATGAAGAGAATCATTGATTGGCTATCTTCTGCACAACCTATGCTGGGGATCCACAACCTGGGCATGTGCCCTGACAGAGAATCAAACTGTGACCTCCTGGTTCATAAGTTGACGCTCAACCACTGAGCCATGCCAGCCAGAAAGAATTATGTAAGAAACTGAGAATAGTTATTGCCCCAGGGAGGGGAACTTGATGGCTATGCTGCAGAAATACAGAAATGAAAATTCTGACTCTCAAATTCATATGGCAATCAAGGGGCCCCAAATAGCCAATCTTGAAAAAGAACAAATTTGGAGGACACACACTCCTAATTTAAAAACTTACTACAGTGCCCATCAGCAGATGAGTGGATTAGAAAACCATGGTACATATATGTGACAGAATACTACACTGCTGTAAAAAAGAAAGAATTTTTACCATTTGCAACAGCATGGATGGAACTGAAGAGCATTATGCTAAGTAAAATAAGCCAGAGAGAGATAAATATCACATTATCTCACTCATTTGTGGAATATAATGAGCAATATAAACTGATGGACAAAAACAGAACCAGAGACATAGAAGCATTGAACAGACTGTCCAACCTATGAGGAAAGGCAGGGGTTGAGGGAGTAAGAGATCAACCAAAGGACATATATGCATGCATATGAGCATAACCAATGGACACAGACAGTGGTGGTGGGGGGGGTGAGGGCATGTGTTGGGCAGAGGGGAGTGGCTGGGGAGAGGCAAAGGGAGGAAAAAGGAGACTCATGTAATACTTTAAAAATAAAGAATTCAAATTAAAAAACCCAACAAAACGTTTCTTAGGTACCATTATATTGTCTGGGCCACAAAAATATTCATTGTGGGCTGTATGCAGACTGTGGGGTTCAAGTTTGACATGCTTGCTCTAGGGTATTACTTAACAGTCAAAATCAAAGGCTAAATGAAACGTTCTCTATGTAAACATGAATGAAAAATTAATGCATATATTATAGTAGCTGTAATGGATAGTAATCTAGTCTGATTAAAAATTTTAATGATGTTATCTAAAACTAGAAGCCCAGTACATGACATTTGTGCATGGGCAGGGTCCCTAGGCCTGGCCAGTGATCAGGGCCTATCATATTCCTTGCCTCCCCACCTCCCCGCCTCTTCCTTTCCTCGCTCCCTCAGAGCCCAGCTGCTGCTGCTGCTGGTCATCCGCCATGTTCTGCACTGCCCCCTGGAGGTCAGCACATGTTATAGTGAGTGACTGAACTCCCAGTATCCTGAGAGGACACTTTGCATATAAGCCTTTTATATATACAGACTAGAGGCCTGGTACACAAAATTTGTGCATAGGGGTGTGTGTGTGTGTGTGTGTGTGTGTGTGTGTGTGTGTGTGTGTGTGTTCTTCACCCCAGCTTGCACCCTCTCCTATATGGGGCCCCTTAAGGGATGTTCGACTGCCCACTAGGATCGGGCCTAAATGGGCAGTCGGACATCCCTTTCACAATCCAGGCCTGCTGGCTCCCAACTGCTCACCTGCCTGCCTACCTGATTGCTCCTAACTGCTTCTGCCTGCCAGTCTGATCAGCCCTATCCACTCCCTGCCAGCCTGATCAATGCCTAACTGCTCCCCTGCTGGCTCAATTGCCCCTAACTACCCTCTCCTGCTAGCCTGGTCCCCCCAACTGCCCTCCCCTGCTGACCTGGTCGCCTTTAACTGCCCTCCCTTGCTGGCCTGGTCACCCCTAATTGTCCTCCTCTGCTAACCTGGTCACCCCTAACTGCTCTTCCCTGCAGGTCTGGGTCCCCTCCCTGCAACTGCTCTCTACTGCTGGCCTGGTTGATCCCTACTGTCCCCCCTGAAGGCCTGGTCCCCCCAACTGCCCTCCCTGCAGGTCTGGGTCTCCCCCAACTGTTCTCCTCTACCAGCCTGGTCACCCCCAACTGCTCTCCCTTTCAGACCTGGTTCCTCCCAACTGCCCTCCCCTGCTGGCCTGATCACCCACAACAGCCCTTCCCTGCTGGCCATCTTATGGTGGCCATCTTGTGTCCACATGGGGCAGCCATCTTTGACCACAGGGGGCCAGCCATCTTGTGTGTTGGAGTGATGGTCAATTTGCATATTACCTCTTTATTATATAGGATTATTTGTGATGGCTTAATACATAAAGGAAATTCCACTTTCATTCTTACTGTTGTGCATTTACAGATACATGATAAATACTAAGAAAATGGTAACATTTTTATTTTGAGTATAATTAACACAAGGGGGACAAAAAAGGAAAAACAAAGAATTTGGTCCTGAACCAGAAGCCCTCACAGTCACACACTGAAACTATAAGATTTTGGACATATTGAGGACCTACCACATTTCTGATATTTGCAGAAGCACACTACACAAAAGAGGACTTTTGGTGCCCAGTGGAAACAGCCAGGCTCATTCTGGCAGGCATTAGGAAACAGTTATTTCGTATGTGCTGTCTAATGATCTATCTGAAAGCCAGATGGTTCCTTTGCTCTGAAAGTATTTGTAGATAGGATGGATTTATTGAATGTCATTATTAATGAGCTGGGTGAGAAAAGAAGTAATTGTTTAAGTGACCCAGCATGCTTTCCAAGCAATGGAATGGCGATATTCAGGGGCCAGGCTGGGAAAGGGAGTGACTGTGCAAATCATGTTATACAAGGATGCTGGGCTGCCAGAGGCAGGAAGCCAGCGGAAAAATCCATGAACCTGAATGCCTGGCCACAGCAATGCTGAGAGTTCATGTTGTGAAATGTGAGCCACCATCACCATGGAGCCCAAAGGTTTCCCACCCTGAAAGTCCATCCCAGGACACATCCTGCTCTTTGGCCATGAAAGGTAGAGATGCCTGGGGATCAATGCCTCCTGTTTTGGCAAAGTGACAACATCTATTCTTCTACATGACCATCCATTCTTTTTTTTTTTAAAATATATTGTTATTGACTTAAGAGAGGAAGGAAGGAGAGAGAGATAGAAACATCCACAATGAGAGAGAATCATTGATCGGCAGCCTCCTGCAAGTCCCCCACTGGGGATCAAGCCCACAACCTGGGCATGTGCCCTTGCCTGGAATCGAACCTGGGACCTTTCTGTTTGCAGGCTGATGTGCTATCCACTGAGCAAAACCGGCTAGGGCTCCATCCATTCTCACTGCTGTTGAATGGTGGAGAATGCTGGGACCACTGGCCATATTTTACTGTGTGAGTTTTGAGGGAGAACATATGCTAATATTTTTATTAGGCTTTCATTGGATTTTCTCCATTTCTGCTCCAACTTTTTCTGTCTTTAGTCCCAAACCCTTATCCACCTCTGGTCTTTCTGCTTTCTTTCTTTACTATATGACATTGTTTTTTCCAGGAAATAGAGTGGGTGACCTTTTAAAAATGTCAATTAATCTTCTGGTTAAACTCCCACCCTCCCATCATCAGCAGACACCAACCTTGAAGGCCTGCCCCCCAATAAACTGGCTGAGCCGATCAAGCTCACTCAGGAGTTTCAACTGACAGACAACAGATTAAGGTGGCATAGAAAATAGCCCTGATTATCCTGCAAATTGGCAAAGGCTACCCTTTGACAGAAACCAGGAAGAGAGGCTGGGCAATATTTATGTGAGAGAGCTTGATCTCAAACTGAGCAATGAGCCCTGAATTAGAGATAAGGAAACTGAGGCTCACAGCAGGAATACAGATGCATGTCTGAATGGACCTAAGCCCCTGCTCCTGCTGTTGTCCACAGTGTCTCCTGCTTTGGGGCAGCCTGCATCCCATGCTCAGGCCGCCATGGCTTCTGTGGGCACAAGGGACTTGAATGACCTTGCTGACCATTGGACAGCTGCAGCTTGGAGGTCGGGAACAGGAGTAACCACCACAAAAACAGCAGTATGACCACCACCATCTGGCAAGGGGCCATTGTTTTATTATCATTTTCAAAGAACTTTCCCTAGGACGCCACTTGTCTTAAATAAGCTCTTCAAGGGACAGACCACTCCTGCATCTTCAGAGGCATATAGCCGATGCTGGTACCACACACAGTGGCACTTAATAAGCGCAGATTACCGAGCCTGGGAGACCCCTCGCTTGGCTCCTTAGTCGGCACGTGGCCCTCCCAAGTGAGTGAACTTGAGAGCTGTCTGGCTCTTTGATCTGTCACTTTGTTTTCCCCAAGCTCAGCCTTCGGGGCAGCCAAGACCAGTGACCTGACCAGCTAGACTGCCTTGGGAAGGCGAGGGCGACATCGTCAGCTGGCTCAGAGCCCTGTGCGTGGAAGGGTAACTTCTGGCTGGGGCCTTGTTTGCTATGGAATACAGACTTCCCTTGGGGGATTCAGGCATGTTTTCTTCTTTTTTTCCTTTTTTTAAAAAATAAAATAAAACAAAGCCGAAAGCCTGCAACCCTGATCTAAGTGGCATCTGCTGACTTTGAAGAACACAGACTTACTCCTTTCCTCCAAGCACCCTTGCCATGGCACAGAATGCCATTAGGTTTAATCATGAAAACATGAGGGAAAAGTCATCCGTTTTAGTAGGTATATTTGAAGTTGTTTTGACCACAGTCCCTCCGTGTTCTCTGGCGTTGCTGATAAATCTTTATACTATAACTCCAATTCCTGACCCTCTTTGACCCTCAGTTGTACTTATGGATGACGCCTGGAATTACAGTAACCAGGGGGCCAGGTTCAAATACATCTGGTTTTACTTTCATGTTTGCAAAGTTGGAAAGCAGGAAGTTCTGATATTTATTTGACTTTGGAAATGCATGCATGCCCTACCTTTCTCCAAAGAAGAAAGTCGTTGTAAAGTGATACATGAAAATCACAAGAACAAGGGGGAAAATTAGGGGTGCAAAGAAAAGACAGGTGGGAGGTAAAGCAGACCTAGAATGAGGTTCGAAGGAGAAAATGCATGACCATCACAACCTACTTACCCCTGAGCACGGGGGACCATGCACTTCTAATGTTTTAAAGCTGACATTGGAGTTATGCAAATAACAGCTATATTTTAGTTAAAGATCACTTGTTTGGGAGTCAATATAATAGATTTTAGTAATTCAAACAGCAACTACTTATTAAGTGCCTAATGCATGCCAGGGATGACACTAAATATGTCCTCTATACACATGAGGGGTACTTCTCCTAAGGAGGGCCCTGAGCAGCACTTTGCCCATACATGGTCTCATATCCAAAACTGTGCTGTTAGGGCTGACCTCCACCCTGTCTTTTTAGGAATTCGCAGAGCTACTGTGTTCTGTGTTTCTGAGACCAGCAATTCCCAGTGTTCTGATTCTATCTCTGAGCAGTTCGTTGGGAATGTCAACACAGACCCTCCTGAAAGTCCATCTTGGACACGATTTCAGGTTAGGAGGCCAAGGTAATCTTTAAGTTGGATGAAAATTAATTAAATAGTAAGAAAACTGATCCTTTGGGAAAACAAACATTACCTTCAAAATCATGCTGGTTCTACGTTGCTTTCTTTTAATACTTGTAAAATCATCTTTAGAGAGAGGCAGGAGAAAGGTTGGGATGTCAGGTTGATTTGAGTTCAAATCCTGCCTCTGCCACTTTTCAGCTGCAACTCAGACAAGCTAATCTCCTTGAGCCTCAGTTTCTTCATCTGCAGAATGGGCACAATAGGATCTACTCTAAAAGTGTGAGGGCAGGTAAAGGAGATAATGTAAGTAATACTTAAATGTTGTACCTGCCTTTTCTTGTGTTTTTTCCCTCTTCTAGTTAACTTTGCAGAGCACACTACCCTCTTTACAGAAGCCATGTTGCCAAAGAAGGAACAGGGTCAAAGGTTTTCCTCTTCAGAAAGACCTCTACTTATTCTCCCTCTTTATCTAGGAACACAAACATCTATAATTCTTCATCAAGGCCGAGGGAGAAGCAGCAGCCAGGGGAATGAGAAGGGCCAGCAAATCCGTCAAATGGCTGATTGTAGCTGCCAATGTTTGTTGCTGCTGTGGCATCTTGTGGATGGAGTGAGTCATTCACATTCTACTGATATGGGGGCTCATGGTCTGTGCTAGAATGGCAAGTTGGGGAGTCACCAACCTTTATCTTTGTTTACCCTCCTGTTGTGACTCCTTTTCAGAGTCTGTTTTTCTTCTTAGGAGATGATTCGGCTCATTACCACAGGCCTTCCTGGCTTGCTAACCAAATTCCTATTTAATTGGTTTCCATGTTGTGACCTCGTTCCTGAGACTCCAGATACTTCAGAGGTCATCAGACTTCTCGGGTTGGGTTACAGTGACATGTGACAGGTGAGTGTGGAAACTTATAAGGGGCTGCCAGGATATCACAGCAAACACTGAGAGTGTGCTGGGGAGTGTCTACAATAGCTGTCCACACACTATGTGCCAGGACAGAGTCTTTGTCCCAACTCAACCTGTGCACTTGGTCTTCTGTAGAAAGCATGGTGTAACCATCTTTCCTATCGTATCTTATGTTTGGGTCTTGAAATAAACTAGGTATTGATCAAGCTCCTTAGTGCCAGCCAGATCACCTAATTACTACTTTTTCCCCCCTGGTACATTAGCCCATATCATAAATTTTAACTACATGAAATAGAAGTGTCTAAATCAAGCATTCTCACTTTTCTCATGGCAGGTGGGACAAGTCATTGGAGATGAGGTCTGATACTACCTATAGGGGGTCATTTAATTTTAATGTTCCTATTTCCTTGTTTTTGCAAACATGGGAGTAGATGAGCTTGCTAAAGCCCTTTCAAGCATAGCATGCTGAGAGAACGAGCATGAAATTGAATTGTATCACTGAGAACTAATTCAACGGTTCACTCATAAATAAAATAACAAGCTGTTATTTTCCACTTTTGCTATCCAACTCTAAGAAACCCTGAGCATTTGTGTTCTTGAAATATTCAGTTTAGCTACCTTAAGGGCAAGGCTCCTTTTTGTTGGGACAGGAGGAATTTTCACCTATTTTAAGTGTGTTCACAAGGATAAGCAGAACTATTCCAGCTCTGCTTCTGGTAAAAATGTCATTTATTCACATATGAAAAATATAGTGCATACACCTTAAATCAAATCTCACTGACTCTCCTGTAACACACACCATTGCCTTATTTTTGACCTGTCCATATCATTGGGCTCCAGAGCCCCAAGTCCTATGGAAGCCCCATTTTAAGAAGTGAATGTGCCGATTAGGTGAAACCATCTGATAAATTCCATTCCCTTCTTCCTAAAGCCATTTGTAAGTTTCACTTAGAACCTGAATTTCTTTCAGCAAGGGTGGGGAGAAGTGGGCCCTCAGAGCACTGGGTTTTTCTGCTGAGCCATTAACAGGGGGTTAGAGCCACAGCCACTGAGCATCATATGTCTTAAGCTTGGAAGCAATAACAATTTTTTGATCACACAACACACATGGTCATGGAGATGGGGAAGATTCAAAGATTAAAAAAGAGATATGTCACAGGATCGACGGGTCTTAGATTGCCAGATGGCATCTCCCACAACACTGTCCGTGGTTCTGAACCCAGCTAGGTGCTTCTCTAGGAAGTTGGCTTGGAGGGAATTTATACCCCTGTTGCTAGGCCTGTGATCAGCATCATGAGAAAAGAGGAAATGATGTTTTGTGGGTGTGGGCACAAAACAGTAGGATCGAGTGAACCCTGGGACTTCCTGGTGGCTCACAACATTTTTCTGATATGCTCACGGTACTTCTATGAAACACTGCTAAAAAAAAAAAAAAGAACTTCCAACAATAAGTATTTAATAAAACAACTAAAAAAATTAAAGTATAATTGACACACAATATTATATTTATTTCATGAGTACAACAATGTGATTTGACATCTATATACCTTATAAAGTGATCGCCATGACAACTCTAGTAACCTTTCATCACTGTATACAGTTATTATATTACTGACTATATTCCCTATGCTGCCCATCACATCCTTGTACATATGCAGTGCTGCTTTTCAAATGTTCACCTTCTTTAAACACTTCTTGGTAAAGGAGTGTCATACACTGTAGAGTCCCCAACAAAGGCACATGACATGATCCAATGTGCTGCAACACAGTATTGAATCAGAATTAATGTTATGGTATCTGGCTGGTTACTGTATTTTTCTATTGGGCTTCTGTACCAGTAGTTGAAATAAAGTTGAACCCAGAGTAGATTAAGCGGCAAGAAAACTTACTGGCCCAGACAATGGGAAAGATTAAGTTTAAGGGATGCTCAATCCAGAGTACAAGCATCATCAGGTTCCATCTTTCAGCACCATTGCTCTGAGTCAACTAACTCCCTACAGCTTCAGGCACAAATCCTCACAGCATCAGGTCCAATGGTCTTACCCAACATGCTGCACATATCCTGGGATCTGCTCTCTTCCATTGGCCCAAACTGGATCGTGTGCCCATCTTTGTACCAATCATTGGCATGAAGGCTAAGGCTTTGACTGGCTCTTGTGTCAGTCATAGGCTCTGACCCTGGGACCAGCACAGGAGGTCTATTCAACTTGATGTACTCAGAGAGGGAAAGAAGAGTTTCCCCAAGCAAAATGAGAACGATATTACTAAGAAGAGAGAATGGATGCTATGCAGTATAAAAATCATGTTAACCAAAATAGATCACATGTTTTAGAGGAAAAAAATTGGTCAAATATATTCTCTCTGATTATTTCTAAATTAACTTTACAAGCATTTGAATCAATCCAGGAATATGCCCTTCCTTGTTTTAAGACATATTTGAACTTACAGCTTATGTAGAGATGTATGTAAGGGAGAATGCTTTCATTTCAGCATATGTGCACTTGCATGCACATGATGCAAATCTTTACATTTTTGAAAGCTTTACTTCCATTTTTAAAAATGTTTCAGGCCCAGCCAGTATTGCTCAGTGGTTGAGCATTGACCTATGAACCAAGAGGCCACTGGTTTGATTCCCAGTCAGGGAACATACCCAGGTTGTGGGCTCGATTCCCAGTAGGGGGTGTGTAGGAGGCAGCTGATCGATGATGTTTCTCTCTCATAGGTGCTTCTATCTCTCTATTCCTTTCTCTTTCTCTCTCCTAAAATCAATAAAAACATATTTTTTTAAAAAAATTAGTTACTTGGATATTATTAACAGGAAAATAAACCCAATAAGAAAAACAGCTTATTCTACACATTTCAGTTGAAAAATAACACCTAAATCTATCAACTTTTAACCAAATTAATAGCTCTCATTAAATATCCAGAAGTGGCTTTGATAGGAAAGATCTTACTCCTCTCAAAGGCAACACGTCACACATTATGTAGACTCATGCCATTGCCAAAATTAAGGTGTTGAATATAAACTCTAGTTCGTTAATGAGATGTTTTAGATTTATTAGACATCAACACAGACTGTGTTTACCTGCTTTATGATGATTCAGTGGCAGTTTCTAAGTAAGTACGTATGTTTGAACTTTCTCCAAGTGACTTATTAGAATGGGGACTTTTCAGATAAAGGTCAAAATATCCATAGAGGGAGGGTCAATGTAGCAATTTTGCACACAAAGTAGTTGACAAAACTCACAGAAAGAACATAAGTTGACTCTAAGATTTAGAATCATATTTGAATTCGTGTTTCCTGATAGATTAGCATCCACCAGAACCACATGTATCCAATTTCCATAATGATTTTGAGCTGAGCTGATTTGGCTGATTGCCAACATGAGCTTCATGCTCACCATCATTTTCTGCTCTGGAAAACATACATTCAAAGCCTTAGATCCAGACACTCATAGGCACAGACAACAGAATGATGATTACCAGAGGGGCAGGGGTGAGGGGCGATAGAAGAAGGAAAAGGGGGAATAAATGGTAATGGAAGGAGACTTGACATGGGGTAGTGGACACATAATACAATATGCAGATGATGCATTATAGAATTGTACACCTGAAACCTGTATGATTTTATTAACCAACTAGGAGCCCCGTATGCGAAATCGCGCAGCTCTGCCCACCCACCCACCCACCACCCTGCCTTGACACCCGAACCTCTCCACACAGAGCTCCAGTGTGCCTAGCCCAGTCCCTGACCCCCCTAACCTTCTCTGGATGCTTCAAGCCCCACTCTCAGTCCCTCTGGTCACCTCGGGCTGGTCCCACTTTCTCCAGGTGCCTCCCCACTTCTGCCCTGTCTCTGGAGCAACAAGGTGGCTCCATCCTGTCATGGTGCCGGAGGAGAGCATGGAAGCTTCCCGCCTGCTGTGCTGTGCTCCTTCCCTTGGCAGGTGGGCGGCGGGGCACTCTGAGTGCGAGCAGGACTGGTGAGGGGGGCGCTATGGCTCTCACCCTTACACTCTCCAGCATGGGATGGTCCTGCCTCCTCCAGGCACCTCCCTGCTTCTGCCCCATCTCTGGAGCAACACCCCACCAGGCACTTGCAGGCAGGTTCCTGCTATCAGTCATTATGCGTTATGGTGTCCTGACCATTAGCATATTAGCTCTTTATTATGATGATATAAGTTTAGTAAAAGAACAGATACAAAAAATGTAAATATAAATGTGTATATCCACTTACTCAGTATATATGCATATATTCCAAAATGTTAACAAACTCTGAATGAAGCTCTGTAGGAAATCTCTATTATATTTTTGCCAACTGTCCTGTCTAAATTGATTTCAACATAAAAACTAAAAAATAAAAAGTGAAAGGCTATACTAAGAGGCCAAATGACCTGTTAAAATGTTTAAATAAACAAGAAAAAACTTGCTATAAAAAAGATCCAGACATACTAAACACAAATATAAATTAATCCACTTTCGCAAATGCCTCTTAACTGTAACAGTGTACACATTGGGTGCTTTGTTAAAATAGTAAAAAATTTTAAAAAAGTAATAGATTTTTGTTGGTTTTTATCAGTCATGAAAGGGCTGTAATGCTATTTTTCTGGAAAGATGTTCTCTGAATGCTGAACTTGTCTCGTTACTCAATCCATCTGCCTTCATCCCTCAGCCAGATATGCAGACTTTACAGTCCAAAGTGGAATCTTCAACCCTCCCTGCCAACAGCTAATCCCATGCGTTGCACTAACATTCAAATATTGCTCCATTAGAGCCGAGATGACTATTTTAAGCACACAGAAATTTTTACTAAGTTGAAAATTAAGAGCCAAATTTGAAAAAAACATTACACACATAAAAATCCCCCAGCTCTGACTTTGATATGCATCAGAACTGTGATTTTGGATTTATTATGAGATTTCAACACTGTTGTTTTTTCAATACAGATTTCACTGTTTCTCGGTTGTGGTGACAACGAAGAGATGTATTTGTGAATTATGTGGACCACAGATGAGTCTGGGTGGAATGCATCCTTCCTTGGGAAAAGAAATCACTTTGGGGGGAGCATTCCCAAAATGTGGAGGGTCAACAGGGAATTCCAAGATGATTTTGGAAATGGCCAATAGTCTTTATAACCAGTAGTGGAGCCAAGGGCTCTTAAGCAGAGTTGGACCCAGCTTCCCAACCATAGCTCTGGGTATGGCTGCCAGTCAAGGATTCTTTCTGTGTTTACCTCACTCTATGTTCAGGTGGAAAAAATTGATGATTTTAAAAAGGAATCAGATATCACCCTTGGCTTCTTTTCATGCGCCAACCTGTCATACCACTAGATCTGTTTTTGTGCATGTGTCTTGTTTCTTATGTGGAAATAGTGCTATAGCAAACCTCTTGGCTTTGCAGAAAACCACTTGTGAGAAGTTGATGCTTTAAAAAGAAGACATTCATTAGATTTAATGAAAATTTTAATGAGAAAAAATTAAAGTAATGCTTAGTGATTTTTTCTAAATACTAAAATACTATATGGTGATTATATAAATTTAGAAAATGTAAAGCATGAATAAATGACAAATGTTCCATAATCCCACTTGTCATGCATAAGTAATATTTACATTTTATTGTATAAGACATACATATTAAACAAAATCAGGATTGTGTTCTTTATACTATTTTATTTCTGGCTCTCATTTGAAAATCATATATTTTCTGACAATAAAGATCTTGTGAGCACATGACATTTTTCTGGCTACATTGTGCTCTTGCAGATGGATAAACCACAATTTAACCTTTCTCTAGTTATTGTATATTTGACTAGAATGAGGTTCTATGTTAAGATATATAATCCTTTAATAGACATCTTTCATGTGAACCCTGGTTATACTCTTATTACCTATTCATAAACAGGACTTAGAGGCTGTTGATTGCCAAATGGCTCTCCAGAAAGTTCTATCATGGAAAACGCCTATCAGCACAATAAAAAAGTGTCCCTGCCCCCACCCTCCCATCAACAATGAGCACTGAGTTTTAAAAATTGTTTTCAGTTGGCGACGCATATACTAAGATTCATTCTGGGGTGGGGATTGAGGGAATGAATACATTCCCAGCAGAGGCCCTGCTTGGGCAGTGCTCAACAGTGGACAGAGGCTTCAGCAGAGAGGCAGCGTGTGGACCAAAAACAAGCACAGTCCTTGGTCAGACATTCTGGATTCAAAACCTGGATATGTAACTCATGGGCTGGTGGTCTTAGACAAGCTACTTAACCTCTCTGGGTCTGAATGTCTTCAACTATATAAGGGGAATTGTAATAACATCACAGGGCTGTGAAGTTTAAGTTAGATAATGCATAGAAGGTGCTTTCATTGCTAGCTTACCAAGTACCGTTAGGCTTTCCCAACTACAAAGCCATGGAACACCTGGGTCCCAAGAGGCCTTCAGCAAAGGAAGCCATGCTAAGGGCTGAGCAAGGAGTCTGCTGTTCAGGCAAAAAATTAAGGGAGTAGAGGATACAGTATCCGATGGCTCACCTCATTGAATCACACTCACCCTGCAGCTCTTGTTTGCCCGAAGAGTGTGTGCACGTCCTACACCATGTCCTCTGTGGAGGCCTGCCCTGCTAGCTCATGTCCACTAAGTGCCCTTTGCAGGCTGAAACTCCCTGCCTGAGACTCTCCTTATCTAACTAAGTAAGCTGTTTAGGAAAGGAAATCTGTTGGGAGATGACTGATGCCAGCTTTAGCACCTAATTATGAGTTAGCAATAAGGGCCAGGAGAGGTAAAGACAGGCTGCTCTGTCCCTTGGGCAGACTGCCTTTCAGGTCTGGAAGAACAAGGTCCTTAGTTTCAGCCTTTATCTAGACTAGCAGAGTCAAGGAACCGAAAGTCAGTTTTTCTCCTTTGCATTTAGTTGGCTAAGCACCAAGTTGTCTGATGCTATTAACCCTTCCTTAAAAACATCTACACCACCCAAACAAACCCAAACCCCAAAATGATAGCATATCCTCATCCTGGTTAACCTACTTCATAGATTTAATTACTTTACCATTGGGTTTCAGGTATCTCAGGTTCCTGCTTTGTTTGCAATTACTAAGTCTGGGCTGAGTTTTGTGAGTCAGTGAGGGGCTTGTCTACTTGGACCCTCCCAAAGAGGAAAAGTAAGCAAGGTTTCAATAGCTTTACGGTGCAGAACTCTAAGGATGATAGCTGTCAAACTGGGACAATTGGTCAATCCAGCCTGTTATCCACAGATGGAACTTTCCTGAATGAGTTGAAAGATTAGAAATAGGAGTTGTCATAGACCAGCTTTTTCATCCCATATGTGCATTCTCTTTTGATTGTTTCTTTCTTCTTGTGTACATCATATTTGGTAAATTGGAGCCCAAGGTCCCTCTCCTCACCTCTCAAACACCAAGTGAAGTCAGGATTGCCCAGGGCCTGGTGAATGGGAAACCCTACTTGTAGGCCTGGGCCCTCAAAGCAAATTTAACACTCTGAAGAGACTTTCTCCTTTAATAATCAGATCCTCTCCTAAGTTATTTGCAGTCTGCAGGTTAGAAATAATTTTATTAGCTTGTACTTATTGGAAATTAGGCTTAAATTCCCTGTTTGAAATATATTCCTCTTTCCAAAAGGTGGGGTGTAATTCCCCTTCCCTTGAGTGTGAGCTGGACATCATGACTTGTTTGCTACAAACAGAATATAGTGGAAGTGACAAAGGGGACTCGGTCATGAGCGGCATTGCAATCTGAAGCTATGGGGAAGTTGGGGTCCTGTGTGCCATGCTGAAGAGCCGAGACTAATCTTGTAGGTTGTGAAGAAGCACTGACATCTTCAGGGAGGGGAATGGAATGACGATGTGTGAGTTCTAGCCTAGTCACTCCAACTGGAATGAAGTGGTAGAATCTGATGGGGACAAGACTGAAGTCAGCAGGACCGGTAGAAGGGGAAGGCATCAGAGAAAGAGGACAGGTGATAAATATCATGGGATGGTTTCAGAAATAATAACTTTGGAATTTAAGTCAGAGGCATGTTGATAGATTGGATGTGGAAAATGAGGAACTCCTGTTTCTAATGCAGATCTGGGTAACACTGGAAATAAATAATGAGAAGCAAGTATGTTGGTGGGGGGATACTGAATCAAATAGATGAGTTCAGTCATCAGTGATCCTTAAGTAGAGGGAAAATTTGGGAGTCATTGGCCATAGAGAAGACATGAATGTTGGGATCCTAAGAGATGTGCTACCAGGAAGCAGAGGGAGAGCAGTGAGCCGAGAATGACACTAGGGAATACCAGTGAATGCACAGTGGAGAATGGGGAAATGGTCACAGCGAGATGAGAACCTGAGAGAGCATGCTCAAGAGGAAGAGTAAAGAACTTCAAAGAGAAACAGTGCCTCAATAAGAGAAGAGTTGTAAAATGAACACTGCATACAACAAGAGGACCTTTTGTTGACTTCAAGAACAACAATTAAAAAAAGCAGTGAGGGTAAAAGTCTTTCTACTGTGGGCTACTGTAGGGAAGAAGGTGAAAATAAAGCAACGGGTAGAGTTATTCTCAGACTATTCTTCCACCAAATTTGGATGCTAAGTGGGGAGAGAGACTGATAATAGCATACTGTTAAAGCATTTTTTTAGGTGAGAAGGAGCCAGAAAATAACTGAGTAAAAGAACCAACAGAGTAAGGTCTTTGAAGAAGCATACGGGAAAGGGGTCAATGTTGGGGTTGGCCTTGATTCTAGGCTGGACATCCCATCCTCTGGTGCTAATTTTCTATGTCGTTCCTGTCTCTGTTAATAACTGACATTAATCAAAGTGACATGGCTTCTGGCATTTTCTGGAAAATCTGGCTTAAGCTATGGTTGATGGCACAAAACAGAGGAACTAAGAATGAGAACAGGCACACACACACACACACACACACACACACACACACACACACACACAGTTTCCATAAAGCAACCCTTTCCTGTGTTCTAAAATAGTTTTCTTAAGTGTCTTACTAATCAATAGGACTAGGTATTATTATTATTGCTATTGCAGATACAGCTCACCAAATTATTTTGACATTTTCTTATTCCAGTACTGGATCTAATTATTTCTTGAATTATCCATAATATTTTTCTTAAACACAATATTTAATGGATGCTTTATTACAATGAGCAAACTCTTCCATTCTGACTATGCCAGATGTCTAAGTAATGGTCATGAATTGATGAGTTCAAAATTGTTCAAGTAAAATACCAAAAACCCAGTTGGAATGTCCGCTAAATGAAGACTGTCTTCGTTAAATACACCCGAGAATTTCATGCTCTTCCAACACAATAAGGATCGAGGGGTGAGTTGAATGATCTGATATCCCTCAAATTAACTTTCTGGCTACACAATTACTGAACAAAATAGAACTCCCAGCATTACAAAAGCAATGACCCAGACACTGGAAATATGGTCTCATCAGTGCCCCTGCCTGAGTGAAAGATGAGAAAACACATTCAAGATAAAAATAAAAACCACTTTTACTTTCAACCACATGTGATCTTTCCTTCTCTCCAAACTTTCATGGGGTAGTAAATCAGACTTCTTATTAGAATAAAAGAAAAACGTGTGTGTGTGTGTGTGTGTGTGTGTGTGTGTGTGTGTGTGTGTGTGTAAGAGAGAGACAAACAAATTGTCTTCAGGAACAACAATAATAAAAAATTATTAAATACCTACTCTGTATCTAAGGGACTCGCTATAAGAAGGTGATGCCTTCAAATGGCAACTCATTTGGGGACCAAGGCACAGCAGCCTAAAATAAGGAGTGATTCAAGTTGGCATCCAGCCAGTCTAAGTGAGTAGCAGAGACCGGGAAGGTGCAGGTTTTATGAGAGTGTGATCTAGCAGGGTCCGTAGCCATGGAATGTCTCAGAAGACACAGGAGGAGAAACATCTATATTTCAGAAAAGGAATGTGGGTGAGCAAGGGATAAGTCCAAGACTGTACAGTTTCTCCAGGGTGTGACCAGGGCAGAAGAAGCAGAGAAGAGTGATGGGGCTACATGTGAAGAGGAAGGTGTGGTTCCTTGGGTACAACAGTTAGAACTTTTGATGTGAGGAGTGTGTGTGCGTGTGTGTGTGTGAGTAGTGGTAGCGGTAGTAGTACTGATAGTTAATAATAAACATGCTCATTTTCTTCATCATTAAAATCTCATCTTGTCCTAACTAGCGTTCCAGAAGTACATATAGTACATTAACTAAAGGGAGATAGAACTTAAAAGATGATCTTAAGGACAATGTAGTGTAATAGAAAAAAACATCGGGGTTCAGGTTAGGCTATCTGAATCCTGGCTTCAACCTTGTCACTGCTTACCCTCCTGCCCCAGACAACTCCTCTGCCCACCTGCTAAGCGATTTCTTCATAAAGGCAGTATGGATTAGAGGACCACTAAATCAGAAACCTAAGAGTTCATGTAATAGCATTTACCTCATAGGGTTGTTGGGAGCATAAAATAACAAGGCAGGTAAAACACTTATCACAATGTCTGGCATATAATAAGCACTCAAAAAATGTCAATTGCCTTTGATGTGGTAGTGTTAATAATCATTTTAGCATTTGGTTTTTAGATACGATTATATGTGACTCAACACAGAATTCAATAGACAGCCTGTCCATTTGGGGATTTGAGTAATAAACTGGAATTTTTGGGAGTCTACTTACAATGATCTCATAATATTGCCTATTTCACCATAAAACTAGCATACATTGATTCCAGGATATTCTGTCCCACACTTTCCAAGGTACCACTGTTTTCCTTACACTCGAGAAAAGTCCATATGCTAACAATTGGAAGGAGCTCAGAAGCATACCTGACACATTGCAGCAGCATTACTGGAGTATTAACTATATTACTCCTGTCTGGTCACTGTTGGAAATGGATGGCCCTCCAATTCATTGTGGATGTACTGACCACCCACAACAAAGACAGGCATGAAGATGGGTGACAAATCCTGGTGTCTTAATGAATTAAAAAGCAAGCAATAAATAAACAAAAACCTCAGGGGATTTAAAAGAAACAAGAAAATAGTCTTCTTTTGAAGAGCTCCACAGCCCTTCACTCACCTTCTAGAAACCTGATCCTTCTCTGAGAGCATTATTACAATATTGTAAAAACATTCAAACACGTTGGCTGGGGCAAACCTATAGGTCGTCCGTTCACTCACCTACCGGTGACTCATCATCCAACTAATGTGCTGAGAATGAGTAACTTCTGCATTCTAAGGATTGGGGGAAGGGATGTGCTGACCAGGCCAGTTCATTATGGCCTCTGAAAAGGACCCAGTGGACACGGGCTCACTGCTCACTTTGGCTCCCAATCCTAGCATGTGCCATTTCAATTGAGTTTGATTTAAAAACCTATTTCCATGTCATTTTCATCAACTGGGCAGTAAATAAATACATTACTGACCCCCTACACCTCTTCACTTAATGTTCTTATGTTTTAGTCTCTTTATGTGGACAGTGTCTAGAAAGCAGGATTTGTATCAGAAAACATGGTTAGCAGCACATCAAATTCATTCAGTGATAGGGCCAGGCAATACCTGAGCCAATAGCCTTCTTAACCTTCAAAGCTGCCGGCTGGGAAGGTTCTAGCACCAGGCACCACACTTCAAAGACCATGTTTGAGCAGAAAGAAATGGGAAGTAACATTTCAATAACTTACCTTCATTTTTCTCACTGTTGATTCAAATCCTGTGACGTATTATGATACCTACTCTGCAGACTGAAGAAGCATTCTCACCAATGTTATGGTTAATTAACTTGGATTAAATATACCAGAACCAGGAACAGGAGGAAGGGGAGTGCACATGTCTGTCTGATTTCAACATTCATGTTCAGAACTCAGAATATAGAGATTTCATAGCAAACTTTCCTCCTGAGAGAACAGTCCTAAAAAATAAAGCATTATTCTGGAGGCTATCTAGGACTTGTTCATTTCCCCCAAACCCCTCAATGCTGTGTCTGCCTGGAAATTGGAACCTCCTGTCTGGCAGGTCACCGGTGCCCACAGGCTTCAGAGCACTTTCCCGATGGAGGGGCGAGGAACCAGAGCCAGAAGAGCAACATAAAAGGGAAGTGTTGCATTTGATTGTTTCCTTTTCATAATATTTTGAAATCTTGATCCTAGTTTTCTTACTCCCCAAGCTATTCTTGGTTTCCATTTCATTATGTTTAACATATGTTCAAATAAAATCTTGAAAGACAAGAAAACAAAAAGTAGCTTACAACTAGAAATTACATTTTATTCTCAGCACAGTAAGTCCAAAGGAAATGGACTGTTAGAATTATTAGGTTGAAATGAAATGCCAGTGATATCAGAGTACATGCATACGGATTTCCCGTTACTTCAGACTTTGAATCTATATTTGTCTTTTGAAAAAAAGAAAAGAAAAATGGAAACCAAGGCACATTTTCTATTAGAAAACTTAAAATAATTAAATCCTCCCATGTAAGACCAGTTATTTATTAAGAGAGATTATATAAGGAGAATAACTCTTTATTTCCTTATATTATTTTAACCCACATTTCATTTCATATATATATATATATATATTACACTAACTGTAATGACTATACATAACTCCTCTAATGAAATGTAAGCAGCCTTGGCCAGGTAGCTCAGCTGGCTAGAATGTCATCCTGATAAGCCAAAGTTGAGGGTTCGACCCCTGGTCAGGGCACATATAAGAATCAATGAATAAGTGGAACAACTAATCAATGTTTTATCTCTCTTTCTCTATTCCTCTCTCTCTAAAATCAGTAAAAAATGTGAGCAATATAAAAAAATTAAGTGATTTGGTTTTAACTTTATTCATATTTATTCATATTCATATTGTGAAACATAAAACTAGTATATATTCAGGGTAACAAATGTTTATCACCCAGGTTGAAACACAGCATTCTTTCACCGGCATTCTAAAATTCCTTCTCCATACCACATGTCTGCTCACAACTATAAATTTTTAGGGCATGCAATTCAGATTGCTGTAGTTTTGCCTTTAGTAATAATAAAATCAAGAGCATAAAGGAATCTTGATGAAGAGAAGGTACTAGAAAATGTTGAGACTGTCAAAGTTGGTGACTGTAGACTATGTTAAGATTTGACAAGATGATGGTACTCAATTAGCATTAGCTCTCTTTTGCACAATAGTAATTACAAGAACTCAAATTTATTTCACACACATCAGACCAGCAGACACCCCAAAGCTTGATATAACCAAGTGTTGATAAGCACATAGAGCAACAGGAACTCTCATACACTGTAAGTAAAAATTATCATAATCATTGGAGAGCAGTCTGCAATGCCTAATGAAGCTGAAAATGTGCCTGCCAATTACCCCAGTAGCTTGATCAACTTCTCTAACTACAATGAGGACTGGATCACTGAGAAATTTGTGTTCCACATACAAGAATGTTCACTGCAACATTTTCAGTTAAAATTTTAGTTAAAATTTTGGAAATAAACATCTATCAACAAAAGAATGAATATATAAATTGTGGTTTACTCATACTAAGGAAATATCACATTTTGATCATGTAAAATACAAAAATCAAGCTATGGAAGAATAGGTACATTCATATACCATTTATGTCAAAATCTAAATACATGAAGATAGTAGTATTTATTGCCAAGGAATACATACATATATCAGCATAAAGACATTTCTGAGAAATAATACAATCCAGATTTGGGACAGAATGTATTTCTTCAAGGGGGAGAAGGATATAGAGACTTTCAATTGTTTGTAATATTTTATTTTTGTCAGGTAGATACAAAATGTTTTCATAGTATGTAAAGGGTCTGAAATATCTTATTTAAAAATATGTTTTGAATATATATAGAGAGGAATATCAAGTCTAGCCATTACTAATAGTGAGACTTTGGTCAAATTAATCTCTATGAACCTTGGTTTTTACATTTGGGAAAGTTTTGAGATTTCAAGAAGTCTTTGTGTCCCTTCCCTGGGTTCATCATCTTCCTTCTTTCAGTGTCTCCCCACTCACCCCCTTTCCTGCAACATAACCACCATCATCACTAGCTCTTCTTATTTCTTGTCAACTGGATTCATTCAGATTCTGTAGCATGTGTAAGAGGGACAATGCAAGAGGGAGATTTGTACGTACAAAAGAAGAGAAGGTTATCTTAAGCTAGGGAAACAAACTTTCTCAGAAAAATGAAGATGAGAGTAATAAAGTGCCAGGAGAACCACAACTTGCTACAGGAGATAGTGCAGAAAACAAATGAGAAGAATGATGGATATAAAGTAACGGTGCAAAAATTACATCAACTGGGCATCTCTCCTTGTTTCTTAACATGAAATCAAGAGAATAAAAAAAGAGAATACTTTGTGTTTTTCTTTATTTCGCTAGCTTATAAAATGAAGAAAGCAAAATAATTTTTAGTGCCAGTTCTTGGGTAAATTTGGGAGACCTCTGACCTCATCTGCTACGACTTAAAAACTATCTTTGGGTTTGGGGTTTTTCCAACCATTAATGTCATTCGGTTTGTATTAGCTCTGATCCATTTTCAAGCTGTCATTTTTCTAATCTTGTCCCTAAATTCCAAACTCAGAATTTGGAGTGCTCTATATTATATTTATAGTCTCTGTGGCACAATGCCAGCCAAAGCAAGGTGACAAATACTTGGAATACAGCTGCCAAGTTTCTTACTTTAGCAAGAAAATAATTTCTGTATTCAAAAGGAACTTGGCTAACCCCTCTGTTTTCAACACATTTTTCATCTCACCCATAAAACTTATAGTTGAACTACATAATGTACCTTAATGGAATCCAATAGACAGCCCCACTCGTTCCCTAGCCATGTGCCATTGGGCAAGTCACTGAATATTTTCTATGTTTCCTTCCCTACCTGGAAAATGGAATAATAATAGTTATTATCCCATAGGGGTATTATGCAGACTAAATGAACTATTATTTTAAAATATCATAAAGAGTGCCTAAAACATATAAATGCAATTTGTATTTCTAAATGAATATGGTTATAAATAAGCTACATGGGCAAAACAAGGTGATATTTTGCAAAACATACTGGTTTTCATTAAATATGACCAATAGATAATGTGCCTAAAGATTTATAGTCTTGCATACCAAGGATGTCAAGAATGATGAGCACATTTAAGTATATTATAAAATAGCTAGAGTAAAAGTTGTGAAATGGATGAGTTCATTCTCAAAAACCCAAAGATAGTTCCCAGACCTCAAAGAACTTAAAAAAAAATTCCTCTTCAGTTGCCAAAATATACATGCACATTTGATTTCTCCATTTCTATTTCTAAATGCCTCTGATAAAGCCATTATTCCTCAGAACTTAACTCCATTAAACATAATCATAAACAGGTTTGTATCTGTTACTGAGATACTTTGAAAAGAAACAAAACAATGCTAAAAACCAAGTATTTCAGCAGACATCTCTTAAACCTGCCACTCCTGCCTTCCCTCTATAGAACATACGCCTTTTCTTGGCTAGCTTAAGTATCACAAATTTCCAAAAGAAAAATTAAAGGACATGAAAATATTTGTACTTAATTTTGAGAACTATTAACCAAAGTTACTGCACGTGACAACCTGAAAAATCAGTGCCTAACAAAATAGGACAACAGAAAACACCCGAAAGCCAGCCACCTGCTGTGAAAACACTAGTGAAACTTACATGCAACTTCTTACAAAAAGACTGGATTGGCCTGACAGGAAAGAAGTTAGAAGTCTATAGTGGGCAGATTTCTATAATAACCCCATTGGTTGCCACTCCTAGTATTTGTATCCTTTTGTAATCCCCTCCTGTTCTGGGTAGGCTGAGTGTAGTGACTTATTTAGAATCAATAGATACAGCAAAAGTGACAGAACGTCATTTCTTTGATTAGGTTATAAAAGACTGTGTGTCTATCTTTCTGGTTGACCTTTTCTAGCATCGCCTAGGCTTACATGCTCTGATGAAGCACATTGAAGAGCCTACTTGAGAAGAGGGGCTTCTGGACAATAGCCAACAAAGACCAAAGCCCTTGAGCAACATTCCACGAGAAACTGAATTCTGCCAACAGCAGGTGATCTTGGAAGCAAATTCTTTCCCAGTTGAATCTTGAGTAAACCATGGTCCAGCTGACAACTTGTTACAGCCCATGAGAGACACAGAAGAAGAGAACCCAAGCAAGCAGCGTCTGATTACACACCAACAGAAATCAAGATAATAAATATGAATTAATTTAAACTGCTAAATTTTGTTACACAGCAATAGATAACTGCTAGAAAGTCTATCAACTAATGATGAAAATCTGATAAGGCATAAAGCTATTTGCAATAACACCATCCCAATTTTCCAGGGCATCTTCTGGTTCCTCAAAACCTCTAAACTTCCATTTGTCAGTTTGAGAACTAAAATAGTAAATTCTTGTTCTTCCAAGTTTGTATGACCAAATACGCTTTAAAATTCACATAATAGTCAAATAATCATGATTTTCAACTTAAAAAAATGCCATATTGGACTATAATTTCTGGTAAGCTTTTTTTATTTGTTGTTTTTGAAATATAAAATTAATTTATAGTAGCAAAACAGGCTTTTTCAAATTCTATATGCCCTTCCCCCATGGGAAACTCTAACTGGCCAATTCTCCCTGATGGGTCACACCCACTCCCTACCTCTTGAATCCGCTTTAATGGACTTAGTTGCCTTTAAAAATCAAGTATAAGTTTGGAGCCATAGAATTTTGAATTCTGAGATAAACCTCTAATTTCCTATGATGAATAAAACAGTGGAAACTAGGAGGCATTATAAGTAACTAAAGGCCTGGTGCACGAAATTCATGCACGGGAGGGGGTGGACGGAGGGGTGTCCCTCAGCCCAACCTGCACCCTCTCCAATCTGGGACCCCTCGAGGGATGTCCGACTGCCTGTTTAGGCCCAATCCCAGTAGGACTGGGCCTAAATGGGCAGTCGGACATCCTTCTCACAATCAAGGAGTGCTGGCTCCAAAATGCTCACTTGCCTGCCTCCCTGATTGCCCCTAAACCACTTCTGCCTGCCAGCCTGATCATCCCCTAACCACTACCCTGCCAGCCTAATTGATATCTAACTGTTCCCCTGCCAGTCTGTTTGCCCCTAACTGCCCTCCTCTGCTGGTCTGGTCACTCCTAACTGCCCTCCTCTGCAGGCTTGATCACCCCCAACTGCCTTTCCTTGCAGGCCTGGTTTCTCCGAACTGCCCTCCCCTACTGGCCTGATCACCCATAATACCCTCCCTTGCAGGCCTGGAAGCTCCCAATGGTCCTCCCCTGCTGGCCATCTTGTGGTGGCCATCTTGTGTCCACATGGGGGGCAGGATCTTTGACCATATGAGGGCAGCCCTCGTGTGTGTTGGAGTGATGGTCAACCTGAAAATTACTCTTTTCTTAGATAGGATAGAGGCCTGGTGCATGGTTGGGGGCCAGCTGGTTTGCCGTGAGGATGTCCTAGATCCAGGTGGGGGTTTCCTTGGGGCATGGGGCTCCTGGGAAAGGGACCTGTGGTGGTTTTCAGGCCATCCATGCCCTCCAATGACCCAAGTGGAGGCCCTGGGATCTGGGATTAATTTATGTTCTACAATTGAAACTTCATAGCCTGGAGCGAAGCCAAGCCTTCTGCTGGCTCCATGGCTGTGATATAATTGAAACATTGTAGCCTAGATTAGAGGCCTAGGCCAGCCAGAGCTGCAGAAGCTTGGCTTCCTCTATCGCTCGGACAACCCTAGCCTCCCCCTCTCTCCAGCTCTGTGGCTGCCACCATTTCTGTTGGGATTATGTATCTTCTATAATTGAAACTTTATAGCAGTGAGTGGAGGCCTAGGCTGGCAATGGTAGGCAGAAAGCTTGGCTTCCTCTGTTGCCGGGGAAACCCAAGCCTCCCTCCTGCTCTCAGTGGCTGCAGCCATATTGGTTGGGGTTTATTTGCATAATCTGCTCCTGATTGGATGGTGGGCATGGCTGTGGGTGTGGCTTGATTGGAGGTGTGGTCAATTTGCATATTAATCTTTTATTAGGTAGGATTAGGGCTGTGATGGTGAACCTATAACATATGTGTCAGCACTGACACACATAGCCATTTTCGATGACATGCAGCCACATGCGGTCACATGCAGAGAAGTATGGGGCTGCATGCCTAGAAGGACGCTTCATCCTTGGCTACTGCACGACCAGGTGCAGTAGCTGAGGATGAAACATTTGCTGTAGTATAGTATGGGTACTCTGTGCCGAAGGTCTATAGGCCAAAACAACAGAACTCCAGCACAGAGTGTCTAGTTCTGGGACTTCTGGTTAGGCCGTTTGGGATCTTTGACCTCACTTCCGGCTAGCAGAGCAGGGAGCAGCGACATGCCACAGGGGATGCACCTCTGGAGGCCCTGTGATTGCCATTACCAGCAACCAAATAACCACAGCAACCATCATCCAATCTACTGTTCTGGGGTGCCGTGGATTTCTAATTGACCATCATTACTGAGATAAGTGAGGGGAGGCTGGGAGAGGTGAGGGCCTGTGCTATGGGTGCCATTTCCCACCATTAGAAATAGTGGCAGCTATCTTAATTTATACAAGTAACGTCATTTTGCAGCATAGTGCAGACTCCATTTCACCACTATTACTATTGTGCATCCTTATTAACCCCTATTTTTGCTTATTAACCCTGCCCTTTCATAAAAGACAGTTGCATGTGCCATCTTGTGGTCAGTTAGGCTAGTTAACCCCTAATTGCCTGCAGAGCTAACAGGCTATCTATAATTCTATCTTCTGTCACTGCCCCCCTAATGGGGAACCCAAAAAATAAAAAACCAAGGTTAAGTAAAGGTAGAGGTAGTAGCAGTAGCTGACCCTTTCAAGAGACATGGACCGAGATGTATGGCATTATAGAAAAAAATGGCAGATCATTTTGTATTCTATGTACTGAAACAATAGTAAGCAGAACGTGGAATATAAATAGACATTTTGAAACTAATCATTCCCGGCCCTTGAAAAAAAGTGAGGATGAAAGGAAGGAATACGTTTTCAGGCAGCTACACCTTTATAACAGCCAATCTAATTCCATCCTTAAATTTATAAAAGGCTCTACAAATTTAACATCTGCAAGTTTGAGCATTGCTCACGCCATAGCTGAGCATAGAAAAGTACTCAGTGAGGGAGAATTTATTAAAGAAACTCTCCTCAGATGTCCACCAATTCTATTTCACGATATGCAGGATAAAGATGCAATCATTAAGAAAATATCTACTCAGTAGAAATATCAGAAAAGACCAAATAATGAGACTGAACACAAATGTACAACATCAATTAAAGGGAGACATAAGTAATTGTAAATATTTTTTTATCTCTCTTGATAAAACTACTGATGTCACATCACATGCTCAGTTGTCCATTATTGGTCAATATTCTGATGGTCTCACAATGAGAGAAGAGTTGATAAAGTTAGTATCAGTGCCAGTAAGTACATCAGGAAGCAAAATATGTAAGGTTGTTATACAAATACTCTGTGACCTAAGCATTGATATCTCTAAAGTTGTGTCCCCAAACATGGTGGAGAAAAAAGTTGGATATGTCAAATTGTTTATGGAAGCTATTAGACATCTGATTGTGCCTTTACATTGTATTATCCATCAGGAGGTTTTATGTGCCAAGGCAGGATTCACCGACTTAAACCACTTAATGTCAGTTGTTACAAAAATAGTTAATTTAATAGCTGCTCACCCTCTTCATAAGCAAGAATTTTCCACACTTTTACTGGAGGTTGATTCCACCTAAAGTGGACTGCTGGTGTACAATAATGTAAGATGGCTGAGCCGAGGCAAAGTTCTTGAGCACTTTGTGGAGTGCTTTGAAGAAATTAAGATATTTCTTGAGGATAAGAATCTGAGAAACTTTTCTCAGCTCAATGATGATAAGTGGGTCAACACCCTGATATTTTTTACAGATCTCTCTATTCATATTAATGAACTGAATTTAAAGTTACAAGGTTTTGGAAAAGGTATTGACATTATGTTTGGATACATAAAAGCTTTAGAAAGTAAACTTAAAAATTTCAAGTGAGATGTAGAAACTAAAACTTATAAGTACTTTCCTCAAGTAACAAAGTATTTTGAGAAGGCCAGTGCAGCTGTACAAAATGAAATGGAACCCTTGCATATAAAGTACCAGCATGTTTTAGACTCGTTACTTGACCAGTTCAATGATAGATTTACTCAATTTAGAAGCCTAGAACAGACCATAAAAATAATTAAGTATCCTGACATAGTAGTCTACAGTAGTTTGGAATTAAATGGTTTCCAATGGATGCAAATGGATGATTTGGAAATGGAACTTGCAGAATTTCAAGACAGCATGTGGGCTCAGGTGTTTGCCGACTTGAGGTCAAAGCTTGAGAATCTGGAAAGGTGCCACTTGAAGAATCAAGAGGAGTGCCACTACGAACAGGAAATTTGGAGTGTCTTGAACCGATTACCAGACACTTTTAGCACCATGAAAAATATAGTAATGGCTTTACTCACAATTTTTCCCTCTACGTACTTTTGTGAGACCTTATTCTCAGTGTTAAATAATATCAAAACCAATAAAAGAAACATATTGACAGATGAAATTAGTAGCACTTGCTTGGCTTGAAGTATACAAATTACCAACCTTCAATTGAAGGTTTAGCCAATGAAATTCAACAACAAAAAAGTCACTAATAGGCAGGTTAGTTAAAGAATTCCCCCTCTCCTACACTTATCTTAGTTCACGGCACCCCACACAAGTTAAATAATATTAAGACCAACAAAAGAAACCGACTGACAAAGAAGTCACTAAGCAGGTAAGTGAAATAATTAGATTTTGGACCTTTTCTCCCAGACTGTTCTCCCAGGCAGTCCGGGAGGAGGTCTGGCTGGGTCCCCTCTTTTCCCCTTCCCCTGGCCCCAGTCACAGGGCACGGCTTACCCGGCTCCATTCCCCCCGAGCCTGTGGACCCGCCCGGAGACCCCCAATAAAGCCTGATTAATTCGCTCACTTATTCGGACTCCCTGCTTGCAGTTTCTCTCACGGCGGTGTAGAACCTTACATTTTGGTGCCGAAACCCAGGAGAGGGGTTTTGTGACCCGTACTGGTCAGACCGAGGTGAAGCGTACCCCCCTCTCCTTCTCCTCGCCGCCTTCCAGCACCTTGGACCCAGAGGCTCCACCGACTTCTCTTTGATCTGTAAGTTTTTCCGTTCCGGACTCCTGGAGTCCTTACTCCTCCCTGGACCCCGTGTCACCTGCCGGGGCTTCTCGCCTAGACATGGCCGTGCCGAGATTCCCCTCAGTTCCGGACTCCTGGAGTCCTTGCAGGAGATGATTGTAGGGGACGCCTTCCAGTCGCCTCCCTGCCCGCTGTTCCGTCCGGAGGCAGATATCAAGGGGGGGACGCCTCCTCCATATCTGTTACTCCTCGACACTCAGGGGTCCAGGTTCCCCGCCCTAGAGGAAGGTCATGGGTGCCTCTGAGTCCAAGATTGATCCCCAGACACCTCTCGGGTGTCTCCTCCAAAATTTTACCAAATTGGGATATTCTCAAACCCTCACAAGAAGAAGCTCATCTTCGTGTCCCAGGTCGCCTGGCCTCAATATAATTTAGATAACCAGTCCCACTGAACCATGCAAGATCTGGACAACTTCTGCCGGAGCACCAGGAAAGGACATTGAGATCCCATACATTCAGGCTTATTGGGACCTCTGTTTTCACTCTGACCTCTGCTCCCACTGTTCTACCCACCAAATCCTCCTTGCTTGAACCACCCCTCCCATACCGAACCCCCTCAGACTGCCCTTCTCTCTGTCGCTCTCTTTACTTTTCCGACCCAGCCGTTATCTCCTCTCCTCCTCTCCTTCTCCTCTCCCTCCTCCTTCACTACACTGCGGCTGCCCCTTTTCTGCTCCCTTCCGCCGCTGCCGCCAGGCCTCTGTGGGAAGCAACTCTCTACACCTGTGGGAATTAACATCACAAGACCAGAGGCTGCCGCGAAGTGAGAGAACCTCCTGCCACCCCAAACAGCTAAAGGGGAATTTCTGTTTTGCCTTACTCTTTTGACCCTGACCACGTGGCCCTTCATTCCCCTGGGGGCCACCATCTTGGCATGGCAAGTCCCGCCCCCTCTGGACCCCACCTGGTGTGGCTGCCCACACCAGGCTCCTCCTCCCTTGGCCTGCCTCCTGCTCCACCCCGCCTCCCCTCCCTATCTTTATGCCTCAAACCCAGGTCCCAGATCCGAACATGGCATTTAACTCTTAATTCCCCTTGGGAAGCAGGCAGAATAGGCCCGCCTTAGAAGGTGAGCCTGCAAACCCAAGCCTTGGGAAGCAGATCTGAGGCCCACGAACTGTGCGTGGTGGGGGTGCAACAAGAGGAAAAGCATCTCCTGGAGAATGCTGCACATGCAGAAACAAGGCCACCGACTGGACAAAGCCATGCCTCCGGCCCCGACCTCCAACCAAGTCCTGCGGTCAAAACAACCAATGGAAAAGTGACTGCCCCTGGGAAAGTGACGGGCCCTCTGTGTCTCAGCACAGAGGGGCCATCCTTCCAGGTCCTGACCAGCCGATAGCCATGCTGGAAATGGCTGAAGACTGCAGATGCCCAGACTCCACAACCCCATCACCCACGCCGAGCCCAGGTTAATGCTCCAGGTAATGGATAAGCAGGTCTTCTTTCTGGTCGACACGGGTGCTACCTTCTCTGTCCTGCCTTCCTTTGCTGGGCCACTTTTCCTTCGTGATCTTAGTCCTGGGTACTGATGGCAAATCACCCTTCAGCTCTGAAAACTTCTCTGGCTTCAGTGCCTCCTCACCCTACCCTCTCCCCTGCTCCACCCTTCCTAGGGAACAACTTTCTTGCTGGCACAAGCTTATCAATTATTTAATGGAAGGGGCAAGAATGGTAAAAGGACCCACTATACCAGGCCACTAAAGAAACACCAATAGGCCTCCTCTTCTCACCCTCCCTTGTTCGCCAGGCTTTTTCTAACTCCAGGATACCCTTCTGGCATCTCTCTCCCTCTTTCCCAGACATCTCTAAACCTTTCCAACTATTTTACTAATGATAAACAGGGAATGGCTATGGGGGTCCTCACCCAGCCCCTAGGGCCAGCCTGCACACCCATAGACCATCTGTCCAGACAGCTTGATCTCACGGTTCAAGGATGACAACCCTGCCTCTTGGACTCTGATTGCAGCTGCTGTTCTCACCAAGGAGGCCCAGAAGCTCCCTCCAGCAACCCTTACAGGTCTTTCCCACCCATAGACTATAGGACCTTCTGTGCCACCAATCTTTAATTCTCCTCCCTCCGACCCCATTACATGTAGGAAATCCATCTCCTATTCCTCAAGAATCCTGACATCTCCCGAACCCAGTCCACAGCCCTGAACCCAGCCACTCTCCTCCACCCAACCTGTGGCAATGCACTCCTGCCCCGACCTGCCCCCAGGTTGTCAGAGGCTCTCTGAAATTCACAGCTCTTGGCTGGACCCCCTGCCCATGGGCCTGACTGGAATCCAGGCTACACCAAGGAACCCCACCTTCTTAAACCCTGTTTTAGACAACTGCTCCAGGAACACCCTGACAGGTTTCTACCCAGGCCAGGACCAGCCGACCACGGCTCCTAGGACCAGCCCTCCAGCCTGGAGGACTCGGTCCTCCTAAAGAACCTCACCCTCCCTCAAGTTGTATTTCAGCTCCAGACCCAGAAAAGCAGCAAAATCAGACAAGTGACGCTGTGACAGCCTCAGAACCAGCTTTTACCTCCAAGTGACTCAACTGGATCGCTTTTGAGACTTCACCAACCAGTCCCTTGGGGACACCATGGTGCTGCACCCTCCTTAAGCATGGAAAACACCCCGTTTTTGGCTCACTTACTCCATGGCTCCTCTCATTAGGCACACTGGTATCTTTAATTTTGCTCTTTGGCCCATGTCTCATGCATTGTTTCACTAGTTTCTTGCAGACGTTTGCCAACCAGAAGATAGATCTACCACTGAATTCAGAACCCAACACCAGAATCCTTGAGACTCCAGGTAGATGCCCCTAACGACGCCCCCTCTCAGCTGGAAGTAGCTACGGAAGATGGACCGTCGCCCCCTAGATCTTGCCTGTAATCTCAATTATTTTTTTAATATTATCAGAAGCCTGGAATGATAGGTAACCCCCCCCCCAACTGGTGGGCGGAGTTATGATGTAATTGACAGAGACATTGAGCCACCAATCAAGCGCATACCAGAGTGTCCTGTGTCCCACCCCTTCTCATTCCGTCCTGGGCCCAACCCCTGCCTGTTCGGGCAGTTAAAAGTTGTCTCAGTGTGCCACGTGGCACCTTTTCTCCCAGACTGTTCTCCCAGGCAGTCCGGGAGGAGGTCCGGCTGGGTCCCCTCTTTTCCCCTTCCCGTGGCCCCAGTCACAGGGCGCGGCTTCCCTGGCTCCATTCTCCCCGAGCCTGTGGACCCGCCCGGAGACCCCCAATAAAGCCTGATCAATTCGCTCACTTAAAAAAAATTAGATTTTGGTTTATTAAATACAGTTATACATTACAATTATACATTTTTGTTATTTAAAGTATAAATATCACAAAATTATGTTTTTTTTCTCGAAGTGACACAGTATCTGAGTTATGCTCTGTTTTTTGGCCAATTTTGACACACCAAGCTTAAAAGGTTGCCCATCACTGAATTAGAGTATACTTAACCCCCCACTGTTATCTCTGAAAAATTGATGGGCTTACTATTAGTACTCTTATATTTGCTGCATAGAGAAAGGCAACTAAATATTACAATTGTATTTTTTGTTTTGTTTACTTGTTTGGGGTTTGTGTGTTCTTCACATTGACTTTAACTCAAAGGAGCCAACAGCTCAATTTTTCATCCATTATCTGAGAAAATTATCTACAGGATCCAGAAGGCAGTGCAGTGTAGGTCTCTTATAAATAAATTGGAGTATTTCAGAGTCAAACATGTGCCAGTGAAGTTGATTGAGCACAAATTTTGTCCAGATTTTGGTTGGACTGTGGTCAGCCTTATTTGTTATGTGGGTGGTAATAAGGAGGAAGGGGAAGGGAGGCTCTGTTGTCATTGTGTGTGTGTGTGTGTGTATATATAAATATATATATTTTGCAGGGGGAATGGTTTTTTTTTACTTCTTACAGTTTCAGACAGTAGTGGTTTAGTTTAAAGTGCCAATGTAATCCTTTACCCCATTGATTTTCATAAGCGCTTCCACAAATGAAATCAATCTTTCTATGTTGCAAGGTCTTACTTCTAAGTGAATTCAAGTTCTAAAACAGGTGTCAGCAAACTATGGCCTTCTTCCAGTTCTTAGAAAGTTCTATTGGAATGTAACCACCCCTCATTTACATATTGCTTATGGCTACTTTCATACCACAAGGACAGAAAGGAGCAGTTGTGACAAAGACCATATGGCCCATAAAGTATTTAATATCTGGTCCTTTATAAACAGGTTTGCTGATTCCTGTTCAAAAACATAATGACAGAAACTCTAAGGAATAGATAGTCTGTCCAGCCAGTGCTTTACAATAAAGTAGAGAGACCTGTTAGAAAAACAATGAGTGAAAAAAAGAAAAAAGAAAAACAATGAGTTATCTCTTCCATGGAGGAAAAATGAGTTATCTCTTAGTTATCTCTTCCATGGAGGCGGGGCTAAATTTCGAGTCCAGAGAATCACATTTGAATCTTTACTTCAACCCCTTTGACCCAAGAACCTTGGGCAGGGTTCATTAAAGTTCTCTGAGGCTGTTGTTTCTCATTATACAATGAGATTAATATCTGACCCATTTCTCAAGGTTGCTTGATTATATAATTTATATGAGACAACTTTGTAAAGCAATCATTTTTTTTCATTATTTACTGGTATGTCTACCAGTAAATTTAAGTTGAGGAATTAGGTGCAATCATCTTGAGAGAATTTATTTACTTTAAAGACACAGAAGAAAATCACAACAAATGCCCTGATGATGGAAACTGAAAATAAGTACGAACAGAAGAAGGTGAAGTTTATAACACCATGCCAGGAAGATTTAGGACAATCATATGCAAAATTGTAGATTAAGTTATTTCCATGGAGCTTTTAATATGGAGATAGTGGGATGTAGGAATAATTTGGAATAAAAATGGATTTACTAAGAACAGCACTTTCAAATTCATTGTTTTCTTGGAGACAGTTGCCAGCCTCATGGAAATGAATGCAACACATTCCTAGCATATCCAGATTTCAACAAGACATTTAACAGTCTCTTATGATCTCCTTGAGAAGCTGGAAAAACAGTGATGTGGAGGGAAGGTACCATTACATCCATTGTTCCAAAGAAGACCAATGGATTGAAATGCATTGTTGGCCTGGAAGTTCTATATACTTATTAATGACTTGGACAAGTTAAATGATAGAATTGGGATTTAATCCCATGTTTTGATGACAAGTCCCACTTTCTCTTCACTATGCAAGAGCTGGGACAGGACCCAAAAGAATCAACAGGCTATAAAGAATAAGCCAAATCTAACAAGGTAGCAAGTATACTGGATTCTAACAACCAATTTCAGAAGGTTAGAATGGAAAGAAGGAACTCGATAGCAGTTAATGAGCAAAATTTTTAAGTTCTTAGCTAACTGTAAATTAAACGGATTGCTCTATGGTACAACTTTATAAGAGATAAGTAAAGATTATTCGGCCATAAAAAAAGAATATCCTAGGACTTGCTACAACATGGATAGAACTTTAGGGCATTATGCTAAGTGGAGTAAGTCAGACCTAGAAAAGACAAATGCTGCATAGTCTCACTTATGTGAGGAATCTAAACAAAACAAACTCATAGCAACAGATCAGATTTGTGGTTGCCAGAGGCAGGGGCAGAGTGTGGTTCTGTTATAAGATACATAGTTCTGGGGTACATGTATAGCAAGGTGACTATAGCTAACAACACTGGTACATTTGAAAGTTGCTAAGATAATAGACCTTAAAAGTTCTCATCATAAGGAAAAAGGTAATTTGTAACTATGTGAGGTGACGAATGTTAATTAAACTTATTGGTGATCATCATTTTCAATATATATGGGTCAAATCATTATGTTATATACCCTAAACTTATACAAAGTTAGATTCAATTATATCTCAAAACTACTGGGGAGGGGGAAACAAGCTTACTTCAGTAGGCCTAGGGTATCCAGAAAGGGGGCAACAGTCCTGATGAACACTTTGTTCAGACTTGCTAAAGGGTAGGAGTGAGTCCAAGGTGTCTACATGTCAGGGTCATTGATAACTGGAGCTGTCTGACATCTATCAGCAGGAGGGGTGAGGGGTTGTGAGAGTGACCCATGGGAGGAAGCAAGCTTGAAGAGGGAAGACATAGATGATACACTCACTGTATCCCAACAGATGATATGATGTGATAGAGAAGACATTCTACCTTCCCCAGAAGGTCAGAATTAGCCAATTAGTCAAGATGCCAGAACATAGTTTTCCAATTAATTTTTTAAAGCATTGCTGACTATTAGAACTAGCCGACCCTAAAAGAACGGTGCCTTCTTGGTGTGATTTGGGTTTCCTGTTGCTGAACAGTGTCTTGTATGTGCTTCTATGAAAAGCCCTGTAGAATTTAGGTGGCGTTTGCACAGTATGAGATCTGACAACCTTTTCAAACATGAGTTTCCAGAGTTTCTATGAATAAGTAGTCCATGTAACATGATACATTAGTTCTCATACAAAGGCAGAACTCTGAATCTCAATGCAAACCTAAAGCACCACCAAGATGAGAAATATTACATGAACTGAAGACAATGGAATTTTTAAATAATATATTATAGATTTTTTAAAATAATACCACAAGGGATCAGGAAAAATGATACTACCACTTTAATAGGACTGATGACAAAGTCATTCTTAATGTTCCTGTGCTCTGTGCTCATGTGAAAAATGAAATATACTAAAAGAGGCAAGCCCTGTTTTAAAGAATTTATGAGATATTGCTGGGAAGCTAGTCACAATGTAAAAGGTCTCTGGCCAAGACAGTTTAGGGAAGGCAGGACTGAAGAGTGCTTTGAAATGGTGTCGGATTATCACAGACCACAGAGCTCTTCCTCCCTGAGGGCAGTAATTCTGGCTCTGTCTTCCTGAGGCCCCAGGTACCAATGCAGCAGGCTCCATGTTACCAAACCTTCCCTGAAGCTCTGCCTTGACAAAGTCCCTCTTCTCTTGGCCACTGCTGGTTTCCTCATCCTGGCAACCCTCTTGAACCTCACTATGGAGGAAGACTGATTCCTCCAAGATCCCGCCAAACCCAGGCCACCCAGAAGTGACCTCTTCCCTCTTTTCAAAAAGTATTTAAATTTTTTTTATGGAACAAGCCAACAAGCATAATTAGCCTTCTCCTCAGAATGATGGCTTCCTTCTTTGGAAGTCCTCAGTTTTTCTAGTCCAATCCTAAATGTTTCATACATTAAAAATTACCTAGGTAATAGTTAAGGTCAAAAGGTCAGGTGGGCCCACAAAGAATGACAGACACACACATTGAGCCCATCTAAGGTGATCTTTTCATCTTATGAGGTTGATTAGTGACCCATCTGGGCCAAGACATCAAGCCTCTTTACTCTCAGCTCATAGTTCTTCCCTTGAGAAGAAAGGTATCCTTTTTATGAGACCAAGAACATTTGCACTGATATGAAAAAAATAAAATTATATGGAGACTTCCAGATTGCTCTGGTTTCCATTGTTCAAACATATTCAATTCCATCTGTCTTAGTTCAAGCTTCTAGAACAAATTAACAAAGACTGGGTGGCTTAAGCAACAAAAATTTCTACCTCAACAGTTCTCAAGGCTGGGAAGTCCAAGATGAAGGTGCCATCAGATCTGGTGTGTCCTCACATGGCGAAAAGTGGTGAGAGCACACCAGCAAGCTTTCTTGTTTCTTCTTGTGAGGGCATTGATCCCGTCACGAGGGCTCTATCCTCATGATCTTGTTACCTCCCAAAAGCCCCACCTCCTAATACCATCACATTGGTCGCTAGGATTTCAACACATGGGTTTTTGGGAGGACACAAATATTCAGTCCATAACTGACTAAGTAATCACTCAGGTTCCTTTTACATCTGGCCAGGAATAAGTGCATGCGAAGGAAAGCCCTCCTGGTACACCCCAGATAGACAAAATCAACTGCTGCCACAACAAATGCAATCATGGGTCAACAAACTATTTGCAGAAAGCCTTTAAAACTAAGAGCATAAACCAAAAGAAATATATTTTGCACTGTGAGGTTCTCCATTTCACTTGGAAATATATACCAGACTATGTTTTATGGGTGCTTCTAAAACATAAAATAGTCCACACTTCAAAATGGCAACATCTGATTCACATATGGCAGCATTTTAGAAACGTAACATTGAAAATAATCCATCACGGTGAACATAGATTTCAACTAAACTATTCGTATTCTGCCAAAAGAATTCCAGTAAAATAAATCAAACAAACTAAAGTTTGAAGGAGAAGCAATACTAATAGGCATTTCCATGGAGGGATACAAGAGAGTCCCAGAAAGCAAGTTGAATTAAGAGCATGTAATATTTGATCTCACTGATTGAGGCTGAGTTTTAAAATAAACCATCTGGTGCACCTGGACCCAAGAAGGTAACCTCTGTCAATCAGCTGCTTGAACCCTTGGGGACAACAGACACTGAACCCACTCTTGCCCTGCTGCCTTCTGTTACCAATTGAGTGAACTGCCACAGGGAGATGCCAAAACTTACTATTAGCTGAACAAGAAAGGCCAGCAGTCAGCAGTGTGGCAGTGATACAGTGTCTAGTCAAGCAATTAGCATGCCCTTAGCAAAATGAGTGGCAATAACTAATGACATACAGCTGTTCTCTGCATTGGGTGATAAGAATACTGAACTTAACTCCTCTCCTAGAACATGGGGAAAAGACAATACCAGCATGTCATAAAGAACTCCCTCATTTGTCGAGTTTGCTCCTTTTCATCCCATCATAATACAGATAAATATGCTAAGACTCAGAAAGATAATTTGCCCAAGGGCACACCTGTGCCAGATGGCTGTCTGTCTGCTGCCTGGCTTCCTCAGGAACCCACTGTGATGATGACACTCTTGGAAGGGTGCTTCCATGAATCCTTGGAAAGCAATTTTTTATCTGTTCCTGTTGGCTGTATCTACACTCAGCTTTAGTTTGTGTACACAACAGCTACCTGGAAGCTATGTATTCACTCAAACCTGGCAGAGCCCAGGCCAGCAGCACAGCCACCGTGGCCTCCTGAAAGGAAGGCAAATGATGACCCATGGGCCAAATATGGCCTGCTGCCTGTTTTTCTAAATAAAATTTTATTTAAACACATCTGTATGATTGATTTACATACTGCCCTTGGCTGGTTAAGAGTATCACAGGCAGAATTGAGTAGTTGTGACCAAAAAAATTTGGCCTTATACAGAAAAAGTTTCCTGACCCCTAGTTGGTGGCCTCACTCTTCAGACGGCCCTCACCTATAAGACTTCACAAGCTTCAGAACACCAAGTTCTGCAGTGGCTGACTCCTGATAAGTCTTTTCCTTCATCGGGTGGATTGGACTAGAAAAAGCCTATACTACATATGGTTGTGCCTGCTCATGCCCTGTGATGTCAGAAAATCAGCAGCCCCAGAACCCTGTGAGATCAAAAATTCTGTTCCCAAAGAGCAGGTGATACATTCTTTGAAGGTGTTTTCAAAAACACTCCCTAATCAAGACAAAAAAAAAAAATAATAAAGACTCAAACAAAACAAAGTGTATTTACCTACATTTTATCATCTATCCTATCTAATGAAAGAGTAACATGCAAATGTGACCATACCAATGCTATGCTACCAGCCAATCAGGAGCAAGGAGTGGGGCCAAGGGCGTGGCCGAGTGGTGCAAGGGCTGGGTCCCTGGGGTGGAGACAAAGTAGTAGCAGCAGTGAACACCACGGTGCCCTAGCCGCCCGAGTTGGAGGTGGCCAGGGGGACAGGGTGCAGCGAGCACAGGAGTGCCATGGCGCCTGGGCTGCCTGAGCTTGGAGATTGCTGGGACGCGGCAAGCACGAGAGTGCCCAGGCCGCCCAAGCTTGGAGGCGGCAGTGGCGTGGGGTGGGCTGTGATGAGCGTGGGACACGGCCTGGGGGCGGGGCAAGTGGCTGGGGTGCAGGAGCAGAGGTGAGCACCCAGCCCCTGGGGCTGGGTGGTCACAGGCAGCTGGAGCTGAGCTGAGCAGGGAGATGGCTGAGTGCTGGGGTGAGCCATCAGTTGGACATCCCCTAAGGGCTCCCAGTATGTGTGAGGGGACAGGTTGGGCTGAGGGACCCCCCCCATGCACGAATTTCGTGCACCGGGCCACTAGTACATATATAAAAGCCTAAGCACCGTTATGATGGAATGACTGGAACGACCAGTAAACCAGATGCTATAATGTGCGCTGACCACCAGGGAGCAGGCACTCAATGCAGGAGCTGCCCCCTGGTGGTCAGTGTGCTCTTATAGCTAACTTCCCTCAGCCCCTCCCCACCCCTGGCCAGCCCCCTGATAGGCCCTAATCAGGGGGCCCACTGGTCATTCTCCTGAGATTCCTCCCCCTGGCTGGCTGGCCCCCTGATAGGCCTCAATTGCCAACCAGGCCAAGGAACCCCCACCCATGCATGAATTCGTGCACTGGGCCTCTAGTCTATTATAAGAGACTAGTCCTTTAAAAAACATTTTCAATGATTCAGGACTTTTTCACTGAAGTAGTTTTGTTGTGGACAAGCAAAAAAGAACATGACATCATGAAGTTCAAATCACAATTCCACCACTATTGCCTCTACAACTCTTGGGCAAGTTATTTGACCTTCCTGATTCTCAGTTTTTTCATATGTAATATAGAGGTATGCATCTGTTAGCTATGGCTGTGTAACCCAAAACTCAGTGGCTTAAAACCACCACCACTTATCTGATCATCCACTTCTCCATTTGAGCTGGATAGTTCTCCTTGCTTTGACTCACTTATGTGGCTGTAAAATTTGGCAGCTAGCCTGAGGCTGGAGGGTATAAAATGGCCTCATTCACATAACTGATGCCTTGTCATTGGCTGTCATATGGATCTCTCTCTCTCTCTCTCTCTCTCTCTCTCCCTCCCTCTTTTTCTGGGGACTTGTCATCCAGTAAAAAACGATTGGACTTCCTTTCTTTGGGGGCGGGAGGATTCCAGGAGGAGAGATGCCCCTTGTGGCTGAGGCTGGGTAACTCGTAAATCACCACTTTTGTCACATGCTATTTGCCAGAGGAAGCACCAATGGTGGAGAAATGGACTCCACCTCTTGATGGCAAGAGCTGCAAAATTCTGTGGTCATGTTTTCCCCAGGACATTCATGCCTTTGTGTTTATTGTGATTACTGAATGAGGTAACACATGCAGAATGTTTCATCAGAGGGTCAAGTTCATGAACTATCCAGAGCATATAAAAAGAACTTCTCTACTCTTCATCCAGTTTTTGGCAAGACTGCTTGCATATCTTAACAAAGACATTCCTCCCGTTAGCATGCATCCTGGTTCTGGCAGGCATGGAACTAATCTGGCAACTCCTTATGCTTCAACAGTCCTGAGTATTCATTTGCTCACTTAACAATTTGAAAGGAGTGTACGTCAAAGTTGGCAATAGTTCTAATGCTGTTTCCCTATCAGGAAACCTGGTTTGGAAAGATTACTCTGGGAAGTTGTCTAAATAAAAAAAGGAAAATATCCCATCAAAATTCATTTTGTATCACAATAAATAATGCTAAGAAGCAGCCTATGAGTATTTTTCCTTGATTCTTTAATGAAAGGACCCATGTAATCAATAATTTTGGGGGGAGAAAATCATTGTCTATCTATGGCCTTGAAATGAGTGTTTAGACTTGGTTAAGGGTAGAGTTTTCTCCTTTGAGCTGATGCTGGCCTTCTTCTGATCTTTTAGTCATCCCATGTGCCCACCCAGTCAAAAGTAAAATAATAACATCAGGAGACATGGAGAAGATGGAACACTGGTCTGCTAATTCACAGCTGCACTCTGACAACCTTTTGAAGATATTCTCAGTGTCAGGACTTAGCCTTACTCTCCAAAGCAGTTTACAGTCTATATATCATCAGAGGGTTGACCATCCTATTCCTAGAATCAGTAAGAGAAGATAGCAAAACCTTGGTCAAATGAATGAGACAATTTTAAATGCCCTCTGTGGTACTCATCTGAAGCAAAACAGTCTTAGTGGGGGAGAGTCTCTGGTTATTTAATCACAGTCATTACTTTGAGATGGGGTGAAGGTGCATTACAGCTAAATTGAGCAACCTAACCTCATCCAAGCACCAGTACCCATGACACAACAGACCTCAGATGTACCAGGGACCCTCTTAGTTGACAGATAAAGGGACTGAGACCCAGTGAGATCATTATATACACAACCACTGCTCAAGCCAGGTATCTGTAACCCAGTGACAGTACCACCTTGAAAAACAATGAATGGGCTGTCAGGCCCTGAATGGGTATGGGGATATACATAGTGCCTTGTCAGCAGCATCATAAACCCACACCATTAAAATCCTTCCTGTTCCAGGGGCAAAGGAAAAAAAAAGTAAGTTTGGGGCAAAATCCAGAACTATCCCAGGTACCATTTCTGTTAGAGAAAAGTACACTTTTTTAGTGGGCAGATTCTGCCTTGCAGTCAGTGTCCTGCTATGGAGCCCAAAACTAAAAAGACAAGTGGAACTGAAGTGCCACCACTCTATTTTCAGTAACCTTCATCAGCCACCAACTCCAAGCTGCTCCTCCAACACTGCAGTCCCTTTCAACACCGTAGTGACATGGAGGCCCAAGAAAGAAAGTTCTGGAAGTGTAAGTGAAATACATCTGAGGTATTGCCAAGGATGGCTAATGATGGTGCAGCTTTCGATTCCCTTTCAGGTGTTGGATAAGGCATTGTTGTGGACAACTAGCATCTAGAAAAGAATTTTGGTTGCCAATCAATAGTTAATGAAAGAATATACATCTTTCCAAATTGAAAACTTGACCTGAAGTAAAGGAGTTAGGAAGGGGAGCTGGCTCATGACTTTTGTGTTTGCTTTTAAAAACCTGAGTACAGTTCATCACATTCCATCATATCCCCACTTTGTGGACCCTGTTCCATATGGTCATTCTTCATGATCATCTGTCTTAAGACAGGTTATCCAGCTCAAAGCATTTCTTGACTTCCCTTTGGGCCAGAGGTCTCTGAGTGACTGAAATAGCTCTACTGTATTGATAGCATGTATATCATTCCCACTTTCCTCTGGGTCAGCAGTCCCAAGAGGCAGGGAGGCCAGAAGACTCCCAATAAGAGATAAGCTCTCAGGTGCAATGACAGGCCAAAATAGCCAACTCTTAAGGACTCTAAAGGTAGACCTGCCAGATATCCATGAGCTACTAGAGTTTCTTCTCTCCCTTGATATCAGAGACTTTGTATGAAAAGCTGATAAAGTGTTCCAGGGTCCAGCAGGTGAGCATCCTCCTCTGTGCTAGATAAGATACTCATGAAAAGGCAGATGATGGGGAAGGTTCCTGGGGCTACATGATGTGGTCCAATAACTACATAGAAAGGTACCCAGAAAAAAGTGGGACCACAGACCTCCAACTTAATCTCCCATTATCTAGAGAGAATAACACAGCTTGGAGGTGGAAAGGGGCTGGAATGTGAGCTCAGAGCATCAAGTTTTGATCCTCTGCCCATGACCAGCACAAGCCTTAATCAAGCCAGGCATTGGTATAAAGTCATCTGTATGAGGACACAGTTGGAGGACATGACTTCTTTAATTCCTCTGGCTCTGGCATTCATTTTATTCTCCCCAGCCAACTTGACAGGCATGTATGTTCTTCAGATTGCAACATACAAATTAAAAATATTACCCATTCTGCTCTAATAATGAGAAATTCAGTTGATAAATGATTTCAGAATGTGAAACTTTTATTCTTGAAATGGCACATTTAAAAAAAAAAATCCTTCAACAAGAGGATCGCCTAATGCTTAAAGGTAAAAGATGAAAAGTTTAAAAGAACACATGGATTCTTGGCTCTTTGTCTGGGGAGGGGAAGGGGGAGCTGGGTTTGATGGCAACTTGGAACAGGCATGTTACAGTCATAAGAGCTGTGACTGTACCCATCACCTGCCTCCTCAGCTCTTGCTGTCTCTCTCCTTAGGTTTACCAACAGGTTGTGTTCAGCTTCTGCTCCAGCAGTCCAGATCGATGGTATAACTCAAGAGTCTGGCTCCTGTGCTGGTTCCTTGGGTTTTTATTTCAGTGACTAAATCAGGCCAGACGATTACCTTATAAATAAATAGTCACAGAGCTCACTGACCGTGGAAGTTTTCAGTTTCATCTGAAACATGTAAAAGTTGGAAAGAAATGCTGCCATCTCTCCTACAAGTGCCAATGACCTGGAGTCAAGCTTTATGTTGTATGAGGGAAGTCAATGTTCCTGTCACATGGAGACATCCTGAAAACAGAGACCAATTCCATCTGTTATAAACTAAGTCCCTCTTGGCAACAGGAGTTGGGGGAGCTCTCAGAAAGCACAGGAGGAGTTCTTTGCAGCTGCAGCCTTGATAATAAAATGCCTTCTGCAACATCTCAGGGCATTTAGACACACCATTTTCGGGGTTCACTCAGAAGCATGACATCCAGGTCTCAGCTATGCAAGCTCCCAGGTGAGTCACACCTGCCCCAGGACCTTTGTCCCCCCTCCTCTGACACTGCCGCCTGTCTGGTTCCTGGCTTGACTGACATATCAACTGACCGACCTGCTATGGCCTTGGTGTGGGCTGCTAGGGGAAATGCATGGAATGCAGACAAGGCGCCTTATCCTTAGAATGTCCCTGAGATCTCAGCAGAGCCAAAGCCCAGCTGTGGACAAGTCCCCCAGGGTGTTCCGTGTCCAGCTGTGTTCTGTCTTCCAGGAGCAATGTCAATAAGGGCCAAACCAGTGCAGATGAGCATGAGGAGACCTTGGATCAGCAGGTCAGGAGAAAGTGACCTACAGTAACCTTTGCCTCCCTGGCATTCTTTCTTGGAGATGATTAATGGCAGCTCTGGGAGTGACCTTAATTAGAAGCTTTGTAATTCCTTATTGAATGTGACCCAGCTGCAAAAGACAGGGGTTTATGCAATGTTAAAGGTAGCTGGAGGCAGAGGCCCTGGGGCAGGGAACAGGTGGAAGGCTCAGCAATGACCTTGTGTGTCAGATTTAATTAAAAGGCTCCTTTTTGCTCAAAGAACCAGCCTTGTTTAGGAGGATCTAATCAGTTCTTAAATTAATAATTACTTGGAAAATCAATACATCACTAGTTTGCAATGTCTCCAGCCCACACTGAGATTTTGGTGTTTTGTTTTGTCGATGTAAGAGTTTCCAAAGAAGGAGGTCCCATAAATCTATTTTATGGATAGCTTCTGCTTTAAGCAAGAGAAAACTGTTTGCATTGTTTATGGAAACATATTTTCTGAATCTGTGGCACTCATGCTATGTCAGCTCAGCTCAGCTGGGACTGCGTTTCTCAGAACTCCTAGCCCTGGATGTTTCTATATTAACACTGGTCACTATAGAAAACCCGTGAGCCATGTGCAAGGGGAAGTGCAGCGCAGTCATGCTCTGCCTGTTCTCAAGATCAAGCAAGGCATCAGGTGCTGCTGGGGTTTGTGGGCAGCAGCTGGGCCTCCACGTCCCCAGCTAGCATCTTGCTGTCCTTCAACGTCTCTGCATTCCAGGCCAGCGTGTGCAGCTTCTCCTGCAGGTACCCACAACGTGCAATCTGAAGGCCTAGAGGCAGCAGAAAATAGACATAGATTCTAGCTGGTCTTTGCTCTTGCCCACTTTGTCCATCATCCTTTGCAATGCCAATCCTGCAGACTTCATGTTTAGCACTGGATACAGAAAAAAAAGAGCTTTATAGAGACTGTTTAACCACCACCCACAACTGCATAAGGTTAAAGCTGTACAACCTTATTTTATCATTGTGTTTCTTCTTCGCTAATTCCTTAATGGATACACACACATACCTGTATTAAACTGTACATGGGTATGATGGAAGTTTATTGTGTGTGACTATTTTTTTTATCATGACTGCTCCTACGTGTCAAAGATCAGACACAGTTAAATGTTGGGAAGAAAAACTCTCAAAACTCTCACAGGGAAGAGCAGAAGGCTGTTCTATATTTGGTGACTTGGGTGTATCTTAGGTTTCCTTTCTAAGTGATTTACAATTCACTTTGCTTTCTTCAAACTTTTCTTTCTTTGTAAACTGTATTTTTAATAGTAGAAGTATTTATGTATGTATGCATGTGGCTATTTACTATTGTGGTAAAAACACATCAGGAGATCCACCTCTTAAATTTTGTAGCACAGTACTGTTAACCACAGGTATGAAAGTATATGGAAGATCTCTAGAACTATTTATCTTCCATAACTGTGATTTTATATCTGTTGAACCACTCCCAATTCCCCTTTCTCAACACCATTCCCAGTTTGCTAGCTGATGGAAACATGATCCCCCGATTTATGAAACCATCAAACTTCATTTCACAGACATCCAAGTCCACTTTGCAACAAAATGGGAAAAGAGTTAACCTCAGTTCAACAGTTTACTTGGATTAATTACAGTTTTGTAGTAAGTTGAGGTTGCATGAGGATAGGACTCCCTGCCCAGTGTCACTCACTGCATAAAAGTTGGAAATCAAAGAACTCAGACTAGATTATAATGAGATCTTCCCAAGATTTGCTTGTGAATTCTTAGATCCATGAAATGTGTAAAATCTGTGTGTGCGCACAGGCTGATTGGCTTGGCATAAGCACCTGACCCACAGGAAAACCATCCATTGGTAAACTGGGAACCCGTCCATTGGTGAACAGGCCCACCTTTTTAGAATACTAAGACATTTAGAGATGTAAATCTGGTATCATGAGGACGAGAGCAGTCATTTTCCATGCTGGGCAAATTGCTGTGTTTTCAGACATACAAGAATATTGATCAGAGGCAGAGAGAAGCAGGACCAAAAGACCATGTGACTAGAGAGAGACCAAAAATGGAGACAGCATGGGCCAGAGGAGTCCCAACACCTGTATGACCCAGTGTTCTTCCTGCACTGCACTTCCAGGATAGTCCCCCAACTTTCAATAATAGCACGGCTTTCCACCTGAGTGGCTTGGAGGGGATCTGTGTCTTATAACCAATGAGTACAGACCAGAGTCCAGGTGTTGCTCCCCAACCCCACCCCCCTGTGTACGGCTTCATTATTGTACAACTCCTGCCTGGAGATTAGGTGTGCCTTACATGGGTACGGACCTACCCCTCCTCTGGGACCACTGACAACTCAGCTGCTTCTATTTAATCCTTTGACTCTATGGAAGGCCTTTCTCTGGCTGTGGTCACACATGATGTGTACAGTTCTTGGTGATGTCATTGAACTTGCAGTGAAGCCATCTTAGATGTTTCAACCTAGTCTCTGCTAAGCCATTTCTGCTTCCCTAACTGAGAGCAGTGTTCAGGAAAGAGGATTTTCATGTGGATCAAAGGTGTGAATTGCTTAAACTTAAAGCAAAACCAAACTGTTGGCCTGTAAATGGGACAAATTACCTATTTTATTCTCTGGTGGCCCTGTGTCCGTAAGGAGGTCAAAGTGGCCCCTTTCTCCACCAGGTGGGTATGGCATCAGAGCCACAGGTGGCAACTGCAGAGGTGCATGCCCGATAGAGTGTTCCCTGATCTAGGAAGAACATAAAATACAGTTTTGTCTTGTTTCCAATATAAAAACTCAACACTTGTTCAAGAGAGAAGAAGGGAGTTGGGAGAGATGAGAACAATTTACTGAAATAAACATAATCAGCTATGTTTTATTTTTTTTTAATAATGTATTTTTTTGCTACTTATGCATTCATTTGGCCATCTGGCCAACACTCATACACAGGCAATTAGTAGCAAACATCAGAGTGTTTAAAATTTTGAGAAAATTCTGTAATACCTTTTTTTTTTTCTGTGAATTAGGAAAACAATGCCACTATTTGACTTTGGTTATGGCCCTTCTTGGACCAGCTCCAAGGTCACAGGGTGAGGCCTCTTCTGGTGTGAGCCAGCTTTAATAGATGCTTGGAAGCTAAGCTCCCTGGGTTCCAATTCAGCACCAAAGTCCTTATTGGAAGCCTACTGGATGCACAGAATCCTCATGCCACTGGGGACATGAAAGACTATTAGAATCCAACTCTTACCAACTAAAGGGCTTAAACTCTATGAGTCAGTAAATCATAAGCAATGGGCTCACAAAGGTAAAGGTTATTAATGACCTGACCCCAAATCAGTGGTGCCTTACTGTTGAGAAGAAATAGCATTGCATGGGGCCAGGGCAGTGGTGTGATTGACAGTAGGTCTGAGTAAGCCAGGAGGAGGTCAGGTTTCTTGGGAGGAAGAGGAGGAAGTCAGGTTTCTTGGGAGGAAGAGGAGGAAGTCAGGTTTCTTGGGAGGAAAAGGAAGTCAGGTTTCCTAGGAAAAGGAAGAGCATGAGCATCAACTCTGAGATGGAAGAGCTGTGTGAGTACAGAACCTGGCTGGCCTAGTGGAGAGCTCCAGGAATAGGATCCCAAAGGGGCAAGCACCAGCTACCAGGTCAGTGGCTGAGGAGGGCTGTCATGACCTGTGTCGGGGCTGCTGCAGGGAAGTAGGCTGTCACCCAGGCATCCAGGCTGGGCCAACCCTGAGGGGTGAGAGCAGGTGGAGTGCAGGGTCTCGAATTCACTCTCCACACCTGATCTCATACAAAGCTACATAGGAAGACTGATGTCTGGGCCCCCTCAGGGCTGAACATGTGCCTCCCCAGCTGAAGTTAGGGGTGGCTGAGGCTGTAGGCAGGGCCAGCTACACTTCTGCCAGGCCCAGTGCAAGGAGAAAATGTGGGGCCCTTATTAAGAAACTGTGAGGACTTCTCAAGATGGTGATAGCAGAGCATTAAACTAAACTCAGGGCGCTCTGAGCATGGGGTCCTCTAAAGATGCAGAGGCCATGTGGTCATGAAGCCAGCCCCGCCTGTGAGGAAGTACAAGCCCAGACTTACACTAAGCTAGAGAGGTGGGCTGTACACACTAGATCATTTGTTTTCCAGCACAGATCAAGATCCTGCGAAATTCTCAAACATGCTGTTGGGTTTTCAGACTTTTTCCTCCCCAAAGGAAGTCAAATGAATCACCCAAACTCATGCATAAAATAGTCTAAGGCTGCTGCTTCAATCATTCAACACACCGTCAAGGACCCCTGGATCACAACCCCTGACCTCTGTGCTCCGAAGGCAGAGCTCTCAGGCCATTGCGGTGGGCTTGACTGTGCTCCCAGTCAGAGTGCGTCTACACGAGGACTTGGGCAGCAGAGTATCCAGGACACATGCTGCAGGAGCAATGACAGTCACCAGGTGCCACAGAAGCAGCAAAGCAGTCCATCCACAGACATGTCGTTTTCCCGCCCCCGTGGGAGCACATCCTGCCTCATCCAGGTCCACTCATAACACATCCATGTTCCATTATGAAAAAGGCCCCTGAGTTGATCGCTTGCCTCTTGGGACCATTTCGGGAAGAAATTTCTGGGGGAAAGAGAGGATACTTGATATTGAACATGTTTGCTTAAGGCTCATCTGCACAATTTACTAGTAAACCTAGTACAACGTGTTTTTAGAAATGCTGTAACATTTAGGCAAAAACATTAAAAAAAAATGAACCTAAAAGTGCTATGTCATTAAATACCTATAACTTTAAAGAGCCAAGAGCGGGACAGGACCTCTCTCTGTTGAATGCTGCCAGAGATATTTGCTGACGCTGCTAATCTTATCTAGACATATTCATAAAGCTCCTAGATTCCCTTCATAAGAAATGCCATCATTGACACTGTGGCTGACTAACATTTAGTTCTTAAGAAATATCACTCCCTCCCTTCCCACCACCGGCTTTATTTTTCCCCCCAAGAATATAATTGCTGCTGCTTCCTGAAATGTCTAGCTACCAACAAATCTTTAAAGCCTCAGAGGACATTAAGTGGAGAGATGAAAGCCAGGGTGAAAGGCACAATTAAGATGAAAAAACCCCACTTAGTTTAAAACCCCCTTGCTAAGACAACCATGTGACCACCACAAATCACTCGGCACATTTCCCCCTCTCTATGTGTAAAATGAGGAGGCAGAGGGATAGGTCATTTCCAAGGTCTACCCTTGTTCCAACATTCTGGCTGTACTGAAAAAGGCAGTTTCCTTCCTTCCCTGTCTTTAGTCATTAAACCTTTCTTGCTGTGCACATCTCTGAGGCTTCGCACTCTTCAATTAGCTAGGAAGGAAACAAAACAGGAAATGGTGGGGGGAAAAATGTTCCCATTTTTTGCTTGACTCCACCCTGGAGTGCTCCCAGCTGCCACCCAAGTGGATCTGGTGACTGACTGTGGTCATTCTGCGCTGGCCACCGCCTTTGCTGGTGCCCGATGGCCTTTCTACGTGTCAGTTTCCAGGCCTTGCTGTCCTATGCTCTATCTAGAAGTGTCTGGAACTAAGACTTGCCAACAATGTAACTTTGCTAAACAACACACACAAAACACTGTTCTGCTCTGACAGGGATCAAAGTCACTGTCAATAACATGTGGATGGAAAGCAGAGCCAACTCCAGGTTTTATCAATAGACTCATATTTCATGCACCAGAGCATCGATCCAAGATATCCCTTTCCTGATGCTATTTTTAAATTGTGCTATTTAAAAAAAAATTTAACTTGTGTTGAACTTTTCATTTTGTTTACTTACTCATAGGCTTTTAAAAATTGCTGTTGTGGTTTAATATTATTTTTCTTAATTTTTGAAACCCGAATTTGTACAGAAAGAATCACAGTGAGGAAAATCCCCCAGAGGCAAAAAGGGGGTCCCTGCAGGGGTCTTTTCATCCCTTTCCAAACCAGAGCCCTCCTGGGTTAGTCTTCTCAGGCCGCCACAATTAAGGACCACAGGTTCATGGCTTAAACAACCGAACTTTATTTTCTCATAGTTTTGAAGACTATTAAGTCCAAGATCAAGGTTCCAGCAGGGCTGGAGTCTGGTGAGATCTCTCTCTGGGTTGTAGATAGCCGCCTTCTCTGTCCTCACATGGCCTTTCCTGGCGCTCACTCACACAGAGCGAACATGGACACTAATCTTATTGGATCAGGGCTCTACCCTTCTGACCTCATTTAACCTTAATCACCCCTATAAAGACCCTTTCTCTAAAATAGTCATATTAGAGGTTGGGGCTTCAATATATGAACTGGGGAGGGAGGCATAAACACCTAGCCCAAAATACCTCCCAGTCCTAACATCTCAATGAAATTACTTGGGAGAAGCGAGAAGACGATGTTTTCTGAAGAATAATGTTCAAGTCTGCTCTGTTGTTACAGTTCTGTCTTCTTATTGCTATTCAGTTGGTTTATAAGAGAGCTGATCCAGAATTCCTGCCCCTGCTCTGTGCAATGACTGGTTTGCATAGGTTGTGTAATGGGCCAATGCGACTGGAGCAAGGTGAGTGGGAGTTCAATACAGATGTAGCTGAAAATAAAGTGTTATTTCCCCCCAACTATTTCTTGAAAGATACCAGCACAGAGCATTATGAGGAGTCCTCTGAGCGCCCCCTTTTCCCAGTTGGCATCCAACAAAATCAGTCCATTGACTCTCCTCAGTAGTGTTGCAAAAGAATCTCTAATAATATAAGCTTTCCAATTTGTGCCTCCAATAATGTAACCCTTTCTTGACCAGAAGAACTAAGGAGAAGATGGCTAAACTGAAATGACTGAGAGCTGGTCTTTTACAAGCCAGGCTGTGCATTTGGTTGGATTATGTGCACAGAAAAAGAACAGTGCATGCTGTAGGCAGCCCAGTCGAGCGCTTAGGGCTGCAGAAGCCTCTCAGCTGGGCATGTGCCTTGTTCCCATCAGGCCTGCGCCTTTCAGGACCAGTGCACTGAGCCCAGAGAGGCTCCCTAGGTGGGCACCTGCACACCTCTGCTCACCTGCAAAAGGTGGACAGGGTGCTTGCTGCTAGGGCCAGACTGGAGTCACACAGCAAGCCAACTGACATAAATGGGCAGGGCATAAATTCTCTCAATCTAGTTGCATCCTCATCAACTAACCCTCTCACTTGCCACCTCTATCTCAAGGACCCACCTGAATGGGTTCTCATCTAAAGACTTTTTAGGAGGTCACTGCACTGTTTCTTTTTTTTCCCATGTTTTTATTTTTTAGAGAAGGGAGAGAAAGGGGGAAATAAAAACATCAATGAGAGAGAAATATCAATCGACTGCCTTCTGCACACCCCCTGATAGGAATTAAGTCTGCAACCTGGACATGTGCCCTAACTGGAAATCGAACTAGCCACCTCTTAGTTCATGGATCGACACTCAACCACTGAGCAACATTGGCTGGGCCATTCACTGGCTGTTTCCACATGCTTTCCCAATGGCTTCTCCTTCAAATTTCTTCTTTGCAATGAGGTTTATCTGCAGTTGTCTTTCAATCATGTTTGGTTGCCCTCCCACCTTTTATTCTGTGATAATCTTCTTCACCTAAGTGCCTCCCCACGGTCCGGCTCTCCCTCCAGTAATCCAGGACAGAAAGCTACGGAACCCACTGTAACAGGAAGGGCTGGCCTGGCCACTATCCATTACAAAGATTTTCAACACCTTGCTGCACTAGCCTGTCAGAAGGTCAAGACTCTCTGCAGTCTCTGTGTAACTTCATTTAAGACTTTACCAGCATTTAACTCTGAAATGGTATATCTGGCAACATGAACATAAAAGGCAAGTACAGCAGGTCTTTGGGTTATGTTAGAGATCCGTTCCTACGGCGCAACATAACATGATTTTCGCCTTAAGTCAGAACCCACCTGCATACGCACCTATGTCTTCACATGAAGCACATACACAGCAGTAATGAAGTGAAACAATAAAAAAATTTTAAAGAAAGATAACAATTCATGACCTTTACTGTGGTAAATAAATAATAACATAAAGCATATATGTACATGTGTCGAAATGATGGAATCCTTCTTTTTAATAAATAAATGGGAGATGGCATTGTAACCATGAAACGACATATATCAAGTCTGATGTTACCCAAAAACTGCCTGTATTGTTTTCTGAGTACCTACTATATTGCCAGTGCCAACAGACTCTCTATTAGTTTATTTACTTTTGCATATACACACCAAGTCCTCCAGTTTTTGCAAAATCCCTGCAAGGAAGATTTAATTCTCATTTTAGACACACACACACACACACACACACACACACACACACACACACAAATATCAGAGAGAGAAAGTAAATTAACTGAAATCACACAGCCAGTAAACTGAAGAGTCAAAATGAGGCAAAAGCCCAAATTTGTACTTACAGGATGCTGCAAACACATTATTTTTTAGCAATTCAGCTCCCCTTTCATAGGTAGACATGGCCACCAGGAAGATGTAAGATTCTAAACCCTCCTTCTTTCTTCTTAAGCAGGATAGGCAGTCATCTACAACTTATTTTTTAAAGTTTTTTGCTCTTCATTTACTTTCTTTCAACAAGTAGGTATTGTATTATCTGCCACAAACTCTGACTAGGTGACTAGACACCAAAAGATCAAGTGTAAGGATTTCTTTTGGGAGTTTAGTAAGCTGGAGAGGAAGTTCCCTGGATACCTGAGAAAAGAATTAAGTAGGGAAGCTACATGCTGAGATCATCTAGTGAGACTAAACCTGGGACTCATAAGGGAGAAGGGACAAACGCTTATACAGGCCAAACAGACCATCCTCTGAAGCAGAGACTCTATTCTTGGTAGGGAATGGCCCTGAAAGCCAGGCTCTGAGCCAGAACTGGAAATAGTCCGCATGGGGTTTGATTAGGTGAGCACAAAGCCTTTGAGGAAGGTGAGCCTGGCCCCAGGTCTGCTGGCTGCAACATCTCTGGCTTCTGCAGGGCTTCACATATATTCTCTTGGATTTGACATAAGGTCTAAACAGCTGTGAGCAAGAATAGTAGCTGAGACAGAGTCCCTGGGATCACAGCGAGGGGAGAAGAGTTCTGTGTGACATGGCCAGGGCAGTGACCTCCCAGAAAATGAAAGGGAAGTGCCCTCAGAGATGTGCTGGGGACCAGGACCTCCCAGGGGCCCTGCAGCTCATGAAAGAGTTGTTTAAAGTGCTGTGTACATTGTGGGGAGGGCAAGGGGGACTTCCAGGAAGGACAAAGGGCAGGACTGCTGCTGGGCAAAGGAATCAGAGCAAGAGAGCTGGATGCCCCTGGCCTGCCCATCAACCAGGATGAAAATCAAGGCATCAGAGCTTCTGGCATTCACATGGCCCCCAGCAGTGCCCTGGGCCCCGATCCACCAAGCTGGTCTTTCAGCCGGGGGACCATATTGCTCCAATTTCATGCTCCATCATGAAGTAAGAGGGCTTCTGAGTTGGAATATGTGAGCTTGACTTAGAAATTCTCTCTACCACTTCTGATTACCATAGTCAACCCCAGGCATGAAACATGCTTCTTATTTTTTTCCTTTTGGTCCATGGTGAAGCAAGCCAGGATTTACTTAGTTCCTTTTAGAGGTCAGCTTGCCAAGGACATCAGGAGACGCTGAAGCACTCAGCACATGATGAGAGACCACTCTGCATTTTCAAATGATTTTCCCTGTGTGTGCTTCCTTTTGTTTTGTTTCATTTTAAATAGATTGTAAGAAATTCAGTGACAATAATTTTTAAAAATACCTATCCATATACTTGTCCAAGTAAATGAACTACTAGATGACCTGGACAATCAGGAGAACTATCTGAGCCTTACCACAAGGTTGATTTACCATCCTTATATATTTCCCCTCTGGTATACATAGAAGAGCGGTTCTCAAAGTATGGCCCTGACCTGGGAACCTGTTAGAAACACAGATTCTCGGGGCCCACCCCAACTTGCTGAATCAGATAGTCTGAGCCAGTTTTACTTGTTGTCTGGGCACTGGACAGAGCCCACACTTAAGACTCCTGAAGAGTCTAGTCCCAATTCTAGTTACTGGAGAAGCCCAGTGACACCTCCACCCTTTTCAGAATCATCTGAGGTCAACACCCAAGAGAGTCTCTGGCCATGGTTGTTTTGGCAGAGGTGTTATCTGGGGGAAAAAACAAAAATGAAAAGAACACATTACTTGGTATCACCTTGGCATTTTCATAGTTCCTGAGCATGAGAAGAAATAAACCATGAAGCACCTAACAATGAGGGAATGTGTGTGTTTTTTAAAAATGTCTCACTGCATCAAATCAATGCCCTGATCAGCTGGCTGTTGAGTTTAATCCAGCCCGGGCAGTGTTATTGTAGCTGCCACAGATTTCACGTGTTTTCTGCTTTGCCCAGTGAAGCTGGAACCAATTGCTGTTATAGGGAGACTAAATAAAAGAGGGCCCGGATTTCCTGCTATTACAGAAGATGCTAGAATAATATCATATGGGTGTTTGGGGTTTTTTTTGTAACATAATTAAACCCATGTGAAATGGCACTGCACATACTTTATCATGGATTGTTTTGACAATATGTCCAAATGAAATGCTTCAAGGAAGAAAAATGACTCTATAACATATTTTTCCTTAATAGCTCCTTCCATGAATTTATATCATATTGATTATTGGGGAAAAAAATCTGTGTTTTTGTGAAATGCCAAAATCTGTAAATCGGTCAAGATAATTTCAATTGCCTGGGCAAGCTTGGATGGCACATAAAGGGATGGGCTGCAGGAGGAACCAGTTGCAGTGCCAAAGGTTTAAGAGCAGAGCAAGGTCATGAGCGCACATCTTCCCTAGGTTACTCCAAAAGCCAGCAGCCAGTGTCTTACCCAACTATAGGAATAAAGGATATTTAAAATAAAAATGACATTTTTATAAAAGTAACCTCTGAGACTGAGAAGTTCAACAAATTATAATCAGAATTTTGATACTAGGAATATCTAAGGCACAATATGTGTATAATAGACTAATTGGCTAGCACAATGGGATAGCATAAACAGAAGGACTTGAAAGTGAGGAGAGCCCAGCCAGTGTTGGTTCAGTGATTAAGTGTCGACCTATGAACCAGGAGGTCACAGTTTGATTTCCAGTCAGGGCTCATGCCTGGGTTGTGGGCTCAGTCCCCATTAGGGTCTGTGTAGAAGGCAGTTGATCAATGATTCTCTCTCATCATTGACATTTCTCTCTCCCTCTCCCTTCCTTTCTCTGAAATCAATTTAAAAAAAGTGAGGAAATGGAATGTTGACTAGATGACCCTCATAGAATCTTGTTAATAGGTTTTACTTTAGTCAACTGCATAGTTTTCATTTCATTTATGTGCCTTCACTGTATTTTTAACCGATGCTTTGCTAGTCTTTTGTACAGACTCGAGTTAAAATAGTTGGAATCATCTGGAAGACTAGACCCAATTTACTTTGGTGGCTACAATCTTAATGCTCCAGGTGGGCAATATTGGGTGAGAACCCTTCTCACCTCACACAGGTGGTTTCTTCTCCCTACCTGCACCTTTGCTGTCTTTCTATATATTAAGCTATAAATTACATGCAGTAAAATTCACTTCTAAGTATATAGTATCTGCAAATTTGGTGAATGTACAACTTCAGTAACTACACTCACAAGACATAGGACACTTCCATCACCCCAAGTTCTCCCCTCATGTCCTCTTCCACTCCAGCCCTAGGCAACCATTCATCTGTTTTCTGTTCTCAGTGAGAATGTTAAATAAATGGAATCACATCGAAGGAGGCAGCCTTTTAGCATTTGGCTTTTCTTTTCACATAGCATAATGCACTTGTGATCAATTCCTGTTCTTGTGTGTACCCAGAGTCCCTCTGTTTAGTGCTTAGCAGTATTCCGTGGTGTAGATGTATGCCATGGTATAGATGCATCACAGCTTTATGTGTTCCCCATATGAAAGATGTCTGGCTTGCTTCCAGTTTTGGGAGGTGACAAAAGCCACTGTAATCACTTGCACACCGGTTTTTGTGTGAACACACGTTTTCATTTTGCCTGGGTAAATACTCAGGAATGGAATTTTGGAGTCCAATGATGGATGCATGTTTAACTTTATAAGAAAATGTCCAAGTGTTTTCCAAAATGCTGGACTATTGAAATAGTTCTTTTTAAAGGAGGTTTTGTTGTTATTTTTTAAACTACATGGGCTCTACATTACCCTTGACATTCAGGAAAAGATTAAAGTCAGTTAGTAAACAATTTCAGATTCATTAGATTTGGGGAAGGCTGTCAAAAACCACAACATTTGTGACAGAGGCAAAAAAAACAAATGGAGCAATGCTGGACAGAGGCTTAAATGTAGATGAAATGCTACTTCTTTCTACCTCTATTTCACTTTTGATTAAATGTGGGACTAAATCACTTTCGCTCCCCCCCTGCAGTGATGAGCTGGGAGTGGAGCCAGGACATGGTTCTTACCCTGGAGGTCCCTGCCAGTACACCCTCCCACCTGCTGCTCTCACCACGGTGCCTCATGCCTCATCGTGGCTTCTGTTTTGGTGCCAAACAGTGAGTGATCACTTCAAAAGAACTGAGGATGTGAAACGAATCCATCTGTGAAGAGCTCCTGTGTGTCTCACTCAGACAGCCGTTTCCCCTGAGAGGTCTGCCTCTTTGGGAGTGAGGATGCCAGCCACTCTTCGGAGTGCTTTTGCTCCACCTGAAAGAGGTCTTTTTTTCTGACTGCTCCCGAATTCCTATTTTTTTTCTGAACCTGATTCCAATCAGATGTGCCTCCCTGTGCAGGACCAGGAGAAATCCCGGTAGTAATTTCAAAGGCCAGCTGGCTAGGACGCAAAAGAAACAAATCTGACACTCTTGTTCCTTCTCCTCCTGTGAACCTATGTTTGTGGGAAGCAGTTTAGCAATTTTGAATTCTGGATCAAGCAGTGGCGGGGAGAGGCGGAGTTTGAGAGAGAAAGGTGTGAGCTTTAAGGACACGTGCAGGCCACTGCATATTCAGAGAGAGAAGAGGTTACAGGGTCACCAGGCAGAGCAGCCCCACCTGGGGGGCTGCTTTAAGTCTCTGGGCAAAGGCTCCAGCTCGAGCTGGTTTTCTCTCCAACAAAAGCGAAGTCTGGCAGTGCAGTGGGTTCAAATATTGACTCAATAAAAGGAAAGCCCCCCTGGAAAGACACGAGGGACCAACTTAAGCTGCTCTTGATTAATGGCATTTCTGTTATTTCCCAAGCTCTAAAGCAAAATCATCAGAAATTTAGCCCAAAGGTCTTCAATAGGCTAAAACTGGTTTGCTATATGGAAAGAAGACATAGATTTTATAGAATCAATTCTATAAGCATCTACAAATAAATGTGGGAACAGGCTTATACAATTCAAGCCTGTGCCCACATACATGCCATGTATCTTTTTGAGAAAACATGCACCAAAGTCAGCAATTGTAATATTGCTATGTCAACCTAATTTTGAACAGATGAAAAAGGAAAAAAAATTGAGGATGTGATTTATTTGACTGAAGAAGTGGTCACCCAGAGAGCCAATGTAGAGAGTTGTAGTGCTTTACCTAGAAGATACTTGATTTTTATTATTAAGAACATGAAGAAAAGCACAATACAAACAGCTTACCGAAAGATTAATTCCAGCCTCATTGATGGAAGTCTAATCACTGAATCTTAGACTCTCAGAGATAAGATTTCTTATTCAACTTCTCTCAAAACACAAGAATCCCCTCGGCAAAAGCTTCATAGGTCATTCATCTTTTTGTGACAACTTCTGAATCTCTTCTGACAACTGCTGTTAACTGCATATCTTGCAAGCGCACTTATTAGCCTCCTTATTTGTTAAAATTATCTAGAAAAGCAAAAATAAGCAACAGTTTTACAGTCCCAGAAATGCACGAACACAGATAACGTACCTGAAAAACATTTCCCAAGAATGGCTTTCTCAAGCTGGGCTGCATGCTGGAATCCCAGGGACCTCTGAGCCAGATACCTGGTCCCACTCTCAGAGATGCTCATTTAAATGCTCCACCCTGTCACCTGGGCAATGGGCCCTTTAAAAGTTCCTCAATGTGCAGCAGAAGCTGAAAACTACCAACCCAAGACAATGCTACCGGGACCACTCTTCATAAAACACTTGTCAACCTTCATAACGATGTAACGTCACTTCCCAATATACCTCATTCCAGAAGCCTCATTGTTCCCCACACTGTGTGTGGTGCCACCTGCCATGCCAACAGAAAGAAACGTACAGGTTCTTACTGTATTCGAGAGCCCTGTCAGTGAGACCCACCTGGGACTGTCCCTGAGCAGCAGCATTTGATTCCCTGTCCAGGAATTTCTAATTATTTTACCAGCATGCATGAACCTAACTCTTCCCTGCTACAAAGGAACATGCCTGCATGTGCTGAGGCACCAGCGCCTGCCTTCACTGAACACCTGGTGACCCTGAGCCCCTGGAGAGAGAAAGATGCCTCCAGGATCTGAAGACAGGAGCATAAGAGCCTCAGGGGAAACCTACCTGAAGTTCTTCTACTTTCCATAATTTGAGGAGAGCAAATCACATCTGCTTTGAATATAATTTCTTTTCAATGGAAAAAAAGTAAACTCTCCTGAAAGTCTAAGAAGGTGAAGCCAGTTGTCAATCCTTTTTAGAAAGGCTCAGGATTAGAAAACCCTGGACATAATTTAGTTCCACATTCTCACCTGTGGCATTGAGTCATGAAGTTCTGAAACATAGTGACTTGTCCAAGGTATTGTCTGGTGACTGGGCCAGGATGGAAGTGGAGGCCCAGTGACATGTCTGTGCCTTTTCCACTGGACTATGTACTTGCTTCCAACTTCTAGTCTTTGCTGGAATATTGTGTGATCAGTTAGGGACCCAAGAATCCTGACGTGTCTATAGCGTGCTGGCTGGACTCGGCAAAGCCTGACTGTGATTCTAGCCACCCCTGCGTGCTTTCCATTCGGAGCTGCCTTAAGGGCAGATGAGAGGGGGTACCAGACCTCTGTGCCATTTCCTTTGGCTAGTTTTATTTATTTCCTTTAATCTGAGCAACAGTTGCCAACACATGTGAAACCAAAGTGTCAAGCTTTCATACCTCACTTAACACCCAGAGGGAGCTGAGGGGAATGCTCACTGACAGGAAAGATGTCAGCTTACCTGACAGGCTTTCTATTTCCTGTGGAAAATGTTCGAGGCACTCCCGCTCATGTCTCCTCAACTTTCTCGAGAAGTCCCAAAGCAACAAACATTGGATACGAAGAGAAGGAGCTATGCCCAAGGGTAGTTAACAGACCCCAGCTTGTAGATGCCCAGATTCATTGGGTAACAAACAACACTCTTGTCTTCCTGTGTTTAGAAATACCCATGGTTGCTACCATTTGGGGCAACCCAAGGAAAAGAGGGTTGAGTGGGGATTTCTGTGCCCTCCAAATACTTTAGGACATTCTCAGCCTCAGTACCATTGACATATGGATGCTTCTTTGTTGGGGGCACAGTGGGAGGTGGGGTCTGTCCTGCACACTGCAGGACATTTAGTAGCATCCCTGGCCCCTATGCGTTAGATGCTAGTGGCAGCCATCCTAGGTTGTTGACATCCAAAAAAGTCTGCAGACATTACTAACAGTCCCCAGCACCCTGTTGAGAAGCACTTCGTGAAAGTGTCTTATCCAACCCCATCTGCAGTTCATTTAATATCGTAGATTTTCTATCCTTGTCTCGTGGCTAATAATAAGCCTCCTTGTCACATGGGCCAAGCGTGAAGATTAGATCAGACAGTGAGGAAAATGGAGGGTTACTGTTTGACCAAATACATCTTCCCCTCACGAAACCTCTGCACTCAGTTTACTGACCTGCCTCTGTTCCTCATGCTGACTCTCTTCCCTTCCTTCTGAAAGCTCTCTTCCCTTGTCTCCAACAGCCAAATCCTACCCACACTCTAAGACTCAAGTCAAAAGCAGCTTCTCCCATGAGCCCTTTCTTCACCATCTCTCCTTCCTTTCATGTTCTTATACTTTCTGTTGAACTTTGATTATTCTAGGGAACAGAAAAACTGCATTGTGACCCAACGCAACACAGGCTGCATTGACTTTTCATGTTAGGATCTTAGCGTGTTAGACCTCAGAGCTTATGGTATCCATGCCTGAGGCTTTACCAGCCTTACTGTGATCACTAGACCCTGATGCTAATGCCAAGTACTTGATAAGGAAAAGCTAGGACAGAAATGTGCTTTGTGCAAACAGACTGAGAGTTTGCTTAGAGACTCTTAGCAGAGACTGAGGCAAGAAACACTTCTGGCTTAAGATGTGAGGCTCTTCCACTCAGCACCTCGTGTGCCCTGGAGAATTAAGGAAGGAAGGAGCTGCTGAGTCATGGAGCCAAAAGATCAGTCCCCCAATAGCCACGGGGTGGCCCACAGCACAGCAGGCACACATTCCCACCCTTATGCCCTGGCTTAGAACAGCCTTCAGGCTTACATTCTACTCTGCTAATCAGAAAAAGTGAATTCTTTTTTCAAACAATTAAACACATACACTAAGCCTTCTAGCTGAAAAGTGCTTATGTACTTTTTGTGAGGGGGAAAAGTTGAGCTTTAATGTGAATACTATCCATTTTTAGGCTAAATTTCTGCACTGGCTTTAAACTATCACCTGAACTCAGTACATGGATGAGTTCTCCCAATTAAGTACCTATTAAATTGAAATTTCTGCTTTTAGCATTAATTGTATGTCCATAGAAAAAATATAAAACACACAAGCTCTTTCTAAACTTTCTAAAGATATAAAATCAAAGATTCTCACAGATGAAAGGGAACTTCAACTCTCTAGCTGTTCATTCTCATGTTCATTATATCCAAAATGTCTCCCACACACCTAACCAAAAATTGTTTCCTGTGAGGGTGGAGGGCAAAACTATCCAAGGTAAGATGCCCTGGAGAACAAGAATGTGCTCCATCCTTTAGTTTCAGGTTTTATTATCCACCCAGCAGCCAATGCCCCTTTTCTAAAGAGCTCTGTAACAAATTTTCCTTGGGATGTATCACTTAGTGACCAAAGGCTGTCCCCTAAGTAACAGTCAACTACCTTGTGCCCTCACTGACCTTTGGGGTCTTGGACAACTGAGTCAAAGCAAAGAGCTTTCCACATAGAGAAGGGCAATTCTTTGGTTCCAAGTGTGTCACGGGCTTCATGCTCCTTTGAAACCTTCCAGCAAACTCAGGGCCTTTTCTGTATGAAGCCTGAGAGAATCCTCTCAAAAGACAACTTTGATTCATTAATCACTCTCCTGCTCAGACCAGCGAGTAAGTGGTTTCCTACCACTGCACGGCAAAGAATCAAAACTCAACACATACGTTCTGTCTGCCGCCATTCCTCAGAGCCGCATGCACTGTGCACCCACCCCTCCCGGTGGTCGGGGCCTGAGCCACTTTGGCTTTCTTTCAGCTTCTCCAGCGTGCCTCGATCCTTCCAGCCACTCGGCCTTCCAGCGTGCTGCTCCCTCCACACGGGACGCCCCCGGCTCACCCTTCATATCTCATACATGTCACCTCCAGGAAACCTTCTCTGATGCCCACTCCTCTCCCGAGGTCTGTCTTATAAACACTCTCATCTCCATGAAATCTCCTAAATACCACTCTTACAAGGTAATTTTACATTTATTCAGTGACCGTTTGATTATTATTTGCCTTTATCCTACATACTCCTGAAAACAAGAAGTCACAAAGGTCCTGGTAAGAACGAAGAGTTTGTGGGGTTTTGCTGCCGCTAGGTCCCCAACACCAAGGTCAGAGCCTGATGCATCAGAGAAGCCCAGAAAATAACTGGTGGGTAGTGACTTCTGAGTCAAACCCATAAACATTTGTGGAGAACAGATATTTAAATTCTAGCTTCTCCAATTAGAACTGGAAGAGTGGGGAAATGTCTTGTTTTGCTATGTGTCAACAACATAACTTGTTGGCCATAGTAAACCCACGTGGAGGTAAAAGCTGCAAACAGACACAGCAAATGCCTGGCACCATAATTCATTTCTCACCAGCATCACAGTCCTCATCATGTGTCATGCTTATACCTTTTGTTAACTGTGTGCAACCATCTTATACTATACATACAGGCTCCCATTTTCTTTAAAAAATAAGGTAAGAGGAGCTGCTTAATAAAGGAAATGTATATTAGATAAATAGCCTATTGCTGACAGCACCAAGAACAAGTGTTACAACCCACATCACAAAAGAATCCTATATAATAAAGAGTTAATATGCTAATTAGACCAAAGAGCAGAACAACCATCCGGAAGCTGGAGCTGCAAGGGCTGGGTGAGGCAGGTGAGGATGCGAGGGTTGAGCCCCTTGCACAAATTTTGAGCATCTGGCCTTTAGTATTGATATAAGATTCCAGAGACAATAGCAAGTAGAATCTAATGTCTCATTTAAAAATAACACACCACAGTCAACTGTCTTTAGGAAATCCCATTAAAATATACTTCTGGGATATTAGGTTCAATAGTAGGAAAAGCAACAACAAACAGCATATGAACAGATCTAGAATGAAGGATCATAATTTTCATAGTGGTAAAGAAAAAGTCTGTCAAAATTCAATATCCATTCTTGATTTAAACATACCTATACACACTCACAGATTTGTGCTCAAGAAAACAAGACTCAATGGACATATAGCTTAGGCTTAGAACCACCATGTTATTTAACAAATTTTTAAAATATATTTTATTGATTTTTGTACAGAGAGGAAGAGAGAAGGATAGTTTGAAACATCGATGAGAGAGAAACATTGATCAGCTGCCTCCCACACCCCTCTCCTGGGGATGTGCCCGCAACCAAGGTACATGCCCTTGAACGGGATTGAACCTAGGACCCTTGAGTCCATAGGCCGACGCTCTATCCACTGAGCCAAACCGGTTAGGGCTTTAACAAATTTCTTAATGGAGAAACATCAGAGGCATTTCCACTATGGTCAGGAACAAAGCACAGATTCTATCTCCACTACTATTTGACATTAACATTATTCTATTTATCCAACTCAACTACACTAGAGAAATCAGAGACATCAAAATTAAGAAAGAACTAAAATTATCTTGTGTACAGATGATATGATAGTATACCTAGAAAAACTAAGAGAAAAGTTTTTTAAAAATCTCCACAGTAAAAAGAAATTAGTTAAGTAACATATAACATAGTTACTTAAAAGGTGAACTTGGTGAGAAATTTGCAAAATTTATATGAAGAATATTTTAAAATTCCTTTGGAAGACCAAAAAGTACACTAGAATAAATAGGACATTCCTTGTCCTTGGACAGGATGACTAATTATCACACAGATATCAATTCTCCTTAATTCACCAAAGCCAATAAAATTACCAACTCCAATAAAAATATCAGCACTTTTATTGTCTTGATGGGTCTAGCCAAGATGACATTAAAGTTCATATGGAAAGGTAAACATGAAAGAATAGTTAAGAAATACTAAATAAGAAAATCTTGGGCAGGGGATGAGAGGGGCTAGCCTTGTCAGACAGTAAACATAAAGTGTTAAAGATTGAAAGAGAGTTTGAATTAAAAATGGGCAAATTCCAGGGTTTTGGAAGGTACAGGTGCATGACAGAATTATGAAGAAAATCAAGAAAGTATTAGAATAGTAGTTATTTTTTGTAGGGATGGAAGGTTTGTATTTTAGGATGTGATACATGGAGAGACTTCTAGGTGGCAGACAGTTATATTTCCTGCCCTGGGTGGTGGCTACAAAGGTATCTGCTTTATATTAAGGTGCACAGTTGTTCTCAGTGATAGTCTATATCATATAGTATTTCATTTTACAATAGAAAGCTCTTTGAGAAAAGACTCTATGCGTGGCCATTTCTCAACTGTCCTTGGCATGTTTATCTGCGGGCATCCTTACATCTCTAGCATTTTTCTGCCACTCAGTACAACTGTGTAACACATGCCTTCCATTCAACGTTGCGTGATCTGAGAACATGTTCTAATTTTCAGATTAGCTTTCAAAAAAACATGAATAGAAAGCTTTAAGTATTGCCAACAAAAGCTTTTGTAATACATTCCCGTACCAACAATAAATTCTAAATTGTTTGCCCTATCAGCTGTTTTAAATTAGCCATATTGCCATCCTCCCTCAATAACAGACAATGAAAAAAGTGAAAATATAGCCTCATTATCTTAAAAGTAAAAACACAAAAAGGTAAAAGAAGTCTAGTGTGCTTACATAAGACAAGGCCTGAAATTTTGTGAACTCACTGGACACATTTATAATCTTTGTAATCCCAGCTGCAGGCACTTTTGGCTGCAGTATTCCCAAGATTCTTGATTTGTGCTGACATTTGAACACTTAAAACATTTGGGAGAGAGGAGAAAAGCAAACTCAAGGCTGTTCACATTGTCCAACTTCTATCAGTTAGTTGTGCAAACTATGACTAAGTCTGGTACACGGCTGTCAACTCAATTGGTCACTGGAGGCGGCAGCCTTTGTTCCAGAAAAAGAAAGCCACAATGACTTTGTGGTACCTGCAGGGGCACCATTTCACAATGGAATGGGGGTCTCATTCTAGTGGCAATATATGATCACCTTGCACATTTGAGAACCATGGCCCCTCGTAAACCCAGGCAGAACGACCTGGGCTCCCTCCCCTCTCAACGTCTTAGGAAACCTCCTGAAGACAGGGAAATGCCTGCTTCAGCAGAGCCCAGGCAGCTGCGGCAACCTCCTGAAAAAGACATGCTCTCTCTGCAGGGTTCCTGCTACCTTCAGGCCCCAACGAAGGCCAGTTTGATCTCTATCCTCCTCCTTAAGGATAAAAGAGCCATTGAGGAAGTACCCCAATGTCTTTCCTATGTCTTTCTTCTATCTGTGCAAGTGAAGATTCTAGGATGGTTCTGGACAATTTGCATGTTAAAATGTTAAAAAGTGTCTCACTTCTGTGTATTTACCCAAGAGATTTGAAATCAGGATTTTGAAGAGATAGTAGGTCTCCTATGTTCATTGCAGCTCTAATCAGAATAACCATATGGAAACAAACCTCAGTGTCCACGACAGATGGATAAGGAAAATGTCTATACGAAAAGTGGAATACTGTTCATCCTGAAAGATGAACATCCTGTAACATGTGACAACCTGGATGAACCCTGAGGACATTGTGTAGAGTTCAAAATAGTTCAGTGATCTCCGGTGAGAAGGGGTGGAGGGAAAGATGCTTGGGCAGAAGGTCCAATGTCAGGTCCATGGACCCTATTCTAAGCCATTGACAACAGATCACAAGAACAGAAGTCTACTTTTTAAAAATAATTTTGCCAAATAATTGTTAGTCTTCCTTGTTTAACCTAAAAACAAGGTGTACCTGGAAATATTTACATGAATTGATCCTTTTTCAAATAATTCGCTTTCAATATCTGAATCCTTTTCAAAAGTTTTAGAGGAGCCAAAGCCGGTTTTGCTCAATGGATAGAGTGTCAGCCTACGGACTGAAAGGTCTTAGGTTTGATTCCGGTCAAGGGCAGGTACCGTGGCTGCGGGCACATCCCCAGCAGGGGATGTGCAAGAGGCAGCTGATCGATGTTTCTCTCTCATCGATGTTTCTGACTTTCTATCCCTCTCTCTTCCTCTCTGTGAAAAATCAATAAAATATATATTTTTTAAAAACTTTTAGAGGAAAGAACATAGTATTTTAGGCATGTGCGAGATCCGCATTCACAGGAAATCATTCCTGGCTCTGATACATGAACAGGGAAGAACACGCTGAGAAGTAGCAAACAATTCAGTGTTACTACAGATGCTAACCTCCTGTGCCCACTGTCTCGCTCCCAAGCCCTGGCTCTCACAGGTGATAGTGAGGAGAGCACCTATAGCCAATTCTCCTGTTTTATATGAGGGAGACTGCAAGGGTTTGAAGAAGCCTTTTGTCTGCTTCTATCATGTAGTGATGGCTTGGGTGTGAGCCCACTATTGATAAAGCATTGCATTGAGAAGAGAGTGCAATTCTTTTTGTTAAAACAGGACTCATCTAGAAACAAAGCCACAGGTTTGACATCTAAGGAGACCAACCAGTACCATGTGGGCAAAGCCTCTGTTCTGTGGTCAAAGGTCACACACCATTACAACCTCATAAAGGTAGGCCTGTGGTTACAAAGACAGCCACAGAAGAAGAGCATGCGGGCAGCCACTGTGAACAGGTCAACAGAGCACAATGAGAAATAGAAGTTCTGAAAATCTGTTAATGAAACCTTCTTCCAAAAGGAATGGGGGTGCTTTGTATTCCGTTATTTAAAGCATTCACATTTATTTAATAGAGGATATGGCAAAAAGAGGTTTACAGTTGTTCATATGGAAAATGCATTAATAAATCATAATACAAGAATAAATTCTGTGGCCCAGCCAGTATGGCCCAGTGGTTGAGCATCAACCTATGAACCAGGAGGTCACAGTTCAATTCCCAGTCAGGGCACATGCCCTGGTTGCTGGCTCGATACCCAGTAGAGGGTGTGTAGACGACGACATCCAATCAATGACTCTCACACACACACACACACACACACGGCCTGGTGTATGACATTCAAGCACTGGGGGGTGAAGGGCGGATCTCTCAGCCTGGCCTGCACCCTCTCGCAGTCCGAGACCCCCAACGCGTCTTTAGCACAGCCATTGTGGCAGGAGAGGATCCCAGCCATGAGCCAGGCTTCTGGCTGCCCAGTGCTCCCCCAGTGGGATGGCACTGACCACCAAGGGGCAGCTCCTGTGTTGAGCGTCTGTGCACATCATAGTGACCAGTTGTTCTTCCATTCAGTAGATTTGCATATTAGAGTTTTATTATATAGGATATATTTTTTTAAAGAATAAACTCGTGTTTCATGTACTCACAACTACAAACCAACCTTTCCCTCATCCTATATTTTGAGCTTCTGGGTGCTAGGGATAAGGAACAGTACAGTCAGTGGTTGTGGGCTCTGGAGTCAGACTGATAGGTTGAAGTCTAGAATCTATTGCTCTAAAATCTAAGTGTACACTTAGGCAAGTTACATAATCCCTCCCTGCCTCCATTTCCTCTTGTATAAACTTAGAATCATCAATGTACTTGTCCCATGAGGTTGTTGTGAAGATGAAATGATCCATAATAATATGGCTGGGGACAGAATAAGTGTTCAGTTACTATTAGCTATCATTTCATGCAGTGTGGATTTAGAAAAGGAACAGATGGGGCTTAAGTGGGAAAGGTATTTACTGGCGTATTCACTAAGTGAAACATGTACACACACTATATAACCCTCACAGTGAATCCATGATGTCTTATTACTATCCCCTTACACACAAGAGGATTTAACCTCAGAGACATGAAACACAGTTGTTCAAGGTAACACAACTAGCAAATAGAAGAGCAGGACTATGAATCCAAATTTTACTTCAAAGTCCATGATACTTCCACTAACACTGTCATTAGGAAATGTCCATAACAGCACAGGTATATAAGCTTAGGGGAGACTTTAAGAGGCTTGCTAATCCATCCCCATTTCTGCACAGATTTCATTTAAGAACCTTAGAAATAAACGATCTATCTTTTTCTTCAAGACACTGATGGAGTAATGTTTTGGAAATTCTTGAGGAACACAACTTGGAGCCTCCCAGTCTAAATTTCAAAGGAATGGAGAGAGAGAAGTGAAAAAAGAAAATGGAAATGGAGCTTAGAGACCCCAGGGACATGCATTGTGCTGCTCATTCAGCGTCCATGTCCTCATCTTCCAGTAATAGCATCATATCAATAGGGGATCAGTGAGGGAAACAGAAACCATGCTAACTAGTTTAAGCAGAAAGATATTACCAGGTATTATGTGGTTTCTAAAACTTGGAGTAGCAGGCTCTAGATTGAGCTGTAAAAAATAAGCCTCCTACCTTGCAGAATCACACTGACTCTGCCTGATACAGAAAGGCACCACCACTGGAGAAAGCTGCCATATCGTGAACTTGCAGAATGCAGGGCCACATTGTCATGGACGTGGCACCATGCTGCACACTTCTCATTCCATGATCTCATTTAGAACTAATTTAAAAATGATATGTGACAAGTAGTCATTGAGAACACGTGCAGTTTGGGATCCAGCAATGAATACAATTATCATACCCGGATAGAACAGAAGCAGCCCTGAATTACATAAAGACTAAAATTTAAATGACTATTCTGTTGTGGTCCATTTCCTTGATCATCATTGCTACAATGTAGTGAATAGTTAGCCAAACGTGGTTTATTCCTATAGGTCTCATGTTATCCCTGGGCATTACTGAAGTATGTCATTGTGATAGTATATGCCTTGTGGCATGGTGGCTCAATGGCCAAAGTTTAGAGTCGGATCTGGGTTCAAATGTCATCTCTTGCTGGCTGTGAGATCTGAGCAGGTCACTCTCTGTGCCTCAACTTCTCCATCTCTACCACTGGGACACCAAGTCCTGCCTAAAGAACTAATGTGAGCTATGTACTGTCTGGGATCTACAGATGGAGTCCAGACACATGAGAGACTTCCAAATAGAATGAGGCATTTTCAGCAATTGGAAACTCATTTGTGGCAATTAAACCACATTCAAATGTGTGTGTGTGTGTGTGTGTGTGTGTGTGTGTTTGTGTGTGTGTGTGTGTGTATATATATATATATATATATATATATATATATATATATAATTGACTTCAGAGAGGAAGGAAGAGGGAATGAGAGATAGAAACATCGACGATAAGAGAGAATCATTGATTGGCTGCCTCCTGCACACTCCACACTGGGGATGGAGCCCACAATCTGGGCATGTGCCCTGACCAGGAATCAAACCATGATGCTCAATCATTGAGCCACACTGGCTGGACTGAAACCATATTCTTATTGGACTTGATGTCATTTCAGTTTATGAAATAATAGTATCACATGACTTTGGACACTTGCTGTTGGTTTAAAAAAATATACCATGTCATTTCCATTCCATTCACCATTTGAGAGCAAAAATTTCTTTTTCATGGTTGAAGATCATTCCAGAGTGACAGCCCTCATCTCCAGTGGTTTTGTTTTTTTTATGTCAGAAGAACTGTCAGGAATTTTTGTTTCTTTAAATAAACAGGGCAGGTTCCACTGAAGGATATGCAAGGAGATGATGGAAAGGCTCACAATACACTGTGGTCAGTGAAGCCCCCTCCATATCCTAAAGTTCCTCTCTTTCCAGCTGCACCCCCTCCAGCTCCTCTGGCTGGTTACCAACTCTTCCCACACAGAGTCTCTCGTCTGAGCAGCTGGCTCCCTTTTCTTATGTAGAAGAATTTGGTCCTCTCCTGATTTCTCCAGTTAGTATCCTCACCCCTCACCCCAGCCAGGGAATTGATATTCCTTCAAAGATTTCAAGGGTAGAGGAGTGGCAGGCAGGAGAGTATACCTAATAACGTTCCTTTAGGAGACTTCACTAAACCCATCTCCCTGCTTAAGAAAGAGAAAAGGGGGCCCGTGTTCTGCTTGGAAAAGGAGGCTGTTTTATTAGCTGTCTCTGTTTTCTTTTAATTGCACTTATTACCTATCATCTAACAGCAAAACTTATATTGAGAAAGTCTGTGGAGCTCAGAACATTATGGAATTTGGGGGAGGAGGACATTCTGCTTTTGTTAAGCCAGACATTTTAATTAAATAATATCTTTGAAATTTTAAAAGAAACCGCCTTTCCCCACACATTCACACCCTTCATCATTCTCTGTAGCCTGCTAATTTTTCTAAAAGATCTTTTCTTTTCCACTTGACCATATTTAAATAATTAGCAAGTTCACCATCTGATCAGCTTGTTTATATAAGAAAGTTAAAACATCCACAAATCTGAAACATTTTTAGGCAAAATACAAGATTGGAATGAATAATAGTGAAGGGGTGCACTCCAGTTCTTTCGAATGCTCATTATTTACAGAGACCGTTTGTTATTACATATGTGAATTCTCCTCATTTTACTTTACAAATGCCACCTATTGGGTCCCATAAAGCTAATGAAAACCTAAAAAAAGTGCAAGCTCTTGGCACCAGGATCTCTCTAGGGTGCCAGGGGGGCAAAGAGAGGCTGGAGGAGCAAAAGGAGCTGATTTTTTTTTATCTCCCTTTCATCTTTTTTCACTATTCTGCTTTTGTCTTTCAACAGCCATGTCCAGAGACAACAAACATTATCATCTTCATGTGATCTTTCCTTTTTTTCCTCCTTCTTCCATCAAGATTTATCAGCATGGCATTAAAGAGTTAAAGTACTCCTCTTCCCCTTATATTTCATTTGTATTCCTGGTGCTTATGCACTGAGCACAAATTCAATATAAAATCACTGGATGGATAAATGAATAAATAAATGTTTGCATCTACAAAGACCTAGCTATAAAAAAAAACATCACATTGCAAAAACAAAAGGTAGATACAATACAGAAAAGGAGAAAGAGAGGGAGAGAGAGAGAGAGAGAAGGCATGGCATAAAGAGAAAAACTCTGAGTCCTGAAGGGAGGAATCTCAGGAAGCAGTGCTCATAATACACTGGAATAACCATGAAAGGCTATATGGAAACTCTGAAGCATGAGTAGGACTTAGAAAAGTAAGAGGAAAAGAATGGGAAGGGGTTTCCACAGGGAGAAGCCAGGCTTGAGCCAGTGGGCCACGCAAAGGGGTATGATTAGTCAAAGCAGCCCCAGGAACTCTGAGACACAGATGGTTTTGCCCAATAGCAGTGGGACGCTCAGACCATGGAGAGGAGGGACATACAATGGTCACTGGTTCCAATTCCAAACCAGAACAGGTGGTCTCACAAAACATGAGACTGTGCAGCCAGATGGGAAAAAGCTCAGGTTCAAAGTCAGATTTGAGATCAGAACCTGGCTTCACATTTACAGACTCTGTGTCCTTAGACAACTTGCTAAACCTCTCTGTGTCTATTGCCTTTAACCATAAAAGAAAGTGATAATACCTACCTCAAAGAGTTGTTGTGGGGCCTTCAAGAAGATGACACTTGAATTGTGCTCATGTGCTCCCAGGAACACAGAATACTGAATTTGTTCGCAATTACACATAGAAGACTAGTTGGACAAAATATTTCATTTTAAACTATCCTTGAAAGAATGTGCGCACCATAACCAAATGCTCACTACTCACTCAAGATGAGTACTAGAAGAAAACAATCAGGACTCCTGCAGCCTCAAATATCAGTGCATAGAACTCAGTTCCTGGGCTTAATCTTTTCTTTTGAAGAGCTGAAGGATTAGGAGAAGCTTAGTGTTTCAAAGATTCATCAATTTTTAAAATATATACTTTTACTGATTTTAGAGAGGAAGGGAGAGGGAGGGAGAGAGAGAAACATCAATGATGAGAGACAGCCATTGACTGGCTGCTTCCTGCACACCCCCTACTGGCGATCAAGCCCGAAACCCAGGCATGTGCCCAGACTGGGAATTGAACTGTGACCTCCTGGTTCATAGGTTGATGCTCAACCATGGAGCCACACCGGCTGAACTGGATTCATCAATTAATGTCAAGGACCTTCAGGTCCTTGGCCAAAAGGTTTCTGTATATACAATTATTTGTAAAGAAGCTTTCTCCTCCACCCCTGTGAAGAGGCAGAATTGGAGATAGTGATGGCTCGTCCCTCCATAAAACATCTGATTTAAATACAGTCTTTGGCTTTCTTCAGGGAGCGTGTCTCCCTGCTTTGAAACCTTTTGCATCCTGGGGCAGGTCCAAGTTTTTGCTCTGCTCTAAGTAATTAGAGAATTATCTACCAAGCAATTATGTGTTCCTATCTTATTGCGCTATTCACCTGGAATGCAAAATAAAATTAGTGTCCTTTTCCTAATCCAAGCAGTTGTTATTTTTTCCTCCCACTCCAGAAAGATCTCCTTTATCCTCTATAAAGAAACACCCTCCTCCCCCCTTTTTTTTAAAAGGAGAAAGAGAATCTCTTATCCTTTCTAAAACCCAGGAGACTGAGCCAATAAATCACCACACAAGAAAGAGATAAAAGGCAGTTCCGACATAAGGGGATCTGAGGAAGCACCTGCAGCCGAGGGGACAGGGACATTTCTACTCTGCCTTCCTCTGGCTGAAAGGTGGCAGGCTCTCTATGTCTTAGCGTCCACATCCAAACAGGGATGACTTCGCAGGCCGATTCTAAGATGAAGACAAAGCCTGACAATATGTGCAACCACTGGTGTTGTGATCAATTACTGACCGTGGGAAGAGGTCTCCCATTTCTCTCTGGCACTTAACCCCATCTGAGGCAGGCCAATGAGGAAGGGACCAATGGAGAAAGGAAACAAGAAATTGAAAACTTACCAAGTGGGCCCTCTTCACTCCATGAGAGGTTCCAAGCTATAGGGCCACACAAGCCCCACAGAGTTCCTGGGCATAGCCATGGTACTTGCTGAAAAACCAGGGACCTAAAGATGACACAGAGCCTCTCTGCTCACCTGGCACTTTCAGTGACTCCACCTCTGCCTCTTACTTACCCCAGCAAATGTTCCTAGGTAGATGACGAAGCAGCAGGACACCTCAAACAGAGTTAAAATGTACTGGGTTGTCAACAGGGAGGAAAAGTCAGAGGAAGACTTGACTATTTCAGAGCCAACTGAACAATTGCCCAGGGAGGCAGCCTTAGGGTGACCTGTCTGCTTTCTGGTGATTTCTATGGGGAAAGGGGAAGGTGGAAGTGATCTGCTCTGCTTGGAAACTGCCTAGGCCAGGCCCCAGAATGCCTGGGCTAGAAGTGGGACAAGGACATGAATCAAAATGCTTGAAGTTCGCAGCTATCGCTTCCTGTCCAAACTGTGTTACCCCACCCGCCTCCACTACCACCACCACCACCACCACCATCACCATGCAACTGATCTCAGCTCCCACTGTACTTTGGGTTACATGCCAATTTCTTCCAAACTTAAAGATGGACAAGTATAGCTTTCTTAGTAATGCAAGCTTAGTTCTTAACTGCTTATTAACTGTTTCACGAAAGTGCTTTGCAGAGCTCTCGGAAGACAGGGGTCACATTTGCATCCTCCATGACAAAGCTTAAAAAAATGCTACTTAGGATGAAATTCCTCAGAAGTGACAGATAGGAACACAATGATCCTTTCAGGAAAAGCAGAAAGGCATCCATCCATAACAAGAAAATGTCCATTTAGCAAACCACAAACTGCACGCGTGCAATGCTGACTTTTGCTTTTGTTTATAAACCAGACTTTATTTTAATTATTTACATACTTAACAAGCCTGTTATGACATCCCATTGCACTGTCTTCAAATAAAGCAGTAAGCATGGCTTTAGTTTTTAAGATAGTGCCCATTTGTGACTCCTGCCATCTTCGACCAGCTGAGCATCTGTAAACCAGGCAACTCCATCGGGTCTCAGGGTGACATAAACATCCTTGGAAAGTGTCAAGAAACACCAAGAATAATCTCTGCAGGTCATATTTTATCTTGGTTCTTCTAGTCACTCTGGCCCTTGGACCACAAAAAGAAAACCATTTTTAATTCAAGAATTCTGACTTTGAGCATGAACACTTTCTAACTAAAATGGATTAACTTTACATTTATAAGCATGAATGCTAGTTCTCTCACTTTCTATTTTAGCAGCTGCTTAGAGAAGTCTTTTTCTTTCTTTTTTAAAAATATATTTTATTGATTTTGTACAGAGAGGAAGGGAAAGAGATAGAGAGTTAGAAACATCAATGAGAGAGAAACATCAACCAGCTGCCTCCTGCACACCTCCTACTGGGGATGTGCCCACAACCAAGGTACATTACCCTTGAACAGAATCAAACCTGGGAGCTTTCAGTCTACAGGCCGATGCTCTATCCACTGAGCCAAACCGGTTACGGCTAGAGAAGCCTTTTTCAATGGACGCCTCATAGTTATCTCAAATTTAGCCAGTCCAAATCATCATTACTCACTCTCTACATGAAACCTGTGAGTCTATTCATGCATCAGTCAGACTGATGAAAGAGAAAGACTTACTCTAGAAAATAAAGGTTAATCCAAAAATCCTCTGCAGTATGCATGGAAATGAACAATGATTTTGCAATTGTGGATTTAGTCCTCTAATTTTGTGCAGTTTGGGCTGACATATATACAAGCAGCTACCAATGAGCATCATGGATGAGCTTGTCTACAACATGAAGATCCTCCTCCGAGTGCCCAGAATCAGATCATCTGTGAACCAAGAGGATGAATTATTTACATGGATGCTGATGCATTTCACTGAAGGCCTAATCAGTGAAAAGCCCAACCTTTACAATATTGTTCAGATTGCAAAATCGTGCCAAATTTCAAATCACTGACATATGAACTATGGGACATAATTCATTTATTAGATGGGAACTGCCTGTGAAGATAGAACTGTTAGGCACAATTGCTACCATCCCATAGACCAGTGGTTGGCAAATCATGGCTGATGAACCTGTTTGCTGCTCTGCTGACTAACGAGTTTGCCGACCACTGTCATATACTACCCTTTACCTCTTTGCACACAATATGCCACAATTGCCTAATCCTCACAGCTTCCAACTACATGGTAACATTTAGTATAGTCCGGTGGTCGGCAAACTCATTAGTCAACAGAGCAGCAAACTGCGGCTCATGAGCCGCAGTTTGCCGAACTAATAACATAGTTCTGTTATTCACCCAACAGACCAAAGCCAGATAGAAATCATTTCTTCCCTCCTCCACTTCTGGTCCACCAAGTATTATAGTTTCTACTCTTAATATTTCTGAAATCCTTATACTTCTCTCAATCCCTACTGCCACTGTTTTGTCATGGACTTCAACCTTCTGGTCTAATCACTCTAAAAGTGTCTTTACCTCACATCAGTTTTACCCTCCTCCAATTCAGTCTTCAGATGATCAGATTTGAACATCTAAGTAAATTTGCAAAGGCATTTTTCCTTAGAGGATCTACTCTTCTCCTAGTAAGAAGCATTAGCAAAACATACATTTTGGTAATTCTTCTTTACTGATCATAAGCTATACCAGAAAATCTAGCCATGTAGTCCACGATCCAGTTATGGGGGGCAGTATTTCAGTATGATTATGCAAGACAAAGATTTCCATTTACGATCAGGACAACATGAATGAAACATTTATGCACTAATCAAACTTCTCCTCAGACTTTGGCTTATTCACGCACGGGACTATCAGAAAAGTGAAAATGGTTAACAAGAGCTAGCTGGGTCAACATGAGCTGAGCCTCAGACAGAGGCCGAAGGTGACAAGGTGCCTTCTCTGCAGAGCCAGCTGGCACAGTGAGTCCCAGCACACAGCTCCTCATGTCTCTGCCAAAGTTCAGGATACTGACAAGTGTTTCACTTGTGCACAATCCAAAATGCCTCTCTATGCACAACATCAATTTTTGAGATGTCCCCAAGCCAACACCCTTTGAATCAGGTTCACCCAGCTTTCTGAATTGCTTTCACACACGGCTCGCACTCGTTAGCACAAAGAAAACAAGGAAATGAAGAGACACTGCAGCAGCCTGCTTGTTTTAACTGGGAGGTCAATGCCCTGGAAGGAACTGAGACATCAAAATGACAGAGCTCATGGTTGACTCTGGCTCATCAGACATGAGAACAATGCAGTCTTGAGGTATCCTCAGACACCACGCAGCAGCACTACCCTCAATGCATATCTCTTGTAAGTTATTAGGTGCCACCCAGCTAGTACCCTCTACACCCACGCTTGCTTCAGGGTGATGGCTGTGGATCAGGGGTAGAGAGTGACAATGAAAAAGGGGACTCCTAGGACACCTAAAGCCTTTCTCTTTGATTTGACCCTCTGAGCACAGCTCAGAAAGAAAAGCACAGCAAGATTTTTCAGAAAGCTGAAAGACAACAACTCAAAACTTGTTAGGAAAAGCCATGCGTGAGCAAAGCAGAGGGTTATCAACAAGCATTTCTTTACTGAGTACAGAAAAATGACATTTGTGATGCTGAATTAAGAGCTCCAAAACTGTGCCTGATATTTAAGTATAAGATCAGAGTGAACCAGAATTGCTGGTTCTTCACACTTTCCAACCATCCATCCATCCAGCAATGTGGTGGTAGCTTATAATGGAGAGGACCCCAATCTCCCGCCGCTCTGGGGCAGAACAGGCACAGCAATTCCAGGACTACAATAGGGGACACAGGGGACACCCAGCTGCCCATCTTCCCTCTGGCCTGCTCAGAGGAGAGGAGCCTCTCTAGCTGGAGATGGATCTATTCCCTTCTTCCCTAGAAGGTGGAAGCTTCTGCACAGCAGGCTTTGCCAAGAGCAATGAATGTTTATGGAGCTTTATTACTTTCCAGGCACTGGGCTAAGGGCATGCTGACACTGAGAGTTGGAAAGCCTCAATTAATTAGCCAAGTTCACAAACCTAATAAATAAATGATGGAGCCAGACAGGAAGCAGGGCATTCTGAAGCCTAAGCCCCATGCTGTGCCATGGAGTTGATTCTTAAAACGCACCTTATGTGATTTCCTTGTACCAAAAAGTCATTGGGGGGGGGGGGGGGGGCGGGGAGGAGACTATGGAGAGAACGCAGAATGCAATCAGCCAAACACTGTGTGCATCTGCTTTTTCATTTATTCCTTCTTCTCTTTTGAAGCTTATCTCTCAGATTGCTGGGTGGACCTTAGATGTCAGGAATGAAGAGATAATTCGCTCTGGTTTGGAAAACTAGCCTCACACACATTGAAAGAATTAGACTGTGACCAGAGGGCGTACAATTAAGTACTAAATTGCATGGTATGGATTTTAAACCCTAAAGAGATTTAGAAAAGAAAGACCTCAAGGGAGCTCCCTGAAGTGGAGGATGGGGTGAGAAAGGGCAAAGACGGGCACTTCAAAAAATGACTGGAGAGTGCGTGCGTGCATGTGTGTGTGTGTGTGTGTGTGTGTGTATACCCATGTCCAGGCAACTACACAACCAGAAGCCAGGCACAGGAACATTTGTCACCATTTATAAGTGACAAAATACCAATTGCAAAGTATGTTTCCTGTGGGTGTGGATTATGTACTCTTACTCTTGAGAGTGGCATCTGCATTCAAAAAAGAGCACTCAAAAGTTACTTTTGAATTTTTATTAATTTTAAATATTACTATTCAATGTATCCAAGTGAAATCCAAATTTAAGAAATAAAGTGCAACTCACAAATCTTCTTCTACACAAGCACATTTTGGCAATTATTTTTAATGGGGAAATGATACCCTCCAAAGATTTTAAGCCACATTCAGAAATGTTTGGTGCCCATTATCTTTAGAGTACTTTAACTATATAACAACTTAACTTTCAGAATTTTAACTTGAAATGCCACTATAACTCATTCTTCATGTCTCTCATGCTTCCATACTTGTAAAACTAAGCCCAAGCCTTTTATCCAATTCACTATTCTAAATCTAAGCATAGCCTAAATGGTTTGGCTCAGTGGATAGAGCATGGGCCTGTGGACTGAAGGGCTTCAAGTTCAATTCTGGTCAAGGACACATGACTGGGTTGCAGGCTTGACGCCCAGTGTGGGACATGCAGGAGGCAGCTGATCAATAATTCTCTCTCATCATTGGTGCTTCTATCTCTCTCTCCCTTTTTCTCCCTCTCTGAAATCAATCAAGATATATTTAATAAACAAATTTAAACACAAGGATATTTCTCTCTCAAAAATGAGCAACATTTTTTGAATTTTAATTATCACTAATATTTGAAATAGCAAATGTACAAGATGGGTCTTAACAAAAAAATAAATGACTTGATTTTCTCTCTCTCTCTCTCTCTCTCTTTTTTACATAGTTTTCACTTAAATTTAAAACACACTTAATCTACTTAGTAAATGATTTCTGAGTTGCCTTCCTAAGCTAATTCTAGGGAATAGTTTTCAGCTGGCTGATTCACATGTTTACCGGAAGCTGGAGCAGCAAACAGCTGGGCGACTTTTCAACACCTCAAGTTATGGCTGTCATGTCAATGTGATCCAGAAGGAATGGCTTCACAGCATGAGCACTTAGGTATAGGATACTGACTTTTCAATCCTGACAAGTCTGAACACTGGGTCTCTGGATAGGTTCTTTTAGTCCTAGGAAATAGCTTTCATTTCTCTGGCTCTAAACCCTTCTCTCTTAAGGCTTTGTTTGATCTCTGTGGCCACAGTTCTAAAGTTGAGTTGATGGAAGTTCTTCAGACTTCCACTGAGTTGGTACAGAATGGATGGCATTATTCCACCTACATACTGTATGTCTCAGGGTTGATTTCAGAACAAACGTTAACATGTGACAAAGAAACATGTGTCTCAGTCACAACTCATTATGCTCCCTGCATCTCCACCTCAAGCCATAACATATTCATTCTTGGTTAATGGTACCTCCAGCTGTCCAAGCTAGAAACCCATCTCCCAACTCCCCTGACTTGTTTAGCACATCCAATTACCAATGATGGACAACCAGGCTGACAGTTTTCTTTTCATCCTTCTCTCTTCCCCATTCACCCTATGATGGAGACTAGAACTTCATAGTGGCTTGATTAGACTACCCATAGCTGGGCATTCTAACTAGTCTACTCTATACACTTCCTTCACTCTACTAAAGTGACCTTTGGAACATGCCTTTTAAACCACTAGGCTTTGAAACTTGGTCACCCCTTAAGATTTATACAGCTGTTCAAAGCTTTATTTCCAGTTTCTTTCTCAGACAGAATCCCTTGCTCTTATTTATTCTCTGGCACTGGGCTCATTCATTGCTTTGCACCTTCAATCCACTCAATTCCTCTTGAATGGAATGGCCTTCCTTCTCTCTGTCTACTCATCAGATGCCAGTCCTCATTCCCAGGTCATTTCCCAATGTCATTTGCATTCTCAAGCCTTTCCTAATTAGCTGTCGGAAAAAGAAATGGACTGCCTCTTACATATTTCCATTGCATTTATTATACACTTTGACCATATTAAACTATACTATTATGTTTATCTTCTAAATAGGTTGTGAGCATAGGACAAGGAGCTATTGTATTTATCAACACTATACTTAGTTTAACCTGCTGTCTTCTTCCAGAAAGTATATGAGGTTATTCCTGGCACAAAGTAAGTGCTAAATAAATGTCCTCCCCTTCCCCACACAGACATCACCTTAAAAGACAAGCCCCACATGGGAACTCAGTTTTGTTTGCTGGCATTGCTAAAACAGTGAATTACCAAGCATTCAATATTTGCAGAAGAGAAAGAAAGGGGACAAGAAAGATAAAAGCAGATAAGCAAGAGAGTTCCTTTAGAAGAAAGGGGACACTTCCCTTTCTATTAGTAATAGGAAAGAATGACTTAAAAAAAAAAAAGCCTGCTACCATGGTCATATCAGCATCAAATGGAAATTCTAAAGCCATGGAAGCCAGAGCAAGCAAGCCCTGCTATGGTCCCATAACAATGTACAGATCCATGAATGGGTGGCCTGGCCTCCTCCTGGCTGGCACAAACCTGGTGCCTCCTGACCTGAGGATCTGCTTGGGGGCCAGTGGAGATGAGTTTCAGAGAAGCCCCCTCCCCATTCTGCAAAACATGGGCAGCCCTGTCCAACCGGTGAGGTGGGGTCTGTGCAGGGGAACTTGGGCACTGGGTGGAGGAAGAAAGACGAAGAGATCACAGATTTAGGGGAAACTTGCTTTAAATGCAAAGTTGGCTAAATATGGGGGTTGGGATGGAGATCCACAAGGGTGATCCAGAGAAGTCTTAAAAATGATGGCTAACTGACTTATGGGGAACCTCAAATGTGGTTAATACAAACTCTGAGGGAAGCAATTTCAGGTTAAGTGGCGTTATCTAAAACATTCAGAAAATTGGATCAGTTTCAAGTCTAGATATCAAGAGCATGATAGGGAAGAGCTGCCCCTCCTCTTCTTTGGGGTTATAGCTCCCCAGGGAGGAAACAGGTCCCCTGGGCGAGAGGGAGATAGTGCCATCTCGGCTGGAGTTCGTCTCTTACGAAACTCTCCCTCAGAGGCTCAGCGCCAAACCCATTCCTTTAGTCCTGGCTCTTGCGAGGGCTGGTTGCCTTCATCTTTCTCCCTCCCAGCGAAAGTTTGGTGCATGGGAGAGTGTCCATTAAGGTTGGAGGGCTTCCAGGACTTAAAAAGTTGCATTACATTTCCCAGAAACAGACTCTTAATGTAATAACCAAAGAATTTCACACAGTGTGATAAATGGACAGCCAGATTTCATTAGAAAGTCCACTCAGATGGAAGCCTTTGTTTCTCATCCTACTCTGCCACTGGCTACTTGGGTAATGTTGGGTAAGTCAGTTCATCACTCTGGCTTCAGCTTTCACATCTGCTAAGTGAGAATAATACTGCCTGTCTGGTCTGCTTCACAGAGCTCATTGATCATCAACCTTGGCTCCAAAAAATCTAGCTGTCCAGGTTTTGCCCCACACCAATGACATCAGGATCTTTGGATGTGGAATCTGAGCATCAGTATCCTTAAAAATGTCCCAGGTGATTCTGATGAGCAGCCAAAGTTGGGAACCACTGTGTTACAGGAATTTACAATATGATGATGACTACGATGCTCAAGGTGATCACTTGATCATGGCTTCACACCATTGAGAAGCTGAAAGAATTATTCTGGAATCTCCTTAGGATAAAATTATATGTTTCCTTTGCATTTCTTATTGTTCTCTATAAACTTTAGGCATTCAGTCACTCCTCCTTTGAGGTCACAGGCGATTTTGAAATGCTCACAGATTTTAGCCTGAGCTTCTGTGTTTAGCAAAATTGCCTTTGAAGAGGGCACCTGCAGGACCACACGCCCAGACACTGGCAGAGGCATCACCTGCAAACATGCTCCTTAGCCCGAAGGTCAGCTACTGAGATAAAGAACAGGAAACATGAGAGTGGTTGTTTTATTTAAATGGAGAGAAAGGCAATTTTCCATCAGGAAGGTGACTGTCTTTGTCTGGTCAAGAGCAGGTCACAGGGGCAGGAGGTGAGATAAAAGGAGGTGAACTCCCCTTAGGGGACTTCCTCGAAAAATTTTCCTGATGGGTTGAAAGCAATGCCAGTCTTATCCTGACTGGCCTTTGACTCAGACCAATTTATTTTCCTGGAGAATTTTATCATCAGGTTTTTCATTTGTAGGCTTGGAAGGCAGCTGTGTTGGCAAAAACTTTCTTTTTTTTTGAGACAATACTTCTCTGACTCAGGATTACTAGGGTCAGATCTGAGCCAGGCTGACCTTGGGGGCTCCACATCTGAAAATGCTCCTGTCTGCTCCATCACTGCCCACTGGAAAGGACAAGGCCTAGCTCCTGAGCTCATAAAGTCAATGTATGGCCTCATACCATGCAAGATTAATCAGATACTCAATAAAATAATGGATCATACCACACCTCAAAGTAAGATTTGTACAAGTGGATCTAGGATCCATTTATCCTTTAGAGTTAAGTACTTAAAAATTGAAGCATTCTCAGAAACATAGCTAACTTGCCCAGCCACTGAGGCCCAGTGGTTGAGTGTCAACCTATGAACCAAGGAGGTCATGGTTCCATAATCAGTCAGGGCACATGCCTGGGTCTCAGGCTCCATCCCCAGTAGGGGGCATACAGGAGGCAGCTGATCAATGATTCTCTCTCATCATTGATGTTTCTATCTCTCTCTCCCTCTCCATTCCTCTCTGAAATCAATAAAAACATATTTAAAAAAAGAAAAGAGTCTTAATTGGTTTGGCTCAGTGAATAGAGAGTTAGCCTGAAGACTGAAAGGTCTTGGATTTGATTCCAATTAAGGGCATGTACCTTGGCTGTGGGCTCCATCCCTAGTAAAGAGTATGCAGGAGGCAGCTGATCCATGTTTCTCTCATTGATGTGTCTAACTCTTTATCCATCTTATTTCCTCCTTGTAAAACTCAATTTAAAAATATACATTTTTTTTTAAAAAAGAAAAGAAAGGGAGGGTCTGTGTTTTGGAGGGTGGCACGGAATTGGACACAGCCACTGTCCCTTTATTTTTTGTCTTAACATCAGAAATATCAGCTTAAGTGCCCCTGGGGAACCTGTCACATAAGTGGCAAGCCATAGAAAACTCACAGACCTCACCCTTGGGGATCTGAACTCTCACATTCCATCTGAGACTCCAGCACTATCAGACACCCCCATAAACTGCTGTGTAAAGAAGCCTGCCTGCACATGTCCTTTTCCTCCCAGATCCAGACTTCTGCTTGGTATTTTCTCTTCTGTGGCAATGTCCAAGGATGCTTCCTACCACTTATTAAAGTGTTCAGGAGGACCTCCTTTACCCACTGACACAAGGCCACTCATCTGAAATCCTACGGGGAGGAAAAAATGTGCATAGCCTTTCAATCTGATCTGCCCTTCAAGGTAGAAATGCAGTTTCATATGGTATGAAGCTGCCTGCCTGCTTCTCAGAGCTTCTGGTAAAACCAGTCACCATAGCAACTGCATATTTATTTCAACAATCCTGCCACTTCTCAGAACTTTGGGGAAACTCATCTATTGATATTATTTCCAGAATCTGCAACATATTCTTTTAAATATTCTCTTTCAGATGTATTTATACTTTTGGTAAGAGGCAAATGTTATCCAGGGCCAAATCTAATGAAAATGTGATAAATTAAACACCATTTGGGATTTAAAAGGAGCTACCAACGACAGGATGAGGCTGGTGGATCATGCTGATCACTGCGGCCATTGAGTGCCTGCGCCAGGTCCTTGGAAGAGTCTCCCAACACTTGCATCAACTAGGAACACTATCATTGTCTCTCATTTAAAAAAAAGAAACTGAGGCATGTTGTGTGGTCAAGGCTCGTGTCCAAGTCACAGGATTATGAAATGGCACAGCCAATGTTCAAGCCCCACTCTTGCCTATCTCACCAGCCATGCTCTGTGCACTGGCCACCCTGCTTCTTACTCAGACAAGTCTGCATAGGGACAAGGTACTTCCTGGGTCAGCATGCTGAAGGACCATACCTGGGGAACATGTACATCCATGTAGCAGTGAAGGGTCTTAAACTCTCCTGAATCTCATCCTGCCAGTGCTAGGATCCCACTGACTGAGGACAGCACTTCAGGGCTACGCCTTTGCTTTTATGGTGAGCAGTAGGACCCTGGGGGGGGGGGGGAGATCTGTTTACTAATGATTGTTTTCCATTCCCTCCCCTCTGAAGAATAAACACACCCACCAACAGCCAAAGAGAGGGGAGAGGGGTGCCATTGAAAACACAGCTGGTTTGTTTATAAGGACACACGTGAATTCAAAGGAATGCCTGATTTTGCAATCAAAGAACACAAACTGAAAATAGAAGAGAGTAAGTCACGAGCAGAGACTCACTTTAGGAGAGATGGGCCAAGTCTGTCAAAATGAATTGTGTGGTTTTCATTAAACATGTTCCCCAGTGCATACAGACCCAAACCACAAGGCCACTGGGAATAAGTTGTTCCAAATGATGGAGGGTGAATGTGAACTTAGTAGCAGAATCACCTTTCTGCATAAAGAGGAGGGTGGTCTGGCCAGGCTGAGCTCGCTAGAAATGCAATTTAAGATGATGTGTAGTCGCCTTCCCCGTCTCGGAGCTTCTGGTAGAGAAGTGCTTTGTAACTCTAGCTGCCCTGACTCCTCACTGCAAGGGTGGTAGAGAACATCAGGATATTTCCTTCTCCTTAGCTGGACTATAACATTTAAGGTTCAAATTCTCTTTGGCCTGTGATATAACCATTCCAAGGCTATGACAGAACTGTTGGGATTCAGCTACAAATACAAGAGCATCCTGGAGTTGAGATGAGGGGACCTCAGGGGATAGGGATAGGAAGTGGTGGAGAAAAGATGTAGGCATCATTTCTGAAACATGCAATAGATGTGAATGGTTTTCTCAATTTTAAAAAATATATTTGTGATTATTGGAACTACTGACATCTAATGAACACAACTTCCCAACCTCATTATACTCCAGGGAGTAAGGGAACAAAATACCAAGCTGGGCTTCCTGAAGTTTAAGCAGCCTACACAATCAATTTTTCAAATATTGTGATGAAGTGGTGACTACAAAACAGGACGGCCCAGAAACAGTGGGTCCTCAGCTTCCCATGATTATAAGCACACAACCACAGCGGTTTCAAGTCGAAGAGGCTTTCTGACACAGCGAGCCTCGGGCAATCTCAGAGACAGACTTTTGCCACCAGCCCCTGTTATGACATTGACCAGGTCACTGTATCGCCCAGGCTTCATCAGTGTCCCACCACCTCACTCATTCCTGTAACTCCAGACTCTGGTCTTCAGAATGTGAGAGAATAAATGTCTGTTGTTTTAAACCACCTAGTTTATGGCATTTTATTATGACAATTCTATGAAATTGATAGAGGTATATTGGAAACTATACCTACAAGTGGATTATACATGCCAGGTTTGGGCATCCATCCTTTGGGATAATATTTTCAATTAATAAATATTACACAAGAATCAACTAAGTGAAAGTGCTATTTTTTAAGGGGAAAAAAAGAAGAAATAAGACCAAAAAAGTGCTTTTTATTTTATTGGCTTCTCTCAGAATAAAATGGTATTTTTCCTAATTTTTTTTCTTCTAGTTTGAATTCTCCTACCCACATGTGACATGAGGTGATGAAAAAAAATTGTCTTTGAGCTCTCCAAACTTAAATACTTATAGGATCGGAGAAGACAGCTCTCTATATGATCATGCCAACAGGCCAATCTGTGCACCAGGCCGTCCCTGTTGTCCCGGACAACTCTGGCTGGTGCTGTGAGGCATCTTGTATTTCTGTCACCACCACAATGTCCACAAGTTTGTGGAAGAGATGGCAGTCATAAGACCAGATGGGCTAGAGAACACTCTGGTACCTATGATAAAGCGTGCACCCACTCTGCTCTGAGAACTAAACTAAACCAAGTCATCATGCTGTCTAATAGGAAGGGCTCTTTCCTTAAAGCCTGTTCCTGGCTTGGTCAGTATGGTACATCTCGTGCAATGACCAAGAGGTTGCTGGTTCAATTTCTGGTCAGGGCACATGCCCAGGTTGCAGGCTCCATCCCCAGTAGAGGGCATGCAGGAGGCAGCTGATCCATGTTCCCACCCATCCCCCATTTCCTCTCTCTCTAAAAATCAATCAAAACATTTTTTTAAGCCTGATCCTCACCTTTGACCACTAGCCCTGCACATCCATGTGCCTACTCATAGCTCTATTTGGTGTCTGCCTCCCACCCAAATGCAGAATGGCAACTGCTCATCTTCTCCCCAAACCTGCTTTCACAGCTGCCCCATCCTCCCAGTTACAGACCAAGGACTTCAGATTTATCCTTGACCTTTTTCCCCACTCGAAATATTCCCAATCCATTAGCAAATTTCTGTAGGCTCTACCTTCAAGATGCTCTCAAAATCCTACTATTTCTCACCTCTTCGATAGTTACCTCCAGGGGCCCTGCGACCACCATCTCTCATCCAACACTCTCCTACATATCTCTTGTGTACACCCTTGTACTCTACAGTCTATTCTTAAGCAGCAACCAGAGTCTCCTATCTGACACAAGTCATCTTGTCCCTCCTCTGTTCAAAACTCTCCAACCGCTCCCACATTTGTCACAGGAAGAGGTCCTTACAATGACCCTTGTGGCCCCTGGACTATCTATTCTCACCTGCTCAGGACACTCAGAGACTCAGGCTTCCTTGCTACCAGTTTAGCTCTTTTCATTGAGAGTTCCTTATTCCCAAAATAACTTTCCCCCGGATATCATGTAACCAGCTCTTTAATCTCTTTTGGGTCTTTGCTCAAATGCCATCTTCTTCATGAGACGACCTCTCTGACCACACCATCGATCACTGCAACCTCATCACCCATTCCTGACCCTGCGCTGGCTAGTTTTCATTTCAGCTACAGCTTCCTAACTTGCAGTGTGTTTTATGTGATCATTGTTTGCCTGCCTCTCCCTCTCCTCCACTTCAGAAGGTAAATCCCGCAACCACAGGAATTTTTGTCCGTTTTGCTCGTATACATATTCCCAGAGTCTGGAGTGCTCACCATCTGGCTTGGACTGTGAGCTCTGTGATTACTGGTTGATTGAGTGAGGAGGGATGGGCAAGAGGGGGTAGTTGTATCCCCTTCTTTCCAGCAATAAGTCCCTTTGCATCTGCTAAGTGAGAATGCAAGAATAGAAGACAGTGCAGTCTCTGGGGGTCCAGGGAGCTCCAGCTGGGAGACTTCTTCCTAAGAAGGAAATTGTGGGTTCTCAAGCATACACATGCACATGTGCCTTCTGGTTCTGAACAGGTTGGGGGAAGCTGGGGCAGGGCCTGTAGGTGGAGGGAGAGAGAAAGCCAGGAGAAACCACTGGGCAGGCAGAAGGGATCCTCCCAAAATCACCCTAGTTCTCTTCCTGCCCCATCATTAACAAGGTTCTGGAGAATGAAAGAGGCAAAATGCCTTGGGGGAGCAGGGGAAGAGAGGAAAAAAGGAATCAAAATTCTAGAAGGAGAATCTACTTTCACTTTTGTAATATACCAATAAAGCTCATTGCACTTGCCCCCCAGATCCATCTGTCTGAGGAAATTTTGCAGGTCCCTGAGGACCTGTAAGCCCCCACCATGTGCGGCAAAGCCGGGACAGCCAGTGGGCTCAGCCTTGCCTCTGGCTCTCCCGCTGCATGCTGCACGGGCTCCCTGAGATAAAAGGAGGCAGACTGCCAACAAGCTGCTGGCAGGAGGAAGACATTTATTTATCCAAACTTATTATTTGAAAGCCTTTTGGGGGAAAAAATCATTTAATCTTTCTTCATAAACAGCTCTTTTTATAGCACGTTTGTGTTGAGATCATAGTCAAAGTAATGTGCAATGTGTCTGGTCTTCATTTGTTCGTGAAGGTTGTTGAAGAGACAGCAGTTTGCTCTGCTTGTATTGTTACTGAGTGATAGGCTAACCCAAAAGTTAGTGGCTTCTAACCACCTCATTTTGTTAAAACTGACACTTTGGTGGGTCAAGAAACCAGACAGGGTTCTGCTGGGTAGTTCTGTTCCATGTGGTGTTGGGCTCAGCTCCACTCTCGTGGCTGGTACTGTAGCAGGGATGACGGGTAGACTGGGCTCACCTGGAACTGTCCACCTAGGACTGGCCTCTCCAGGATGGTGGTCTCATGATGAATTTATGTGATGGATCTAGGCTCCAAGATCAAGTGTTCTAGTGAACAAGCTGTTATGATGCCTTTTTGGAAGTCTCACAGTGTCACTTCTGCCATATTCTGTTAACTGATGCAATCGCAAACCCACCCAGATTCAAAGGCAGGGAACATAGTCTGCACTTCTCAGTGGAAGGGGTTTTAAAGTGCTGGAGGCTAAGTTTTAAAAGGACTGCAGTTTTAAAACATACAACCTATTTTCAATTTTCTGCCCTTCCCTTGGGTACCCAGTGACTGTGCTCACTGGCCTCCCTTCCCACCTATTCCTCAATTATTCAACCCAGTAATTACTAAGCACATCCTATCTAATAAAAGAGTAATATGCAAACTGACCATCACTCCAACACACAAGATGGCTGCCCCCATGTAGACAAAAGATGACCACCACAAGATTGCCAGCAGGGGAGTACAGTTGGGAGGGACCAGGCAGCAGGGGAGGGCAGTTGTGGGTGATCAAGCCTGAAGGGGAGGACGTTACGGGTGACCAGGTCGGCAGAGGAGAGAAGCTGGGGGCGACTGGGCATGCAGGGAAGGGCAGTTGGGGGGAACCAAGGCCTGTAGGGGAGAGCAGTTGGGGGAGACCAGGCCTGCTGAGGAGGGCAGTTAGGGGCAAACAGGCTGGCAGGGGAGCAGTTAGGCATCAATCAGGCTGGCAGGGGAGTGGTTAGGGGTTGATCAGGCTGGCAGGCAGAAGTGGTTAGGGGCAATTAAGAAAGCAGGCAGGCAAGCAGTTGGGAGCCAGCAGTCCTGGATTGTGAGAGCCAGGAGTCCTGGATTGTGATCAGGCCCATTTAGGCCTGATCCTACCAGGGTCGGGCCTAAACGGGCAGTTGGACATCCCTCGAGGGGTCCCAGATTGTAGAGGGTGCAAGCTGGGCTGAGGGACACATACCCTCATGCACAAATTTCATGCACTAGGCCTCTAGTTCTATATAATAAAAGCCTAATATGCTAAGTATCCAGTCATCTGGTCATCTGTTCAACCAATCAAAGGGTAATCCTATCTAATGAAAGAGTAACATGCAAATTGACCATACCTTTGCTATGCTATCAGCCAGTCAGGACAGGGGGCAGGGCAGGGGGCAGGACAAGGGCATGGCCAGGGGGCATGGCCAGCACACAGGGGTGAGGCTGGCAGGGGCATGGCCACAGTGCAGTGAAAGCAACCACCATGCTAGAAGCTCTCCCCAAATGGTACTTAAGGGCCGGCCCTCCTTACACTTATGGTGACTGAATCACATGCAAATGAGCACCCAGGGTCACTGCATGCCCCCCAGCCCAGCACCCACGATGGGAGGGGGGGGGCTGCTGCCAGTCTCTGGGGTGTGCAAAGACCCTGGTGGCCACCACTGGGTGGAGAAAATTCACAGTGCTCTTGGTTTGTGCAGGGTATCAGGAGCACCAGGAATTCTGGGAAATGTAGTTTTGAGCTCTGTGGTGAACATGTTGGGGCTGTGACCTGGGTTTAAGCGAAACTTCAATTAAAGCTGTGAACTCTCTGTAGGAGAGTTTGAAGTACTGAGCGCGGAACATGGAAGCGGCTGGGGGAGGCAGCAGCACAGGAGCGCCACGTGGCATCCCCCCCTCCCCCCCGGCCACTTGAGCGCAGAAGCGGAAGTGGTGGTGGGGGGAGGCTTAGTTCACAGCTTTAACTGACGTTTTGCCTAAACCCAGGTCACAGCTCCAACATGTTCACCACAGAGCTCAAATTATTGGCCAATTCAATGAAAATGGGACAGAAAAACTCACTAAGGAACAACAGCTCCCTGAATCTGTTCACTCATATCCTATCTCACCCAAAAATGCAGAAAATTACCATCAGACACATCACAGGATCAAAGCCTTTGCATCCAGGAGAAGCTTAAAAGGACACAGACTTTTCCAATTGCTCTGCTCTTCCCTCCACAGGATTATCTTCTGAAATCCCCAAGCATCTACCCCTGACATAGCTTTCTCACATACCAGGCTGCCCACCCTCCCATCTATCACCATCCATTTTAAAGCACCTGGAAAACACAAGAACGAGAAACAAAGTGCAAATGCCAGTCTGTGGCCTCTGTCTGGACTTAGTCAAGCATGATATCTGTGGAATCGTGTGTGGAAGTTTCCATGGCAACAAGACTTCAAGGCAGGCAGGGGAGTCACATATTCTTTCTACCAAGGTAACAGAAACACAGAGGCCACCCAAGGGATGCTGAAGGGGGACATAGTGAGCTCAGAGTTCTCTGGTGATTGCAAGGACCTAGGTCCTCATTGCCTCCTCCCCCACTCTCTGCTGCTCCTTGAAATAATTGATCATCCCTCTTTTGGGGGAAAGGAAGGGACACATTAAAAAGTCTTCTCTAAGGGATGCTTATGAAAAAAAAATGTAAAAAGGACAACAAGAGAAGAGTGTTTTCTTTAGTAGACAAAGCAGCTCTATTAGACAACAGGTTTGGGAGCCCTGACAGCCTGAGCCCATGCTGGCTACCTACAGGGGCACTTGCATTTCCACCACACTTCTCAGCTTTACATTGCAACATGGTCTTCTTGGTGAACCCAATCCGTAATGAAAAACTCCCGAACTACACTGTGTTTTACAGATGGTTTTTAAAATTGTCAAACTGATGGCGCACCCCCAGCCTGCCCAAGGCCTAAAGCCTCTAAGGTTGGGGGTGCGCCATCAGTTGGACATCCCATAAGGGCTCCCAGTATGTGAGAGGGGGCAGGTTGGGCTGAGGAACCACCCACCCCCAGTGCATGAATTTCGTGCACCAGGCCACTAGTATGCTAATGATATGCTAAGGCCACACAACCACTTGCTATGATGTGCACCTTATGGAAAATGGAAGCTTTAGTTCCAAAAGGAGTAAGATGGGATGCCAAATAGGCAAGAAGATCAGATGCCAATGAGGTTGGCCACCTGCCAATATTTGCCTGTTGCTAGATATATAATACTAGAGGCCTGGTATTATAGGGGGCAGACAGTCCCACTGGTAGGTTAGCTTGCTGCTGGGGTCTGGCCCATCGGGACTGAGTGAGATGGGCCAGAAATACCCTGGAGCCCTCCCACAGTTTCTCCCCAACTGGCCAATCTCTCATGTTCCTCCCCGGCCTTGATTGTGCATCATTGGGGTCTCTCAGCCTGGCCTGTGCCCTCTTGCAATCAAGACTAAGGGACACACTCCAAGTGCACAAATTTCGTGCACCAGGCCTCTAGTATTATATATCTAGCAACGTGCAAATATTGGCAGGTGGCCAACCTCATTGGCATCTGATCTTCTTGCCTATTTGGCATTCCATCTTACTCCTTTTGGAACAAAAGCTTCCATTTTCCTTTGGGGAATGAGCCCTTCCCTTTCAGTCCATGGGATTGAGGTGGGCACATGACTGACACCTGGCCAACCAGAATTCAGCTTCTTCTCCCACCCTCTTTCCTCCATGCAGTAATTGGTTCAGGGATTGATACATGGCCCAATAGTAACCCCCAGGACTTTTGCATGATTTGAAGAGAAGGAATAAAGTAAGCTTCAGGGCGGGGGCTGGGGGAAGGTTGGTGGCACTAAGTGAAAAGTAAGTGTCATTAAGTAAAGCCAAGAGCAGAGCCAAGAGACAGATGGGAAGAGGCTGAATCCTGATGATACGGTCTCTGACATGCCTGCAGCCAGCCTATACCTGGACTTCCCAGTGACATAAGTCAATATATTCCCTTTGTTAGCTTTAAATAAACCTGAGCTGGGTTTCTTTCCATTGTAGCTGACAGTCCTGACTTACGTCCAGGAACAACAAGCAAAGGCAACACAATATTGTAAAGAGGCATTTGTGGAATGAGCCTCTAACACTAAACATGAAAGGTCAGTGGGTAAGGACCTCTGAGCAGTAGAACCCAGATCAACTCCTTCATGTCACATGATGCAGACCTCAGCCTACTGTGCTATGTGTAAGGACACAAAGGTACTAGTCACACTGCTGCAACTCACTCCAAAGTGCCTTCTTCTCCTTCTCATCAATTAAAGAAGCAGCAGGGGGGTGGAAGGTGGTGGGGGAGCATGCCACTGAATAGCCTACAGTTGCCACTTTTTCCCACTAGGTGGCAACCCTGCAACAAGGGAGGAGAACTTTAGGGTTTGACAAGTAAACTGACCATAATCAAGAGCCCTAATATTAAGCATTGGTGGTTGGAATGGTAATCTTAGAGTGAGAAGATAATAGGAAATATGAGACAGCAAAGATCTGGAATAGCCACCATTTTTTATTACCTAGTCTAGATTCAGCCCTGGCCTGCCATTGTTTGTCCAATGGATTCAAATAAAATCTGACACAGATGTCTGCAAAAACTTAATCAGAATGTGAAGCTAAGAGCAGCCTGCAATACAAGACAATGAATAACTAGCACTGAATTTTGTACCATAGACTAAAAGGGCAGTAGGACTCTCCATAGACCCTGAGTCAGGAGAACCATTCCAAGCTATTAATTTCACTGATGAGGAAACAAGGGCCCACAAAGGGGGCACAAGGACATCAAAATCTCAAAAGAGAGCACTGAGGGCTGGGAAGTCAGAGAAGGGCCCATCCTATATGTAGGTTCTGGCTGCAAGTTGACATTTAAAAATAATTCTGCAAAGTAAAAGGGAATAGAGTTAACCAAGGAGAGGATCATAAGGAAAAGTCAAGCATTCATTCTTAAGATTATATAATTGTTAAAATTAGCTTTAAGTATTCTGTGCTTAAATAACTTCGTCTTTAAGAGGGGATGATCCAAAGAGCCTTCTTGCCCTAGCTGGTTTGGCTCAGTGGATGGAATGTCAGCCTGCAGCCCAAGTTGTCCCGGGTTCGATTTTTGTCAAGGGCACATACCTTGGTTGCAGGCTCCTCCCCTGCCTGAGCCCTGGTCAGGGCATGTGTAGGAGGCAACCAATTGATGTATTTCTCTCACATCGATGTTTCTGTCTGTCTTTCCCTTTCTCTTCCACTCTAAAATCAATGGAAAAATATCCTCAGGCGAGGATAAAAAAATAACAACAAAGAGCCTTCTTTCTTAAGGACACCTGGATAACTCATACTCCAGGAGCTCACAGGAAGAATATCTTGTAAAATGCAGTTTATGACAGAAATAACCTGTAGTGATGGATGTAAACAGCAGCCAAGCACTTGGCAAGTATCTGTGTTGCTATATAAGCATAACAATTTTCTTCTATTAAGAAAGACACCCCCTCTCCCCCCCAAAAAAGATTCCCTGTTGTTTAGCTTATAACCAATTAGCTGAAAACAACTACGGTGTAGCTTCCCATCCCTTTTTCTCTCATTTCCTCTCTTGCTTCAATTTTCCCTCTAGGATGACTGCTTTGAGAATCACTGCAGATCATTTTTCTGAAGATACATTAATTTTCTCTAGTCCAAATGCAGGCATATTCTCTTGTTTCATTATTTATTGCCTTTAGCATGAGTTTTTCCTCCTGCTATTGAACTCCTGTCCCTATGGACAGTGGGAACACTTCTCTCCATTAGCATCATCTGTACATTTCATTAAACTAGGTTTCCAGGTTTTCAATCCCTGAAGGTGTTATTAAAGGACCTTCAGCCAGAAATAGCCCTTGAGGCAAAACACTGAGAGCAGTTTAAACTGTTCAGAGGTTAAGTAGCCAGGAGAATGAAGGGCCAGCCAAACTATCCAAAGACAGGCTGCTCCTTCCTGTATTACACAAACTCTGATGTAATTTAGAATTTGTAAAAAACCACTTCATACATAAAAATATATGGCAAATTATTAGATTTCTTTTATGGTATCAACATTCTACTTGACATGGTGGCCAAACATAAATAAGTTGTATAAATGCATCAACACCAAAACAAAGGGTCAGATCTTGATTTAGCATAGGAAAAGCTTAGTCAAATTCTGGATGAATATCTTTGACCTCAAGGGAAACTCAGCCAATATGGAAAGTGAAACAGGGCAGGCAGATGTGCCTGCAAAATTAGAGGAACTGCAGTAAATCTGTAAAAATGAAATAAAGAACTTCTTAATCAATAAGAAGTTTATTTGGGTCTCAGTAACCCAACTGGGAAGTAAAATCTAGAACAAACCCAATATGTTAAACCTCAAAGACAATCATTTTGCAACAGGACCCTCACAAGGCTACATTCTCAGAGAAAGGATAGGCTAGAAAAATCTGCTAATCACCAGCAAAGCACAAAAAGGAAACCTGTCTGGGCCTCAGCTCAGATGGAAAGAAAAAATCTCCCCTGTGAATCTGTAATCAGGGGTGATCTGTGTTCACACAACTTCAGGGTTTGCATTTTTTCCTGACTCTATAATGTGGGATCCCCAAACCGCAAAATTAACTGAAAGCAGTTCCAATTCAAAAGCATTTCAAGGTACCTAGCTGAAGCAAACCCTCAAACCAGGCCTTTTGGGATTCCCACAAATCACAATGACTAAATATGAGTTCACAAGAAAAAATTATATAACACTAAGGAAACAAAATTCCTTGAGCTAGAGTTAGCAAAAAACAAAACCAACAAAATTAAACAGAATGCCCTAGGACAGTGCTCAGCAAACTGCGGCTCTCGAGCCACATTTTGCTGCTCTGTTGACGAATGAGTTTGCCAGCCACTGGGATAGGGGCTTAATCACAAGGAACAACAACAGCCTGTAATTATTGGAATTGAGAGTCTGGGTCAGTGGTTGGCAAACTCATTAGTCAACACAGATGCAGTTTGCAGACCACTGCCCTAGAAAATCAACCTGAATTTTTAAATAATATAAAATACCCCAATGTAAAATATCATTGATTTTGAAGAAATAATACGTGAAACTAAACCTGAACAAGAAACAAATTACTTAAAGGACTAGGAAGATTTTAAAAAGAAACTACAATTTATAATTATGAAAAATATGTTATAACTGATATTAAACACTCAGAAATTAGTTAAATAGGTTAGACACAGCTGAAGGTTGAATTATAATTATCTGTGGAAACATCCCAGTACACAGCACAGAAACTGGAAAATGAAAGAAGGATTAAGAGACATTCTCTCACCCAATGGTGTGAGCTGGGCCCTCCTGGAGAAGAAACCTGGGTCCCCTGAGATATGTGATCAGCACTGGGACCCCGCCAGCAGGCGAGGGGATCCCAAGGCAGGTGCTGGGTGTGGAGGCCATGGGGGCATAGACTATCAAGGAGACAGAACTGAACTTCACATCACCCTATTTGGTCCCGGAGAATGGCTGGTTAGCCAGAGACGGGTAAGATTCCTCAGGGAAGGAACAACCTAAGACAGGCACAGTCACAGAGGGGCCAACAGGAGAGAACTAATAGGTCAACAGAGGTGGGGCACAGACCCTCACCCACTAACCTTTCAGGGGGCTGAATTCTCACCCCTTCTGAGGGAGGTCTCCTGCCCCCCATGGCTGCTTTGCCTCCCACGCACAGCTCAGATCAGGACCCAGGTTACAGACAGAGACTCAGCCAGCAACAGCTGCTCTATATCTAAATTCAATCTGTACCAGGAATGCTTAGGACCTACTCAAGAATGCAAATAATCCTTTCCACCAATATTTACAGGGTAAACTAAAATTTCTGCTTGAGTATTAAATTTGACAGTAAAATAGTAATCAAGTTTTGAGATTAATTTAAATTGGCCAAGTGAAATAACTGAATACTCAAGAAAATTTAAGTGTACTGGACAAAAAGCTGTTACTAAAATATTAACTAAAATTTCTATTAGTAGTTCATCTCATTGTAAAATTGCCTAACATCCAAAGAACCTAAAGCAGTAATATTTGTGTGCAAAAATTAAAATTTAAAGTTACCAAGACTGCAATATAAAATTTCCAAAAGCCCCCATTAAAAAAGGGGGGGGGGAGTGGGGTAATATCATGTAAGGAAAAATATCCTGTAAGTAAATTACATCTAGAAAATTATTACTCCAGAACAGGAACTTCCATTTGTAATGCCAACAGCAGCATACCTATGAAAAACACAAATGGTGTCAAAATAAGCCAAAGGAAAATCATTTCGGCAAAAATAGAAAGAATCCCAAGTCTAATTTACAGAAAAGATCCCTTTATTAACTTTTGGTCAAGAATATGTTTGTATATTTTCAGAAAACAACTTCAAGACCATATGGGTTCCTGCAACAATGAGAAACTGACAGGTCTGTTCCAACCACGAAGACAGTCCAGAGATGGAAGACACTGATGGAACCTTGCCATGCTAGCAGTCAGCAGCTGTGGGTCACTGTAAGTGGCCCAGGACCAAACAGGAGAGGGTGGAACCTGCATTGCCACCATTTGTCCACCATCCAGATACCATTGCTGACATGTACACATAAGGAACTATTTGACACTGAAACTGGGATTCAGAACAGTTGGACATTGAAACTGAGACTCAAACATTTTTTGTTCTTATACATTTATTTCTAGTATGCAGATGCAAGGTCTTTTTAAAGAAAAGAAACAGGGGGAAAGGTTGATAGAGAAGCATTGAACAGACTGTCAAACTGCTGGGGGAAGGCTGGGGAGGGTGAGGGACAGGGGTTGTGGGAGATCAACTGAAGGACTTGTGTGTGTGCATGTAGGCATAGCCGGTGGATACAGGACACTAGGGCGGAGGGTCAGGTGAGGACATGTGATGCGGGGTAGGGGGGCTGAGGCGAGGACAATGGGGGGAATACATATGTAAAAAAAAGATGGATAGGTCTGCCCTGGCTGGTGTGGGTCAGTGGTAGAGCATCGGCCCATGCACCAAACGGTCTCCAGTTCCATTTCTTGTTAAGGGCATGTTCCTGGGTTTCAGGTTCATTCCCTGCAGTTGGTGCATGTTTGGGAGTTTCTCTCACATCGATGTTTCTCTCCTCACCCCATTCCTTTTATTCTTCTAAAATCAATGGAAAAAATATCCTTGAGTGAGGATTAAAAAAAAATAGAAAGAGACATGAAATCTATGAGAATGAAAAGGTTTAACACATCTAATTAGAAACCCAAAGAAAGAATAGAAAAACAGCATTTAAAGCCACAAGAGCTGATAATTCCCCAGAATTGATGAAAGACAAAATTCTCAGATTCTGAAACCACAAAAAATTCTAATTAGTGGAAAAAGGGGAAGGTGATACAGCACAATAAAAATGTAGAAAGCAAAGACAGTCTGCAGACAGAGCAAAAATCGATTATTTCAAAGCAATGACAATTTGACATCAGACTTCACCAGCTATAGCTAGAAGCCAGATGACAATAAAATAATAACTTCAAAGTGCTTTTAGGAAATAACTATCAATCTAGAATTGTGTGAACAGCTAAACTGGCATTCAAGAAATAAAGAAAAATAGAATGTTCAGAAAATAAAAAGTTAAATATGAATAGCACATTGCAAAAGAAATTGCCAAAGGGTTTTATTTCATCAGAAAGGACAGTTACCATTTTGAAAGAGAGGTCTCAGATGCAATAAGGAAAAATAAGCAAAGACAGAAAAAACATGTGGTGAAATCTAAAAATAAATCAGCCACTGTAAAAACTAATAATAAAAAATATAGTTTGAAGGAATAGAAGATATATTCAAAATACTGATCAAAACTTACAAAAGGTATGATCACAATTTTAAATATTCTAATAAAATATTATCTTATTCAAGAGGAGAAATAGGTATTTATTAATAACAGACTTGAAGATCAGTGTGCAGATAAAAATTTAAGAGTAACCACCAAATGACCAGAAATAAAGTATTTAACATCCAAAAAAGATAGAGGAAAATATTTAGATAAAATATCTAAAAAGAAGATAGAAAAATAAAAAGATGGTCGCATCATAAAAAAGCACAAAATGATATGGTAGAAATAATTTTTTAAAATCCTCAGCCGAGGATCTGTTTATGTTGATTTTTAGAGGGAGAGGAAGGGGGAGGGAGAGAAACATCAATGTGAGAAACATCGGTGGGTTTATTGCAATGAAAATAAGTCCATAACACGATAGGGAAAATTTATTATTTAAAACACAATGTTGAAGTAGTAAAGCATCTCACAGGAAGTATACTGAAGATAAAAAATAATTTAGGGCAAATGTTATTCTTTTAAAAATTAGTGAATTCATAATATTCTCAAGGTCCATCCATGTTGCTGGAAATGACTGAATAGTATTCCATAGTGTGTGTGTGTGTGTGTATGTGTGTGTGGTGGTCACTTATGCTAAGCAAAATAAGCCAGTCAGAAAAAACTAAGAACCCTTATGATTTCACTCATATGAAATGCAATCACAGATAATAGTATGCTAGTTACCAGAGGGAAGGGCAGTTGGGGATATAAAGGGTAAAGGGGACCAAATATCTGACTTTGAGTGGTGGGCGCCACACAATATAACATACAGATCATGTATTATAGAAATCTACACTTGAAACCTACATAATCTTATTAACCAATGTCACCTCCATAAATTCAATTAAAAATTAACTAATTTTTAGAAATTATTAGGTGCATGAGTGGATGGGTGGGTGGGTGACTCCAGTTCAGACTTTGATCAATGGCTTTTCTTTCTGCCTCCCCCAGATGAACTTGAATTTGCTACTAAACTCCTATATACTTGTTTAAAATATAAAGGACTCAGGGTCCAGTCATGGCCTCCATCCTCAATATTTTAATCTAAAGCATAGTTATAAAATAATTGGATGTATTAAAACTAAAGACTTTGTATATTTTAAATGAGTTATTTATTTCCATGAGTTATTATCAAAATCCTATCTGAAACTCCTTTTTCTTAAACTGCTCTCAAAGCCTGTGTGGATGTAAATACACATATATAAACATATTTGTGTGCATTTCATGTATCCAATTATTTCATGTTATTTAAGCCCATGTAATACTACCTAATTCTGTTTATCTTTTTATCAGACCTTAACTTAAATATGTGATTCTCTCTAATTTCAAACTGACCCTCGAGATAAAGAAAACAAACCACTATAGAGGCCACTTGAGCATTTTTTCCATTGGTTTCAAAGTAATTTAACCAGAGCTTGAAATGCATCTTGAGTCATAGCAGCTGCTTAGGAAACTGAAAATATTCCCACGAGTGAAATGCTCAATGTCCTAATGGCACAAGTCCTAACACTTGAGGGGTAGGTTGTTCCTTAGTTAAAGAACTTTGGGAAACACTTCTTTAACTCAACTAGACAAGTTCCTGAATGGTGAGTCTTATCAGAACTATTAATGTATTAAAATGTACATGAATATCCAAACCAGGGATGCTAGTGATGCCTCCTAAAAATAACTCAGCATATCTCCTTCCTCTCCCTGTTTGAAACATCCACAGGATTGTATTCTGTGGAACATAGTTTGAGATACACTGACCTGGATCACCTCTAAGGCTTGTCTATTGATTGATGGATAGCTCTTGCTATCCTCTTTAGCTACAGAAAGCACCCTCTGAGAACCAATCCTAGCAAGCCATTTCAACCTGTCCTCCAGTAAAGAGCTGCATGCTCTGAAATTACTATTTTCCAGTCTCATTATTTCTTTAGAGCAATCACCCTCAGGAGGACAATTTGACTTTCTAATTGAACGTCTATGTGGATAATCCTTTTCAAAAACCACTTGCCATTTCTAAGCTTCTTAAATGAAAAAAAAAAAAAAGCCTCTAACTGGTACAATGTGTGGGGAGGTGTTTCTGGGTATAGGTGTCTCCCTAATACCTCTTATCCCTCCCTCCATATTATCACCAACTCCCAGCTTGAGAGGGGGAGGATGACTGGGGTCAGAAACTCTTCACAACCTCTACCCCATGGGAATAACTTTACCAATTCCTAAATGAGTGAATTAAAACCCAAAGAAAATATTTGCCTGCTTCCCACCAGTGATCAGTGAAAATCAGGGATCAGTGAAATCAGGGATCAGTGAAAAATAGGAATGTCAAATTCTTGCTCTCAAGTCTTTGCTTTTACTAAATATACTAAATAATAAAAGCCTAGTATTCAAATTGACCAAATGGTGGAACAACTGGTTGCTATGATATACACGGATCACCAGCAGGCAGATGCTCAACACAGGAGCTTCCCACAGTCTGCAGGCCCCAGGCCAGCCAAGGCAGGTGCCAGTGGGGGGCTCCCCTGATTGCCCCAGCAGTAGCCCCACAGATCATCCCTGATCGCCAGCCAGGCCTAGGGACCTTACCCTAGTACAAATTTCATGCACCGGGCCTCTAGTAAATAATAATGATGAAAAATTATATCCATCATATCAACATGCTACACTTGCTCCCAATGTAAGTCATCTGTTGATTTAGGGGTCTTAGGAATGCCACAAGCCCACATGTGGTTTCTGAGAACCAGGACTTCCCATCTGGATATTTAACACATGCAGTATAATAAGTTGTAGAAAATGTCATGCTAATGTTGGACATGCCCCTTCTGCTTCTCAGTGAGAGAAAATAGGAGCCGAGTTAAAAAACTACCTGTTCCCTTTCAGAATCATTCCTGTAGAAGCATATCCATTGGACTTCTTCCCAAGTCAAACGCATCTCCCCACCACCACCAAATCCCATCCTATTTAGGCCCCTTCTTTTGGCTATCTGCAAGGAGCAACCTAGGTTAAGATGTTAAAATGGAATACTTTCTGTTTCAGATTGCCCATAAACTAGGACAAAATAATACGTGGCAAAGACCTTTTCCCTTATTCCAAGGAAGCAGCAGACACACTATGTAAGGCACCCTAAGTAGTTTTGGAACCAATTCAACTAGACTTGGCTCATCACCTACCTTAAGAATATCACAAAATAGCCAGGTAAGAGAGAGGTAGAGAGAATCTCTTTGCAGGAAGCTAATGGAGTCACTCTCCTTTTGCTTCAAACCAGTGAGAAAGGCTCCAGGGAACAACTTAAATGTATGGTGTGTCCACTGGAGTTTGGAGGTCACAATGACTAGAGCTGAATTCGCAATGTAAAATCCCAAAAGGCTACCAAGATGGATGATCATCCTCAGAAAGTGTCAAGGCCAAGAATGTGTGAGTTTCCTGCAGGACTAGGGAAGGGAGCAGGACTGGCCTGGCCTGAGAGGGACCTCACCCAAGAAGAACCCCACCTGAAGGAAGCGATGATTCTAACCGAGAAGGGAATGAGCATGGTCATCTAGAGAGGCCAGTGCTCAGGCAATGCTGGTGCTATGCAGGACAGAGCTCAGAATATCTAAAGCAAGACTCATCATCTTGAGGAGAAACACGGGTTTTAGGGGATTACAAACCCTGTGAAATGAATGCAGAATTTCACATGTACGTGGCCAGTTGTTTTGACCCTTAAATAAGTCTGTGACCTAATATGGTTAAGAACAGATTCCCTAAAGACATAAATATCCCTCATAAAATCTCTCAGCAGGTTTTTGATTGAACTTGTGCAACCATGATTTCAAAACTGTGCTTCCTGTGGAGAGCCTGGCGTGCAGGGCATCTCGGCTGCTGCTGATGTGCTGATCATAAGCTTTAACCATCAGCAGAGCATGGAGCTATCCGTGACATGTGAAGCCTAAGATGAGGACCAGGTTCTCTCAGAAAGTCACTTTGGGCCCATGTTAACTCCTAATCCAGCACCAGGGACCAGTGGCCTTGGCGAAACAGTCAATAGGCTCAGATCATTCCATGATTTGAAGGATGGGAGCACAAGTTCTAGAAGAAATGTGCTGTGTTGACTTTCTCTAATAATAGAAATAGTGACCCAAGCAAAAAGTGGATGCTGATGCTATACTCTTTAAAAAACAAAACAAAACACCAAAAACCAAAAAACTTTGGTGGCAGTTTCCCAGACTCTTTTTTTCTTTAATCCCTATTTACATTTGGTTTCATGTCTGCCTAAAAATATCTACCATGATTTCATTGAAAACAAATTCAGCCTTAAAATGTTTGCAATAAAATGGAATATGTTAAAAGTCATCCCCAAATATAATTATTCCAAAGTATCTTAATTTCTGTATAATACCATGGGAAACATTCACCATATATAAAAAAGTAAGATTAACAGTACATGCATATCAAAATAATAAGAAATGCACATGTGCACATATACACAGAAAAAAGACTGAAAGGATATACATTAAAACATTAGTAAGACTACCACTGTATGATGCAATAATGAATTATTTTCATACTTTTATAGTTTTCTGCATTTTCCAAGTTTTCAACAATGACCATTTTGCTTTTGTAATCAGAATCTGTAATGACCCTGTTTACCCTGTAAGGCATGCTCCTACCAATTGGATTAACAGAAAATGCTGTTCATTTCCTTCCTTTGAAAAATTCTGGCCACTTTGCATAATTGAGTCCAGAGTCACAGAAATAAATGAATACATTGTATTATAGACTTGACCCTCCACTTTTGAATAATAAAATGTATTAAAATATGCTATTTTCAACAGGTACTTGTGGAAGAAAGGGCAGAATTTTCACAATTTTCCATTATTTCAGTACACATTTCAATTGTTTTCGTGGAATAAATGAAATATAAATTTGGTTTTGAATAAGAAACCAAGGCTTTCAACCTTGAAGAGTTTTAAGTTAATAAAAAATTTAAAAGTGCTCTGAGAGACGAGAGAGAGAGAGAGAGAGAGAGAGAGAGAGAGAGAGAGAGAGAGAGAGAGAGAGTTTGATTTTTAGGGAATATATTGCCCAAAACTGAAACAATTTTTGATTTTGCATATGCCATTATCCCTAGACTCTCTCAGAGAGCCAACATAACAGTATATCTGAGAAAATCCTTACATCCGAACTGAAGTACATGACAAAGAGAAAAAGACAGAGCGAGGCAGATGAAGGCAAAGGGGAAGAATATATGAAAACGAAAAGCCTGAGGTTGCCTACATCAGGTCTCCCACGCACTGCAAGGAACAATGGGCTTGACTGACAAATGTGAGGTAGGAGTCACTCCGGTCCCCTCCCCCCCTCCATTCAGTGATGGAGAAGAGAACCACATGGACCTGGCTGGTTGTCTTGTCTTGATGACCTGGGGACATAAATGCTTGGAGAACCTGTGGCCAGTCTCATAGAAGCCATGGGAGAGACCGTTCAAGCTCAGATGTTTCTAGAATCCCTTGGCGGATGAGTTTGTAAAGCCAAGTACCAGCAGCTGGAACTGGGGAACTTTTGATCCCTATAAACCAACTCAGCTAGTACCAGGCCATCTCCCACAGACCAGAAGTTGGCCATGAACAGGGCTTGACCCTTCATCTCCCTTTACTTCTCAGCCAAGGCTAGCCCTCTCTCAGAGATGCCCAGATTAGAGCTGTAAGCATCTTGTGCTAATTGCTGTCATTTGCTGATCCTACTTAAATCTCTAGGTCTGGTCTCTCAACACATTTCAAATTAACTATAGAACTCTCCACATGCCTGTGAAGTGGACAATTTGAATGGTCCTGTTGAGACTTTTTAAAGTTCAATGTATATTTCTAAGAGTGGACAGAAAGGTTCCATTAAACACAACACACATTTACTGTTTTCTTAGCAGACACTAGAACCTTCATTAAACTCCTATCCCTCTCTGTATCTTCTGGAGAGGAGTAGCCACCAGAAGATCTGGGTGCTGCCTGCTTTGAAACTGGTGGCCAGGCCTCTGGGCTCGGCTCCTCCAGTCCCTAGATAAGCCCAGAAAATACACTCTGCATGGCGGGCAGCCGACTTACAGAAATTCAAGTCAAAATCCACACCCAGCGTTCCTGCTTAAATTTTCCAAAATTAAAAAGTTGTTTACAAGTTAAGGCTTTATGCAAAAGAGTGGCTACTGTTCATAGAATATTTTAATAACACATGGCAAGCATTTTACACACAAGAGCTGATTTCAACCTCATGACAATCATTTTACAGAGGGGGAAACGGGGCCTCTGAGAGGGCAAGGAGAGGGCCCCACTGCCCTTGTAACTGTTGAGCAGTGAGTCTGGATTCAACAGTTAGTGTTGAATGATTGTCTTAATGATTCCAGAGTGCACTCTTTCAGCTACCTGGGACTGTTGGATTTTAATAGCACACTCCCCCTCCATCTCTTTCTTATAACAGAAAAAGGGGGTGGGGTGGGAGAAAAAGGTTTCATAAATCTAAACCTTCATGGAGCATGTTGTGCAGTGATGGGGCATAGACTACCCCAGTCCAGGTGCAGGAGCTCCAGGAGTGACCCGGCCAAGGCTAGCATCAAGGAGCTCAGTCAGAGCTTTGTGGTTCCTAGTGGCAGGGCATGACCAAGGGGCATATGTGAAAGGGGCTCAGGAGCACAGGCTGGCTTTGTCCGCTTATTTGGCACCAGTTTGGAGGGGGTGTGAGCCATGGTTACCCAGCTAGGGAGCCAGTTCCTTGCAGCCCTTTCTTTCTAGCTTCAGTGCCATAGGGGTGATCTGAAGTATGGCAGAATCGATGGAACTACTCCCCAGAAAAAGGCTTCTGCTACAGAATGAAAATCATTCCCATAGAATTACCTAAGAGAATCTGATTTTATTTTTTTAATATATTTTTATTGATTTCAGAAAGGAAGGGAGAGGGAGTAAGAGAGAGAGAAACATCAACGATGAGAGAGAATCATTGATCTGCTGCTGCCTCCTACATCCTCCCTCCCCCACTGGATTGAGCTCAATCCCAGGCATGTGTCCTTGACAGAATCAAACCTGGGACCCTTCAGTCCACAGATCGACACTCTATTCACCTAGTCAAACCATCTAGGGCTAAGAGAATCTGCTTTAGAAAAACAGGATAGATGCATAGCAGTAGAAGCTAGTTTCCGGACCCACCTCTGCCTGGACACAACTCTGAGTGGAATGGGGAGGGTCCACAGAGCATCATCAGAACATAGGCTCCGAACCTCCAGAGAGTGCCCTCTTTCTGTCCAGGTTCCTCCTGTGGATGACATTTAACCTACTGTTCCCCTCAGCTTGTATCATTCCATGGAGTATCATCCCACTCCTAACGTGAATAGACTCAGAAAGTGATGTGTTGAAAGTGCCTGATCCCTTCGGTGTAAGCCTGGATAATCGGCTCAGGGAAAACTTCAGCACCAGGGTACCCTCAGTGCAATGTCCTCTCAGTTATTATCCCAGCTGGAATGTGAGCATTCAAACATTTCTGATGCCCTGGGAAAGCTCCCCAGACATTTCTAGAACCTCACGTCACCCTCTAATCCACTCTCTGCTTGGACCTTACAGCCACTCCTCTGGGCTACTGAGCTGAGCATCTTTGTTTATTATGACTTCCTCTACTCTTACTGCCTTGTAGGTCCTACCTAAAAATATACTCCCATCTCTCCACCTACCCTCCCCGCAACTGCACCTGGGAAAGTGACACTGAAGCGGTCAGGAAGCAGCAAAAATAGATGCATTATAAGGAGGCAAAGGTTCGCTTCCTGTGCATGGGAGCAGCCACAGGACCTGGAGGAAGAAAAAGACTAGTGCATCTTGAAGAAAAAATAGTACTTATAGGTCAAGATGAACTTTTTGAGGGGTTAGTAAGAATTGAGACAACATGGATGGACCCAGAGGATATTACACTGAATGAAATAAGTCAGACAGAGAAAGACAAATAAATGTATGGTTTCATTTACATGTGGAATACAGAAAACCAAAGCAGTGAACAAACAAAACAAAACAGAAACAGACTCATAGATACAGGAAACAAATTGGTAATTATCAGAAGAGAGTGGAGGGAGGGAGGGAAGAGAAGGAGGTGAAGGTGATTAACAAGTACAAGCTTGCAGTTATAAAATAAGTAAGCCATGGGGATGCAATATACAGCATAGGGAATAGACTCAATAATATAATAATAATTTGGTATGGTGATAGATGGCAACTAGACTTGTCATGGGGAATTCATAATGTATATAAATATTGAATCACGATGATGTACACCTGAAACTATTAGGATATTGTATGTGAATTACATGTCAGTGTTTCTCATTGTTTTTTGTTGTTGTTGTTTTGTTTTTTTTAAGAATAAACTGTTTCCAGGTCATGAAAAGCTAATGAATTTGAATACTGGGTAATATTTCTAAACCTCACTGAAAACAACTTTTAAAAATTAAATCCATTGGGGTAACATTGGTCAATAAACCGCACAGGTTTCAGGTGTACAACTCTATAACACATTATCGACACACTTCATTTTGCGCTCATTACCCAAAACCAAGTCTCTTTCTGTCACCATTTATCCCCCACTTTGTCTTCTTAGACCTCTCCCGACTTCCCTTTTCCCCCCAGCAATCACATGCTGTTATCTGTATCTGGGGTTTTTCTTTGCTTAATCTCTTCAGCCACACAACTCCCTTCCCCTCTCCCAGCTGTCTGTTTTCTGTATCCACGAGTCTGTTTCTATTTTGTTAGTTTTTGTTCATTTGATTCCACTATAAGTGAAATCATATTCAGGCCAATCCATGCTGTTGCAAAAAGGTAAGATTTTCTACTTCTTTTTTTAAAATATGTTTTTGTTGAGGAAGGGAAAGGGAAAGACTTCTCATCAATGATGAGAGAGAATCATCGACCGACCTGCTGCCTCCTGCATGCCCCCTACTGGGAACTGAGCCCACAATGCAGGCATGTGCCGTGACTGGTATTCTAACCATTATGCCCCAGGCCTTCTCCACACTATTGTCTGTATCCGTGGGTTATACTTATATGCATAGAAGTCAAATCTCAGAGGTGGGTGGGTGAGTGGATGGGAAGAGATCAACCAAAGAACTTATATGCATATATGCATAATCCTTTTTGTTTAACTGAATTTATTGAGATGACATTAGTTAGCAAAATTACACAGGTTTCAGGGGCACAATTCTACAAGACATCATCTGTACACTGTACTGTATATTTACCACCCCCAAAGAAAGTCTCTATCCATCATCATTTATCCCCCTATATCCTCCTCCACCTCCCCAATGCCTTCCTCCATAGCAATGACCACACTGTTGTCTGTGTCCATGAGTTCTCTCTCTTTTTTCTCTCTCTCTCTTTTTTGCTCAATTCCTCCACCCCATACCCCAGCCTGCTCCCCCCAGGGAGCCTCAGACCTGGAATCAAAGAATCAAGGGAAACTCAGCCCTCTTTCGTCATTGATGAGTTTGAACAAGTTATGAGGATTCCAGCTCAATCTCTTTTGACAGATATTGCCAATTGGCAGTGATGGATCTAGCCTGACCAGGAGTCTAGCCTGACCCCCAAAGGATAATGGAATAACTAGGCTCTTTTTACATCCTTGGTTTCTGTGATCAGCAAAGTTGATCTACAAAAACATTTTGTGACACTAGGGTAAAGAGGTAAAGAGAGATTGCCAGGAACGACCTACTTTGGCTCAGAGCCAAGTGAAAGGGACTTCCAAGCGTAGAAGGGAATTCCAGTTCCAATACAGCCCCAGCCCTAGTATAAAGGTGCTTCTAAATTAAACTTTGAAAAGAAAGCTGTGCAGGACTATTCTGATTTTACTTCTCAGCCCTCCTCACCATGTTCCACAAAATAATCATGTGGATTTGTGGCATGAGCCTGGAAAAACATTCCTATTGACATAGTACCCTTTCCTTCAACTCTCTCAGGGAATGACTCTGTTCTTGTCTTCAATGCCACAGAGCTGGCCAACATCCCTCCTGTCCCCAGGGGCCTGGTAAGAACTAGCCTTCCCTAGACACCCTGAGACCGCTGGAGGCCACTCCTTCAAAAAAAGAGACATAAAAACTCTTCACACCCTATTAAGGATAAATTTAACTGGCCTTTTCTTTCTTTTTAAGTCCACCTGTTTAATAACACCAATATATTTGAGGGCTCATCACTATATAATAACAAATCACATAGTTTAAAGGCTTCTATTTGGACTAGTTACACCAATCATGTTAAACTCGTGGTCCGCAAGCCACATGTAACCCACAATGAATATTTTTGCGGCCCAGCCAATATAATGGTATGTAAGAAATGTTTCCATAAAAATTTTGTAACTTAATTTTTACAATATCCTGTTATACATAATTATTAATAACAAACTACAATGTTCACTAATAACTGATTACTATAATAGTGTTGCATTCATTTCCCTTGGCGCACCATTTCTCTCCACTAATACTAGCAGCAAATATTTTAGCAGCCAATTGCCACTTGATTAGTCTTGTACTGACTTGTTTGGTGTGTGCAACAGCAAATATTTTGCTTTCGAAGAACAAGAAAAACAGGTTTATTTGCATTATGCTTCTTTGTGCAGTTATTCAGTGTCTGGTAAGTTAATGTTCAAGAAAAAATATTTTTTATTAAAATGTTCTATTGCGTTAATGATTACTCATTATTTCAGCCCTTTGTATTCAGCAATGCAGCATGTCTCCATTGAAATAAGCCTATTTTCTATGAAAATCGAGGCTTCTGTTTTTTTGCAGCTCACATAAACCTTCTTTATTTGGCCCATATTAGCCTTTGAGTTTGACATGCTTGAGTTACACTATGCTAAACACAGTATTGTGTGCTTTCCACTCATTGTGCCAACTTGTCCCTCAAGCAATCCTATGAGATTAGTACCATTGTTCTACTTGATATGTAAGGACTCTGGCTCAGAGAAGTTAAGAAATTGCCAAAGGTCAAGGTCATTCAGTAAGCCCCCAAATCCATTAAATCCATTTTCTTTCTTTCTTTTTTTGATAATCTTCATGGGAGGATTATTTTTTCCATTGATTTTTAGGGAGGGGGAGAGACAGAGAGACAGAAATATCCATGTGAGAGAGACAGATTGATTAGCTGACTCCTTCACATGACCTGACCAGCTAGAGATAGAGCCTGCAACTCAGGGATGTGCCCTTGACCAGAAGAGAACCCAAGACCCTTCAGTCAGCAGGCCAATGCTCTATTCACTGAGCCAAACCAGCTAGGACCCTAAATCTACTTTCAATGTCAATGCTGCTATAAGTAGATGAAGAGATTCCATGCTGACAGTAAAAAGTAAAAAATTCAGAACGAGGCATGGTAACTGCCTCTCACTGAATTAATCTATTATTTTGCTGAAAATCAAATATAAGTATAAATATTACACTCCAATTTAAAACTGACCCTGTCATGAGAATAAAAAATTATATCAAAAGTGGATTATTTGATGGCTGTCATGTTAATTACAAAATTGAAATGCTTATAATACACACACATCATAAAAAAATCAGCTCTCCAAGCAACACTAATACAAAAAACTGCTGATTTGTGGTTACATATGTAGCCAGAAAGCTTTAGGCATTGCTAAATTGCACATTAAACAGAAAAAGAAAGCATAATTTGATGGTTTAAAACTAGGCTGGTTAGCATTAGAATTACCAACAGGAAGAATTAAAAAACACATTTTATTGTTTGATGGCTGAGTCCTTGGAATAAACAGTGAATAAACATATCCAGCATTAACAGGAGTTTTGCATTTACTTCTGAGCATAAATCATCTTTCTCTGGCCAACCTGGATAAAGTCACACACAGTAGAAATTCTGGTAAAGGAAGAAAAAAATGCTCACCTTTAACTGAAAATCACAAAGCATGTGTTTTGTCCGTCCCAGCAGGTCCATTTGTGTGGCAGCAATGTGGCATTTGTGGGTAGAGAGCTAAGTGGGGCCCAGTGGGGACCCTGACTGCCACTACCTGGCTATGTGACTGAGGGCAGTCCCTCAGCCTCCTATGGTCTCGACATTGTCATCTAAACAAAGAGGAAGCTTGATCATGAAGGGCTGGTCTCTTCTGGTTCTAAAATTCAGTATCACACTTTCACATGTTAGTTTGTGACTTTAATGTTGATAGGCTCCATTCAACATGGAGATCCAAGGACAAAGTCTCTGACCACAGGTTAGTAAGAGAGCCTGACCCCAAGCACAGCTTCCAAACTGGTCACCCTTTGGGAGCAACATGAGGGAGCTCAAGGAAGTGAGGGTGAACCACTGAGCAGAGAGGCAAGAGCATCAGAGCATAGATGACAGAAGCCAAGTTTCAAGGACTTGTTTTAAAACAAATAGGATAGAAGGCGGGGGGTGGGAGGTAATCAACCAAAGACCTTATATGCATATATGCATAGCCCATGGACACAGACAATAGGATGGTAAAGGCCTGGTAAAGGCCTGAGGTGAGGATGGGGAGGTGGGGGGGGGGGTTGGACTAGGTCAATGGGGGGAAAAGGGGGACATCCTATCTAATAAAAGGGTAATATGCTAATTAAAAATCACTCCATCACAAAGATGGTGGCACCCATAGCCACAAGATGGCGGCGCCCAGTCCTCTCAGCCCCATCAGAGTCCCCCAATCCCAATGGGAGGTGGAGTGCAGCCACTGAGAACAGGCAGCATGAGAGGCCTGGCAGAATTCATGGCTGGGCCTCTGGCCAGGATGGGGTGGGGAACACTTGCGTCATTGCCCTGGTGATAAGACAAGCATTGCGCCTGGCCATGGATGGGCCTCTGGGCCACAGAGAGCTTCTGCGCCCAGCGTGGCCAGGCCCTGCAGAGAGCTACTGGCACATGGATTTGTGCACAGGGCTACTAGCATGTAATATTTCAACAATAGAGAATTATTTTTAAAAGGTCATCAAAACAAACAAAAACAAATAGGATATAACACCTCCTGGCAACTCTTTGGTGAAGGGTCAGATGGCAAATCCTTTAGACTTGATGGTCCATAAGTTTCTGTCTCAACTACTGCTATTGTAGCCTGAAAGCAGCCATTGACACCATGTAAAGAAACCATACATAAACATGTATGGTTATGTTCCAATAAAACTTTATTTACAACAGGCAGCAGCCAGATTCAGCGCATAGGCTACTGGCCAACCCCTGAGGATAGAAGGTGATTCTCTAGTCAATACATCCCACAAGAGGCTAGTGGGGCTGCAGAGAGCCCACAGTCCACAACTGTTGGCTGAAGCCTGTCTACACAAAAAGTCACAAAGGGTTGCTATCAGGCACTCAAGTCCCACGTGAACATGCCAAAAACAAACATGCCATCACTCAGAAAACAAAGAACGCGGTGTTCACTTTTTCATGAAGCCTCATAGCGGGCCTAGGAGGTTTTCCTAAACCTGTAAACAATCTAGTCTGGCAATTTATTCCAAATGTTGACTCTACTTTAAAAGTGGTTCCCAGGATCACAGAACATAAGGGAGCTGTGGGAGGAGAGGGAGGGCAAGATAAGGTGCTCTGAAGGATTTTTCTACTTTAGCCTCTTTTAAAAGACTGACGACATTCCTGAGCAAGTGAACTTGCACTGTAATTTTACCATTAGATTTTCAATGAGCAGGTCCATTTCCAGAAAATCAGAGAGAAGGATGTCCATTTCAGTGAGATGGAGGTAGGGTTGGTTTCAGAGGGCACAGTAGTTGACTGAAATTCTCATCCTTCATGACAAAAAAACAACACATGCCAATTGTATTTTGTACTATTTTTAAACAGTGGAGAAGAATTTTTAAAACCTTACAAAGCAATCATGATTGTGGCTCATTTCACTGTACATTAGAGGGAGTATAATAAGTTACACTAAATCTTAGGAGAATAACTAAATTATTTTCCTGGGTATTTGGTCATTATTAGTTTGCAATGTATGAAAAGAGGTTAATCTACCTTTCAGAGAGTCAGTTCTCTAAATGGGTCTTAAAGGGAGAATTTAAGGACGCCAATTTGAGGACACGAATTCCAGGTCATTAGTTTTAGTTCTTGATGGTCAGAAATGGCATCTGGGCCTAATTATTTATAAGTGCATCTAGTGGGCAATTGCTTAGCTAACCAATATATTTTAAGAGGTCAGTGTTTTTAATGATGGAGTTGTAAACACAAGACTTACTATTTGTCTAAAGAACAAAGTTCCTTATGTTCTGAATGCTTATTTCACAGACTTCCTTTACTATAGCAACTACTCTAGGTTTGATAAAACTTCATACTAATGTGACCGTAACCTTTGGTTAGAGTGCAGAGGGCCACAAGCATCTCTCTCAGCTTTCTTAGCACCTAGAGGCCACCACTGTAATCTGTCATTAACTGAACCTGGAGATTCCAAAAAAAGCAGAAAAGAACCATTACAACTGAGATGAATCTAGGGTCTCAAACTGTTTACTGATCTTTCCCAGGGCCAATGGAAGAGACAGGTCCAGGACCCCAAAGAACTCTACCCCATATCTTTCACAGCCTAAAATTCTACCTTGAGCCTTCCTTTCCTTGGCCCCATTATTTATCTCTAGCAGTCCTGTACAAAAACGAAATTAATTTCAAAGGCCACCTATCACATACATATGTGGCAACATCAAGTAGTGCAGATTCACTCAGCTACCCAGCAAGCATCCAGGAAGCTGGACCTGAGGCAGGTTTGGATGGAATGGAGGGGAAGGTTAAGGCTTCCAGGCACACCTGAGACAGAGCTAATTCTTTAGTGGGGAGTTGCGGAACAGCCAGGGAATACTAATAAGGTTGTTGAAAGGAAGAAGAGAGAGAAGGAAGACTCCAAAGACAAACATCATCTCTTCCATCTGTATCCCATCCCGATGGAGCAGGCATGACACAGCAGTGGGCACATGCAAGGTGCATCTAACTTTCAGAATCCTGGGGTGCTTTTGATAAAGAGGATCGCTTTTATTAATTCTTTGCTTCACCTGTAAGCTTAACAATGATTATCCCCCACTTATTTAGAATGAAATTGAAATATTTCTCCAGATTCCGTTGTCTCCCATGATCTCCAGCCATCTAGTCTGGTGTGTGATTGTTGTAGTTGTTGTTAACCATTGGGGGAGGGGGAGCTTTAATACTAATACACTGAGCAGAAGTCAACATATTTTCTGTACCATCACCAACAATATTGGGTTCAAAATGCTGGGATAGGGAATATCCTCTGGAGCTAATAAGATACGATTATTGGCTCGTGAACAGAGGGTTTTGCCTGTGTCCTCATGAATGAGCTTCTGTCTTGGAGGGCACAGCACCCTGGTCAATGGGGACACAGGTCGGGCCATCTGGTTTTCACATGGTCCACAGGCACTGAGAAAAGAAAGCCAGATGATGTACTTAACTGCCTTGACCTTTGTGTGTGGTTACTCCCATGCAGAAACCACACTGAGGACACTGCAGTGGAATCTTACTTGAAGTCAGGGCTCGTATTTGCTTTTGGGCTTACCCTTCAAGTAAATGCAGTCCCTAAAAGAGGAAGATAATGGGGGAGGTGATTTAAGAATGTAGATGCTCTTATTCTTGCTTATTATCAGTTCCTTCCCTTCCCCCCGGCTAACTCTAACCTATACACTGGTATTGGGCTTAACTGTCATCCTCCTCCTGAACCTGCTGGTACATTATGGCCCCCCCGCTCCTGCATGCCTACCCATATCTTCCTCATCATGCAGTTACCACATTTTGTAATTACATACTTGGGTGATTGTTAGTTTAACTTTACCTCGCACTGGACCACTAGCATGATGAGGAAGGAACCTGTCCATTCTGGTCACCTTCCTACCACAGTGGCTGGCATTGAGAAGGCTTGCAATCAATATTTACGGAATGAGTCAAGTACAGTCACTCCTCATTATTTGTGGAGTGTGCATTTGCAAATTTTTCTACTGGTTAATATTTATTTGTAACTCTCAGTCAGTCCTCACAGGACTGTTGTGGTCTCTCATAGATACATGCAGAGTAGTGAAAACTCAGAGTGTCCCGATGTTCACGCTTCCAGTTGAGGCTGACCCAGTGAGGCTCTGTCTTCTCGTTTCAGTTTTCATATTGGAAACACGCGTCCTTTTTTGCATTCTTTGTTTCTTGGTGACTTCAGGGTTGAAAATGGCCCCCAAGTGTAGTGCTGAAGTGCTATCTAGTGTCCTAAACACAAGAAAGGAGTAATGGACTTTGGGAAAAAATACGTGTGTACCCTTTGTCCAGGCATGAATTATAATGCTGGTGGGTATTCATTAAATAAGGTGTTTTAAGCAGAAACACATAAAAGGAGGTTATGTATTGATCCATTGGCAAAAATGCTATACCCCTGAATTTCCCGTAGGACTCATGGTCAGTATTGGTCAAATTATGTTTGTGACAAACTCACAGGACATAACTACCATGGATAATGAGAAGCAATTGTATTAGTCGCATTTCTTTAATTGTGGAAATGAAAGCACCAAGAATTTCAATGTCTTGCTTCAAGGCACAGTCAGCTAGTGAGCGTAAGACTTGAAGCTTTCATTCATTCAACAAATATTTATATTGCCCCTCCTCTGGCTCAGCAGTTGTGTCCATTTGACCCTCCAGATCCTTAACCCCCAAACCAAATGGATGTGAACAAAGTGTTCTAACTTCCTCAGTAAATTATTTAAACAAATAAGCTCAGATGCACAGATCCGCCGAACGCCTTCCAAGCTAGACCAAAAACTATTTACTGTGTGCTTCTGGTTGCCAATCTGTAGGTCCACAGAGACACCTGTTAGAGGACTGTGATGTTTTGTTAAGTTGCAAAATCTTCCATATGAATTCCACAATGGGAGTATGTTAGCAGTATGTTGTTGGAACATCTCCAGGGAACATAGCTTTGGTCAAGAAGGAAAAAATACACATAGAAAACCCATGCTCATCAAGTAGTCATAGGTGGAAATAGTTTACAAAGATATATCTATTTATACACCTCCTCTCAGTCTCAAAGTTTGCCAGGTATTGGGATATCTGGGGAACAGGGCATTTGTAGACCTGTGGTTGGCCGTGAAATGATGAGGTTATTCCAGTGAGGGAATAGTTCCAGCTGAATCCATCCATGAATCTAATTGGAAGGATTTCAGGAGGAATTTTTGGATTATCTCATATCATCTTTGAAAGCCAAATTGGGTTGGGTTTTCATTTTCATTTATTACTTACTAGTGGCTTAGTGCACAAAATTTGTGCAAGGGGAGAGAGGGTGTCCCTCAGTCCAGCCTGCACCCTCTCCAATCTGGGACCCCTTTAGGGCTGTTCAACTGCCCATTTAGGCCTGATCCTGATGCAATCAGGCCTAAACAGGCAGTCAGACATCTCTCTCATAATCCAGGACTGCTGGCTTTCAACTGCTTGCCTGCCTGCCTTCCTGATTGTCCCTAACTGCATCTGCCTGCCAGCCTGATCACCCCCTAACCACTCCCCTGCCAGCCTGATTGATGTCTAAATGCTCCCCTGCCAGCCTGTTTGCCCCCAACTTCCTTCCTCTGCCAGTCTGGTCACCCCTAACTGCCCTCCCTTGCAGGCCTGGTCACTCCCAACTGCCCTCCCCTGCTGGCCATCTTGTGGTGGCCATCTTGTGTCCACATGGGGGTAGGATCTTTGAACACATGGGGGCAGCCCTCTTGTGTGTTAGAGTGATGGTCAATCTGTGTATTACTCTTTTATTAGATAGGATAGAGACCTGGTGCATGGTGGGAGCCAAATGGTTTGCCCTGAAGGGTGTGCTGGATCAGGGTGGGGGTTCCTTTGGAACGTGGGATGGCCTGGGCGAGGGGCCTATGATGGTTTACAGGCTGACCATGACCCCTGGCACCCAACTGGAGGCCAGGGATCTGAGATTTATTTCTTCTACAATTGAAACTTTGTAGCCTGGAGTGGAGCCAAGCTTCCTGCTCGCTCCGTGGCCACAGCCATTTTTGTTGGGGTTTATTTATCTTCTATAATTGAAACTTTGTAGCCTTAAGCAGAGGTCTGGGCCGGCCAGGGTGTGTGCAAAGCTTGGCTTCCTCCATCCCCGGGGAAATCCAAGCCTCCCTCCTACTCTCTCCATGGCCGGAGCTGTGTTGGTTGGGGTTAATTTGCGTACTTGCTCCTGATTGTCTAATGGGCATGGCTTGCTGGTATAGCGGAGTGATGGTTAATTTGCATATTACTCTTTTATTAGATAGGATACTACAGGCTGGGTGCACAAAATTCATGCACAGGGCGGGGGCGGTTGTCCCTCAGCCTGACCTGCACTCTCTCTAATCTGGGAGCCCTCAGGGGATGTCCTACTGATGGGTTAGGCCCGCTCCCCTTGGTTCTCTACTCTCTGTGGGGCCTGCCTGCTCCACACTGCAGTGACTGCAAAGCAAGCCGTACTAAGTGCTGCCTATGGCAGTGCTTGCCTGCTCCCAGGTCACCAATGCAACAGCTAACCAGGCCATGCTGGCAGTTGCCTGTGGGCAAGGTTTGCCTGCTCCCCTGGTTGCCACAGTGACAGCCAAGCAGGCAGTGCTGGGAGCTGCCTGTAGGCTGCACTTACCTGCTTCCGGGTCTCTGAGGCAATGGCCTGCTTCCATGCTGGGAGCTGCCTCCTCCCTGCTCTCAGAGACAATTAGGTTAATTTGCATACTCCTCCTGATTGGCTGGTGAGTGCAGCAGAGGTACAGTTAATTTACATGTTTCTCTTTTCTTATATAGGATAGGCAGAGTCTTTTTTTTTTTTTAATTTATCTTCATTGGTTGAAAGTATTACCTTTCCCCTCCAATTGATCCTTTCTAGCCTGCACCTGCACCACTGTACACAGAGGTCCTGAGTCCTGATGTAGCCATCTGAAGAATTATTATGGCCTCAATAAACTCCAGCATTGCCTGCTACTCAACTTAAGGACACAACTAAAGAAAAGAGAAAACTGTTCCACAGGGAGGTGTTAGGGATGAAGGAACTTGGTGTCACAGACACTGAGAACTTGAAGGGACCTCTGAGCCCTGTTTTGTCTGTATAACCTTCTCATTTTACAAATGAGCAAACTCTGGTCCATGAAACTTTCATCCATGTGTTTGATAATGTAGCTCCTTGCTGACAATGGGAAAAGTTTCTGCGTTAGTCCACCCAGAGCAGACCTCCTATTTCCTCTGCATCCATATGAGACACAGCTACATGTCAATGGACTCTGTGGCCAGGCCCTGCCACATTTCCTGGGACCCAGGCTCTCTAGAAATGTTGATACTGTGGTGAGGCAGAGCCATGGTATGGTGCTCTCTGGCTCACACTAAGAGCCTTGATGAATTTTGTTTCATGTCACTTTTTCTTTTTCAGTTGGGCATTCAATGAATAAATTGCTAAAAGGGCAACCTGATCGCTTCTTGTAAACGTTTAGAAAGGCTGGGAGTAAGTTTCTGCCTGCCCACCTCCCCATCTTTTGGTACCCACAAGAAGGCATCAAGCAGCACTTTTGGGAATTAGTTGGCTATTTGACAACCATGTAAGAAACCTGTGTTGTTGGATTTAAAAGTGTCTGTTCTGGCTTCTCATTCAAAATTGGCTTCTGTAAAAAAAAAAAAATGTAAATTCTTTTAACTTAATATATTAAGAGCATTTATGGAATGTGTTTACACTTCCATGTGGGAGGCCTCATTTCCTTTTGTAAGTTCTCCAGTAACATAATCCAGTCTTGACATGGAATCTTTCTCCAAGGAGGTCAGAGGACTTGCAGTTATTATTGCATGACCCCTGACCTCTGTAATGTGTGTGGAAGCCACTCACAGAAATGTGTGGCATGCGCGTGGACTTAGGTTGCTTTTCTTTTCCATTTTTTAAAGGTTATTCCTTGTGGGGTGCAGGTTTTGATATGGGGCTGATGGAAATATCAATTGGTTGTATAGCCCTGAGCATCCCATTTCATCTCATAGAACATGATTTACTTAAAATGAAGGGTAGATGGTGTCAGATAATGTTCACTGAGTACATGTGCCAGTGTGTTCTCTGTGTTTTAACTCACGAAGTCACCATAGGAGGCATATGAGGAAAGTAATATTGTTATCGATATTTTGCAGGTGGGTAAAGTGACATGAAAGTTAGGTTCTCTGCCCAAAGTCACACAGCTCCTCTGTGTCAGAGTACTTTAAAACTTGGGCCATCTGCTGTCATGGCCCACAATCTTAGACTCTCTGATATACTGCCTCCAAAGCTGTAAGGCAGCCTCCTTAAAACCAAGTTGTGTAGGGCCTTTAATGTGTTATTATTTCTTATTTCATGAGAATTTTTCCTTTAAAAAGCAGATTATATTGTCAAGGCTAAATATTGGTGTCAACAACCTTAATACTCAGATTACCCGAAGAACTAACAAAAGCAGACCTCTTTGTCAAAAGCACCCCAGGATTCTGAGAGTTGGATGCACCTTGAATGTGCCCACTGCTGTGTCTGAGATGAGAAAATGTGGGCTTAGGATGGAAAAAGTGATCCTAAGGGCGATGTTATCAATGGCCTTCATAATTAAGATTTACCTCATAGCCACACATGTGTGTGCACAATAATGTCATGGCTCATACCCTCTACAATTTCTATAGTCACCCATGTGTTAGACAACTCCAACTGAGTAACCACCTCCATCTACTTTAAAGCAGATCTGTACATCTCCTCCTTAGCAAAACATTCTGCTCAATGCCAGGAATCCATGACCCTACATCAATATAAAATCAAAATCTAAATCCACGACGAACATTCACAGCCATGTCACAAAGTGGTCGCAAGCGGAACTCGGCAGACAGCGGCTGACTATGGGAGAATGCTCACTTAACTATTCCTGAGTCTGGGGGCAGCAGGCAGTAGCTGCTGACAGGTCCTGAACACGAGGAAAGCAGTTCAAGGACCCAGGAGTATGACATGACTGGTGGGAGGGGAGGTTCCTTGGAGAGGAAAATGACAGAATGTAGGTTTCATTAAGATCATTTCCAAAGACAAGCAGCTGCAAGAGGAAGAGAGTGAAGTGTGGGAGATAAGGCTGGGAGAGTGATCACTTTGAACCCTGTGTGAAGTGAGGGATGAGGTGATACAAGCCTGGACATGAGTGGTGAAGGCAGGAGGAAAAGGCATGTTCAAAGGCTGTTATTATGGGTTGGATTAGATAGAGGAAAGGAAGGAGGGAAGCTGAGAAAGGGATCAATACTCACTCCAAGATAGCAGGTTTAATGAGCCCTATTAGCAATAATGACAAGGCTGGCAGGATGCTGATTTAGAGATAATAGATCATAAGTTCAAGCAAGAGAAGAGTGAAGCCTGAACATTCAAAAGGACAGAAGAAAGTAACAAGGCTGTTAGCTGTGGGCATGGGGACTGTCTTTATTTGCATAAAATAATAAATGCATTAATGCTGGTATAATTGGACTAGATCTTGGGGCCAAGGATTCCAAACTGCTATTTTGTAAAGAAATCAACAGGGAATATAACAAGTAGCAAAGATGTGGTTGGAGTGTCTATGTAGAGAATCACAGTAACCATATGAGATTAGAAGTCAAGAGAAAGAAACTCAAGTGAAGAAGAATTATGGCTCACAGGGTGGTGTTTAGAGACCTACAGGGAAGTGTGTCTGCAAGCATGGCTTCATACAACCCTCTTGCCCCTCTGTACAGGCCACCTTGAATCTGGCTGGTCCTGTCCCTTGCTCTGATCAATAGTATACAGAGAAAGTGACCTGTGCTAGTCCGGTCTTCATTAGTTTATGGGCTTCAAAGCTCCTACCTCTGACTACTTCCATCTCTGTGTTCCTGGAATGCTTATACTGCCATGAAGCAAGCTGCATCTAGACTGACTGAAGAAGAGCAGGTAGAGAAAGGTTACTTGGAGGACAACAGAGAGTCTCCAGCTGGTGGCCAACACCAAGGCCTCGCACATGAGTGAGGCCATGTTGGTTCCTCCAGCTCTAGCTAAGTCTCTCCAGCCAACACCACATGGAGCACACCCAGGCCGTCCCTGTGAGGCCTGCCCAAGCTGCAAACCTATAGAACCGTGAGCAAGAAAATCACTGTTTTAGGCCACTAAGACTTGGAGAGTTGGTTATGCTGTAGTACATGACTGATAGAACAAAATTCTAAGAAATGAATAAAGAATAAACTATAAAAATTGGAAACACTGTTCCACCATGGCTCCTCCCCTTAAGAGCTATGTGACTTTGAGAAAGTTGCTGGCTAAGCCAAAATCTTAATGTATCTCATCTGTAAAATGAGGAATAAAAGCAGTTTGTTACTCCGAAGATTGCCAAGAACATTCAAGAAAATCATCTATTTTGCTCCATACAGCAATTGGGACACATTAAGTGTTCAATGCATATTACTTGTAATTGTTATCATTAAAAGGTCAAAAAGATTATTTCTGAACATCACTATAATTAATATGTTATTAATTATACCAAACACAATCTTTTCTGTTGTTTGAGACATTACATTTCTAAGGAATCTTGTGTAATCAACAATTATGTTATAAAAATAACTGCTTCCATAGGGAAATGGTGGAGTTTAGGGCTGTAAAACCTAAACATCCCTGAGCAAATTTGGTATTTAATCACATCCAGGTTGTGCTCAAAAGGCCTTTTTTATCTCCACCAAGACTATCACTTGCACTCTCTTGTACACATTCTCTTTATTAACTACTAGTGGCCCGGGGCACAAAATTTGTGCACTGGGGGGTGGAGGAGGGAGTGTCCCTTAGCCTGGCCTGCATCCTCTCTAATCTGGGACACCTGTGGGATCGGGCCTAAATTGGCAGTCGGACAACTCCCTCACAATCTGGGACTACTGGCTCCTAACTGCTCTGCCTGCTGGCCTGCTTGCCCCCAACTGCACCACCCTGCCAACCTGATCACCCTCAACTGCCCTCCCCTCCTGGCCTGATCACCCATAACCGCCTCTGCCTCGGCCCCACCACCATGGCTTTGTCCAGAAGGACATCTGGAATGTCTCATGGTTTAATTAGCATATTACCCTTTTATTAATATAGATAGGATATGACATACTGCCATAACTATAACATATCTACCAATATTACCTATGAGAATATATACTTTATGAGTTAGAAAGGCATATAATACATTATATTGTATATGTTATAAGTAGTAGAAAATATAGTATTTGTAGCAATAATATACACCCTGTGACTTCCCTTCCTGATCTGGGAATGGTTGCCAGGTCTTTGAACATTTCCTGGCCCCTAATGTATGTTTGTTGGTTGGGGTTTTGTGTTTTTGTTTTTGTTTTGTTTTTTGCCATTCAGTGTAACTTTATTTACTGTTTATTGCACATAATTTGAGGTCTTTAATCTCTAACCACCAAAGATTCAAAGGACTACTTTTTCCATGAATTTTAACATCAACATTAGTGAATTCGTGTATTTATGTGTTTTTATTGTAAACATCTGAATTATTCACATTGTCATAGATCCTGAACTCATATGCGTGGACCATGCACAGACTGGCAGCAAGCCAAGAAGCCACTCTGCAAGCAAACTGATACTCTGTATACGGAGAAAAGTCATAGCATAATATTTAATGTCCAACTTTAATTCAACTGCTTGGTTGGTGATGGGGTTCATTATTGGGAGGATTATTCCTGAAATAATTAAGGAAAGGAGGGCTCAATCTTTCTTCTTGGTTGCTTGCTCCTCCCCAGCATCTTCATCTCTTTGGGCAGCTTCTGGGGCAGCTTCTTCTTCACCTTCTCCTCAGCTTCTTGGGAACGGGCATGAGAGGCGGGGCCACCTAGGATTGGAGGTCCCTTGGGTCCCCACCCCTCCATTCCGTGGGCCCCATGGAGCAGCAGAATGCGCACGAGAGGCAGGGCCCTCCCGCCTTCACCCCTCGCCTCGCATGCACCTCGGCCCTGCCCCCTGCTCCCGATTGTCTGGTTGTGTAGTGAAGGTGTGGTCACATTTGCACTTTACTCTTTTATTAGATAGGAAGGATGGCTTTTCATAAAGTGGAAACACGAGGGCTAACAAAATCCCCAAAGTTAACATAAATTGCACTTAAAATATAAGAATGTTGAAAGGAAGAACCCAAAGCCAATCAAAGAGTCAGCTGCTCAAACCAAGTATCACCGACAACGTTTGCTGCTGTGAGTGTCCTAGCTCCCCATGGGAAGGAAGGCTTCTTTACTCACGTGTGATAGAAAAGGTGCTCTCCAGTTAGTCTGCTACCTTATATCCAATTTATGGTATTAAAGCTGATACTGCAGGAAGTTTTTCTGTGTTTACGCTACCCCAGGTACTAAATAAAATATGCTAGTTCTGCTTATCAGCTAGAATAATTATTGCTTTCTGTAATGATCAATTTCATTTTGAGCTCCTTATGGGGAAAGCCAAGCAATACTAATTAAGATCTGCTGCTATTCTAGCTGCCTTCCCTGCTGCACACACAGGATTACGGAACTATCAAGTAGGCTTCTGCCTCTCAGTAAGTTTTGCTCTAAGCAGTCTCACTGTACCTGGACAACACTCACATTGAAAGACATGCTTTACTCTTCTTACAAAGGAATATAACTTCCTTGGTCTCTCATCTCCATTCTCTTTAGAATCCCAGTGGCTGTGAACACATATACAGCAGCACTACTGAGTGCAAAGAATGTCCCACAACATTCGAGAGTTGGTCCATCCAGAGTGAAGACATACTTATCGAATATGAGGATAAAGAAGGTTCGGACGTTCTCAAAATACAGTCTGGGAGATGAGCACTAGAAGCTACAAGATGCTGCTAGAGGAAGTGTGCAGCAGACCAGAGACAGGCTAGAAGGAAAGGACAGAGAAGTCTGTAAGGAGAGGAATGGGATCTCAAAAACGTTAAGCAGGGTCAAATAAGCAATAACGCAAAAATAAAAGTCAGCAGTTTAGGTCAAAGAAAGTAACAAATATGTGTTTCCCTTCCTGCCCCCACCCCACAGATAATGTGAAGCAGGCAGCAGCAGACACCAAAGCAGCAGCGACAATGTCATACAGCATATAGAGCCTGGACAGCTTCATATTGGACCCCATCAATGTGCCTTAACCATACTGTACTTGGTAAGACAGACACTGACTACACTCAAAGGTCATGACCATGAGCAATTTACCATGCCCATCTTAGGGGTGAACACTATTACATGATATATTGTTCTTTTCACCATGACCCTTGGATGAAATTTCTCTTTGATCTGAAGAACAGCTGTCATTGTCCTGGGCATTTTACCATATGGACCAGTTTGACATCTTGTCCCCTGGCTGCTAGAGAGCTCCGAGCCTCAGGACGCACCCATCATCGCAGGCCTGTGTGCCTTTATAGCATACATTCTTACCCTCAATCCTGGCTCCCTTCCTTAAGTTTCCAATTTTATTTTTGCTTTTTGGTCTTTTTAATGGATGCTATCTTCTCATATTTTATGTATTACAAACTGCCTTATATATCTGGAATTGATTCAAGTATAAATTTAAATCTACAAATACAAAAGCTGGCTCTGTTTCAGAGGATAATCTTACTATACAGTAACCATGTGGATTCATTCACTCTTCCACAAACATTTATGCTGCACAGAAAATGAACCAGGCATCGTGATACAGGAGATACAAACATCAATAAGACAGGCCTGGCTCTTGCCCTTATGTCTAGTCAGGAAAAGATACAACATAAGCTACAAATTATTTAAGCACTGTAGCAAAATAAAACAAGGACCTAAAATGGACAATCATAGACTTGAGTGCGGAGCACTTCTGAGACCCAGCTGAGGTTCTAGGTACGGAGGCTGACAGGCACTACCTGGAGCAGTTCAGGACATTCCTGGTGAAGGAGTCAGCCCTGGCTTATACTTCAAGTTTAACCTGTTCCTGAAGAAAAATCCTCAGAAACCGGTGCATATGGCCCTGAGACCAGCAGTACACAGGATGCTGATGTGTCTTCCATGAGAAGCCCATCTGATGCTAAACTGGTGGAGCTGGACTTCCTGGGAGCACCAGACCTCCCTGTGCTGGGTCCACCTCTGTGTGTCCTTGGGCCTGGGGACTCTATTGCGGGCATGTTACAAGACCACCAGAAGGACCTGGACCCTGAAATGGAGGCAACACAGAAGGAGAAGCTGCAGCTGAGAAGCCAGTGTGAGGGGCTGCATCAGATGAACCTGGAGATAGAGCGTGGATGAGAGCTTCATGTCCCAGGGGCTGGGGAAGGTCATGGAGGGGATGAGAGCTTCATGTACCAGGCAATGGAGAACACTCAGAAACAGCAGGACTTTCCCAAAACCGAGACCCAAAACATTCTGAGAAAAAAAGACCAGCTGACTGTGGATCTAAACTCCATGGAAAAGTCACTCTCTAACCTCTTAAAGAGATTCAAGAAGCAGGAGGAGTTAATCAAAGGCTACCATATGAATGAAGAATCCCTGAAGCAGTTATATTACCAGGTTTAAGGAGGAAGTCCAGAGGTACCAAGCGCTGGAGGCCTAGGTGGAGGAGAAACTCTGACTGACCAACAAGGACATTGCCCAGGTGTGGAGCAAGGTCCACATAGAGGCACTGGCCTTCCAGGGGAGCCTAAGGAAGGAGCAGATGCATGTCTACTCATTAAAGAAGGCTGTGGAGCAGAACACTAAAGAAACAATGAACTGACCAGAATCTGTGATGATCTCTTTTCCAAGATGGATAAGATCTGGCAATTTAAAAATGGGCAAAGGACCTGAATAGACACTTCTCCAAAGAGGACATACAGATAGCCAACAGACATATGAAAAGATACTCAATGTCACTAATTATCAGAGTGATGCAAATTAAAATCACAATGAGATATTACCTCACACCTGCTAGAATGGCTATTATCAATAAATCAACAAAGAACAAGTGTTGGCAAGGATGTAGAGAAAAGGGAAACCTCATGCGCTGTTAGTGGAAATATGGATGTGTACAACTACTGTGGAAAGAAGTATGGAGTTATCTTAAAGGCAGTGGAACTGTCTTATGGCCCAGCAATTCCACTTCTGGGAATATATCCAAAGAAACTCGGGACCTTAATTTGAAAGAATATATGCACCCTATGTTCACTGAAGCATTATTTTTAATAGCCAAGATTTGAAAACACTCCAAGCCCCCTTCAGTAGCTAAGTGGATAAAAAAGCTGCGGTACATTTATAAAATAGAATATTACTCAGCTATATATAAAAAAAAGGAACTCTTACCTTTTGAGACAGCATGGATGGAACTACGTGAAAAATAAGTCAGAGAAAGACAATTACCATATGAATTCACTTATATGTGGAATCTAATAAATAAAATAAACTATAACAAAAAAGAAACAGACTCAGATACAGAAAACAGAATGACAGCTGTCAGAGGGGAGGGCATTTGGGGACTGAGTGAAAAAGGCAAGGAAATTAAGCAATAACAACAACAGCAATTAATAGATACAGACGACAGTATGGTGCTTACAAAAAAAAAAGGAGGTCAGGAGAGGTAGTAGAAGATAAAGGAGGGATAAATGGTGATGGAAGGAGACTTGATTTGGGGTGGTGAACACACAATACAATATACAGATGATGTATGATAGAATTGTACACCTGAACCCTATGTAATTTTATTAACCAATGTCACCCCAATAAATTCAATTAAAAATATAAATAAACCCTAAATATAAATATAAAAATAAATTAAAAGTTAGCTTTCCCCTACCCGAACCTACATTTTAATCTAAGAACACACCCCTATCTATAATATGGTATCATCTTGGGGGTCAATGTATAGAACTGCCTTTGAGGTAAAATATTATTATTAAGGTGAATATTTCACAACCTTATGGTTAAATTTAAGCCTATTACTGCCCCTGAGCCACTGCCTCCCATGATGTCCTGCTCTGCTACAGATAACACCACAGTGTACAATACAGGGTTTCTACTCCAGACACTTTCTCAGAATTAAGTATATGTGTTGAAATGTAAGATCAGCCTGGCTGGTGTGGCTCAGTTGGTTGAGTGTGTCCCACACACCAGGAAGTTACTGGTTTGTTTCCCAGTCAGGGAACATGCCGGGGTTGCAGGCTCGATCCCCAATAGGGGGCATGCAGGAAGCAGCTGATAAATGCATCCCTCTCATCAATGTTTCTTTCTCTCTCTCCCTTTCTCTCTCTGAAATCTATAAAAACATTTTTTTTAATGTCAGATCACTCATTAGTGGTGATAGAAGGACCACTCATCCATGGCAGAATTCAATAGAAATAACTTCATAACACAAACCCCCATTTTATTTGAGGGGGGGTGATATTTAAAAGTAACATTCATGTTGGTTTGTTTTTTGTTAATTTTTGGTGTCATAATGACATTTTGGCAATGTATGAAGATTCCACATTTCTTAGAAATGAGTACTGAAATATGTAATAGTCAAATGGTATCTATCATGTCTGGGATTTGCTGTAAAATACACTGGCACAGGAAAATGGGACAGATAAAGCACATGGTGCAAAAAAATCTTATTGGTGACGAGCAGGTAGGTAGTGGTTTTCTCCTTACTAGAGCATATTTGAGTTTCATAATTCAGAATCGCATGCTGAGGGACAACATGGCCAGCTTTTCTTCATCTTCAAAAAGGGTCAATTTGTACATTTTTTCTTTATTTTTTTATCCTTACCCAAGGATATTTTTCCACTGATTTTTAGAGAGAGGCAAAGACAGAAAGATCAATGTGAGAGAAACACATCGATTGGTTGCCTCCTGCACATGCCCCAACCAGCGCTTGTGCCAGGGAGAAGCCTACAACCAAAGTACGTGTCCTTGACTGGAATCAAACCCGAGACCCTTCAGTTCCACAGACCTATGCTCTATCCACTGAGCCAAACCGGCTAGGGCATGCACATTTTTTCTTTATAAGTGATGTATGGTGCAAGTAAAATCCACTGAAAAATAAAGGCTGCAGTAAAGATTCACTTTCATCCATTATATTAATAACCCCAACCTCATTTAAACTCCTTTCAAGGGAACACATGTTGAAATGCAGACAAAGAAGGCTAGCATGCAGACAGAGCAAGTGAAAGAATCAGGCTTCAAATATGAAACTCATCTGGACACTCTCTACCAAAGGGAAGCTGCCTAAATGTGGAAAGGGAGGGGCATATAGCAGACAGTTATCTGGATAATACAAGAGAAGCCTCATCCTTGTAGGTGGGTAAATGGCTGAAAGGAAAAGAAAAGAAAAAGCTAGTGTCCCAGTTATGTAGCTGACTGCCTTGCTTCACAGTCTCCTTGGTGGCTCTAAACAGAACCAAATATGGACCCAGAACAAGGACCGTGAGAAGGCGAAAGGGCAGTGGGGCTGCAGCAGTGAACTCTTTACAAGGGCTCTTTGAGAAATCAATTCAAAAGAATAAGCATGTGTTGACTCGTAAATTTGTAATAATTGTTTTTGTAAATATAAGACAAATACTAAGCCTGTTAGGCTAAAAGATGTGAAATTTTACAAAAAGACCTTCTCACCTGATGTCACCCTTTCTTTCCACTTTCTTTTCATGAGTCTTCCCAAATGAAATAATTTCTCCTTTCTAGACGTGGAGAGGTCACCATGGGAATATAGGTCCTCCCTAGGTGAGGATACTTACACCTTGCCCTCCTTGCCCTGTTTTGTGGGAAGCATGCCTTGAAAGAGAGCAAAGCAGGCTGGTGGGATGGGGGGTGTTCCTAACCCTTGGCAGAATGAAATGATGACTTCTATGCTCACGCAGCGTGTTCTTGCAACAAAGAGAGGAGATGGCTCCCACTCAGTGTGGTTCAGGGGTTCAGCTTCAACTTATGAACCAGGAAGTCACAGTTCAATTCCTGGTCAGGGCACGTGCCCGGATTGTGGGCTTCCTCCCCAGCAGAGGTTGTGCAGGAGGCAGTTGATTAATGATTGATGTTTCTATCTCTCCCTTCCTCTCAATAAACATATTTAAAAAGAGAGATTTGTCTATAAAACAAACTTATTTTTAAAAAAGAGGAGCTGATTTCAAAAGTGTGTATATGGAAAGTAAAAAGACATTTTCCTCTTTAAGTAAATAATTGGGATAAGAAAAACTACCCAAGGCACTGAAGAGATGCAGCTGACAGCTCACGGAAAAGCTGTCCTGTTTTTAGGGCAGATCAGGAAGATAAGTGTCCAAACATCCCACAGTGTCTTCACAGTTAAGATTGTCTTCCTTCTGTCAGACAAATGCCCTGGGCTGTAAACTAAACCTGCTTCCATGTGCTCTGCTCATGTTACCGATTCTAGACAAAACTCCATCAAAGGCCCCTCCATCCCCCGCCCCAAGAGAACCATAGAGTTTTGAGGACCTACAGCCACACCTTCTAGGAGGGCAGAATCAGAGCCATATCTCGAAGGTTCCAGACCCATGTGCTATCCGGTGACACTAGATTGTTTCCTTTTTCTGATTCATTTAGTTAAAGCTTGATATATGTGAAATCTGCATCTGAAGTTTAAATCTGAGACCTCAACATCAGGGAGGACCCCATTAGAATCTGATAATTGCCTTATAAAAAGCTCTCCAGTGAAGAGATGAATTATGATGCATCCGTACAGTGAAATACGCTATAGAAGAATACGTGCGATAAAAATGAATTGGCACTCTATGTAATGATGAGTAAGCATCTCTTACCCATTGTTATGTGAAAAAGAAACTGTAGAACAATCCCATTTCTGTTAAGTAATGACTGCAAGTAGGGAAAGGTCACAAAAAAAGCATTCAGTCCCTGGACAGTCAACCGGGAGGGCTGAGATTAGGGAGGCCTGCAGTTCTAAGTCAGACATTGCTAGTATTGCTATCATCATCACAAAAAAAGGTCGATTTTGTCTTTCTTGTACCACTTTTTCTGCAGGAACTGCAAAGCATGACCCCCTGCCTTTTATAAATTCTTTTCTAAAAATTAAAAGAGCATTTCCCCTCATCATCAAGGCAGTTTCTAAAAAGAGTGGATGAAACCCTCATCTGTCAGGACCTAGGAAGTTCAATGCGGTCCCAGCACCACCCTGGGCTTCGCAAAACAAAAGCTGTATCACATCAAAGGTACACATACAAGCACATACCAGTGTCAGGGCAATCCAACAGAGCCAAGCTGGGGATCAGTGAATGGATAAATACATGTCCAAAGATGACGCAAATCACATTTTAAAGAGTGCATGAGAAAAATGCATCTTAAGAAACAGCAATGGAAGGATTAACTGAAGAGGCCAGACTTGGAGATGCAGCTTGAACAGAACTGGATAGCTAAGGGAAGTGAGGTGTGGGGGGCCGGTCTACTCTGGAGCTTCCCAAAAGGGGCATCCCCTCCCCATCTCAACCTCCCAGCCCTGACTGCGCAGAAATGGCTCCAGGTGTGTGAGGACCCCAACCTCCTCCCGCCCTAGGATAGCACGGTGGGAGCTAGGCTGCCAGGGTTCCCTGGGCCAGGCATCTCTAGCTTGAGCATTCTCTGTCATTGACCTCTGTGTGCCCTCCACACATGATCCTTCTGTGTGCCTCGATCAGAAAATGTGCTTCCCAAACATGAGAGGCCTCTCGGAAAGGACTTGAAGAAGAGAGTGAGGGTGACAGAGGTGTCGAGTAAAGTGCTGGGATTCTTTCATGCCTTCACTTAATATTTTAAACATCCAGCTCTGGCCAGGTGGCTCAGGTGGTTCAAGTGTCATCCCAATCTGTTAAGGTTGTGGGTTCGATCCCCGGTCAGGGCACATACAGAAGCAACCAATGAATGCACAAATAAGTGGAACAACAAATTGATGTTTCTCTCTCCTCCTCCTCCCTCTCTCTCTAAAATAAATAGATTTTTTAAAGATTTTAAATATCCATTCTTATTATTTCCTCTTGAATAGGGTGCCGCACTCATATGCTGTCAAACTCCAAGATCACTTACAAACCACGTCACATCTTGCCAGCCTCCAATTCAAAGAAATCCCTCAGTAAGAAGCTCAGGGGCACACCCATCCCTGAAATACAATTACAGTTCCTTTATTTCTGGGTTTATAGTAATTTCTATGATTTTATCAGCAAAATTGCTGTAATTGCACTCAAAAGATGCAGTTCCATGCATGTAACTATGAACTACAGTAGGCATTTCTTTGGGGCTGCCTGGCTTATGGCCATATGGTAAATATATGGATGGGATGACAACTACACAGTCAAACCACAGAGAGCATTGTCTCATGTTGCATCAAGTTAATGCAAACCTATAAAAAGCCTTGCGTTTGCCAGGGACTGAGAAGTCCTTTCAGTTAGCACAGGGGAAGACTCAGGAGACTGCTGGCCAGCACATAGATTTTCTATCATACTATGTGGGGAAAAGTGTGTTTGTGTTTGATGCTTGCAAGGAAAGAAAAACACAGCTTGACACTGAAACACTTTAATTTATAATATTCTGAGCCATGTTTACATCATGGAAGGTTTCAAGCAGTGCAGCAACAAAGAAAAATATTTTTTATAAAAATGCATTTGAGGTCACTAAGTAGCTAGAGACACCAAGCTGAGAGCCTGCATAGGAAATGAAAAGTGATGGAATTTGCACTATGTGACTTAGAACTGATCAGCTTCAGAAATTCAGAACTCTCCACCTTCTGTGATCCCCTTTGGCCACCTCATTGTGCCCTGACTGCCCTCCAACCCTCCCTCACTAAGTTGAAAGGAGATGCCAGAAGAAAAATACTGGGACCCAGCAGACAAGGGATGGGAAACACCAGGCTTCCGATGGCCCGCCAACACAAGCCTTAGCTGTACACATACCTGTCCAGGGGCATGGACCTCAGACAACTGTGAAACATACTAGTAAGTAGGATACGGACTTAGGGGCCACTGAAGAAGATCCAGGCTGCTCACACCTTTTTGCTAAAAGATTTTTAACCTTGGCTGCATATTGGAATCATGAAAGGAGCTATAAAACCCCCTGGCACCCATTCCAGAGTTTCTGGTGTGTTTACCTGAAGACCGGGATTTTTTTTTTTTTAAGTTCATCAGGTGGTTCCAATGTGTAACTATCAGCTGTGTGTCACTGCCTTCAGCTTTACAAGTAGAAGAGCCAAATGAGAGTGAGGAGCCCTGGAATGATGCAGTGTTGACAATCAGGGAAACACCCAGGAACCTTGTGAACATGCAGGTTCTAAGTCAGTGGATCTGGAGCAGAGCTTGAGTGTCTACAACTCCAATGCGATGTCTTGAAGGCATTAGAACAGGTGATGCCCGCTGTCATCAGGCACCACCGTGCAGAGAGAGGTTCCTCAGAAGTCAACAGCACAAACATTATGACTTGTGACATATTAGATACAATTTAACCCTTTGTGTTCTTCAGGGTTATTGCTGAAGGATCTCTAATTGCATTGGCTGGCTCAGGAGTACCAGGGTGGACAGAAATGCCATGGGAATTACAGTGCATATGAAAAATGTCCCCTTTATTAAATGGCCCTACTGTGTGGGGTTTGTTTGTTTTGTAGGGGGTATGTTATGGGCTGAATTTTTCTCCCAAAATTTGTTGTTTGAAGTCCTAATTCCAGAATGTATTTCAGAATGTGAGTATATTTAGAGATAGGGGCTTTAAAATGGTCACTGAATTCAAACGAGGCCATTAGAATGGCCCCTGATCCAATGAGTCCCAACAAGGCTGTGTCCTTATAAGAGGAAATTAGAACACAGACATGAACAGAGGAGAGACATGTGAAGACACAGAAAGAAGACAGCCATCGATAAGCCAAGGAGAAAGGCCTCTTAATGATCAATCCTGTCAACATCTTGAGCTAAACCCCAAATCCATAGTAGTTTGTTCAGACAGCCTGAGCAAATTAATGGCGGGGGCGGGGAGGCGGGGTCTTGTGTCTACTCTGGATGACTCGTCTGACTTACGTTTTCACCAGTCATTACCAGTGGGATTGCCATCCCTATTTCTAGCAGCCCTCCCTCCTTCCCTCTTCTACATGCCTCTTTTAAATCTGTTGTTGGCAAGGTAACTGCAATCGTCAGGCTTTTCAGGAGAGCCCAGTGGTTAAGAAGAATATAGGCTCTGGAGTCACACTGCCTGGCCTAGAACCCCCGCTTGGTCACGTACCTGCTCAGAGACCCCGAGTAAGAACTTGTATAAAGCTAGAATACATTCTGCCAAACGCACGCATACAAGATGTTAAAAATGACTTTGTAAGTCTGTCAATTTATACAAGCTTGGTCTGCCTCTCTTTTAAGCTGCATTTAGTCGAATCAGTAAAAACAGCTGTGATCAAGGTCACACGCTCCCACATGACCTTTATGACCTTTTTTTTTTTTTTTTTTGCCTATCTTCATATCCACAGGATGCTCTTATCAAATCTTCATACCCCTATTTTTCCTCTTTGCTATACCTCACAACATCTTAATCTTCCTAGTATGTCAAGTGGTGCATTCCAACATGTTTCTTCCTTTCTCCAAAACACCATTGGCAAACTTTGCTTCTCTCCTCTCAAAATATTTCTTTTAAACATTCTCTTTCCTTCTCCACTTTTCCCCATTCTCAGTGTCAGATGGCATCGCTATTTAAGACTCTCCTCCATCTTTCATGGGACAGAAGAATTGGCATCATGTGATAAACACATAATTCAATAGACAGCTATACACTTAAAACCTGTATAATTTTATTAACCAATATCATCCCAACAAATTCAATAAAAATTTCTAAAAAAATTTCTTTTCTAGGAGAAAAGAAGAGTTGGCATTGTGAAAAGGCAGTTCAGAGTTTAAGTTCAAAAGTTTAATAACTGATGTACAGGGTGGGGTATAAGCAGGTTTACAGTTGTTCATGTGGAAAATACCATTATTAATAATACAAGAATAAACTGTTTCATGTCCTCACAACTATAATCTGACTTTTGCCTCACTCTGTCTTGTATATAGCGCAGTTGTGTAATGGTATGATACTTTTTAGCTATATAAGGAAAAATATAACATTGCAACTCTGATTTAGAATACCTTTCATGGAAAATGACTTTTACTAGATGTTCTTCAAGTAAAATACATATTATCATTTGATTTCTGAGTGTGAAAAGTCTCCCCTGTACATGAAGCTTATGGCTTTATAGGGTGGCTTTGAGTCATCAAAGCATGTGATAATCAATATGCATGTTCAGGAATTAAGTAGGGCATTAGGGAAGGTGGGAGGACAGCCCAGGCCATCCCAAGATTGCTCAACAGGTAAGGAAGGCTCATCTTGGGAATGCAGAAAAGCAGCAGCGAATTAATACTTAATTACCTGCAATAAAACCCAGCTTCTTAATGTCCTGGCAAGTTATGTTTACTTAGCATATCACTGAAGGGTGTCGATTCAATAAAGTTCCAGCTCAACAAAAACTGTTAAGTGATTCAACAAAGCAAGTTATGGTCAAAGATGCTCACTCAAACCAGGAGGTCCAATAACAATAAAATGAAGCAATACACAGGCAAAGGATCCAAAGATGAAGCTGACTAAATGCACCCGGAGTCGCCTCTTTGAGGACTCAGACCTGTGGACAAGGTTATGTATAGCAGAGAAACCCACGCCTGATCTCTGTGTTCTGATGGTTCTTTAGAAGCTGGCAAGGGGCCAGATAGTAAATATCGGAGGCTCAGGGGGCCAAATAAGGTCTCAGTTGCATAGACTTTTCTTTTACAACTCTTTAAAAATGTAAAAAGCATTCATAGATCATGCATTGTATAAAAACATGCCACGGGCTCCACTTTGTCCGTTCCTATTCTCCACACCCAACTGTCAGGCCAGACCTGAGTGCAGAGGGCCCTCCCGGCTCCCCGCCAGTTCAGGCTGACATTTGCCCCTGCCATTCCCAAAGAACTAAAATGGGGGGCTTCAACCTGGTGGGAGTACACAGAAAACACCCCACAGAAGGAGCCAAGAGGGAAAGGGTAAGAAGGGATTTGAAGGCTGAGAATGGAAGGGGGTCAAGTTTCTGAGATCATGAAGGGCATGGAAAGATGTTCTAGTTCCTGTTCTATCCTACTGAACAAGGAGGCAACCTGTGTATAGACACAGACAAGCTCTCTCACACCTGCTACTGACTTGCGCAGATCACCCCTTGAAGCTGGAAAGAAGATAAAGCAATCCTTTGCTCAATGGGGATTATCACGTAGACATTATAACATCACTCCACCCCTGACAGGTGTTTCAAGTCCAGAAACTGTCCAGAAGGTCCTAATACATTTATGACAATAGATCTATAATAGATCATTAGGAGAATCAAGGAATGTTGGAGGTGTATGCACTCTGCTTAAAGTTACTGTTGGAAAACACAAGGTGAACTGGCCAAGGTGTCTGTCCCTAATGGGCCAATTCTGATGTCACTGGCTATCTGTCAGGGCACATGACCAGAGAATTCACCACCTCCTGGTAATGCTTTCACATTCCAATCATGCTTAGGAGAAACTTGTGGCACATGGTAATTTCTTGCTAACACCTCTGCAGAAAAAAATCTTCGACTCCCACCAACCTCATGTTCATGTGTCCCTGTTTGGACCTGAGGTAGTTCTTTTGTTGAAAGGATACAGCTGGGCCACAGGAAATTTCAAGTCCCTAGTCCCCAAAATGTGATATTCATCAGATGTGTGCCAAAAACAACTTTCTTTAAAATGTCCCAACGCTCATCTTTGGCTTAAAATTCCTTTACTGAAAGATAAGTTGGACTAAAATCCATAAATTCCGCAATAGCAAAAATTTGTTTTTTATCTGCTCTATTCACAGACGTATTACAAGTGCCTAGAAACGGTGCTTGGCACACAAAGCAAGCTCATAGATATTTATTGAATGAATGAGTGAAAATTGTTGGTAAAACTTTAAGAGTGGCAAATGGTTTTTTAGAAAAGGAAGGACCTAGCTTGGCAAAAGAGACACTACAGATGTTACAGCTGTTTACTTTTTCATTCCCCAAATAAAAGCAATAAAGTGAACAGACTGGAGACCTTTGTTCTCCCGATATTCTGCAACTGCCCCAGCAGGCAGACCCTCTAATGCACAAAAGTGAGAGTCCTGCTGAGCAGCGGGGTAGGGGCTTTCGGAAGCTGAACCCACTGACACGGAAACTACTGATTGAAATGCAAGCTTTCTCCTAAGAAGATCGAGTATTCTAGAACAAAGAAAGAGCACATTTGCTTTTTCCGGGTGCACCAACCCTGGCTTCACTTAGAAAAGATGAAGTGAAGTAATGTTGGAAGTCAGGCATCAACTACTTCAGGGACAATGAGAGTAGCAACTGGACCCGGTCTCAAAGCACACACCAGTGAAAGCACAGCTTTTGTAGCGAGTTCAATTGTTAGCTGTTTCCTAACACGCTGTGTTGTGTCTCCAAGAATGAGTGAAAAGTGATACAGAGGCTGCCCTGGCCAAAGCCCACTACCTTCCCTCCTCTAACACCTGTTCTTCAGCTTAAAAAATAAGAGAGTGTGGGAGGAAGTGGGATTCCTTTTGAAACTATCATCGTCCCCATCGAAGCCAGTGTCTATAGGGCAATTGTTATATGAGTAGGAACACCCAGGTCCTCTTCAGGCGTTATTTAGAATAGCAAGCTCATGACATCAGCAGAGTTGCCAGAATCAGCCCTGTACTAACTACATCAGCAGTTAACATTAAGCTAGTCAAACTGGGAACCAATGCACACCGTGGCAGGATCGCACAGAGGTGCAGGTAATCAGTTTGCTGAAAGGCCTAAAAGATTTAAGTCAACACTCATCATTATTTACTTGTAACGTTCACATATTCATTCTAGTGGTCATTTGATAATGTGTATGCAGGACTGTCCAGGCATACAGCTAACCTCCAGGGACACAGTTGTGGATGAGCTGACAGTTGATTCGGGCCCTCTGAAGGCTGACTGCCCAATGGGAGACAGGACCAGCACAGGGAAAACAGAGGCTGCCTTAAACATGCCTGTGACTTAGGCAGTTTTGCACAAAGCCACCTTCACCTGAACCCTGCTCTGTTCTTCTCAATATCCATTACCATTTTCTCCTTAACATGAGGGTGTCAACAGTTAAGATATAAATGCTTTTTGAAATAAGCCAACAATTATTCACAGAGCTGCCTCCAGTGCCCATCCTGAGCTATGTGGACCATAAGATAGGGAGGCATAAGAAAGAGACCAAAATTGCGCTGTGAACTTAATGATCTCATTTCTAGTCTTCTCTCTGCCAACAAGACTCCTTCATGACCCTACCCAAGGGATTCACCTCTAAGATCCTCTAAAATGGGGTAACTGGGCCTCTATCGGATCCTATGGTCACATAAGTTGGGCACTTTGAATAGTCAGGTAGAAGGCAGGAAGCAAAGATATATTCTTTTGTAACTTTCCCAATCTGGGCTACCCTACATTTGTAAGAGCGTCTAGAAACAACTGTTGTATGACTAGTACATAAACACTCTCAGTGTTTCTGTCATCTGAATTTGCACTTTCAAAAATGTCTACTAGTAAGCCTCAAACTCACAAAACTCAACAAATGAGCATCTGCTACGTACACTCACTATACCAGACACAGGGAGACATAGTAGTGATCATGAGAGGTAATAGTTGAGCACTTCCTACACATGTTAACTCATTTCATCTTCACAGCAGCCCTATAACTCTAGTACTAACGTGATCCTTCCTTTACAAAGGAGAAAATTAAAGCACAGAGATTAAGGAACTGTTCAAGGTCACAACACAAATGGTAGAGCTGGAATTCAAACCCTGGCCGAGTTCCTACTATTGTGCATGTTTGACATTACCAAAGTCCTCTGTAGGGACCCGGTGACCTACCAGATAGTACATTCTCCAGGCTTTCCCGCAACGTAGCCTTCGCTACAGCCCAATGCTCTCATCTGGCGATGCTGCTCTAATTAAGTGACCGTCTTGTTCTCCAAATTCCAAGTAAACACATTTGCAAAAATATCACATTAACTTCCAAGTTTTAATAGGATTTGGCAATGTTGTTGTATTATCTCAAAGAGATGTGGGAGGTTTGCTTCCCCGTGTCATTACTTCCTATGGGAACATGACCCTGAGCAAGAGCAGTGCTAGTAAGACACCACTGCCTGAACAAATACAGCTGAGTGGCAGCTGGGGGCCTCCACTTGGAGGTCCATGAACCTGGATGCTGAAAATTGTAGCTAATACAAGTTAGACAAACATCGAGCACATTATGTTAAACAGGGATGCTAAAAACAAAGCTGTGTCTCTTACCCATAAACTCGTTCCCAGCTGCTTGACTCTCTCCCTGATCATTGATAGTATAAACTACATGACTTTGAACTCAATCATGTACCATATGTGTTGGTTATAGTTTCAAAGGCCTTGTCTAAAAATCAAGTCTGTAAACTGTAACCAGGAACTGTAGCTTATTCTTCTGTGCTCATTTTCTAGGACTATTTCTTTAAAAATATTTTTATTGATTTTAGAGAGGAACGGAGAGGAAGAGAGATAGAAACAACAATGATGAGAGAGAATCATTGATCGGTTGCCTCCTGCACATTCCCACTGGGGATTGAGCCTGCAACCTGTTGCATATGCCCTTGACCAGAATCGAACCCAGGACCCTTGAGTCTGCAGGCTGACATTCTATCCACTGAGCCAAACCAGCTAGGGTTCTAGGACTATTTTAAACTCATAATAGATGTTCAATAAATCTGTAATAGATCAAAATTTAACTAGGATGTTTATTAGACATAGCCTCACTCAATAAAAACTGGATGGATTTTACTGGCAATTCATACACATAATATATGTATTCCTTTTGTCTTATTTTGAAAAAGCTTTTAACATCTTTTATTGATATGAGACCCATAAAAGAAATGGAAAGTAAACACAAAATTTTCATTCAAGCTACATGGTTTGGGGAGGAGGGTTGGGTAAAAGGAAAAGTCAGCTTGTGGGAAAAGCTTTAATAGTCACAGGAGGAGTAAGGTCATGCTAGCTTTATATGCTTCATTTGGCTCTAATAAACTCAGCTAAATTCCACACCAACTCTGACATCTTAGCTGGGAAAGAGTATGCCCTATGTCAGATGATAATGCTAAGTAAATATGAACTCTTGTTAAGGTGTCATTGGCATTCATTCAACAAGTGCTTAGTACATTTTGGGAATTGGCACAAAATACACTGCCCTAGAGCAGTGGTCAACAAACTGTGGTTTTCGAGCCACATGTGGCTCTTTGGCCCATTGAGTGTGGCTCTTCCACAAAATACCATGGCCTGGGCAAGTCTATTTTGAAGAAGTGGCATTAGAAGTTTAAAAAATTTGGCTCTCAAAAAATTTTTTCAATTGTTGTACTGTTGATATTTGGCTCTGTTGACTAATGAGTTTGCCGACCACTGCCCTAGAGAATCTCTAGATAAGACCCTATGATGAAGGTAAAATCCTGCAAGGAAAGAAAGCTATACATGTATGAACCAATTCTGTGTATAATATGATAATATAGAGTTAATTCTTTAAGACAGATCTTAAGGGCATAAACCACTATGGCCATGGTGAATGTTGGGACCCATCGAAATGGGTTCGCATCATGACCCAGGTTTCTATTAAACTGTCTTTTGAATTTAGTCTTCTTCCTTTTTTAGATCCTAGGATCTAGAAAGTTTGGCCTCATCTATAGCTACTTCTGGGAGAATAAAAGGGCCCAGACTTTGAAGTCAGACAAACTTGGGTTTGAATCTTGGCTCTCACATGCATTAACTGTGACTCTGGCAAGTTTACTTAATCCCTCTGAGTTTGGATTCCCTCTTCTGCAAAACTGAGAATTCAAATGCTACAGTGTGCCTTTGAGAATAAGACATAATGTATGCAAAGTGCATTGAACAGTGCTGAATACATAGTCAATTCTCAAATTGTCATTATTTAACATATTTTGAAAGGCTGAAGTGGAGAGATGCTGCTTATGTGAAGCCACATAGAAATGTATGGGGTGGGGGCGGGGCAGAACAAAGATTATTCTCATTTTTTTCATCTCCCTATCTTTTCAGGTAGGAGATCAGATGTATTGCACCTACCATACTCATTTTAGTATTAAACCCATCCTCCATATCAATAATAATTTCTTAAGTCATTTTCAACAAGTTCAGAAGTTCTTTCTCTTGTGCTCAAGTTGTTCACCAAAAGACAGCTAGTAAAGAGTAGACCTACATAATCAGATAGTGTTCCCAGAGCAGTAGCTTTGTTGTGGTACTTACAGCTTACTTGGGGGTCATCTAAGAGCTGAAGAGTTGATTTCCTGGAAGGCTGGTTCTCGGTCTGGTTTAAGGTGAATGTGATCCATCTGCAGAGGCCCTCCGAACTCCTCTAGGACCGAGCTAAATGGGTTCGCACCATGACCCGGATGAGAAGCCTGGCTTCTACAGCAGAAGCTTCCCCACCTTTAATCACATCTCATTAACCTGCAGGTTCTGGTTCCAGAGGTCCAGGACTCTAACAAGATTCCAGATGAAGCCCACGTAGCTGGTTTCCAGATCACGGACAAATTAGCAAGAGCCAGGACAACCACAATTCACAAACCAAGGTGTACATTGTATTCCCCCTTTCTTAGGGTTCAAAAACAAAATGAGGGCAACTGCCAAGAAACTGCTTTACAAAATTACTAACTTCTGGTGGGATGTACTGAGTGGAAGGCCTGAGACAGCTTTTAAACTACTGGAACTGCTCTGTATTGTCCCTAAGTGGAGATTGCATGGGTGTAAACATGCGGAACTGCAGAGTTTCGATTTGTATGCTCAATGTCGCTTATATCTCAATTTTGGGAGAAAAAAATCTAAAATAGAAAATAAAGGAATGAAGAATACAAAGGAAAAAAGCACTAAATTATGGAAGTAGTGTTAAACCAATGGAGTACTCCTAGAACTCTCACTCCCATAAAGTAACTTAAACCCAAATAACTGAATATTCACAGGACCATTTTCTCCAGCTGAGAATATCCTCTCCCATTCCTCTTAGTGGAAACACATCAAAAGACTGTTCATGTCTCTTGCCGAGAGTGTAGGTATGAAAGAAACACTGCTGCTTAAAAAATCTGAAGGCAAAAAAATGACAGTAACAGTTCTAACAAATGAAGTGAGCGTAGGACATTCATCAGGCACCCAGGGCTCCTGAAAATTGGGCATGCATCCTGTAACTCACTGATTTACGTGCAGTCAGACCTTCAGGCTCTGAACAAATGAGCAAACCCCCTCAGGGATACTTTCCATGTTAAATTAGAGGCTTATACTGTGTGATAGGAAAACAATGGGTCTGAAGAAATACTGTGGTGGTGTCATGAAACACAGGGCTAGAACCAGGCAAGCAATTCTGGTGCCAGTACCACCAAGTCATTTCACCAGCTGGGTGACCTTGCTTAACCAGTTAATGTCTTTCAGTCTTTACCTGACAACTAAACACATCCTCCCTCTCTAACCCTCATGTATTTTGTTCAATAGTCACACACACACACACACACCATGTCCTGGAGAAGGCAGCCCTTCCCAAGGAGTGACTATTGATTCGCCTAAAAGACCAAGGACAGATTTTAAAGCATCATACCTGGCATAACTGATGGTGCCTTTGTATCACTAAACTGATCAGCCCTGAAACCACTTACACCAGAACCTTTGAGCCCATGAAATACCATGTTTCTTGAAGATAGAAACAATCATGGTTGCTTCATCTGCTGTGACATTATAAATAGTAAAATTTCCTTTTTTTTCAAGTTAATCTCTGGGGTTGCAGTGTTACCTAGTACTGCCCAATATTTTATCCTGGCACCCCAAACAGTGTACAGCTCCCAAAGACGGAGGTGAGTCCAGGATGTATGGGGGATCCCCGTATCTTCCACAGCACCTTTAGAAAGCAGGCAACTAACACAAGCTCATGGGTGCATGCCTCCTCCATCCAGTGAGAGCACTGGAATAGAAGCCAAGAAAGAGCACATGATGAAAAATACATCAACCCTCACCTCCAAAAACCTGCAAGCGTGGAACAGTGCCTCCCCTTCCTTTTGATGAGAAAAAAACCAACTGGGGAGCATTTTCTGAACTACAGATTCCCTAACTCCACCCAGGCTTAGTTTTAACAAGCACGCAGGTGACTGACTTCCCAAGCACCCAGGTGATCTGTGGGCCATGTTTAAGGAAGGACTGTCCCTCTTCTGGTTGACTCAACAATCTTGACATTTTTTTGTTTTTTTTGTTTTTGTTTTCAATCAACACAACCATCTCCCCACCCCTTTGCCCACAGAGGTCCTGACAGTTTAGTACTCAGTCCTGGCAGAAGGTCACAAGACAGCCCAAGGCCAAGTATTTATTTGTTGATGTTGTGTTTTCAAAACAAGATACAAAAGCAAACATTCGTCTTTGCCTCGCTGTTTACAACCACAATCCGATCCACTTTCCTTATAAACTTTCCACCTCTTCCCCTCCAACCTCTGCCACGCAACTATTCCCGAGACCAGTAAACAGCCTCCGGACCTTAGGGCCAAACTCCAGGCCTTGCTGCCCTGGCCCAGAAATCACAAAGAAAGGTTTGCACCACGGAGATGTCACCCAGCGTGTCCCAGCACTACCGTGGCGGACCCCCGGTCCCCCTGCCCGAACGCACTTCCATCGCCCTCCTTTGCGGCGCTGCCTTCCCACAGCCAGGGTGCCCTGCGGCGACAAGGCACAGCCTGAGGCTTACCTGAAGCAAGTGGTGAGCTCGCCCGAGGCCTTCAGACACGGGTATTTGGTCGTGGCGATTTTGTTTTCTGAGCAGACTTCTCTACGAGAAAGTGAGAGGCAAAGTCGTTGACTCTCCACGTGAGAGCGCAGGCCAGTGCGCGCTGGGATCGGAGTCGCTGCGCGCGGAGCAGCCACTGGTCGCCGAGCGCAGACGGCGGGCGGTGTCGGGCCAGAGTCCTACCTAGCGAACCCAGTCACAAGAGCACAGGAGCTGAAGAAGCGGGTCACAGGAGAGCGGCAGGAGTGGGGGACAGAGGCATCACAGATGGGGGAAGCCCAGGCTGATGGCGCGGAACTGTCACCCCCAGGCAGAGTTGAGTGTCGCCCGGGACAGTGGAGTGTGCCCAGCCCGTGACTGATAGGTAGTGAGTGTGAGGTTCGCCTGCACCCCGAGCGCCTGGCGTGCACCATTCAGGGGCCCACAGCGCTTACCTGTCGCTGTTCTCAGGCTCCTCGCGGTAGCTCCACGTGTGTCCCAGCGCCAGGAGCAGCAGCAGCGGACCCAGGCTCTTGCCCAGCTGCCCCGTAGCCGCTCCTCCCCGGCTCGGAGGCGGCGGCACCATCGGGGACGCTCCCGGCTTCTTCCAGGCGCCCGAGACCTCTGCCCGCCCTGCACCCGGCTCCTCCGAGCCCGCCGCCGCGCCGTCTCTCTCCCCGGCAGGGGGCGCCGGAGGGCAGGGGCGTTTGCGCCACCTGCGAAGGCACAGGGGCTGTGCTGCTGTGGCGCTGGGGGACCAGGCTAGGAGTTGGGGTGCAGAGTGCAAATTCCGTAGACCGGCTGGTGAACGACCTGGAGGGTGGCGGGGTCCAGGTCTCCTCGGCCGGGATGGTCACACCGTTACCAGACTTGCTGGACTCAGCCTTGGGCTGCGCGCTCCTTCTTGCCTCTGTCCGGGGCTGTGCAGAGGGCAGGGTGCGGAAAGCGGGCGGCTGCTCGCATCTTACACCAGGGTCGCTCGACCAAGAGTAGGAGGAGCCGCTTCTTCCCTAGGGAAAAGGGGGGGCCGAGGGGTTAACACGCTTCCTTCCTGTCGTCAGTTGGCTTCTTAAGACCTGGACCAGGACGTGGGCTTTCCCGCCTGGAGCGCCTGCCATGGGCTTTCCCTACAGCCATTTTTCCCTGAACGGAGGAAGGAGGTGTTGGAGAGACGACGGGCTGTTTTTCGAACTGCCAGTCATGCCCGATCGCTAGTCTGCCTCCGTTAGAATCCCAGGAGAAAGCTCCCCGCTCGCTTCGCTTCATTCGTTAGCAGAGCCGCTCGGTTCAGTAAGGAGCTCTCAGCGGCTCTTTCCAGGGGTTTTAAATCCTCTTACCCTGAGCTGCTTGAATGCTGTTTACATGTCACACGTGAGAGCTGGAAACTCCTGGAAGATCAGGTGAGAGGCTGAAGGTCCACCCCCACCCCCATCCAGTTAACACAGCGGGGTATGGGTAGCCTGAAAACCAGGCTGGGGGCGTCCATCAGCGCATTTGGTGGGGGCTCTGCTCTAAGTCGTATATGTCTTGCATCTTAACACTTTATTGCACGTTGGGTGTTCTCTTCTGAAAAAGAGAAGCTCACGATATAAACGTGCCCCGAAGTGCCTACCAAGCAACTGTTCTGGCCCAGAGACGGTAGGAAGAGCAGAGGTTGTATGTCTAATTCCACCCCAGGACCCTGATGCGAGAGGTAGCTAGCTTGTCACAAGTTATGAGGGTGCTAACTGGTTAGGTAGGCAGTGTGTTTTGATTCAAAATAGTCTGATCAACCGAGAATAGCCGTGTTGTCACTTACACCTCGACGTTTTTAATAGTAGTGACATCCTCATTCCCCTGTAAAATGCTTCTGTATTTTCCAAAGATTTTTCCACGTTTATGATTTTATTTGACACAATAGTCCTTGAAGCCACGAGTCTGACTTTTTGGTTCAGTGAGGTGTTTTTCACCCCCTGCAAATCTTACCTAGACATGGAAGACCATAGACCACACAAATATTCAAATAGGACACTACACAAAATAGGAGTATTTTCACGTAGTGATTCAGAGGGTACTTTAGATATTTGCAAAACCTGAGAGTGGCCGTTATGTAGTCAGAAAAAAGAAAACACCTTAGATTCAAACCCAGGCTGTGAGCTTCCTAGGTGTGCGGACTTGGGCAAGTTACCTTTGACCTTTCTGAAACTCAGTTTTCTCATTTGTAAAATAAAAATTTGTGAGTATTAAATGAGGCAATGCCTATAAAGCATTTATAGGGATATATTGAGTGCTCAGTAGACATTAACTATTGTTATTTTTTGCATAAATCATTGTACAGAAATTTAGGTTTTAAGCTTTCCCTTTCTGGCAATAGAAGAGTTTATTTCACAAGTTGTTTGGGTTCCTAAAGAGACAAGCATATGAAAAATAAACCCATCCTAGAATTTGTAAAGACTGTTTCACTTCCAGATTGACCTACAAAAGTGTTGAATCTTCATCTTGCAGGGAAGAGGCCATTCTTTAGCAGGTCCTGTTTTATTTGCTTACCCATTACTCTATTTTAATATCTTGCTATCTTTGCCCCCATCATGATTCCTTTTGTTTTTCTACTGCTGCATTATGAATGCTAATTCTGCAAATAATAGAGACTGGTGTAGGAGATTAGCTACCAGCTTCATTAAGTAGTTAGTAAGCCACATATGGGGACACGCAGCGTTGCAGAGAAAATAACTCGGACTGCAGATGATGAAAGCAAAATTGTCCATATGCACAGCTGTGTGGCAGAAGATTGGGGACCAAGCCAAGTTTGCTGCCTCCTTATTTTCAGCCTCTTACACTGAGCACAGATAAGAATGAGGTGTCAGAGAAGGTGCCGGGGCCAAGCAAACAGCCCGGGTTCACCAGGGGAGGGTGGTCGGAGCACTTATGAAGGAGGTGAGCTGCAGCAGAGACCTCTCAAAAACCTTTGCCTGGAGGCCTGGAACTTAAACGAATTGGCAGCTACTGACAGTGTGACATTCAGCATGGGGCTTGAGGGGCCGGCTAGAGAGCAGAGCCAAGCAGAAGGGGATGTGACTGGCCATGTATGGATAACAGTCCCCTGAGGAGGTAAACACTCCTGTAAAAGACAAAGCCTGCATCTGCTCAGCCTGCAGCCTGCATGGGACATATCAGAATGAGGCTGAGAGTAATAGGGACCTCAGGGTCTTGGGTTTGCTCTCCCTTACACCCTAACTCTCTCCCTCCCCATATCCTTGTTACAGAACAGAAAGTGCATGTTCCCAGCACTAGCAGAGCCCAAAGCCTCGACACCTGAGAACTGCCATGGAGAAATATTGGCTGTTTTGTAATGAGTGGTGCCATCCAGGAGAACGGGGAGCTAATGCTCAAAGCCCGAATGCCCCGATGGCACGTAGGTTACAGATTACATAGGGCGAAGTTGCAAGGGTTTTGTGTCTTGCTGGGAGCTGATTGGCTGGAGGTATGGTAAAGGTGGTGGTGAATCATTTCTTCAGATCTTGAGAACAGCTCTGAGGTCCTTTCCAGCGTCCTTCTGTCTGGCTTCTTGGACAAGCAGACAGGGGGTTGTTTCATCTTAGGGCTCGGGAGCTGAAATACAACTTACATCAAGAAGTTTATCTTTAGCTGCCAGGAGTCTGGGACTGTGACCATTAGGCAGGTCTGGGCAACCTTCCTCTGCTGCCTTAGGGGGGCTGATTTTCAGGGGGAAAGACTGGGTCCCTGAGGGATATAGACAGAGAGACACTGATGATTTCTAGAGCTAGGATTTAAAACAAAATTTAGTCCAAGTCCGGAGGACCCTCGATTTCCCTCTCCTCTCTAGAAACACTGGGTGAGCGCACTGGCCTCCTGCCCCTTCCATCAGAGTGTTACAAAGATTAATGATATGGATCTGAGTGCTCCCCAGAGGAGGCTGTGCATGATTATTTCTTTTCAGCATGCCGCTCTCTGCCATGTTTTCCACATAACCTGTCAGCTCCCCTGAAACAAACCAGAGAGTAGATAGTGATACAGTTTACCTTGTCCAGGGCTTTTGGGCATGGACTGCTGTGTTGGACTGCCTGGTGGCTCGGGTATTGTTAAGGGCCACTGAGTGTTGTCTGAGGGCAGTGGGGTGCGGATGAGGAGATGGGCTGCAGAATACGGAGGCCAGCATACAAAGCCAACATGAAAGGAAAAAAGAAAAGTAAAACTAGGGGCATCAAGCAGAGAGTGTCCTTCTAAATAAAACCAGTGGCCTCTTCCACTCATTTTTTTCCTTTTTTTTTTTAATTAAGGCCAAATTGACACATGACTTATTAGTTGCAGGTGTACAACATAATGATTTGATTTTGTATCTTTTACAAAGTGATCACCACAATAAGTCCAGTTAACATCCACCACCACACAAAGTTACAACTTTTTGTGTGTGATGACAACTTTTAAGATTTACTCTTTTAGCAATTTTTAAATATACGATATTAACTGTAGTCACTATTTGTATATGACATTCTCTTGATTTATTTTATACCTGGACATTTGTATCTTTGTATCATTCATCTTCACCCATTTTTCCCACTCATTTTCAAGAGACCCCAGGATCTCATATGGAGACAATTAACATAATATTACAAAAGAGAGATCAATAATAATAATAATAATAATAATAATAATAATAAAGTTACTCTAAACAGAAAAAAATACACCACTAATTAGGGGCACAAATCATTTTGCTATTGCTTGTTTTATTTTTTTATTTTTTTAATATATTTTATTGATTTTTTACAGAGCGGAAGGGAGAGAGATAGAAAGTCAGAAACAGCGATGAGAGAGAGACATCGATCAGCTGCCTCTTGCACGCCTCCCACTGGGGATGTGCCCGCAGCCAAGGTACATGCCCTTGCCGGAATCAAACCCGGGACCCTTCAGTCCGCAGTTCGACGCTCGATCCACTGAGCCAAACCAGTCTCGGCTGCTATTGCTTGTTTTAAAATGTCCTAATTAAAAGGATTTCTGGTGGCTGACAAAAATACATACTATTATACAGTATGTATATTTCTGTGCCTATTAGACATATTATTATAGCATAGAGCACAACTGAATGAAGCAATTAAGGCCAAGGGGGGAAATCAAGACTGAATAATAAAATGAAGCTACAGGATTGTGTAAGCAGAAAGTCTGTGCTGTTTCAAGTTGATCACACTCAATTTTCAGGTTCTCAGAAGTCCATTCAGGATAATTACATGATCAGTTACAAGTTTCAAGGTAACCATAAAGGAAAAACCTATAAATTCCTCAAAAAAAATTTACAGATTTTCCTGTAGATCTCCCTGAAATGTTACAATAGCCACCTACTGTCAGGTAAATGTCTTTCACAGAAACAAGACTCAACAAGCAGGGGTCGAGTTCCTACTGAATTGTGAGAGATGTACATACAATGTAATTTCTCAACAATGTACAGGTAGTCCTGAATCCTTTCCTTCAGTTTCAGTTTTGATTGACAGACTTAGAGAATTAGGGCTACACCTTGAAAAGTGGTAAAGAGTGCCAATTTCCAAGCCATTGTGAGCAAATGCTGGAGGCAACAACAATCAAACATGTTAATACAGCAAAAGGGTTTTAAAGCCTTGCTTTTGGGGTGTGTACATTATCTTTGCACTTATTCTACTTTAGTTTTAACTTGCAGTAAATTAAAGCTATAGGTCTCTGGGATTTTCCCCCAAGAGAGGAAGAAACATCTGGTTCCCATGTTTATAACAAAATCACACCATTTTTGCCAAACTTAGAAATAAAAGCAATTTTAAAAGATCCATTAGCCTTATGTGTGTATGCAGGCTGCTGAAAGAAAAATGTACGAATGATACCAAAAAAGATAACCTTCTTGTTACTTGGTTGAATGTCTAAAAAAATTTTCAAGAAGAGGTATTCTTGTGATTTTAGTGTCATATTCTTAAAAATTCTGATACTTGAGTCCCTGTCTCGGGTTTCTTCCGAACCAGGAGTTCCTTGAGACAATAGGAGTTGGCAGTCTCCTTGACCAGGGAGAACTGTAGTACCAAACCCTGGGTTTCTAGGAGAACTGGGCTCTGACATTACTCAATTCTGTAGCTCCTTTTGGGACAAGTGGATACAGCAGGACATGCGGTTGGGATGGTGCCATCTCTTGTGGTCCCCACAGCCTGTACAGGGAGGGTAAGGGGCCAGCGTGAGAGTCAGGGCCGCTGGCCCACACAACAAAGTCTCAGATAGAGAAAAGGGTGTTGGGAATCTCCCAGGGTTTGTAAGCTGGCTCCTTTGAGTGTGTCAATTTCAATCCCACAGTGTCTCTGCTTTCCTTATGTAGAGCTAATTGTTTATATGCCTTAACCCCTTGAGGGTAAGAGTTCTTATTTGCTATTTAGTGACAACTGGGAGATACTCAGCCCTGTAATATGGTGTGACAGGTAATAAGAATGTTGACTTTGAAAGTTTTCTGATCTGAATCATGATATCTTTTATGGTGAATAACTATATTTTACCCATGCTAGCAGAGCATGGGTACTTAGTATCCTTAAAAACAACTTTTCCCTCGGGATAGGAAGTAGACTTTACCTCCCTCCTTTAAAAAATGGACTTTGAGAAATAGGGAAGTGGGAAGAAATTAGGTGTGAAATCCTGCTCTTCCACCTAAAACCTTGAGGATGCTGAGCAAATTGCATAATCATCCTGGGACTCAGTTTATCCATAAAAAGTATAGAAGCAACAATCTCCAAGTCAGGATCGTTGAAAAGAGTAAATGAGATATATAACAGGCATGAAGTCACATCGGAGATGATGATAGCTAATAGAATTTTAATTGCTTTTCTTCAATAATATGGATGTGATTATACAATTATCCACCCTGTCTCATCTCATTTGCTTTAGTAAGAGATATGTTGTGAAGTGGATGGCCAGTGTGGAGATGCCCTGTCACAGAACAGACTAAACTAAGCTGCTGGGTTGATATTGGTGTCCTTTCCACTGTGCTTAAATTAGCCGCTAGGGAGTGATTAAGGCTCTGGGTAAGTGAAATCAGTAACAGTGGCTGGAGATTAGAATGTATATATTTCCCAGTGGAGAATAGCTGTGCTTCTGGGTACTGTGCCTGTCTGACTTTCATATATTCTAAATGAAATCATGGTTTAAATGTAAAGGAGTTGGCTAGTGAAAACCCAGCTGTGCTCAACTCTGGAGTGGAGCAAAAACTCTCTTCAAAGCTCTCCTTCGGTGGGATTGTGTTATTCCTGGGCAGTTTAACCGGGTCAGGCCTGGAAATTTTGCTCTAGTGTGAAGGGCCTCTGCCTGAGGAGGCCACAGTCTCCCAGCAGGGCAGTTATGTTTTAAGAAAACGTTTCAGTCCTCATAGGTTTTCTCAGTGGTTAGAGCATCAGCCCAAAGACCTAAGGGTCACAGGTTCAATTCCCTGTCAAGGGCATGTACCTCAGTTATGGATTTGCTCCCTGGTAAGGGCATGGGACATGTGCAGGAGGAAACCAGTCAATGTGTCTCTTTCACATCAATTCTCTCTCTCTCTCTCTCCCTCTCTCTCTCTCTCTCTCTCTCTCTCTCTCTCTCTCAATTAATGGAAAAAATATCCTCAGGTGAGGATTAAAAGTCAAACAAACAGAAAGATAACAAAGAAGACATTCCAAGCCTATTGTGTAGCAACATCATAGGGTTCAAGTTAAATGCTGCTAGATTCTAATAGAACATGGGGTGCATGAACTAAAATGACACCTATTCATGATGAAATACAAAGGAGCCACATTCCTGCAAACTTACAATGGGTCATGGTTATTTTCCAAGAATTTAACACAAAGAATAGTTCTTGAGCACTTGAGACAAAGCAGAAAACATCGTCTCATTTACTCCTTATTTTAGTCCTCTGTCAGTATTATTATCTGCATTTTACAGATGAGGAAACTGAGGTAGAGATTGCAATCAATTCGCCTCAGATACAGAGTTATGAGTAACTGAGCAGGGTTTAAATTGGGGCATTTTGGACCCCCAGGCCCATGTTCTCACCACCACACTAAGTATCTGGGCAGTTTTGTCCTAAGAGACAGACTGCATCCTGGAAGTTTGTCCAGGGGTGTAACAAGAACCAGGGGACCCAAAGGACTGCCACCATAACCCATAATCCTAAGGATCTACTGTATTACGGTTCATGCGCAGGTATAATCTTGCTACTCTATGCCAACCCATTTGCTGTAAGTTCTCACCTTTGTGTGTCAGCTGACCCCTCTCTTTGCAACAGAGCAGAGCTAGATGCACCAGACTGTCTTCATGGGACAGACAGCCTGCTGACTTATGTGGGCATGTGGCAGAACTCTTGGAGCTCTGGCATGTTTGCAAACCATGCTTCCAGTTCTATTCCTGGACTTCATACTGGTCTTTCTCAGACCTAGAACTCACACTGAATTTAGAGATTAGAAAAGCTCTTTTTTGAGAGCTTTGAGAGCTTTTTTCGGGGCAAAGCATTTCTGTGGTCATTACAAATAAATACCTAGGCAAATTGAAAACACAGATAAGATAAGGGAGTAGAAAGTGAAAGTTGGTGAGTGAAAACTTCAGAGTCCAGCATAGTCTCATGCAATGTCCTTCCAACTAGACACTGATTCTTCTCAAAGATCCAGAAAGAAAGAGGAGGGTAAGCAGTTGCAATCAAGGTTGCAAGAGTTTGGGATCTCCCCCACCCCCAGTTCTCAGACGCTGTGGGCTAGTCTGCAGGGGATGTTTAAGATCAGCATGGGTTTGCATTCCTCAGTTCTAATCTTTACCAACAAAGCAGAAGCCCCAAGGAATGTCAGATAAAATAAGCTGCCTTGGTTCAGGTTCCCTTTCAGTTTGGGGCCTATCTGGACAATTGTTTGCCTTCTTTCTGCTTAATCAGTGATATTTAGACCTGAGTATATCTTTTTTTGTGTTGTTTACTTGGCTTGATTGCTGATGAGCATCCTAACAATTCATCAGAAAGGGAGTTAAGGCCTTTAGAATGTTCCCTGTTCCAGCATTTATCTGTGGTATAATTATAATGAGCCTGAAAGTCATGTGTATGCAGTTTGACATGTATTTGGCTCTCGAACCTTCACCTCCTGATAAACGATTAATGGGCTCTGACCCTCCATGTCAGGAACCCATCATTAAACCCCATGAGTGACCTGCTTTGAAGTCAATTCCCTCTCAGGCTGCGTCCTTCCTTTTTGGCCGGTCATCCCTGATTTCCTTTTGAGTCCTGTTTCTGCTGTTGGCTTCTCTTCTTGATCATCCCTTTCTTTCATCAATCATTTTGCTGCAGTTCCTTTGGTCAGATTTCTGCCCTTTCACCCACCAACTTTCACTTTCTATCCCATTATCTTATCTGTGTTATTTTCTTTCCCCTACTCTGCTCTTCCTTAGCGTCCATCCTTCCCCAAGTACCCAAGTATTGAGTATTCTCCTCCCCCAATCCTATGTCCTCAAAATCACTGGTTCTCAAGTTGCTGGTGGCAGAAAGTCAGCACCAGGTGTTAACCTGGGTTCAGCAACCTTGGTACTTGAGTTCTGCTAAGAGAAGAATTCAGAGCCAAGACTCCAGCTATAAAAGAAAGTTTATTTAGAAAGTCACAGAGGTAGAATTGAGTTCAGGAAACCAGGTACAGCTTAGGAGAAAGAGAGAAACAAAGAACAGAGAAAATGTGCCTGTAGGTCAGAAGATGGGGAAAGATTCCAGCACATGGGAAGTAAGGAGGGAGTATAGTGCATCCTGGGAAAGAAAGGGGGTGGGGAAAGGTTAAGGCATGCCCCATAGAGAGAGCCTACCTGGGTCCCTGTACCAAGGACTTTTATTTGGGGGCCTCAGTGGGGAATCAGCTTTCCAGGTGTGCCCTCCTCATGGTCTCCACTAATTGGTGGGCTCCAGGGTAGGGGGTCATTGGTCATTGCAGCTGGTTCTGATGTCAGCCATGGCAGCATATGATATGATTTTGCTGCAAGGCCTTGTAGTTTTGCCCCTTGCTAAATACCTAGGGGTCTCCACCCTGGTGACCCTCTACATGTAGCCTGTAGTTCCTGCTCTGCTCATGTCTGTATAACTGCCTGCTACAAACTGGGGGACAATTTATCATCCCATAGAGATTTGGCAATGGCCAGAGACATTTTATTTGTCACAACTTGGGAGGTGGATACTGCTGGCCTCTAGTGGGTAGAGGCCAGGGTGCTGCTCAGCCTCCTGTAGTACACAGGGCAGCTCCCTCTCACAACAAAGAATTGTCAGGGTCAAGAGGTCAACCGTGCCCAAGACTGAGAAATCCCACCCTAAGCAGACTTCTGTCCATCTTTCAACTCTATTTTTATCCCCTGTTTCCAAATCCCAGTTGCTTAATCCCTTTCCTCCCCTGACCACCTTTTCATTTATTACCCATCTTCTCTCTCTTTTATTTTTTAAAATATATTTTTATTGATTTCAGGGAGGAAGGATAAATTGTCCCCCAGTTTGTAGCAGGCAGTTATACAGATTGATCTCACAACCCGGGCACGTACCCTTGGCCAGAATCGAACCTGAGACCCTTCAGTCCACAAGTTGATGCTCTATCCACTGAGCCAAACCAGCTAGGGCTATTTCCCATCTTCTCCTTATCACTTCCTCCTGGTCATGCATTCCTCTCCTTGGCTGCGTCTCCTTCATTCCTTTAAATTTGGTCAGATCTCACCTCCTAAACTCTCCCTCCTCCCACCTCTCTGTTCTCACCTTAGTTCAGGAGTTACCTTATCTCTCAGCTGGAGGAACTGTGAAAATATTTTTCTTAGAATTCTGTTTATTTTCCAAGTCTTCACAAATCCAATGCAGCTCTTAAGCTTCTGGTTCTAGATTCTCTCGAGCATGTCACATGTGCCAAAGGTGCAGCCACACCACCATCTGTTCTGAGCATCCACACTCCTTACAGCCACGCCTCCTTCCACTCACCTGCTGCTGGCTGCACAGGCCACCCTGTCATGTCTTCATGATGTTAATGGTTGTGTTGCTTGCATTAGCGTGGTGTGGTAGTACCGGCTTGTTTCCTGCTATAAGAGAGGAGAGAAATACCTTCCACTATGTTCATTCCTTCACCGGAAAAAAAAAAAAAATCAAATGAGTGTTTCTGTACAGCAGGCAAAACTAGGTATGATAATAACGAAAGTAAATAAGAGAACAACTGTCTCCAGGAGCTCCAGCTCTAACAGGAAGACAAGCAGGGCAAGTGCCTACACCCCGACTCAGTGCTGTGTGGTATAAGTCTTTTATGTTAGTTCCCTATGGCTGTTATGAGAAGTTAGCACAGCCTGGCCAGTGTGGTTCAGTGGTTGAGCGTTGACCCCTGAACCAAGAGGTCACCAGGTCCATTCCTGGTCAGGGCACATGCCCTGGTTGTAGGCTCAATCCCCAGTAGGGAACATGCAGGAGGCAGCCAATCGATGTTTCTCTCTCATTGATGTGTCTATCCCTCTTCCTTTCTCTCTCTCTCTCTCTAAAATAAATAAAAACATTTTAAAAAGAAGAAGGAAGGGGAGGAGGAGAGTTACCACAACATAGTGGCTTACAACACACATTTATCATCTTGTAGATCCGGAAGTCAGAAGTCCAAAGTCAGTCTCACTGGGCTAAAATCAAGGTGTCAGCAGGACTTTGTTCCTTTTGCAGGATCTGAAAGTTTTGATTGGATGCAGGAAGGAAAGAACCAAAGAGCTCATTTTTTTTCTTTCTTTTTTTTTTTTAAGACTCCAGTGTAGGCCCCGCCCTGGCAGCTCAATTGGTTAGAGCATCATCCCCATACGCTAAGGTTATGGTTTCATCCCCAGTTAGGGCACATGCAAGAATAACCAATGAATGCATAGATAAGTAGAACACCAAGTCGATGTTACTCTCTCTCTCTCAAAATCAATAAATAAAAATTGAAATAAAATAAAACCAAAGAACTTATTGATTAAATGTTTGCAGGCAATGAAAACTGAATGAATGTGTGAGTCTACAGCAAAGCAACGACCAGGAATCAGAGGCTGCCAATCATCAGTTTCCTTCCTGGTATGGAGCATCCCTCTTTTACAGATGAATGGAGGGTGAAGTGGACACAATGTAGCTTAGTGGGACCATCACCAGAACACAAGCCTGCCACCTCCCGTCTGCCTGACTACTAGCACTAAAGCCCTGCATTCTGGAAAAGACCCCAAATCTGTAACTGGAGATTCCTATGTGTGATCCCAAAGCACAAAACACCGTGACTCTTTCAGGAGCTCCTATGCCGCTGTGACAGCTCCATGGCTGTGTATTTATTTATTTCTCACTCCTTACAAAAACACTATCAATGTCCAATCAAGTCTCAAAGGAAGGGGTCAGAAGGCAAGTGGTTTTAACTACCTACGTGTACCAGCCCCTCCCTACAAAAAATACAGTCTTTCTCTTAAGACTAAACTTGTTCTCCAAACCTGGGGCTATTACTAAATCAAAGCCCCTGAGTTGTGTTGCTACCAAAGGCAACTCAACCCTGTCAGCAGCACTAAGGCCTCACCTCTGGAAATCAAGACATTTACGAAAAGTGGGAAAATTGCCCCAGCTTGGGGATAGGGCGTCTTCCCAATATTATGGAACCCTTAGCCAACAGTAACTATTTTGAGGCTGGCTTTATTTTTCTTCTGGCCTCACTTCCCTGAAATATAAGGGCAAGGTTAAGAAAACTTAGAGCAGCAGTTTAAGCGATTGAAGAAAAACAGGAAGAGGTAGCCCAAGCCTTCAAAACACTATCGTTCCTGGAGGGGCAACTTGGGTACTGAAAAGTCCCTGAAAAGGAAGAGATTCCCTCCTCCCCAAGATCTGAGACCAAAACCCATTTGAAACTCCTTTCCCTGTGCAGTCTCACATTCTGTTTTCCCACGAGCAGGGCCTTTCTCTGTGGGTGTGTGGGTGTCCCTGAAAGGACCATAATCCTGTTTGTGATACCACTATCTGCTGCCAGGCTGGGGTGCTGGTGCCAGACTGAAGATTAGAAGCACATTCTTCACGGCTCTGTGCAATAAATGTGCTTGTGGTGAGAACACGGCCTCCCGATGTCCCCATTACGGTTGAGCTTGTGCTCTGTCATGCCCCAACAACAATTTTGAAAATCCTTGATAGATCATTCGCTCCCTCCCGAGGGTGGTCCTAAGTGATTAAGTGATGTGCTGTCCTCCAGTCCTTAGTACAAGCCTGCCAGTGTTATCATCTCCATTTTCCAGATGAGGACAACTGAGGCATGGCCATGCCAGTCACTGATCTAAAGTCACCTGGCTTGTAAGCGGTGGGGCCTGTATGGTCTGGGAGAGCACACACTTAGCCATTATACCACGTGGTTCTGACTCTAGACAAAAAGACTGTTTTGCACAAGGAGTCACTGTCTAGGCTACCCCTCCATAGAAACCTCATTTTTATCTGTCACCACTGCTTCCTGACATGTCTGATCTCCACTGAGCCCTTGGAGACCTGAGTCACCGGGCAGCCTGGGCTTTGCCTGCAAACAAGGTCTGAGAGTCCCTTAAGGAAAAAGGAAGGGAATCCAGAGTTCATTGCACACAGTGTCCTGTGGTGCCTTCTTGATACAATCAATTGGTCCATTTGGGTGATTCATGGCACCAAGTTTCATCCAAAAGTTCTTGTGTGAGCCAGAGAGCTGTGCTGAGCTCTATGGCCACAGGCTGTGTGTGTAATTCCAGGCAGCCATCTGCAAATTCGTGAAGAGTCAGGAGGGACCTTGTGAGCTCACAAAAATGGCTGATTGCAAACATGACCACAACCAGAAAAGCTACTTCAAGCACGTCTGGAGACGAGGGACATGCATGTGAACAAAAGGACATGTTACTACATTATTGACAAGAAAACAGTGAGGGTCACTGGGGATTTGCCTAGAGCCTGAAGCCCAAGTTTAAGACTCAAGACAAAAAACTTTATACATATTTGAATGTTTACTGTAGGCCTTATACATAACATATTCCTAACAATTGATTACTGGATAAAGAAAAAAAAGACTTACTTAGTGCATTGTAGCATTCTTCTGATAGGATGTACACCTCCTATATGTTAAATGATTCCACCATGGTCAGAAGGAAGTGATCAGAGTCAGTTATGAAACGATTTGCTAAGTTGTTTTGTTTTGTTTTGTTTTTTATTATCATCATCATAGTGAGAAAGATCAGCTGTTCTGGGCATGAAACTGAGAGCTAGTAGCCAGTGTCCAGATCAGCCTGTCTCACCATGACAATATCCACCTCCTCCTCAGCTGACTGGAGGCTATAGGATAAGTTGGCTGCCTTGCTCAGTCCTCTGCTATTTGGTTTTCTGGTTCTTTTCCATCAACTCAGCTTCTGATGATTTTCAACTATAGCTGGCTTTCCTAGGAAAAACAAACAAGCAGCAGAGAAATGACTGGATATGTGGGTACCCTAAAATAAAGGACTTAACAGAACCCCAGAGATAGAAATGGGCTGGTAAGCTCTATGGGAAACAGGCACTGACCCCAGCAGGGACTGAGAGCTGCCTCCCCGGGTGGGCAGGAGGCTGAGCAGAGGCACCTGGATAAGAAGGCCTGGGCTCTCTGTCTGCAGCCAGTGTTAAGGATGAGACCTGGGATCAGGACTTCATTCCCCTCTCCATGAATCAGAGTCAACCCTCACTGCTCAATCAAATATTATATTCATGTAAGGAACAGATAGTATAGGTTTCTAGACCTCTAGATGCCAGTTTTCCCTGAAGTTCTTCTATGTAGCCACCTCACCAAACTTTACAAGTCTGGGGGAAGAAAATAAAATAGAATTAAAATTTTTCCTATTGGTACAGTTCTGCTTGGCGGCCCAATGGGAGAGGTTGGAAGTTGTGGTTAATGAGGGGCTGTGATTGTTGGAAGAGGCTGGTCCCTGATGGGAGATTACTGCAATCATGGTGAGGTCTGCCAGAGGTAAGGATGAGCAGACAGCACTGGGATGAGGTGGGGAGGAGACATCTGTGTGCTTCATACTCAATACACCCCCTTGTGGACAACACCACTTCTTTGGGAAGCTATGGCCCCAGTTTTAAGGATAAAAGCTGCATAAACATGAGTATCGAAGGGAACAGTGCCTTCTCCCATTCTCCATAGCTCACAAACCACTGAGACCATCTCTTCCATTGCCCATCAAGGGATGTTATCCCAAGTTTTCTAACACCTCATTGTAACTCATTCATGAAGTCAGCTGTTGGGTTTTTTTATTTGGGTTTGCTTTGCCTTTTGGGGGACTATTTCAGTACACGAATGACACATTTTAGAAACAAATTAGAAACGGTGGTCCCCACAACAGCTCACTGTTACCGTTAAATCTGACTTGGAAACAGAAACACTCTGACTTCAACAGGCATGTTTTGGCACAAGTCACACTGGCCAAGGTTATTCCTACTTACTCATCTTCCTCAGGCTCCCCAAATGTATTCCTGGAATATGCTTAGTGCGAGGGTGGGGGTGGGATGCTATTTATAATCTCACATAATTCTCGTTCTCATACTGAACACATCCACAGGAAGAATAGCAGCTCATGTGAGTTGGGAGGAATGCAAGGGAGGTACTTGGCTCTCCTGACACCTGCAGCCTGCTTCCAATTTAGAAGAGGCTTGGCCTCCTGGGGAGGGCTAGGAAGTGATGGCCCCACACACAGACTTGTCTGAACCCAAACTTTAGTGCATGCCTGACCTTCAGCAGGGACATCATGGGTAATCTATGACAATGGCGATAACAAGGATGCTGGTTCTGATCAGATGCTGCTTGTTGCATCTTTGAGCCTTAACTTTCAGCTCACAAAACTAAGGTCACCCCTGAATCTATGATGAATTCTGGAATGAGCATCGACTGGAAACACAACCACAGGATGTCTTCGTAAGAGGCATAAGACACAAATTAAGGGTGCTCTTTAGAGGAGAGGGAATAAACCAGACTTAGAAAGAACAGATTTTGGAATTGCCCCCATGGGTTTATATCTATGCTGTACCTTACTAGCTAGGGGTCATAGTCAAGCCATTTAACCTTTCCAGTTCTCAGTTTCCTTTTCTTGAAAACTAGGGGCCCAGTGCACGAAATTCGTGCACTGGGGGTGGGTGGCCCCTCAACCCAACCTGCCCCCCTCTCACATACTGGGAGCTTTCAGGGGATGTTCACCCCCAGCCTGCCCATCACCCTGCTTGGCTCAGCTCTAGCTACCTGCAACCACTTGGTCCTCGGGGGCTGGGCGCTCACCACCACTTCCACTCACAGCGCCTGGAGGCTGGGTGCTCACCGCCACTGCCGTTTCATCTCCACCCCCCCACCCAATGCTCATGCCACTTGGCCCCGCTCCCACTCCTGATTGGCTGGTAGCATAGCCAATCAGGAGCAAAGATACAGTCAAATTTGCATGTTTCTCTTTTATTATATAGGATGGAGTTGATAAATCCCATTACGTAAGGTAACTGTGAGGTTAGATAATATGTGAAAGTCCCACACAGGACAGAGTATTGAGCATACAAAGTGTGCTCAGTAAACATACTGCACACAATTTTCTGGGAGTATGCACTTAGTGACTGGAGAAGTCATAAATAAGGATCATCAGAGAGTCACTTCATTTGCTCTTTGTCTCAAATTTTCCTCCTTTAAACTGATGTGCCTACATCAATGATGGGGTAGCAATTAATGAAGTAACATTTAGATAGTGATTTACATTCTACTGAGTGGTATATTATTAACACAAAGTGTCCTTCTGCTATCCTTCATCAGTTCTAATGTAAAGAAAAATTATCTTAACCTTTGTAAGTCTCTTTGTTGAGCTTATTCTAGGGTTATTTTATAAATTCTTCTACTAGCAAGCTTATTTTACATACTATAGATTCTTCATACCACCATGGGTATTCTATAAGCACAGTTGGTTAAATAAAGCATTCACAATTGGGCTACAATGTCTGTGTATAATTAATTTATTACATGACAATCAATTCATCCATGAGCTCTGGGGTTTAAATGAGTACTTTCTGAAATAGTCTCGTGGCCAGTAATTACTTATAAAGAATGATGAGGAGAATGATGAGGAAAGCCATATTGCAATGCTGTCTTTGGTGACTCAGGACATTGCCAGTTAGCCTGTAGCTGGAGTACATTGGGGCAGACTTTTCTAATCAAGGCTCATTCTGGGAAACATCTTCTTCTTTGGCTCTTGTGCAACTGAGATGGACTCAATCACAAATCAGATGAAGAGCCAGGAAAATGTGTGCCTTCCAGCCAGATCACTCTATATCACACAGTACTGTTACTCTGGATCATAACACTCATATTGAAATTCAGAGAAATCTGGGAAATTCCAAGAAAACAGTAGTTAACTCAGGAGGTTCCCCTACTAATTTTGTAACCATGATGTGTAGAGATGGTACACTCTCAGAATTTAAATAGAATGTGGGTTGGTGACTAAAGGAGAACTTTCCATCGTTCTATTAATTAAAGCCATCCCACAATGGTAGAAACATGTTTTTATTACTTATTCACTCTTTCCAGCTAAGCAATAGGAACAAATACTCACATTGGGGATTTTCAGTTACTCAGGGCCTTAACTTTCCATTTCCTGGTGCCATGGATTTGAGTTGTGCCCTTCAAAAAAACTATGCTGAAGTCCTCACCCCAGGTCCTCAGACTGTGGCCTTATTTGGAGATAGGGTTTTTGCAGATGTAATTGGTAAGAGGAAGTCATACTGGAGTAGGGTGGGTCCTTCATGCATCATCTCTGATGCACTTATAAAGTGGAGAAAAGTCATCCACGTGGAGATGGCCATGTTGACATGTCACAGAGACAGAAATGGTAGCGATGCATCTACAAGCTGAAGAATGCCCGGAACTGCTGGAAAACATCAGAAACTAGAAGAGACAAGGAGGCTTCTCCCCTACAAGTTTCAGCAGGAACATGACCCTGCTGCCACCTTGAATTTGAGCTTCCATCCCTCATGGCTCTGAGACAATACATTCCTGTTGTTTTAAGCCACCTAATTTGAGGTACTTTGTTAAGGCAGCACTAGAAAACTAATACACCTAGTTTGTACTTTTAATTCTATTGGATGTCTATTTTTAGTATATAAAGGATTTGTTAGGTTAAATATTCAAAAATTAATCCTTAAACCATTTGCATCTATTAACACTTCCAGCCTCATTAATAAGTATTGCCACACCGTAAGTGGTCCAGCAGAGGGCTACACATCTGCTAACAGATAAAGTCCTTATAATGAAAAGCAATTGAAGGAAGCAAAGATAGCGGCATAGGTGAACACCTATTGTTCTGCCCCGCGCAACGATTTAGGAACTACAACATAACAGCAGAACAGACAGCACCCAGAATCGCCAGAAAGCTGGCTGAATGAAAACTCCAATAACTGGAGTGGAGGTGGGACACTGAAACTCAGAAGCGGCGGGAGCGCAGTCTTTCAGACGGAAACAGGTTAGGAGCCGTCCTGGTCGCGCGCGCACGGGCTGGGGCTGGAGCAGCAATGCCCGTCCCACTGCCCGGATTTCCCAGCACCAGGCGAGATCCGTCCCACTGTCCGGATCCCCCAGCGCCAGGCGAGATCCGGCCGAGGTCCATCCCGTCCCGCTGCCCGGATCCCCCAGCGCTGGGCGATGTCCGGCCGAGGTCCAGGGGACGCACCCTGGAAGCGGGGCACGGCAGAGGCTCCTGAACTGCGAGTTTCCGCGAAAGGGTCGCGCAAACCCGCGACTTGCCCCCTGGAAACTTGTCTCCTGGGTCTGGAAACCATTTATTTTTACAATCCTGGGCTAGACTTTTGGTGTGCAGGCACATTTGGGGAAAGGCGGAGTGGTCTGGCAAGGGGAAGAGACTAGCGGCTTTCTCTTGGAGGTGTCTGCAGCCATCCCCATCCAACAGAGACCCGCACGCACGAGCGAAGCATGGGACGCAGCTGACGCTGACGCTACCTGCGCAGCTCAGAGACTCCGCCCATCCAACCTGAACACAGTCTCCCTTCACAGCCAATTGGCCTGGAGGTCAAACCCTCCTAGGGCTAACAACAAAAAGCTGGGTTTAAATTCAAAAATACTGAATACAACCCATAAAGGATTGCAGTAAGAGCACCCACCTCAGGTAACTGGGGAGACTGAGCCACTGTCCCTTTGAAGATATCCACCACATAAAGCAGCCACCATGAAGAGACATGGAAAGAAATCAGGTGTGAAAGAAATGGAGGAGAAAAGACGACAAGACATAGAGTTCAAAACTACGGTTATAAGGCTTTTCAAGAGGCTCCTACAAAAGGCCGATCAACATAATTAGAATTACCAGGAAATAAACAAGACCAACCAGCAAATGAATGAGAATTACAAGGAAATGAATGAGAACCTCAAGCAAATGAATCAGACCCTCAAGGAAACGAACAAGGCCTCTGAGGATACGAACCAGACCCTCACGGATAAAAAAAAAGGACCAACTAGAAATCAAGCTTACACAGACTGAAATAAAAAATAATACACAAAGTCCTAAAAGCAGTCCAGAGGGCCACAAGAACCAAGTCAAAAATTTGAAATACAAAGAAGCAAAATCCACTCAGCTGGAAAAGCAAGAAACAAAAAGAATTCAGATAATTGAAGATAGTGTAAGGGGCCTCTGGGACAACCTCAAGCATGCCAACATCCGAATTATTGGGGTGCCAGAAAAAGAGAGAGAGCAAGTTAATGAAAACCTACTTGAAGAAATAGTGACTGAAAACTTCCCCCACCTGGTGAAAGAAACTGACTTAAAAGCCCAAGAAGTACACAGAACCCCAAAATATAGGATCTAAAGAGGACCACACCAAGACATATAATTAAAATGCCAAGAGCAAAAGATAAAGAGAGAATATTAAAAGCAGCAAGAGAAAAACAGTTGGTTACCTACAGGGGAGTACCCATACAATTGTCAGCGGATTTCTCAACAGAAACCATGCAGGCCAGACGCGAGTGGCAAGAAATATTCAAAATAATGAAGAGCAAGAATCTACAACCAAGATTACTCTATCCAGCAAAGCTATCATTCAGAATTGAGGATCAGATAAAGTGCTTCGCAGATAAAAAAAAGCTAAAGGAGTTCATCACCACCAAACCAGTATTATATGAAATGCTGAAAGATATTCTTTAAGAAGAGGAAGAAGAAAAAGGTAAAAATATAAATTATGAACAACAAATACACATCTATCAACAAATGAACATAAAACCCAAGTGAATTGATAGGCTGATGAACAAGATAAACTGGTGACTATAACAGAAACATGGTCATAGAGAGGGAATGGACTGACAATTCTTGGGGAGAAAAGGGTTGTGGGAAGTACAGCAAGAGATTGGACAAAAATCTTGCAACAATGGGAGAGGACATTGGGGAGGGGGAGGTGAGGATGGAGGGTGGGATAGGTACAGGGTGGAGGGGAGATATAGGGGGATAAGAAAGGGGAAACAATGTAATTAATAAACTGAACAATAAAGAAAAAAAAGTTTCAAAAAAATGAAAAGCAATTGACATTATAAACTATCAAAAATCTATGATTTAAAGTTTTAATATGTCTCTACATCTAGTTAAGCAATCATCAAATAGAGTTTTTATCAAACTGTCAGTCCTTAGAAGAAAATCACTAGAAAGTATCACCAGAAAAACATGTTACTATTACTAGGGTAATAAATGAGCCAGATATGGGCTTTTAAGGGATTATTGTGACTTTTGTTGGCACTGGTGAATTTTGCTACCATCCTGATTAGCCTGGCTAATATCTGAGTTGTCTACTAGTGAATATTCTATAAAACCAGAATTTTATCACTAATAGGGATATACATACTCCCTTCATCTTTACCTGTTTTTTAAAGATATGCTTTATAAACAATACAGAAAGCATTAGCTTAAGAGGATTGACAGATGAAGATAAAAATAGTTTACATAAGTGATTGGATAGAGGACCTCTATGTGCTAGAATGCTTGACTGTTGTTAATGTTTTGTTTGGAAAGCATGTTTAATGATATAGGGATTGCTTAATATATATTTTGGAGGGAGTAGTGGTGATGATTGTACAACATTTTATACATACATACATATATATATATTAAACCATGGTTCTGTTGAGAGAAGAAAATGAAAGAAAAATGAGAATAAAGAAAAAATTATTCACAATATTACAACCTGCCAAAAACAACTATGAATATTTTAGTGCATTTAGTTTTAACATGAAATTGCTTTTGCATTACAGAAGTCATTTTTGCCAATGTTAAGAATTCAGAAAATATTATCATATAGATATAAAGTATAAAAATATATAGTATAAAGAATAAAAAATTCACTTGAAATCCCACCACACAACAGTTGTTTGTTAATATTTTTCAATGCACAGATTTTGTTTTACTTAATTGATACCAAACTATATATGAATTTCTCACCCTTCAATCAAACGAGGAAAAGGCCTAAGCTACAGACAGCTTCAACATGTTCACACCCTCATCCTGGGTGTCAGTGACTGATTCTTTGTCACCATTCACACTGACAGGCCACACCACCAAGGCACCCACCAATTCGTCCCCCACCACATGCCCTGCCTCTCCTCTTCGGGGTGGGAGTCTCCAGGCTTTTACCTTCAAGGACATGATGCTAGGTTTGTTTGCTTTAAAATGAAGATGTAGCCATGAAATTCTAATTCCTGATTTATTCATTTTTTAAAGTTTCTTCCAACTCCCCCACTAGGGAGTTAGAATTTGTGTCCAATTCGAATTACTAAAGATATTTTAAAAAACGCAAATAGGCTGATGGTGGGAAAATGACCTGGGGGAGGCATTGGAACTCTTCTAAGACATGCTCCACAGTTCCACATTCCTGTCTCTCGTGGGCATACCAGAAATACTTTGTTTAGTTTGAGTGGAAAGCTCCAGCACTTGGAAAGAATTACTTCTAGCCTTGTTTGTTCCAATAAACAACCAAATTTCTTGTTGCTCAATAAAAAAAAATCAAAACTGACATTGTGAAAAAACAGAAAACATCAAGTCTTGGACTGTGTTTAGGGCTGATAGACATTTCCAAACTCTTGATGACCCTGAGGGAGAAGCCTATTTTGGTTTCCACCATGTCAATAAAAAATACCTCTCTGGAAAACTGCTACTAATTGGCCAAAAGTTTTGTATTCCAATTCCAATTTGTATCTATTGTAATATTTTGGGCCCCTGGAGCAGCATTACAAGGAAGTAAGCTTGCATCATTACAAGTTGAAAGATTCATTCTGCATGATTCTCTAATTTAATCATGATTTCAATTTTCTTAAAATGGGGTCTGGGGCATATTTTAAAGATTCATTTGATTTAAAGAGACTTTAGCTATGTCTTTCCAGAAGAAATAAAGAAAATAATTGAGCTCAGCAATTGTCTGACTAATGCAAGCAAGGAGAACTTACTCTTAGAAGAGAGTCTCTGTGAAGGATACTAGACCAGGCCCATTGGATGATATAAATGAATAAGAAACATGGCTAACAATGAGAGCTTACTAGAGACAGAATTCCAAAATGCACTTGGGAGATTTCTTGCCCTAATTGTTGGAACAGTGAATATGGTGATATATCACACTTGTGCTTATGTTATGTTACTAGAGGCCTGGTGCATGAGTTCATGCACATTAAAAGGAAATTAATTAGAAGAAATATTTTAATATCACTATTCACCCTTTCTCTATAATAGAGTGTCAACCAAATTCACAATCAACAATTACAAATGGAAACATATGCATGTGATTGGTGCAGAGAGAGAGAGAGAGAGAGAGAGAGAGAGAGAGAAACTTGCTTAATTAGACCTGCTTTTTGATTTAGCTAAACCTTTTCCAGCCCAGTGAAGTACCCCAACTTCTCTTTCAGGTAATTGTTAGCAACAAAGCATTAAATATCAACATGAAGCAGATTATTATTGTTGATCACTCAGGGAAAACAAAGAGTAAAATATTTAACTGCAGCAGCGTTTGACTATATTCTTCACAGTGAAAAAAATCTGAAGTCATTTTCAAAGTCCACCATTTCTTACTTCTTTTCAGTAGGGTCAAGTTTCTAAGCTTTCTAAATCTCTGTTTTCCGGCTAATGAAAAGAAATTAGGATTACACCAATTCACCTATCTACCTACTTCAGGACTTCTGTGAAGATCAAATGAGATGAAGCATAGGAAAATGCCTCACAGACATTTGGTTAAAGCGTAAAATGTTTCCACCTGGCTATAAAGCAAGTCGTGTTTCTGAGCTGAAGAAACTCCAAGGAGGCTAGTCACTAGGGAAAGGAAGCCAGTCGTTGCTATGTGATGTCATTACTCAATGCCCACAACCACCATTTCCAGGCTTGGCTGGACTGTGGGCCGCATTTTGCACCATGGGGTCTCAGCATCATCAGCTGTGATTTGGTGAGCTGTCACTCTGGGATCATGGCCAGGCCCATGTCCCACTTGGGGGAAGTTGAGTGTTGCTTTGTTGGTGGCAGATCCTCAGTGCTATTTCTCTCTAAATGGCCAGAGCACAGTCACAGCAGCTCCTGCATTGAATGTCTGCCTCCCATTGAGTGTCTGCATTGAGTGTCTGCCCCCAGTCATTCATAGTGACTGGTCAGACGGTTGGACACTTAACATATTAGCCTTGTGTATATATATAGACTAGAGGCCCAGTGCATGAAATGTGTGCATGGGGGATGTGTCCCTCAGCCCAGCCTGCACCCTCTCCAATCTGCAACATCCCTCTTACAATCCAGAACTTTTGGCTCCCAACTGATCACCTGTCTGCCTTCCTGATTGCCCCTAACTGCTTCTGCCTGCCAGCCTGATCACCACCTAACCACTTCCCTGCCAGCCTAATTGCCCCTAACTGCCCTCTCCTGCAGACCTGGTCACCTCTAACTGCTCTGCCATGCAGGCCTCGGTCCCCTCCAACTGCTCTTACCTGCAGGTTAGTCACCCCCAACTTCCCTCCTCTGCCAGCTTGGTCACCCCTAACTGCCTTCCCTTGCAGTCCTGGTCCCTCCCAACAGCCCTCCCTGCTAGCCATCTTGTGGTGGCCATCTTGTGCCTATATGGGAGCAGCCATCTTATGTTGGAGTGATGGTCAATTTGCATGTTACTCTTTTATTAGATAGGATAGAGGCCTGGTTCATTGGGTGGGGGCCAGCTGGTTTGCCCTGAAGGGTGTCCCAGATCAGGGTGGAGGGTTCCCTTGGGGTGTGGGGTGGCCTGGGCAGGGCTTGTGGTGGTTTGCAGGCCAGCCACGCCCCCCAGCGACCCAAGCTGTAGGCCCTGGTATCTGGGATTTATTTATCTTCCATAATTGAAACTTTGTAGCCTTGAGTGGAGGCCTGGGCCTGCCAGGGTGTGCAGAAAGCTTGGCTTCCTCTATTACCAGGGAAACCCAAGCCTCCTGCTCATTTTGTGGTTGCAGCCATCTTGGTTGGGTTAATTTGCATAGTCACTCCTGATTGGATGGTGGGTGTGGCTTGTGGGGGTAGTGGAGTGATGGTTAATTTGCATATTACTCTTTTATTAGATAGGATAAGGCACATGAGATTTTTGTAGGTGTAATTAGATTATTGATTAGTTGATTTTGAAATGATCAAGAGGGAGATTATCTGGATGTTCCTATACTAATTATGTGTCTTAAAAGCAGAGAGTTTTCTCTGGCTGATGGTAGGGGGGAAGTCAGAGATTGAAAACTCCAGAAGGATTGGACACATTGTTGTTGGCTCAGAGAGGGACGTAACCTGTGAGCAAGGACAGCAGAACAGCCTATTGAAGCTGACGGTGACCCCAATCAATAGCACGGAAAATGAACTTAGCTCTACAAGTGCAAGGAACTAAATGCCAACAGCCAGGAAAGGCTTGGAAACTGACTTTATCAGAGCTCTCAGATGTATCCCAATCCAGCCAAAGTCCTTATTCTGTCTGGCATTGTTGGGACCTAAGCAGAGAGCTCAGTTGAACCCACCCAGACTTTTGACTCACAAAACTGTGAGAATAAATTGATATTGTCTTTAGTTGATATATTCGTGGTAATTGGTTACACGGCAATAGAAAACTAATATAGAATTCTGTATTAGTTTCAGTAAAAGATCTAAAATTCCATCATGTGCTATGGTATACTTGTATAACACATAGAACAGGGTGGGATCTTTAACATTTGTAATCATGGAAAATTTCAAACCACATATTTATTATTTTTTAACCATTTGTGTGTGTGTGTGTGTGTGTGTATGTGTGTCTGTGTGTGTGTGTGTGTGTGTGTGTGTGTGTGTGTGTGTGTGTGAAAGAGAGAAGAGAGAGAGAGATTGGTGGAATATTTTAAGGTAAATCAGAAAAGAGTATCCTAAACTGTGGCTAGGGGAAGATCTGTGTCAGCATCCCTTGGGAACGTGCTAGAATACACATTTGAGTCCCACTACCAGAACTACTGAGTCAAAATCTATATCATGTGGGGCCCAAGAATCAGCACAATTTCAAAGTCCCCAGGATGAACTTTGAGGGCATATGCTAAGCAAAATAAGCCAGCCAGAAAAAGACAAATAATATGTTATCTCACTTATAAGTATACTCTAAAGAGAAACTCAGAAACAGAGAGTAGATTGGTGGTTGCCAAGGGCTGGAGGGTGGGGGAAATGGGGAGATCGTGGTCATAGGGGGAAAACTTCCAGCTATAAAATGCATTCTGAGGGTCTAATGTACAGCATTATGACTATAGTTGACAATCTCTACTGCATACTTAAACATTACTAAAAAAATAAATCTTAAAAGTTCTTACCACATATATACAAAAATGTTAATCATAGGAGGTGATGGAGGTGTTAATAAACCTTATTGTGCCAATCATTTCACAATACAGTATACATGTGTATCAAACTATCACACTGTACACCTTAAACTTGCACAATGTTATCCGTCAATTATATCTCAATAAAGCTGGGAAAATTATTTTAAAAAGAAGACCCTAGGCCCTTGATGGTGAACCTATGACACGTGTGTCAGCACTGACACGCATAGCCATTTTCAATGACACGCGGCCAAATGTGGTCGCATACAGAGAAGTATGGAGCCGCATGCTGAGAAGGATGTTTCATCCTCGGCTACTGGACAGCCAGGTGCAGTAGCCAAGGATGAAACATTTGCTGTAGTGTAGACACTCTGTGCTAGAGGTCTGTAAGCCAAAACAATAGAACTCCGGCCCAGAGCATCTAGTTCTGGGACTTCTGGTTAGGCTGTCAGGGGATCTTTGACCTCACTTCCGGCTGGCAGAGCAGGGAGCAGCGGAATGCTGTGGGGATGCACCTCTGGGGGCCCTGTGATCGCCATTACCAGCAACCACATAACCATAGCAACCATCATCCAATCTACTATTCTGGGGTGTCGTGGATTTCTAATTGACCATCATTATGAGATAAGTGAGGGGGAGGCTGGGAGAGGTGAGGGCCTGTGCTATGGGTGCTGTTTTCCCGCCATTAGAATTAGTGGCAGCCATCTTAATTTATATAAGGAACGCCATTTTGCAGCATAGTGCAGACTCCATTTCACCACTATTACTGTTGTGAATCCTTATTAACCCCTACTTCTGCTTATTAACCATGCCCTTCCTTTTTTAAAAAAAATATATATTTTATTGATTTTTTACAGAGAGGAAGAGAGAGGGATAGAGAGTTAGAAACATCAATGAGAGACAAACATTGATCAGATGCCTCAGGCATCCCCACCCCCACCCCCGGGAATGTGCCCACAAGCAAGACACATGCCCTTGACTGGAATCAAACCCAGGACCCTTCAGTCCACAGGCCAACACTCTATACATTGAGCCAAACTAGTTAGGGCTAACCCTGCTCTTTCCTAAAAGACAGTTACATGTGCCATCTTGTGGTCAGTTAGGCTAGTTAACCCCTAATTGCCTGAAGGGCTAACAGGCTATCTATAATTCTTTCTTCTGTCACTGCCACCATGATGGAGAACCCAAAAAATAAAAAACCAAGGTTAAGTAAAGGCAGTGGTAATAGCAGTAGCCAACCCTTTCAAGAGACATGGACCAAGATGTATGCCATTATAGAAAAAATGGCAGATAATTTTGTGTTCTATGTACTGAAACAGTAATAAGCAGAACATGGAATATAAATAGATATTTTGAAACTAACCATTCCCAGCTCTTGAAAAAAAGTGAGGATGAAAGGAAGGAATACATTTTCAGGCAGCTACACCTCTTTAAGAGCCAATATAATTTCATCCTTAAATTTATAAAAGGTTCTACAAATTTAACATCTGTAAGTTTGAGCATTGCTCACGCCATAGCTCAGCATGGAAAAGCACTCAGTGAGGAAGAATTTATTAAAGAAACTCTCCTAAGATGTGCACCAGTTCTATTTCATTGATATGCAGAATAAAGATGCAATTATTTAAAGAATATCTGAGTTATCAGTAGAAATATCAGAAAAGACCAAATAATGAGACTGAACACAAACATACAACATCAATTAAAGAGAGATATAAGTAATTGTAAATATTTTTCGATCTCTCTGGATGAAACTACTGATGTCACATCACATGCTCAGTTGTCCATTATTGGTCGATATTCTGATGGTCTCACAATGAGAGAAGAGTTGATAAAGTTAGTATTAGTGCCAACAAGTACATCAGGAAGCACAATATGTAAGGTTGTTATACAAACATTCTGCGACCTAAGCATTGATATCTCTAAAGTTGTGTCAGTGACGACAGATGGGACACCAAACATGGTGGGGGAAAAAGTCAATTTGTCAAATTGTTTACAGAAGCTATTGGACATCCGATTGTGCCTTTTCATTGTGTTATCCATCAGGAGTTTTATGTGTCAACACAGGATTCACCAACTAAAACAACTTAATGTTAGTAGTTATAAAAATAGTTAATTTAACAGTTGCTTGCCCCCTTCACAAGCGAGAATTTTCTGCACTTTTACTGGAGGTTGATTCCACCTACAGTGGACTGCTGATGTACAATAATGTAAGATGGCTGAGCCAAGGCAAAGTTCTTGAGCACTTTGTGGAATGCTTTGAAGAAATTAAGGTATTTCTTGAGGATAAGGATCTGGAAAACTTTTCTCAGCTCAATGATGATAAGTGGGTCAACAACCTGATATTTTTTACAGATCTCTCTGTTCATATTAATGAACTGAACTTAAAGTTACAAGGTTTTGGCAAAAGTATTGACGTTATGTTTGGATACATAAAAGCTTTTAAAAGTAAACTTAAAATTTTCAAGCGAGATATAGAAACTAAAACTTATAAGTATTTTCCTCGAAAACAATTTTGAGAGGCCAGTGCAGCTGTACAAAATGAAATGGAACCCTTGCGTATAAAGTACCGTTACTTGAGCAGTTCAGTGATAGATAGGATCCAGCTGCAGGTCACCCCCCCCCCTCTTGCATGCACAGTCAAGAGCAGACAGGAGGCAGTGCACAGGCTGGGACACCGCTGAAGAACCACTGAGCCTGGACTCACAAGTCTCAGCACCTGGTTTCACATCCCAGCTCTGCAGCTAAGCAAGGTGAGTGCTTTTGGGCAGGTTACTATAACTCCCTGTAACTTAATTTTCCCATGCATAATTGAGAATGATAAAATTATCTACTTTATAGAGTTGTGGTAAGGATTAAATGAGTAATTACAACTGAAGTTCTTCCAAGTGCCTGAAACATCAGAAGCCCCAGCAAATGGAGGGTAATATCATTAACCCTGTTCTCTTGGCACACTTTCCAAGTCTATGTATTCTTTTTCTGCCGGACTTTACACAAAACATCTTAGGTACATGCCCACAGTCAGAGTTAAAATTTCAATTAAGTTACGTTACAATAAACTAGCCTACTAAAGTGAATATCAAATTGATTTTGGGGGGAAGTTATTGTAATGAATTGAATTGCATGGGTATCATTATCAGTAAAAAAACAAAAAAAGACTACTGTTCTTAACATTGTGCTGTAGTTCTCCTTGTTGTGTGTCTGAACAAATTAGCAAGGGTTTTATATAATAAGAGATATTTTTTATTTTTCTACAGAGAAATTTGATCACTCATTGAACATTTACAAATAAATAATTGGATTTATTTTAACATGATAATGTTACCACACAACATTTCTTTGGGTAATCCTCTTTGTGACTATAATGCCATCAATGAGATATCAGGTTCTTTGTGGGTTGTTTGTTTGCTTTTCCCATGACTCAAGAAGGAAATACTCCTAAGGAGGAAATTCTGTTTAAATAAACGTGGCAATGGGTTGAAAGAAACTTAGCGCTCTTGGCAATGACATTAATGCCAATGTGCTCACATAGATTTCTTTGCCCTTTCATGACCTCTGTTCATTCACATATTATATATGTATATATTATTCATAAAATATATATTTTTATTAATTTCAGAGAGGAAGGGAAAGGGAGATATAAACATCAATAATGAGAGAGTCATTGATTGGCTGCCTCTTTCTTGGCCCCTACTGGGTATTGAGCCTGAAACCCAGGCATGCCCTTGGTCAGAATTGAACCAGGATCCTTCAGTCGGCATGCTGAGGCTCTAGCACTGAGCCAAACCAGCTAGGGACATTCACTCATTCTTTTATTCAAAATCATATATTGACAGTTCACTACATGCTGAGTTAGAAAACAATGATAGGAAGACAGACAGTTCCTACTGTCATGGAGTCTAAAAAAATTTTTAAAAACTAATATTTCTCGACAGCTTACAAGTCCAGGCACTGTGTTAGGTATTTAACTTGGGTTGTCTGTTCATCCTGATGAAGATTACAGCTCCAACTTAGAGATGAAGAGACTGAGACTCTGAAGTAAGTAAATTGCTCAAGGTCACACAGCTACAAGGAAATAGAGCTGGGATTCAAATCTGACTTTGAATCTATGTTCCTAACTGCACTACTCAGCATCTCTTTTTCTCAGTTACTCCTCAATATCAAACCTACTATTCTTGTTAGGTAGCTCACTCTGTGTTCCAAAGATTCCCTGCCTTTCCCTTTGCCAGGCATCCAGATCCCAAATGCAACCCAACCTTATACATCTAACCTGAGCCCTTTTCTGGGTACATTTCTGGCTCCTCAACCCATGTTCCTTCTTTAGCCTCTCATGCTACATCACACCCCTATCTCATCTCCTTAAGCATCAACTCATTTTGTATGTTCATCTGATGTGCCAAACTAGAACATAAATTCCAAATTAGATTATAAGGTTCCCCAAAGAGCTCTATTTTATTTTCTCTCATCTTAGCCACAGAATTTAGGCAGAGAGTTTAATAAATTACAATTGCCTTTCCATTGTTAAATTGGTTCTGTAATCCTAAAGACATAAATAGATTCATAAGGGGGAAAAAAGTAGGTGGCCTATTTAAGAATCAGTTAATAATATGCTCTTGCGTGGTGGAGTCTCCTCTCTTCAATTAATCACTACCATTGTTAGGATGCTGCCTATATGACTGGTTTTACAATGGCTGCACAGTCCTAGTTTACATAATGTAGACTGGGCTTATATCTCTACCTTAAGTTTTTTGGCCAAGGCCAAAACCACAGGTCACTGGAGCACCCCCTTAATCTGAAATTAAAGGACAGAAACTCAAGAGTCTGTCCTTGCTTGTCTCATGCTCTGAAAACTCACAGACCTTTGTATTAGCCCTTTTTAACTCAACACTTACAGCCTTGAGAGGTTATTTTTAATAGCTGTGTGTTCTACAAACTCCTGACCAATGACATGGATGAGCCTAGCAACTGAGAGGATTATTGCTGGGACCTCTACTATAGAAACTGCTACTGTGTCACAAATGTTGGGCTGACATCTTGACTTCCATTATCCCGCTTTCCCACTGCTTCCCTTTTGGAGTATTAAATGCTTTGTGTTTGCAGTCATGACATCATGGAATTGCCTTGCTAACTCATGAGACAAAGAAAATTCTATGGGATTTCACTCATTTTCAACCCGTATCTATATTACTTGCTACATCTTGACCTCAGCCTGAAGAGCTTGTATTTCTTTTCCTTCTTGGAAAGGGCAATAGGCATGGACTACAGAAGATCTGCTTCCTCGGGGGAACCTTGGATCATTGGCTTGAAAATAAAGCAGTCCTCCCAGAGACTCCCTCCTTAGGCGACCTCTGGGAGCTAGTTTCATACTATGGAATGGCAAACTCATTAGTCATTGAACATAGGGATACCAAGTGGGAACTTCAAGCTTTGTTGACATTTTGCCTCCTTCTCACTCCTGCCAGTGCTGCCCCATGTCACGTGTAGATTGCTTTAGGGATGATGTAAAGTCAGTACCTCCAGACCTCACTTTATCCTTCATACTCATACAAGTAAATGATAAAGTATGCCTTCGTGCCATTGAAAAGGGCTTTGCAATAAATTTTCTTTTCTCATCTGTCTCTCCAGCCTTCACACACTCTATTAGATACTGTAGTATTTATGTCCCCTCTAAGGGAGGAGAAGTCCAAGGGATTACATAGTAAGGGAATTAGAATTTCCTCTTCGTGGGTTACTTTATTTTAAATGAATATTCCCTAATTCCTCACTCTGGTCTTCCATAGACTTGCATTCCTTGAACAGACTTGAACCACTTCCTGACCACTAATTTCCCCATTTGGAAAATAGTAATGAAGCCTGCTTTAACCCTGGGCCTTATTTATCAACCCTTTTCACTCATCTCTGGTTCAGTCCTGGGGGTTTTGCTTGGCTTTCTGCAGTTGGTGGTCATTATGTTCTAAGCAGAAGAGATTTGTGATGTCTCTGGGGGTCCTTTCCTCTCTCTCTCTCTCTCTCTCTCTCAAGTTGCTGCCCCTAAGGAGCACTTGGGAATCATAATTAACAGTTTGGCCTCATACTCCAGTGGTCAGACAAGACATAAGGTCATCCTCTTAATCATCATCAAAATAAAAACCTGTTGAAAATTTCATAGAGACCCCCCCACACACCAATTCTGTTGCCATTGCCAAGAAAGATTACTCTTCAAATAAGTGTGGTTCTCCAGCAGATTATCGAGGAGGGTAGTTTCAGTACAAATGAGATAGCAATTCCATCAAGAAAGCCCCTGGTTGAGTAATTCTGAATATACTAACCATTCTATGACAAATGTGAACTACAGGACAAGGGCCTCTAGTATATATATATATATTTTTTTTAATTGACTTCAGAGAGGAAAGGAAAGGGAAAGAGAGATAGAAACATCAATGATGAGAGAGAATCATTGATTGGCTCTCCTGCATGCTGCTACTGGGGATCGAGCAAGCAATCCAGACATGTGCCCTTGGCTAAAATCAAATCTAGGACCTTCCAGTCCATAAGTCAATGCTCTATCCACTGAGCCACACTAGTTAATGCTCTTGTCTTTATTTCTTGATATAACACAAAAAATTTGGCCATTCTTTCCATTTAACACTGAGGTAGAATAACATGGGATGCTACTGGTTTCCATGACAATAAAATGGTGAAAAGGGGCTGAGCCAAAAAGACTTTCTGGAAATGTCAGTTGGTAAATGAACCTAAAGCAATAATCCTAAAGTTGTCTTCTTGAGTTTGAGTATACTTCCCATCCTCCCTCCTTTCTCACCTCCCTCTTTCTCCTCCTCCTCTGCCTCCTTCCCCTCCCCTTTCTTTTTGTGGATACCATGCATGCTGTGTTTGTTAGTCATCTGTTCTGTGAAGCAGCCTATCTGTGATTCAGCAGGATGATCCCATCAAATGGGTGCTATTGCCATAAGACACCAATGGGAAACTAGAAATATAAAAATGCTCCTATTTATTTGAGTATTCAGCTGTGGCCCATTCAAACTTTTTGTTTTTAACTACAAAAGATATAAAAAGAAAATATTCTTTCTGGGTATGCAAATACATAACATTTAGAAAAAAAGAATTCTAAAATTGGAACTCCAGATGATCTAATAGTCACAAATGGCTTGAAGCAAAATAAATATGAATTCATTTTTAGAAATACATGCATTCTACCTCAAACTTTTAAGAGACCCGGGAAACCAAGCAACCTTTATGCTCCAACTCAGAAAGAATTGAGTCAGATTAATAGATAGCTGATGGACTTGTGGCTCAGAATTGCTGCAAATCAAGAGAAGGTTTTGCTTGACTTGGGAGAAAATTGCTATCTCAGGTGGTGGCCAAGAAGGCTGGCATATTTCCAAAGAGAATGAAAATAGGATCTCAAAGAGATATCACCACTTCTATGAAAACTGCAGCATTATTCATAACAGCCAAGCCAAGGTATGGAAACAACCTAGGTGTCCATCAATGGATGAATGGATCAAGAAAATGTGATACACACACACACACACACACACACACACACACACACACACACACTAGAGGCCCAGTGCACAAAATTTGTGCATGGGGGCGGGTGCAGAAAGGGGGGTGTCCTTCAGCCCAGCCCACACACTCTCCAATCTGGGACCCCTCGAGGGATGTCTGACTGCCCATTTAGGCCCGATCCTACCCATATGATCAGGCCTAAATGGGCAGTCAGACATCCTTCTCACAATCCAGGACTGCCAGCTCCAAACTGCTCACCTGCCAGCCTCCCTGATTGCCCTTAACGCTTCTGCCTGCCAGCCTGATCACCCACTAACCACTACCCTGCCAGCCTAACTGATTTCTAATTGCTCCCCTGTCAGCCTATTTGACTCAACTTCCCTCCTCTGCGGGCCTGGTCATCCCTAATTGCCCTCCCCTGCAGGTCTGGTCCCTCCCAACTTCCCTCGCCTACTGGCCTGATCGCCCACAACTGCCCTGCCTTGCAAGTCTGGAACTTCCCACTGTCCTCCCCTGCTGGCCATCTTGTGGTGGCCATTTTGTGTCCACATGAGGGCAGGATCTTTGACCACATGGGGGCAGCCCTCTTGTGTGTTGGAGTGATGGTAAATCTGTGTATTACTCTTTTATTAGATAGGATAGAGGCCTGGTGCATGGGTCGGGGCCAGCTGGTTTCCCCTGAAGGGTGTCCTGGATCAGGGTGGGGGTTCCCTTGGGGTGTGGGATGGCCTGGTGAGGGCCCTATGGTGGTTTGTGGGCCAGCCACTCCCCCAAGTGACCCAAGAGGAGGCCCTGGGATCTGGGATTAATTTGTTCTACAATTGAAACTCTGTAGCCTGGAGTGGAGCCAAGCCTTCTGCTCACTCTGTGGCGACAGTCATTTCTGTTTGAAATTTTGTAGCCTAAAGTGGAGGCCTAGGCTAGGGCTGCAGAAGTTTGGCTTCCTCCATCACCCTGGCAGCCCTAGTCTCTTCTCTCTCCAGCTCCGTGGCTGCTGCCATTTCTGTTGGGATTATGTATCTTCTATAATTGAAATTTTATAGCATTGAGTGGAGGCCTAGGCCAGCAATAACAGGAGAAAAGCTTGGCTTCCTCCGTTGCCAGGGAAACCCAAGCCTCCCTCCTGCTCTCAGTGGCAGCAGCCATCTTGGCTGGGATGTATTTGCATAATTTGCTCCTGATTGGCTGGTGGGCATGGCTGTGGGTGTGGCTTGATCAGAGGTATGGTCAATTTGCATATTACTCTTTTATTAGATAAGATATCAGTTGCTAACAGAGATAGAAACTGTCTTTCCTGCTCTATCCAAAGGCCTGGCCTACAGATTTTGGATTTGTCAGCCTCCATCATTGTATGGGCCAAGTCCTTAAAATAAAACAAAATATCTCTCTGACTTGCTCTCTCTGTCAGTTGAAATATATAAATCTTCTTGTTTCTGTTTCTCTGGAGAACTTTTACTAATACTGTTATTAAGCTACCTTTTCTAATCTTTAAGGACTGTTTGATCTTTAAGGACAGCATGATTATTCTCTTAATATATTTTTTACATCAATAATTGGTGGTATTGCTCTCTGTGTCCTTTTATTGAGACCTAAGACAATTTCTTTTATCTTAGGTCTTTTCACAAGTTTAAAATCAATATTGTGGCTTTATTATACTCCTACAAAAATTCAAAATTTCTTTGCATCTGTATGAGCAATGCTTCCACTCATTCTTTACCTCATTACTAACCTTTGACAGTCAGCACTGTTGGCAGTATGCCCCAAGTTGTCTGCTATATTTTGAAAATCAACACATCCTTTAATATAGCAGATTTAAATATGTTACAGCTGAAGTCTGGCAATTTAAGTCCATTGGTGTTCAACAAATAAAATAATATGCTTTTGTTGCTCCTTTTGTTCTTAGTCTAATTTTTATTTTATTAAAGTGTGCTCTGTTGGCCCCTAGCCTCCTTGCTTATGATCTGGCCCGAGAAAGAGGAATTCTACAGAAAAATGAGTTTGGGAAGCACCGCACGTTACATTCCATTTACAAAGTTTCATAATACACACAGCATATTAAATGGTTGAGAAGCCTTATAGTAACCTGTTTAAATTAATTTAATCCAATGTATCCCAAATGTTTTGACCACAGAAAAAAAAATGTTCCTGCACTATTTATTGGAATACATTTTGGAAAATGCTAGTCTCATGTTGTAACTTACTGTCCTTATTGTGGTCATAAAAATGCTAAAATGGATGTTGCGTTAAGCAAAGAATAAAGAAAAGAACGTTATTTTATGAAACCTACTAAACAATCACGGTACTAACGATCCCTGATAAAGAGAGCAGTTAATTACATAAGCTACCTTTTATATTACTAGCTGTTTTTACTTAAATATAGTGTCTCATCTTTAAACCATTAGCAGGGCTGGCTAAAAGGACAGTTCCTTTCTTTGCAAAGCTAAGTAGTATTATATTTGATCCAAGTTTATAAAAAGGGAATGTATTCTTCCTTTGCCTGTTTTAGATATTCTAATAAAAAAAATGTAACTGGACAACTTGAATGAAACGATGTAGTCCAAATCGTTGAAGAGAAGAGGAAATAAAGTCATATGCTTAGTTTGAGCCAATTACTTCTCTCTTTCCTCCCCAGCTCTCCTATAATATAATTGGCATATAACACTGTGTAAATTTAAAGTGTACAGGTAATGATTTGATACACATATCCACTGCAAAATGATTATCACAATAAGGTTAGTTAACACAACCATCAACTCACATAATTACCATTTTTTATTGTGGCGGTGGTAAGGATATTTAAGATTTATCCTCTCAGCAACTTCAAGTATACAATACAGTATTGTTAACTATAATCACCATGCTGGATTGGATTCCCAGAACTTATTCATCTTATAACTGGAAGTTCGTACCCTTGGACCATCTCCTCATTTTCCTCAATCTGTGTAGAAAGCCCCTGATAAAGCACCAACATGATAAAATTATAATTAGGAACATGCCTGCAAATGCGGTAAATTGAAATCAAGAATATATTAAAAGACCTTAAATAGACAAATTCATCAAAACAGAAAATAGAGTAATGGCTACAAGGAGATGTAACCGTTGGGATAAATTATGTGAAGGGAACTTGGGGTTACTTTGCAGTATCTTTGCAATGTCCTATGAATCTCTACTTATTTCAAACGATATTAAAACTAAGTGAAATCATATGATCTTTTCAGATGTTTATAATTCTCCCATTAATTCTAATGAACTTTCTTATAATTGATTTTTTAATATCACCAAAAAGATCTATCTAGAACAAAGAAGCTTAACACTCTAACATTGTAGGTATTTTTAATAAAACCGGGAATTATACAAGGATGCTCAATATCATTGTTACTTAACATCTTTCCGGAAGTTTTGGTCACTGCATGGTCCATGATTATAACTGACAATATGGAGAGACCATGAGAAGCCATTTTCTACTGCAACATCATCTGCTTAGGTCTTAGATGTCTTTTAGCTTTTTAGTCTGTTTTCTCTTTTGTAACAGTAGAGGATTGATTGGACTAAATTATTACTTTTAATCCTCCTTTTCTGTTTCTTAGTATTGGACACTTTTCTTCAAAACATTTTCTCCGATGGGATACCGAACTATAAAACAGGTAAAACTGGAGTTGCTCTTATGGAAACAATCTCTTTATTAAAGTATTACATATGTGTCCTTATTGCCTCATTACTCATCCCCCATCTCCCACTCATCTCCTGGGAATCCAATCCACCCAGATCCTGGTCTATCCTGATCCTTCTCTCCATTTCTGCCCATCCTGAGCTTCCTCCGCATGAAACAATCCCCTAAGACACTCGAAGAAGATGGCAGAAGCCATACTGTGTCCCACCAGTACTAACATGCTAGGGCTCTTTGAAGCATGCTGGGTGAGCCTCTTTATGGAATTTGAAATAGAATTCAAAGTGACAAAGAAGCAGGCGAATTAAGTCTGTCTCTAGCAGAGTACTTGATCCTGGACCTGGTACAGGTCTTGCTTTTCGACTCCCACTGAGGGCTTTCTCCTCTTTCAGCTTCAATTTCTTATCTGTTCATTCAACAAAGACCATGTCACTCTAGCCTTGTGACTGGCTGGCTCACTTTTGTCAGTGGATGCTGACATCTGAATGGACATCCTTCAGCTATTGGGAGCACAGGCAGAGCTAACTCATACGATGGGTCTCAAGCTGGGCTGCATGTAGAATCCCCAGAGGAGCTTTGAAGATGAATATAGGCCCAGGCCCCACTTTGTCCCATTTGATTAGAACTCTACCTGTGACACCTGGAGAATTGCTGGTTTTAGAAGTTCCCCAGGTGATTCTAATGAGCAGCCATTAGAGTTGGGTAATTTCACATCAAACAGTCTGAAAGGCTGCATGGTGATCTCTTCATTGTCTTTGTGACAAATTGGTAACATTTGTCCTTTAAGGTTTTCAGATCAAATGCATCTTCATCTTGCTCAGGGCACAGAAAGTGGAGCACTTAATCAAATATCTGCCCACACACCTGTGAAAATTCAAAGGCCTGTCTTGAGAAATATTTTGACCCTGCCAGAGAAACTCCTCTCTCTCCCTCCCTCTCTCTCTCTCTCTCTCTCTCTTTCTCTCTCTCTCTCTCTCTCTCTCTCTCTCTCTCTCTCTCTCTCTCTCTCTCTCTCTCTCTCTCTTTCTCGATTAAGGCATTACATATGTGTCCTTATCGCCTCATTGCCCCCCCCCCACCTCCCACTCATGCCCTCACCCTCCCTGGTGTCTGTGTCCATTGGCTAGACTTATATATATGCATACAAGTCCTTTGGTTGATTTCTTCACCTTACCCCCACCCTCCCCTACCTCTCTCTGAGGTCTGACAGTCTAATCAAACTCTTACGATCAACACAGAGTAGTAGTATTCTAATTTCTTCCACAGGAGAAGTGCCATGGCAATGATTCCCAACTCATGGGACAGTCAGAGGCAAATCCTCTCATGTTAAGTGATTAACTAGCTTCCCCTCAAAGGATGTTACTATGCTTGAATGCCGGAAGTGTGTGTATAACTTTGCCTAGTAACTGAGGTACTGCCTTGCTTATGTTGTCAGGGTGTTTGGCTTCTGGTCAGCATTTCTTGGGTCATGAGCGTGGAAGACCCATTTTTATGGCAGGGAGGCTGGTTCTAGCCTGTCTGTGGGTATTTAAGGAGGAAGGCAGTTTTTAGTGACATGCTATAAATCACTTAGACCTTTTAAGGTAAACCACAGTTTTTGGAGCAACCCTCCATCTATCTTAGCTTTTTTGATCCATATTATCTCTGTTCTGGTTTTATGTAGGCTGAGGTTCAGAAAGCAGTACTGGAGATCAGAGTAAGTTGCATAATTCCCTAAAACAGAAGAGATTTGAGCATAGAGGATATTTAGGGCAGTAAAACTACTCTGTATGATACTGAAATGTGAATACATGTCATTATATTCTTGTCAAAACCCATAGAATGTACAATAAATACCAAGAGTGAATCCTAATGTAAACCATGGACTTTGGGTGATAATGATGTATCTGTTTAGTTCATCAATTGTAACATTGATAGTGAGGCATTGGTAGGGGCATTGATAGTGGGAGAGGCTGTGGGTGGGGGGGGACAGAGAGGCATTTAGGAATTCTCTTTACTTTCTGCTCAGTTTTAATTGCTTCACTGCCCCCACCCAATAAATAAAGTCTATTTGAAAAATAAAAAATAGGAGAATTTGAACATTTGCTTTAATTTTTTTAATCCCAGAAATTGTGGTAAGGGGGTAGCAAAACCAAACCAAACCAAACCCTGGGAAATAACCTAGTCTCCTGTTCTATCTGACCCTTACTGAGATTCTGTTACCCCTCCAAGGCCCCCCCCCTCCCCTCCCCGGCCCAGCCTTTGCTCTCCTCAGTGTCTCCGCCCTACTGATACCTTGCATACATCTTTATTTAACCCAGAATTATCTCCTAAGCTTCTAACATCTCCAAGAAATCTCTATTTGCATATCCCTTAGGAACTTTAACATCAACTTGTTTCAAATTGAAATCATTAAATCCCTACCCTAACTTCCCCTACCATATTCCAGCTTAGATGCAAAAGAGGTGTGATCTTTTATACGGATGAGAACTCTAGTTGTCCTTGTAAATGGTCATGCTAAAATAACCACAGTCCTCACGTCTGGTTCAGTTTAGTGAATGAAATACTTGTGGGTATTCCTGTTCCCACCAAAACCCCATCAGAATTGCATTACAATAAAAGCACTTAAAAAGAAACATAAACCCACAAGGATAATGAGACTGTGAAGAGGGGACAGCTATACAATCTCAGAAAGTAAGCACATGAATAAACAGTCAAACCAATGAAAATCAGAACCTAATTGGCAGAGGAGAAAAGCCAGCAACAAGCAATCAAAATGGGTGAACCCCAGAAATGGTCAGGAAGAGGAAACTCCAGGCACCTCTTAAAGAAGCAATCAAATAAATAAAATTTCAGACATGTGAAGTGCCACAAACATAGCCTTCTGCCTCATGTTTACTCTCTCAGAAAGAATCTGGACCATGTGTTCCACCAAAATAAAAGAGTAAGCCAAGAATCAAGATGGCATGGGATTTAACACAGAAGAGAGGCACGTGGTGTCCTGGATTGTTGCTAAAGGACTGTCCCAGGGTAACAGCTATCTGTGCTATTGGCTTGTTCATTCTTTTAATTATTTGCACATAGGTTTAGAAAAGTAAAATAACTTGTCCAAGGTCACACAGCTAATATAGTAAATTTAAAGTTAAGAATTAAACCCAAGTATGTCTCTTGCAGTCATGATAAAGCAGTTTTCAAAAAAAAAAAAATGCCTACTGTGGATAGTATCAGTTTCAAGACATAAGCTTCCAGTGAGATTTAAATAAGATAATCACCCGAAGCATTTACTCAGCGTCTGGCACAATGGAAACCTAAATATTACTGTCTTTCTTCTTGTTAAAAATGTCATCTATTGTCTAGCTGGTTTGGCTCAGTGGATAGAGCATCAACCTCTGGACTGAAGGGTCCAGGGTTTGATTTTAGTTAAGGACATATGCCCGAATTGGGGGCTCAATCCCCAGTAGACAGCATGCAGGAGGCAGCCAATCAATGATACTCTCTCATCATTGATGTTTCTATTTCTCTCTACCTCTCCCTTCCTCTCTGAAATCAATAAAATTATATATTTTTAAATGTTATCTATTATTATCATTATTAGTGGCCCAGTGCATGAAATTCATGCTCATTAAAAGGGAATTAGAGGAAATATTTTATTGCTATTTGCCCTTTCTCTATAGAAGTGTCAGAGATGAAATAAAATTAGTAAAATGTATATGAAAATATCCCTCCTGTCAGAGTCTGGAGCATGCTGAGGGACTCGAGTCAAGTCCCCACCCATCCATGCAGTCCTCAAAATCATGCAAGACCCAGACCCGGCACAGGGCAGGGGGCACAGCCTCAGGTCCCCTATCAATCCCTAGCACAAGGGTACAAGGGCATGAGGGAGTGACAATTATTTGCATATTAGCTCTTTATTATAGAGTACTAGAGGCCTGGTACATGAAATTTGTGCAGGGGAGGGGTGGTCCCTCAGCCCAACCTGCACCTTCTCCAATCTGAGACCTGTTGAGAGATGTCTGACTGCCTGTTTAGGCCTGATTGGACATCCCTCTCACAATTCAGGACTCCTGGCTCCCAACTGCCCATCAGCCTGCCTTCCTGATTGCCCCTAAATGCTTCTGCCCACTAGCCCGATCACCCCCTAACCACTTCCCTGCCAGCCTGGTTGATGTCTAACTGTTTCCCTGCCAGCCTGTTTACCCCAACTTCCCTCCTCTGCTGGCATGATTACCCCTAACTTCCCTTCCCTTCAGGCTTGATCGCTCCTAACTGCCCTCCATTACAGGCCTGGTTCCTCCTAACTGCCCTCCCCTGTAGGCCTGATCCCCCACAACAGCCCTCCCCTGCAGGCCTGGTCATCTCCAACTTTCCTCCTCTGCTGGCCTGGTCAGCCCTAATTGCCCTCCCCTACAGGCTTGATTGCCTCCAACAGCCCTCCCTTGCAGGCCTGGTCCCTCCCAACTGCCCTCCCCTGCTGGCCATCTTGTGTCCACATGGGGACAGGATCTTTGACCACATGGTGGCAGCCATCTTGTGTGTTGAAGTGATGGTCAATTTGGATATTACTCTTATATTACATAGGATAGAGGCCTGGTGCATGGGTGGGGGCCAGCTGGTTTGCCCTGAAAAGTATCCCAGATCAGGGTGTGGGTTTCCTTGGGGTGTGGGGCAGCCTGGGTGAGTGGTCCATGGTGGTTTGCAGGCCAGCCACACCCAAGCAGAGGCCCTGGTATCTGGGATTTATTTATCTTCTACAATTAAAACTTTGTAGCCTGGTGTGGAGCCAAGCCTCCTGCTCACTCTGTGGCTGCAGCCATTTCTGTTGGAATTTACCATCTATAATTGTAACTTGGTAGCCTGGAGTGGAGGCCTAGACCAGCCAGGGCTAAAGAAGCTTGGCTTCCTCCATCCCTGGGTTCAACCATAGTCTCTGCTCTCTCCAGCTCCATGACTGCTGTCATTTCTGTTGGGATTTATATATCTTCTATAATTGAAACTTTGTAGCATTGGGTGGAGGCCTAGGCTGGCAAAGCAGGCAGAAAGCTTTTCTTCCTTGATTGCCGGGGAAACCCAAGCCTCCTTCCTGCTCTCAGTGGCCACAGCCATCTTGGTTGGGGTTTATTTGCATATTCGCTCCTGATTGGTTTGTGGGGGTGGCTGGTGGGTGTAGCAGAGGTACGGTCAATTTTCATATTACTCTTTTATTAGATAGGTTTTCCTCTGTTAAATGTTCCATGAAGGATTACCCTTTTAGTTGGACCTGGAAAGACATGAAGGGCTTTGATGGTTGGAGAAGAAAGGGACATTTCAAGTTGAAGAGACAACATTAAGGAAGGAAGAGAAGACAGAGAGGATGCACACACTTAAGGCATTTGTCATGAAACCCATCACAAACTAACTGTAGCTCAGCATTTGCCAAAGTTTGCTTAAAGCATCTGGGATTTGAAGGAGATAGGTTATTTCTCCATTTCTCTATATCCTATAAGCTCAATCCCTGAGGTAAAGTAGATCATCAGAAAGCCACAACCTTGAACTTTATTATCTTCACTCCCCACAGATCAAGTTCCATAGAATTAAGATTAATATTATGTCCTTGGACTTTAGAGAAGAGGAATAGAGCATTAATCTGAAGAATATTTTCTTATCTTTGCAAAATCATACGCAATGTAGACATGTTATCCCTAAAGAATCTGAAAAAGATATTTTCCCTGGACAAATTTGTATACTTGCTGTTATCAAGCAGTAACAACTTCATAACTCAATGCCAGGAGCTGATTTAATGCTCAAAAGCAGTAACTTAATTCATACCAAATGCTTCAGGACCACTCTCTTTTTTCTATAAATTTATAAAAATGTGTGTTTCTTTTCTTTTCTTCTTACATATGTCTAAAAAATATTGTGTACTATCTTGAAAGAAGTGAGTTTTAAATAAATAAAACTCAACATGTTGTTGAATCATGGTTTAATCTAAGTGCCAGGAGGTTAAGAAAAACATGTTACCTGACAATGTGAGTAAGGGACATTCATATATATAAGGAGGTGTCTTAAAACAGTATGTCATTTGTTGCACTAAAATTTCAACAAATATATGAGCACCAAGTAACAGGAAGTACTCAGTAAAAGCAAGTTTTCTTATGAAGAGACTGCAAATCACATGGCCTGCTAAACATCGTGATGGCAAGATGCTGTAGTCTGCCAGACCGGTGTGGCTCAGTGATTGAGCACTAACCTAGGAATCAGGAGGTCATGGTTCGATTCCCAGTCAGTGCACATGTCTAGGATGAGGGCTTGATCCCCAGCAAGGGGCATGCAGGAGGCAATTGATCAGTGATTCTCTCTCATCGTTGATGTTTCTATTTCTCTCTCCCTCTCCCTTTCTCTCTGAAATAAATAAAAATATATATATATATTTTTAAAAGATGCTACATTCCTTTCATGCTTGAAAAGAGAAGACCTAAAAATACTGGTAAACAGCCATCTGACTACTAGAGTTTGTCCTTTTTGCTACGGAAGATTCAGTTCACTTTCCTTTCTGCATACAACATACACTCATCTCTTCCTCCAGGAAATTTCCTCCTGATATGGGTTTGAGTTCCAAATGCAGGATTTGGGGAGGTGCATAGCCATTTTCATATGAAGTCTGGAGATGCCACCCACATAACCACCCTTCAACAATGGTACATGAATAAGATAATTACAGTAAGTACCCCCATTCAGAAAAGGGGAAAGAGAGACAGGTGGCAGACACTAGTCCATAGCAATTCTAAATCAGACATTTTGAGGGCTCTTACCAGGATGTAGGGATCATTCCTTAATTATGTTCTAATCCTGTTTCCTGGGAAAATCTCTCTCACCCAAGCATTCTCTTTAAGCCTGGCTCCAATTAAAGTGTCTCCAATTCTCATTATCCTCTATGGTCACATTTGAAGTGACCAATAGGAATATTTCCTCTTTTGGATGAGCTGTTTTCTCCACCCACTTCCTGCTATAAAATGATTAAAGTCCCAAAGTCATTTGAGGTCTTTAAAACCTCTCTTTCATCCAGGCTGATGAATATACACTGAGTGGCCAGATTATTATGATGCCTGAGTGCATAATAATCTGACCACTCAGTGTGTGTGTGTGTGTGTGTGTGTGTGTGTGTGTGTGTGTATGTGTGTGTGTGTGTGTATTGGAGGCCCGGTGGATGGGTGGGGTCCAGCCAGCCTGGCCAGGGGGAGGGGATATCGGCGGTTGGCTGGCCTGCCTGCTAGTCGAACTCCTGGTTGAGGGGACAATTTACATATTATTTATTATATAGGATATACACTGAATGGCCAGATTATTATGCATTCAGAGATCATAATAATCTGACCACTCAGTGTATTTCATTTGTTAGTACAACTCTGTGAAAAACATAGCTTCTTATGTATTTCCTTCTGGTCAGCTCCATATGCCAATAACCACAGTTCCTTTTGAGACACAATCCTCATATTTACTATATTGCTTTGCTTTCTTGTTTTTATATCACTTTATCAATTTAATTTCAGTTCCCTGGGGCCATCAGACCTCAACAAGAAAGACACACACTTTCCTTTTGTCTTTTCCTGAGCCATTTTGGAACACCACACCATTAATGGAAATTTACTCAGAGAGGTCTTAATTCATTCACAGATTTTAATAATGAGTATGACTACCGTACCCTCAGTTTGCCCCTTGGTGCAAGGTAGAGTTTTAATTGGTCTCAGCCACTTTCAATTTTCTTCATTTTATCATTTACTATTTAGGATTGAGACTTATTTCAGTCTTTTAAGTCCCTGAACTCTTTTTTTATTATTATTTTCACATTCCTGCTTGAACATGAGCCACTTCCTTTTTGAGCTCACCACTTTCTTGTAATATCTTGCCAAAAACAGTCATCAGCAAACAACACACTCTACTAACAATAATCTCTTCTTCCTACTCTTTTCCCCTAAAAGCACAGGCCCATGGGGTAAAATCTACATCCCAAATTGCCACAGGCACAATGTCTTTGCCACTCACTACCTGGCCCAAATCAATGCCATTTGTTTTAAGTTTTTGCCATAGCCTCAGCCCTCTTCTGTGGACTAATTGTTATGTTATTCAGTATATGCAAGGTTATGCTGCAAGAAAAAACACCCCTGATATTTCAGCAGGTTGGAGTAATTTTATGATATTTTTGTCCATCTCAAGTTAATGTGGGCACTCCTTTATATTACCCTGACTCCTGGACCCACACTGGTGGAATCTCTACCAACTGGAACATTACTGAGTTGCTGTGTAAAGTGAAAGGGAACACTAAAAATTGTGCATCGACCCCAAAGAGGCACATTTTATTTCTGCTCATTTTTCAGTGGCTAAAGCAAGTCAAAGGGCCAACCCTAACTTCGTATGGGCAGAGAAGTGAAATCTTCTCATGTCCCAGAAGGAGGAGAAGCAGAAATATGGGCAAATAACACTAGTGATTCCCTCCACACCTATTTAGTAAAAATATGTGTGCAATTATACTTTCCCCCTAACGCACACTGTTTATGTTGGGCTTACAGTCTCTAGGGACCTAGTCCTATAGTAAATTGAGAAGGCTAAAATGTAATTCCCAGAACTTCCAGTTTCAAATGGATGTCATTGGCACAGTCAACATTTACAGAGAAAACAGCTAAAATGGAGAGAAACATTCACAAATAGACACTAGAATGGGGCAAATGAAAATGTGAACATTTTACTTGCAAAATGTCATAAGAAAGTATTTCCGTCCTGATCAGATGGCTCAGTTCGTTGGAGCCACTGTCCTGTACACCAAAAGGTTGATGGTTGAATCTCTGGTCAGGGCACATACCTGAGTTGCAGGTTTGATCCCTGGTCAGGGTGTTTATGGAGAGCAATAGATGTTTCCCTCTTACACTGATGTTTCTCCCCTACCTCTCCTCCCTTTTCTCTCTCTCTAAGATCAATAGAAGACATACCCTTGAGTGAGGATGTTAAAAAAAAAAAAAGAATATCTTTCTGATTGTACATCTTCTCCTTTTTCAGCCAAGCCTATGTTCTTTTCTAAGCTCCCAAGTAAAAGATGAGCATCCATGCTCTCAGTCGCCTGAAGACTCTAGGGCAGATAGTATGGAATACAATATAATCCAAGTCTAATTTTTCCATTGTTTGTCTGGTTACTCAATAAATATCTAATAGACTGAGTAATCCCATGGCCCAGACAAACATTGTGGCCACAGAAGGGAATAACAATACGCCAGATGACAGAAACAACTTACCATTCCAAACCCATTTGGCCACAGGCACACACTCGGTCATAAAGCTGGAAGTACTTCCCCAAGGTTGATCTGGAACCACTAGCTAGGAGCTATTTATAAACTTTGGGAAGATTTTTGAGAGAAAATGTTGAAACATGCTTTTGGAAAGCAAATGTTTGTTCAGTTCGTTGTCCCAACTCTCTTTGATCCATTCATTTCACTTTTCCTTTGATTTCCCCCAAAGACTGAAAAGAGAAAGTTTGTTCTTTCACATGACAAGCAGCAAACCATTTGCTCATAATGGAGAGACCTTGTGAACATATAAAATAGAGTTTTCCTTAGCCCTAAGCCTACTGCTCCATAGTACAAAGCCATTGCCAATAATGTCCGCCTCATGTAGGTGCATAAAACAAATGTTTCCTAATCACAACAGAGCCTGCCGAACTCAGGATTGTGAGGAAGGAGGGATGCTCCCAGGAAATTCAGTATCTTCTTTCGGTCCGTTCCCTGTTCTGTGGTGAGACCAGCTGCTAAGTCAGGGCCCCAGCGGCTAGGCAGGGCCTCTCCCTGCCAAAATGAAGAGTTTTTTGCTGTGTGGATCAATTTATAAATTAAAATTTAGAGAAGAACTTTTGGGAAGTCCAGAGGGCCAAGCAGGCTCAGTTGAATGGTGGTTCAGCAGTGTGCTCACCTGGTAAATCAGGGATCAAACCAGAAAAGAATAAGTGGGAAACAAGTGTGGGTCAGTGGATGGCCAGGGAGTATAGGTGGAAACTCCTTTGGGGACAGACAGATACCAAAAAGCAGAAGCCAGGTCCGTGAGACTTGCTCTAAACAAACTAAACTGAGTGAAAACCATATGGGGACCAGTCCACTGTGAGAGATCTTTACCACATTTCTCCCAGGGGGGCCAGTTACAGTAACGTGGGCTTGCAGTCAAGGCTACAATTGCCTGGGCTCCTCCAGGGTCCCTGGGAAGGCTGGCCATATCAAATGTCAACAGGAATCTCATGGAATTCTCCAGATCTCACCATGGAACCTATCCAGGAATCAGGGTGAAGTTTTCGTTGTTTTGCCCCTCCGTAAGTATTCAGGGCTAATGGAGAGCCTTTAACTCAAAGACTGCCATTACTGGTCCACTAGATGTCACTCTCACCTAATTAATAGTGCTTTAAATGCAAACTCCTTTGTAAGACTGGACACTGAAGGGACACCAGGTCGGTTCCAAAGAACAATATATTAATCAATATTACATGACACTTTGGGAATAGAAGACAGGGTTTCAGAATCTTGGGATGGGAGGGCTGCAAACAATGAAAGAATGCTATGGATTGGAACCTGATATTATTGCTCACTCTGTAGCTAAATGGTCCTGGATGAAGTGAGGGAACAAGAGAGAAAAAAAGGAGGGGAAGAACGTATCAGGAAGTAAACACAGCAAGTACAAAGGGCCTGATGCAGAAAGAGAATCAGGACGAGTAGTGAGGAAGCAGGGCCTTATAGGGCTGGTAAAGTATGTAAATTTTATTCTCAATGTGATAGGAAGCTGTTGGAAGAGCCTCAGGATTCTTAACTTTCCATGGAAGAGCCCTCAAAATCTACTTGAATGTAATGGAGGAATCACCAAACATACCTAAATTGAGACAGTTTCTATATATGGCCTGTATTCTTGAAAAGTCCCTGTCATAAAGGACAAAAAGAGGTTGGGAAACTGTTCCAGACAGAATAAAGGAGACTCTAATCCTGCACTATGTCCTGGACCAAACTTTCTTAGGAATAATGGATAATATTGGAATATGGATTACAGACTAGATAAAATTATGGGATTAATATCAAATTTCCTAAAATTGATAATTGTCCTGTGGTTATGTAAGAGAATATCTTGTTTCTAGAGTAAACACAATAAAGCACTAAGGGATAAAGAGGTATGGCTTAGGGCAGTGGTTGGCAAACTCATTAGTCAACATAGCCAAATATCAACAGCATAATTGAAATTTCTTTTGAGAGATGAAAACTGACTTCTGCACATGGGTCACGAAGTTTCAATCGCACTGTACGTGCGCTCCCGCACGTGGTATTTTATGGAAGAGCCAAACTCAATGGGCCAAAGAGCGCATGTGGCTTGCGAGCCACAGTTTGCCGACCACTGGCTTAGGGGGTTCTGAACCCTGTTAGAGAGTGGGGAACTGCATTCAGCCACACTCAAAAGTGAATGGATATGTAAGCATGCAGTGAGTGATCTGACTATTGAACAGTGCCCCAAAGGGAGTAAGGAAGCGATCTAAAACCATGAGCCTCAGATATGGAGAGTATCATGCTAAGTGAAACAAGTCAGAGAAAGACAAGTATCACTTGATCGCACTCACATGTGAAACTAAAGTAACAAAATAAACCAATGAACGGCGTGAATCCAGACACATGGAAGCATGGAAGAGAATGTGGAATATCAGAGAGAAGGTGGGAGGGTAGTTAGATGAAAGTTAATCAACCAGAGACCTTGTATGCATATATATATAGCCCATGGACACAGACAATAGGAGGCTAAAGGCCTGAGGCTGAGAGGGTGGAGGCGGGCTGGAGGGGGTCAACAGGGAAAAAGGGGACATATGTAATACTTTCAACAATAAAGAATTATTTAAAATAAATTAATTAATTAAAATAAAATAAAATAAAATCATGATCCTCAGAGTGTGGACTGAAGGGTCCGGGGTTCTATTCTGGTCAAGGGCACAGGCCAGGTTGCAGTCTTAATCCCCAGTGAGGAGGGGCATGCAGGAGACAGCCAATCAATGATTCTCTCTCATCATTTATGTTTCTATCTCTCTTTCCCTCTCCCTTCCTCTCTGATATCAATAAAAGTAAGTTATAATGCCAAGACCGGTTTGGCTCAGTGGATAGAGTGTCAGACTGCGGACTGAAGGGTCCCAGGTTCGATTCCGGCAAGGGCATGTACCTTGGCTGCGGGCACATCCCCAGTAGGGGGCGTGCAAGAGGCAGCTGATTGATGTCTCTCTGTCATCGATGTTTCTGACTTTCTATCCCTCTCCCTTCCGCTCTGTAAAAAATCAATAAAATATATATATTTTAAAAAGTAAGTTATAATAATAAAAAGGTAATATGCTAATTAGACCAGATGTATTCCCGACGTCCTTCCTGTCAAAGCTGGGGCTAGAGGAAAGACAGCCCAGGACCTGGATCCCAGGTACCTGCAGGCAGCCCAAATGAAGCAGCCTGGGTCCCAGGTGCCTGCTGGGTGCCAGAGGGAACCAGGTGCCGGTAGCCAGGGGAAGGAAGGCCTACTCTTGCACAGATTTTTGTGCATCAGGAATCTAGTACTTTAAATAATAATAATAATAAAATAAAATGTAAAATAAAAAAATTATGACCCTCACAATCATTATTTTTATGCAACATTATTAAATTTCTGTTATTTTTTTATTCTATCCCTAAAGTGGTTTCTGTGGCTTCTATATCCCTAAAGAACCTTCAAAACAATACACACTATCCACTTGGGAAGACTTAAGATATCCACTTCTCATCTGAACAGATGACAACCACTCTTTGATGATGTGATGAAAACTTGGCTGAGATATATTTCAATCTCGGTTTTCTCCAGAACTGACATTCCCAAGAGCACTCACTGGCTGTCATCCAAGAAAATCATCCCTAGCTTAATCATTGTGCTTTAAAAGGCTACTCAAAAGTTAAGCCCTCAGTCAACAGTGGGCATAAATGGCATTAGTTTAGAGTCCACATTTGGCCTATTTCCTAACTGTGAATGTTGGAAGACATGGGAAATAGTCCAAATAAAGAGATGTTTTGAGCTGAAATGACTATTCTTTTTAGGAGCATCTTATAGTCAAGACAGCATGCCATGGGCTATGAATAATGTACAAGTAATTGAAACATGAAATCTGTCTCTGATTTTGTATCTTCATACGAGAGGACTTTGATGAGATGTGGGGAAACTCAAGAGAGATACTGTGATTTCAGTTATTTTATTTAAAAGTTTAACATTTGGGGAGGTACGGCTGCTGACCAACAATGTCTCTGGGAAGCAGCAACTCTGTTGACTGTTACGTAGGCTGCACTGGCTGTTGGCTTTCCAAGTGACACAGTAACAACCAGGCACAACCCTTGCACTTTAGATATTATGTGAAAAAAAATGGAGCAAATTCTGGAAAAAGGTGATGATAGTGTTAAAGCAATGCCAACGGGGTTCTTATTAAGAGAAATACACAGAAACTAAGGTTATATTGCCCAGAGAGGATGATACTTAATGACTGTCTTCTGTATTTGAAACAATGCTTAAGAAAATGAGTTCAAATTTTAAAAACCCAGAAATGAGCTCCTATGGGTTTCTAGAGGACCTTCCAAAGAATATCGAACCATCCACTTTGGAAGGCTTAGACATTGGCTTCTCACCGGAGTAGATCACAGCCTCCCCCACCCGCACCTGCACGCCCATCCCCACCCTTTTGATGATGTGATAAAAATGGCAATGGAAACTCATTATCCACATCCCAATTAGCTTTCCCACGGCCTTCCCATAGAGCCTGAGGTTCTCACATTAACCACTTCTTTCTCTCTCAGATTAAGGCATTCAAGACCTCAATTAAAATGGAAATGTGGCCTGCTGGGGATGCACCACACGGCCAGTATCAGCCATTAACACCTCCTCTCATTCAATTATTATCGAATCTATGAGTCCCATATTTGGGACCTGAGGAACTAAGGGACAAAACCAGTAAGCTTTGATGATAAGGAAGTTGGGAAAATAAGGATATAACAAGTAAGTGTTGATGGTAGAGAAGATACTAGGAAAAACTCAGAATTTTGGGGGGGAGGCCAAATCTGTGTGGGTTGTCACTGTTGGGAGAGCTCAGGAATTCACCAAGTCCTGAGCATCTGGGTTGACTTCTCAAATCTACTTTACACTCTCCTCTCCCTTCCCACCTTCCCCTTCTCTCTCCTCATCCCTCCCCAGTCTCTCCCTTCCTGCCTTTTACAATTCTGTGATTTTCTCTGGAACTACACCAGATATCAGAGGCCTGGTTCTCAGGTCTTAACAAGCCTTGAACACACTTTAGTGCCATTTATTACCAGGGGGGAATGCTTTTTGCATGTACTGCACGGTGTTTACCTCAAGGCTTACCCCATCTTGGTTGCTAGGACTCTCAATACTGAAGCAAACAGCACCTTGCAGGAAAATCCTTCCTCCCTGAGATTAAAGCATCAATGGCAATAGCATTGACTTGTGACACCTCTATGGGTCCTGTGCCTTAGAAGCACAATTCATGTGACTTTTGCCATGTAGGCACTTACACCCTTTCACTGTCAGAACTACATGGAGTGACTGTCTGCCTTTGTTAAGCCCGGGACGCCCGCCGCTCTCACAAAGGCACCAAGAGACGTTCTCATGCAAACAGCAAAGGGTTTATTCACCAAGCATGCTGGGGCTCACAACCTACCCTGAAGTCAGAGTAGAGGCTGAGAGCCCCGAGACAGTGCAGAGCCAGGGCTTAAATACCCTGAAACAATTAACAGAGTCATACAGATGTCGTCAGGGGGACTTGTTACAGTTTTACAGTTTGTTTTTCCCGAAACTGTTGACATGTACATCATGTACATTAATCTCAGTTTTACAATCTCAGTTTCACATTCTTGTTCAAACATCCTGTTTTCCTGTTCTCTTATCATTATCCCTGTGCTCTCCCACTCTGCAAGGGGGGTAGGATGTAATGTACTGGGATGTCTCTGTAATCTTTACTACTAATCTAGTTGCCTTACAGGGTGCACTTTACCGGCCACTACTTCCAATTCTGCTTCCTTACACCTTGATTCATGTGGTCTTTAACTTTTCTTTTTAAATCTAGATAGTTTAATTACTCTTCTTTTCTGTCAATGGGATTTGAGAATCTTTCTGTTGTTTTCTGAGTGCTTGGTGTGCAATTAATTTGTGAGGCCACATACTAACTGTGGCAGTCTTCTATGAAGACTTCGCATTTAAAAAAAAGTTCCCTGTAAGTGTGTGCCAAGCCAGGACGGCCAAAGATGAACCTGAGTGGGGGCAGTGAAGGATTGAGTAAAGACAGACAAGAGAATGAAAGCTGGGTCTTGGTGGGACACTGTCCTCTCTGATGGAGAACCTCTCTATGGAGATCTAGCGACAGCACGGCGGACTAGAAGCCAGATGCCACCAGGCAAAGCAAGTGAATGGTCAAGATGTTTACAACATTCTCATGGGTTTCAGTCCTACTCAATAACATGCACCCGATCAAACTTTGTTTACTTGCAGCCTGAATCACTTAGGCACGTGGAGCCTTGTGTGCAGACCATACGTTCAAGCTTACAACTATGGCTGTTGGCTATAATTGTGCTGGAAGGGCCCTGCCCTCCAAGCTGGGACTTGCAGGTGGCCATGAGAGGGTTGTGCCCTCTCATTAGTCTGAGGCTTGAACCTGTCCATATACTGTAGCCGCTCTCCAGATAAGTGTAACTCAGAAAGCTCTACTCAGCCATTGAATTTGGTACTCATTATTTCCAAAACAAGCTTTAATGCAATAGCATTGTGCTAAAACTACTAAAATCACTTTAGTATTAGAAACAATGTTCTGAACAATATGTAACAAAATATGAAGGATTAGACACAAATACCCAGCATTTGAAAAATTTCCATTCTAATTCCTAATTATTACAATTATTTCATTCCACACATTTTTACTGAGTGCCCACTGTACAGGCTTCATGTCAGATGCTGAGCACACAGAGTAAACAAAATCACAGCCAAGGTCCAACAATCCTCTCCACTGTTCTTCTCTCCAGAGACTAATCAAACCAGACCCTGGGTCCTATTACACTTCTTTAAAAAAAAAAAACCAAAAAAAACCAAAACCTTTTATTTATCTTTAGAGAGAGAGGAAGAGAGGGAGAGATAGGAACATCAATGAGAGAAAAACATAATCAAGCCCTAAGCAGTTTGGCTCAGTGGATAGGGCATCGGCCTTTGGCCTAAAGGGTCCCAAGTTCAATTCTGGTCAAGAGCATATACCTTGGTTGTGGGCACAGCCCCAGTGGGAGGTGTGCAAGAGGCAGTTTATCAATGTTTCTCTCTCATCAATGTTTCTGGCTCTCTATCCCTCTCCCTTCTTCTCTGTGGAAAATCAATAAAACATATATTTTTAAAAATCATCAACTCACTGTCTCCTGCATGTCCCCTACTGGGGATTGAGCTGCAAACTGGGCATGTGCCTGAGCTGGGAACTGCACCAGCAATCTTTTGGTGCATGGGAAGACACCCAACCAACTGAGACATACTGTCCAGGGCCTATAGCATTTCTATTGAGCCAAAGCAGCCCCACCTAAGCTCTCTTCCGTTGCTTTTTCTGTCTTAAGCCCTTGTTTCACCATGCCCAGCTTTAATAAACAAACTCTCAAAATAAAAATAAGCAAACAAACAAAACCCAGACCCTGCAGAGAAATGGCTTATATTCTAAAGGTCATTTGTAAAGTTGCCCACTGGACACTCGCCACCTAATTCTTCTTGGGAAGAGTAGTATGAGGGGCAGTCAGCTTCCAGTATTGATTAAAAATGTGACGTATAAATCTACCCCAGTCCAGTCTTGAGGGGTCTATCTCCCCATGTTCTAAACACCCTGTCAAAATCTCAGTTTTAGAGGTCACTATGCAACTGAGGAAAAGAGGAACACATTTGTCTAGGGCTCTTCTGAACCAAGACTGAAAACTCGCAGACAACAAATAGCTTCAGGGCCTGCATTGACTGCAAGAAAAGGCCTCTCTCAAAGCAAAGAGTCCTCATCTGTTCCCACTTGTGGATCAAAGGCAGCTGAATCCATGGAAGGGAGGAATGTGAGATCATTCCCAAATGCTGTTTACTGATCTGGGGCTGAAAGTTACTAAGCCCCTCGTGCAAGTACCTGGCCCTGGGTCCAGACAACCTCAGCAAGCACAAGCTGAGGGTCTGGCTGGCTGTGTATGCTTAGTCACTCCCACAGCCTGGGTGGCGGGTCACACTCCATTCAGTTTGGTGCTCTTTCCTCAGGTGCACTTGTCTGCATCAATGAAAAGATGGAGAAACTACCCACTGAGTCTCCACAGTTGTTTCCTGGGTCCCCCAGGCAGTTTAATCCTATCTACACCCTTCTGCCCCACTGGTCAAGCTGGGAGCAGGAACTAGCTGGGACTTTTTCTCAGGGACCTTTCCTGACTCCTCCGCTTCCTCCTTTTTCCTGTCTATCCACCCACCCACCCCAAGGACTTGGCCTCTCCCTCCTGGGCTCCAACCTTATAGTAGGTATCACTACACACATTTGCTGAGAACTGCTACTTTGTCTTTCTTACCTTCGATGCTTCAAATATAGAGACAGGCACTGAAGAATTTTTTTTAAATTTCCTCTGATAACAGCCCAGTTACCCTCTACTAACATGGTTGCCCTCAAAAGAGAGAAACAAATCACTGCACCAGTTTCAACCCCTGCCAAAATGCCAATAGGTGGTGGCTCTGTGTATTTGACATAGATTTATATTGTTCTTTCTTTACCTCCAAAAACATAAAGAACTTTAAAAACACTTTCTCTGATACAGAACGTCTTCTCAAAATGTTTGGAATTATTTGCCCTGAACAAGTGGCACAGTTAGTTGGAATGTCATCCTGTTCACCAAAAGGTTACAGATTCATTCCCCGGTAGAGGCACATATAGGAGGCAACCTAAGACCCATCGATATTTCTCTCTGACATAAATGTTTTTCTCTTTTCCTTCCTTTCTCTCTAAAATCAATGATTTATTTTAAAAAATAACCTAAGATTAAGAAAATTTTTGGCAATTATTGTAGTAGGCCTAAAATTGCATTTGAAAATTGAATTAAAGAATACGTGGAAGGACTTAAATAAGATACAAACTGATTACTCACAAATCACCATTCTAAATTGTAAATAAATAGCAATCTCCTTAAATTTATATTCCAAAGTCAATGTCAGTAAACATCTATTCTTTCTTTTACTTTTCCAGCTAAAGAGAATGTGATTCTCACTGAATCTGTGCATTACTCTCTATTACACTTCAGTTCTTCCATATTCAGCATAAATTATATGTGTACTAATCACATAAGCCATGTAAGATTTTGCATTACTTTAATGTACTATACACATTTACTTAGAATGTTATTTTCCCCACCAGAGACTACTCTCCTTGTGCTAAAGGAATAGTGTTAGATCTAGAAATTCACAATGAATAGCAGTAAAACTGTATTTGATATGTTTATTGTGCATAACAACATATGTCAAGATTGGAATAAATTTTATAATAAAATCTATTCATGAAATAGCTTATGTAATTACTAGTAGCCCTGTGCATGAATCTGTGTGCCAGTAGGTTGCTGCTGCCCTCTTGTTGCTCCCCTGCCTCTACCTCTCATAGCTTGCTGCCCTACCCCCTCCTGTAGTTCTCAGCCTCCCACTTGTAGTTTGCTGCCCCTCCTGCAGATCTGTGATCTGGTTGTTACACAGTTCTGTCAGGGCATAATGGATAATTAGCATATTCCTCTCTTCTTATATAGGACTATCTTTAAAATGTCTTTAACATGTAGTGGTTTTCATTATGGCGATGTTGAATTCAAGAACATATTTCTCCAGGCTTTAGCAATGATCAGTACATGTTCACATGTACACTGAAGAGAACAAAGGATAAAAATTATCTGATCATCTCAATAGATACAAAAAAAGCATTTGACAAATGCTCCTTTCATGATAGAGACTTTCAACAACTTAGATATAGAAGGAATGAACTTGAACATGATAGAGGTCATATATGTATCACGTGCAAATACCTGATTCTCTACACCTTCTGCAGATCCTGGATGTTATAATCTAACCATATATATAAAAGCCTAAATGACTGACCATTCGACTGGTAGCTATGACCACCACAGGGCAGATGCTCCAACTTAGAGGTTAGCTTGCTGCTCAGGTCTGGCTGATTGGGACTGGGAAAGACAGGAAAGACACACCCTGGAGCCCTTTACAGTCCCTCCCTGGTCCCTATCATGTACCAGTGGGGTCATAGATTGTGAGAGAGCTCAGGCTAGGCTGAGGGACCCTACTGATACACAGATCCATGCACCAGGCCTCTAGTACTTTAATAATATTTTATTATAACTAGAATTTTATTACAATACAATAATCAATATGTCATATATAGTTACAATAGTTGTTTTATTATAATTTTAATATTCACCACTTTTATATACAATCTTATATAGAAATAGGAATTTCTGAATCCTGTCATTATTTTGTTTGCAAGTAAAGTAGGTCTAACATTTCTATTAGATTATTGTATTGGTCTTTTTCATTTATTCTTCTGTTTTTCTACTTGTTTTTAAAAAATTAATTTGTAAAAGGTCAAGTGCAAGTAGTATCCCCATGAGGTTGTAGTAGTCACCATTTCTGGTGTCTGATCAGCTCTTGGTGACCTTTTTCCTCTGATAATAGCCAGGTACCCTCAGCTGTGTGTGTTCCACGTGACCACGGTCCCTGGTCACAACTGTCTGCATTAGGAATTTACAATAGAAAAAACTGGCCAGCGGAAACCGGTTTGGCTCAGTGGATAGAGCGTCAGCCTGCAGACTGGAAGGTCCCGGGTTCGATTCTGGTCAAGGGACATGTACCTGGGCTGCAGGCACAATCCCGGTAGGGAGTGTGCAAGGGGCAGCTGATCAATGTTTCTCTCTCATCAATGTTTCTGACTTTCTATCCCTCTCCTTTCCTCTCTGTAAAAAAATCAATAAAAATATATTAAAAAAAAAAAAAAAGAAAGAAAAAACTGGCCAGTAATCTTCTCTGTTACGGGGACAAAGGACTGCAATGAAAAGGTTGTTTATGGTGCTTTTATCTTGAACAAATGTTTTTTTAACTTGAATAAGTCAAATCTCTCATTTCCTTTCTAATTTTTGCTGTTGTTTTTATCCTTCAGATAGTCATATTTGTACCTCAAGATTGTAGAAATATTCAACTGTATTTTTGTTTTGTTCTGTTTTCCTTTATTCTTTTCTCTGCATTTTTTCAGTGGTTATGTGGTTTCATTTTTTTTTTTACATTAAAATTTCAAATTAGTCTGTGATTTACTTTAGTAAAAAATGTGTGGTCCATGAATGTTATCAATCTTTACCATTTTTCCAGAGTTAAAGGAAAAAAATGCACAAGTTTTAGAAAAAGCTCTGGAATGTTGTTTGCTATCTAGACTAGATCCAATGTTTGTAACTGAGCTTTTGTTTTCTAAAACCTTGAATCTATCATACTTCTTCTGAAGCTAGTCCTTTGTTCTTGGCTTGTTCTATCTTCATGAATTCTTGGACACTAAAAATAAAGAATTAGTAATAATTTCCTTCTTAGAGTTTGTTCCATGAATATTAGTAACCTGGGAGTGGAGCCTATAGTTTTATATTTCTAATCTATCTATTTATCCCAGTCTCTCATGCCTGAAATGAATTCACAGCAATCAGCTTCCCTCCACCCCCTGCCTTTACTATATAATCCTGGCATCTAGAGTAATAAAGCCTGCTTCTCTGGGGAATAACAAAACCAAGGACACTGTGTTCATTTTTATGACGAGATGCAGATTTCCCCAGAGACAAATCCTTCATGTTAAAGAATTGTAAAACAGTCCAGCTGGTTAAATGAGGGGCACTGACAATAGTCACTGCAACTATTAGCTGGCTCTGGCCCCATAGCATGCTCATTTGATTGAGAATTGGTTAAGCTTTTGCTCATTTGAAGCCCTTGTCTCATTGTTTTGAGGGACGAGGAGAGGTTTCTGCAGCCGTGTTGGTTGGCTTTCAATCTGCCGAATGTGTTTAAGGTAGCCCCAATTTTACAGACATGTTTTCAACAAAGAAGTGTGCAAAACAGTGGGTTGTGTTGGTGCCACTTTGCCTTTTATCTATTGGCCTGATTCCCATGGTGCCATTTAAATTTTTTTAATTAAATATACTGGGGTGATATCTATAATAATAAAAAGAATAATATGCTGGAGCCCCTGGAGCAGCTCCGTTGCGACAGAGGCTGAGCGGCAAGGCCCAGCTCCCTGAAAGAACAGTAACCTACTCCTGTGGTTCATCACCATGCCCTCCGACCTGGCCAAAAAGAAGGCAGCAAAAAAGAAGGAAGCTGCCAAAGCACGACAGCGGCCCAGAAAGGGGCACGAAGAAAATGGAGATGCTGTCACCGAGCCACAGGTGGCAGAGGAGAAAAACGGGGGGGGGGGGGGGGGGAGGAGTTGATGGCCAAGAGACCACAGAAGTGGACTTGCTGTCCAAGGAGCTGGAGGACTTTGAGATGAAGAAAGCTGCTGCTCGAGCTGTCACTGGTGTCCTTGCCTCTCACCCAAACAGTACTGACGTCCACATTATCAACCTCTCCCTCACTTTTCATGGTCAAGAGCTGCCCAGTGACACCAAACTAGAATTAAACTCAGGCCGTCGTTATGGCCTCTTTGGCTTAAATGGAATTGGCAAGTCCATGCTGCTCTCTGCTATTGGGAAATGTGAAGTGCCCATCTCTGAGCACATCAACATCTACCATCTGACTCGGGAGATGCCCCCTAGTGACAAGACACCCCTGCAGTGTGTGATGGAAGTCGATACAGAGCGGGCCATGCTGGAGAAGGAGGCTGAGCGGCTGGCTCATGAGAATGCGGAGTGTGAGAAGCTCATGGAGCTCTATGAGCGTCTGGAGGAGCTGGATGCTGACAAGGCAGAGATGAGAGCCTCACGGATCTTGCACGGACTGGGTTTCACACCTGCCATGCAATGCAAGAAACTAAAAGACTTCAGTGGAGGCTGGAGGATGAGGGTTGCCCTTGCCAGAGCTCTCTTCATTCGGCCCTTCATGCTGCTTCTGGACGAGCCCACCAACCACCTGGACCTCGATGCTTGTGTGTGGTTGGAAGAGGAGCTAAAGACTTTTAAGCGCATCCTGGTCCTCGTCTCTCATTCCCAGGACTTTCTGAATGGCGTCTGTACCAACATCGTTCACATGCACAACAAGAAACTGAAGTATTATATGGGTAATTATGACCAGTATGTGAAGACACGGCTGGAGCTGGAGGAGAACCAGATGAAGAGGCTTCACTGGGAGCAAGATCAGATTACGCACACGAAGGACTATATTGCTAGCTTTGGTCATGGCAGTACTAAACGGGCACGGCAGGCCCAGAGCAAGGAAAAGACGCTACAGAAAACGATGGCATCAAGACTGACAGGGAGGGTCGTGAGCGACAAGACATTGTCATTTTATTTTCCATCATGTGGCAAGATCCCTCCGCCTGTCATTATGATGCAGACTGTGAGCTTCAAATATACAAAAGATGTGCCTTGCATCTACAACAATCTAGAATTTGGTATTGACCTTGATACACGAGTGGCTCTGGTAGGGCCCAATGGAGCTGGGAAGTCAACTCTTTTGAAGCTGCTAACTGGAGACGGGATGATCTGAAAACACTCTCATGTCAACATAGGGTGATACCATCAGCATTTACAAGAGCAGCTGGACTTGGACCTCTCCCTTTTGGAGTACATGATGAAATGCTATCCAGAGATGAAGGAGAAGGAACAAATGAGGAAGATCATTGGGCGCTATGGTCTCACTGGGAAACAGCAGGTGAGCCCAATCCGGAACTTGTCTGATGGGCAGAAGTGCCAGGTGTGTCTGGCCTGGCTTGCCTGGCAGAACCCCCATATGCTCTTCTTGGACGAGCCCACCAATCACCTAGATATTGAGACTATTGATGCCCTGGCTGATGCCATCAATGAGTTTGAGAGTGGTGTGATGCTGGTCAGCCATGATTTCAGATTTATTCAGCAGGTAGCACAAGAAATTTGGGTCTGTGAGAAGCAGACAATCACCAAGTGGCCTGGAGACATCCTGGCCTACAAGGAGCACCCCAAGTCCAAGCTGGTGGGTGAAGAGCCCCAGCTTAGCATGAGGACCCACAATGTGTGAGCCCTACCCTGACTAGATGGGGCCACACTCCTGCATTGCTGCAATACCACGCCCCAGCTCCTCCCCACCTGCCTTAGCTACACTCTGTGATTCTATCTACAGCTGGACAGTACCTGTCCGTTTTCTGTCCTTCCCATTATTTTTGTCCATGTCTGGACTCAGCGGCTGCTCCTGCCAGCCCCTTGCTGGTTCCTGACCCTGTGTGATACAGCCAGAGGTACCTGAGGTTAACCCAAGGGCCCACACTCTTGACTTGTGAAGGAGCTTAGGATCCTGGTTTTCTGGGTTTTGGTGATGTTGGAGGCATACAACTCAGCCCACTGTCCCCATTCCTTTCTGCTTCTGGTTTGGAGCTCTGGATCAGGGCCTTATTCCTGATCAGTTTTTAAATAATTATTTAAAAGTGTAACTTTTAGACCTGCGTGACATCTACAAAGCGTCCAATAAAGAAAGAACAACTTACTCCAGAAAAGTAACTTTCATTTGTAATGCCAACAGCAGGACACCCAGGAAAAACACACATGATGTCAAAATAAGCCAAAGAAAAATCATTTGGGTAAAAATAAAAAGAATCCCAAGTCTAATTTGCAGAGAGGATCCCTTTGTTAACTTTCGGTCGAGAATGTGTTTGTGTGTTTTCAGAGAACAACTCCAAGACCATGTGGGTTCCTGTGACAGTGAGGATCTGACGGGTCTGTTTCAGCCACAAGGATGGTCCAGAGATGGGGGACGCTGATGACACCTTGCCATGCTAGCAGTCAGCAGCTGTGTGATGCTGCAGGCGGCCCAGGACCAAATCAGAGAGGATGGAACTTGCATTGCCACCATGTGTCCACCATCTGGATACCATTGCTGACATGTACACATAAAGAACTATTTGACATTGAAACTGGGACTCAGAACAGTTGGACATTGAAACTGAGACTCAAACATTTTTTTTATTTTTTATTTTATTTTTTTATTTACAATATAACTTATATTTAATAGTAGTACATATGTTTTCCTTCCTCCCCTATCCTCCCCCAGCCTCCCTTACCCACCAGCACATGTCCCTATCTGCCCCCCTCCCCGCCCCAGTGTCTTTCATTCATTGGTTATGTTCATATGTATGCATACAAGTCCTTCGGTTGATCTCCCTCAGCATCTGCCTCCCACCCACTCCAGCCTTCCCCCTGTAGCTTGACAGCCTGTTGAGGCCACCCTGCCTCTATATCAATCACTTCCCCCTGTTTCTTTTCTTCAAAAATATCTTGCCTCTGCATACTAGAAACAAACATATAAGAGCAAAAAAAAGTTTGAGTGTCAGTTTCAATGTCCAACTGTTCTAAGTCCCAGTTTCAATGTCAAATAGTTCTTCATGTGTATATGTCAGCAATGGTATGCAGATGGTGGACACATCGTGGCAATGCAAGATCCATCCTCTCTGGTATGGTCCTGGGCCACCTGTAGCCATGCACAGCTGCCGACTGCTAGCATGGCAAGTCAGCGTCCACCATCTCTGGACCGTCCTCGTGGCTGGAACAGATCCGTCAGTTCCTCACTGTCACAGGAACCCACATGGTCTTGGAGTTGTTCTCTGCAAACACACAAACACATTCTCAACCAAAAGTTAACAAAGGGATCCTCTCTGCAAAATAGACTTGGGATTCTTTTTATTTTTGCCTAAATGATTTTCCTTTGGCTTATTTTGACACCATGAGTGTTTTTTCACGGGTGTCCTGCAGTTGGTTTTACAAACGGAATTTTCTTTTCTGGAGTAAGAATTTTCTACATGTATTTTACTTATAGGATATTTTTCCTTTCATGATATTACCCCACTGTCCCCATCTCCCCGTTTTTTTTGGTTAATAGGGGCTTTTGGAAATTTTATCTTGCAGTCTTGGTAATTTTAAATTTTAATTTTTGCACACAAATATTACTGCTTTAGGTTCTTTGGATGTTAGGCAATTTTACAGTGAGATGAACTACTAACAGATATTTTAGTTAATGTTTTAGGAAAAGCTTTTTGTCCAGTACACTTAGATTTTCTTGAGTATTCGCTTATTTCACTTGGCCAACTTAAATTAATCTGAAAACTTGATTACTATTTTACTGTCAATTTTAATAATCAAGCAGAAATCTTAGTTTACCCAGTAAATACTTGTGGAAAGGAATATTTGCATTTTTGAGTAGGTCCTCAGCATTCCTGGATATAGGGCAGCTATTGCTGGCCGAGTCTCTGTCTGCCACCTGGGTCCCGGTGTGAGTTGTGCGTGGGAGGCGTAGCAGCCGTGGGGGTAGGAGACCTTCCTTAGGAGGGGTGAGAATTCAAGCCCCTGCAAGGTTTGTGGATGAGGGTCTGTGCCCCACCTCTGTTGATCTTTTAGTTCTCTCCTGTTGGCCCCTCTGCGACTGTGCCTGTCTTAGGTTGTTCCTTCCCTGAGGAATCTTACCCGTCTCTGGCTAACCAGCCATCCTCCGGGGCCAAACAGGGTGATGTGAGGTTCAGTCCTGTCTCCTTTGTAGTCTATGCCCCCGTGGCCTCCACATCCAGCACCTGCCTTGGGGTCCCCTCACCTGCTGGCGGGGTCCCAGTACTTATCACATATCTCGGGTGACCCAGGTTTCTCCTCCAGAGAGGGCCCAGCTCACGCCATTGGTCGAGAGACAGATCCATGGTGCCAGCTGCCCAGAGGCTTCAGCCACAGCTTGAACTGATCAAACATTTTTTGTTCTTATACATTTATTTCTAGTATGCAGATGCAAGATATTTTTTGAAGAAAAGAAACAGGGGAGAGTGATTGATATAGAGGCAGAGAGGCATTGAACAGGCTGTCGGGCTACAGGGGGAGGGCTGTGGAGGGTGGGGGGCGGGTTCTGGGGGAGATCAACTGAAGGACTTGTTTGCGTGTATATGAGCATAACCAATGAATGAAAGACACTGGGGTCGGGGGGCAGGTGGGGACATGTGCTGGGGGGTAGGGGAGGCTTGGGGGGAGGATAATGGCCGGGGGGAAGGAAAACATATGTACTACTATTAAATCTAAGTTATACTGCAAAAAAAAAAAAAGAAAGAAAAAAAAAGAAAGAACAAGCCAGGGTAAAAAAAAAAAAAAAAAAGATAATATGCTAATTAGACCAGATGTCCTTCCAGTTGACCTTCTGGATGAAGCTGGGGCTGTGAGGGAAGCCTGGGTCCTGGGTGCTTACCGGTGGTCAGAGGAAAGCCTGGGTCTCAGGTGCCAGAGGGAAGCTGGTGCCGGCAGCCAGGGGAAGGAAGGCCGACTCTTGTACAAATTTCATAGATTGGGCCTCTAATTGGTTAATAAAATTATATAGGTTTCAGGTGTACTAGACTATAATACATCATCTGTATATTGTATTGTTTACCATCCAAAGTCAAGGCTCCTTCCAGCACCATTTATTGCCCTTTACCTTCTTCTACCTCTTTCATAACCCCCTTTTCTCTGGTAATCATCAGACTATTGTCTGTATCTATAAGTTTTAGGATTTTTTTTTTTCTTGCTTAATCCCTTCACGTTTTTTAGTCAGGCCTTCATCCTCCCTTTCCTCTGACAGTTATCAGTCTGTTCTCTGTATCTATGAGTCTGTTTCTATTTTATGTTGTTCATTAGATTCCATGAGATCATGTGATATTTATCTTTCACTAACTGGCTTATTTCACTTAGCATAATACTTTCCAGGTCCTTCCATACTGTTGTAAAAGATAAGATTTCCTTCATTTTCATTGCTGAGTAGTATTCCATTGTGTAAATGTACCACAGCTTTTTTATCCACTCATCTACTGATAGGCACTTGGGCTGTTTCCAAATCTTGGCTATCCTATATAATAAAAACCTAATATGCAAATTGTCCCCTCTGGTGGTCTTTCAACTGAAAGTTCAACTGCTTGCTATAATATGCACTGACCACCAGGGGGCGGCGCATAATGTGGCAGGCATTGTTCGATGCAGAGCTGGCAGTGGGCAGCAATGGAAGTGCTGTCAGTCCTGATGGGCCCCAACAAGAACAGGACCATGGCAGGATGGAGTAGGTGAGTGGGCAGTGCCAGTCCAAGGCGAGTGTGAGCAGGGGCCTGATCTCCCTGCCAGTAGCCCTGCAGACGGCAACCAGCTGCAGTGGTGGGAGTTGGGTCCACCAACCAACTCCCAGGTTCTGAGGGAGCCGGGCAGGGGGGCCGGCCCCTATTGATCGCCTGCAGATGGAATGGTAGAGCAGGTGAAGGGGGGTGCCAGGCCACAGTGGGGTGCCAGGCAGGGCTGCAGGGCTGCGAGGCTGGGAGCATGAGGTGAGGCCCGATCCCCTCAGGCCATCCCAAGGGACTCCACCTGTGCATGGTTTGTGCACCGGGCTCTAGTTATAAATAACACCACAGTGAACATAGGATGCAGATGGTGCCATCTTTCTATGGATGTTTTGTCTTGGTTGGAATCTCATTTAGTATTGGTTCCATTCCTTTAAGTACATATCTCTTTTCCTGCCTCCTTCCCCTGGCTCCTTTAACTCTCCACAGTACAGAATGAAAGTGCTATTCATATTTCCTTAGGACACTTATAATTACTAGTGTTTCCTGTTACCTTCTTAAAATTTGTCATGTAGATAACCAAAACTTTTTCAATTTCTCAACTGAAAAGATAAATCAGACTGTTTAAACTGATATAACTCAAACTAACAGTGTAAATATTTGGTTTTTATTTTGTCATTTTAGTATTTTTTTTTCAATCCCAAAGCTGTGGATTAGAAATGGATCCTGGACAAAAAAAAACATAAATTATTCCTGTTCTTCCTCCTATTTCCCATTAAAGACTAGAGTGATCCTCCTGTCCTTCCCCTTTCCCCCAGTCCACAGCCCCTTGACCTGCTGCCCAGCTCCCACTCTGCCCTCCATTCCCCAGCCTTAAATGCCTTTGTCTCAGGTGGCATCACAATGCCAACTGCATAGTCCACTCCTTTTTCTACTGTTGGCCTTTGCAGCCTCATTCCCATTAGATGGTGCTCAGTCTGACCACTCGTATCTTCTCTCTTAGCTACATAGCTCAGACTCCAATTGAGCACTGTTCACAGAGTCACAAATCTCCCAAAGCAGGAAGTGGCTGGGAGAATGTTGAAGCTAGTTGGTATTGCCAGTCGCTTTCTAGGCCTGCATTCATCCCAGCAAATCACCTGGCAAGACTGCAAGTACAGTCAAAGCTCACTTCTAGAACATCTCCCATCTGGAATAACTCATTTCTTGACCAAGTTGTTTACAGAAAAAATGGTTATGTTGTGGACAAAAACTTCAGTTTTTGACCTGACCACACTTTCATGCTGATACCTCAGCATGACAAAAGCATCTCTCAGACAACAAACAAAGGAGAGAATGCTTTTGTTGTTGGCAGAAATCTATATTAGCACAATTTTAAAACATAAAGAGGCCATCAAGGGTGCTAATGTTGCCTAGGGTGTGAAAGTGCTCACAAAACAGCAATGACGGGCAAATGACTGGTAGAAAAACTGTTGTTGCTGTGCCTGGTTTGGTTCAATGAATAGAGCGTTGGCCTGTGAACTGAGGGGTCCGGGGTTCAATTCCGGTCAAGGGCATGTGCCTTGGCTGCGGGAACATCACCAGTGGGGGCTGTGTAGGGGGCAGCTGATCAATGTTTCTCCCTCATTGATGTTTCTGATTTTCTATCCCTCTCCCTTCCTCTCTGTAGAAAATCAATAAAATATTTTTTTAAAGAAAAACTGTTGTTGACTGGATAAACCATACATAGTTAGCTGGTAATACATAAAACATTCATTTAAGTCTAGTAGGGTGTGGTTCAATAAATTTAAGAAAATAAGTGTTTATTTATAGATTTTTAAAGTACATTAGACATATACTGTATATGAGAAAGGTTAAAAGAAATCATTTGGGGGTCTGGAACATATTAATTCACTTTACGATGGGATCCATATAGTGCCAAGCTAAGCACAAAAGGAGTGCTTACACTCTCCTGGTAGAATGGGTTTTAAAAATGGTGAAGAAGGGAGATTGGTCTGACTGTGGCGTACAAGACAGATTGAGAGGGGAGATGCAAAGGCAGGTAGACCTTGTAAGAATGTGATTCCACAGAGGGAGGTAACTTGCCAATCAGAATGGAAAGATGGATTTAAGACAGAATGGAGATTAATAGGAGTTGATGACTAACTCCACCTCAGGTGAGAGAGAGAAAAGATATAAAATGGTGAGGTCTAGGTAGGGAGGTAGGGTAGTATATAGAATAGTGGTTAGGAGCTCAGTCTTTAAATACAAACAAAAGAAGATTTGAATCCCACGTGTACTACTTACTAACTGCATGCCTTGGAAAAATGTTTCATCTCTCCAAGCCTATTTTTTTTTTCTAGAAAATAGCAGCATGATGAGCAATAAATAAATGATGCATGTCAAGCACTTATAGTGGTGCCTGGAAGAAAATGCAAGTCATCATTTTCCCTTTGTTCTACTTACCTATCAAAGATTTTCCAGAAGGAAGATGGTGCTCCATTTTCCCACAGCATAATGACCGTTGGCTCTCCAAACAGCCCAAGGCAAAAGAATGTGACAATGTGTCTCGGGTGTTACCATGGTCACAGCTGCTGGTCATGAAGCTTTCTCATGCAGATAAATGAGGCTGGCCAAGCTGACTTATAATAGTCACTGTTGACAAGGAGGAAACCAGGTTCGTGTCTTAGCATGCTTTATTTGCCCTCAGTGGGAAACTAGCAATGCCAAATTGTTTTCTTTTTGGAAACCACAAATGGAAACCTTAAATTCATATCCTTATGTTCAGTAAAAAACAAAACAAATGCAATAATAAAACAATTGTTTGTGGTTGAAGTTGATCAACTTTGTCATTATTATCAAGGATCCTGGAATAAGTTTACGGCATCATATTATACTTCAAGAGTGTAAGTTGATGCCTATATTGGCATTTCTTTGAAGTCCTTTACTCCTCAACCCTCTAGTTAAAGCCCATGCTAATGTTTGTGTCTTAACACCAATTCCACCTCTGGTCTCTCTCTCTCTCTCTCTCTCTCTCTCTCTCTCTCTCTCTCTCTCTCTCTCTCTTTCTCTCTCTCTCTCTCTCTCTCTCTCTCTCTCTCTCTCTCTCACACACACACACACACACACACACACACACACACTCACTCACACGCTACTCTTGAAGTGAAAAATACAGCTCTGTCCTTTTTTTGAAATTCTGCCTCCTGGTTTTGATTAATGAAAAGGGTCAAGACAAAGTTTTGATAAATGGCAGGAGGCAGATTGTGCAGAAACGTGCTATTCTGGCCAAGGAATGGCCTCAATTTGAGAACCTAAGATACGAAGCAGGAAATGAAAAAAGAAAAGAAAACTCTCCCCCAATTGTAAAGTGTATTAATGGTCAATAACCTGCTGGAGATTGTTTCTCTTCAAACATCCAGGAACGGACTGTTGGTGACTTCTTGAGCATTACTTTTTATAAGATACAGAACCAAGGTCCACACAAATTTAGAACACAGTTCTGTATGCAGCAGTCACGGGAGAGGGAGAGCAGAAACAAATTAGGGAAGAATAGCCTAACTGGAATATAGCATGACAGGCCCAGGGAAGTTCATGGTCATTGTCTATAAAAAAACATTTTGTATTTTTTTATCTGCGTTAAGCATTCACATGAAAGCTCTGGTCCAACAAGAGGAGAAAACTGAATTCAGCTTAAGTATCTCATTTGTCATAAAGTGACACTATGTGAGTCATCTTAGTCAAGAGCTTGAAATGAAGAAAAGGTGAAGGACAAGAGAGGAGCAAAATTATTCTTTAAAGAACAATACTAGCTAATAATCAGAAGAAATAATAAAATTTTAAAATTGTCACTTTGCAGCCCCTTATATTGATTCAGGCAAAGATCAACAATAGACAATAAGCCCAACCTGTTGAATATCAACCTATGAACCAGGAGGTCACGGTTTGATTCCTGGTCAGGGCACATGCCCAGGTTGTGGGCTGGATCCCCCATAGAGGGTATGCAGGAAGCAGCTGATCAATGACTCTATACACCATTGATGTGTCTATTTTCTCTCTCCCTCTCCCTCTTCCTAATAGGAATAAAAATATATTTTAAAAAACAATGGGCAATAAGACCATCAGGTGTAAGATTATTGGAGAACATATTATTCACACAAGCTCAAAGTAGCCCTGACATATTGCTTCTCTTGGAGAGATTCAGTGGACATCTCCTTAGAAAAGTGATCAAACTTAGCATGAACCTTGTGGGTCTCCCGATGTGATGTAGAAAGAAGTTCACAGTATCACCAGTGTGGCATTCTTGGCAAAAATGTCCAACTGAGATCTTATCATAAGGAAACAATCAGATAGTTTCAGAATATGGGATATTCCAGGAGACCAATTGGCCTGAATCCCTCAAAAAAATCAGTGTCATAAAGGAAAATAGAGGGTGAGAGGACTGTTCTTAATTAGTGAGAGACCCGGGAGACAAAAGGCACCACTGCACGTGAACCTAGATTGCATCGTGGATCAGAAAATAGAAGAGCTGTGAAAAGACATTTGGAACAGTTGGGGAAATCTGAATATGGATTGTGTATGAGATGATGTTATGGAATTAATATGACTTTTCTTAGGAGTGATATTTAAATGATATTCATGTGGGAGACGGAATTATTTTCATGAGATGTAGGCTGAAATACTTAGAGTGAAGTGCTATGATATAAGCAACTTATTTTCAAATGTTTCTGCCAAAAAAGGAGAGTGGTGTGTGGGGGTGTGTCAGCGGGGTATGAAGGTAGTGAGTAAACAATGAAGCAAATGTGGGAACACATTAATAACTGATGACTGATTGGACAGTATACTATGTGTGTTCAACTTCACTGCGGACTTGAAAGTTTTGCAGTTAGGTAAGAACAACAGGACGGGCTGTGGCAAGTTGCTAAAAGTACCCTGAATGCAAGAAAGGCGAAGAGACAGGAGGCCAGCATCATTTGAATTCCAAATGCTCTGTTTTTTTAAAGCAGTGATTGCTACATTGTTTTCCATTCCTAAAAGTTTCCTAAATTCCTGCATAACAAATAATTGTACAGGAGTTCCAAAAATCCCTCACTATTTCCATATTCTGGGCAAAGTTTTTTGGGTACTAAAACACACACACACACACACACACACACACACACACAACACACACACACACACACACACACACACTAAATCAAATATCCCCTGCCCAATGAGAAAGGACATGATCTTCTAATGGTTGAGTGAGAGTGAGGACTCTCCTGCCAGAAGTGACCAGCAGCCCAGCTCTCTGGCTTCTCCCAAGATAAACTCGGAATGTGGCTGGCACAGAAGGGATCACCCATTGAGTAAGTGGAGATCCTGGAAGCCAACAGCAGAAAACTGGATCTTCTGAAGTTCTTCCTCCAGAACTCAGAACTCACCAGCCGGAGCCTGGTGTAAAGCCATGCAGCTGAAGAGGGTGTAGACAGCTTGGAGGAGGACCCAAACTCATAAAAATGCCTTTAGGATTAAAGGCCCGGTTTTCTGAAGAAGTTCTGAGAGAACCGCTGCTTTGCCAGAAAAGCAACTATGTGGTGATTTAATGATGCTTCTTCTGGTGCACAAAGAAAATGCCAACCAGATGTGCCCGCTGCCAGGAGAGCAGGGAGAGAGGAGGTTGTTTACCGTAATGAAGAGATTGGCCTCGGGAAGGTTGTTTAAAAGGAGGTGGGCATTACCAGGAGACCTAGGTATCCTCTCAAGGTGATCCAAGACGTGGTCACAAATACCTTTAAGACAGTGGCTGGCAAACTGCAGCTCGAGAGCCACATTCGGCTTAGGAGCCGAGGTTTACCGCTCTGTTGACTAATGAGTTTGCCGACTACTGCTTTAAGAGAACATTTCTAACGCCATTGGAAGTGTGGAAAATTTAGTATCCCCCAAATCTCTAGACTATGTTCAACTAACCCAGTAGATTCTTTATGATTCTACTTTCTTTTTTAACTCACCTATCAGAGAAACGAGATTGGCAGGACCTTCAGTAGGGGAGAAGAACACTTCCTCATCATGAGAGTCTCTGTCCACAAGAGGCCTGACACAAGTTTATTCCAAAGTAGTCACTCCACCACAGTGAGCCTGTGCTTGATATGGGAGCCGGGAATTGGGTTGTTGAGGGAGCCTTTCTCTCGTTCATGGAACAAGGAGCCTTGTCCCTTGGCCTGGCTGGACCACTGACTCACTGCAGCTGAGGCAAGCCTCCTCCATCTTCGGGTCCTCAGTGTCTTCACCTGTAACATGAACCCAGACAAGCCCAGCCTTGAGCATACTTCAGCCCTCAACCTGTTTTTGTAAATAGTTTTATTGGACCACAGCCAGGCTGTCATTTACATATTGTCTATGACCACTCCACTGTGTCGGAGTCGTTGTGACAGGGATTGTATGGTCCCCAAAGCCTCCGATATTTGCTCTCTGGCCCTTCACAGGCAATTGGACTAGACAATTCCTTAGGCACTGTTTCCTAAGAAAAGAATCACTTGGGGAGGGAGTTGGGATGGGGGACTTATTACAATACAGACCACCGGGCCCTGCCCCTGGAAATTCTGATGCAGTAGACCTGGAGCTGGGTCCAGCATCTCTGACTTTAAGTGGCCCTCTGTCACCTTCAGGCAAAGGCGTGGTAGGGCCCTTCAAGCTCTAAATTATATCCAGACATTATTGAAGGTTTGTGTCCCGATAGCTTTATCTTTCAAATGATTTTTTTAAAGATTTTTAAAAATATTTTATTGATTTTTTACAGAGCAGAAGGGAGAGGGATAGAAAGTCAGAAACATCGATGAGAGAGACATCGATCAGCTGCCTCTTGCATGCCCCCTACTGGGGATGTGCCCGCAGCCAAGGTACATGCCCTTGACCGGAATCAAACCCGGGACCCTTCAGTCCGCAGTCCGACGCTCTATCCACTGAGCCAAACCGGTCTCGGCTCAAATGATTTTTACTTCGATAAGCACACTTACTTGTTGGGTAAGAAGACAAAGGTGGAAATGAGGACAACAGTTAAAATATGCTTGAGGAAGAGGGGCAGATTCTGTCAAGTAAACGTCTTCCACCCACAATTCCCAAAGTACTCCGTGTCCTGGAAGCTAGTCAGGAGTTGGCACTGTCTCAGGTCTGAAGGTAGCCCCGCCCCTCTGTAATTCCTGTGCTCTCTATAACCTAATCAGAAAGTTCTCTACTTCTTTTTTTGGAAGGGGGCATCCTGGCCTTACACAGCAGGTGACTGTGACAAAGAGGAACCGATGAAAGGCTGGAAGCTGGTTTTGTCAGGAGAAGAGTTTGAAATGAAACGATCCCACAGTCAGAGTGACCGACTTTCCATGAACAGCTGGACAGAGCGGGGCCAAATGTGTCCATTGCATGAAAGCAGAAGATGAATATCATCCCAAGAGCTCAGTAATGATTTATGATGCCAATTACTTTTGTTTGCTTTTTTTTGCTTTGGTTCATCTGTTTTTCTCTTGTTCACCCACATCCAACTTTGTCATTTGTGCCAGGCTTTCTCTATGACAGTCACAGCTTTCCAAAGAACATTCATAAATTACCTCCCCGGCCTTCCTCACCCCCCTCCTTGCCCCTCTGCAAGATTCTCTTTTCTGAACAATTCACCAGGCTCCGTCTTCCCTTGTATTTTTCTATCATGTGCATCTGGGAGCTGACCCTTTCTGAAGATGAGGAGAAGATTCTTACATACGCTGGCATAGGCATTTATTTGGGGTTTGAGGAAGCCGCCTAGGCCAAGAGAAAACAAATCTACAAAGCCTCAGGCCTTGCATTTCAGTGGCCCTTCCTCAGCTAGGAGGTGGCTCCTCCTGTTGGGCTCGCAGCGCCATCTAGAGATCCTAGCGTGCAATGCAGCGTCTTGTGCTGCTGCCAGAGTGGTTGCCCCTGAAAGCAATATCCTGAAAGCAAATCTTTACCTTAGCAATCCTCCTCATCTGAGGTGCACTTCCGGATCCTGACGGCAATGGGAGCCCCACGGCTGCTGAGATTGGGGTTCTTCATCCTTGCAGCACCAGACGCTGCCTCCCCCCAGTTCATGGCTGTCTTTCCATGGGTCTCAGAAAACAAGTGTTCCAAAGTATCACTTTAAAAAAATCATTTCAGACATGCACAATCAGGTAACTTTGAGGCACCTCCTGGTCATTTGGGGTAAAGCAACAAACCAAAACCACAAAAATTAGTTTCTAGCAGAGAATTATGAACCTTGTCAAACCTATTCTGTAAAATATGTTTGCTTTGAGTGTTCAGAGACCAATGAAACAGAAAGACTGGGAATAATAAAGTGAGCAGCAGGAAAATAAAAAAGAAAATGGATAGTGTTATCCCAAAAAAGCAATTCCCATTTTTCTGAAGAATTTTTTAATTTGTTGTTTCCTTTTATGCTTATTTGGAAATAAATTGTGCTCTGAAGAAATATTAAATACAAAGCATCCAGACCAAAAAGCAACAATTTAATTTTATGAACAATAAAATAAAAATTAATTTGAGTGGTTTTGGGGGTGGTGTACTATGAGTCTAACTCAACCAAGGATACATGCTTGGGCCTCAATAAACGAACACAGTTCTACTAAAGATAGGTTACCTTCGCAATCAGTCACCACTCCTAACACACATACACAACACACGCATGCGCGCACACACACACACACACACACGTTCCTAGAACTAGAAAGGGGTTGAGAATGAATCAGATGTAGTAAGTACAGGAAAACAGTGGTCCTGAATTTTCTTTCTGCCATATAAAGAGCCTGGCTATTATCCAAAAATCAGAGATTTTTATTCCTTGACATGGTGACCAATTTAATGCTTCTCACTCTGCTGTTTCAGTCTTTGCACTTATACATATGAAGCGATTCCTCACCATTCCGGGATCAGCTTGATCTCAACTATGATTCATCCCTTCCCTGCTTCCCTGTGGAAGCTCAGAGAGATGAAGGACAGGGCAGGTAAAGTGGCTCCTAGGAGAGTCCTCTCTGAGGGCTAGGGGACTAACAAGAAATGTGAGATCTCAATGGGCCCCTGTGAATCCCAAAGGAGTAGGAGCTCTGTATATCACAAAAAGGGGAGAAATGTAGGGATCTGTTAACACTAATTGTATTCATTTGCTAGGGCTGCCATAAGAAAGTAGCATAGACTTGGGAGAGGGTGGGTGTTAAACAGCAGAAATGTACTTTCTCATTGTTCTGGAGGCTGGAAGTCCAAAACCAAGAGTTAGCAGGTCAGTTTTCTTTTGGCGCCTCTCTCCTGGGCTTGCGATGGCCATTCTAGCTATGTCTTCCCACAATCTCTCTTCTGCATGTTTTCTGTGTCCTAATCTCTTCTAAGGATGCCACTCATTTTAGGTTAGGGCTCACTCACATGACCTCATTTTACATTAATTATTTCTTTAAAGCTCCAGTCTCCAAATTCAGCCATATGCTGAGGTATGGGGGTTAGGGCTTTAACATGTGAAGTGAGGCAGGTGTCACAACTTAGCCAATAACATTTATTATAAATGTTTTAATGAAAGAGAGCCATTGTTTTGTTGTAGGTGAAGGGAATGGCTCTGGGTGGTAGACCCATGGGGTCAGACTGGATATGGGGTCAGCAACCTCAGTACTTGAGTTCTGAAAGAATTCAGAGCCAAGACTCAAACCATAAGAGGACATCTTATCTAATAAAAGAGTAATATGCAAATTTGACCGTACCTTCGCTACACCTGCAAGCCATGCCCACCAGCCAATCAGGAGCAGATTATACAAATAAACCCCAACCAAGATGGCTGCCACTACTGAGAGCAGGAGGAAGGCTTGGGTTTCCCCCGCAACAGAGGAAGCCAAACTTTCCACCTGCTGTTGCCGGCCTAGGCCTCCACTCTAGGCTACAAAGTTTCAATTTTAGACATAAATTTAATCCCAGATCCCAGGGCCTTCATTTGGGTCACTGGAGAGTGTGGCCAGCCTGAAAACCACCATAGGCCCTTAGCCCAGGCTGCCCCACACCCCAAGGGAACCCTCACCCTGATCTAGGACACTCTTCAGGACAAACCAGCTGGCCCCCATCCATGCACCAGGCCTCTATCCTAACTAATAAAAGAGTAATTTGCAGATTGACCATCACTCCAACACACAAGAGGCTGCCCCCCATGTGGTCAAAGATCCTGCCCCCATGTGGACACAAGATGGCCACCACAAGATGGCCAGCAGGGGAGGGCCGTTGGGAGGTTCCAGGCCCTGAAAGGGAGGGCAGTTGTGGGTGATCAGGCCAGGAGGGGAGGGCAGTTGGAAGGAACTAGGCCTGCAAGGGAGGGCAGTTAGGGGTGACGAGGCTGGCAGAGGAGGAAATTTGAGGGCAAAAGGCTGGCAGGGGAGCAGTTAGACATCAATTAGGCTGGCAGGGTAGTGGTTAGGGGATGATCAGGCTGGCAGGCAGAAGTGGTTAAGGGCAATTAGGGAGGGAGGCAGGCAGGCAGGCAAGCAGTTTGGAGCCAGCAGTCCTGGATTGTGAGAAGCATGTCCGACTGCCCTACCAGGATTGGGCCTAAACGAACAGTCAGACATCCGTCGAGAGGTCCCAGATTGGAGAGGGTGCAGGCTGGGCTAAGGGACATCCCCTGCCCTCCGTGCATTAATTTCGTGCACAGGGCCTCTAGTTTATTTATAAAATTACAGAGGTAGAACAAGTAATTTGGACTGAGGAAATGAGTTATGGAGGCAAAGGAAGGGCCTTAGGTATAAGGAAGGTATTGGTAACCTGTCAGGGGAGAGGCAGTGGAGGGAAGGCGGAAGGGGTAGGTAAAGGCACAGGCATGGTCCCAGAGAGAGAATGCACTAGGTCCTCTGTCATAAGGGTTTTAAGAGCTTAGGGGAGGTCCCAGGGGAAGATCTTAATAGAATATTCAGCAGCTTTATAGGTGTTTCCTTTCAGGGTTGTGGTCTCCACTGAATGATTGGTTAGCAGCAGGGCAGGGGTCATTATTCAAAGCACCTGGTCCTGAAGGCAGCTATAGGGTCACTGGTCTGGTTTTACTGTTTTTCTGGGCCTGGAGCTGAAAAGCACCTGAGGCCTAGATGTTATCTCTAGGGAGGAAAGGTCAGAGGGTCCAAACTGTATGACCAGAGATATGCTAGGGGAGGAAAAGTCACCTGGGGGTGAGGTCCCACCCTACCGTTGTCCTTTGCTAGGCACCCAGGGCTTTTCCCCTTGGTGACCTTCTGTATCTGCCCACCACAAGAAAAATTAACTGATTACAAAAAAGTTCTCAGTCTTTTCCCTGAGAATTTTTAGATTCATTTCTCAATCCCTAACTGAAAACATGAACAGCAAATTGAATATTCTTCGAAAGTAGATCTTTTTCAGCTGTTTTACTTAAGAGGTTAGCCCAAAGCTAATTCATGTTAGAAATCAAATATAAACTTTCACAATGATTTAAAAGTGAAATTTACTGCTTATTATTATCCAGCTATCTGTATTTCCACATAGAGGCACATACCTTCATCCAGACACTTCATTTTTTTAAAAAATTATATTGAGTGTGTGTGTGTAAATATTGAAATGAACGTATTTTGCATGCAAGAAGGACATGAATTTGGTGGGCCAAGATTGGAATGATATAGACTGAATGTGTTGAACCTAATCCCCATATGATATTATTAGGAGGTGAGGTCTTTGGCAAATAATTAAGTCATGAGGACAGAGAAATCACTAATGGGTTTAATGCCTCCTCCTCTTTTTTTAAATCTTCACCTAGGATACAACTTTATTGATTTTTAAAGAGAAAGGAAGGGAGAGAGAAACATCAATGTGAGAGAAACATTGATTGCTTGCCTCCTGTACACACCCCCACCCAAGGATCAAACCCAAAACCTAGCTATGTGCCCTGACCAGGAATCAAACCTGCATCCTTTCTGTGTACAGGATGAAACTCCAAACATCTAACCCACCTGGCCAGGGCAGGATTAATGGCCTTTTAAAAAGAGACCCTAGAAAGACCTCTTTCCCTTTCTGCCATGTGAGGATTCAGTAAGAAGCTGGCCATCTATAATTAGGAAACAGGTCCTTACCAGATACTCTATTTATTGGCACCTTGACCTTGGACTTCCCACTCCACAGAACTATGAGAAGCAAATTTTTGTTTTACGTGGGACACTCAATCTATAGCATTCTATTATAATAGCCAGGACAGAATAAGAAGTCACTGTTCTATGTTTTTGCTTAGAAAATATAGCTGTTTTCCATAAGCAATAATCATATTAACATGTAATAAGCTTATTACTGTTACTGTTAGCATACAAATTATAATAAAAAAATTATATTGAGCACTTCCTGTAGGTACTGTATTTGCAATAGAGAGATGAAAGACATAAGCTCCATCAACTGAGCAAAGATAATATCCTGGGGGCTGGAAAAAGAGATAACAATTACTTTACGACAATGGCTGACATGCTATGACATGTCCAGAGTGGAGTGCCTCTAACCGAAGCTGAGTCTGAGGGTCCAGGACAACTCAGGAAGGCTTTCTGGGTAAGATGGTGCCCAGTTGAATCTGGGAGAAGCTTTGACCATAGGTAGAAAGAGAAAGGAGGTAGACAGACCTGTGCCCAGGCACTGGATGAGGGAAGGAGCACCCCCAGTACAGGTCCCTTTTCAGTGAGGAGCACGCTTGTCCCCAGGGGTAATTTCAGGAAGAAACATAGGACATCTTCTGAACCAGCAATTTAAAGCATCCCTTTGCTAGTACAAGAGGTCTTGGCTAGGTGAGAGCTGAGATTCTTTACTGATAGCTGCCTCTTTCTCTCACGCCAGAAGACTACCTTTGTCTCTTTTCTATCTGACACTTCCTGATTGGCCAATGAGAGTTTGGGGAGATGGTAACAAGGGTTTGGATTTGAAGGGGACCCAGGAATCAGTGGGGAAGTATTTGAAAGTCGTTCACAATCAGAGTTTATTACAAGCATGTCTGAAGAGCTGAGACCCTGATGACAGCCATGTTACAAAGGACAATGGAGCCCCTGAGATTATTATTTAAAAAGCCCTGAGCAGTTTCCTCAGTGGTTAGAACATTGGTCCGTGAACGGAAGGGTATGGGCAAGTACTTGAACTGCAGGTCCCATTCAGACCCGTTGTCGGGGCATGTGCAGGAGACAACAGATCAATGTGTCTCTCACATCAATGTTTCTCTCTCCGTTTTCCCCCTTCCTCCTTTCCATTTCTCTAAAAATCAATGGGGGAGAAATTATCCTCACATGAGGATTAAACAAACAAAAAGGCACTGAGTGAGCAGCTCTGGCTGAGCAGGTCAAACTCAGCAGGAGGTATTTAAGCCAAGAGGGCAGAGATTCCAGATAGTGTGGGGCTGTGGGTGCCCCTCCCCTAAAGCCTCTCCCTACACTAGCCACCTGCCCAGGAGAGCCTGCAGGCTCATTTTATAGGACTTAGATATGAACGATGGGAAAGGTATGCTCTCCCAGGAGGCTGTTCCAGGACACAGGGAAACAAGGAGAAGACCTTTCTCCAAGGCCCAGAAAAGAATGGTCAGCAGGACAGAAAAGGGCCAGCAGAGTGAGCCCAGATGGCAGGCCACAGGGCTAGGGAGCTGCCATACACTGAGTAATTCCAGGGACACACCCTTCCTACTGACTCCTGGAGAATAACAAAGGAAGGTTTGCTATTTGGACTCTTCCCCCAGTGGGGCGGTTGATTCAGTGACTTTAGAGATAAACTGAGAGGGAGTCATGGACTTGTGAGAATGGAGCATTAGGGTGCACACGTAACCCCAGGGTTTCCCCAGAACTGCAGGGCAATAAAGCCAGGGAAAGTGGGGACAACCGGTGGGGGAGGGGCAGGGCTTGGCAACCTGAAGTCTGATGTATCTGCAAATGAGTGAGTGACACTTGGGGCCAGAGGATCACATTAAGCACAAGGAGCCATGGCTCTATTTTGCAGTAGAAATGCAAAATTGCACCCGTTTTTGAAATGAAATATAAGGTTTCAAAAATTTCTAGAGCTCTGCATTTGACTTGTATTCTCTACAGGTGAAGTCATAGATTCCATAACAAGTTCAACATACAGTGGAACCTCGCTTCTTGAACTTAATTCGTTCTGGAAGGCTGTTTGAGAAGCGAGTGTTCAAAAAACCGAACTATTTTTTTCCCATTAGAAATAATCTGTTCCAGACCCCCAAATGATTCCGTTTTAACCTTTCTTATATACAGTACATGTCTAATGTCCTGTTAAATGTATAAATAAGCACTTCTTTTAAGTCTATGGAACCACCCCCTAATAGCCTTAAAGGAATCACATTCAGCACTCCTTCCAGGGGTGTCTTTCAGACTAGCATGCAGCATCTTTGTTCACGTCACTTCGTCCCAAATGCTGTCACTGGCTAACTGCTTTTCCTTTACCCAAATCAACAAGTTTTCCTCCCTCTTCAATTGCCTGTGACCAGTGCTTCTTTCACACTTTTAGCAGTGGAAATGTCTGTGAAAAAAGGCTGTCAGGTTGTGGCAGACACTCTGGTATATCTGCCCCAAAGCTGCCTCCTTCCCCTTCCTTCTTATAACACAGCCCACTTCCCACGCAGATGCTGCAATTGGAAAGCTTCCTCCCAATCACAGAAAGGAGAAACCAGAGTGTAGTGGGGAGCACTGGGGATACTGCTTTTCTGCCTGGGGCTCCTAAGGTGTGTGGAACTGTGGCGGCCCCTTTGAAATCTTGAGGCCTCCCTTATTTGGACAAAGGCAGAGTGAAAAGATGAGAGAACATTCCTGAAAGACACCCCCTAGTCACCCATAGGATTCTTATCTTGGGAGACAATCCCCTAGAGTTCACCCAACTTCAGTTTGGAGTTCTGATGCTTCCTATGGATTCACTCTGATCCAAAAGCATTTTACAAAAGTCCTTGCAAGAACTTGGCAATATTAACTCTTTCTTCATCTCGATTTTCCCTGATCACTCAGATCATTTTGAATTTAAATTTAAAAAAACCTAGGTGGTCTAGACAAACTTCCCCAGCTGTGCCCATTACCTCTAGAGACAAGAGAACAAGAAACAGCCAGGGAAAGTTTTGGCCAGTTATTTCCACACATGTCAAACCTGCACACATTAGAAAAGGAAAGATCAAACTAGCCATTTTGCCCGAGTAAAAGAGTTGTAGTCTTTAAAGAGAAAACACACAGACACACACACACACACACACACACAACTTGGCAACTAGTGATTGGTGGTATTCTAAAATGAACACCTCTAAATAAATGAACTTCCAGGAGGTTTTGAGTCCTCACCCATGTGATTATGATGGAAATGTTACTCCAGGTGACAGAATTTGTAAAAAGACTAGTACATTTGTATTCTTCCTCATTCTATTTTCTCGAACATGGAAAATTCAGCGTGGGAGCTGGTGGTGACTTGACTCCTGACACTTCCTCTCCAACCTAGCACCCTAACCCTAACCTTCCACCTCGAAAACTCTACAGCCTGCCTATATCTTAAGTACCACCAATCTCCCCCTATCGCACTCCTGTGGAGAGCGGCCACAGCATTTGGACAGGTTCAAGTCTCGGATTACTGAGAGGGCCCTGTCCTCTCGTGGCAAAGCCACATGCAAGTCCCAGCTTGGAGGGCAAAGCCCTCCCAGCACAATGATAGCCAAAGGCTGTAGTTGTAAGCTTGAACTTATGGTCCGAACCGGTGGTCCCACGTGGCTGAGCGATGGGGGATTGATGGAGATCAGGTGCATGTAAGTAAGATGATTCCAAACTCTGGAGAACGTTGTAATCACACCCTTACTTTGCCTCGTGGAATCTGGCTATAAAATAAAGACTCAGCTTTCAGGATAAGGCATTGTCACTAGCTCTCCATCAGAGAGGTCAGCGTCCCACCCAGATCCAGCTTTTCCCCCCTCTTATCTGTCTTTTCTCAGTCCTTCACCGAGCCCTCAGGCTCACCGAACCTGGCTGAGCTGGCTTGGCACACACCCCCTTGTCAATAACATTGTGTTGTGTTGTTTCAGACTCTTGGTTAAACAAGATTTTATTTTATTTTATTTTATTTTGGTTCTCCTCGTAACCCAGTCTAATTACCATTTAAATCAAAGGTAAATTTGCAATGCAAAAAGAACAATGGCGTCCGGCTGAAATCCTTTAGCCCAAGGATACAATTAGGGAGAACTCAGAGATCACATGGGAAAGGAGCAATGAAAACAAGCTAGCTGCTCCCGCACAGGTTTCATTTTTGCAAATGGCATCTTCCCAGAGGAAAAAGCAGGCTTTCCATCTGGGACACCTCCACCGGGATGTTGGTTCACCTCCAAAATGTTGTACCTTGGTACTGCAAAAGGGCATGAGGGAATGTTGATTCCAGTGCTGCCCAAATGACCATATATTCTTTTGTCAAATCATAGATCTGTGCACATAAAGGAAGCGAACTTTATTAAATGTAAATTTTAAACCTGATTTCAAAATAAAAAAGAAAATATAGTACTTGTGTTAATTTCTCAGGCCCAAACCCAGCTGTTCAGTCAGAGTAATATTTTGCTATCATCAATGTTGCAGAGGTGGTGGAGTTTTATGTGTTGTTTTTTTTACCTCTTCTATTTTGCCTCACAGTGTCTTCCAGGAAATATCACTTCAGATGCTACCAATTTGAATTCACTACGGAATTGTTGTGAAGTTAACATTCTTTATTTGTTGTGTTGTGGGTCCAAAACAAAGGGGTAAGAAAGATCTTAAAATAGCACATGATCTCTTCTTAGCACAATTTATTTTATTTCATCTAGCACACATCTGAACAATTCCTTGGAGTGGCCTAGCTCTAAAGCCATAGGAAAATGACAGCGCCTTTCTGTGTTCCGCTGTGACATGTGGGTGGACTGGATTAGCTCATACCAAGTGCAGGAGGCGCTCCCTCCAAGCACAGTATCTAGGGAAGACCAAAGATCTGCCCACCCACGCCTTCCGGGGATCCTGACTCAGGGGGATGAGAATCAGGTGATGACATCTGACACCTGTTTGCCATCTTAGAATCTCCTATGTGATAGCTCTCCGTGGAAGGGGACCTGTCATTTAGTTCCCTTCTGCACCCTTAGTCTTTAGCACAGGGGAGCTCAGAAGGCATTCAGTGAATCGTGTTACAAATGAAAGAACACATCAATGATTTATCGTTCCACTTATTTATGCATTCATTTGTTGACTCTTGTATATGCCCTGTCCAGGGATTGGACATGTTCAAAACAAGAACTACTCAGCCAGAGCTTTACATTTTTGCTTTTAAATGATGCATATTCTCTTATGAAGCATCCATCTTATATAAAAACTGCTGTTTAAAATTTTAATCCTGCTATTTTGGCTTCTGTAAATGCTTGCTTGCTTAAATAATAAGGAAATAAGGCTACTCCAAAGAGGCCATAAACTTTCCCCAGACAAAGTTATCAGTGCTGGCGCCAGGCCAAGCCTTTGTTGAGGTCTCAAAGTCCCAGCACAGTGGTCGGCAAACTGGGACCCTGTTGACTAATGAGTTTGCTAACCACTGGGATAGGGTCTTAATCACAAGGAACAACAACAGCCTGTAATTATTGGAACCGAGAGTCTAGGTCAGTGTTAGGCAAACTCATTAGTCAACAGAGTGGCAAACTGCTGCTCGTGAGCCACATGTGGCTCGCGAGCCGCAGTTTCTGATCACTGCCCCAGCACATAGGGCTCATTAAGAACTTGCAAAGGGCGTTGAATCCGGTTTGGCTCAGTGGATAGAGCGTCCATGTACCATAGCTGCGGGCACATCCTCAGCAGGGGGTGTGCAAGAGGTAGCTGATCGATGTTTCTGACTTTCTATCCCTCTCTCTTCCTTTCTGTGAAAAATCAATAAAATATATTTTAAAAAAACTTGCAAAGGGGACCAGAAATACCCCATATTTGGGAGACAAAGAAGGTAAAAACATATAAATAGGGAAAGTTCCTCCATGTTGGGGCCCAGAATTTGAGAGACATTTTCCTCTGGGCCGCACATAATAGTAATAATAATAATAATAATAATAAATGTAACTCCATCTCTCTAAGTGTTGCTTGGTTCTTCTCCAGTTTTCTGTAATATTTATATACATCTTTTGGCGTTTGTGTAAACCTAGCCTTCATAAACTACAATGATAGGATTCCCAGGTGAAACCCTATCAACATATCACATTTTGAAACCTATTACCAAAGGACCTTCCTGAAAAGTTAAATGATTTATTCTCCCAGAAATAGGGCTCACGTGTGCGTGTGTGTGTGTGTGTGTGTGTGTGTGTGTGTGTGTGTGTATTTCAGAGAGAAAGGGAGAAGGAGAGAGAGAAAAATATCAATGATGAGAATCATTGATCAGCTGCCTCCTGCACGTCGTCTGGAGATTGAGCCTGCAACCTGGGCATGTGCCCTTGACTGGAATCAAACTTGGGACTCTTCTCTCTGCAGACTGTTGCTCTATCCACTGAGCCCAACCAGCTAGAACATTGCCTGTTCGTTTTTCATGTATTTCCTGGGTCTGGGCAATATGTGTTTTAAATTTTGCCAATTAGTAGAAATAACAAACAAAGCCCCTCGTCCCTTGTGAGGGTTCCTTCTTTGTTTGTACATTGAATGAATAACCTAATAATTTCCATGAGATGGTTAAGAGATTGAATACCGCTTTTGCAGCTCTGGCTTTACTCCCTGAAATGGGTGCACATCTATTTCATAATCTATTTCACCGAGGCCTACTTTTCTGCACTTTTTCCACTGCCATTATTTCGCCACTAGGGGGCAAAGACGCTGCAGAAACATAATCTTAAACCGGGATTCTTCTGAGTGTGACTCCCAGGAGACACTGTTAATACTTGGTAATTAGGCTGGAAACAGGCCTAATCTTGGCCATTAGCATCCCCAGGTCATAATTAACCCAGTATGATCCTCTTGATTTGAGATGTCGTTTGAGATAATAACCAGTGATAACAATGTTTAGGTTTATGATATTTGGGTTATGTTTAGAGTTGTTCTAATAACTACAAAAAATTTCTTAAAAATGGTATTCTAAATTTTCACTTCATTTAGATTAAATATATTGTACATAACATATGGCTCCTGTATCGAGTCCAAATTCATATTTGAGATACTCCAGATATGCCACCTAAGAAACTCAACGTGAAAGCAATCCACTGTGATAAGAAAATGTGGACTTGGGGGTTTTTAACCAGTAACTGAGGCCTTAATTCCTGTATTACTTACAAGATGGCGGCCAGGAAGCAGCCACACCAACAGAGCAGCATTAAGTGGTGTCTTTCTCCATGAAGTTGTCTTGAGTGCATTTCTTCTCACCTCTGGGGGAACAGGGTGCCTCTGTTATCTACCCTGTGTTCAATCATCCTCCCAATAGGCTCTGAGTGGGAAGCGTCTTCTCTGGCCTTTTTCAGAATCTTAGACCATCTCCAAATCCCTATTCCATCTCCATATGGGAGTCCCATCTCCAGGACTCCCATTCCCACTATTTCCCTCTCTCCCCACAAAGCAAACCTCTCAATGAATTAGCCAGCCTTGATGGAGCCCTGACTTCTTAGTTATTACACTCTGACTGCTCTGTCCACATGTAGGCAGAAATGAGGTTTCCCCAAACTCACTAGAACCCTATTAAAAATTTCCACATGGATGGAATGAATACAGTACTGAGCATTTTACAATCTTATTTGTAAAAACACATTGCAACCTCATTAGAATGGGCATAAAATTGGGGAATGGAGAGTAAAGGTGGGGGCAGGGTCCCTTTGTCGATAGTGATGGAACCAGTCCTGCATACCAGGCACTGTTCTAGGAGCTCGGGAGCAAGTGGGAATTCCTCCAAGTCTTTGTCCTCATGTTGCTTACATTCTAGTGTGGAATATGAACAATTAAGAGTTGACCAATACAATGTCAGGGAATAACAGGACAAGGGAAATGATCAAACTCATGAGCAGAAAGGGATGGAGACTGCTACTTTGATTAGGGCAAGACAGATGTGAGCCGGGATCTGAATGAAGAGGAGTGAGCTGTGTGAAGATATAAGGAAGCATATTCTAAGTAGAGGGAATGACAAGGGCCAAAGCAAGTTGAAGGATGAGACCTAAGTTGGCTGGGGGGTGAAGAGAGAGTGAGAAGGAAAATATTGAGGAGGTCACTAGGGGCAAGCCTCTGCAGGACCTCAGGTTGAGAGTGAAGAAGTGGCATGATCTAATTTCTGCCAAAAAGAATGCTTGTGGCTGTGCGGTCTGAAGGAGAAAAAGAAAATTGTTTGGCATAACTCATGATAATGATCTGTGAATGAGGAATATGATTAACTCACTTCTGCACAAGAAAGAAGGAAGGGGGAAAAGGACAAAGAAAAAACAGCATTTATTTCGATGGCCTACTTTTTAGCTCCATGACATCATTGTCCATACTTCACCGATTTTCCCAAATCCTTCATAATCCTGCTCGTCCCCCTATGCCAAATGGTTTCCAGTAAATTTCCTAGCCAGTATGCCGCAGTGGTGCCATGCTACAGCAAAAGTGGTACAATTTGAATTCAGTGCCAAAGACGCCCTGCCAAACTAACTGCTATCTTTCTCCCTTTATGTTGGAACTTAAATGAATTGAAGAAAATACATAAATGTATAAGGAACAAATAGGGCATGATAGTCTCAAGAGACTCAAGAATTGAGAGAGAATGGTTTCTCTAATGTTTGCTAGTTTTTTCCATTATTTTCTGTTGCCCTGGTGGTTTGGGGCTTGTCCCACACAGAGATAAAATTGTGGGGGTCTTCCCTGTGTGACAAAAAAGGGGTGTCAAACAGGGACTCTGGGAGACTGAGGTGAGGGAAACTGGGGTCACTTCCATTTTTTGAGGTCTAAGTATATTTAAAAATAAGGAGATTTAAAAAATATTTGTGTGCTGTAGGATAGAGCACATGAGTATATATTTAAAAATTGCTGGGAACTAAAGCACAAGCTGTGGTAAAAGGACTATAGAAATATGGAACAAAGGAAAATAAGGTAAAACCCCATAGTGTTGAATTTGAATTAGAGGTATCACTAAAAACTCATTATGTAGCTATAATGAACTCTGTCCACTAAAAGGGCTATGAGGCAATAAAAACCCAGTAGTAAAATAATTAGCAAACTAGGCACCCTGACCTTCTCTAAATATAGCTTCCCTATCAAAAGGAATTAGGGATCCTTGAAGTGTGGTTGATTTTAAGTCTGAGACAAAATACAGAGAAGTATGGAATATCTCCTCGTACCAAAATCAGTGAGGCGCTCAAAGACTGATGGAGATGTGTAAAAGGACACAGCTTGGAAAGGAGCCCACTGGCCAAATTTGGGACCACTTGAGCATTAAAAACAATAATAGCTTAAGTGGATACTAACAGAGTTCTTTAGAATTACTGAACAATTAAGGAAGTAGATGGGAGCCAAGTTTCTCACTATTGGGATAGGGAGGAAGCTAAAATAATCCGTGTGGTAATGGGTTAGAGTTGGAAACATCAGCATTAACTCACATTTAGCTTAATGTTAGACACAGATGGTTACATATTGAAGTATCTGTAGATAAGTAACTATGCACAAGTTGGTGTGCACATACATCTGTTCTGACTCAGTTGACAGGGTCTAGAAGTAATGATACCCTAGCACCCAGATCTTGGTTTCTAATCTCATACTCTGAAAAAAGAAAGCAGGTGCACCTTGGAAAAATGATTGACTCTAGGATTAAGGCAGAAAATATACCATATAAGCCAGAAAATAAGACAGTGTTCCAAATAAAACAGCCCTAACAAAAAAAAAAGAAAAAAAAAAAAAGAAAAAAAAAAAACTACCATGATGCAAGTATTTCAAAGGAATCCAAGAGACAACTGAAAGAACTCCCCCAATGGCCAAAGCTGGAACAATTTGAGCAACAAAATAAATAAAGCAGTATTGGATTTTAACCTGAAGTATAAAATAAATATGTGTGAGTCCACATGATATAAATAACTGATTGAGAGCTGTTTAACATATGAACTGAGACACAGTAAAATTCTTAAGAATTTATTTGAACTAAAATTGATTCCAATTAGGCAGCACCAAACCGGAAGTGGTTAAGAGTACTCCAGGAAGTGGTTAAGAGTGCTCCACTCACAGGAGCTCTAGGTGAGACTTTTATAAAGAAAAGGCAGAAGCAAAGTGAGGAAATTATTGATGGGCTTGAGCTGAAAGCCTAGTGGGCTCTTGTCCTTCTGTTTCAACTTCATAATCTTGTGACATTTATAAGCTTTGATTTGGGTTCGCAGGCCACCTGGGCGTTAGACTCTAATGGCCTCCTTGTTTAATTTAACCTTGCATAAATGGGGGGAAAGAGGCAAGTCTCCTAAGCAGAAGAATTCAGAAGAATTTTTGTACTTACCTTTCCCTAATACTGGTGAATCATAATTCCTCATTTGTTGACAATATGTACCTTTGATATGATGTGATAATAATTTGAGCTAATACCATTGTCATTATTAGAAAAATATTCTTATTCTCAGGAGATACGTACTGAGTGTTTTAGGGGTACTGTGCCATGATTTCTGCAAGTTAATTTATGAGTCAGCAAGAAAAAGAATATATGTCTCTCTGTGTGTGTGTTTCCATATATATTTGTATATGGAAATATGGACAGAAATAAAGAAAACTGGCAAAATATTAATGATTGCTGAATTTGGTGAAGGATACATTCACTGCATGATCTTTCACCTCTTTTGGAAAATCTCAATTTTACAAAATAAAAAGATGGGACAAATAAGATCCAAAAACATGAAGTATTTTGAACATACACATTAAACAAATGAATGCTTTAAAAAGGAAATACAATAGAATATAATTATGCTAAAATGAGATTTCAAAATCAAACACTAATTTCAGAATCCATGAAAACAACTGGTCCCGGGTGCCCAAAAGGCTCCATGATCTGCTAACAGACACAGGCTCGAAGTTATAAGACGGCCACATAAGAAACGTCCTGTAGAGAATTTTTGTAAGAGTTAATATTTGAACCAAACTGACAACATATGCCAGGGAGCAAGATCCGTTCCTGAAAATGAAAGTTTGATGCTGCTTTTATGCATTGGAAATTAAGGAGAGACTACAAGGAAGGAAATATAGAGGTAGGAATTAGATTATAGGATAATTAAGATTCTGTGCTCTCTTGAGGGTGGTTACTGATTTATTTTCAAAGGTGTGTTAACCTGGATGCACAGAAACAATAGACAGGGCTTGCTTAAACCAAAGATAAGTATTTTACTGGAGAAAAAAATTATAAGACAAGGGTGTGACTACCCACCATGATCTTCCCACTTAGGAATTTATGATCAGATCACCACGTGAGGTTACTTTACACAGAACCTCTTTTTCCTTCTCCACCATGTGATTATTTGGGTGGCAGTTCTTTGGAGAAAATATCAAGGATTCAAATTTGAAGCCTGACCCCCTTTCTCTCTCAGCCTTGACCTAGATTCTGAGCCACTGTTTACATAGAAATATCTCTCCCACCCCCACCCCATACCATGGAGCAATTCTCCACTGGGGGCTGGGAAATTCCCTCTCAAGGCATTGAACTCCTGCTCAAATGCACAAACATCCCTTTTATGGTTTCTCCTTAATCCTTTCCCTTCCCCACTGCTTAGTTTACAAAATTATCACTTTGAAAGACACAGCAGGAAAGAGTATGGGCTGGTAACATGTGTCCAGTGGACACAGGAAACAGAAAACCAAACCTAGCTGGCTCCTGGGGATTGGGGCCTCAGAGGCAGAGTAGGATAGAGCAGCTGGGTGCTCAGGTCCCCAGTGGGGCCATCTGAAATCCAAGGTGGAGCAGTGACCAGAATAAGAGGGGGAACCCTAAGGCAAAGTGAGAAGGGGCTCCCTGACTTCATTATCTGACTTTATTCCAGGTGCATTTTGGGAAGGAATGAAACTGGAAAGGGGCAGGGAGGCCCAGTTTAGTACTTAGAGAGGCAGAATTTCCTTCTTCCTTTTGCTCTCTCATCTGATGGGCTCTGTGGCCGGCTAACTCACTTCCTAGTGCACTCATTGGGTAACTGCCTGTGCAGAACTTTGTCTCAACTCACTCCCCACCTGCTCACAGTCTTAGTAAATTCACAAGAAGGCAAAAAAGGGTTATACTGTTAGAAGAGAAACCATTGAATCCATCCCACTGAGGCCCAAGCTAGTTGTCTTCAAATAGAAAGTAAATCTCACCCTGACCGACGTGTTCAATAGTTAGAGCATGGGCCCTCAGACCTAAGGGCATGTACCTAAGTTGTAGATTTGATCCTCAGCCCCAGTTGGGCACGTGAGGGAGGCAACGAATTTATGTGTTCCTCTCTCCCTCGGTCCCTTCCACTCTCTCTCAAAAACTAATGGAAAAAAATATCCTCCAGTGAGGATTAACAAAACAAAATCAAAAAGAGGAAACCTCAAATGCTGGAAGGAGGTGGGGATGGGGTGGAAAGGAATATTAAATTCTAGTTTAAACAGTTTCTTTGTTTAGCTGGATGGTCCATTACATATATCCATTGTGCTAATACCTATATTTTTGGTTTACTTAACATATATACATGCCTAAGAGACCGACTAACCGAAATACTGGTTGACCAGTTGCTATTATGTGCACTGATCACTGGGGGCAGACACTCAATGCAGGAGCTGCCCCTCTGGTGGTCAGTGCATTCCCACAGCCAACCTCCTGCAGCCAGCCAAACTCCCCTAGTTCTTCTCCCCAGCAGCCAGCCAACCTCCCACAGTACCTCCCCCCAAGAAGCTCCCCCCAATCAGCTCTAATTACCAGCCAGGCCGAGGGACTCCCACCGATGCATGAATTTGTTCACTGAGCCTCTAGCTTCATAATAAGGTGTATTTTAAGTAGCAGGAAGGGCTGCGTCTGCGAGAGGATCAACATGCCTTTGGCTAGAGATTTACTACATCTGTCCTTGGAAGAGGAAAAGAAAAAACATGAAAAGAAATGGCTAGTTCAAAGTCCAAATTCTTATTTTATGGATGTAAAATGTCCAGTTTCCTACAAGATCACCATGGTTTTCAGCCATGCTCAGACAGTGGTTTTTTTGTGTAGGTTGTTCAACAGTGCTGTGCCAACTGACAGGAGGAAAGGCTAGACTCACTGCAGGGTGTTCATTTAGAAGAAAGCAACATTAATGATCCACACAGCTTCCTGAATTTCACAAAAAGCCTTATCAGTTTAGTAATTCTAGTTAATTTACCAGGATAATGTAATTACATTTAATTTTGTAAATATATAACAGTGATCTTCTATTTTGGTGTCAATTTTTCAATAAAGTTTTTTTTAATCTTTATTGTTCAGTTTATTAATTACATTGTTCTCACTTTTTTCCCTCCAGTAGCTCCCCTCCACTCAGTATCCATCCTACCCTCTGCCCTCACCTCCCCACCACTGTCCTCTCCCATAGTTGCATGATTTTTGTCCAGTCTCTTGCTGCACCTCCCACACCCCTTTTCTCCCCAAGAATTGTCGGTCCATTCCCTCTCTATGTCCATGATTCTGTTCTATTCCCCAGTTTATCCTGTTCATCGGATTATTATTAATTCACTTGATTTTTAGATTCATTTGTTGATAGATGTGTATTTGCTGTTCATAATTTATATGTTTACCTTTTTTTTCTTCCTCTTAAAGAATATCTTTGAGCATTTCATATAATATTAGTTTGGCGGTGATGAACTCCTTTAGCTTTTTCTTATGTGTGAAGCACTTTATCTGACCTTAAATTCTGAATGATAGCTTTGCTGGATAGAGTAATCTTGGTTGTAGATTCTTGGTATTCATCACTTTGAATATTTCTTGCCACTCCCGTCTGGCCTGCATCGTTTCTGTTGAGAAATCTGCTGACAATCGTATGGGTGCTCCCTTATAGGTAACTAACTGTTTTTCTCTTGCTGCTTTTAATATTCTCTCTTTATCTTTTGCTCTTGGCATTTTAATTATGATGTGTCTTGGTGTGGTCCTCTTTAGATTCCTATATTTTGGGGTTTGGTGCGCCTCTTGGACTCCTAAGTCAATTTCTTTCACCAGGTGGGGGAAGTTTTCGGTCACTATTTCTTCAAGTAGGTTTTCATTATCTTGCTCTCTCTCTTTTTCTGGCACCTCTATAATTCTGATGTTGGTATGCTTGAGGTTGTCCCATAGGCCACTTACACTTCTTCAATTATGTGGATTCTTTTTGCTTCTTGCTTTTCTGGCTGAGTAGATTTTGCTTCTTTGTATTTCAAATTTTTGACTTGGTTCTTGTGGTCGTTTGGACTGCTTTTAGGTCTTTGTATAATATTTTTTGTTTCAGTCAGTGTATGCTTAATTTCTAGTTGGTCCTTTTTCATATCCACATAGGTGTTGTTCATTTCCTCGTAAGTCTTGTTTATTTCCTTGTAGTTCTCATTAAGTTCATCGGCCTTTTCTAGGAGCCTCTTGAAAAACCTTATTACTGTGGTTTTGAACTCTATGTCTAGTCGTCTTTTTTCCTCCATTTCTTTCCCATCTGATTTCTTTCCATTTCTCTGCATTGTGGCTGCTTTTCTGAGTTGGTTGATTAGCTTTGTGTGGTAGATGTCCTCTAAGGGACAGTGGCTCAGCCTCCCCAGTTACCTGAGGTGGATGCTATTACAGCAATTCTTTATGGATCTGTAAAGATGAGCTGTGTTCAGGTTGGATGGGCGGAGTCTCCAGGCTGAGCATGCAGCATCAGCTAGACCCTATGCCCTATTCGCCACCCGGGTCTCTATGTTGGGTGGTAATGGCTGCAGGCACCTCCAAGAGAAAGCCGTCGCTGGTCTCCACCCGTTGCCAAACAACTCTGCCTCTCCTCAAATGAGTCTGCACACCCAAAGTCTCGCCCAGGGTTGCAAAACAAAGCAGTCCGGTGGTCTCCCGAACGAGGGAGCAAGTTTACACGCAAACTGCAGTTCCAAGTTACATGCACTCTCCTCAAACTCTCAGACTTCAGCTGCGCCTGGGTTTTAGCTTTCCTTTCCCAGACCTAGGACCTCATGTGAAAGTGGGTAATCAGTGCAGTGGGGTTCCTCCACCCTCCCCGTTGAAGCAAACCAACTGGGTTTTTTTTTATCTTTATTGTTCAGTATATTAATTACATTGTTCCCTTTTTTTTCCCCCTATAGTTCCCCTCCACCTGGTAACCATTCCACCCTCCGCCCTCACCCTCCTCCACTGTCCTCTCCCATAGTTGCATGATTTTTGTCCAGTCTCTTGCTGCACTACCCACACCCCCTTTCTCCCCAAGAGATGTCAGTCCATTCCCTCTCTATGTCTGTGATTCTGTTACATTCACCAGTTTATCCTGTTCATCAGCCTATTAATTCACTTGATTTTTAGATTCATTTGTTGATAGATGTGTATTTGTTGTTCCTAATTTACACTTTTATCTTTTTCTTCTTCCTCTTCTTAAAGAATATCTTTCAGCATTTCATACAATATTGGTTTGGTGGTGATGAACTCCTTAAGCTTTTTCTTATCTACGAAGCACTTCATCTGACCTTCAATTCTGCATGATAGCTTTGCTGGATAGAGTAATCTTGGTTGTAGATTCTTCCTGTTCATCACTTTGAATATTTCTTGCCACTCCCGTCTGGCCTGCATCGTTTCTGTTGAGAAATCTGCTGACAATCGTATGGATTCTCCCTTATAAGTAACCAACTGTTTCTCTCTTGCTGTTTTTAATATTCTCTCTTTGTCTTTTGCTCTTGGCATTTTAATTATGATGTGCCTCGGTGTGGTCCTCTTAGGGTTCCTATATATTGGGGTTCGGTGCGCTTCTTGGACTCCTAAGTCAATTTCTTTCACCAGGTGTGGGAAGTTTTCAGTCACTATTTCTTCAAATAGGTTTTGATTGTCTTGGCCTCTCTCTTTTTCTGGCACCCCTATAATTCTGATGTTGGTATGCTTGAGGTTGTCCCAGAGGCCCCTTACACTAGCTTCAAATTTTTGGATTTTTTTGGTTTCTTGCTTTTTCAGCTGAGTGGATTTTCCCTCTTTGTATTTCAAATCTTTAACTTGGTTCTTGGGGTGCTCCAGAGCACTTTTAGGTCTTTGTATAATATTTTTTATTTCAGTCAGTGCATGCTTAATTTCTGGTTGGTCCTTTTTCATATCCTTGAGAGACTCCTTTATATCCTTGAGAGTCTCCTTCATTTCCACGTTGGTCTTGATCATTTCCTTGCAGGTCTCGTTCATTTCCTTGTAGGACTCATTGATTTCCTTGTCAGTCTCGCTTATTTCCTTATAGGCCTCGACCTTTTGTTGGAGCCTCTTGAAAAACCCTATAACCGTGGTTTTGAATTCCATGTCCAGTCGTTTTTTTCCCTCCATTTCTTTCACATCTGATTTCTTTCCATGTCTCTGCATGGTGGCTGCTTCCCTGAGTTGGTCAATTAGCTTTGTGTGGTAGATGTCCTACTAGGAACAGTGGCGAAGCCTCCCCAGTTACCTGAGGTGGATATGGGTTGCACAGTCTTGCTGAAGTTAAGCTCAGGTTAATCGCTGTTAGCACTTGGAGGGGTTGACCTCCAGGCCAATTGTCTGTGAAGCTCAGCTGTGCTCAGGTTGGATGGGCGGAGTCTTCGGGCCAAGCAGACAGTGTTAGCTCTGCCCTGTGCAGCCCCAGGGACCCTGCGCCAGGGACAATGGCTGCCAGCACCTCTGAGAGAGAGCCGCTGCCGAGTTCCACCGGCTGCTGGAGAATTCAGACTCTCCCCAAATGACTCTGCACACCCAATGTCTCACCCAGGGTGGTAAAACAAAGCAGACTGATGGTTTTCCGAATGAGAGACAAGTCGCAGAGCGCTCTCTACGCAGTCACACAGCTGAGCTGTTCGTGCAAACTGCCTTCTCCACAAGCTGGGCGACCCTGCAGCGCCCGAGCTTCGGCGTGTCCTCCCACTGTCCAGTTTTCACCCCGTATGATAGTGGGTTCCCTGGACTTCCCCCAAAGCTGGAGAATCAGTCCAGTGGGACATCTTTGTCTCCCCGTTCGAGAAAACTGGCCGGTTTTCAGCTGCCCGCCCTCTTCGCTGGCACGCGCTCCAAACCTCTCTCTACTTGAATCTTTCAACACTGTCCGCTGCTCCTTTGAGTCACCATGTCTTATCTTCACTTTTATTTGTGGAATTTTCACTCAGTGAGCTTTCTGGTGATTCTGGAAGGTGTTTGTTCTTTCGTTAAGTTGCAGTATTAAAATTTTTGAGTATGACGGCAAGATAGGTGTTTTACCTATGCCGCCATCTTGGTTCTCTCTCCCAACTGGGTTTTTTGTTGCCTGCCCCTTACCACCCATGTGGCAAGGCTCTAAACCTCTCTCCAGGCGTATCTTCAAGGCTGCGCACCACTGCTCATCTGAGTCATCTTTACTTTTATCTGTGGAATTTTTCACTTAGGCAGCTTTCTGGTGATTCTGGATGATGCTCGTTCTGCTGTTAAGTTGTAGTTTTGGACTTGTTGTATGGGGCAGCAAAATAGGTGTTTACCTATGCTGCCATCTTGGTTCCTCTCTCTCAATAAAGTTTTGATTGGGGGGGGGGGGGTTATGTTTTTAGTAGACCTCAGAACAAACTGCTTATTTAGTTCAAGTCCAGCAGCATATTGCCATGGAAGAACCCTATCTTAGAAGTTCATTAGATCTAGAATCTGAAATCTTATCAGCTGCTAAGTATTCCAGCAATTTTGTGCAAAAACTCTATCCTCTGTGCTTCTGCATTCCTATCTTAATGGGGAGAAGCTACCTGTTCTGTTTACCTTAAATTCAAGCTGTTATGAGTGACATTTGGGGTCTAGACCAGCGGTCGCAACTGGTGGTCCACAGATCACTGATAGTCCGTGAGGTCCAAAAGATTGGTGACTGCTGGTCTAAACTATTCACAATGTTAAATTTATAATTGCTGGATTTTTTTTGTGTGTGTGGGGGTGGCTATTAGCATGAGTGCTTTTGTAGGCATAAATGATGGAGAGGAAAGAGAACCTGATTCCAGAACCATAAACTAAGTTAGCAGGCTTTCTACTCATCACAAGACCTGTGTTCTTCTCCTTATTTCTGTTCTCAAACTCTCTAAGTCTTTCTGCAAAATAGCAGCATTGGGGAAGGGGGTGTAATAAAATAGTCCTTATCTCACTGTTTTGTGTATGTTGGGGAAGGTAATCAAATTATTTTCTCTCTAAGCATGTAGGTTAAAAGCCAAACACTTTTAAGTTCTCTTATCTTTCCCTAAAGCATTTTTAGCTTCAGAAGTGTGTGCGTTTCCTGGAACTAATATCATATTGTATGTAAACTATCTTTGTAAAATAATTTTTTAAAAAAATGTATGTGTTTGAGGAATGACTATAAATGCACACAAATTTATTTTAAAATGCATTGTGATTCCTAGCCAGGTTAGTTCACTTTAAAACAGCCACTTTGAAAGCTATTCTTCCTGCCTATGATTTTTGCTTTGCTTAAAACATGTATGAACCTCTTCTGGGGTTGCTTTCAGAACTGATTTACAAACCACACAAGAAACTCCATCCCATGAGTCCAGATGGGGTTTTAAACCCAAAGGTGTTACTCAGATGGATCATGTACGTGACTGAAAGAATTATATTTTAAGTTGTTTCTGGAAAGCAAGGCCTGAAATAAAGAGAAAAGATTTGACACCCTGGCAGATATTCAAAGAATCAACCCTGGGTCCTGAAAAGTTTCCAGAACTTTTTTGGCAATAAAAGTATTGAACAAACCCATGAAGACAACCTGAAAGCAACTACTCTTATCTGGATGTAAAAGTTTTGGTCTAGCTTCTTCTAACATTGAGTCTTTAAACTCTGTACTTATTAAGAAAAATTTTTGGTAGTACAATCTAATGAGAGTTTATATAGCTCATAGGTTGAACCAGTGACAAAATGATACTGGAATTTGCTCTTGGGCAAATAAACTCTCAAATTAATCAGACTGGTGGACAATGAGAAAGAAAATGAAAACTTGGGTGATTAGGCAAAGATGTTACATTTTTAGTATAAGAAATTAATTCTGGTCTGGACTTTTAATTAGGTAATGGATGGTTTTGGGACCTAAGTCTCTTACTGAATGGTTCAGATTTGTATTTTCTTTTTGTCAAAATTGCATCTTGTCCATTTCCATTATTTATTTCAGATCCGACACTGTTGAGTAGTTGAAATACCTCAACATAAGTTGAGGATCTTTTTTTCATTAAGTTTTAACTGGAAAAATCATCGTTACTGTGATTAACCTAAGTGCCAATCATAATTCTATTTACTTCTAAAAATAACAGTTTTAAATTTTTTTGTTATAACCAAATTATTAATTATTTGGGGGGCTTAGCAGTAGACATTCTAAACAATTATTTGCATTTACCTTTGAAACAATTTGAGTGTATTTAAATGGAATTTCTATGGAAAAGCTAATAAATTGAAGAGGAATTGAATAGTAATAACTGGCAATAAAAAAAAGAAATTAGTTCAAAGAAACGAGAAAATATTGTCTCCAAACTACCTTCCATAAAGTGGAATTAAAAACTACAATAATAACAGACCAAGCAACCAGAAAATCTTCATAAAAAGCCTAAGGCCCGCTCGACGTGGCTCAGTGGTTGAGTGTTGACCTGTGAACAAGCAGGTCATGGTCCAGTTTCCAGTCAGGGCACATGCCCAGGTGTGGGCTTGATCCCCCAGTGTGGGCGTAGGAGAGGCAGCCCATCAATGATTCTCTCTCATCATTGATGTTTCTCTTTCTCTCTCTCCCTCTCTCTTAATCTCTAAAATCAATTTTTTTAGAAAGCCTAAGTGCTTGCAGCTATTAATACAAGGCTGTTTCACAGTGTTGAGTGAGAAATCTATTCAGATTTAACAGTCTACAACCTCAGCCCACCAACTCTTGGCACCAGGCAGGGTTGGACGATCTAGCCTGACCTCCAGTGCTGCCTGGAGAAACTTTCACCCAGGATAAAGTCTGACTCTGAGGTCGGCTTGTTAAAGTATAACATAAAACTTTCTTCTGGAAGCCTGGCTAAGTCAACCAGATAATAAAAGACAGATTTATAAGCCTAGAGTCTGTTGGCACCTCAGTAATTCAGAGTTGAATAGCTTGGATTGGCTCCCAGATGTTTTATTGGTCTGAGGTATCCTTAGTGGACCAATCAAAAATGATGAAAAGGCAGGAGGAGGGCTGTTGTCCTGTGCCCCCTGACCACCTGGACTGCCAGCTTTCAAAACTGGTTACAGGGCATAATTTCACTTCCCTCCTTCCCTCTTTCTCCTGCCGCCCTCTTTCCCTTCTTCCCTCCTGTCTCCCTCCCTCTCCCCTCCCACCCTTCCTTCCATCCTTGCTTCCTTCTCAGTGGGATATTAGGCCTGGCTCTAAAAACTGCATTTGTGTCCCAGGTCCAAAGTTGAGTTTCTGTCTGATCCCCAAGATGTGGTCACTTCTTTTTCTTCAGTCCTGACTATTCTCTCTACCTTTCTCTCTGTCTTGGATGTCTGACCAGTAATCAGCCTCTGCATTTCTTTTGTTTTGATCTTGCCAGTCCCCATTCTAAGACTGGCAGTACTGTTTCTGACACCTGGATGGTGGCCCTACCACCTGCAAAGGCTCCAGAAGTTGCCCACCTGCTCTCTTGGCCTCCTGACTACTGGCTATTCATCTGTGGCTATCATTGTCCTCCACTGAGCTATGCACCTATCCCTGGGCTGGACTTGGAGATGTACAGTACCATATCTCTCTATCTCTTGTACTGACAGTGGGCCTCAGTGGTCATAACAAGAAATGGACAAACGTTCCAGGATTCCTAGGTGGTAAGCTCCTCCATTCCAGGACCTGAGTCTTGCTTAGCATTCTATGCCCAGGGCCTACGTGTTGGCCTGGCCCAAAATAGATGCTCTAAATCTTGGTTCAAGGATGGGTGACTACTATAATTATTGTGTCCTCCCTGGGGCCAAGCTGGCTCTTTCATGCAGAGGTTTCCACTGGGTCTCATTGATCGGCTTAAGTAGCCACACGTAGCCGTACTTCTAGGTATTAACAATTAAATCATCCAGTTGACAGGAATGAACATGCTTACAGGCAGTCATTCATTTAACAAATATTTACTGAGTGTTTAACAGTGCCTCAGGTTGTATTAGGTATAATCTATATAAAAGTGAGATTTTATGACTCTGATAGAAGAACTTAGTGTCTGGAGAAGTACATGTTAAACCTTAACATGCTCATGAATCACCCTGGAGTTTTGAAAAAAATCAGAATCTGTTCTATGGGTCCTCAAAGTCTGAACCCAGGACCAGTAGCTCTGGGGAGAGCATATCAGAAATGCCAATTCTCAGGCCCAGTCTCAGAACTGCTGGGTTAGACTTTTTGGATGTGGGATTCAGTGAGTGAGCCATCCAGGTGATTCTGATGTATATAAAATCTGGGAACCAGCCCAGCCAGCATGGCTCAGTGGTTTAGCGTTGACCTATGAACCAGGAGGTCACAGTTCTATTCTCAGTCAGAGTACATGCCCAGGTTGCAGGCTCAATCCCCAGTAGTGGGCATGCAGAAGGCAGCCAATCAATGATTCTCATTATTGTTGTTTCTCTCTCCCCCTCTCCCTTCCTCTCTGAAACCAATAAAAATGTAATAATGAAAAAATACACTTAAAAAATAAAAAAAAAGATGGCAGCATAGGTAAACACCTATACTGCTGCCCCACACAACAATTTCAAAATTACAACTGAAAGAAAAAATGGACATCATCCAGAACCACTGGAAAGCTGGCCGAGTGGAAATTCTACAAATAGAAGGAAAGATAAAAGGACACTGAGACTCAGAGGAGCTGCAGAGGGCAGAGTTGTGGAGACAGAAGTGCGGAGACATGCGTGAGCAAAAGGAATGGGGGCTGAATACCCGACTGGTTTTCTCAAACAGGGAGGGAGACAAAGTCTCCCCACTGCACTGATCCCCAGGTTCAGGTGAGTCTCAGGGAACCCAGACTCATATGGGGTGAAACTGGACTGTCAGGAGGAAGCACACTGAACCTCGGGAGCTGCAGAGGTACAGGAGCTCATGCAGAGGGCACGTGGCTGGCTCTCTTGTTCAGGAGGAAAAACCAAAAAAACAAACAAACAAAAACCATCGGACTGCATTGTTTTCCAGTTCCAGGTGAGACTTTGGGTATCCAGACTCACTTGGGGAGAAACTGAACTGTCTGGTGGGAAAAACTCGAGGGCAGCTTTCTCTCAGAGGTGAGTGCAGCCATTGCTGTGGGACATGGAGACCCAGGTGCCACTTAGGGTGGGGCTGGCGGGAAACCAAGGCTGACTGCTCAGCCCTGAGACTCTGCTGTACCCCACCTGACCATGAGTAAAGTACAGCCCCTGCTCACCCACCTCCTCTCATTTCTCAGTTGCTGTATGTCCAACATCTTGCATCTCCAGCACAGAGGGTCTCCCAGCATAGACACAGCTGATTAATTGGCCTGGATATCAACTCCTCTCAGTGATACCAACAACAATTTAGGCTTAACTACAACAAGACTGTGCAGCCCATAAAGGGGTGCACCAAGAGTATCCACCTCAGGTAACTGGGGAGGCTGAGCCACTGTCCCCTAGAGGACACATACCGCACAAAGCTACTCAACCAACTCAGGGAAGCAGCCAAAATGCAAAGACAAGGAAATAAATCACATTTGAAAGAAATGGAGGAAAAAAAAACCCGACTGGACATAGAGTTCAAAACCACAGTTATAAGGTTTTTCAAGAGATTCCTAGAAAAGGCTGATAAATTTAACAAGACCCTCAAGGATATGGAAAAGGACCAACTAGACATTAAGCATACACTGACTGAAATAAAAAATATTATACAGAGACCTAAAAACAGACTAGAGGACTGTAAGAATCAAGTAAAAGATTTGAAATACAAAGAAGCAAAAATCACTCAGCCAGAAAAGCAAAAAGCAAAAAGAATCCAAAAAGTTGAAGATAGTGTAAGGAACCTCTGGGACAACCTCAAGCATACCAACATCTGAATTATGGGGGCGCCAGAAAAAGAGAGAGAACAAGATACTGAAAACCTATTTGAAGAAATAATGACCAACAACTTCCCCCACCTGGTGAAAGAAATAGACTTACAAGTGCAGGAAGCGCATAGGACTCAAAACAAAAGGAATCCAAAGAAGATCACACCAAGACACATCATAATTAAAATGCCAACTGCAAAAGACAAAGAGAGAATATTAAAAGCGGCAAAAGAAAGACAGTTAGTTACTTACAAGGGAGCACTTATATGATTGTCAGCTGATTTCTCAAAAGAAACTATGGAGGCCAGACAGGGATGGCAAGAAATATTCAAAGTGATAAATAACAAGAATCTATAACCAAAAATTACTCTACCCAGCAAAGCTATCATTCAGAATTGAGGGTCAGATAAAGTGCTTCACAGATGAAAAAAAGAAAAAAACCTAAAAGAGTTCATCACCACCAAACCAGTATTATATGAAATGCTGAAAGGTATTCTTTAAGAAGAGGAAGAAAAAGAAAAAGGTAAAGATAAAAATTATAAACAACAAATACATATCTATCAACAAGTGAATCTAAAAATTAAGTGAATTAAAAATCTGATGAACAGAATAAACTGGTGAATATAATAGAATCAGGGGCATAGAAAGGGAATGGACTGACAATTCTTGGGGGGAAAGGGGTGTGGGAGGTGCAGGAAGAGATTGGACAAAAATTGTATACCTATGGATGAAGACGGGGGGGGGGGGGGGGGCGGGGGAGGTAAGGGCAGAGGGTGGGATGGGTAGCGGATGGAGGGAAGATATGAGGGGGGGAGGGAGAAGAACATTGTAATAATCCGAACAATAAATATTTATTAAAAAACATGCAAACAAAAAAAAGTAAAAAGAAATCCTAAATATGTGGCTAGCTAGCTATAGTTTGCCAAATCCTGATATATGTCATTATTTTGGATTCTAGCCTCAAAATAGGAGAGACACAAAAATGCCTACATGAATTAGGCATGGGGAGTGCTCTGTTGTATCCATTTCTCTATCTTTTTCCAGATTTTTTATTTCCAACTGTTTATCACACTTCATGGAGACCCATCTGTGGCCCGGCCACAGAAATGAAGCTGGAGTTGCTAAGCACAAGAGAAGAAAGTTAAACAACCTCATCTCCCCCTGAAGGTTCTTGATTCATATAATTTCAGGTGTCTCTCAAAAGATTTTGCTATTGAAAAAAAAAGAGAAGAAGAAGATAGAAGGAAAAGCAATAGCTGATTCTGGAGACTGAAGACTCTGGGATATTAGGTGTCTGAGTAGCAGCAAAGTTAAATGACTTGCATGTGAGGCCTACACCATGGGTTGAATTATGTCCCCTCAGAAATTTAAATGGTGGGACCTCAGAACGTGACCTTAGATGGAAATAGTGTCTTTATTGATGATGGAGTTAAGACAAGGTCACTAGGGTGGGCTCTAATTTAATATGACTGGTGTCTTTATAAAAGGAAGTAATTTGGGGGAGGGAGGGGGAGGGGGAGAGAGAGAGAGAGAGAGAGAGAGAGAGAGAGAGAGAGAGAGAGAGAGAGTTGCACACAGGTAGAATGGCAAGTGAAGAAGGAGGCAGACATTGGGTGATACTTCTAGAATCCAAGAATGACAAAAATTGCCAGCAAACAAACCAAGAGCTACAGGAGAGGCAGGGGCTAGTTTCTCCTTCACAGCACTCAGAAGAAGATTGAAGATTTACAGCCTCCAGAACTTGAGACAATAAACTTTTGTTCTTTTAAGCCACTCAGTTGATGGTCCTTTGTTACGGCAGCCCTTGCAAGTTAGTATAGCCCAGTCCCAACTGTAAGCCCTGGGCAGAGTCACTTCCTTTGTGCCCCTATTGCCTATCTCATCTCTGGCCTGAGATGGCTATGAAAAATAAAAATAAGTATTGGTTAAGCATATGTCATTTGAGGCCTTGGGATAAGGATTATAAAGGTATTTTAATAAGTATAACATTGCAGAGCATGAGATATAATATCTCTCTCAACTGATCCACAGCAAAGAACTGGATGGAAAGTGTAGTTGGGTTAAGAGTTAGCAGCAAGTTCTAGCATATTCTTTACAGTGCAAGAATTTTCACAGTTCTCGCTGTAATAATAATATTCAGGGGCTACCGAGCAAGCGCATACTATGTACTAAATGCTTTATGTTCATTATCTCATTTACTACATAGATGAGGCAGGGACTACCATTGTTCTGACTTTTGAGAGAAAGGAAATTAGGAATGAGCAACCTTACCCCAAGTTGCAGGGCTGCACCATGGTTGAGCCACAATCTTAACCCTGGCTCCTGAGACCACCCTAGTAACCCTGGCTCCTGAGACCATCCTAGTAACTGCCGCAGCACCCCACCTGACCATGAGTAAAGTACACCCCCCGCTCACCGGTCTCCCCTCATTTCTCAGTTGCTGTATGTCCAACAGTCTTGCATCTCCAGCAGCTAAGCAGCTATGAATTAAAAGAAAAGGCAACAGTACCTAGTAGATGAAAGTAGAGCTTTTAAAGGAATCTATGCATATTATCATCAGTTCTTATAGCTCACTCTCTGTGGCTGCAGAGTAGGGGTGTGGGGGTGGGGGGTAGGAGTAAGCAAACTCTTCTTTCTAGGAGAGGCTTTCCAGGTTAAGTGCCTTAAACTCTACACTCTGGTGCAGGAGTGATTGACACCAGGGTTGGGATTTGAGGAACAGAGGTACTGGGGCACTTCTGGACACTGGCAGAGAAGGAAGGAATGGGAGACAAACATTCTAGGGGCAGAACAAAGACACTACTTCACACAATGACGCATCAAGGGAGAACCAAGGGGCCTGAGCAAATCCTCTCCACTAACCTGCTCTTACCCCACCCGCTGTGCAGTGATGTTCAGAAAGAGACATCCCTTTCTAGCGCTTTCCAGTCTCACTTTGTACATCTCTAGCAACTTCAGGGAGGGGAAATCCCCAAGGGTCCTGGGGACACATGAACTTCCTGGCAATGCCACTCACACCTTGGCGGCTCAGGCAGGTTGGCTAATATTTCTGAGCATCTGTCTTTCTGTGTGGAAAGAGGATTCTGTTTATCTTGCAAGGAGGTTGTATTGACTAGCGGTATTATGTCTCTACCATGGCGCTTTGTTGGAGATGAATAGTTGATAACAATGTTTATCCAATAATTGGAGACCCTGTGGCTAGCCATTTGCTCTACCAACTCATAATGAGTCCACCACTACAATTGCATTGACTTTTTTCATTCAGTGAATGTTGAATACCTTCTCTGTCCCAGGCATGAAACCTTCCCGCTGACAGTTTAAATCTCTAGTACGGGGTAAATAACTCCTACTTACTGGGTTATAAATCAAGTAGAAAGAGATGAACGATTCTCTGTCCTAATAGATAAAGGTCGCTGGTAAACAGCACTTCAGGTCTGACTCACGCAGAGACAACATCCTAAAGAGCCAGTAATTAGTGACACAGAAAGAGACGGGGCCTGGTTATCTCTGGGGTGCTGACATACATCTGACATAAGCAGTAAAGAAGAACCTGTGAGTTCTTCTGGTCTGGTCTCTGGGGTACCTTTGGCCTGAGCTGGGCCTGTGTGATATGTAATTAGCATCAGGACCAAGGCTCTCGAGTTATAACCACAGGGGGTTATTGGAGGTTCTGTCTCCCCAGTTGATGGACCACCAACCCCACCACCTCCCAAACTACTACTAAGACTTTCCTCCTCAATTGTAAAAGAATGCACAACCCAATTAAGCATCCCATTCCCAGTACCGAGAGGAAAGGGTTCAGACACCTTTGGCACTCTCCTTTAAAAAGTTTCAGACCCGGAGGAGAGCGGGAGATATCCAAGACAAAAGTCCCGTCTGTGCACAACCTTTGAATATAGCTGTTCATTGTGGATCATCCTACCTAGCTGGAGTCTTCCTGCATATTCAAAGACTGTGGCACCTGCGGATATCCTTAGCACAAGTCATCACCATAACAATGAACCGAGGCCCTGGGAAGTTTGGCAGTGTATTCACCTTCACTTCTATAGGAAGTGTTTTTTACCTGGCTGATGTCTGGTAAACAAAGTCTGCATCACAATTGCTCTCTCACGCCTTGCTTTTCAAAACCAGCGATGATGTAATCACCTTTATGACACATCTGAACAAGGGCCATGACAAGACTTAAAAAAATAAGTATTTCAACTTTAACCATAAAAAAAGAACTGTAATTAACCAAGTATTGTCAACAAATGAACTGGTTAAACAAACTAGCATATCCATACAATGGAATATTATTCAGCAATACAAATAAATGAACTAGTATTACACACAGCAATTTGAAGTATATTAAATTTTTTGTGTCGCATGAAGGAGCCTGTCAAAAATGTGTACATACTACATAATTCTAGAAATGCAACATAATCTATAGGCTCAGAAAGGTGATTGGTGGGTGGTTGGTTGTCTTGGAATTGGAGGGGCACAAAAAGTTTCCAAAAAACAAAAAACACAACAATTGGAATGATGAATAAGTTTCTTATTTTGACTGAAGTTATATGTTCATGGGTGCATATATGTGTCAAAATATTTTTTAAATATACATTTTTTAAAAAGTATGTCACTGGATAGAAAAAATTCCAAACTGAACGCTTGATTTTTAAGAAGTGATTTCTAGGGAAAACACCCAACATAAAAATCATGCAAATCAGATAAAGCAGATAAAAACTCTGTTCATGTGTTATTTGTAAAGTGATTATGTAGCTAAGTAATTCCCAATGAATGAGGAACTTGAGAGACTGTTAGTAAACACAGTTATTATGACCCAAGTTATTGTTAGAAAAGGAAATGGAAGTTTGGAGTTGACTAAAAAATAGAACTCAGCGTCATCGAGATTCTGAGGTGATTGAAAATGGCCTGCAAGGGTTAAAGTATATACACCCCGCCCCCCAAAAAAACAAACCCTCACTGATTAACAGCTGTAATCGAGAGTGTGTTGCTGCTTTTTATGTAAGAAAAGCCTACGCAGGGGATAGACCAAGGTTAACATGCATTAAATCTCCTGATACATCACCTATGCAAAACAAACATTTTTTAAACTTTTTATTACATGTAAATTTAACTGACTTATTTTATTATTAGTTATTGTTGTTAATCTCTTACTGTGCCTGCTACTTTATAATTTAAACTTTATCATATGTATGCATATATATACAAAACAGTATAGGTAGGCTTTGGTTCTATTTGCTTTTCCATAATCCACTGGGAACACATCCCCTGTATTTGACAGAAGGCAACTGTGTATAGCGTGAGTGGCTACTGCATATAGCTGTGACTACAGCACTGTTTTTACCCTCAGCAGTAAGGCTTGCATAGCCATGTCTCTTGCCTACCACTTCTGGAGTTCCCCATTTCTTACCAGAAAAGCCCCAACCCTGTCTGTCACCTCTACAAGTAATTAATTCAGGGCATGGCAAGTATCATTAAGTGTGACTAGTGTTTTCCCTACATGCACAGCCTTTGCTCTCCCAGAATTTACAATCTTATCCTCGGAGTGGTTTCTAACCCAAACTATGCAGTGATGTTTTTCTGCTATAACCATGCATAAAGGGACCAATATGCCTCTCACCTAAGTTGCTTTAGGTTAAAGTAGAGTTTTCAGAGTGTTTCTAGAAGCTATGCCATGTAGGTGCCATTCAGCAAGCCTATATGCTTTTCTGCCAGATCTCCCCAGCCTGTTCTCCTGGTTCCATCCCAGCCCTGAGTGCTCATCTTTCTTTCCCTTGACTTAACTGCATCTTTAGATAAGACTGATCATGATTTAGTGCCACAGAAAAAATATGGTAGATAAAGTAGAGACAACAAAGGGAAGATCTATGTATGCCCTCCCCTCATAACTGCATAGAGACTCAGCCACACTTTCCTAATGAGTTCCTTAAATATATATAATATATATATTCAATGATTTGATTTTATATATATCCAATGATTTTATATAATCAATGATTTGATTATAATATATATATATGCATGATATATATATATATATATATTTTTTTTTCATAAAGAGAGGAAGGGAGAGGGAGAGAGAGAGAAAAAAAAAAACTTCAATGTGAGAGAGAAACATGGGATCAGTTGCTTCCCATACACACCTCAAACCTGCAACCTGAGTATATACATTGACCTGGAATCGAACTAGCAACCTTCAGGTGCATGGGGGGATGCTCAACCAATTGAGCCACACTGGCCAGGGTCCCAATGAGTTCTTGATTTGATGAGGTCACCCTTCCATTTCAAGGCAGTGATCACGAGCCTTCTCAGAAAGTTATGAGCAGCAGAGTGTGTTTTGTTTATCTAACTCTGTTTAGCATATATTAGTAGTAGTTCCAAAGTTCAGGAATGAGGAAAAGTCCTCACCTGTGAACACAGCACCCCAGTTTATTTGCTGCCACTGGTCATGGTTGTTGTAGGGTGTAATTGAAAGCAGAGATGCACCGAAACTCAGGAATCATCATGGCGGTGGCTACATGCTGATTGCCAGGCAGAAAAATTTCCAATGATTTGATTACAATAATCAGACAATGTGAAATAAAAGTGATATTAGCAGGTTTCTGACAAACAAAAGTGCAACAAGTAATAACAAAGGTAGAGCAGGAAGACTTTGTCTGGCATGACCTCATTGAGGCGAAGTACAGTGTAGAAAGGGGATATTTGCTGGGAAAGCTGCCTCACACTGAGATAAGGTACAGATATCAATGGAAATTTGTCCAGTGAGGCGGAAAACACCATGTTCTATTACTCATGTGCCTACTGTGTTATTGGGACATGGAACTATACATAAATAGTGATGCCACACAAAGATAGGTATAGCTGTAAGTGGTTCAGGATTCCAAATTTAAAGCTTTAAAATAGAAAGATAGAAAATCCCAAAATTTGACTTTGAGCCTTACAGGTAAGGTTTATCATAAAATTATTTGTTTTCTGTGTTGGTTGCCATAATGCATGAAATGTACTGGTCTATGATCACTAGGGGGAGGAGAAGGGGGAGGGGTGTGTAATTAGAGTCCAACTGCCTATGCTTCTATAGAGCTCTGGCTTAAGGAAGAAAGCCTGTTTCTAATATGTTAACACAGTCTTTTCTGAATTTGATTCTCTGCCCTCAGCAATGGATCACAAAGCAGAGATAAAAATGCAAATTTTGTCAGGCCATCTCCAAGTGTCCCCCAAGAACACAGGCACGATGAACCCCCAGCACCTCCGCATGGCTTTCCTTCGGCCACTCCTGCTTCTCTCTGTCTCCCTTCTGTGTGGCCCTTTGTGACGGGAGCCCAGACTCATACACCCGAGGCCGCCATCAGTGGATGAGTGGCGGCATGAGGATGGGTCCTGCTTTGCAGCAGCTTGTTGGATGGAGTGGGTTTGTTTTGTCTCGGTATTGGCCATAAATGGAAAGTCTCCTCCACCATCATTCCTACCCTGCCCCCACTTTGGTGTTGACCTCTGGTCATCACCTCAGATTCTGTAGGGTAAGGCTTCCTCTTTATCACACACAGTTTAAAATACAATCCAAAATAGTTACAATGTGTTTTTTTTTTTTTTTACAAAAGTTGTATCTTTCACATTGTTTTCCTGGAAATATTAAAAACCCTTGCAAATCAAATGTTTAAAAAATGAAGTTTAGCAGAAAAATATAGCACACATTAGTTTTAAGAGAAAAATTTTAAGTGAACATATCTTAAATATGGTTTCATTAAAAATGTTAAAAAGTGAAATAAAGTAAGAGGAAAATACTTTTTTTTTCTTTTCAAATGGACAAATATTGAAAAGGAAAGACAGCATGCAGTGCAGGTGATGATTGTGGGAACTTAACTTTTTGTTCTTTGCTGGTGGGATGTAAATGTGTGTAATCTTATTGGAGGGCAGTTTTTCTCAAACTTTATTCTTCTGGGGAGAAAAAGAGAAGTAAATGCATAATAACCCCATGAGGAAAAAGAAGAGGCTGGCCCTAGATGGTTTGACTCATGGATAGAGTGTTGGCCTGCAGACCAAAGATCTCTGGTTGGATTCCTAAGAAAGGCCCCTATCTTGGTTCCAGGCTCCTCCCAGGTCAAGCCACCTGTCAGGGATTCTGCAGGAGGCAACCAATGGATGTGTTTCTCTCACATGGCTCTTCCTCTCTGTCTTTCCCTCTCTCTCCCAATGTCCCTAAAAATCAAAGGGAAAATAGCCTGGGGCAAGGATTAACAAAACAAGAGAGAGAGAGAGAGAGAGAGAGAGAGAGAGAGAGAGAGAGAGAGAGAGAGAGAGAGAGAGAGAGAGAGAGACTGTATAATGATTCCAGTAAGAAAAAAGATGGTAAAAAAAAAAAAAAAAAACAGTGGTTGATACATCTGTTTTTTAAAAAGAGGTAACTGCATAATAACCCCAGTGAGAAAAATGAAGGTTAAAAACAAACAAACAAACAAACAAAAACTGTGGTAGATACATCTAATTTTAAAAAGGAAGTTCCTAGCCCTAACTGGTTGGGCTCATGGATAGAGCATTGGCCTGCAGACCACAGGGTCCCGGATTGGATTCCTGTCAAGGGAACCTACCTTGGTTGCAGGCTCCTCCCTGGCCTAGGTACTGGTCAGGGATCCTGCAGGAGGCAACCAATGGATGAGTTTCTCTCACATCAATGTTTCTCTCTGTCTTTCCCTCTCTTTTCCACTTTCCCTAAAAATCATTGGAAACATATATTAGGGCAAGAAGGAGGAGGAGAAGGAGAAGGAGGAGGAGGAAGAGGAGAGGAAACTGCATAATGATCTCAGCTAGAAAACTATGGTAAAAAACAGTAGCAGATACAACTGTTTTAAAAAAATAAGTACCGTTATATTGTAAAAAATAAAAAATAAAAAAATTGAAAAAGATGGTAATAGTGTAGAAAACTAGATATATCTACTTAAAAAGACTAAAAGGCTATATGCAAAATCTTATCTAATAAAAGAGTAATATGCAAATTGACCATGCCTCCAATGAAGCTATACCCACCAGCCAATCAAGAGCTGGGGTGAAGCCAGCCCAGGGAGGGGGCAGAGTCAAGCTGGCCAACGGCGAGCTTGTGGCCCCCAGGGCTATGGCCGGCCAGGGGGGGGGGGGGGGCGTGGAGGCGGAGCCGAGCAGGGTGATGGGTGGGTGCCCAAGGCCTAAAGTCTCAGCCAGAGGCTTTAGGCCTTGGGAAGGCAGGGGGTGAGTGGTCATTAGGACATCCCCTGAGGGCTCCCAGTATGTGTGAGGGGCAGGTTGGGCTGAGGGATCACCCACCCCCAGTGCATGAATTTTGTGTACCTGACCCCTAGTATATTATAAAGTGAAAACCAAACATCAAATTAAAATTTCTGCCGAGACCGGTTTGGCTCAGTGGATAGAGCGTTGGACTGGGGACTGAAGGGTCCAGGGTTCGATTCCGGCAAGGGGATGTACCTTGGCTGTGGGAACATCCCCAGTAGGGGGCATGCAAGAGGCAGCTGATTGATGTCTCTCTCTCATCGATGTTTCTGACTTTCTATCCCTCTCCCTTCCGCTCTGTAAAAAATCAATAAAATATATTAAAAAATAAATTAAAATTTTCTTCTGCAATGTATATGAGATACAAATGCTTGGTTAGGGATTGTAGATCATGGGTTCTCAAATGAATCTAATGACTGTAAATGTTTATACCCACTCAGCAGAGTGGCATATTAAAAATTGTAATGTGCTTGAATCAAAAATCCCACTTAGAATTTACTATTCAGAAATAGGTGTACAAGAATGTTAAGATACCTATGTTCAAAGATGTTCTTTGTAGCATGTGCATACTAGCAAAACACTGAAAACCAATGAAATGTTCATCATTAGTAGATTGGTTATTGATGAAGGCATGTTCTATTGTTTATGCTACTTAATGGGAGAGAAATATGGAAAAGATGTTAAGACATATCACTAAGTGTAAAAAGATTACAAAACAGGAAATGGAGTATAACCTGTTCTAAATAACTATGTTCACATAGGCTGCTGTACTAATATAAACAAAATCTTATGCTAAAAATTATGTCATTACAGGTTGAATAACAAGATTTGCTTCTCAATTCTTACATTTCTATGCTTTTGAATTTTATTTGTACAATGCATAGACATTATTTGAAGAATGAGAAAAATATATTTGTTTTAATTTTTAAAATGAGAAGCTACCCTTATATGTTTTTCCTTCATTTTTTCTATATTTTTCAATTTAATATATCTAAAAGTATAGCAGAATTATGGATCCAGTAAATAATCTAACCCAATTTCATTTAAATAAATTACTTATTAGGATTGTATGCATATTACAATTTTTGATATATATCTTATTCATCTTTTGTTACATGTTTTCATTAAAATAACCCATCATGGTTGCTGAAGAAAGAACATGCATTTCAAAGTAAAGATAGCATGTGGAATAAAAAGGAATTTCACCACTATAAAAATAGCTAAAAGTATCCAATTTTTTTTTAAATGTCTTTTATTGATTTTTTTACAGAGAGGAAGGGAGAGGGATAGAAAATTAGAAACATCGACCAGCTGCCTTCTGCACCACCCCTCCCCCTCACTGGGAATGTGCCCGCAACCAAGATACATGTCCTTAACTGGAATCAAACCTGAGACCCTTTAGTCTGAAGGCCAAGGCTCTATCCACTGAGCCAAACTGGTTTCAGCAAAAGTATCCAATTTTATTGAGTTGTTTTGTGATGTGAGTGGATAGAATAAGTAAACCAAGAGAAGAACCACTGGGGCAGATACCTTAGGACAAATTTTGATGAAGACTGGGTGTAAGCAATTGCCTTTATAGTACCTGAAGACTTAAGTGTTTTTTGTTGTTGTTGTTAATCCTCCCCTAGGATATTTTTTCCTTTGATTTTTAAAGAGATTGGAAGGGAGGTGGAGAGACAGAAAGAGAGAGAGAAACATCAATTTGATAGACCACATTGATTAGTGTCTCCCATATGCACCCAGACCAAGATCAAGCCAGCAGCCGAGGTACCTGCCCTTGACCAGAATCAAACTCGGAACCCTCAGTCCACGGGCCAATACTCTAAGCACTGATCCAAACTGGCTAGGGTGAGAGTTCCTTTCTTAAAACTTACTTGACTTTGCAGGTCAGCTATCTGGTATTTACAGAGAGCAAACAAAGTTTAGGTCCCAGCTTATAAATATTCAACACAGTATTATTTCCTCTGAATTCCAGAAATCTGAGGTAACTCAGCCAAGATTATAGACTGAGTTAGAAATGAAGTCTGAATGAGAACCCCACACCCCGCAATCCTAAACTAATTTTCCTTCACTATTTTATTTATTTATTTATTTTTCTTTTTCTTTTTATTTTTTTATTTTTTATTTTATTTTATTTTTTTTTAATTGTTCAGTTTATTAATTAAATGGTTTCCCCTTTTTTATCCCCCTATATCTTCCCTCCACCCTGTACCTATCCCACCCTCCGCCCTCACCTCTCCCTCCCCCAATGTCCTCTCCCATTGTTGCAAGATTTTTGTCCAATCTCTTGCTGTACTTCCAACAACACTTTTCTCCCAAGAATTGTCAGTCCATTCCCTCTCTATGTCCATGTTTCTGTTATAGTCACCAGTTTATCTTGTTCATCAGCCTATCAGTTCACTTGATTTTTATGTTCATTTGTTGATAGATGTGTATTTGTTGTTCATAACTTATATTTTTACCTTTTTCTTCTTCCTCTTCTTAAAGAATATCTTTCAGCATTTCATATAATACTGGTTTGGTGGTGATGAACTCCTTTAGCTTTTTCTTATCTGCGAAGCACTTTATCTGATCCTCAATTCTGAATGATAGCTTTGCTGGATAGAGTAATCTTGGTTGTAGATTCTTGCTATTCATTATTTTGAATATTTCTTGCCACTCGCGTCTGGCCTGCATCGTTTCTGTTGAGAAATCCGCTGACAATCGTATGGGTGCTCCCCTGTAGGTAACCAACTGTTTTTCTCTTGCTGCTTTTAATATTCTCTCTTTATCTTTTGCTCTTGGCATTTTAATTATGATATGTCTTGGTGTGGTCCTCTTTAGATTCCTATATTTTGGGGTTCTGTGTACTTCTTGGGCTTTTAAGTCAGTTTCTTTCACCAGGTGGGGAAAGTTTTCAGTCACTATTTCTTCAAGTAGGTTTTCATTAACTTGCTCTCTCTCTTTTTCTGGCACCCCAATAATTCGGATGTTGGCTTGCTTGAGGTTGTCCCAGAGGCCCCTTACCCTATCTTCAATTATTTGAATTCTTTTTGTTTCTTGCTTTTCCAGCTGAGTGGATTTTGGTTCTTTGTATTTCAAATCTTTGACTTGGTTCTTGTGGCCCTCTGGACTGCTTTTAGGACTTTGTGTAATATTTTTTATTTCAGTCTGTGTATGCTTGATTTCTAGTTGGTCCTTTTTTTTATCTGTGAGGGTCTGGTTCGTATCCTCATAGGTCTTGTACATTTCCCTGAGGGTCTCATTCATTTCTTTGTAAGTAGCATTCATCTCCTTGTAAGTCTCATTCATTTGCTGGTTGGTCTTGTTTATTTCCTGGTAATTCTCATTAAGTTGATCGGCCTTTTGTAGGAGCCTCTTGAAAAGCCTTATAACCGTGGTTTTGAACTCTATGTCTTGTCGTCTTTTCTCCTCCATTTCTTTCACACCTGATTTCTTTCCATGTCTCTGCATGGTGGCTGCTTTATGTGATGGCTATCCTCAAAGGGACAGTGGCTCAGTCTCCCCAGTTACCTGAGGTGGGTACTCTTACTGCAATCCTTTATGGGTTGTATTCAGTATTTTTGAATTTAAACCCAGCTTTTTGTTGTTAGCCCTAGGAGGGTTTGACCTCCAGGCCAATTGTCTGTGAAGCTCAGCTGTGCTCAGGTTGGATGGGCGGAGTCTCCGGGCCAAGCAGACAGCGTTTCCTTCACTATTTTATTAAATGACTTTAATCGTGGATTCTGTTTCTTTTTAAAATCTAGTGTTTTGGGCCCTGGCTGGATAATTCAGTTAGAGCACTGTCTCGCTATGCAAATGTTGTGGGTTCCATTCCCAGTCTGGGCACATACAAGAATTAACCAATGAATGCATAAATAAGTAGAACAACAAAGCAATGTTTCTCTCTCTTAAAAAAAAGAATCAATAAATAAAAAATTTTAAAAACAACTTAGTGTTTTTAAGCATAGCCTCTCACTATTTTGTTGTTTCTTTTAAAACTGTAATGAGTTATATACATTTTAGCAACTATTTATAAATTTATAGAAGATATAATGGTTTATTTTCCTTGAATTGCTTTTGAGGACTTCTTTTGAATGTTACACCATTTTAAGAATCTAGAATTCTTAATTCTTTTCTTTTTAAAATATATATATATATATATTATTAATAATTTTCCTTTGAATCATGAATTATGCTGCTTCTTGCTATTTCTTTCAATGTCACTGTTAAAATACCATTCAAGACAACCACTTAAATGACTAGGGGCCAGCTGGGAGATTTATCTTAATATTGAGCTTTATGATATTGGGGCTTCACAATAAACACTTTGGCTTTCACCCTTAATTCTTTTCTTTTTAATATATATATATATATATACATATATATATGTATATTTAAATTTTTAAAACAACTTAGTGTTTTTTCTCTAGAAAAACACTAGATAGTGTTTCTATCTATCTCTTCCTCTTTGCGATCAATATTGCAAAGAGGAAGAGAGAGGTAGAAACATCAATGATGAGAGAGAATCATCGACAGACTGCCTCCTGCACGCACCACACTGGGGATTGATTCCTAATCTGGCCTGATCAGGAATCCAAGGGCAACCTCCTGCTTAAACCACTGATCCAGGTGGGCTGGGCTCACCCTTAATTCTCAAAAAAAAAAAAGAAGATAGGCATAAATGTCCAGGTTACTTCTTTGTGTGTGGAGAGGACAGGAAAGTACTGGAACCAGTGTCGATCTAAAAACAACAAGGTCGTGTCCTTAAAGTTACACAGACATGTAGAAATGAATATCTTTAGGCCTTCAATCAGTTAGGATAAGAGTCCAGATTTGGCTCCAAGATTGTGTTTTCCATCTTCCACAAACAATGAGAAAATGCCTGGAAATTTTCCAAACTAAAGAAAACAGAGGAGAATGCATGCTACTTTAGCAGTTATTCAAGCACTGCACTCTTCTGAGTCAGACAAATCCTTGTAGGACAAGACTCTCAATGAATATAATCCCATTCAAACATAATACAATGTACTTATTCCCAACTCTACCCAAAATGATATTTTACCAGAATAGCTCCAATTGAAGACCAAATTAACAAGCAACTCATAACCTATAGCTACAAATAAAGTCTACTTTATAAAGTTGTTTTGGGGTATACAATGTCAACATAAGAAATGTCCAAACCTGTAGAGATTTTTCTAAGTTAATTTGAGTCAAATTGATGACATGCTGAGGAGCAAGATCTCAGATGCTCTGGGGAGTAATAATTTTGCAGCTTCTTGTAATGCTTTGAAATTAAGAAGGGAACACACATGGAAGTGGGAGAAAGCAAGATGGGAATTACATTACAGGATAGTGAAGACTATGAGCTCTCTTGAGGGTTAACACTCCCTTCCAGGGGGATTACTTCTGGCATTTCAAATGTGTGTTAACTTAGATACACAACAATGGACAGGGCTGGCTTAAGACAAAGGTAAACCTTTATTAAAAAGTTATATGCCTGGACTGTGACTACCACCAGGACCTGCCTGGTTAGAATTTATGATCAGATCGCCCTGTGAGGTTACTTCCCATAGAATCCCCTTTTTCCTCCACAACAGAGTGACTTTATACATATTTGGTCTTTTAAGCAATCAAAGCAGATAGTGTATTATGTTGCTACCTTTTTAAATTACCTGGACTTGACCTTCCCTAGTGGAATTCATAAGATGCTGATGTGATCCACCAAGGATTTTAACCTTTCTCATCCACCCAAAACACTCCCATCATGTTTCAGACGTGATTGTTGATGTTCAGGTTCTTTTCAAGAGCTGTCCAAGAGGAATGATGTGGAAACAGGCTTGAAAGGTGGGATGGAACAGCGCCAAGATCCTCGGTGTCAGGAAGTGGCTGGCATTTCAACATTTAAAACTCCGGTTTGAATTCCAACTCTGCCCCCACTTTACTAGCTATATAGCCAAGGGCACTTCTCATATTCTTTAAAAGGGAGACGATGCTTATTTGGCAGTGGCAAGTAGAAAAGACACTCCATGGATTGCACATTATCTAACGTTATCCTAGTTATCTAGGTGCCTACAGGTATCAGGAGCACAAACAAGAGACAGCTTTTGCTGAATAACGATATGGAACTGAAAACTTGTGACTTAAAAACAAAAACAAACCCTCCGCTAAGAATAGTATCTCAGAGGGATTCCCCTCCCACTGGAAAATGACATCAGAAACCACAGCCACAAGGAAGCTTCTCAAATAGGGGAACTGATGGAGGGCAAGGGTGACTCTGGAAATCTCGAGTGTCTTTTACACAAGCCATCACTTTTTAGTCCCAATGGGCAGTATTTTGTGCTCCAGTCTCCTCCAGCTCCATAAGAAATTATATATATATATATATATATATATATATATATATATATATCACACATACATATATGTTTATATATATATACACATATATATGTTACATACAGCATTGTGATTTTAAAAAAGGTCTGCAATCAGAGAAATTATAGAGACAGAATTTAATTTACTGACTTGTTTTAAGGTAAAGTCACACATATATAGCTAGCTATCCAGGGAACAAAGAAGAGATGACCTCCCTTTTCATGTAGATCTTACCCATGTAAGAACCATTTGATTCCACAAGCTTTCCCAGCATTCCTAGTCCTTCTGATGTCATTTCCTCCTTTGTTTTATTTTTAAATATATTATTATGTATTGTGTTTGGTTAGAAATATATGGATTTGTTTAAAATTATCTTAGGCTCCTGAGAAAGCATAGCAATATGTATATATTTCATTTTTTTCAATTTAAAGATACTCCTTATCTCAGAAAATAGGTATTATTTCATTTCATAACTATATTCATTTGTCCTGGCTGGTGTGTGTGTGTGTGTGTGTGTTGTAGTGTGTCAGTAAAATGGATATTGTGAGGAAATTGTCATGCATAAGACACTGGGGCAGGGAGGGGGGAGGGTGGGGATATGTGCTAGGGGGTAGGGGAGGCTGGGGGGAGGATAAGGAGGAGGGGGAAAGGAAAACATGTACTACTATTAATTATAAGTTATACTGCAAAAAAATCAATAAAAATATATTTAAAAAAAAGAAAGAAAAAAGAAATTGTCATGCAAAGCCACAGGTTCTGTCCAGAATATAATTAGAGAACTCTTATCATTAAGAATTGAGTGGTTCTTTCAGTTACAAGATGAATAAATTTTGAAGATCTAAAGTACAGCATGGTTAACCATACTGTATTATATACTTGAAAGTTGCAAACAGAATAGACATGAAATATTCTCACCACAAGAAAGAAAAGGGAACTATGTGAGGTGATGGAGACATGAATGAAGCTTATTGTGGTAATCATTTTGCAATACATAAATATATCAAGTCCATGCATTGTACACCTTAAAGTTACACAATATTATATGCTGATTACATCTCAATAAAGCTGGGGGGTTTGTGTGAAGGGAGAAGAGTTGTATGATCCTGGGATTGGAAGTTTATGGAAAGGATGCAGGTGAGATGGAAACACATTTATTTATCTTAAGAGTTAAAGAAATAAAAAATCAGTAAGAGAGCAACAAGATGGCATTGCCAAAGCCCAGGGGTAGAAGAGAATGAAGTAAGGTCACAATAGTCTGTGGGACCTACTCATGACAATCTCTGTTCTAGACTATAAATAAGCACAGGATATTCTCTTGGGGTATCTGATGAGAATCCAACTCCCCAAATTACATGAGAATATAAGCCCCAAATATATGCATTTTGAAAAATAGTTTCTTTTTTAAAGTAATATCTTTCAACCTGAACAAGTTGACTTAAGGTATATAAATGTTTAAGAGGATCAAATCTTTAGGATTAACATATGGGAAGGAGATAATGCATGTTTATTATTCTATGTACTCTAATGTTTAAGAAAAGATGATGTGTAAACAATTTTGACCTCAATGTTATTCTATGTAGTGACTGTTCAAGGAAATTAGACCTAAATGTAAATGAAACTTAACCAGGCCAATTCCTCCCCACCAGACCTTTGCTAAGCTGACTCCTAAAGCTTCTTTTTCCTATCTCCACCCATCTCCTCAAGTACTACAGTCATATAAACAGTGCACGTGAACTGGTTCCAGATCTAGTCAAAAAGGCGCCACTGAAGTTTCCACCATGTGACAATACAAAGTTGGTCATTTTAAAGGTGCACCCATTGATGACCCACAGTTAATAAGGACTCCCCTCCCTCTCCCCCACACAATGCCCTATTAATCAGCACTGCTCCTTCGCAGAGCGCACTAACTCCAAACATCCCTTTTATTACTTACTTTACAAAAGCTCTTAAAGGATTTAAAATTTGTGGGTTTTGTTAGTATTGGGAGTAAGTCATGGTTCCACAAAAATAAAACGAAACTAAAAATCTTCCTTTTGCAAATAAGGCCAAACAAATCAAATAAGAAAAGAATAGGGAAATAGAACTTTTACACATCCCAACAGGGGTCAGAGGTTATGTTTTGTTTAAATTGCTAAATGCATGGTAATCATAGGGCATTCTCTTATTCCCGGTTGTTCAGTAAATGCCTTGACTTCAGCACGTTTGGGGCACGGAAACACCAGGTAGATTATCTGAGATCACTTGGTGATAGTTTAAAAACACACACACACACACAAAAAAAAACACTGAACAGTGAGTGAGGCTAGACAGAACTTCTCAAAGTTTGTGGATTTCGTTAGGAATCCCTGGAGATGTTATTAAAATGCAGATTCTGACTCAATAGGTATGAAGTGGGGCCTGCAGATGTCCTTAATACACTGTATTAAGTAGCCAGAGTGAGATCAGTCTGAAACTAGAGAGTTTAGTTTGGTTCTCCAGGCAAAAAGCTGTCAGCCAAGCTCTAGCAAAAGAAAAGTTCATTTGTGCGGGGCATTTTCCTTCCTTTAAACACTGGGGAATGGGTACTCTCACAAGTCATCCTGACACTGGTGGGACTTTCGTTTTCTCCTTTTTTTTTTTTTTTTTAGATCTCTGTCATTCAATGTTTTAATGGTGATTCCATTGGAAATTGCCTGGATTCCTTAAAAATTGGGACCTATAAGAAAAAAAGAGTTCTGTTCCTGAGGTAGGAGCCAGCAAATTTTGATTTAGTTACTGTTTATTTAAGCAAACTCTGGTAGTAAACCTTTAGGGCAGGCAGGCAGGCTGCGTTTTGAAGCTGAGATGAAAAAAGCTGTGGCTGCAGAAACAACGACCAAAATCATTCAGTTGTCACTTAGGGATTGTTGAGTGTGGATGCAGATGCCCAGCACTGTGACATCCCTGGGAGTTAGCTATGACCCAGACATCAAAGAAGGGCACCTCGGAGCCCAGCTGGCAGGAGGAGAATGATAGCCAAAGGAAAAAACAAGGGTGGGGCCCCTGTGAACAGACAAAATGTACCCATCTCTTTCATCAGGAGTTAGGATCAGCTGGGCCAACTACTGATCCCTTGGCTGGATCTCTGCAGGATTCAGATTAGAGAGACTGTGTGTGTGTGTGTGTGTGTGTTTGTGTGTGTGTGTGTGTGTGTGTGTGTGTGTTTATAGTGGTGGAAAGGGGACCACCCCCCCAAATACACACACACACACACACACACACACACACACACACACACGCACACACCTCACTGCTTCAGAGTTTACAGCAGTTGGATAAAAATAACTAAAGAAAAGACTGGACAGAGCCATCCTGGGCAAGTTCTGCATTTTGTCGTTGTGACCAATATTGTTATTACTACTGAGTGCTTCCTCTCTTTGTTTTTCTGAGCCAACCTTTGTCCCTGCTGCCCTGACACTAATATTCCTGGTAGGACAGTTTGAGTTCCACAAGGATGACAAGATGAATGACTGAGGCCTGGTGAGAGATGATTACTATCCCACATGCAAAGACACAGTGCCTGCCCCAGACAGAACCCCACACCTGGAAACAGAAACGAGAGATGGTGAGGTTTCTAGAAACAAGGGACTTCAGAGGGCCCACTGCCTTCTTGGAAAAGAGGAAAGGCAGGAACAATTTTTTAAAAAATTGTGGTGCTTTTGAAGTCTGGGTTGAAATAAGGAGAAAGGAAGAAACTGAAGCTGGAACCAGCAGGTACTATGGGAACAGCTGACTCATGGAGCTGACTTTCAGGTTCAACTATCCTCTGAATAAAATTATCTCTCGCTATCAGTTCCACTGTTTTCAGTTATCTTACTGCCCGACAGATAAACTAAAAATAAAGATTAGCATGGAACACTATCTTTTTCAAATGCAACCCTTCCTGGGAATGCTAATAAGCCATCAAACACTTACATGTTGCAAATCAATTTAATTTAGAGAGTTGGACTTAGAATGGAGGAAATTTAGAGAGCAAGTAAATAGTCCAAGCCTTCATTTTGCACATAGGAAACCCCAGTCCCAAAAGGAAGCTTCTTGCCCAAGAACACAGAAGGTGAAAGGCAGAGTTAGGCCGTAAGTGGTACATGTGATCAGACAATCCATGTTCCTCTGGCACAAGGTAAGACCGATTTATTTAAAACAGTCATCTGTTGAGGATCTTCTGTTGCCAGGTGCAGAAAGATCATGTCCTTCACCTCATGGAGCTTAGTGTCTAGTTCAGGAGACTGATAAATGAATACAAAGTCAAGCACCACCTCCCAATAAATTAAGCAACTACAATTTCTTATATGTTATAAAAAAAAACACAAAACAAGGACTAGAGATTAAGAAGGAGAACTATTTCAGATTAGGTGGCAGAAAAGGCCTCACCAGCATTTTCAGTTGGGATCAGAGAATGAGAGGGTCAGCCCTGACCTGGACAAAGTCCAGGACAAAATCAATAAATGCAAAGCTTTTGAAGAAAAGAAAAAAAAAAAAAGCTGTGTGTGATTTAGAAACAGAGAAAGCCAGGATGCTTGGATGTTGGGCTTTAAAGATCTGGGTTCAAACCATGACTTCATTACCTCACACCTCACTACCTCACACTTCACACCCTCACACCTCACACCTCAGTCAGGGGATTTTTATGTCACAAGATACAGTGGTTAGCCAAATTATCTTCATGTTAACAACCACTGAGAATAGTGCTGATCAGTTTTACATTTCACTCCACTTCTATTTTTAATGGTTGGTGCTATGTTCCTGTACCCTACAGCAACATTTTTTCATTTCTGAGAATTTTTTTTTCCTCTTATACTCACTCTCTTAACTCTAATATTTCAGTAGTGCTACCTCTGTGACTTCATTTCAAGGTTCTGACAGGTTTCCCAATCATACATTATATTTTTATTTCATTGTTCCCTAACTTGATCAGACTGAAAATGATACCAGTTCACCTGACTTTGATTTTAATATCACATTGTGATCTATATTTTAATTTCTGCTGCTTCTAACATCTGTGAATTTCTTAAACTGTCCCTTAGAAATATGACACTTAGTGAATACTGAAAAAGTTTAAATCAAAAATTATTTTATTGTTGTCATTTCTTTAAGAGTGCCATTAGTGCCCTACCTGGGTTGGCTCAGTGGATAGAGCATCAGCCTGTGGACTGAAGGGTTTTGAGTTTAATTGCAGTCAAGGGCACATGACTGAGTTGTGGGATCAATTCCCATAGAAGGCAGCCAATCAATGATTCTTTCTATCATTAATGTTTCTATGTCCCCCTCTCCCTCTCCCTTCCTCTCTGAAATAAATAAAAATATATTTAAAAATAAAAATAAATAAAAAGAGGGCCATTAGAATGGCTTCTCTTCTATTTAGCTATGTCTATCTAATCAAACCTTGAATTTATACAACATACAGAGAAAAAAAGTAAAACATTTTCACAAATTGAATACACCCACACAAATAGCATCCACTACAAGTGAAGTATTCAAGGGATGGGGTCAGACTTGAAGTTACTGGGGAAAAATAGGACATCTGTAATATTTTCAACAATAAAGATATATTTTAGAAAAGAAATGGAACATTATCAGCAGCGTTCTTTTTAAAAAATACATTTTTATTAATTTCAGAGAGAGGAAGGAAAAGGGGAAGAGAGAGAGAGAAATATCAACAATGAGATCATTGATCTGCTGCTTCCTGAATGCTCCCCATTGGGGAATGAGCCTGAAGCCCAGGCATGTGCTCTTAACCAGAATTGAACCTGGGCCTTTCAGTCCACAGGCTGATGCTCTATCCACTGATCCAAACCAGCTAGGGTTCAAGTGCTTTCTTGACCCATTTAGTCCCTGACTCCTCTAAGGACAATCACTATCATAACTTCCAATAACAGAGATTAGTTTTGTCTGCTCTGGAGCTTTTTATAAATGAGACCTTACACTATGTACTGTTTTGTACCTGATTTCCTTTGCTCTACATTGTCATATTCCCCCATGTTGTTGCCTGTGGTTGTAAGTCATTTATTCTAGTTACTGTGAAATATTTCATTGTTGGAACAGGCTGCAATGTATTTACATGGTCTACAATTTTTGGGCCTTTGCACAGTTTCCAAGTTAGGGGCCACTACAAATAATGCATCTAGGAGCATTCTTGTACATGTCTTTTGGTTAACATATACATATGTATCTATTTGATGTTTACCTAGGAGGGAAATTGCTCAGGCTACTAGATTTGAACTTTATTTGCATACTCTTTGACTAATTAGTGAATATATGTTTTAAAATATTCAAAAGTAACAAAAGGGTATGCAGTGAAAAGTAACTGTCCCTCATGCCCCCATCCACCAGCACTCACTCTCTCTCCTAAGAAGCACACTTCCTGGTTTTTCCTGAGATCACTTTTCTTTTGTCTTTTTGGGACAGCCATACTTTTTCAATACTACAATTACTGGTTTCTAATACACCCTAATTGATCTAATGCTGTCCTAATAATACTAATAAATTCACACATTAAAATTATGCCATGTTTTTTTTATTGATGACATTTATTAAGTCAATCACTAAATCAACATTATTATTAGAAAGTGTGTTAAAGTTCAATTTGATATGAATGTTAACTACTTAATCATTCTTTTTCTTCTTTTTTAAATATTTTATTTTTATTTTTTGCAGTATAACTTAGATTTAATAGTAGTACATATGTTTTCCTTCCCCCCGGCCATTATCCTCCCCCAGCCTCCCCTACCCCCCAGCACATGTCCCCACCTGCCCCCTGACCCAGTATCTTGCATGCATTGGTTATGTTCATATGCATGCATACAAGTCCTTCGGTAGATCTCCCCCAGCACCCGCCCCCCACCCTCCCCAGCCTTCCCCCTGTAGCTTGACAGTCTGTTCAGTGCCTCCCTGCCTCTATATCAATCGCTCTCCCCTGTTTCTTTTCATCAAAAATATCTTGCATCTGCATACTAGAAATAAATTATAAGAAGAAAAAATGTTTGAGTCTCAGTTTCAATGTCCAACTGTTCTGAGTCCCAGTTTCAATGTCAAATAGTTCTTTATGTGTACATGTCAGCAATGGTATCCGGATGGTGGACACATGGTGGCCATGCAAGTTTCATCCTCTGTGGTTTGGTCCTGGGCCGCCTGCAGCAAAGCACAGCTGCCAACTGCTAGCATGGCAAGGTGTTGTCAGTGTCCCCCATCTCTGGACCGTCCTTATGTATGCCATGTTTTTTTAATCTACTACCTCACTTATTTCATCTTCTCCAAACTTAGGAGGTAGGTACAAGATTACAACTACCATTTAACAGGGGGTGGAGGGAGGACTAACTAGGCCCCAGGGAAGCCCATCATTTGCCAAAGAAGACATTGGTTTTCATTTGTTTGTTTTTTTAATTTTTATTGATTTTTAGAGAGGGGGAGAGAGATCTACTTGTTGTTCTACTCATATATGCATTCATTGATTGATTCTTATATGTGCTCTGTGGCATATTGGGATAATGTTCTAACCAGCTAAGCTACCGCACCAGGGCAAAGACATTGGTTTTAAGTGGCAGAGCTGGGAGTCAATTGAGAAATTCTGACTAAAACTTGGTATTGCCCCTGCATGAAGGAAGCAAAGTTACTCCCTGACAGCAGTGACATGGTCTTCTTTTCCAGAGCTCTACCTCCAAGAGTTGAGGTTCCCAATGATCATTTCCGATCCCAAGCATTTTTCCCACCAGAATTGTATTTCGTTAAGATAGACTTGGATATTTGCTCTTAGGTGTTTGTCATCTGCTGATGAATTTGGTCAGACTGGCCCAACTCCCCAGCCTGCTTGTGTGTGTCCAGGTCTAAGAACCAGAAAGTGATTCATTTCCTCTTTTTCTTGTAGTTTCCTTTCTCTGCCTGTCACCTCTTTCCTTTCTCTGAGCAACTCCACACAGTGGTCCTGTTTATAATCACTAAAGTCTGGCTGGGATTTGGGCAGCTTTGAGTTTTTCCAGGCAGGACTTCTGTGTGGCATGAGGAACACACCCAATTCTGAACTGTGTATCTGGGAACTTTTGGGGTACACTAACTGGCATGTTGGTAGGGGATGTTGGTGGGGAAGTCAGGTAGAGCAGGTCCCATCTGCTTGAGCCCTTCTGATCAGACACCCACGGAGTAGCTGGTGTGCCTGTGTTATTCCTTTTCATTATCAAAAAAGCCCTGTAGGGAGGGGTCATTATTATTCTCTCTCTCCAAAACAGGAAACCTCAGCTTAGACAAGTGAAGCAACTTGCTTAAATATACCATAAAGGAAATAGTGAAGGTGAAAAACAAATAAATTTTTGAAATTTTTATATAAAATATATAAAATTTCCCAATTAACCTGACTCTTGTCTATATATTGTCATTCTTTGAGACTTGGGTCATTATTTCAGGCATTTATTATCATAGAGAATGAAACTGGTTATTTATCATTTTAACTACCAAACCAAGTTTGACTGATTAAAAAAAATCAGTTTTGATGAAGGTGAGGATGAAGGAGATTGGCTCTGGGTAATAGAAACAGCTTCAAGGGTTTGGAGGAAAGGAGGCAATGAGAGAGAAAGAAGGTCCCTGTTCTCAAGGAGGGTTCAGCTTTATTTTAGGGAATCCATACAAAAATCTGGGCCATGGTACACCACTGTGCAGGGAAAATGGAGTATAGACCTGTTTTGTGCACAGTGGGGAGCTATCTGATCTAGAAATCCTTCAGCAAGGGAATGGATGTCAGGAATTGGTGTTTTATAGGCACATCAAAGGGGGAGGGGCTCCATGGGCAGACAAGGGGTGGTGTGCAGCTAGAAGACCTTTGCAATAATGTCTGGGTGAAACAACAATCTGTAGGAGAGGATTTGAGAGGGAAGGTTAAACCCAAAGGTCATTTAAAGAAAGATGTGCTAGGGTCCATGAGTTGAATACATGGGGTAAAGAAGAGCAGAGAAACTGAATCTGTTTCTGGTTTTAAGTGTCTTAGTTGGGAAGCTGGCCACTTTAAAATCTTGTTTCACACAGACTGGCTTGGCTCAGTGGTTGAGCTCGCTCTATTAACGAGAAGGTCAGTTTGATTCAAGGTCAGGGCACATGCTGGATTGGTATGGTGTGTGCAGATGATCAATGATTCCCTCCCCTGTGCTCCCCTCCTTTTTCTCTTCTCCTCTTCCCTTCTCTTTCTATCTCTCTTACCCCCCCCCTCCTCTGGTAGGTGGCTTTTGTATATTTGATTTGACTCTAAGAGTACCTAAATGCACCCCCAACAGCCTTTAAGCTGCAAAGGAGTCATATCTTTTAAAAATAAAAATCCTGTCACTCTGGAGGAGGTGTGGAGAATGGATAAAAAAGTTTTAAGGTTATTTAGCTTAGCTCTTTCCCCGCATTTCACTCCCGTTCTTTCCAGGCTACTCTGTGGCAACTTGAGATTTTTGAGCATCACCTTCTGCTTTGGATTTTAGGAGGAACTAGGAGGAACGTCAGCCTGTGGCCGGTGTAGCGATGGATTCGCCCACAGAGCCTAACGCCCCCTCCACCGGGTGGGTCGTCGTCTCAGCTGTCCAATGAAGAAGATTCGGGAAATCTTTCACCCCAACAGGACAGAGAAAACTATGTAGTGAAGACGAGTTATGGCTTGGTCTACAGGAGGAGACGTGGAGTGAGGACAATGGCAAGTCTTAAAAGAGACCTCAAAGGACTATTTCCAACATGGCTGGGGAGAAGGAATGAGGCTATTCAAAACAACAAGAAAAACAAGAAAACAACAATAATTGATTGTGACTGTAGTCATTGCCTACAACATTCAGGTCCTTTTGGTCTTATTAAGGATTATCACGTGGTTTTGGCTGGCTTGTCTCAGCGGGAAGAGGATCAGGCTGAGATGGGTCCGGGATTCAATTCCAGTCAAGTGCATATGCTCAAGTGGGGAGCATCATGGGGAGGCAGCTGATCAGTGATTCTCTCTCATCATTGATCTCCCTCTCCCTGCCTCTCTGAAATCAATTATATATATATAACAAATATATATATATATATATCACAAAACTCACACCTTAAAAAAAAGAATTATGACATGGCATACATTGTATTCTTGTATTCATTTGAGTTGTAACATTTTTTTATGTACTCTTTCAATTTTTAGTAGCAAATGTGTGTATAGGGTATCTTTAATAAATTTGAGGCATGTTTATTAAAAAAAAAGTTTTAAGAAGAGGCCTGGAAAATTAACAGTAAAGAAAGTCACGTGGCTGCAGTTTGAAGAATACTTGAAAGAGAGACAGGTGTGGAGGGCAAAGATCAGGTCAAGGGTGAGGGTGAGAGGAAGTGATGGCTGGAATGTGAGAGAAATGAAGAGAGTCAAGGGATGCTCAGAAGGACTTCATACTGATTGGCTGTGAAAGAGCCTACGGGCAGGATGGGGGTGGGGTGAGGTGGAGGGGTGGTCTAGGATCTCAGCTTGAGCACTTGGAGGGGGTGGCATGGATAGCCCTGTGTGTGGAGTCTTCATATCTGTAGGAGGCATAGGTGCCCCAAGAGGTCTGGAGTTCACCTTTGAACTATAGAAATCTGAAGTTTGAGTACACACAGGTGGATATGGGGAAATTCCACACTGAAGTTTGCAATGTGGGTGGTATCATAGAAAATCTATGAGAACAGCTGTGAGAATGCAGGAGATTGTGTAGGAGGAGCAATGGCCAGTTCCAGGAGGAGGGCCTGAAGGAGAAAGACCATCAAATGTTTCAACAGCACTAATACTTACGGGGGTTAACATTAGCCTCTCTCTAAGCTTCTAAACTTTTAAATCTGGAGATTTACTGTTAAAGAGAAGTACTCCGAATAAAAAGGGAGGCTCTTGCATCACTAATTCTGGGGGAAGTGATGTATGTTGAGAAGACACTCAAACAGCCCTCTGGAAAGGTCTACATGAGAAAAACTGGGGCTGCCTGCCAATAGTGGGCACCGACTTGCTAGCCATGTAAGTGAATCATCTCAGAGGCAGATCCTGCAATTGCAATCATGCCTTCAGATGATGGCAGCTGCAGCCAGCATCCTAACCACAACCTCATGAGCCAGTTCTGAACTCTTGAGATTTTTGAGATAATACATGTTTGTTGTTTAAAGCCACTACATTTGGGATAATTTGTTAAATAGCAATAGATAACTAATACACTTTCAATACTTTCTTTTGTACATGTTACAAAATAAGTATTTAATAGTTAACTATTATTACTATTAATAATAAATTATTTAGAAAAATAAAAAAGGCATATTTTGTTTTTATTTTTTCTTTATTGATTAGGGTATTACATATGTGTCCTTATCCCCTCACTGCTTCCCAAACCCCCCACTCATGCCCTCACTCCCCAGTTGTCTGTATCCATTGGGTAGGCTTATTGGCATGCATACAAGTCTTTTGCTTGATCTCTCCCCCTTACCCCTCCCCTCCTCTAACTTTCCTCTGAGGTTTGACAGTGTGTTTGATGCTTCTCTGTCTCTGGATCTGTTTTTGTTCATCAGTTTATGTTGTTCATTATATTCCACAAATGAGTGATATCATGTGATATTTATTTTTCTCTGACTGGCTTATTTTGCTTAGCATAATGCTGTCTAATTCCATCCATGCTGTTGCAAATGGTAAGAATTCCTTCTTTTTTACCGCAGTATAGTATTCGTAATATTCCATTATATAGATGTACCACAGCTTTTTAATCCACTTATCTGTTGATGGACACGTAGGCTGTTTCCAAATCTTAGCTATTATAAATTGTGCTGCTATGAACATAGGGGTGCATATATCCTTTCTGACTGGTGTTTCTGGTTTCTTGGGATATATTCCTAGAAGTGGGATCGCTGGGTCAAAGGGCAGTTCCATTTTTAATTTTTTGAGGAAACTCCATACTGTTTTCCACAGTAGCTGCACCAGTCTGCATTCCCACCAGCAGTGCATGAGGGTTAAAAAAGGCATATTTTAAATCCTCAGTGTCTGTGCTCTCTTCTTATGTCAACCAATAACTATAATGAACTAGGTGTAGAGTAAGATGTTTGGATTACAGTGGCTACTTGTTACTTACTCTGTGAATTTAGGCACATAGATTTAACTCTTTTAGCTTTAGTTTTCTCACTGGTGTGTGGAAAAGTGAAAACTTTTAAAGTGGAAGGTTCTTCTCAACATGCTCCATAATAGCCATGCATTTAATTCAACAAATGCTGAGTGTCTGCCATGAGCCTAGCACTGTGGGTCTAGACATTTGGAATAGTGGAAAACAAGACAAATAAGGTCTGAGCTCGTGTGGATTTTTACTTCAAAAGGGGAAGTAGACATTAAACAAGTCGGCCAACTCAATAAAGTAGATTTCATAATAGGTAGTCCTTTGAAGGGAAGGGAGGAGCAGTTTTAGACAAGATAGTCAGGAAGGGTCTGAGAAAATAGCATTTGTTTTGAGACCCGAATGGTCAAAAGTATCTGGCAATGGCGAAGGCTCAGAAGCAGGAAGGAACTGGGTGTGTTTGAGGAAGAAGGCCAGGGGAGGTTGGTATCACGTGAGTGGTTGTCCCACTACCTTCTCGAGGTTCAGTTCCTCTATCTCAGTTATACGCAATTCATATGGTGGGTGCTGTTGGTGGATTAAATTAGGCAGAAATGATGATTATCTAGAATTCAGTTTTCATCAATTCCCAGGTCTATATGCAGGGGTGAAATTTTATCTCCCACTGAAGGCAGCAATTCCCAATTATCCAGGCAGCTGGATAGTAATTCTGTTTGTTGGTGATAATACTCAAAGCTTCCAGGCACTCAAAAGATCTTCTAATTCCATGATCCCTTCTCTCACCAATTGTGTCGTTTCGCTGCCCCTTCTGCCTCACGTGGATCATGACACCACCCACTTCAGTTCTCCCTCTTTCCCACTCCACCGGGCAAATACCACAGGTCAGTTGTGAGTTTTTGTCCTTCTTCCCTAAGCCTGCTTTTCCTGGAGGATAAGGCTTCTTTTACTTCCAAGGATAGTTAACAAGTCCCTTTCTTTTTCTTTTTTAAAATACTTTTTATTTAATTTTTACAAAGAGGAAAAGAGAAAGATAGAGTTAAAAATATCGATCAGCTGCCTACTACACGCCCCCTACTGGGGATGTGCCTGCAACCAAGGTACATGCCCTTGACTGGAATTGAACTTGGAACCCTTCAGTCTGCAGGCTGATGCTTCATCCACTGAGCCAAACCTGTCAGGGCAACAAACCACTTTCCCCACTTCCTTTATGATCATGTAAGTAGTAACTACATAAAATATGAATTATTTTCACTTAACCGTCTTATAAAATCATTTCAATGTGTTCCCATTCCACAAAATTATAATCCATTTTCAAGCGGTTGTTGCTAATTCATAATCTTTTATTTCTTTAACTAGACTAAAAGCAACTTGAGGTCAGGTACCATTTCTTAAATGCTTATCATCATCTTCATCAGTGAGTCAACATCATCTTAGAAGCTTGCCAATATGAATATTGCATAGGTTTTGATTTGTCAGTCTGAGGTCAGGTCTGCATTTGAAATAAGCTCATCAATTGATTCAGAAGTTACATAACTACACTTGGACATTCATTACTTGCGACTTTCACACAAGACTGAATTACCTTTCCAGTAGTCATTCAATAACTACCTAAAAATCACTTTATCATAATAATGTTCTAACAAATAGCATTTATTAATAGTTTCTTCTATTAAACCTTCTAAGCTAGTTGAATGTATTGATTTGCTAAAAATCGGTAATTCAGGTAATTTAAATATTCAGGCAGTCCTGAACTAGTCCCATTGTTCAACTGGTACGATGGAACCATATGACTGCCTATTTCTCTTCTGGAATCTTTGCAGTTAAAAAACACAAACATGGCCGTGGCCCGTGTGCTCAGTGGTTAGAGCATCAGCCGGTGCACCAGAGGGTCTCGGATTTGATTTTCGGTCAAGGGCACATACTTGGGTTGCAGGTTTGATCTCTAACCCTGACTGAGGTGTGTGTGGGAGGCAACCAATAGATGTGTCTCTCTCACCTCAATGTTTCCCTCTGTCTCTTTCACTCCCTTCCTCCCACTCTCTTAAAAAAAAAATCAATGGAAAAAATATCTTGAGTGAGGATTAACATAAAAAAGCATGAAGAAACTTGATGATCATTATCTGTGATAATCCAGAAAATAAATAACAAGGGAAAATAAAATGAGGAATAGAAACTTTGGGAGGTGAAAATTTTTGTCTCCTCTGCCACATTTTATAATGTGCTTATATGTAGCACTAAAATAAATTAAATTTACTTTTAAGCTCCATCAAAGGATTTCTTGAAAACTTGTTTGACGTTGTGAGTGGCAAGTTCAGCTGGGGTGGGGGTGGGGGGTCATACCACAGTCTCCAACTTAGCAGTGTACGTGTTTTCTGTGGCTGACAGATGTTCCACACCCGTTCCCTCAGAGGTCATCTTCTTTCTTATCTTATCTCTACTGCTTTAGACCTTTATTTCAGGCTGCTTAAAGCCATTGTCCAGTTTACTAAGAGCCTTTTGGTTGTAAAATGTGCAAACTGTAAATAGGTTGAGAGTGTATACATAGAACTTTTTTGAGAAAAAAAAAAACAGTTGATAAAGGGAAATGTTACAGGTTGAATTGTGTACCTCAAAAGATATTTTGAAGTCCTAACTCTTTACTTCCCCAATACCTGCCAACTGGCAAATGTGATCTTATCTGGAAATAGGGTCTTTGCAGATGGAATCAAGTTACAAATACTGGATTGGCCTGGGTCCTAACGCAATAACTGATGGCCCTGTAAGAACAGGGAAATTTGGGCACAGACACCCAGAGGAAAAGGCCATTTAAAAACCTAAGCAGACATCATGGTGGTGCATCTATTAGTAAAGGGTTGCAAGCACTGCAGGCAACCACCGGAAGTTAGACCGGGCAAAGGAGGACTCTTCCCTGGAGCCCTCGGGGAGAGTGCGGCCCTGCCCCACCCAGTTTGTGGTACTTTGTTATGGCACCCCCAAGGAAACTAATATAGGAGATTTTGATTATTATTTGCTCTAACAGAATGTGGACCTATCCTAGTCAGGAAGTCTGGATATTTTAACAAGAGAATGGCTGAAACAGTGACTTTGTTGACTCTACCATCTTGTGTGAAAATGCTAACAGTATCTTCACTAGTCACACTGTCTCCAGTCTCGGCTCAACTAATCTAGTCACACTGCAGCCAGAGTGAGCTTTCTAGAATCTAATCATATCACCCACCTGCTTAACACCTTCAGCGGCCTCCCCTGTTGCTCCTACAATAATACCCACACTCTGAAGTGGCTTCTCGCCCCACTTTCCTCTCACCATTTCCCACTTCACACTGCTCTTAATTCTGTATGGAACAAATGTCTTCCCTTTGGCCACATTGCTTGGCCAACTCCTATTTACCCCTACGTAGATGCCTCTCCTGCTTATCTGCCCTCCCACAGTCTGCCATAACTTCCCTGGCACAGCCCTGATGTCCATCTTATTGTACCTGCCTGTGTTCTTCCCTGTATCACCCTATGGCCTAGCTACTCAAAGTGATGTCATAGACCAAAAGCATTATCTTTACCAGAGTTTGTTCAAGAAGCAGAATTGCAAGACCAGCCAGCTCTCCAGCATCAGGTGTGCATTTTAACACGGTGACCTGGTGCACATTGAATTTGTGAGTTACTGATCTCTTCAATGTAGCTTCCACGGGAGAGGGGATACTTGTCTCCCCAGAGCCTACTCCAGTGTCTGTTTCAATAAAGAGAGATTTAACTGATCAATGTATGAGGCTGATAGCATGTTAACACCCATGCTCTACAGGGAAAAACAACAACAACAAAAAGTTCCCTTTTATCTGAATAAACAGACTCAGGTTTAGAGCCTATATATATCTTCACAGCCTTCCTTAAAATTCCCCCCTTATTCACCTCTCATATTTTCTTCCTGTCAAATCCCATTTCTGCAGGAAATATATGACTGTTCTATTACTAATTGCATCTCCTATTTTGTTTTTCAGTATTTTTTTAAAAATATATTTTATTGATTTTTTACAGAGCAGCAGGGAGAGGGATAGAAAGTCAGAAACATCGATGAGAGAGACATCGATCAGCTGCCTCCTGCACGCCCCCCACTGGGGATGTGCCCGCAGCCAAGGCACATGCCCTTGCCGGAATTGAACCCGGGACCCTTCAGTCCCCAGTCCGACGCTCCATCCACTGAGCCAAACCGGTCTTGGCTCAGTATTTTTTTTTTAACACTGTAAAGGACAACACAGGCATGGCTGGATTTGTACTGTCATTTTTTAATTTGGTCCATGAAGACTGCTATCTGGGAGTAGTTAAAAAATTGTCATCCTCCCCAGCCTTGTGTGTGTGTGTGTGTTATTTAAATATTTCTTTATTGATTTCAGAGAGGAAGGAAGAAAGAGGGAGAGATAGAACTGTCAAAGATGACAGGGCGGCTGCCTGCAACCCAGGAAAGTACCCTTGACCGGAATCAAACCTAGGAACCTTCAGACCGGAGGGCAACGCTCTATCCACTGAGCCAAACCAGCTAGGGCTGTGTGTGCTTTTTAAACAAATAAGGGGGGATTCCAGAAAAGTATACTGTTTAGAAAGCTCTTCACGCTCAGCTTTGAATTTCCTTAGTCCAATGTGAGATCTGAAAGAGTTTTCAAACTATCTCAAATCCAACACCTTAAAAAGTCCTCCATAAATAGCTGATTCTGACCCATCAACTGAAGCCCACCTCCCACTTGCTCCTCTTTTTTCTCTCTCCAACAAGTTGAATTTGCAATTCTCTAAAAGGCACAAAGTTGCCTGAGGTTTGTATGGGTCCCGAGTCCAGCAATCTTTTATCATGATAATGGTAGAGGACAGGATTGACACACCCTTTGTACATAAACAGGACAGAATTTGTTTTTGTTGTTGTAGATGAATGTATTCATTGCCTTTCAGCGTGAAAGATTTAATCAGAAAAATTAGTTTACTAATTTATCCAAGCAGGAAGTTAATGATGTGCCTTGAGTATTAAGTTAGTCCAAAGGAGCCTTTCAAAGGAGGGGGGTGGTGGAAGAGGGGACAGTGGTGGGATACCTGGATCCAGGTCACAGGTTTGGAGGCAGCCTCTCCACCCTGCTTGCTATATCACGTGCTGAAAATCTCTCCAAATTCTCTTAATCTCAACGTGTTTACCACACTCAAAACTAAATTATTTAAACTCAAGAGTAGTTTTGTCCCATGCTTATATAGCATTGTCTACACCTCTGCAGAACCAAGGCAAAATAAATACTTGCAGATTTGTGATTGAATGACTTGAGGTAAATAAACAACTCTGCTCCACACTGGGTCCAGATAAAGTAAACAAACAGTAGGGAGTGTGGCGAGGGCGCTCCCGCCCCGTCTCCCCAGGGAACAGGCGGCCGCCGCTCCTAGTCCGCTCTGCATGTTTGGGAAACGGATCCCGGGTTGTGAGAGTTTCGGATTTTCCAAAGGACGCCAGAAACCTCAGCCTTTACTACAATGTCTCCATTTTAAATGTTGGTAACAATTCAAATGTTCAAAAGACATTTTGCAGACAATCTTGGGAACCAAACCTAATACTTCTAGGAATCCAGGCAGCTCAAGCCAATTTGCAACTTGCGCGTTCAATAGCGCGGACAATAGGAGAATGCACTTCCTGAAAAACTGTGATTCCCAGGAAGGCTGCGGTGGGCAAGGGCCCCCGCGCTGCGTGGGCCGGCCGGGCTCAGACCCTGGCACCGCATTCTGCCCCCGTGAGCTTCCTCTCGATTAACCGATTAACCGCAGTGTCGCACCTGTAAAGTGGTGGGGATGGTGAAGAACCGCAGCTTCCGGGATGCCGGGCGCCCGGGAGAAAATGCCTGCTTAACCCCTTACATTAAGCGGCTCTCGGTGTAAGCAGACCGAGTTACTCCTTCTCTTCATAATAATGAAATCAATTACTCAAGGGCCACCCAAACCTCTTGCAAATAACTTCATTTCCCCAGATATTTCACGTTTCCCTGCACAAAAGCTTTTGAACGTTTTCTATGGGATGGGATTGTTATCATCTTTTAATGTTACTAAGCATCCAGAACGAGCAGTTGTGACAGGTCCAGAGGGAATATGCTCCACTTTTTAAATTACAGTCCTGACTCCGGGGGCCGAGAACTAATCCCCTCCCTCTCACATCCAAACAACAATTAACAACAACACGCACACCCCCCTTTCCAAATCAAAGCGGTGTTCGATCCGGGGTTTCAATTTGTAGCTAACTTCCCAACAGTTTCAACCTCTCTTGAGCAGCATGGCCTCTGGCTAACATCCCTCCAGCTATTAAAGCTCTCTGCAAGTAGTCGGTTGCCCCGAAACTCTCCACAGTCTCTGAGTGTGACAACTTTCCTTCGCCGACTCTGGCCGGGTTGTTTACAGAAGTCTCTAATTGCTCATTTATGATAAGGACGGAGTTCCCGGCCTCTCCACCCTCGACTTTCCAGCCGGGAAAACCTTCCTCCTTGCCCGACTGCGGGACCCGGCGGCTCCTGCAGCTGCCTCCACTCCGGGCGTCTGCACAGCCTCGATCCGAGCCCCGCGCCCCCAGCCCCGTTGGTTAAGGGAGTGATTTCGGGTCGGAAACGTGCCCGGGCAGATCGCGCCAGGTGGAGCGGTGTTACTCCCGGGGCCCCCGGCCGGCGGGGCGGGGCGAGGAGAGGGGCGGGGAGGAGGCGGGCCCGGCGTCTGGTTTCCCTACGTCACTGGAAGTCCCCATAAGATGAAAGCGCGGGCCCTGGCCATTTCCCGGACCTCAGAGGTTCTCGGGCGCGCACCTAGTCGGGTCTCCGTCCTGATCCGGCCCGTTCAGCCCGGTCCGGCCCGGCCGCCCCGCGTGCAGCTCGCCTCCCACAGACTCTAGGTTCGGAGACTCGGTTCCCCAGGGTCGGCCACAGAGTTATCGCCGGCTGCCTGCGGAGATGCCTGGGAAGAAGGCGCGTAAGAACGCGCAGCCTAGCCCTACGCGGGCCCCGGCAGGTAGGGACCAGATGGGGCGGAGATCCCGGCCAGGGCGAGGGGTCCGGGACGGGGTCCGGGTGTCTATCAGGGCTGGGTCAGCCCGTCTACTCCGGGCCTCAGGGTCTGGCCTGGTCTGCGCCCTTGCACGTGCTTTCGGGGCGCCTCGTGGAAGTCCTTCGGGGGTTTTATCCGGGACCGTGGAGACGGCGAGGGAGGGACCCAGGTTTGGGATGGGGTTGCAGCGGTATTTCAGCGGATGCAGAAAGCCTCTTCTCCCGCCTTCCATCCACACTTGCCCTGCTCTGGCCACGGGGAAGAAAAGTGCAAATGCGGGTGCCAGCAACCCGGAGAAAGTCATTGTCACGCCAGGTGGGGGAAGGGAGAAGCTCTTGGCACTACCTGGCCCCCAGCGATTCCCAAGGCAGGCCTGGTTCCCCAGAGTCCTGGACCTTGGAGGGCCCTGCGCTAGGCGTTATCACACTCCACCCGCAACGCAAACAGAAGCAGAGATAACGCTTGGTATGATCGCAGCTCCTCCACCAAGGACCCACGGAGGGCTGTGGCGTTTTCGCGGGGACGACTGCGTTCAGGAGCCCAGAAATTCTTGCTGCTTTGTCGAGAGTTGTTCGATAACATTTTAACCATCTTTTTAGTTGCGGAAAGGGGATAGGAGAACCGAAGTTGGTCCCCAATCCATCCATTCCTCCTCCTACTTCCCAATTTGCCCATCAACTAACTTTTCAAATCCGAACTCCCCCCTCCCTTTATAAATCTTATCAAACAAGGCTAAGGAGCAGTATCTAAGAAGGCAGCAAAGCTTTGAGCTAGAAAATCCGGGTGGGTCATACTGCTATCACATCAGCAGGTAATAGCCTCCCCATCCCCCTGTTTTCAACACACTTCCATTTTATAGAGCCCCTGCGTCAGCATGCAAAGGAAGTGGTGTATCGGCAATGTAGGCGATGTAGCCATGACCAGGTTGGCGCCAGGCTGCTCTCCCTGGCTCCTGCTTGGGAAGGGAAAATCTTTCTGCCTTTTGTGATGTCCAGCAAGTAGTTTTGACCGTGCTTTGAAAAGGCGCCTCCTTGGAAGTGCTTCTGAGGTTTTCCACAGGACTAGGGAGATGGCGGTGAGGGAGGGACCTAGCATAACCTTCACCCATCCAACTTACTTAGTTCCCCATAACGAGAGACAGGAGAAAGGTCCCACATAAACTTGTTTAGAGAGTAACACTTCAAAAAAAAAAAATTTGAGACACATGACATAACATTGTATTTTAGTTGTAGCACAAAATGGTTTGATACATGTATATGTTGTGAAAGAATTACTACAATAAGTTTGCTTAACATCCATGATTACCATTTTAAAAATTAATACCTTTATAGATGTGTAACTATAACAGAGACGAAGTTTTCATTTCTTTTGAGCCTAACTAGGGTCTTTGCAGGGTCTACTTACCAAGTAAACCAGATTGCAATTTGTAGTCATGATTTTTTTGGGGGGGGGGGGGGGAATGGTGGCCAGGCGGTAGTTCAACTCTAGTGGGAGAACTACTACTCACCCTGGCTTTACCTTCCCTTTTATTAAGATTAAGATCGCAAGATACACCTGTATCCCCCAGGCAGGAAACACTAATAAGAGCCAATCAGTGAATCTTCTTTTTTTAAAAATACTTTTTGCAGTATAACTTAGATTTAATAGTAGTACATATGTTTTCCTCCCCCCCCCCCCATTATCCTCCCCCGTAGTCATTATTTTTAATGTTCATAATCATGACCTTAAAATAGACAAAAGACTCCGAATTGCTCTTTGACTTTCCAAGGAAATTTAAATTATGATCAGTATAGATTTGATGTCAATTTTACTTAAAATTTACTTGGAAATTATAAATATTATGTTTTTAAAATTAATATTCAGTTAATTACAGTATTTCTATTCTGAAAGATAGTTAACATGTGAATTACTTATATTCCACTTCCTCATCTCCCTAAAGGCAATGGATTGGTAGAGGTTGGGTTTGTTGGAAGAATTTGGCTTAGAGTTAACACTTAAGCTTCTAAATTATTTTAGAGAGCCCTAATTGCTTTGGCTCGGTGGATAGAGCATCAGCCTGAGGACTGAAGGGCTCCAGGTTTGATTCTGGTCCAGGGCTTGTACCTCTGTTGCTGGGACATCCCAGGTGGAGGGCTGTGCAGGAGGCAGCTGATGGATGTTTCTCTCTCCCATAATTCTAACTCTCCCTCTCCCTTGCCCTTTGTTAAAAAAAAAAAAATCAGTAAAATATATTTTAAAATATTATTTTAGAGAATGTAGACTTACTTTTGGAAAACAAGTGTATGGATCTTTTATGAGAAAATTTCAGAGTTCTGTAAATGAAGAAAAGAATACATTTCAGATTTGCCTATTAATGAGGGCATAATCTTAGCTGTGAATTATTGCCACAGAATTTAAGTCCTAATTGAAAACAAAAGAAAAGAGTATAAAATTTGACTCCCATTCCTCCCAACCTTAAATGAGAGAAAAAGGAATGACATCATCAATGAGGCCAGCAGCATCTCACTTGTGGTGTTTGAGATATTAAATATTTGTATCTGCTAATAAGATAATATTAGCCTCATCCAGGATGCTTTGATTTCAAAGTAAATGTCTTCGTTCAACTTTTCTCTTTTTTTTTTTTTCGTTTGAGTCATGGTGTGTTTGTATATGTTGTGTGTCTGTGTGTGTGTTCCATCTCACATACAGAAAGCAGGTGTACATAAAACTCACAGTAAGAAGACTGCTTCACAGGAAACATACTCACCTTGTCAATCTTGCTGGTTTGTATTTTGGAATGTTGTCAATTTAATTTTGGATGTTTTGCATTCTTTTTCAGAGGCTGAAATTGAGTGTGCTCTTCAATTAAGGAGAATTGGAGACAAACTGAGTTTCCTGCAGAAACTTCTGAATGTAATGTACAAACTCTTTGGCTCGGGAACCTGACTGCTTCAGAAGTCTTCTAATGAGGCGACTCCTTTAAAGCTGGATTTACCATGTTTCATTAATTAGTGGTGAGAGACTTCGTAAAACGAAGAAGAGTGTGAAGGAGCTCTTACTTGCTTTGGATGTCCTTGGAAATGAAGATGGAATACATCACAGTGAAATTCTGTTGAAGTTTTCCCAGAAGTCATTTGTTTATTTTAAAGCAAGAATTGAAGAGCTTTGAAAATATGGATGAAGTATTACACTTTTTGTTTTTGCTTAGAGAATTGTTCTAGTATTTTTGTTGAAGTTTGATGCCCAGCCTTGTATAAGAAGAGTTAATAAATAACTAGAATGTTTTGGCAGGGGCCAAAAAACAGAAAATGTTTAGTGTTTATTTCTACTTACCGATGACAACTCCAGAACAATGTATAATATTTGCTTTATATGCATTATCTTGTTAAAAGTAAATGTTTCATTCTGAGAACACTGAATGTTATAGTGAATGTTGATTTCATAGGTCACTACAAAATATAAAATTTGATAAAAATTTTTTATTTAAAATGTATTACTTCTGTTCAGACAACTTTGCATTAAATGTGTTCCTGTGGGCCTTAACTGGGCAGTATGGAATTTGAAAAAAAATTGATCAAAGTTGATGCCAGTAAAATTCTTAGGTTGAATGTTAAAAGATGAAATGCATAGGGATTTTGGATAATAGAACAAAAAAGTGAATTTGGTAAAGCAAATATTCTAAAGTAATTGTTTATAAGAAAATGAATGTTTCTAAAGAAATTTCTAAAATTTGTAAAATGCCCTTTTCTACACTAATCACTGTGAATTCTATAAGGAGTGATTTTTAAAAGAAATTAAACATGTTTTCATAATTAGGATATAATTTTAAAATTATTTTTTAATAACAGTTTACATTCAATATTATTTTATATTAGTTTCAGGTGTAAGGGCTATACTTTTTTTAAAAAAAAGAGGAATAGAGTACTCATTTAGAATGAAAGTCTTATGTATAAATATGGGACTTTAAGGGATTTTCATTCTGGGTGATATATATATATAAATTTTCATTAAAGTTATATGTAGATTCTGAGAAAGCTTTCATACATTTCATTTTTTAAAACAAGACCAGTCTATGAACAGTTTCCAAATATATATAAAAACATGATTGAATTTCATCAAGAATATTATTTATTTTATCTATTTATAATTAAAATATTTCTTGTTTAGTTTAACAATTTGTGTTAGTTGAAGTTACAGTTTTAGGTTATGAAACAAGGTTTTATTGTGTTTTTTTTTTATTACTTGAACTCCTACAGTAAGAATGTTTCAATATAGGTCAGTGATTTTCAAGCTTTTCCATCTCATTGCACACATAAACTAATTACTAAAGTTTTGTGGCACACCAAAAAATATATATTTTGCTGGTCTGACAAAAAATAGGTATAATTTTTGTTCATTCACAGCTGACAGCTGTTGTTGTGTTGGCTGTTGTCATTTTTTTATTTGACCATCTAAGGGAAAAGAGGTCAGTGTCCCTGACTAAATAGCGAGGTATTGCATGTCTTAAAAATTGTTGCAGCTTACTGGTTGAAAATCACTGATACGTAGGCTATAGTCACTTTGATTAAAAAATACCTCAGTATCTACTTTTCTTCAGTATTACTTATATCTGTTTGTTTAGTTGCAGAGATATTTTGTGTGTCTGCCTAGTGGCAAGTCTATTTTGCCATGTGGATATTTATGGTCTGTAACTATATTTATACATGTATATATACATATGAAAGTGGATACTGTAGTTATAAACCATTAAAAATTAATATCATTCTTTTCTGTGTTTATTTCTTTATCATGTAAACTGCTGTGTGTTTATTACATAATCCAAATATTGTATTTGAACTAATTTTCTTATTTAAAACGTATATTTTTATTGATTTCTGGGAAGAAGGCAGAGTGAGAGAGACAAACATGGACACTGAGAAAGAATCCTGCATACACCCTACTGGGGATCCAGCCGACAACCTGGGCATGTGCCTGCCTGACCATGACCTCCTATTCATAGGTTGATGCTCAACCACTGAGCTCACTGGCTGGACTGTATTTTAACTTAATTTTTACCAGCATGCACCTTTTTGATGGCACCATCTCCTTGGGTCCCATTCTGTGATAGGAATAGAGAACACAGGGGCACATGGCATGATTTTTGCTGTCCAGAGACTTATACTTTAATTGGGATAGAAAATAGTGAAAAACAGGAAATTAATGCCAGGTCTGGAGTACCTGACATTAATGCTGATAAAGTAGGCTGCCTACAGAAATTCAGGAGTATGGTGAGCCAGCTAGGTAAAAGGAACTTCTGTATGGTTTACTTTTAAGTGTGACATCCAATCTTACAGTCCCTGCCCCCAGCAGTAAGTATTGCTTCATTAGAAGCCAGTCATGTGCAGAAGTAGGTCTAACAGAGTGGTCTTCCCGTTTGAGAATTGAAAGGACATCCCCAGTTTGTAGCTTTGATCTAGGAGCCACATCTCCCTGCCCCCACCCCCGCCCTCAAAAGTCTGCTGATATCAAGGAAAGTATACTGTCTCCCTTAGTCGAGGAGGGAGGGAGAGAACTAGCTGCAGGGGTAAAATGACAAGGCGATGTGGCAACTCGAGAATGGGAGGGAGGGCCTCGAAGGCGAAGGCGACACAAACCAGCGGCTCCCCAGAGGAAGCACTTTGTAATGCAGGAGCGGAGGACATGGGCCTCATAAAAGGTGGGGTCAATCTGCATTTGATTTGAAAGTCAGGGGAAGAGGAACTCCTGTCCCTAAGCTTCTGCAAGGCCAGAATGGAACCGTCAGTACTAATTAGTTAAAAGGACCTTTGTTGTAATATAAGGAGTAACACAGAAAGGCTTAGATGTCATTCATAGGCTTCAGGTATGAGAACTAAGTAATTTGATAACTATATTTTCAAAAAATAAGATAGTGTGTCTTTTTCATTTATTATTATTATTATTATTATTATTATTATTATTATTATTGATTTCAGAGAGAAAAAGAGATGGGGAGAGGGATAGAAACATCATTGATTGGCTGCCTCCTGCACGCCCCCTACTGGGGATTGATCCTGCAACCTGGGCATGTATGTGCCTTTGACGGGAATCAAACCCTGGACCCTGAAGAGCTGAAGCTCTATACACTGAAACAAACTGGGTGACAACTTTATTTTAACGTCAAATAATTTCCAAGATATCCACATAACTGTAATTGTATCCGATGACTGACAAAAAATTTCTAGGAATTAAAAAAGACTTTGACTTGCATTTATATTTAAAGGAAAATACCAATAGTTGGTATATTTGAAAAAAGTTATCTTCTATCTATTATCTATCTATCTATCTATCTATCTATCTATCTATCTATCTATCATCTATCCATCCACCTATCTATGAACTACTAAGTTCTTTGGTCTAAACATACCTTTGCAGTGATTAGGGTTTTTTAACGTCTTGCAATAATTCTGCCCCATCCCATTCCCAACAGCATAAACTGTCAAACTTCTCAAACTTTTGTCAGAAGGAATGACCCACTAGGAAGATAATTGACACCCTGAAAAGTGAATGTTGACTGGGAGGGATGAGGTACTCACAGCACCCACTTTGGATGTTCAAGGCAACATCATTTGTGAGCTGAGTAACCCTGAACAAGGCAGCTTGTCTGAGCCAGGTATTCCTCTGAAGTCAGGATGACCAGACAAGGTCACTTGTTTGCAAGAGAAAATGAGATGTCAAAGGGCTGTGAAAAAGGTCTCCCCACCACACCCCAGTCCCACTAGTCCTGCTCCTGACCTTATTTCAGATAGCATAAGAGAGAGCTGGAGTGTTTTAAAAAAAGAAAAGAAAAAATAGGGGAGTGCATGTAAAAATCCCCACCCACCAACATCTATTTTCTAAATTCTCCCAAACATTGATTCTAAGTCCTGCAGCAGATTGGGTGGGAACTTCTTGGACATGTGTTTTCTTAGAAATGAGAATTGCACATGCTCACTGGCTTCCCTTATGCCAGGCCACTGTCTCAGGGCTGCTGCTTCTATATATGCAGCTGAAAATAGACCTGGGTCACCTGACAGAACACACCCGATTGTGTAATCACTTGAGTGTCTTCGTGTCGTAATTCAAGAACAAACACTTTGCCAATACAATCCAGGCACTGATTTAGCTTCCCTCTTAAGGATTTTCAGAAATCAGTTTAGCAAATTCAGAGTGAAACAGTCGCACCACCTACCGTCTTCTTCCAAAGCGGCAACTTTTTAAAACATCAGAAAAATGAGAGAATTGGTTTAAGAGTTACAGGATTCCTTTACTTAGTAAGTCTGGGTGTCAGACCACCCCCTAGTTATTTGAAACTGCACAGGGCTTGGAGCCTGGACTTAGGTTGAAAGTAGAAATGTTGTCAATATTTTCTCTGTTTTAGAAAAAGGCTTTTCTTCTTTTTGTTCTACTGCCTCACTATGATCTCTACTGGAGCTTATGAGATTTGTCTATTTCCACATTCACAAGTTTTTTCAAAACTGCAAAGTTCCTTTACAGTTGTCATTGGCTTTTGACTTTCAAATCAGCTAGTCACTTTTCCACTTGCTCTTGGAGGACTTTGGGTAAAGTACCTGATCTCTAGTTTTTTATAAAGTGATGTCAAATATACTTATTTCAAACAATTCTCAAAGGAGGTGATACTGTGCATGGTGTCTGGTGCATAGTCATGCTCAGCAAATTCAGCTAACTTTTTCCTTCCAAGATATTGGCTTCCTGGCAAAGCTAGGGGAAGGCCTTATCCAATTAAGATTATAAGATGAAAATGAAACCCTTTGAAGGAAGGCAGTTGGGCAGTGTTGGAGCTGCGGAGGAAGTAGTAGTTTTTCTCTTGATGAGGCCATCTGTTTTTAATTTGGAACCTCTTAATGATGGTAAAACATTTACTGTACTTTGGACCCATACATAATAGATTTCATGACTACTATTGAATTGCCAGAAGCCCCTTGCATATTCACATAAAAATTTGGGATTTGTTTTATAGAATACCACCTCAAGGAGTAGGGAGATCCTGTCTAGTTATTTTGGACTTGGCTAGGTTAGGGTAAAGCCAGGAAGGGTGGGGCTGGGGGCTCTCTCGTGAGACGAAACTGAAAATTTGTAAATTTGGAGAGCCAAGTTCAAATCCTGACTGGTGTGTGTGTGTGTGTGTGTGTGTGTGTGTGTGTGTGTGTGTGTTGGCTTTAGGGAACTTAGTGGCATAAGGCCACTTTAAGACTGCATTCATGGGGACCAAAGTTCTGCAAGATAAACACAACTTGTTGATGCATCCTATATGCCAGGCATTTTAGAAATACAGTTTTATTATTTCATCCAGTGCTCACAATGAAACCAGACCACCAATGAGTCTGGGCTGCCAGTCTCTACTGGAGCCAATTCAGCAGAGATGGGGTTGAATCACACATGAACATCTATTCCAGCAGTATGGGAGAGCAGCAGGTCATCCATGAACATCTGCTCTCCACCTCCCCCTTCCCTCCCAAGCCAGCTGTTTATATAGGGCACAAGGACAAAGATTACATGGGGAAGTGGGTGAAAGGGATAAGAATGAGTATCATGGCCTGGTGGAAGGAAAAAAACACATTTAAGTTTTAATAATTCCCTATTGAAAAACAATACCCCCCCATCCCCTTTATTTTTATTAAAGAGCCAAATTAAGACCAATTTATTTACTGTGTTAAGTCCAGTAACAACAACACGTCTGTTTGGAAAATGAGACTCTTTCTCACTTTGTGGCAGAGGAAATCGCCTCAGAGGATCAGCAACTTCCCCCAATGTCATTTGGCAAATGAATGGAAAACAGGATCTAACAGAGCTGTTCCAACCATGAAAACAGTCCAGAGATGGAAGACGCTGATGACACCTTGCCATGCTAGCAGTCAGCAGCTGTGCATCGCTGCAGGTTGCCCAGGACCAAACCAGAGAGAGTGGAACCTACATTGCCACCATTTGTCCATCATCCAGTTATCATTGCTGACATGTACACATAGGAACTGTTTGACATTGAAACTGGGACTCAGAACTGTTGGACATTGAAACTGAGACTCAAACGTTGTTTTGTTCTTATATGTTTATTTCTAGGATGCAGATGCAAACTTTTTTTAAAGAAAAGAAACGGGAGGAAAATAGATACAGAGGCAAAGAAGCATTGAACAGACTGTCAAACTACAGTGGGAAGGCAGGGGAGGGTGGGGGGCGGGGGCTGTAAGAGATCAACCGAAGGACTTGTATGCAGGCATATAAGCATAACCAATGGATACAAGACACTGGGAAGGGAGGGCAGGTGAGGGCATCTGCTGGGGGGTAGGGGAGGCTAGGAGAGAGGTAATGGGGGGGTGGGGAAAGGAAACATATGTATTACTATTTGTAATACTTTAAACAATAAAAATATTAATAATAATAATAACAACAATAATAATAATAAAAATAGAATTTGAACTTGGGACTTTCTGACTCCAAGGCTGTCTTCTCCAGCCTGTATCATGGGGTTGGGGAGGGCCCCATCCCAGATCAAAGGTGGTTGTTTTCCAGCCCAGGGTGTCCTAAAGTACCACCAAGTTTTACACCCCTGGCTTTTCAGAAAGTGGAAGGTTGATTATTAAACCAGCTGATAAGTGAAAAACACTGATAAGTGCAGATGCAGTTCTAATTCCTCTTGCACAGCTCTGCCGCCCCTTTCCAGCCTCTGGCGATGGATGTGCAGCCTATGGAAACTAAGTCACGTAATTCCAACTGTGAGCCCATCGGGAAGGTGAAGGTCTCATTTCCAGAGGTGATTTTGTGAGGAATGAGTCCAGAATTAATTCTGAAACACACACTCCCCACCAGCTTGCTTTTTCTAGACAATGTCAGCGCAGCACCTACTTTGAAGAACCTGAGGGAACTATTTGTCTTGGGAAAGAAAAAGACCCTCAGAGACTGTCAAAACAGCAATTTGTGTTTTTGTGGCCCTCCCAGATCTGCTTCATTTCAGCAAAGCCAAGCAGAGATTAGGAAGGAAGAAGAAATTGTTGCCACTATCACTTTTTTTAAAACCAAACAATAGAAAACATTTCAATTAACCGGTCTGCATTCCTGATGATTCATTAGCACAAGAGTTGGAGGAGGGGCGGAAAGCAGCAAGTGGTTATGTTGGTTATGAAATTCCTCCATCTTCAGGAAATATGCACAATTATCAGCTCATCAGAAAGCAGAGCCTTAGCTCATTGTGAAGAAAGAGAAGGAGGAGAAGGAAAGAGTACAGCCCAATGCTTGCAAGGAACGTGAGAAAAAGGCTATTTCCTCCCTTGACATTTTTACTGGTGTGGCATAAAAAAGAATAGTTTTTTGAGAACAAGCAAATGAAGACTAAAACTCTCAGTTGACTTTTAACATGTAGTAATAGGAGGATACAGTATAAGGCATTTTGGCTAATGCTACAGAGATGATTCCTTGAGGCTCTGGGAAAACACCAGTGAGGATGATAAATTTGGGCTTTCCTTCCAGAGTTTAACATAAAGCAGGAAAAGGGGTGGTACTAGGGCCTAGCTGTGGCTTTCTTGTAAACCACATGTTTTCAGGCAAAAGATGGCTAAATGAAAAAAGTGTATATTTCAACATGTTTCCAAATGCAGCTACACTTTTCAACCTAACCCATCTAATCTTGTGGTTACACTGGAGTTCTCTTTATGATTAATACTAGAGGCCTGGTGCATGGATTCGTGCACCTCAGTGGGGTCCCTCTGCCTGGCTTGGGGGGATCGGGCCTAAACCAGCTCTTTGATATCTCCCATGTGGTCCCAGATTGCGGAGGGACCAGGCCAGGCCAAGGGACCCCACAGGTGCATGATTAGGGCCAGGGAGGGACTGCAGGAGGGCTCCAGGGCATGTCCAGCCTGTCTAAGCTAGTCCTGATCAGTTGGACCCCAGCAGCAAGCTAACCTACCAGTCAGAATGTCTGCCCCCTGGTGGTCAGTGGATGTCATAACTACTGGTTGAACAGTCGAACAGTTGCTTAGACATCCTATCTAATAAAAGAGTAATATGCAAATTTGACCATATCTTCGCTACACCCACAAGCCATGCCCACAGCCACGCCCACCAGAAAATCAGGAGCAGATTATGCAAATAAACCCCAACCAAGATGGCTGCCGCCACTGAGAGCAGGAGGAAGGCTTGGGTTTTTCTGGCAACAGAGGAAGCCAAGTTTCCCCCTGCCATTGCCAGCCTAGGCCTCCACTCAATGCTACAAAGTTTCAGTTATCAAAGATAAAGAAATGGTGGCAGCTACTGAGCTAGAGAGAACAGAGGCTTGGGTTTTCCTGGCAACAGAGAAAGCCAAGCTTTCCACCTGCCATTGCGGGCCTAAGCCTCCACTCTAGGTTACAAAGTTTCAAACAGAAATGGCTGCCACCATGGAGGGAGCAGAAGGCTTGGCTCTGCTCCAGGCTACAAAGTTTCAATTGTAGAAGATACATAAATCCCATATTCCAGGGCCTCTGCTTGGGTCACTAGGGGGCATGGCTGGCCTTCAAACCACCACAGGCCCCTCGGCCAGGAGATGCCACGCCCCAAGGGAATCCCTACCCTGGCCCTGGACACTCTTCAGGGCAAACCAGCTGGCCTCCACCTATATACCAGGCCTCTATCCTATCAAATAAAAGAGTAATTTGCAGATTGACCATCACTCCAACACACAAGAGGGCTGCCTCCATATGGTCAAAGATCCTGCCCCCATGTGGACACAATGGCTACCACAAGATGGCCAGCAGGGAAGGGACATTGGGAGGTTCCAAGCCCTGCAATGGAGGGCAGTTGTGGGTGATCAGGCCAGCAGGGGAGGGCAGTTGGGAGGGACCAGGCCTGCAAAGGAAGGCAGTTGGGGGCAATCAAGCCTACAGTAGAGGGCAGTTAGGAGTGACCAGGCTAGCAGAGGAGGGAAGTTGGGGACAGACAGACTGGCAGGGGAGCAGTTAGACATCAATCAGGCTGGCAGGGTAGTGGTTAGCGGGTGATCAGGCTGGCAGGAAGAAGCAGTTAGCAGCAATCAGGGAGGCAGACAGGCAAGCAGTTTGGAGCCAGCAGTCCTGGATTGTGAGAAGGATGTCAGATTGCCTAAATGGGCAGTCAGACATCCCTCAAGTGGTCCCAGATTAGAGAGGGTGCAGGCTGGGCTAAGGGACCTCCCCCACCCCCTGTGCACAAATTTTGTGCACCAGGCCTCTAATATATATGTATTAGTGGCCCAGTGTAGGAAATTCATGTACTTGGGGGAGGGGGTTGTCCCTCAGCCCAGCCTGCACCCTCTCCAATCTGGGACCCCTTGGGGGATGTCCGAGTAAACCAGCAGTCAGACATCCCTCTCACAATCCAGGACTGCTGGCTCCTAACCAATTGCCTGCCTGCCTGCCTGATTGCCCCTTTACTGCTTCCGTGCTGGCCTGATTGACACCTAACTGTTCCCCTGCCAGCCCAATTGCCCCCAACTGTCCTCCCCTGCTGGTCATCTTGTGACAACGTGGCGGTGGCCATATTTATGAGGGTATGAGGGTTAATTTGCATATTACCTCTTTATTATATAGGATACTAGTGGCCTGATGCATGAAATTTGTGCACTCGGGCTGGGAGTGGGGTCCCCCAGCTTGGCCTGTGCCCTGTCACAGTATGGGAGTCCCGGAATCCATCGTCTCAAAGAGGTAGGCCCTGCCCACCCATCTGGGGCTCCTCGATGGATTGCCCCAAAGAAGTAGGCTGGAGCTGGCGGAAGCCTGCGGACCCCCAGGCTGGGCTGTGGCGGAGGCCTGCAGACCTCCATGCACCTGCGGATCCCCAGCACAGGTGTACAGAGAGGCCTCTCTGATGTGGCCCCACTCCAGTCCCCCATGCTGCAAGTCCCTGCCCAACTGTGCCTGCTGCTCACGCAGCCTGCCGTTCCGATCTTTACTGTGATGGTTTCCCGACCAATTTGCATAGTACACTATTACTAGTATAGATAAATTGCTGGATACTGGCCTCTTTGTTCAGGGCAGTATTTTATTGTTTCATCTCGAAAGACTATGGAATGTTTACTAGTCCTGCTTTGCTTGGGACTGTTCTGGTTTTAAAATTGAAAGTCACACATCCTGAGCAAACCAGAATCGTCACCTGCTCTAGCTGTAATGTGCTGACATGTGTACCTTCAGCAGATTTAACTCTGAGTATCTCCATCTACATAAATGACATCTTTCCCACATTTGGCACATCTGTGAAGAGGGGAAAAGCAAAGCCCTGTGGAATCTCAGGGTTCCTGAGGGGATTAACAGAGATGTGGCTTTCAGCCAAGAGCCTGGCAGTTAGTAAACCCCCACTAAATGGTTTCTGAAAAACTCATTCTGGGGGTTACAAAGAGTTTACAAAGGCCAAATGTTATCGTGACTTTATTGGAATTATTAAGTACATTCTGAGTGAAGAGATGAAGGAAACAACCTCTGTGATTTATGGATTTTTACCGGTTAGTTGAGGAGACAGATGAATCAGCTATAAATGGCCCAGAATTCAGAGTCATAAACTGTGAAGGTGTGCACTGGAGAAAAGAAAAGAGTCAGGGAAGGCCAAGTATTTTTTATTTCAAATAAAGAAAGATGTTTATCAGGGAAGTCATTTAACTCTCAAAATAACAACCTCCAGTGACTCAGAGGTCTGAACAGGCAGGGCTACCAGGTTCTCCTGGGGACGCTTCTCCCAAGCCTAGTCTTCTTACGACATACTCCCCCTCCCCCCTCGGGGCACCCCCCCCCCCCCCCAAGCTGTAGTCTGTCCTCCATCTCCCTTTGTTAGGAGACAACTGTTTTCTTAAAGGTCAGTAGTGGCCTAATTGCCACATCCCCAGACTTCTTTTTTATGTTGTGTCATGCTCACCCTCTGGGGCTTCCCCACCTCCTTTAAACTTCCCTAAAGTGATTAGCATACCTCCTTACCTTATTAGCAAGTTCCTCTTTTCTCTTCTTTAAATGTCAATTTCCCAAGGTTCTGCTTTCAACGGGTTCTCTAAGACTAATGACCTCATGTGCCCCCTTTGAGCTAATTGATTTCCACTTTCATATCATTTTTATCTGACTCCTACCCTTAGGCCCAAACCTGAATTTGACTTGCTGATAGATTTCTTCACTTTTTAGGATTTGTTTATACTTTTCATTAACTTTAGATTCCTTTCTTTCTCATCTTTGCTGCTTAAAGCTCTTTTATTCTTCAAGGTCAACATCAAAAGACATTTTCTTTTTTTTTTTAAATATATTTTTTATTGATTTTTTTTGCAATATAACTTATATTTAATAGTAGTACATACGTTTTCCTTTTTCCACCCCATTATCCTCCCCTCCCACCGCCTCACTTACCCCCCAGCACTTGTCCCCACCTGCCCCCCTCCCGGCCCCAGTGTCTTTCATTCATTGGTTATGCTCATATGCATGCATACAAGTCCTTTGGTTGATCTTCCCCAGCATCCACCTCCCATTCACCCCAGCCTTCCCCCTGTAGCTTGACAGCCTGTTCAATGCCTCCCTGCCTCTATATCAATCACTCTCTCCTATTTCTTTTCTTCAAAAATATCTTGCCTCTGCATACTAGAAATAAATGTATAAGAACAAAAAAAGTTTGAGTGTCAGTTTCAATGTCCAACTGTTCTGAGTCCCAGTTTCAATGTCAAATAGTTCTTTATGTGTACATGTCAGCAATGGTATCCAGATGGTGGACACATCGTGGCAATGCAAGATCCATCCTCTCTGGTTTGGTCCTGGGCCGCCTGCAGTCATGCACAGCTGCCAACTGCTAGTATGGCAAGGTATCATCAGTGTCCCCCATCTCTGGACTGTCCTTGTGGCTGGAACAGATCCGTCAGTTCCTCACAGTCGCAGGAACCCACATGGTCTTGGAGTTGTTCTCTGAAAACTCACAAACACATTCTCTATCAAAAGTTAACACAGGAATCCTCTCTGCAAATTAGACTTCGGATTCTTTTTATATTTGCCAAAATGATTTTCCTTTGGCAAAAGCCATTTTCTTTGGGAATATTTTTCAGATTGCCTAGATCAGAAAAGGCATTCTATCTTTTATGGTTCACAAATGTTTAGCACATTGTTAAATCATGATCCAACACTTATTTTATTCACATTTATATTTGTTAACTTTATGTTTGCTTCCCCAACTTGATTATAAGCTTCTATAGCATCACATAGATCTAATTTGTTTTTTGATCCCCAGTATCACTTACCAAAATGGCATTCATCATCTATAAAATAATTTTGATCATATGTGTCACGAACTACATTTGACACTAGAAATAAAAAGATAAACTAAGCAAGAATACATGTCACAGCCTGAATGTCCCAAAGTCCAGTGGTTGAACTGAGACTTGACTTGGGGTGGTGAACACACAATACAATATACAACTGAATTGTATGTAATATGGAATTGTACACCTGAAACCTATATAATTTCATTAACCAATAAATTCAATAAAAAGGAAAAAAAGTCTAGTGGGGACACCAAGACAAAAACAGATAATTATAATTAATCTTTAAGTACATTGCTAGGAAGTGAGCTCAAAGTGCTGTGGCTGTAGGAGGTTTGAGGCTCACAAAGTGTGTGTGTGTGTGTGTGTTTGCACGCGCCCTCGCGCGCTTGGCAGAAGCTATTGAAGTCTTTATGGAATAGATATTGCCTGAGATGAGTGTATTGATATATAGTATTTCTGTGTAACAAATTGCCCCAAAGTTTAGCAGCTTCAAACAGTATACAATTATTATCTTACTAGAGGCTGATGCATGAAATTCAAGCACTCGGGGTGTATGTGTGTGTGTGGGTCTGGGGGGGTCCCTCAGCCCAGCCTACATCCTCTCGCAGTTCAGGAGCCCTCTGAGGATGTCTGACTGAATGCCAGCTGGCAGTTGGACATTCTTAGTGCTGCTGTGGAGGCAGGAGAGGCTCCCATCACCACCGCTGCGGTCACCAGCCATGAGCCCAACTTCTGGGTGAGCCACACTCCCCTGTGGGAGTGCACTGACCACCAGGGGGCAGCTCCTGCATTGAGCATCTGCCCCCTGGTGGTTGGTGTGTGTCATAGCGATCAATTGTTCCACCATTCAGTCAATTTGCATATTACCCTTTTATTATATAGGACTAGAGGCCCGGTGCACGAAATTTGTGCACAGGGTGTGGGGGATGTCCCTTAGCCCAGTCTGCATACTCTCCAATCTGGGACCCCTCAAGGGATGTCTGACTGCCCGTTTAGGCCCGATCCCAGTAGGATTGGGCCTAAACGGGCAGTCGGACATCCTTCTCACAATCCAGGACTGCTGGCTCCAAACTGCTCACCTGCCTGCCTCCCTGATTGCCCCTAACCGCTTCTGCCTGCCAGCCTGATCACCCCCTAACCACTACCCTGCCAGCCTGATTGATGTCTGCTACCCTGCCAGCCTGTTTGCCCCCAACTTCCCTCCTCTGCCAGCCTGGTCACCCCCAAATTGCCCTCCCCTACAGGTTTGATTGCCCTCAAATGCCCTCCCTTGCAGGCCTGGTCCCTCCCAACTGCCCTCCCCTGCTGGCCATCCTGTGGTGGCAATCTTGTGTCCACATGGGGGCAGGATCTTTGACCACATGGGGGCAGCCCTCTTGTGTGTTGGAGTGATGGTCAATCTGCAAATTACTCTTTTATTAGATAGGTTAGAGGCCTGGTGTATGAGTGGGGGCCAGCTGGTTTTCCCTGAAGGGTGTCCCAGATCAGAGTCGGGGTTCCCTTGTGGCGAGGGGCGGCCTGGACAAGGGGCCTGTGGAGGTTTGCAGGCTGGCCACGTCCCCCAGCGACCCAAGCGGAGGCCCTTGAATCTGGGATTAATTTATGTCTACAATTGAAACTTTGTAGTCTGGAGCAGAGCCAAGTCTTTTGTTCACTTTGTGGAGGCAGCCATTTCTGTTTGAAACTTTGTAGCCTAGAGTGGATGCCTAGGCCGGCAATGGCAGGCAGGCGGAAAGCTTAACTTCCTCCATTGCAAGGGAAACCCAAGCCTCTGTTCTCTCCAGCTCAGTGGCTGCTGCCATTTCTGTATCTTTAATAATTGAAACTTTGTAAATTGAGTGGAGGCCTAGGTCGGCAATGGCAGGCAGAAAGCTTGGCTTCCTCTGTTGCCAAGAAAACCCAAGCCTTCCTCTTGCTCTCAGTGGTGGCAGCCATCTTGGTTGGGGTTTATTTGCATAATAGGCTCCTGTTTGGCTGGTGAGTGTGTCTGTAGGTGTAGCAAAGGTATGGTCAAATTTGCATATTGCTCTTTTATTAGATAGGATAGTTTCTGTGGGTCAGGAGTTCAGGCATGCATCTTCTACTTCAGGGTCTCTCATGAGGCTGCAATCAAGATGTTGATTATGGCTCTGGTCTCAATCTGAAGGTTCACATGGGGAAGGATTGAAGCCCAAGCTCTTCCATGTGTTTGTTGGAAGGACTCAGTTCTTTGCCAGTTATTGGACTGAGAGCCTCAGTTCCTAACTGACTTTTGTCTGGAGGCCACAAGGGTTTCTCCAGGTTGTTTTATAAGAGCAAGTACTCAAAAAGAATGAGAGAGAGATAGAACAGGATTGAAGTCATAGTCTTGAATAAACCAATCATGGAAGTGACTTTTGCTTTATTCTATTTGTTAGAAACAAGTCACTAGGTCCAATCCACATTCAAGGGGAGGGGAGAATATAGGACAAGAATGGGGATTATTGAAATCCATGTGAAAAGGCTGCCCACCACCACAATAAGTCTTTTTTTATTTTTATTTTTTATTGATTTCAGGGAAGAAGGGAGAGAGATAGAAATATCAATGATGAGAGAGAATCATTAATTGGCTGCTTTCTGATGCCCCCTACTGGGGGGAATGGATCGAGCCTGCCACCCAGGCATATGCCCTTGGCCAGAATCGAATCTGGGACCCTTTACTCCACAGGTCAATACTCTATCCACTGAGCCAAACTGGCTAGAGCCACAATGAGTCTTTAAGAATGAGAAGTTAAGCCCTGACCAGTTTGGCTCAGTGAATAGAGCATCTGCCTGCAGACTCAAGGCCATTGATTTTGTAGGGTGACTCAGCAAAGGTCCTGGATTCGATTCTAGTCAAGGGCATGTACCTTGGTTGCAGGCACATCCCCAGTAGGGGTTATGCAGGAGGCAGCTGATCGATGTTTCTCTCTCATCGATGTTTCTGACTTTCTCTCCCTCTCCCTTCCTCTCTGTAAAAACTCAATAAAATATATTTATATGTATTAAAAAAAGAAACAACTTTTAAAAAAGAAAAAAAAGAATGAGAACTTAATTAGTTCATTTTTCTCAGATGAATTGGCATGAACAAATGTGTGGTGAGGAGAACAACATGGCATACCGAGACAGTTTGGTGCTTCTGGCTCGTAAAGTTTAAGCCTGGAGAGATAAGTCAGGCCTTGTTTGTCAAATAGGGACTTGGACTTTATCTTGTAGAATAATTGTGTTGATGTAAGTAACAATCAGCTACTGAGATGATAAGTCTTTCTGGGCCTATATAAAGGATGGATTTTAGGGAAATAAGTCTAAAATCTGGGAACGCACAGAGGATACTGTTGTAGGAAGATGATGAAGGCCTCAACGTTGGCAGTGGTTTAGGTAGGAGAAGAGGAGACATAACTGAGCTCTAAAGGACAAGTAAAGTTAATTGACTTTTTTTCCTCCCGTATTTGTGGGACATGCAGGTGGAAACATCTACATTTAAGTAGAATCTTCCTAAAAGGCAGAACAGAAGATAACCTCAGAGTTTTCATTGAGGGAATCTCTCCACCAAGCCAGGCAGGAAGGCTGGTACATGGATCCTCAGCGGACTCTCCAGTGTGGCTTCTGCATCCCAGCTAAATCTCTGGGACAATGAGGAGTTGTATTAGTTTCCCAAGTCTGCTTTACAATGTTCCACAAATTGGGTGGCTTAAAACAACAGAGTAAATCAATTTGTCTTTGGGGTCAGGGAGGGGTGGTGGGACAGAAATCAACTGCCTTTATCAATTGTCTTTAAGAACAAAAAGGTCTAGTTTAGGATAATTAATAAACTTCACTAAGGCCAGTTTCGACACACTGATGAATTTAAGTATTATTGCCTGAGATCTGCTCAATAAAGATACATGGCAGTCATGGCCTTTCTTACTCCTTGTGATCGGTACCTTGCTAAGTTCCGTCAGAAAAAAATCTCCACTTCTGACAAGTGCTCGCCACTAAGAGAAGAGGAAGAATATTGAGCACAGTCGTTATTGCTGGGCCGAGGCTGCTGCCTCACTCATGATTTGCCTAAAGGAAAGTCTTCCCTGAAGGAGGTGTCAGTGTCTCCCCTGAAATTGTGTATAATAAGTTTTTTTTTTCTGTGCAGAGGGGTTCCATTTTAATTGTCAAGGGAGGCTCTACTCAGTAATATATTTGTTTTTAACCATGGAAAACATTTTTAATTTTATTTTAATTTAATAAATTTTTATTGTTCAGATTATTACAATGTTCCTCTTTTTTCCCTCCCATAGCTCCCCTCTCCCTAGTATCCATCCCATCCTGTGTCCCTACCTCCTCCCACTGTCTTCATCTATAGGTGTATGCTTTTTGTCCAGTCTCTTCCCACAACCCCCACACACCTTTCCTCCAAGAATTGTCAATCCAATCCCTTTCTATGCCCCTGATTCTATTATGTTCATCAGTTTATTCTGTTCATCAGATTTTTATTTATTTTTATTTTTATCTTTATTGTTCAGTTTATTAATTACATTGTTCTCTTTTTTTTCACCCTGTAGTTCCCCTCCACCTGGTACCCATCCCACCTTCCACCCTCACCCCCCTCCACTGTCCTCTCCCATAGTTGCATGATTTTTGTCCAGACTCTTGCTGCACTTCCCACACCCCCTTTCTCCCCAAGAGTTGTCAGTCCATTCCCTCTCCATGTCCGTGATTCTGTTACATTCACCAGTTCATCCTGTTCATCAGCTTATTAATTCACTTGATTTTTAGATTCATTTGTTGACAGATGTGTATTTGTTGTTCCTAATTTACACTATTATCTTTTTCCTCTTTCTCTTCTTAAAGAATATCTTTCAGCATTTCATATAATATTGGTTTGGTGGTGATGAACTCCCTCAGCCTTTTCCTATCTGACCTTCAATTCTGCATGATAGCTTTGCTGGATAGAGTAATCTTGGTTGTAGATTCTTGCTGTTCATCACTTTGAATATTTCTTGCCACTCCCATCTGGCCTGCATCGTTTCTGTTGAGAAATCCGCTGACAATCGTATGGGTGCTCCCTGATAGGTAACCATCTGTTTTTCTCTTGCTACTTTTAATATTCTCTCTTTGTCTTTTGTTCTTGGCATTTTAATTATGATGTGCCTTGGTGTGGTCCTCTTGGGGTTCCTATATATTGGGGTTCGGTGCGCTTCTTGGACTCCTAAGTCAATTTATTTCACCAGGTGTGGGAAGTTTTCAGTCACTATTTCTTCAAATAGGTTTTCATTGTCTTGCTCTCTCTCTTTTTCTGGCACCCCTATAATTCGGATGTTGGTATGCTTGAGGTTGTCCCAGAGGCCCCTTACACTATCTTCAATTTTTTGGATTCTTTTGGTTTCTTGCTTTTTCAGCTGAGTGGATTTTCCCTCTTTGTATTTCACATCTTTAACTTGGTTCTTGGGGTGCTCCAGAGCACTTTTAGGTCTTTGTATAATATTTTTTATTTCAGTCAGTGTATGCTTAATTTCTGGTTGTTCCTTTTTCATATCCTTGAGAGTCTCCTTTATATCCTTGAGGGTCTCCTTCATTTCCTTGTAGGACTCATTCATTTCCACGTTGGTCTTGATCATTTCCTTGCAGGTCTCGTTCATATCCTTGAGGGTCTCGTTCATTTCCTTGTAGGACTCATTCATTTCCTTTGCAGTCTTGCTTATTTCCTTATAGACCTCGACCTTTTGTTGGAGCCTCTTGAAAAACCCTATAACCGTGGTTTTGAATTCCATATCCAGTCGCTTTTTTCCCTTCATTTCTTTCACATCTGATTTCTTTCCATGTCTCTGCATGGTGGCTGCTTCCCTGAGTTGGTCAATTGGCTTTGTGTGGTAGACTTCCTACTAGGGACAGTGGCTCAGCCTCCCCAGTTACCTGAGGTGGATATGGGTTGCACAGTCTTGCTGAAGTTAAGCTCAGGTTAATCGTTGTTAGCACTTGGAGGGGTTGACCTCCAGGCCAATTGTCTGTGAAGTTCAGCTGTGCTCAGGTTGGATGGGCGGAGTCTCCGGGCCAAGCAGACAGCGTTAGCTTCACCCTGTGCAGCCCCAGGGACCCTGCGCTGGGGGCAATGGCCACCAGGTGTGGGAAGTTTTCAGTCACTATTTCTTCAAATAGGTTTTCATTGTCTTGCTCTCTCTCTTTTTCTGGCACCCCTATAATTCGGATGTTGGTATGCTTGAGCGTTAGCAGCGGACCTCTGAGAGAGAGCCGCTGCCAAGCTCCACCGGCTGCCAGGGAATTCAGACTCTCCCCAAATGACTCTGCACACCCAATGTCTCACCCAGGGTCGTAAAACAAAGCAGTTTGACTGTTTTCCGAATGAGAGACAAGTCGCAGAGCACTCTCTATGCAGTCACGCAGCTGAGCTGTTTGCGTGCAAGCTGCCTTCTCCACAAGCCGGGAGACCCCTGCAGCACCTGAGCTTCGGCGTGCCCTCCCACTGTCCAGTTTTCACCCCGAATGATAGTGGGTTCTCTGGACTTCACCCAAAGCTGGAGAATCAGTCCAGTGGGACGTCTTTGTCTCCCCGATAGAGAAAACTGGCCAGTTTTCAGCCACCTGCCCTTTCCGCTGGCGCATGCTCCAAACTTCTCTCCCTGCGAATCTTTCAACGCCGTCCGCCGCCGCTCCTCCGAGTCACAGTGTCTCATTTTCACTTTTATTTGTGGAATTTTCACTCGGCCAGCTTTCTGGTGATTCTGGAAGGTGTTTGTTCTTTCGTTAAGTTGTAGTATTAAAATTGCTGAGTATGTCGGCAAGATAGGTGTTTTACCTATGCTGCCATCTTGGTTCTCCTCATCAGATTTTTAATTCACTTGATTTTTAGATTCACTTGTTGATAGATGTGTATTTGTTGTTCATAATTTTTATCTTTACCTTTTTCTTCTTCTTTCTCTTCTTAAAGAACACCTTTCAGCATTTCATATAATACTGGTTTGGCAGTGACGAAATCCTTTAGCTTTTTCTTATCTGCAAAACACTTTATCTGACCTTTAAATCTGAATGATAGCTTTGCTGGATAGAGTAATCTTGGTTGTAGGTTCTTGTTATTTATCACTTTGAATATTTCTTGCCACTCCTGTTTCTATTGAGAAATCAGTTGACAATCCTATGGGTGCTCCCTTGTAGGTAACTAACTGTTTTTCACTTGCTGCTTTTAATAGTTTTCTGTCACTATTTCTTCAAATAGGTTCTTGTTCTCTCTCTTTTTCTGGCACCCCCATAATTTGGATATTGGTATGCTTGAGGTTGTCCCAGAGGCCCTTTACACTATCTTCAATTTTTTGGATTCGTTTTGCTTCTTGCTTTTCAGGTTGAGTGATTTTTGCTTCCTTATTTTTCAAATTTTTGACTTAATTCTTGCAGTCCCTTAGTCTGCTTTTGGGTCTCTGTTTAATATTTTTTATTTCAGTCAATATATACTTAATTTCTAGTTGGTCCTTTTTCTTTTTTTTTTTTTCTTACTTAAAATTTTATTTTTATTTATTTATTTATTTATTTATTTATTTTTATTGTTCAGTTTATTAATTACATTGTTTCCCCTTTTTTATCCCCCTATATCTTCCCTCCACCCTGTACCTATCTCACTCTCCACCCTGTACCTATCCCACCCTCCGCCCTCACCTCCCCCTCCCCAATGTCCTCTCCCATTGTTGCAAGATTTTTGTCCAATCTCTTGCTGTACTTCCAACAACACTTTTCTCCCTAAGAATTGTCAGTCCAGTCCCTCTCTATGTCCATGTTTCTGTTATAGTCACCAGTTTATCTTGTTCATCAGCCTATCAGTTCACTTGATTTTTATGTTCATTTGTTGATAGATGTGTATTTGTTGTTCATAATTTATATTTTTACCATTTTCTTCTTCCTCTTCTTAAAGAATATCTTTCAGCATTTCATATAATACTGGTTTGGTGGTGATGAACTCCTTTAGCTTTTTCTTATCTGCGAAGCACTTTATCTGATCCTCAATTCTGAATGACAGCTTTGCTGGATAGAGTAATCTTGGTTGTAGATTCTTGCTCTTCATTATTTTGAATATTTCTTGCCACTCGCGTCTGGCCTGCATCGTTTCTGTTGAGAAATCCGCTGACAATCGTATGGGTGCTCCCCTTTAGGTAACCAACTGTTTTTCTCTTGCTGCTTTTAATATTCTCTCTTTATCTGTTGCTCTTGGCATTTTAATTATGATATGTCTTGGTGTGGTCCTCTTTAGATTCCTATATTTTGGGGTTCTGTGTACTTCTTGGGCTTTTAAGTCAGTTTCTTTCACCAGGTGGGGAAGTTTTCAGTCACTATTTCTTCAAGTAGGTTTTCATTAACTTGCTCTCTCTCTTTTTCTGGCACCCCAATAATTCGGATGTTGGCTTGCTTGAGGTTGTCCCAGAGGCCCCTTACGCTATCTTCAATTATCTGAATTCTTTTTGTTTCTTGCTTTTCCAGCTGAGTGGATTTTGCTTCTTTGTATTTCAAATCTTTGACTTGGTTCTTGTGGCCCTCTGGACTGCTTTTAGGACTTTGTGTAATCTTTTTTATTTCAGTCTGTGTATGCTTGATTTCTAGTTGGTCTTTTTTTTTATCTGTGAGGGTCTGATTCGTATCCTCAGAGGTCTTGTTCCTTTCCCTGAGGGTCTCATTCATTTCCTTGTAAGTATCATTCATCTCCTTGTAATTCTCATTCATTTGCTGGTTGGTCTTGTTTATTTCCTGGTAATTCTAATTATGTTGATCGGCCTTTTGTAGGAGCCTCTTGAAAAGCCTTATAACCGTGGTTTTGAACTCTATGTCTTGTCGTCTTTTCTCCTCCATTTCTTTCACACCTGATTTCTTTCCATGTCTCTGCATGGTGGCTGCTTTATGTGGTAGATATCCTCAAAGGGACAGTGGCTCAGTCTCCCCAGTTACCTGAGGTGGGTACTCTTACTGCAATCCTTTATGGGTTGTATTCAGTGTTTTTGAATTTAAACCCAGCTTTTTGTTGTTAGCCCTAGGAGGGTTTGACCTCCAGGCCAATTGGCTGTGAAGGGAGACTGTGTTCAGGTTGGATGGGCGGAGTCTCTGGGCTGCGAGGCAGGGCAGCAGCGGCGGCAGCTGGGTCCTATGCGGCGCTCGCGCGCACGGGTCTCTGTTGGATGGGGATGGCTGCAGACACCTCCAAGAGAAAGCCTTGCCAGACAACTCTGCCTTTCCCCAAATGTGCCTGCACACCAAAAGTCCAGCCCAGGGCTGTAAAATAGATGGTTTCCGGAACCAGGAGACAAGTTTCCAGGGGGCAAGTCGTGGGTTTGCGCGACCCTTGGGACTAGGAGCCTCTGCTTCACCCCGCTTAAATCCGGCTGGTCCCTGCTCCAGCCGCAGCGCGCGCGCGCGCGAGACCAGGGCGGCTCCTAACCTGTTTCCGTCTGAAAGGCTGCTCTCCTGCCGGTCCTGAGTCTGTGTCCCACCTTTGCTCCTATTAGTGGAGTTTACATTCAGCCAGCTTTCTGGCGATTCTGGGTGCTTGTCTGTTCTGCTGTTATGTTGTAGTTCTTAAATCGTTGCGCGGGGCAGAACAATAGGTGTTTGCTTATGCCACCATCTTGGTGTTCTTCTCTAGTTGGTCCTTTTTCATATCCTCCAGAGTGTTGCTCATATGCTTGAGGGACTCACTCATATCCTCAAAGGTCTTATAAATTTATTTGCCTTTTCTAGAAGCCTCCTGAAAAACCTTATAACCGTGGTTTTGAACTCTATGTCCAGTCGTTTTTTTTCCCTCCATTTCTTTCACATGTAATTTGTTACCTTGTCTCTGCATTTTGGCTGCTTTCCTGATTTGATTGAGTAGCTTTGTGTGGTAGGTGTCCTCTAGGGGACAGTGGCTCAGCCTTGTTACCTTAGGTGGATACTCTTGGTGCACCCCTTTATGGGCTGCACAGTCTTGTAGTTAAGCCTAGATTGTTGTTGGTATCACTGAGAAGGGTTGACCTCCAGGCCAATTGGCTGTGAGGATCAGCTGTGTTTATGCTGTGAGAGCCTCTGTGCTCACCCTGGATGGTTTGGAGTCTCAGGGCTGAGCAGGCAGGCTTGGTTTCCCATCAGCCCCGCCCTAATGGTCTCCGTGCCCTGTGGCAACAGCTGCATGCACATCTGAGAGAAAGCTGCCCAGAGCTCTGCCCACTGCCAGACAGTCTAGTTTCTCCCCAAATGAGTCTGGACACCCGAAGACTCACTGAAACGGGAAAACAAAGCAGTCCGGCGTTTTTTTGTTTTTTGTTTTTTCCTCCTGAAGGATAGAGTCAGCCGTGAGTCCTCTAATAGCTCGTGTGCTTTAGCAGTGCCCGAGTTTCAGCGTGCTTCCCCTTTACAGTCCAGTTTCACCCGTATTAGTCTGGGTTCCCCTAGACTTGCCTGGAACTGGGGCTCAGTGCAGTGGGATGCCTTTATCTCCCTCCCAGTTCAAAAAAATCAGCCAGGTTTTCAGCCACCAGTCCTTTCTGTTCATATGCAGCTCCAAACCTCTGACTCTGCGCATATCCGCAACTCTGTCCTCTGCAGCTCCCCCGAGTCTCAGTGTTCTTTTATTTTTCCTTCTATTTGTGGAATGTCCACTCAACCAGCCCTCTGGTGGTTCTGAATGATGTCCATTTTGTCCTTTAGTTGTAGTTTTGAATTTGTTGTATGGGGCAGCAGTATGGGTGTTTACCTGTGCCACCATCTTGGTTTCTTCGACTCAATAATATTTACCAGCCATTGCACTGGGTAATGCAAACCCTCTACAAAGATTTAAAATGCTCTTCCCAACCCTGAGATTCTGATTCAGTGGGTTCTACATGGGGCCTGAGCATCAGAATTATTAAAGCTCCACAGGCAATTGCAGTGAGCAGCTGGGCTGGGTGACACTACACCAGCTGAATCCCTTCCCCTCCCCCCTCTGGCACAATAATCAGATTTTGACCCGCACCCTCTGAATAAGCAATAAGCAATAGGGCAAAACCATTGAAACCCTCAATGCCATGGGGGTTGCCAAGGCTCAGGAAAATTAGATTTTAGACACTTATGGCAGACATTTCAAGTACTTCCCTTGGGTTTCTGGTGGTTTTTGCTGTTACACAGGGTTGGGAGAAGGGCTAGTGGTTGGCTCTTGAAGCCTCCCCACCCTCTCCCTCACCTTCTGCCATATGCTTTCAGGAAGAATCAGAGCAAGAGGGGTACACTGCAGAGTTCCCAAGGGGGTGTGGTGAGAATTGTGTGGCCAAGCAAACCCCCAATGAGGTGGGGGGCTAGCAAAGGGAAAGGAGGCTGATGGTGGTGATGGTGGCAGGACATAAAAAATAAGCCTGTTCAAAGACCTGTTGATCCTGAAAATGGGGCACCATTGCTTTTGTAGGGTGACTCAGCAAGCTAATTTTTAGGAAGTATTTTTCTGCTCCCCCACCCCACCCCTACCCCAAGGTAGTGAAGGGAAACAAGCAAAGTTTAGGCCTGGAAAAGATTGTAGCTATTTATATCAGATATGGAAGTACCTTTCATTGTTTAATTAGATACCCACAAAAATAATCTGATAACTCGCACTTCTTTACTTTTCTCTGGAGGCCGGTATTGTATAAACCAGGGGCCTCTCTGCCAGCCACACATAATTCAAGCTGGATAGAGACTCTGATAGGAGGCTGATCCACAGCTGATTGCCCACACATTCGAGACACCTGGCCTCCCCCTGGTCATTTATCTCTCTGCAGACAGGAAAGCTGGGTGTGTGGTGTATGAATCTGGTCAGACACAAGGCCGCTTGGGACTTCAAATTGCACTGCAGGCAGCTGGGATGACTCAGACTGTGTTCTTCAGCCAAGTCAGCGGGCTTGGCAGGGTGGGGCCAGTGCAGCTGAGTTCAAGAGACTTCCCCAGTTGCTCTATTTTAAGCGACAGAGTCTTGTAACTGGTTTGGTAGGAACTGCAGAGTTGTTAGGAGAGTGAGGAAGGATTAAGCACTGTCTCTAGGTCCCTGTTTAGCTGTGGGCCAGCTGCTGCATCAAGTGCTCTGTAAGTGTACGGTAATTTCATTTAATCCTTTCCAACAACTCTCAGGGCTAAGTATGATTCTCTCCACTTTTTTTTTTTTTTTTTTTTTTTTTTTTTTTTTTTTTTTTTTTAAACAAGGGGGAAATGGAAGGTTAGAAGATTAGGAAAACTGCCAAAGTCAGAGACCAAATGCAGAGGTAGAGACAGAGCTTAGATGGGTCTGATTTCCAGGACTGTGTTCTGGGTCTACTGATAGAGCTGCTGCCTGTGACCTCTCCCTATGAGGAATTCATTCAAAGAGCATTGTTCAGAGCTTGTCATATGCCAGGTGCTTTGCTGGCCACTGTGGAGAAGGTTAATGCTGACATATGGCCCTTGCCATCCAGGAGTCACTAAGCTTTATAAGAACTACCCAGGTAAACTGGAAAATGTTCTTATTTTTAAAATATTTTTATTGATTTCAGAAAGAGGAAGGGAGAGGGATAGATAGGAACATCAATCGGCTGCTTTTTGCATACTCCCTACTGGGAATCGAGCCCACAATCCCAAGAATGAGCTTGACAAGGAATCAAAGTGTGACCTCATGGTTCATGGGTCAATGCTCAACCACTGAGCCACACTGGCCAAGCAAAAATGTTCTTTTTAGTCTCAATTCTATGCATCTCCAGTGGAGTGACCTGGGCCAGGATTCCTTTTTGTTCAACGATAAAGTGGAGATAATAAGACTATTGTGAATCTAGACAAGAGGAAGGATGGGGACAGTGTGTTGAAAAGTAACAGGTGCTCAGAAAGTGAAGCATCATTTATCTTTTACAGGTTACCTGGCTTTTAGCTGGGCTGGTACTGAATCAATTATTGTTCTCAGACCAGACTCAGGTATCTTGATGCATCCAAGACCCCTCTCTTCCCATTACATTTCGCATTGTTAAGTCTTGTCAACTCTACCTTCTGAGAACAGATAGAATATGACTATTTTCTATTCTACGCTAGTTGGGTCCACAATCATCCCTCCCCTGGCTCACTGATATGGCCTCCTACCTGGCCGTCTGCTCTGCCCTCACTCTCTGCTCATGTATTGCCTCAATGTCCTCCACATCTTTGAGTATCATTTTAAAAATTGCACCGTCATTGACTATATTCTAACCCTGCCTTATCCTTCTTCACTATCTGACATAGACTTGTTGCTTGGTTAACAGTCTGATGCCTGCTCTAGAATGTAGGGCCTCTGAGAACAGGGCCCTTGGCTCTTCTCTGTACGGTTTTATCACCAGACATTGAATCTGGCAAGCAGTAGGTACTACCACACCTGCCCTCTTTTGGTTCATTCTCAACACAACCTCCCCTTCTTCAGTTATATTTTCCCCTACATTTTTAATATAAAAAATTCAGAAAGGTAGAAAAAAAGGGGAGGCATTTATCCATAATGGCTGTCCCAGAAATAATCATTGTTAATATATTTAAAACAATTGCAATGCTTTCATATAATACTAAGTGTATTTTTGTTACAAGCCCTCTTTTCCTCATATATATTCTGAACTTTGTTGAAAGCATTTGAACATCGGAGCGATTGGAATTTGGGATCCATGCTTAGCATCACCAGTAAGTTTAGCATTATCAGCTAACCCTTAGGCAAATATTTTTGTAATGTTAGACCTAAGAAGCCTATAATACACTGTGGCAGCTCACTATACGTTTAATGCACTGACAACACATGACACTTTGTTTGCACATTCATGCATTAATTCATTAAAAGCCAATTATTCAGCACCTACTAAGGGTTATGCATACAATTTCCTGTCTCAGTTAGAACCTTGCATTTTCATTGTGTCGATAGAACGGGGCCATTGTGCAGAAGCCTTCGTTGTGGGAATGGGGAAGGAAGATGGCTTGGCTCATGGCCAATAGATGGCTTGTATGATAAAACTCATGAGCAACAAAGATGCAATATTTTGAAGTGGGGAAAGCCATAGACTCACAGATAGGAGAATCAAGATCTTGTCCCAAGTGTTGCAATTGACTCGCTGTGAGAACTTGGAAAGTTACTCATTGTTTTGATGCCAGTTCCTACAATGAGCATGTGTCAGGGTAGCGTGTGTCTGTGTGTGCCTGCGTTTTTGGGGGAGGTTAACTCTGTAAGTCTCATTAAAGATTCATGAGCTTGGCTAATTTCCTTGTGATTGGACATCTAGTCTATAAGATGAGTGCAGAAATATACCAAACCAAACCACCTTACCCAAACAGCCAAACTACCCAACTGTTCTTGGTGACATTTATCTTCTTCTGCTCAGGGGGAGTAGGTAGGCCAAACACTGGGACTCAGCTTTTAGTGCTGTGTATGTTTATGCCCATCTCTGGCTACTTCTGAATCTGAGAGAGTCTCTGGTCTTTATCTTTCTATCTCCAGAGAAGGGTGAGGAAAATTGACAATTCAATGTACCTGAAACAATAGTCTAAGCCGGAACCAAAGTCTTGATTGCCATCTGAGGCTTCCTTTACTCCCAAATTCACAATGTCTTGTAATGATAGTAGCCTTGTAGAATATTCTGGTCTTAAATTTGATCAGTTACTGGCACTGACATATCCTTTCAAGTTTTTTTTTTTAAACACATGTTTTTAAAATGGATTTTTAGAGAAAGGGAGGAAAGGAGAGAGATACAGAGATAGAAGCATCGATGAGAGAGAAACACCATCAGATCAGCTGCTTCCTGCACACCACCTGCTGGGCATCGAGCCTGAAATCTCAGCTATGCCCTGACCTGGAATTGAACTGGTGACAGCTTGGGTCCTGGGTCACCACTCAACCACCGAGCCACACTGGCTGGTCTATCCTTTCTAGTTTTTAATGCTTTACTCATATCATAAAGTTGACTTTTATCTTGCTCAAACTGATATGAAGCAGAGGAAATTAAGCCATCCTGGGCTAGCTGGTGTTTAATTCTATACCAAATGTAGTATCTCTAAACCTCATTCAATATTGTTGTAATCTAAACAGAAAACTCCTTCATCATGTAGCTCTGACCAGAACACGCCAGAAGACACATGTCTTTGGAATGCCACCAAAGAGGGCCACACTTTATCTGCAAGAGGATGCCAGTGCCTGGAAACCCATAAGCCTCATGTGGTCTCTGAGCGGTGTTTCATTTTACCAGACAGCAGGTGACTTCTCTGTCGAGTACAGGGTCCTATCAGATTCCTTGCCAGGGACTCTGAGAGGAGGACAGGTTGCCTTTGGCTGTAAATGTTTCCTTAGATAACTTGTAGTTTGTTTGATTGTTTTCTGCCCCAACCAAACATAAAGCGAGAGTGATCTTCCTGCTCTTTATTTTAATAGTGTGGCAGGAAGAGGCTTTGCTATAGTAACTGAGGTTCTGGTGGGTTACTCCATGAACCTCCTGCTGTTGGGCAGACAGAAATCAAGCTCTGTTGACCTAGCGGAGACTCATCATAGGAGAACCAGAGAAACCAGGACCAAATTCTTAGCTTTTAGTTTCCAAAGATGAAGGTTTGAGAAATAGGTGGGCAAGCAGGGATAGTTTTCTCACTACTGAAGATTTATTAAAGTTGTCCAAGACAGAAAGTTTTGAAGACGGGGAGTGGAATATCCAATGAGGTTGGGACAAGGTTCCAGATCTGCACCTGTCTGTCTCCTGCACCAGGGAGCTGAGGGAGCTTCTGTGGGATCAACGGATGCCGAGTGCTATGATGAGCATCCTTCACTTCCTACATGCCTTAGGTGCCCTTCCCTTCAGGGTGACTGCCCACAAGCAACACTTGCCTGTATCCCCAATCTTTGCTTCACATCTTTTTCCTGATCAATGAGAGAGATCTTTTAGCAAACTAGGACATGCAAGCTCCCAGAAAGGTGAGATTTTTTTCCCTTTTCTCTCTGTTTTTAAAATATATTTTTATTAATCTGAGAGAGGAAGGGAGAGGGAGAGATAGAAACATCAATGATGAGAGAGAATCATTAATCATCTGCCTCTTGCATGCCCCCTACTGGGGATCCAGCCCAAACCTAGGCATGTGCCCTTTACTGAAATTGAACCCAGAACCCTTTAGTCCACTGGCTGACACTCTATCCACTGAGCCAAACTGGCTAGGGCCCTTTTGTTCTTCTCTTAGAGTCCAGATGTATGCCTCTGAAGACACTAATGGAAGTTAGTCATCATATTTCAACAGACCTAGTAGAGACTGTAAAGCTGTCAGCATATGGGGCTTGATTAATTTATCAAATAATTGCAAATTAAGTAATTCAATGTATTAATTCTGTATCCTTTCAGGCACATATAAGAACCAGAGCTAGTTATTACTCCTAAAGAAAATTTAATTCAAATTATTCATACAATTTAGCATAAATGTATTATTCAATATAGAGCCTGAGGTGCATGGTCAATTTCACCAAGTCGATTTGGGAGGATACAGCTCTAGAATATTTTTTCTTCATTTGCACACTTTCCTCCTTACCTAAAGCTAGTATATTAATGCCTGATTTAATTAGACAAGCTCAGTAGGGAATGGTTGTATTTTCTTTCACTTAAGTGTTCTTCAGTGTAGGCAAACTGCTATAGATAATCCCAAAATATAAAAGTGAGTTAATTGACCAGCCAGTGTGGCTTAGTAGTTGGGCATTGATGTATGCACTAAAAGGTCGTTGGTTCATCCTTGGTCAGGGCACAAGCCCCAGTTTCAAGCTTGATCTCCAGTAGGAGACATGCAGGAGATAGCTGATGGTGCTTCTCTCTCATTGATGTTTTTATCTCTCCTTTTCCCTCTCCTAGTCTCCCTCTAAAAATCAATTTAAAAACGTATTTTTTAAAAAATGAGTTAGCAAAATGAAAATTTCATTTATTGGTCATGTGAAGTCTAAAATGGATCTTTCTGGCTGAGAGGTTCTCTGGACTTCTCTCTTCTAAGGAATTATTTGAGGACCCAAGATCTTGTGGTTTTCCCATCTTTTGACTTCAAAGTCAATCTTATTAGCTGAACTGTGATCTCCACCCAATTTACTGTATATGTTGAAACCTCTAGTACCTCAAAACATGACTGTATCTAGAGATAGGGCCTTTAAAGACTGATTAAGTTAAATGTGGCTACAAGGGGGAGTCCTAATCCAATCTGACTAGTATCCATACACAGAGAGGGAATTTGGACACATAAAGAGACACTAGGGATACACACTCCCACAGAGAGAAAAGATCAAGAGGATACAGGAAGAAGCCAAGCAAGCCAAGGAGAGAGGCCGCAGGAGAAACCAAACCTGCTGACACCTTGATCTTGGACTTCAGCATTGTGAGAAAATATATTTCTGTGGTTGAAGCCATCCAGTCTGCATATTTGTTATGGTAGCCTGAGCAGACTAATAGTCATCTTGTCATCATCCTGAGAACAGGTGAGAGGAGAGAACCCTTTGGGAGCACTCTGTGGGCCCGGTCTGCCAGTGATATAAGTGTTGGATAGCTTTTCAATCTATTGTCTCTGACCCAGAATTTAGTCATGAGTGATGGTATTTTCACAAGTGTCCATTTATAATTATTCTTTAAATTGTTCATATGTTTAAAAAACCTATATATATATATATATATATATATATATATATATATTTGAAAAGCAAAACAATTCTCAATGAAAATCATATTCTAGCTCTTTAAAAGTAGTAACTCTTTAATAGAAGGATTAATTGTCTCCATTTTCTCAGATGTTAGGAATCCTAGATCAGGGAGGGATAAATAGTCTTCCTATCTTCTTTTATTTCTATTTTTTTAAATCCTCACCTGAGGATATGTTTATTGATTTCAGAGATAGAGGAATGAAAAGAGTGAGAGAAGGAAAAGAAAGAAAGAGAGAGGTGAGAGAGAAACATTTATCAGTTGCTTCTCCCACAAGCCCTAATTGGGGATCAAATCTACAACCTAGTTATGTGCCCTGACCAGGAATTGAACCTGCAACCTTTTGGTGTATAGGATGTTGCTCCAACCAACTGAGCCACCCAGCCAGGACTTTCTAACTTCCCATCTTTTTAAAAAAATAAATCTCTCATAGTTTGAATTGGTGTAGTTTTGTTGTTATTATTGTTCTATGTTTGCATTGGTAATTAAACAATGATTAAGAAAGCTGTTTTCATAAAAAAATAAATAAGACATTATTATTTTCTGTTATTGAAGAACATCAGATCTTTGTAAAGAAGAGACTTAGGTTGCTTTTGTTTTCTGTAAGGCTATTCTGAAAATAGCTAGTAGATTTCTTTCACAGAATTGCACTTTTTTTTGCCTAATAATTTTTCAAAATCAGTCCTTTACTGCATGTATGTACACTCATTTCCTTCAATCTTTTTCTTGCGCTCGTGCTCGCACACACACACACACACACACACACACACACACACACATACACACAATCAGATGTTCATAAATGAGTAGTTGACCAAAAGCCTTTCTCATATTTTTGTGTTTGTACTGGGGCCTGCCATATCTGTTGGTGGGTGGAAGGCTTCTGAGATATAAATTATGGTTTCCACTGATGCCTGAGACCATTGCTCTTACTGAGGCCCATTCAGAAATATACCATAAGGGAAGTAGAATTGAGTAATAGTGTAGGACATACTCTGGTTTTGAACCCCTCACTTAATAATTGTGAGGCATTGGGAAAATTACTTCGTTTCTCTGTGCTTCAGTTTTCCCATCAATAAACTGGGGATAATAATGGAACTGACCTCATAGGGTTGCTGTTTGGAAAAAATGAGTTATATATGAAAGAAACTTAAAACAGTGTCTGACATACCATAATCGCTATATAGTGTTTGCTATTATTGCTATTAATATCTACCAAAGTATTCTCATCTTCTTTTGTTGACATGCAATGTTTCTGCTTTAGTATTGAAAGTATCAATGTGAAGAAAGCTAATATGTTAACAACAACAACAACAAAATGAAGACAATTGCCCAACAGGCCAAAATGAGAAGATGAGCACTTGTCTTGGAGAGTCACAGGTCTAGACATGCTTCCTAAGGGGTGCCTCAGAATTCCAGTGCTTTAGGCAAGACACACACCTCAAACCCATTGTCACAATCACAGCCATGCATCTTTTCATCTACTTCTTCAGACCCGCCCAACAGGAAAGACTGGGCATAGTGTTGCAACTCCATTCTGAACGAAAGTGTTATTCTAACCAGAGAAAGGCACTGTGCAATTGGGAAGAAATACCAAGCATAATCTCTAAGCAGTTAGAGAAGACAGAACAGCTAGGCCAGGACTTGCCAAGTATGTGTGGGAGTGCCCATGACTCAAATTCTGGGGCTGGGCCAGAATAACACTTATTTCTGAAAGTAGGTGAATGAGATTGGGGATGGAGGGAAGACACAATTGTTTATGATGTGACCTTCTCTTCTTTGACTTTTCACAAAGAATCCTTGTAGGGTCTGACAGGACACACCAAAGATGGAAGGTTTAAGTATACACTGGCCTTGCCAACCTTCTAGTTGATGATAGGGGAATCCTCTCTCCCTATTTCTGACTCCAACATCAATTCCTGTGGCAAACCATCTCAGCCTCCCAACAAAATATTGAACCAGAGGAACTTTCCAAACGTAAATTAAAAATAGGTATGCACTTGAGGGAAATAACTAAAGATCTTATATGTGGGGTGATGCAGTAGTGTCCCTGGAGCAATAGTCCTGTCTTTGAGCCCACTATCTTGGAGGTAGCTGAGTGGAGGGCACAGACATGGAGCTAGCTGTTAGGCCACTGTGATGCTATGTGAACTTAGGCAAATTTATTTTAAATTTTAAAGTCTCACTGTTCTCATTGGCAAATCTACTGAACCCTTGCATTCCAGGCACATTTTCTAGTTCCAGAAGAGGAAGTAGAACTAATTCTTTTTGTTCCAAGGGAATGGGCCTTTACACAGACAAGTCAGCTGCTTGGAGTAAAACATAAAACACACTTGAAGTTGCTCCCAGTCTTTGCTCATGCGGTAGGGAAGAGAGATGGAGAGAGCGGGTCCAGCGCCCAGGGAGGTAGAGTGGCTGTGGTTTTAGCAGGTCACTGGTGCTTGATAACTGGTTTCTGAAGCTCCACTCTGACACCAAATGTGTGGGAGTTTTTCCACTTGCAATTTTCTCCTCTGGCTTCAATTTAGTTCTGACACCAGAGTGAGTGTGGATACCATAGGTTAAGGGCTCTGTCCCACAAGACTGTCCTCACACTCAAACTTCTGATCTTCCTGGCTATAAACTGAGGGTTCCCCTAACTCCCTCCTCAGGGTTGATAATTCCCAGAACTCAGGAAAACACGTTACTTACATGTACTAGATGGTTATAAAGAACAAAGCAGACCAGTCAAATGGAAGAGATGCATAAACATGTGAGGACAATTGTCCAAGAGGCCAAAATGAGAAGGCGAGCACCTATCTTGGAGATTCACAGGTCCAGGCACGCTTCCTAAGGGGTGCCTCAGAATTCCACACCTCAAACCCATTGTCATAATCGCAGCCATGCATCTTCTTGCCTAATTCTCCAGATCTGGGCAAGGGGCGTGGACCCTTCATGCCCTTTCCAGACACACTCTCCCAGCACCTTGATGTGTTCACACCCAAAGGTCCAGATCCCCATTGCTTAGGGATTTTAATCGAGGGTCCACTTTGTAGACGTGATTGATTAAGTCATTGGCCATTGGTGACTGAACTTAGTTTCTAGCCCCTCTTCTCTTCCTGGTGGTGAGGCAGAAAGTTCCATCCCACTAGTGCCTGGGCCTTCCTGGAGACCGATCCCTAGCTGGAAGTGATCTATCTAGTCCTCCAGTCCCCAGCCTTCATTAGCACACGAAAAACATTCTTACCATTCTGAGGATTTCAAGGGTTTTAGAAGCTCTGTGCCAGCAACAGGAATTAAAACATATCTTTATTTCTTCTAGTCAGGAAAGGAACAGCATATCTGAAGGGCAATCTCAGCAGGGACGATGACAGTGGGAAATATGCAGGCTGTCTGTCCTGACTCATCCAGGTGGCTATAGACATGGCATAGACAGGGTCCTCTCTAGGCACCAGTGAGGTCCTGACTCATTGCAGTGGCCAGGCATCCAGGCCCGGGATTCCTACCACTGGAGTAAAAGAATGAAATCCAGTCACACTTCTCTGATATTTGTAACTCAGCAACTGAGATTCAATTCAAACAAATTTATACATCATTCCCAAGGTGCATTCATCTGCTTTATTTTTAAAGCCTACGGTTTCAAATTTAAGGGCATGCTGATGACTGAAAAGAAAGTCCTGTATAAGGTAGTTTATGTCAGGTGTCTTTCCCAGAATCATCCTGCCATGAGGATGATTCATGTGAAATAACTTACCTTCTAAACACAGTGTCTATGACTGTAAATGCTGGAAGGTGACTGAGATATACTCAGTCCTTGTCCTTGTCATCCTACAGTTTAGTGAAAAAATAAAAAACTAAGTAGGCAATTTCTAATTGACTGGGGATGTCAACAGATTTAATGATATTTTTCTTTAAAATTTAGGATTTTGTATCTTTGATTAAACATGCCCCCTCCCCACCCATTTGCTTACGATTTCTTCTAGTAGTTTTATGTTTAAACTTTAGAATCATCTTTTGGCTCAAGAAGTGAAGTTGCGACCCAGATTTATTTATCTCCAAAATCATCCCAACACCACTTATTAAACAATGCCCTTCCCACCTTTGACATGAAATGCCTGCCTGATTACAAATTACATTCTGGAATGCAGTTAGGTCTGTTTCTAGAATCTACACTACTGTTTATTCCCTTTGCAGTTTCCAGGCATTTTATTGTTGTGTTTGTATTTTATGTTTTAATATCTGGAGGAACAAGTTTCCAGAGAATCTTCAGAGCTTTCAAATGGTGAAAGGGAGGTGGGAACAGAGGGGTGAGAGAAAGATTGTTTTAGGGGGAAGATCCCTGAACAGGAGGGGAAACGGCTTCCTGAGCCTCTGACACTGTGAGGAGACTGAGGGGGGGAGGATGAGGGCTCTCAGCCTGTCCAGTGGAAATCACCTCCACTTGGTTCCTGATGCTGGGCAGTCTCAGGGAGCCATGTTTTGTTCTGTAATTTCATGTCCATTGCAATCACCCCAAACTGAGTCAGGAATATTCGAGCAAGGAACCCTTTCAAAGTTATTGTAAACCCAGGAGATGATGTGATATGAAGATGTTTGTCTAACTCAGCCAGAAGCTCTAGTGAACTGGTTTGCTCAACTACTATTTTTTCATTCTAGATTTTTTTTAACACAGAAAACACAGACTCACAGGAAGAACAAAGCACTTAATTTTTTTTTCTTTTCAAAGAGGAAGGGAGAGGGAGAGAGAGATAAAAACATCAACGATGGCAGAGACTCACTGGCCATCTACCTCCTGCATGCGCACACTGGAGACAGAGCCTGTAACCTGGGCATGTACCCTGACCAGGAATCAAACCATGATCTCCTGGTTCATAGGTCCACACTCAGCCATGCCGGCTGGGCCACAGCACATTTTTAATGATGCCTTCTTCCTCCCTAGACCCGGAAGGCATGAAGGAGAGTAGTGTCCCTTTCCAAAATCAAGTCCATGATTAGAATTTCTTACCACTGTGGTTAGGATGCAGTTGTCACTCCCTGCAGAGAAAGGGGCAGGGGCTGCTTCTTTCCCCAGGCCTTAGGTCCTAGAGGATATTGAGCCATGCTTCATTTGACTAGGAGAAGAAGCAAGCCCACCAGGCTGTCTCTGGAGTGCCAATACCTCCAGGGTGAATGGATGTCCTATTACTGTGGATTGCCATAGGACAGATGGCACAGAGCTCTTCTTGTTATAGGGTGAGCCAACCAACAGGGTGTGGGTCACATACCTGTGTTTTACAAACAACCAACCGAGAGCGCATCAAACATCATATGTGCACATAAATTCCAACTGCTTCTCTATAGTCACATGGCATCAGCCTGGTTTATTGGTAAAGGTTTTCATGACTTTAAGAGAGCAGTACTGCTATTAAAGAGTCTTTTTACAAATCAGTGTTCGCTTTTTGGGGTCTACATCCCCAAAGAACATTCCTCTGAGGACCCTCCTAATTCATTAGATTAGTGGTCTTCAATCTGTGGTCTCCATATATATATGGAGGTTATGCCAGGTCCTTCTAAGGGGTACACAAACCTGGATAGTGCTAAGGAATAAACTTCCTGCTATTCAAGTTTCACATTTATATTTAACAAATTTATCTGTCTGGCTGTTTGCTTTCATATCCTCTTTTACAACCACCCCGTACCCATTCATTATGACTCTTTGCATGGCTCTGGATGTAAACATCTGCATTTGCAAGTGAAGGACAGTTGGAGGTTGGTGAAGTGTTGAGAAAGTGAAGGCTTAATGATGGGTTGATAGTTGTTTTTTTTCCCACATCAGGGAGTTTTCAATTGTAGGAAGGCTGTAAGCATGTTGTTAGCTTTTAATCTGACAGTTTTTCAAGTGTTTTGTTTTTAGTGATAGACAACTAATAAAGAACTTATTTTTAGTGGTATAGCTTCAAAATAATTTCATGTTTTCAGTAAAACTGAGTCGTTCAGATCACTAACATTTGCATACCCCAATTCCTTCCATTTATGCTTATGTGAATACAATTTTTACAACTGTGTAGAAACAAACAAACAAACAAACAAACAAACAAAAAACCCCAAACCACACACCTGCTATAGCTGGTTTGGCTCAATGGATCTCCAGTAGGGGGCGTGCAGAAGGCAGCCAATCAATGATTCTGTCTCATCATTGATGTTTCTATCTCCCTCTCTTTCTCCCTTCCTCTCTGAATCCAATAAAAATACATAAAATAAGAAAGCTGTTGAGCAAAATATGAAAAAAACCACATATCCACTCAAAAATAGGAATAAAATTGATGCTAAATTAGTTTCAGTCTGTCATCCACAATTACATTAAATAATTGGGGAGGAAAAACCTAAATTGTTAAAATAGTACCATTTCTCTCTTCAGAGCTTTATTCCAATACATTTTACTTTATATTTTATATTTTAACTTTATGTTTTACATTCTATGTAATGACTTGAAATATGTAATATTTAGGTGCTTTTGATCAATTGTTTACAAATATCTTCACTGTAAAGCAATTTTAATCCAGAAAAAAAAGTTTCAACATAGTTTTATGGTCAAAGGAAATAATGTTTCAATTCCAATTTATGCACCTATTTTTTTTTATCATAAAACATAAGAAAGATAAACAAAAGACTTTCAGGCATAAAAATACTACATTAAGGCTATAATTCTGTGGGAGCATGGAAAGGCAGAGCACAGAGCCTCACATAGTCCCCTCCATGCTGAGTTTGAGAGGCTGGAGTCCATCTGATGAATTCTGGGAGTTCTCCCCCATGACAATAGGCGTAATTAAACCTTACTTAGTTGGGCTCCATCACTTAGAAGAAAACAAAATACATTTTAATTTAATGTAATTTATTCAGGAGAACAGCAGGCAAGGCCATAGGCTGAGTATGAGAGTGAGAAGGATGTGTTCATTAGGTCAGTCTCAGAGTGATAGCTGATGCCCCACCCCCATCTCAGTGGTTTAACCTAAACTTATTTCTCATTCAGATAAAATCCATTTGGCATAGTGCAGAGGGTGTGTATGTATGTGTGTAAGGACACTACTCTCCTTTGTGTGTGTGTGTGTGTGTGTGTGTGTGTGTGTGTGTGTGTGTGTGTGTGTGTGTGTGTGTGAATGAGATTTGCTTCACACAGTCTTTCAGGGCCAAGTTGAATAGGGTTCTGATTTTTAACTGGTGTCATCCAAGTCTGCCCCAGGACTTAGCATCCATTCTGCAGATGGAGGAAAAGACAGAGGAGCATTTGTGGGAGGTTTGGATAGGCCAGGACTGGGAGAAGGGGACCATCACTCTGCTCTCTTTCCTTGACTGGATCTCAGTAGCATGGCCACACCACATGCAAGGAGAGCTGTGAAGTGTCGTTTTCTTGGATAGTCCTGGAAGAGGACTCTGGTTGTCTCCTGAGCTGGCTATGTCTGCCAATCTGGGGTAGAGAGAAGGTTTGAAGAAAACTGAGAAGGTTGAAAATAGCCAGGATGAGAGAACAGCTGACAGTAAAACAAGAGCTTGCTGTGCAGCATCAATGTCAAGTTCCAGCTGTGGGGTGGAGAGATTTCCTCCAGCAGCTCACAACCACAAGGTGGATAGTAGGTTAGGTCTAGGTTGGGGATTTGGGGGCTAGGCATGACAGGAAGTCAAAGGAGTTGCGGATAGTGGGGAACTACCACTTATTTCACGGGTAAGGAAGAGAATGGGCATGACTGGCAGGAAAGGAAAGGTTCAGGTACCCTTTGAGGCCTTGCTGAAATTGAAGAGATATAATGGATGGAATGGAATGAGAACTGGGGGTAGAGACTGCTGTTCAAGAGGGTGTGTTTTAATGGACTGAATGTTTGTCTCCTCAAAATTCATGTCTGGAACTCCATGCCCCAACGGAATGATATTAGGAAGTATAGCCTGTGGGAGGTGATTAACTTTGAGGGTGAAGTCCTCAGGAATGGGATTAATGCCCTGAAACAAGTCCTGAGAGTTTGCCTCTCTCTCCTCCTTCCCCCCCCTCCCCTTCTCCCCACTCTCTCTTTCTCTCCTTCCCACCCTCTCCCTCATGAGGAGACAATGAGAAAGTAGTCATCTGCAATCCTGAAGAGGACTTACACCAGATCTGACCACGCTGGCATCCTCATCTCTGACTTCTAGGCTCTGGAACTGTGAAAAATATTTCATTGTTTGTAAGTCTGTGGTATTTGCTATAGCAGCCAGGGTGGACTAAAACAGTGAGGTTGAATTTACAATTTATAAGTAAGCTGAGATGCAATGTGTAGCCCAGGGAGTGAGCAGGAGTATTTATATTCAAGTTTCACATTTATATTTAAAATGTGTGTGTGTGTGTATGTGTGTGTAAGTTTGCATGTGCACACGCACACGCACAGTGAAGGGAATTTTTTCTGTTCTTTCCCCAAATACCACCCATTTTGGGTGCTGAGTCTCAAATGCACCTATTATCTTCATCATTAGAAGATCAAATGACTTAAATCAGAAACATTAGAAGATACTTACTAAGTATATTTTGTTTATAAAAATATCAAAGTATTTTTCAGTGATACAGATTTTTAAACAGAGAAAAAGATGTTAAAATACACAGGTTTGTCCAGATAATTTTGTTTACCTTTCCTTTCCCAAATATATGCAATGTATTCTATATACATAAAAATAAAGGATATTATCACACAGCAGGTGCTGTTTTAATTTAGCAAAATGTAAAGTTAAACTCTGTCTTAGGGGTGAATGGAAATGAAAGGAGCCTACTTCAGCCTCCTGCAATTATGTTGTCCTTGTATAACCCACTCACATGGTTGAAAGTGAATGATTGGCAAATGGGAAAAAGGACAGCTTTCATGTGTGACACCTTCTATTATATTACTAGATCATATTATTAGTGTCCTAAAACAGAAATAAAGGGTTAATAGGCCTAATTAGAAGTACCAGTAGTGATTTAAGCTCTAAAAATTGAAAAATATTTTCATATTTTAGCCAAAGCTAGTCAAATTTCCCTTTCCCTATCAAGCCTTATCAGGTGTCAGAGAGCCTTTCCAGCTGGGACCTGTTCAGCTAGGATCCCTTTCAGGTTCGGAAAAACTGATGCAATTATCTTGACTTATGTATGCAAGAACGCTACCTATTAGGTAACGTCTGTATCGCTCAGGTGTGGGGGTTGGGGAATCTCAGGAAGAGATTGCTCAAGAAGACACTATGTCCACTCACTTTGCTCCACTCTTGCTCACTTACTATAAATGTCCATGTGGCTTTATAGTCAAATACAAATAATTTTTTTTTCTGTGTCGACTTTGAGTAATCTCTCATCATTTAGGCCACAAATAGATTCCAATAAATTGACTACTGAAAGTTTAATGCAAACCCCATTGGGTGGATTGCTTTTCTTCCTTCTCTGTGTGAATGGTTAGTCCTCAGTAAGAACTTGGAGTTGAGCTAATCAACACTTCCTGTCCAGACCTGTGGGCAGCTCTATCCTTCTATGAACTTGAATGACATGAGGAATTACAGTTCGGAATTTGACTTAGAATATTCACTTTAGTTTAAGAAATTAAGTGTGTGTGTGTGTGTGTGTGTGTGTGTGTGTGTGTGTGTGTGTGTATGTGTGTGTTTCAAGGGACACATTTAGGCCCCAAAGCATGAAAGGTTAAAGGGTTCATGAAATCAATGTCAGAATTTCACAAATTTCCATTTCTTGGGAAATAAACAATTTTTTTTTCTTCAAGCCTAAATTCAAAATTCAGGTTATTAAAAATATATATATATTGGAATATACAACTGTTTCTTCTTCTTAGATAAGCTCTGTGTACATTCAACCTCTGAATATACTAATCTAAAGTGTCTGAAATTGCCACTCTCCCTACATTAGATCAGTAAGTGCAGACTTCTTCACGTTTGTATTTTAACCATATGCTATTTTTCTTAGAACAGTGATGACTATCATCTGTTTTCTAGAAGGTAGTGACTTGTTAACTGAAGCCAGCAAGTGTGAGTTTATCTAAGTCAGGATGATAAGAGTACATGGGAAAAATTGAACTCTATTTTGTAGCCACAAAGAAGAGCATAAAATAAAAGTATGTTTCTGAAGAGAGTCGTGTTTCCAGAGCATGGACAGATGTGATAAATTTCTCTAACAGCCTGAAGCATTTAAAAAAATATATTTATTTTATTGATTTCAGAGAGAAAAGGACAGGGAGAGAGAGCTACATTAATGAGCCTACAACCCGGTCATGCGCTCTGAATGAGAATTGAACTGTGACCTCCTGGCTCATAGGTCGACACTCAACCACTGAACCATGCTGGCTGGGCACATTTTTTTTTTTTAACAAAGAGCTATTTTTGATTAAAAATAAGAACAAAAGGTTTTATGAGGGTAAAAAAAGAGAGACATCTATAATACTCTCAATAATAAGGATTTAAAAAATATCTTTAAAAATTGAAGTAAAGGAGAATAACAGCAATGATATTGGGACTCCAAATGCACATGTTTAGAAGCTGTTGGACTCCCAGGGGACAGTTGATTTCTAAAAAATATTTTGCCATTGGTAAATTCTGGCTTGAATAATGTCCCCTGGAAATTCATGTCCATCTGGAACTTCAGAATGTGACCATATTTGGATAGAAGGTCTTTGCAGGTATAATTAGTTAGTGAAGATTGGGTTATATTGAATTAATTTGAGCCATAAATCTAATGACTAATGTCTTTATAAATAGTCCTTATGAAGATATATAGAGAGATAGAAAGTAAAATTTAATTTTACTTTCAGCCAACAATTACAAGTGCTATGTTTCCTTATCCTATGAGTGCACTGCAGGCTATTCTGTTGCTTATTTACCAAACTTTATAAAGTTTATGAACCTTTTAATATGATTTTTAAAATGAGGTTTAGACAAAATTTTAATATGTTGATAGCCATGATAAAAGCATGGAGATTACTTAGACCAGGGGTGGGGAATGTCTGGCTAGAGGGCCATATAAGGTCCTCAAAATCATTTGGTCTGGCCCTCAAAGGCATTAGGGGTGAGTTAATTAAATGTTTGACCAAATATAGAAGGCTAATTTTTAAGTTGATAATTTTCTATGGCTCGTGAATGATGTTATAAATATCCAAATGGCCTTTGACAGAAAAGCAGTTCCCCACCCTTGACTTAGATTAACAAGTGATGATCCATTAAAATAGAAATGTAAACAGAAATTTAATTCATCATTTTGCTAATGGTTTTTCCCTGGTATATTTATCAACCTCCATTGCCTCTTTTGTGCTGAAGAATCATGTGCTGAACAGAAACTGTGCTGTTTTATGAACTTTCTCCTGAGCATTAATAAGAAGTAAGTTATTATGGACTCCTTTACAGTGAGCTAATGGAATGAGGGATGTGCTGAACATCCCATTTTTCCTATCAGTGTGTAGATCTCTAGTTAGGTTAGTTTCACCTCTTTTTCCTACTTCCAGCCCTAAGTTCAGCCTCTGGCATTATCAATTCCATTTTATATCAGAAGTGATTTTATGATCTTAAAGATGTTCCCTGAAGTAACTAACCAACATTATCTTTGAAATGAGTCCCTTTGATGTCAACATAGGAAAATAAGGCAGAATGTAAAGCCCATGTGCATTTTTCTGCACTGATTTACAGTCAAGATAACAACTGAAAACCAGTGACCAATTCTGGCCATTAACTTACATAATGATAAAAGCATAGATGTTTGTTGTTTGGTGATACTTCCCCAGAAGCACAGTGAAGTTTAGTCTAACATCTGACTTATTGTTTTCATTTTTTCTTTTCAGTGGTCTGACTTTGTTGTAAACATGGCATTGGTGCTTGCTTATCCAGATAATCAAAAGAGTTGAAAAAGCTTTGAAAGGTGTGAGAGAGACTTACCTAAGCTAGGCTGCATGGTTAGATCATTGGAAACTTGCTCTGCCTATGAAGTGAGTGTCTATGGTTGCCATGATCATGGAAATACAGGTAGCTTTCATGGAAAGTGAAATCATAAATTTGAAAACTTACTAAGCAACAAATACAAAAAATGTCTTAGATTTACATAGTCAGGGTGTTAGAATTTAAGGTACTTGGGGTTTTGTGTGTATGTTTCCTTTAATGGCAGCTCCATCTGCTAGCTGTAAAATATCAATCCAGAGAAAATGAGAAGAGAGAGACCTGAGGTCTGGGAGTAACTACTATGGGATGGTGTGTTTAAACATGAGGGAACTTACTAGTGATTATCTTGAGATGAAGATGACATCACAGATCACCAGTCCTATAGATTCTATAGAGGTGAGTCGTCTAAATAAAGGTCTAAATAAAAAGTAAAACAGATAGCAGGGATTACAGATTTCTGGGTTATAAAACACCATGCAACATGTCATTGGACTGGTCATCATCTTTTTTCTATAAAGTATCAAGTTCCATCTGTTGGGGACTTTTTTTTTTTAATGGCTGTAGAAAACATATAGCTATTTTCTTAGAATGGGGAAAGTGGTGGTATTTGTATTTTTAAGATGATTCTTAGACTTTTTATCCCTCTTATGTCAGATAGACTTTACTTTGCAACTCTGATTTTTTTTAAAAAGGTCCTGTAAAGTGTTATAAATAGAACCCAGCAATGCAGATTTTATACCCTAACTGCACATGAATGAGAGTTCCCATTGCTAGTTAATGTTTAACTTTTGCAGCTCAACTCATCTGACTAAAAACAATACTTAAACACAGTGTTTTACTGTCATTTCAGGATCTCACTATACCACATGTCACTGTGGTACAAAATTAAGAAGGGAATTGAAACAAGGGGAATTTTTACTGTTAAGAAATAATACTCTATCTCCTTGATTTCAATGCTTTCTCATTAGACTAACTCTCCACACAAATGTACATTCAAAATGGCAAGAATCTAATTTTGCCCAGCTGGCATGGCTCAGTGGTTGACCGTTGACCTATGAACCAGGAGGTTCCTGGTCAGGGCAATTTCCTGGGTTGCAATTTCCTGGGTTCTATTCCCAGTGTGGAATGTGCAGGAGGCAGCCGATCAATGATTCTCTCTCATCATTGATGTTTCTATCTCTTTCTCCCTTTCCCTTCCTCTCTGAAGTCAATAATAACAAAATATATCAGAAAAAAAGAATTTGATCTTTCATTTTGCTTCTTTTAAAAAATATATTTTTATTAATTTCAGAGAGGAAGGGAAAGGGAGAGAAACATCAATGATTTTGAAAAGAATCATTAGTCAAGCTGCCTTCTAGATGCCCCACAACTGGAATTTGAATTTGGCCTGCAACCTGGGCATGGGCCCTGACAGGGAATTGAATCATGACTTCTGGTTCATAGGTTGATGCTCAGTCACTGAGCCATGCTAGCCGGGCTCATCTTGTTTCTTTTTGACCCAGTTTTTTTGGGTGGCCCTTACCGGGACTTATTAAATGTTTAGTAAGGAGACTATGCCCAGATATTGGTTCTCAGTATTCACAGGTAACTGTGGATAAGAAGTGAATTAATTAGCATAGTGTTGGTATGTAGAGTTATGCATTATTTGAAAACTGGTGGGAATAACTTTCCCCTTTTCATAACTTATCTACCATATATCTGAATTCAGATCATCCCAACTTCAGTTTAAACACTCTGGTGCTAACACTTGGATCACACTTGGGTCACAATTGACATATATGCAGTGAGGCAAGTTTATAGCAAATTAATTTATCATTACATAAAGCTTCCTCAAAACCCATAATTTTAATGGAGATTTAAAAAAATTATCCTTAGTCTACATCAATGATGAGAGAGAATCATTGATTGGTTGCCTCCAGCGTGTCCCCAACTGGGGATCGAGCCTACAACCTGGGCATGTGTCCTTGACTAGAATCAAACTCAGGACCCTTCAGGCTGCAGGCCAACACTCTATCCACTGAATCAAACCAGCTAGGGCTTAATGGAGATCAAATCCTTGGAGCAATGCACCAGCTTAGAAGGCAGGCTCCTTCTTTATAAAATAGAAAGAAATGTATTACAGAAGGGGATGTGTATATGGACAATGTGTGTGAATATGTAGACAGTTTTTGGGCAGATATTTTAAAAAGTGATGTCATTCCCCCCAAACTATCAGCGTTCACTTGCTCCTTAACTCTTGTAAAAGAGTTCACTGAAGCTCATGCATTTGAACCCCAAGTGTAGCATTTCTATCTTTAAGTAAAATAAAGTCCTGATTAGTTATATTTAGAACTAATGATTGGCAATTCTCAGATTGAATCACTCAGACTTCTAAAGAATTGGTGTACTCATAAGAACATAAGGTCTTAGATATGTTACAAAACATAAACGAATTTGTTTTTTCAAATGGAAATCATTACAGTGCATTCAACCGTATGTGGAAAGAAATCAGATAACCAAAAGTTCTGTTGGTTTCCCTTGGATGTCAGTGTTAAATACTATTTATACAGAGTATTTAAAACTTAATATGCTTGTTTTTTCTTCATTGAGACTGAAGTCTTAACCTGACAGTAGAGTTCAATGTCTAATACACATAAGGCTTTTAGGAGAGCCATTAAAAACAGCTGGAGCAGAGTTTCCACAACTCAAGGCCATAATCCTATATAATAAAGGCCTAGGTGGCATTATGCCCTTGCATTACACCCTCATGCGACACCCTCACATGACATTGCCACAAGATGGCCACATGCATAGTGGAGTCAGGGTCCAGTGGCCACTCTGCAGTGAGGCCTTGGAGTCTTGCACCTCGGCATGGCTTGTAGGAGGCGGGTCCTGGCAGGGGAGGGCAGTTGTGGGCATTCAGGCTGGCAGGGGAGGGCAGTTTGGGGTGATCAGGCCAGCAGGGGAGAAACTAGGTGTAAATCAGGTTGGCAGGGGAGTGGTTAGTGGGCGATCAGGCTGGCAGGCAGAAGTGGTTAGGGGCAATGAGGCAGGCAGGCAGGTGAGTGTTTATGAGCCAGCAGTTCCAGATTGTATGAGGGATGTCTGACTGCCGTTTTTATCGGGCCTAAACCAGCAGTTGGACATCCCCCAAGGGTCCCAGATTGGAGAGGGTGCAGGCTGGATTGAGGGACACCGCCCTCCCATGCACAAATTTTGTGCACTGGACCTCTAGTAAGTTATAAAAGACAAGGGAGAATCCATCTATATTAGATGGAGATCCCAAGGGAAGAGCAATCTGTTTCTCCTACTAAACCCCACAGACTATATTTTGCTCTATAGGCAAAGGTGGGGAAAAGGGGACTCTAGAATTATTTGAGATGCAATCTGTAGAATATTTTTAATATTCATTAAAAATCAACTTAGGTGAAACCTCAGGATCATAAGTGGTGCCAAAGTAGCACATAGCTATTTGAGCATCTAAGGTAACTACAAAATCTGTTTCTAAACCCCTACCAAGCTAAGAGGTTGGTAAATTGACCCAGGACCAGACCTACTTTTTAAAAAAATATATATTTTTATTGATTTCAGAGAAGGAGAGAGAGATAGAAACATCAATGATGACAGCAAATCATTGATCAGTTGCCTCCTGCATGCCCCACACTGGGGATCAAGCCTGCAAACTGAGCATATGTGCTGACCAGGGATTGGACCATGACTTCCTGGTTCATAGAGTGACACTCAACCACTGAGTCATGCCAGCTGGGCCAGACCTATGTTTTCAGTCAGAAGCTCTCTTCTCTTCCTGTGTCCTTAAAATATTTTTCTAAGCTTAAATGTTTTGCATTATTTTTTTTCATCAAATTGTTTTCAGAATAGTCATTTCTAAATTATTCCCTGATTAGAGAGATGTCGTAAATCATAAAGGCCTCTGCATCTGAAGGGATTTAGAGAAGAGTTAAGCAGTCAGATTTAATCCCAAGTAGTGCAACCTGAGTTGCCCAGTTGTTATTTATCGCTTTGAATCATGATTCTCTGAGGCAATGGCCATGAACATCAGAATTTATATTTATTTTCTCTGATGCCAGGGGCTGCATAGTCTTGCACTGGAGGAAGCTGCTCATGTTTCTTCAGTTTTCATAATGTTTTCCAAGCTTTCATTTTTATTCTTAGGGGATTAGTCCTTCCTCTAAAAGTGGGAAGATAGTTTCTATTTAGCAGAAGACTGGGCCCATCTTTCCCTTAATCATTTGCAATCCCCTTATACTTGCTGCTGGTAGAAGACTTTCAGGAAACCTCTACAGATAGAATAAACCAGCATAGACAGAAGGTCATCTCCATGACCTTCTGTGAAGGCAGTGAGATAAACTACAAATTCTCAAGGGAAGTACATTAAGGGCCAAGTTTTCCAAGTCAAATTCGTGCTCATGTGTCCAGGTCCAAAATTTGTGTGAGACAGATTTCTAAATGAGACTTGAGGTTGTCAACAAGTTCCTGTATTTTTACCAGCAGATGTTTATGGCTGTCAAATATATGCTGTGGATCTTATTCATTACTAGAAATACACTGAGTTGCCAGATTATCATGATCTCTGAACGCATAATAATCTTGCTACTCAGTGTATATCCTATATAATAAAAGGCTAATATGCAAATTATCCCCTTGACCAGTAGTTTGACCAGCAGGCAGGCTGGCCAACTGCCCATGTCCCCTCCCCCTGGCCAGGCTGGCTGGACCCCACCCATGCACAAATTCATGCACTGGCCTCTAATATATATATATATATATATATATATATATATATATATGTAATGAGTGGCCAGATTATTATGTGTTCAGAAATCATAATAATCTGGCCACTCAGTGTACAGAGATTATAGGACATAATCTCGGCTAACATGGGATACAAATTAATAAAGGTTTTAATAATATCAAAAAGGTATTTGAGTGATTTCTTTTTTTTTTATTTTTTTTATTTTTTTTTATTGTTCAGTTTATTAATTACATTGTTTCCCCTTTTTTATCCCCCTATATCTTCCCTCCACCCTGTACCTATCCCACCCTCCGCCCTCACCTCCCCCTCCCCAATGTCCTCTCCCATTGTTGCAAGATTTTTGTCCAATCTCTTGCTGCACTTCCCACAACCCTTTTCTCCCCAAGAATTGTCAGTCCATTCCCTCTCTATGTCTGTTATAGTCACCAGTTTATCTTGTTCATCAGCCTATCAGTTTCTGTTATAGTCACCAGTTTATCTTGTTCATCAGCCTATCAGTTCACTTGATTTTTATGATCATTTGTTGATAGATGTGTATTTGTTGTTCATAATTTATATTTTTACCTTTTTCTTCTTCCTCTTCTTAAAGAATATCTTTCAGCATTTCATATAATGTTGGTTTGGTGGTGATGAACTCCTTTAGCTTTTTCTTATCTGCGAAGCACTTTATCTGATCCTCGATTCTGAATGATAGCTTTGCTGGATAGAGTAATCTTGGTTGTAGATTCTTGCTCTTCATTATTTTGAATATTTCTTGCCACTCGCGTCTGGCCTGCATCGTTTCTGTTGAGAAATCCACTGACAATCGTATGGGTGCTCCCCTGTAGGTAACCAACTGTTTTTCTCTTGCTGCTTTTAATATTCTCTCTTTATCTTTTGCTCTTGGCATTTTAATTATGATATGTCTTGGTGTGGTCCTCTTTAGATTCCTATATTTTGGGGTTCTGTGTACTTCTTGGGCTTTTAAGTCAGTTTCTTTCACCAGGTGGGGAAAGTTTTCAGTCACTATTTCTTCAAGTAGGTTTTCATTAACTTGCTCTCTCTCTTTTTCTGGCACCCCAATAATTCGGATGTTGGCTTGCTTGAGGTTGTCCCAGAGGCCCCTTACACTATCTTCAATTATCTGAATTCTTTTTGTTTCTTGCTTTTCCAGCTGAGTGGATTTTGCCTTTTTGTATTTCAAATCTTTGACTTGGTTCTTGTGGCCCTCTGGACTGCTTTTAGGACTTTGTGTAATATTTTTTATTTCAGTCTGTGTATGCTTGATTTCTAGTTGGTCCTTTTTTTTATCTGTGAGGGTCTGGTTCGTATCCTCAGAGGTCTTGTTCATTTCCCTGAGGGTCTCATTCATTTGCTTGTAAGTATCATTCATCTCCTTGTAATTCTCATTCATTTGCTGGTTGGTCTTGTTTATTTCCTGGTAATTCTCATTAATTTGATCGGCCTTTTGTAGTAGCCTCTTGAAAAGCCTTATAACCGTGGTTTTGAACTCAATGTCTTGTCGTCTTTTCTCCTCCATTTCTTTCACACCTGATTTCTTTCCATGTCTCTGCATGGTGGCTGCTTTATGTGGTGGCTATCCTCAAAGGGACAGTGGCTCAGTCTCCCCAGTTACCTGAGGTGGGTACTCTTACTGCAATCCTTTATGGGTTGTATTCAGTGTTTTTGAATTTAAACCCAGCTTTTTGTTGTTAGCCCTAGGAGGGTTTGACCTCCAGGCCAATTGGCTGTGAAGGGAGACTGTGTTCAGATTGGATGGGCGGAGTCTCTGGGCTGCGCGCAGCGGCAGTGGTGGCGGCGGCAGCTGGGTCCTATGCGGTGCTCTTGCGCGGGTCTCTGTTGGATGGGGATGGCTGCAGACTCCTCCAAGAAAAAGCCGCTAGTCTCTTCCCCTTGCCAGACAACTCTGCCTTTCCCCAAATGTGCCTGCACATCAAAAGTCCAGCCCAGGGCTGTAAAATAAATGGTTTCCAAGTTTCCAGGGGGCAAGTCGGGGGTTTGCGCACCGCGACCCGCTTCCAGGGTGCTTTCCCCGGACCTCGGACCGCGCCCAGTTCCGGGTAATCTGTGCAGGGGGACCTCTCCTACTCTGGATCTCGGACCTCGCTCGGCTTGGGAAATCTGGGCAGTGAGACGCCTCCGCCCTTCCTCGTGGGCGAAATCCGGCCCGTCCCTGCTCCAGCCCCAGCCCGCGCGTGCGCGTGCGCGCGACCAGAGCGGCTCCTAACCTCTTTCCATCTGAAAGATTGCGCTCCCGCCGGTCCTGAGTCTGTGTCCCACCTTTGCTCCTATTAGTGGAGTTTACATTCAGCCAGCTTTCTGGCGATTCTGGGTGCTTGTCTGTTCTGCTGTTATGTTGTAGTTCTTAAATAGTTGCGCGGGGCAGAACAATAGGTGTTTGCTTATGCCGCCATCTTGGTGTCTCCCCTGAGTGATTTCTTAAAAAGCATTCTTCTGGAATTGTCATCATAGAGCAAACACAAAATATATCTATGAATTAGTTTGAAGGCTTTTATTGCCCTCATAATGAAACATTTAGATAAATCATATATATATATATGCACACATATATGTACATATATGCATTTACATAGATATCTCTCATTTAGCAGTATTATTCATTTGTTAATCTATAGTACTCCGATGTCAACTGTATAGTAAAATGAGCTCATCTTTATCAATGAAAACGTAAAATATTTTTTCCTTTTTAATAGTAGCTGATAAAGATAACAAACCTTTAAAAGGCTTACTATGGCTCACTTAACTTGACTTGGGTTTATAAAAATGCTCACTTGACTGGAGCTGCAGCTGCCAAGTCCGGATACTACATCGCTCGCCACCAACGCCCGCCCCCTGTGCACTCCCGGTTCCTTTTGATTCCAAGTCCAAAATGGCAACACTCAAGGATCAGCTGATTATGAATCTTCTAAAGGAAGAACAGTGCCCCCAGAATAAGATTACAGTTGTTGGGGTTGGTGCCGTTGGCATGGCTTGTGCCATCAGTATCTTAATGAAGGAATTGGCAGATGAATTTGCTCTTGTTGATGTCATGGAAGACAAGTTAAAGGGAGAAATGATGGATCTCCAACATGGCAGCCTTTTCATTAGAACACCAAAAATTGTCTCTGGCAAAGACTATTGTGTGACTGCAAACTCCAAGCTGGTTATTATCACAGCTGGGGCTCATCAACAAGAGGGAGAAACCCGCCTTAAGTTGGTCCAGCGTAACATGAACATCTTTAAATGCATCATTCCTAATATTGTAAAATACAGTCCCAACTGCAAATTGCTTGTTGTTTCCAATCCAGTGGATATCTTGACCTATGTGGCATGGAAGTTAAGAAGCTTTCCCAAAAACTGTGTTATTGGAAGTGGTTGCAATCTGGATTCAGCCTGGTTCCAATACCTGATGGGGGAGAGGCTGGGAGTTCATCCATTAAGCTGTCATGGGTGGGTCCTTGGGGAGCATGGAGACTCTAGAGTGCCTGTATGGAGTGGAGTGAATGTTGCTGGTGTCTCCCTAAAGAATCTGCATCCTGATTTAGGCACTGATGCAGATAAGGAACAGTGGAAAGAAGTTCACAAGCAGGTGGTTGACAGTGCTTATGAGGTAATCAAACTGAAAGGCTATACATCCTGGGCCATTGGCCTGTCTGTGGCAGATTTAGCAGAAAGTATGAAGAAGAATCTTAGGCAGGTGCATCCAATTTCCACCATGATTAAGGGTCTCTATGGAATAAAAGATGACGTCTTCCTTAGTGTTCCTTGCATCTTGGGACAGAATGGAATCTCAGAAGTTGTGAAGGTGACTCTGACACCTGAGGAAGAGGCCCATTTGAAGAAGAGTGCCGATACATTGTGGGGGATGCAGAAAGAGCTAAAGTTTTAAAGTCTTCTGATATCATACCATCTCACTGTCTAGGCTACCGCAGGATTTTAGCTGGAGATGGCATATTGTGCCATCTCCAGCTAAATCTCCATCTCCAGCTAGATTTACCTGATCTGTGACTGAGAACACCAGTTTTTTTTTTTTAAATATTTTAAAAATAACTTTATTATAACTAACGAATATAAAATCTGACAGATGTTTTCAAACATTTTTGCAAAAAAAGTAAAACCCTCCCTTGTTCTGCTCTCCACCCCCAAACCCCCAACAAGATACAGAGTAAGAACTTGGACAGAGTTTTACAGGAAACACTAAACATGAAGTCTTCATTCACTGGTTGGTCCTACAAAGGCTCCAACGTATCATATTCTAAGTAAAGGTCCATCAAAATTAAGAAATCGACAACCCACCTGACGCTTGTTTCCTACTGTCATTATGATGCTCAATCAAAACGCTGAAGGACAAGACCTGGTAACAAAGACTGCGTGTGACAGATATTCAAAGTGTATGGATCTATGAGGGCACAAACATTCGAGATAAGAATACTGGGGGTGGAATTAAACACTGACTTAAAAAATTAATCCAGGGAAACCTATGTACATGATAGCCTTTGGCATCTGGTCGAGCGTGTTTCTTCTTTATGGAGACATCGTTTTGTCTCATCTATTCACCAGATTAAAGTGACCTTAACACGTCTCATCCGACACACTGTCCACAGCCAATTTCACATGAGGTAGTTGGGCTGTTTACTGACATTCTAGTGAAGTCATGACACAGGAGACTCATACATCTGATATGCCAGGCGACTGGCTCATTAGCCTTCTGGGAAGCGACAGAAGTTACTTCTAGATCCCCTTTCCCGTCATCACCGACTCCATGGGCACCGTTAGACACCGGCATCTACCGGAGTCTGTGCGGATGAGACCCGCTTTGCAAGGAGACCAGCCATCGGGGTGTTTAGTTTATGAAGTGCAGGGAGGGAACACCACACTTTAAAGTGGGTGTGGGAGAAAGGATGTGCTTGAAACAAGCAGTCCGTTTCTTGGGTTCTCACCTAGCTCAGCTGGAAACGTTTGTTCACTCGGAAGGAGAAGTGATTCAAAAGGGTAACCAAAGAACGTGGGCATCACAGATCTCCTTCTAGTTAGAGGCTATGCAAGGACAGCAGCGGGGCAAGGTCAATGCAAGCGTCAACTGTACCGTCAACAGCGCTCGGTCCTGCCCGGCCCTGGCGCAGCAGTGCGAGAAGCCATGCAGGTGTCTCTGGCTGCACGGACGCAGGGGGAGCGGACAGGGTGGTCTGCAGAGCAGGATGCACACGCAGCTCTGAAAGGACCTGAACAACCTCGTAACGGATAAGCAGTCTTACCCCATTAGACAGCTAGTGACCATTTCCTGTCGTTACTGTGAACCCCTGAGTAGGCAAGTGCAGGTCACAAAGGGACCCCGGAGCAGGACGTATTTCTAAGGAAAGTCCTCGGCCACAGCTCACGGACACGGGTTTGCTGCACACACTGACATCTGTGTGCCAAGGGCAACGGTGCCAGGTCCCCGAGACCAAACACGCTAGCTCAGCTAAGAGAACAGTGGCTTCAGATATGCTTCACTTCTGAAAGTACAGAAAAGGCGACAGTTCACCTTAGAAAGAAACGAAGCACGAGAGCGGGAAAGTGGGGATTGTAAAACCCGTGACTGCAACCAAAAGCAACTGGTTTCGATCAGTGACTCAGAAACGCACCATCATGTAACCGACTTCTTGTAGGACATGGTAGTTTAGCAGAAAAAAAACAGAACAGTTTTCCTTCAAGTTTCCTGAATATATCACATCATCTACTGCCAGGCCCCCGGCCCCCTCTCCTGCCTTACTGGGTGCCTGAGATGCTCAGTCGGGTTAAGATTCCTCAATAAAACACCTTCACTCAGCTCTGTCACTGATCCCGCCTGCACAAAGAAACGGGGCTTTATCCATTGGTCCCACCACAAATTTTAAAAACTAAAACCACTGTTCTGAAAACACGAAGGGGCAGGTGTCAACGTTTGGGTGTGCACGCAGGGCTAGCGACCGGAAGGAGGCCTCGGGCTTCCCGAGCCTCACTCCTCCAATTCCAGCTCACAGTTCTGGGGTCACCCTCCCCGGTGACCTTGGGAAGAGGGCTCCGAGGACGCTCTTGCAGTCTGGGAGGGCGCGGAGTCCTGCTGATGGGGCACCTGAGTCTGGGCGCGCTGGGAGCCAGAGGTGCTGCTTGGGGAGGGGCAGAGCAGCTACAGGGGCAGGGCGGATGCTCCGACGGGGCAGATGTGGGCTGACGGGGGAGGATGAGGGCCGATGGGGGCGGATGAGGGCCGATGGGGGCGGATGAGGGCCGACGGGGGAGGATGAGGGCCGACGGGGGAGGATGAGGGCCGATGGGGGAGGATGAGGGCCGACGGGGGAGGATGAGGGCCGACGGGGGAGGATGAGGGCCGACGGGGGAGGATGAGGGCCGACGGGGGAGGATGAGGGCCGATGGGGGAGGATGAGGGCCGACGGGGGAGAACACCAGTTTTTTAAAGATCGAGATAGTAATGGTTCATAAAACCCAGCATCTGCATCCTGGTGCTGGATGGTCCTTACCTTGTGTAGTCCTAAACTGGTTAGTGTGAAATAGTTCCACCTCCTCAAAGGCACCACTGTCAATGTTGCTCACACTGCAGTTGCCCTTCAGACTAGATGTGTGTTCACTGTGTGTTACATAACTTGTGGTTCCTTTTTCTCCAATCGGTCACATCCTGAGATCCATTGTAAATCCAATACTGCATGTTTTGTGCATAACTGTTCTTCTAAAGGATCTTATTCTGTGTACTGTATCAGATTAGTATACATTGCCATAAAATGTAAAAAGTCTACATATAAATAATACAGCCAACTATCCAAGTGTCATACCAACTAAAATGCCAAATAAACCTTGAACAGTGAAAACAATAAATAAATAAGTAAATAAATAAAAAGGAGCACTTGATTAAACTGTAAGGTAGTTTGTAAAGAAATTTGTCAAGATACTTAACATCCCTTACAATAATTAATTTTCACTCTGTATCTTTTTATGCTGTAATGAGCACCCCATGTGGCTTTCGTTTGTAAACATCTAGTTGTTCTAATAAAAGAAATAGAAAAAAAGTTCTTTATCCTTTCACTAAGAACAAGGAAGTTGATGAATACGAATCATTCTGTGGTGTCAAAATGACAGACTTCAACTTTTGACCACGCCAATTGTGAATGTGCATGGATTGAGCTGCCGCAGAAACTGCAGAGGGACATTGAAACCACCACCTGGGCCATTGGTGTGGCAAATTTAATATCTTAGTCTTTAGATGTACAAACTGAGCTCCTGAGGAGTGAAACTACTTATTAATGCTTTACACTGAAGACAACTTTGGAGAAATGATGAGAATTCTTGAATTTTAACAAGCTGTTCTGATGCCTGGGTCTGGTTTTCCTCTAAATTAGATCATGGAACATTGTTTTGTCTACATGAGAAATCCTATGCTTTAACTGGAAAGCTTAACCCTAGCCCCCCCAGTGCACCCAAGGGTGATCCTACATCAAATCACCCTGTGTCAAAAGCAAATAAAACCTCTTTAAAATTCTTCCCAATATTAAGTTTATGGGATTCAAGGAGCAATGGAAGAATCATTAGCTCCTGAGCTGAAACAGGTAGTGTTTAAAAGTAAAATTTAACTCTTCTTAGCTCCTAAAAAGGCTCTTAATAGTAATTTAGAATATATTACAAAACACTGTCCCAAGTCTCAAACTTTAATCAAGTCACTTATTAGAGTGGAAGATTTTTAAATAAAAGTGTATCTTTGCAGAATTGCTGAATGAGACCTCCCTGGAGACACATACTTGTTCATCTTTTTTTGACACTGTCAACGCCAACATTGCCAAGTTCCCAAAAGGTTTTACAGCTGGTCATTCCAGAGTGTTTTCAAGCAGGCCAGTCAAGAAAACAACCTTTAATGATGATCTTTATATTCTGCTTTGGTGACAGGAAGTATAGAGGCCAAGCGAAGAAAAATCACTTCTATATTTTAAACCTGCATTTTGTTTAGTGTTTCAAGGAACAAAGCTTATCTTGTTATTCAAATTAAAGGTGTTTAGCATTATAATTAGTCATAGGGACCTTATCTTAACACTTTCTGTTGCCTAAAAAGGTGCATTCAGATTTTAACCCATTGTATTTTGTTGGCTCAAATTTTGTCTGTACTAAAATGACTTATACATTTCTTGAGGGTTGAAAGGTTTTCTCCTGCATAAATTCATTGGTGTGTAGAGGTCCGGAGACACCAAGCCACAGAAAGGGAGATAGGCCTGTTTCTAAAAGGATGAAGGGGATATATGAGTGACAAAGTATTTTGTATGTGACTTCTGGGAGAAGTGGCTCGGGTGTTGAAATATTGGCCCTTCTGGGACATTTCAATGGTTTATGGGATAATAGAGATGAATCTCTCCTCTGAATAGTTCATACATAGAAGGTATTTTTTAGACAAATATTTTTTAAAATATTGAAATATTTCAAACCTATACCAAAGTAATATATCTATTCATTTAATAAATATATATTAAGAGTCTACTACATGTTAGCTAGGGATCTCCATGCTTGACATTTAACAGAGAATGATCTAGGCAAGATCCCCACCTTTATGGAGAATATGTTCTAGCAGGGGAGACAGGCAGAGAGAGCTCTGAATAAACAAAGGCAATGGTGACAAGGAATTGGATTAGGAAGTTCCTCTGTGGTAATGGGCAGGAGGGCAGATGAATGAATGTGGTCCAAGGAGGCCCAGGAAGTTCTGATTGAGTCATTGTTCTGTAGGAAGAATGAAATGAGATCATCAGCAGGAAGTGAAGATGGGGAGGAGGTGTTGATACTTGAGGAAAGAAGCTGAAGGGGTGAAATACTGATCTATTTAGTACAGAAAATAAAGAACCCCTTTATAACCTTCACTTATAAAGAACCCCTGAGGTCAAACATAGCACTTTACCACATTTTGTTCATCTATTATTATAAAACTAGAGGCCCAGTGCACAAATTTGTGCATTGGTGGAGTCCTTTGCCTGGCCTGTGGGATCAGACCAAAACCAGCTCTCTGACTTCCCCCAAGGGTCCCAGATTGTGAGAGGGCATAGTCCAGGCCAAGGGACCCCACAGGTGCATGATCAGGCCTTGAGAGAAATGCAGGAGATTGTTCAGCCAGAGAGGGACCACAGGATGACTCCAGGACATGTCCAGCATGTCTTTCTCAATCCCAATCTGCTGGATCCCAGCAGTGAGCTAACCTGCCCATTAGAGCTCTGCCTCCTGGTAATCAGTGCACATCATAGCAAGTGATTGAGTGGCCTTATCATATCATTAGCGTATTACGCTTTAATTGGTTAAACAGCCAACAGGTCAATCATACACTTGGCATATTAGGCTTTTATTATATAAGATAAGACTAGAGGCCTGGTGCACAAAACTTGTGCATGGAGGGGGTGTGTCCCTCAGTCCAGCCTGTACCCTCTTCAATCTGAGACCCCTTGAGGAATGTCCAACTGCCCATATAGGCCCCGGGCCTAAACAGGCAGTCAGACATCCCTTTCATAATTCAGGATTGCTGGCTCCCAACCACTCGCCTGCAGCCTGCCTGATTGCCCCTAACTGACTGCCTGTCAGCCTGATCATCCCCTAACCACTCCCATACCAGCCTGATCAATGCCTAACTATTTCCCTGCTGGCCCTATTACCCCTAACTGCCCTCCCCTGCCAGCCTCATTGCCCCTAACTGCCCTCCCCTACCAGCTTGGTCACCCCCAACTGCCCTACTCTGTCAACCTGGTCTCCCCGCCCCCACTCAACTGCCCTCCCCTTGAAGGCCTGGTTGCCCCTAACTTCCCTCCCCTGCTAGCCTGGTTGCCCCCAACTGCCCTCTCCTGCTGGCCATCTTGTGGCAATCATCTTGTGTCCACATGGGGGTGGCCATCTTGTGTGTTGGAGTGATGGTCAATTGCATATTACTTCTTTATTATATAGGATGGAATTACAGGTCATTTTAGACTTTCCATGCTCCCAAAGATTACCACTCCCTAGATGCTGATGAGAATGGTACCCAAACATGTTGTTTAATTATTGTTTAAGTTGGATTTGAAGCTGTTTATTTCTCTGAGAAATTGAATTTTAGGTCCCCCCAAACCCCCTACTGCTTTGTTGCTTTGGTGTATTTTTTTCAGTCATGGTAAAATAAAATAATATTCACTTTCTTAACCATTTGTAGGTGTACAATTCAGGGACATGATGTCCATGTATAATGTTGTTTAACCATCACCCACTATTAATTTCCAAAACCTGTTCATCATCCCCAACATACACTCTGTATCAATCAGACAATAACTCCCCTTTCTCCTTCCTTCAACTTGTGCTAACTCTTATTCTACCTTCTGTGTCTATGAATTTGACTTTTCTATATACCCCATATAAGTGAAATCATAATATTTGTCCTTCTGCAGCTAGCTTATTTCATTTAGAATAATATTTTCAAGTTTAAATTTTTTTCATAATATTTCACTGTTTTGCCTTTATGTAGCAGCACATACCAAAACTTCATTTCTTTTCATGGCTGACTAGTACTTTTAGCAGGCTTTTAGTATCACAACAGCCTGCAGCCATCCTGTGTGTTGAGATGTGCTAAGGATTGGAAACGCAATGTTTGTCTTCCTCTGCAGTATCTCCCAGGTCCCTAGCACAAAGCTGTTCTCCATAAATACTTCTTGAGCTGTTTCCTTATTAGCATCACCTAGAAACCATACTGAATTTATAGTGTAAGGCAAGATCTTGTTCCTAGCACTATATCAAGACCCTGGGAGGCTGCCAGACTGCTAGATCTGAGGCTGTGCTTGCTGACAGCGATCTCTGCTAGCTGAGTGTGGGGCATATGCAGAGAGAGGGCATCTGGGCATCCCTAGTAGCAGCGGCTTGCTAACCGGAAATAGGCTGTCACACACAGAGGGTGGGGAAGAAACATTTGGGCAATGGTTTCCAAAATTTCCTTCCTGGAAGAAAATAGTCTTGAAAATGGCAAAGCCCCCAAAGAGAGCACATGAATTACAGTAATTTAGAGCTTTGCATTTTGTGGCTTAAGGGACAACTTTTGAAGTCTGAAAGACTTGGATTCAGAATACTAAAGTTTAAAGTCACTGGTCATTATATCTCAAAAATCAATGTGTTTTAGAAGAAATACTGCTTCACTTTTTAATATCTTTCCTCAGAACTTGTGTTTAAAAATGTTCTGACATTTTTACAAAGAGCGATCTTATTATTAATAAAGGTTGTTTTTTAAATTTTCACCTGAGGCTATATTTATTGATTTTAGAGAGAGGAAAGAGAGAGGGAGATTGAGAAAGAGAGAAATATTGATGTGAGAGAGAAACATTGATCAGTTACCTCTAGTACACACCCTGCCCTGGGATCAAACCCGCAACCTACGTATGTGCTGCAACTGGGAATTGAACCTGCAACCTTTTGGTGTACAGGATGACACTCCAACCAACTGAACCACACCTACCAGGGCAACTATCTTATATTTGAAATGAAAAAATGTTAGGTAAAACACCCACTTTGTCTTGCTAAATGTACAGGAACTTGTTTTTCATATTAGATCCTGTTTATTTCTTCAGCTTTTGCTAATACTAACAATAAAGAACTTTTTTTGAAGTCTTGATAGATGGCAGTTACCTGAGTAGGCTTTTGTTGTTAATCCTGACCCAAAGATATTTTTCCCTTGATTTTTAGAGAGAGTGGAAAGGAGAGACACACAGAGAGAAATATCAATCTGCGAGTCACATTGATTGGCTGTCTCCCACAAGAGCCCAGATCAGGGCTGGGAATCAAGCCCGCAACCAAGGTATGTGCCCTTGACTGGAATCGAACCCGGGACTCTTCCGTCTGAGGGCCAGTGCTCTATCCCCTGAGTCAAACCAGCTAGGGCCTGAGTAGGCATTATATAGACATTCTTACTTCATCTTTGTAATTATTCTGTGATGTAGATAATATATTCATTATCATTATATTCGTCTTACAAATGAGGACACTGAAGCTTAGCACAAAACAAATTGCTAAACCATCATTCAAGGTCAGTGTTAACCAAATGCCAGAGGTTAGTCATAAGCCTTCATTGGGTCACCAGAAGAAGTTCAATTTAAATGCATGGTTAGGGGGGAACCAAGATGGCGGCATAGGTAAAACACCTATCTTGCAGTCATGCTCAGCAATTTTAATACTACAACTTAACGAAAGAACAAACACCTTCCAGAATCACCAGAAAGCTGGCCGAGTAAAAATTCCACAAATAAAAGTGAAAATAAGACACTGTGACTCGGAGGAGCGGCGGCAGACAGTGTTGAAAGATTCGCACGGAGAGAGGTTTGAAGCGCGCGCCAGCGGAGAGGGCAGGCAGCTGAAAACCAGCCAGTTTTCTCGATCAGGGAGACAAAGACGTCTCACTGGGCTGATTCTCCAGCTTTGGGCGATGTCCAGGGAACCCACCATCATACGGGGTGAAAACTGGACAGAGGGAGGGCACGCCGAAGCTCGGGTGCTGCAGGGGTCTCCTGGCTTGTGGAGAAGGCAGCTTGCATGGGAACAGCTCAGCTGCGTGACTGCGTAGAGAGCACTCTGTGACTTTCTATCTCATTCGGGAAACCGTCAGACTGCTTTGTTTTACCACCCTGGGTGAGACATTGGGCGTGCAGGCTCATTTGGGGAGAGTCTGAATTCCCCAGCAGCTGGTGGAGCTTGGCAGTGGCTATCTCTCAGAGGTGCTGGCAGCCATTGCCCCCGGCACAGGGTCTTTGGGTCCGCATAGGGCGGAGCTGACACTGTCTGCTTGGCCCGGAGACTCCGCCCATCCAACCTGAGCACAGCTGAACTTCACAGACAATTGGCCTGGAGGTCAACCCCTCCAAGTGCTAACAACGATTAACCTGAGCTTAACTTCAGCAAGACTGTGCAGCCCATATCCACCTCAGGTAACTGGGGAGGCTGAGCCACTGTCCCTAGTAGGAAGTCTACCACACAAAGCTAATTGACCAACTCAGGGAAGCAGCCACCATGCAGAGACATGGAAAGAAATCAGATGTGAAAGAAATGGAGGGAAAAAAACGACTGGACATGGAATTCAAAACCACGGTTATAGGGTTTTTCAAGAGGCTCCAACAAAAGGTCGAGGCCTATAAGGAAATAAGCAAGACCACAAAGGAAATGAATGAGTCTACAAGGAAATGAACAAGACCCTCAAGGATATAACGAGACCTGCAAGGAAATGATCAAGACCAATGTGGAAATGAATGAGTCCTACAAGGAAATGAAGGAGACCCTCAAGGATATAAAAGAGACTCTCAAGGATATGAAAAAGGACCAACCAGAAATTAAGCATATACTGACTGAAATAAAAAATATTATACAAAGACCTAAAAGTGTTCTGGAGCACCCCAAGAACCAAGTTAAAGATTTGAAATACAAAGAGGGAAAATCCACTCAACTGAAAAAGCAAGAATCCAAAAGAATCCAAAAAATTGAAGATAGTGTAAGGGGCCTCTGGGACAACCTCAAGCATACCAATATCCGAATTATAAGGGTGCCAGAAAAAGAGAGAGACCAAGACAATGAAAACCTATTTGAAGAAATAGTGACCAAAAACTTTCCATACCTGGTGAAAGAAATTGACTTAGGAGTCCAAGAAGCACACTGAACCCCAATATATAGGAACCCTAAGAGGACCACACCAAGGCACATCATAATTAAAATGCTAAGAGCAAAAGACAAAGAGAGAATATTAAAAGCAGCAAGAGAAAAACAGATGGTTACCTATCAGGGAGCACCCATACGATTGTCAGCGGATTTCTCAACAGAAACGATGCAGGCCAGACGGAAGTGGCAAGAAATATTCAAAGTGATGAACAGCAAGAATCTACAACCAAGATTACTCTATCCAGCAAAGCTATCATACAGAATTGAAGGTCAGATAAAGTGCTTCGCAGACAAGAAAAAGCTAAGGAGTTCATCACCACCAAACCAATATTATTTGAAATGCTGAAAGATATTCTTTAAGAAGAGGAAGAAGATAAAAGTGTAAATTAGGAACAACAAATATACATCTAGCAACAAATGAATCTAAAAATCAAGTGAATTAATAAGCTGATGAACAGGATAAACTGGTGAATGTAACAGAATCCCGGACATAGAGAGGAAATGGACTGACAACTCTTGGGGAGAAAGGGGGTGTGGGAAGTGCAGCAAGAGACTGGACAAAATCATGCAACAATGGAAGAGCACAGTGGAGGAGGGTGACGGTGGAGGGTGGGATGGGTACCAGGTGGAGGGGAACTATAGGGTGGAAAAAAATAAGGGAACAATGTAATTAATAAACTGAACAATAAAGATTAAAAAAAAATAAATGCATGGTTAGAAACCATCTGGCCTAACACCTGTCTTACACATCAAGAAACTGAGGCCAGGAACAATGTCATCCCTGCTCTGCAGTATTGAACTGGTTAATTGCAAGGTCAGATCTAAATCCCATCTCCCCCATTGCCAGACCACCCATGTGCTTTCCTAAAAGATTGTTGGAGTTTTCTTGTAAATTGCTTTATATGCAGCAGCTTTGAAAAAAAACAAACACTCTTATAAATACTAAAACATAGACAGTAAGTCAAAGGTGGGTAAGTTGGGCACCAGGCAGCATAGAATTCAAGAACTGAGCAGCCATATCCAATAAGAAGGCTTTTTTATTTATTTTTTCATTCTTCTCCATTTGCCTTCTCTTACCCCTTCCTCCCACCCTCTTCCACTTCCTCAGGCTGCCCTTTAACAGAAACATTTCACCCAAAGGCACTGCCTGCGGTTAGAGGATGGTGTCATCTGATCACTAGTAAAAGCTTTAAGCTAGACAGAGAAAGACAAATACCACATGATCTCACTTACATGTGGAATGTAATGAACAAAACAAACTGAGGAACAAAATAAAACCAGAGGCATGGATACATGGAACAGACTGACAGCTGTCAGAGGGGAGGAGGGTGGGAGTCTGGGTGAAAGAAGGGGAAGGGATTAGCCAAAGAATATACTAGTATATGCATAGCCCATGGACATAGGCCACAGTATGGTGATGGCTAGAGAGAGAGGGGAGAGTTTGTGGGGGGCGGGTAAAAAGGGGATATGGAGGACATCTGTAATAGTGCAACAACAACAAAAAAACTTCTTGGGCCTGCTAGCAACAAATTAAAGTAGAATCTCAAAGGAAGAAAAGGCCCCCATTGGTATTAATCCTTAGTTTTGGATGTATGTTATTTGTTTTTGAGCTCCAGGATGGGTACCCAGGCTCCTTGATTATTTGTTCCGTAGTTAATATTACTGTCCAATGTATTTTAAATGTATTTTTAGTTTCCAATTGGCTTCATTGTCTTCTAAGGCAGCTGTCCATTTAGCTGCTGTTGTATTTCAGGGTGTGGCAGGTGGGTGCGATGGGGTAGATCTGATAGAAGTTCATGTTCAGACTCTGGGAGTGAAGGCACTTCTGTTGAGTTTCTGACATACCCAGAGGCCCAGTGTTGCTAAGACACACTGGAGCTCACATCATAGTCGGGTGGCTGAACGCTGCTGCTGGAAGCTAACTGCATGGCATCTCCTTCTGAGGACAGCTGCTGGGATGGGACAAGATGTGGCCATTCACAGTCCCATGAGCAGGATTCCTGCAGCCCTGCTGCAGAGAATCACATACATCTGGACATTTCAGCGGCAGCACTTTCATTTGCAAAACAGGAAAGCCTAATATAGCAAAACCTCAATGCACAGGAAGGTGACGAATCAAAGTCCATCATCAACCAGCAAGTCTTGTAACCAACGGATCAGTTTTAATCATCATACTTCATGTTACAGCTTCCAAAGTCAAAGAACCTCAGAGTTATGCACCATCACTACTCTGTAGTTGCAGAACATTTTCATCACCCAAAAAGAAACCATATGCCCATTGGCAGCTATTCCTCATCCCTCTCTTCTTTCAGCCCCTGACAACCGATAATCTACTTTCTCATCTCTACAGATTTGCCTATTAGGGCGTTCCATATAAGTGTAACCATACAATATGCAGTGTTTTGTGGGATGCTTCTTTCAGTTAGAATAACATTTTTGAGGTTCATCCATACTGAAGCATGTGTCAGAATTTCATTTATTTTTATGGCCGAATAATGTTTCAATTCATGGGTGGACCACATTTGTTTATCCATTCAACATTTGGGAATAGTTTTTTTATTATTCAATCTTCCTGCCTCCTTGATATCCTCATGCCAACATGTAATCTATATGATATCCAAAATCATCTCAAACAATTTTGATCATAGTGTTACAGAGAACTGGAATTATCGAACAATGCTTGGAGAGTTTGAAGTTACATTTATTACATGCGGGTCCAGAGGAAAATGTCTCTCCAGTTCTGGGCCCCAAAATGGAGGAATTTTCCTTAATAATATGTTTGTACCTTCTTTGTCTCCCAAATATGTGGTATTTCCTGCCTCTTTTGCAAGTTCTTAAAAGATCCCCTATGGGCTGGGGCCTTGAGACCTCAACCAAAGGCTTGGCTTGATGCCAGTACTGATAATTTCATCCGGGGAAGGTTTAATGGGCCTCTCTGAAGTGGGAGTAGTCTTATTTTCCTTACTATTTAAGCAAACGAGCATTTACAGAAGCCAAATAGCAGGGTTAAAATTTCAAACAGCAGTTTTTATATAAGAAGGATACTTCAATAGCACTCACTCTGTATTCAAAACTCTGTAAGGTTTCCCAATGGCTCACCTGCAGAATGAAGTCCTCATCCCATCCTCCCGTTTTAGTCTTATCCTTGTGGTGTCACTATAGTCTCATCCTCTCCCTTTAGTCTCTTTGAGCTCATCCCTTATTTTTTCCACTGATCCCTAAGTGAATGGACCCCTCCTTGGATCTTTTCTAACTCAAATCCCTCCTTCCTCTCCAAATGGTGACCTTCCACTACCTTTCTCTTTGAAGTCTACTTCAAAGCCCTCTGGGAGAACTGACGATACCTTAGAATTTTCTGCATCTTCCCTAACTAAAACATCTATGATTCTGTATGGTACTTACTTACCCCTTAACTGTCACACCTACATACATTAGCCCTTTGAAGAAGATGCATCTTTCTTATTCCACTTCTTGTGTCTTATTTGTAACTGGCCCAAGGAAGACGCACAATCAGTAATGATCTAATTTGTGTGTGTACCTATATCTACCCTATATTTAAAACTTTTATGGAGAAACTCAATGTACCTGGCACTCAATTTTTCTGTTGGAAAATGAAGCCAGCTGTATTGTGACCCATCAGGGGAATTATTTCATGCTTTGTCGAGCGCCCCCACCCTTCAGATGATAACATATCTTATCGTCTTTGGATCTCACCTGGTCCCTGTAGCAGGCAACTATCTATCCTCTTTTGAAAACAATTTGAAAGTGAGACAAAGGGAGCTTAAATGACTTGCCTATTCGAGGAAGATTCCACTCCTGCCTTATGCTGCTGAGGAAGGAAGGGCTGAAGGAAAAAGAGAGATACTGCGCTTGATGGTTTAACACCCATGGAAACCTGGTACTGACAGAAGCATAGCTTTGTGTTAAGTTATAGTTGCAAAACAGGAGGACTTTTTTTCTCTCCTTCTTTCTCTACATGGAGATTGACAGATGCAGCTCCTTTATAAGTCTGAGGCAAGAAAGAGAGAGCAGAGACAGTGTTTCTGTGGCCCCGCAACAGCCTGTTGGGTGCTTTGCAGAAAGCAGTCTGCCCGAGGGAGTTTCAGTGGGTTTTCTGATCTCCAAACCTGAGAGATGAGGAAGGGCCTTACCACCAGTTCAAGCCTCTGGGCTGAAAGAACCAAGAGAACTGAAGAGGGAGCTTAGCATCAGGATGGTCAACATTTGCAGAGCCCACTGCAAAATAAAAATGGGGCCCCCTTCTTCAGAAAGCATTAAGACTTTCAAGACAGTGGCAGATAAGCATCAAATCCAGGCTTAGGCCCCTCTGAGAGGGGCACAGGCAACCCTGTACGAATTGTACATCCATGAAGCTGGCCCCGGGCAGACTTACACACCAACGGACACATTTGTTCTCAGAATCACAGAGGAAACAGTAACGACATACATTTCGTTAAGGACTGTAGACCAAAGCAATGTTGCCTTCCAATGTTTTTTTGCTATTAATGTAGCTTATATGATAATTGTACTTCCTATGTGCCAGACATGGTTCTAAGTGCTTTGCACACATTGACTTATGTTTTTCTTCTTGAAAACCCTACACAGTTGATACTATTATTAGCCATTTCATAGAGGAGGAAGTGAATGTGTGGGAATTCATTTGCCCCAAATTCTTCAGAACGTAGGCCAGCTGAGTCTGTGTTTCTAACCACGATATACAGTGCCTGCCTGAAATAAAAGCAAGACTACTTGCTATACTACATGACTCTGTACCAACATATTGTGGAGAAGGACAGTTTTGAAGGGTATTTTGCTTTTTTAAAATCCTAAATAGAAAGGATTGAATTCATTTGCAGACTTGGACCCTTGAGTTTCCAGCAACCCAACCTGCCTGTGTGTGTCCCTGACCTTTCAGCAGGCCTCTGGTTCAGTCCTGCTGATTCAAAAACACATCCGAGAAACAAACACATGTACAACAATGCATCCCTTAATGAACAGCACATCAACAAGTATCACCACTTCCTCACCTCACCTCACAGAACCAAATAACCTTCCGGAATAGCAGGTAAGATCTTAAGCAAACAAACAGCATTCAGGGTGGCTTCTAAGACTGCTTCTCTTCTTATGCTCAGGAAAACGTTTTCTGAATGTGAAGAAGAGGCTCAATTGGATTTGTCTACTACAAAAAATGCATAGATTATCAAATGAATTTTAAAAAACATTTTATTCACAATGTTCAAAATAAATACAGTTTTGGTATATCTGTAATACATTTCAATTATATGGAAGCTCTCTCTATTCATCTTTGTTTACCTTTCATGAAATATTGGAAAAATGAATTGAAGAGTATTAGAAAAACCCACTATATAAAGATATAGTAAAAAAGAAATTTCCTCCCTAAAACATAGCTATTTCAAAGCTATTGAAAGTTTCTTGAAAAATACCGAAAGCAGGGCAAAAATTTCAATTTTCATACATCTTTCCCACTTATAACCTTGGGTTTCTGTTCTGTAGTCAGCTGCATTTGTCTAAGAGCACAGGTACCACAAGAACACTTTTAACATGCCAGAGATTTGCCTGTGAATCTGTTATCTTCATCTTACTTGTGGTACCTGGTTTCTAGTTGCATTGACTAATTTTCTAACCCTCTCATGTCTTTTTCTTTCTCTACTCCCCGCATCCCTTATTTTGTCTCTCTCTCTAGTGTGGGATTGTTATCTACAAAAAATGCAGTTCTCATTAGAACTGCATTTTGAAAAACTCTTTTCTAATAACAAATTAAAAAGAAAAAGGAAACCCACCTGCCCACTGATCAGAATAACCCTTCCTGGGTTCTCATGCCTACATAGAAGTTTCAGATGAGCAGGCTGCTTTCCCTTAAACTCACTCTGTTTCTTTCTTTTACTTGACAGGCTTGTTGCAGGAAAGTCAAATGAATCTTGTGAATACCACCTATTTACTTATTTCTTCTACTTATTTAAATTCTCTTTTTTAAAACAAATACATTGTGCTGAGTAAGTTGAAGTCTCTTGGATTCCTGTCTGGTCTTATTTCCCTTAATTTTTCACCATAATGACTTGAGCACAGTATTCTTTATGCCCATGCTTTTACTTTAGCTGCAAACATACATTCTTTATAAATAGAATATAAATATTGCCCAGACATGCTTCTAAGTTTACAAGAATAGCATCATGTCTTGCAAAGATCAGATCAAACTACCTTGATCTCTGGGGATAAGAGAGGACAACATTTTCTAAAAATCATGACCTCTGCTTTTGAAATTGTTTCCTGAAGCAAATTTAGTTTCTGTCATAATCAGAGCAGTAAATCTTAACTACAGACAAGAATTCTTGAGGTGAAACCTTTTTGCCTTCATGTTAGATTTTAGAGAGTAAGAACTTAATTTTCTTTAAAAGGTTTATTCATTTGTTCAGTTTCCAATGTTTATAGATAATTGGGTTGATAGTGTCTTCTAATAAGGCAATCAGACTTTCCAATTTTTCTGGGTCAGAGGGTGTGTCCTGGGACATTCCTGGACAAACAGAGACCAGTTGGTCACCCTACATACTGATGCAAAGCATTGGTAGGCACCAGGAGTGAATAAGACAGGCACGGTCACTGTTGTCATGGAATAAGTGTTATTGTGGGGAGACACAGACGGTATATAACCATATAAAATAACAGATAGCTATAAGCTATGCAGGTAACTAAAATTGGTTAAGGTAACAAGAACTGACTAGGTGGCTCTTCTAGGCTGAGTGCTTAGTAATAGAGGAGCTGACATTTAAGCTGAGAGCTGAATGACAAGCAGGAGTTGTCATGAAATAGGAAGAAAGAAAGAAGAACATTCTGGGAAAAGAGAAAATTTAGAACAGAGACCCTAGTTCAGGAATAAGCCTGGTGTATTTAAGGAACTCGAAGGAATCAATGTGACTTGAGCTAAGGGGGTGTGTTGAGTTCCCAGGCTTCCATAACAGATGACCATGAACCGAGTAGCTTAAAACAATAGGAATGTGTTGTCTTCTAGTTCTGGGAGCCAGAAGTTTGAAGTCGAGCTGTCAGCAGGGCTGTGCTTTCTCTGGAGGTTCCAGGGGAGGGATATTCCTTGCCTCTTTCCAGCTTCTGGTGGTTACAGGAAATCTGCGGTGTTCCTCACCTGGTAGATTGAGCACTCTGACCTCTGCCTCCAGTACACATGGCGTCTTCCTGTCTTCATGTGCCTTTTCCTTTTCTTAGAAGGGCATCAGTCATTGGATTAGGACATACCATAATGATATCATCTCAACTTGATTACACCTGCAAAAGTCCTGCTTCCAAACAAGTTCAGATTTATAGGTATGAGAGGGGTGGGGAGGGATCCAATATATTTGGTGTAGCGATCACAATTCAACCCACTACAGCGGACAAGGCTGGAAGTGAACAGAGGGATGAGCAGGTCCCAACTCAGACAGGGATTTGCAAGGTAAGGTAAGGAATATAACTTTTGGTGAGTTTTAAGGATCAGGGAGATGTGATGTCACAGCCATTGAGAAGAAAGATTATTATAAGGGAGAGATGGACTGTAAGGGTGGAGAGAATAGGCCAGAGTCGGGATATGATGTAGAGATAGAGTCAATAGATTCTTCTGATGCTCTGAGCGCAGGTGTGATAAAGGAAGCAGGTCAGAGATAAGTGCCAGAGTTTTGACTTGAAACATTTAGTAGATATTTTAGCTATTTCCTGGACTGAGGAAACCTGGAGGAAAAACAGGTTTAGGAACAACAATTGAGAGTTTTATCTCTGCAATGGGAAGAGGGCAGGGCAGTTTCCCAGTTCTAGACCCCAAGTGACATGGAGTAGGTGAGAAAAGATAGCTGTCACTCCAGAGGGCAGAGGGGAAACAGGAAGAGTTGTTTTTGTGCAATAACCAGGTTTTGGCTAGGGCCTGGAAGAAAAGAGACGGCTTACAGAAGACCTTGAGAATGAAGGGAGTTTCTGATGAGACATGTGAATTCCATGGGAAACCCTTGGAAGAGTTCAGTAGAAGGGAAATTGGGCCATATTGGTGTATGTGCTTAGCAGTTTGGGTGATGATGGCTGACTTGTGGGGCTTAGGCATCTGTCTGTGACAGTAGTAAAGTGTTTGCAAAGCTTGAGGGATTTGTTTGATAATCCTTAGTGGACGGTGTCCAGTTTCACATGTCTGGGCAGTCCTATCTTGCAGCTTCCAGAACATGATGGAGCGGGCAGGATCCAAGGCAAGCAAGAGCCTCCCAGACAGCTTCTTTGGAGGCAAGGAGTTCTAGGCTTCGAGGCAAGGAGTTCTAGGCTGGCAGAGGGCTGGCCTACTTGGAGCCTGCAGCTAGGCGGGACCTCTTCCTAGTGACACAATGAAGCATGAGGCTCTTGTTACAAAAGCCTCTTCCATGGCAGGCAGCCTCCTCTGCTCAGGTGTCAAGAAGCAATGGCATTAGGGTTTTGAGTTGCTCTGGTCAGGTCTACAGTTTGAAATTCATGGGCTGAATATGAAACGTCCCATCTGTAGCCTTCATAGCTGAACACTTTCAGTGTTGTAACACTGCACAAACTAGTTAGAGAACTTTTATGCTGATTTTTATTTCTTATTATTCTTTCTTCTTTGATGAACACAATATAAGCAAAGATATAAAATGATAATTACTTCACATTGAAATGTAGGTCGTCTAAGCTCATATCAATGCATAGACAGATTTATTTCTTTTTCTAGGCAAACAAATGGTCTTATGTTTAGACTTCCAGGTCAGGCTAAAATCTTAGGAAGGCAATCATAAATAACTTCTATGGTTAAAGGAGGAGCAACAAGAGGAGGAAAAGTATGAGTGATGTTTATTTCCTTTTTATTTCTTTTTCTTTTTCACTTTATTTAGGTCAGGCAGTTTAGAAGCCGAGAGGCCAACGAGGCCAGTCCACATGTCTTAGTATCTTCTGGTGCCTTTGCAGATGCCCCAGGCCTTGGCCATGCAGCGGAGAAGCTGGCCTCTCCAGCCCTCATTTCTGGGCTGACCTCAGCCTTGAATGTAAGTGAAAGAATCAACACCCCTTCAGGAGTGAACCTGGAAAGATCTAAATGGGAGTTTTCTTTTTTAATACTTCCAGCATGTGTTTCACCCCCCTGAAGAACATCAGGAAGGGTCAATGCTTAGGTTCTCAGTGCCTCCAACCTTACCAGCCCCACCACCCCAACAGCTGTCAGCCTGTTCTCTTTCTATGAGTCTGTCACTATTTAGCTTGTTAGTTCATTAGATCCCACATGAAATTATATGTTTCTTGTCTTTCTCTGAATTGCTTATTTCATTTAGCATAATACTCTCCAGGTTCATCCATGCTGTTGCAAAGGGTAAGATTTCCTTATTTTTTTTTACAGTCAAGTAGAATTCCATTGTGTAACTGTGCCACAGCTTTTTTATCCACTCATCTACTGAGAGGCCCTTGGGCTGCTTCCAAATCTTGGCTATCCTATCTAATAAAAGAGTAATCTGCAAATTGACCGTAGCTCTGCTATACCTGCAAGCCATGCCTACCAGCCAATCAGGAATGAGTATGCAAATTAACCTAACCAAGATGGCTGCAGCCACAGAGTGAGCAGGAGGCTTGGGTTTCCATGGCAATGGAGGAAGCCAAGCTTTCCCACACACTGGCTGGCCCTGGCCTCCACTCAAAGCTACAAAGTTTCAATTATAGAAGATATATAAATCCTAACAAAAATGGCTGTGGCCACAGAGCTGGAGAGAGCAGGAGGCTTGAGTTGTCCCTGGCAATGGAGGAAGCCAAGCTTCCACAGCCCTGGCCTGCCTTGGCCTCCACTCAAGACTACAAAGTTTCAATTATAGAAGCTAAATAAATCCCAACAAAAATGGCTGTGGCCATGGAGCAAGCAGGAGGCTTGGCTTCATTCAAGGCTACAAAGTTTCAATTATAGAAGATAAATAAATCCCAGATACCAGGCCCTCTGCTTGGGTTGCCAGGGGTCATGGCTGGCCTGCAAACCACCACAGGCCCCTCGCCCCAAGAGAACCCCCACCCTGATCTGGGACACCCTTCAGAACAAAGCAGCTGGCCCCCACTGGTGTACCAGGCCTCTATCCTATCTAATCCTATCTTATAAAAGAGTAATATGCAAATTGACCATCATTCCAACACACAAGATGGCTTCCCTCATGTGGACACAAGATGGCCAGAACAAAATGGGAAGGGTAGTTGGGAGGGACCAGGCCTGCAAGGGCAGTTTGGATTGATCAAGCCTGCAGGGGAGAGCAGTTTGGGGGTGACTAGGCTGGCAGAGGAGGAAAGTTGGGGGTGACTGGGCCTGCAGGGAAGGGCAGTTAGGGGTGACCAGGCCTGCAGGGGAGGACAGTTCAGGGTGACCAGGCTTGCAAGGGCAGTTGGGGGCAAACAGACTGGCAGGGGAACAGTTACGCATCAATCAGGCTGTCAGGGGAGTGGTTAGGGAGTGATCAGGCTGGCAGGCAGAAGTGATTGGGGGAATTAGGAAGGCAGGCAAGCGAGCAGTTGAGAGTCAGCAGTCCTGGATTATGAGAGGGATGTCTGACTGCCCATTTAGTGGGCAGTCAGACATCCCTCGAGGGGTTCCAGATTGGAGAGGGTGCAGGCTGGTCTGAGGGACAACCACCCCTCCATGCATGAATTTTGTGCACGGGGCCTCTAGCCCTATATAATAATAGAAGAATATGCAAATTATCCAGGACGTCCTCCTGGGTAATGACCAGCAGGAGCAGGTGGGCATGGCTATATGCCACATGAGGCTGGGGACGTGAGGCCATGTCAAATAAAATAAAATGTGTTTACATGCCCTAAAGCACAAACATCCCAGCAGGTAACTCAATGCAGGTTATTGTGTAATCACAACAATGACACAATATTGATTACATAATTAACTTATTTTCACCAATAAATAAATAAATAAATAAATAAATAAATGACATCTTCATTTAAAGATGCCCCAGGAAGGCTGCTGACGCTTTCATCTATCCCTTTCTACATCAAAGATGACAGGGTTCAAGGAGGAAGGGCTCCAGTTTAGATGTGAACTGTAAATGAAAAATAAAAAAAGAAATAAAATTTTAGATCTGAAAAAATTTTAATATATATATTTTTAATTCTCACCTGAGGATGTTTTTAAAATTGATTTTTAGAGAGAGCAACATCCATGTGACAGATAAATACCAGTAGGCTTAGCCTCTGCACCTGCTGACGCACCAGGCTCTAACCTAAACCTTAGTATGTGCTCTGTTCTGGCTCCGGAGCTCTGAAAGGACATGGGGCAAAGTACTTTTCCTCCAAGACCCGCTCTCCCTGGGAGTCCAGCGCAAGGGTGCTCTCCTGGAAACCCAGAAATCTGCTTTCCGGGGTGACTGTACAGCAGCCAGGCCTGGCGAGCTGCGGAGAGGGCGACCTACCCATGTGGATGTATATGCTGGTGGAGGCCAAACCGAATGACTAGAGTACCGGGACCTCAATGGGCTTCGGTCACTTCCTGAGCAGCAGTCAGCCCTGACCCGGGATCAAACCCTAAACCTAAATAGGTACCCTGACAAAATGGAACCCAAACCTTTGCTGTGGCCAGGCATGCCATAGGGGTTTTGTTGAGGGGCCCTGACAGGCAGTCCATAGCGCAGTGAGTTAGAACCTCCTCCTGATACAGCAAGGTTGCAGCTTGGATCCCTGGTCAGGGCACAGACAAGAGCAACCAAAAAGCATAATAAGTGGAACAACACACTGGTATTTTTCTCACTCCCTTCCTCTCTCTAAAATAATCAATCAATAAAAATTAAAATAAAAAATAAACCCTCTGGCTTGCAGAGTTGCTAAAACAGCGAAGTTTCATCCCTTCTCATTCATTCAACAAATACTTCATATGCTCCTTCAATAATCACACTGGGGATGGGTGTTTGTTTGTTTTGGGTAATCCTCATCTGAGGACATTTTGCATTGCTTTTTTTTTTTTTTTCTAAATAGAGAGTGGAAGGGAGGGAGAAAGACAGAAACTAATGTGAGAGACATCAATTGGTTGCCTCTTGCTGAATCCTCGACCAGGGCCCCGAATTGAGCCTGTAACCCAGGTACATGCCCTTCGGTCTGCCTGCAGAACCACTATCCACTGAACCAAACCAGCATTATTTTTCTTTTTAAGTACTCCTCTAAGGATATATATTTTTTTTCATTGATTCTAGAGAGAGAGGAAGGGAGAAAAAGAAACATTAATCAGCTGCCCAAGCAATCTGACAGGGATGGGACCCACAACCTGTGTATGTGCCCTCACCTGGAATCAAACCCATGATCCTTTGGTGCATGGGAGGACACTCTAACTACTGCTCCACACCGACCAGGGCCTGGAGGTACATTTAAAACATTTTTTTCAGATCTGCCTGGCCAGGTGGCTCAATTGGTTGGAGCCTCAACCTGTACACCAAAGGACTTCCTGTTGGATTCTAGGTTAGGGCACACACTTAGGTTTAGGTTAGATCCCGCTGGGTCAGAGGTGCAGAGGCAGCTTACTGGTATTTCTCTGTCACATGATGTTTCTCTCTCTAAAAATCAATTTTAAAAACATCCTCAGGTGCGAATTAAAAAATATATATATTAAAATATTTTCAGATCTAAAATTTTATTTGGTTCTTTTTTATTTTATTTTTTAAAAATATATTTTATTGATTTTTTACAGAGCAGAAGGGAGAGGGCTAGAAAGTCAGAAACATCGATGAGAGAGAAACATCAATCGGCTGCCTCTTGCACGCCCCCTACCTGGGATGTGCCCTCAGCCAAGGTACATGCCCTTGTCGGAATCGAACCAGGGACCCTTCAGTCCGCAGTCCGACGCTCTATCCACTGAGCCAAACCGGTCTCTGCTATTTGGTTCTTTTAAAAATTTTATTTTTCATTTATAGTTCACATTCAATATTCTATCCTCCTATTTAATAAAAGAGTAATATGCAAGTTAACCAACACTGCTACACCCACAAGCCATGCCCACCAGCCAATCAGGAGCAACTATGCAAATTAATGCAACCAAGATGGCTGTGGCCATGGAGCCAGCAGGAGGCTTGGATTTCCCCGGCAATGAAGAAAGCCAAGCCTTCCCCACACCCTGGCAGGCCCAGACCTTCATTCAAGGCTACAAAGTTTCAATTATAGAAGGTAAATCCCCCCCAAAATGGCTGCAGCTGTGGAGCAAGCAGGAGGCTTGGCTGTGCTCAAGGCTACAAAGTTTTAATTATAGAAGATACACAAATCCCAGATACCAGGGCCTCCACTTGTATCGCTGGGGGTGTGTGGCTGGCCTGAAAACCACCACAGGCCCCTCACCCAGGCTGCTCCACGCTCCAAGGGAACCCCCACCCTGATCTGGGATACCCTTTAGTGCAAACCAGCTGCCCCCCACCATACACCAAGCCTCTATTTTATCTAATAAAAGAGTAATATGCAAATTGATCATCACTCCAACATACAAGATGGCTGCCCCCATGAGGTCGAAGATGGCTGTGCCCATGTGGACACAAGATGGCCACCATAAGATGGCCAGCAGGGGAAGGCAGTTGGAAGGGACCTGGCTTGCAAGGGAGGGCAGTTGGGATTGATTAAGCCTGCAGGGGAGGGTATTTGGGAGGGACCAGGCCTACAAGGGAGGGCAGTTGGGGGTGATCAAGCCAGCAGGGGAGGGCAGTTAGGGGTGATCAGGCTTGCCAAGGAGGTGAGTTCAGGGTGACTGGGCCTGTAGGTCAGGGCAGTTGGGGGGGACCCAGGAATGCAGGGGAGGGCAGTTAGAGGTTACCAGGCCTACAGGGGAGCAGTTAGGCATCAATCAGGCTGTCAGGGAAGTGGTTAGGGGGTGATCAGGTTGGCAGGCAGAAGTAGTTAGGGGCAATCAAGAAGGCAGACAGGTGAGCAGTTGGGAGCCAGCAATCCTGGATTGTGAGAGGGCAGTCAGACATCCCTCAAGGGGTCCCAGATTAGAGAGGGTGCAGGCTGGGCTGAGGGACACAAACCCTATGTACAAATTTCATGCACTGGGCCCTTAGTATATAATAAAACCTTAATATGCAAATCAATGAAATGGTGGAATGACTGGTTGTGAACTGACCATGAGGGGTCAGATGCTCAATGTAGAAGCTGCCTCCTGGTGGTCAGAGAGCTCCCACAGTGGGAGCACTGCTCAGCCAGAAGCCAGGCTCACAGTTGGCAAGTGCAGCAGTGGTGGCGGGACCCTCCGCAGCAGCACCAAAGTAGTGAACTGAGCAGAAGGGAGCAGCAAACAGGTGGTCAGTAAGGAGCGATAGGTCCTGGACTGCAAGAGGACACAGGCTGGGCTGAGGGATCTCCCCTAGTGCACTAATTTTGTGCACGGGGCCTCTAGTTGTAAATAATGCTGCAATGAACATAGAAATGCATATATTCTTTTGAAGGAGTATTTTGGGTTTGTTCAGATGAAAATTTTTTGATATTAAAATAGTTCCACTATACTGGTAAACATGTACATGTGTTCTAGGTCACATGTGTTCAAGTTTCTATAGCATATACATGTGGAAGTGAACTTTTTGGGTGATTGGTACAAAAATCAAGTTTACTAGATATCAACAAGTTTTTTCTCAAAGTGATTGTAATAATTTATACTCCCACCAGCAGTTTATTCCAATACTGTACACCACATCTTTGCACATTCTTAGTATTGTCTATCACTAATATTTTTGACAATTTTATTTTGTCATTGTTTTAAGTCCTTTTACTTTTTTGATTAATGACATTTTTCCCTGAGAAAGGAGCTGATTTTTATACAAATTAAAACTGTTACCTTATTCATATTTTGCTCATATTTTCTTGTTCCTGAGAGAACATCAGTAATAAGGAGATAAAATTGTTTCTGTTTTTTAAATTACACCTCAATAAATGTGTCCTTTGACTTTTTAATATTTTGAAGTCACTCTCTTCCTTCCCACCATAATGTGCAAAAGGCATGTTGATTTTCTGCTGATAAAAATAAAACTTATGGGAGGAGGAACCAAGACGGTGGCATGGTAAACACCTGTATTGCTGCCCCATACAACAATTTCAAAACCACAGCTAAAAGACAAAACAGACATCATCCAGAATCACCATAGTGCTGGCTGAGTGGAAATTTCACAAATAAAAGGAAAGATAAAAGGACAGAGACTCAGGGAAGCTGTGGAAAGCAGAGTTGTGGATACACGGGAAGTCAGAGGTGCGGAGCCGCGTGTGAGCAGATAGGGTGAGCGGCTGAATACCTCGCTGGTTTTCTCAAATGGGGAGAGAGACAAAGGCTTCCCACTGCACTGAGTCCCAGTTCCAGGCAAGTCTTGGGGAACCCAGACTCATACGGGGTGAAACTGGACAGTAAGGAGGAAGCACGCTGAAACTCAGGAGCTGCAGAGGCGCGGGAGCTCTTGGAGAGGGTTTCTGGCTAGCTCTATTATTCAGGAGGAAAAAAAACCTGCCAGGGAACACCAAGATGGCGGCATAAGCAAACACCCATTGTTCTGCCCCGTGCAACGATTTGGGAACTACAACATAACAGCGGAACAGACAAGCACCCAGAATCGCCAGAAAGCTGGCTGCATGAAAAATCCACTAATAGGAGCGGAGGTGGGACACTGAGACTCGGGACGGCGGGAGCGCAGCCTTTCAGAGGAAAACAGGTTAGGAGCCACCCTGGTCGCGCGCGCGGGCTGGGGCTGGAGCAGCGACCCCCGGCCGGATTTCTCCGACAAGGAAGGGCGGAGGCGTCCCACTACCCAGATTTCCCGAGCCGGGCGAGGTCCGAGATCCCGGGTACGGGAAGAGGTCCCCCTGCACAGATTCGCCGGAACCGGGCAAGGTCCGAGGTCCTGGGGACGCACCCTGGAAGCGGGGCGTGGCAGAGGCTCCTAGTCCCAAGGGTCTCGCAAACCCGAGAATTGCCCCCTGAAAACTTGTCTCCTGGTTCCGGAAACCATCTATTTTATAGCCCTGGGCTGGACTTTTGGTGTGCAGGCACATTTGGGGAAAGGCAGAGTAGTCTGGCAAGGGGAAGAGACTAGCGGCTTTCTCTTGGAGGAGTCTGCAGCGATCCCCACCCAACACACACGTGCGCACGCGTGAGCGCTGCATAGGACCCAGCTGCCGCTGCCTCTGCCGCTGCCCCGTAGCCCAGAGACTCCGCCCATCCAACCTGAACACAGTCTCCCTTCACAGCCAGTTGGCCTGGAGGCCAAACCCTCCTAGGGCTAACAACAAAAAGCTGGGTTTAAATTAAAAAATACTGAATATAACCCATAAAGGATTGCAGTAAGAGTAGCCACCTCAGGTAACTGGGGAGACTGAGCCACTGTCCCTTTGAGGATATCCACCATATAAAGCAGCCACCATGCAGAGACATGGAAAGAAATCAGGTGTGAAAGAAATGGAGGAGAAAAGACGACAAGACATAGAGTTCAAAACCACGGTTATAAGGTTTTTCAAGAGGCTCCTACAAAAGGCCGATCAACTTAATGAGAATTACCAGGAAATAAACAAGACCAACCAGGAAATAAACAAGACCAACCAGCAAATGAATGAGACTTACAAGGAGATGAATGCTACTGACAAAGAAATGAATGAGACCCTCAGGGAAATGTACAAGACCTCTGAGGATACGAACCAGACCCTCACAGATAAAAAAAAGGACCAACTAGAAATCAAGCATACACAGACTGAAATAAAAAATATTACACAAAGTCCTAAAAGCAGTCCAGAGGGCCACAAGAACCAAGTCAAAGATTTGAAATACAAAGAACCAAATTCCACTCAGCTGGAAAAGCAAGAAACAAAAAGAATTCAGATAATTGAAGATAGCGTAAGGGGCCTCTGGGACAACCTCAAGCAAGCCAACATCCGAATTATTGGGGTGCCAGAAAAAGAGAGAGAGCAAGTTAATGAAAACCTACTTGAAGAAATAGTGACTGAAAACTTTCCCCACCTGGTGAAAGAATCTGACTTAAAAGCCCAAGAAGTACACAGAACCCCAAAATATAGGAATCTAAAGAGGACCACACCAAGACATATCATAATTAAAATGCCAAGAGCAAAAGATAAAGAGAGAATATTAAAAGCTGCAAGAGAAAAGCAGTTGGTTACCTACAGGGGAGCACCCATACGAATGTCAGCGGATTTCTCAACAGAAACGATGCAGGCCAGACGCGAGTGGCAAGAAATATTCAAAATAATGAAGAGCAAGAATCTACAACCAAGATTACTCTATCCAGCAGAGCTATCATTCAGAATTGAGGATCAGATAAAGTGCTTCGCAGATAAGAAAAGGCTAAAGGAGTTCATCACCACGAAACCAGTATTATATGGAATGCTGAAAGATATTCTTTAAGAAGAGGAAAAAGAAAAAGGTAAAAATATAAATTATGAACAACAAATACACATCTATCAACAAATGAACATAAAAATCAAGTGAATTGATAGGCTGATGAACCGGATAAACTGGTGACTATAACAGAGACATGGACATAGAGAGGGAATGGACTGACAATTCTTGGGGAGAAGGGTGTTGTTGGAAGTACAGCAAGAGATTGGACAAGAATCATGCAACAATGGGAGAGGACATTGGGGAGGGGAAGGTGAGGGCGGAGGGTGGGATAGGTACAGGGTGGAGGGAAGATATAGGGGGATAAAAAAAGGGAAACAATGTAGTTAATAAACTGAATTAAAAAAAAAAAAACCTGCCAGACTGCTTTGTTTTCCCCTTCCAGGTGATTCTTTGGGTGTCCAGATTGATTTGGGGAGAAACTAGACTGTTCGGCAATGGGCAGAGCTCTGAGCAGCTTCTCTCAGAGGTGCGTGCAGCCATTGCTATGGGGCACGGAGACCCAGGAGCCATTTAGAGCAGGGCTGATCGGAAACCAAGGCTGCCTGCTCAGTCCGGAAACTCCACCCCATCCAAGCTGAGCACAGAGGCTCTCCCAGCATAGACACAGCTGATCCTCACAGCCAATTGGCCTGGAGGTCAATCCCTCCCAGCAATATCAACAACAATCTAGGCTTAACTACAACAAGACTGTGCAGCCCATAAAGTGCAGCACCAAGAGTATCCACATCAGGTAACTGGGGAGGCTGAGCCAGTGTCCCCTAGAGGATATCTACCACACAAAGGTACTCGACCAACTCAGGGAAAGCAGCCAAAATGCAAAGACAAGAAAACTAATCACATTTGAAAGAAATGGAGGGAAAAAAAAACCCTACTGGATATAGATTTCAAAACCATAGTTATAAGGTTTTTCAAGAGGTTCCTAGAAAAGGCTGATAAATTTAAAGAGACCCTCGAGGATATGAGCATGACTCTGGAGGATATGAAAAAGGACCAACTAGAAATTAAGCATACACTGACTGAAATAAAAATATTATACAGAGACCTAAAAGCAGACTAGAGAACTGCAAGAATCAAATCAAAGATTTGAAATACAAAGAAGCAAAAGTCACTCAGCTGGAAAAGCAAGAAGTAAAAAGAATCCCAAAAATTGAAGATAGTGTAAAGAGTCTCTGGGACAACCTCAAGCATGCCAACATCTGAATTTTGGGGGTGCCAGAAAAAGAGAGAACAAGATACTGAATACATATTTGAAGAAATAGTGACCAAAAACTTCCCCCATTTGGTGAAAGAAATAGACTTAAAAGTCTTGTAAGTGCACTGATCCCCAAACAAAAGGAATCCAAAGAGGACCACACCAAGATACATTATAATTAAAATGCAAGAGCAAAAGATAAAGAGAGAATATTAAAAGCAGCAAGAGAAAAAAAGTTAGTTACCTACAAGAGCACCCATACAATTGTCAGCTGATTTCTCAACAGAAACTCTGCAGGCCTGATTGGAATGGCAAGAAATATTCAAAGTGATGAATAACAAGAACTTACAACCATGATTACTCTACCCAGCAAAGTTATCATTCAGACTTGAAGGTCAGATAAAGTGCTTCGTAGATAAGAAAAGCTAAAGGAGTTCATCACTGCCAAATCAGTATTATATGAAATGCTGAAAGGTATTCTTTAAGAAGAGGAAGAAGAAGAAAAAGGTAAAGATAAAAATTATGAACAACAAATACACATCTATCAACAAGTGAATCTAAAAATTAAGTGAATTAAAAATCTGATGATCAGAATAAACTGGTGAATATAATAGAATCAAGGGCATAGAAAGGGAATGGATTGACAATTCTTGAGGGTTAAGGGGTTTGGGAAATGCAGGAAGAGACTGGACAAAAATTGTAGACCTATGGATGAGGACAGTGGGGGTGGATGGGGAGGTAAGGGCAAAGGGTAGGATGGATACTGAGGAGAGGGGAGCTATGAGGGGGGAAGAGAAACATTGTAATAATCTGAACAATAATGATTTATTTAAAAAATAAAAATCAGTTTTACTAAACATAAATAAATAAAACTTATGAAAACAATTCTTCATCCTTATGAGGACTAACTTCAACTTTCAAAACAGTTTTTCTCCTTTTCACTAAAAAAGTCACAAAGTAATTGGACACCTGAGAGTGTTCATTTGAGAGTGCATTTACAGCTTTCTCATGAATACCAGCACATCCTGTAGATATTCTTAATCATACTTCATAAATGCATGATATAATTTTCTATTGCAGTGGTTTTCAGTAACTTTTTAAAAAGGGGGGTGTAAAAATGCCTCCTTTTTTCCATAATGAAGTCACACTTGTATGAAGTTGATATAGCAGGTGGATGTGATCCACTATAGAATGGTGAATATTTTGCATTTAGACATAGAAAATGCCCATTTCATAAAACTCATTTTCTGGGTTTCCACTTTGCTTTTTCTGATAACTCATTGTGGTTTCTATCTGGAGGAGTCTTATTGAATTTCTGAGGTAAGAGGAAGTGAAACCTGCATGTCGTTTAGAATATAGACACTGAGAAAGCTTTGATAGCAGATGTTCCTTGCATATTTATATGTGTGAACTATAAATGCAACAGCTTTCCTTTATTTTTCTCTGAAAACTTATTCCTGTAAATATTTTTCTCTTTTCCTTGTCCAGTGCAGCTAGAGAGGGGTCCAGTTCTTGAGTAGGGATGGCTTGAGATTGAGAAATAAAAGAAAGACACAGGGCTTAGAAGGAAAAAGCTGGAACCGGGTGGGACTACTGCCCTCTTCTGATGGAGAGACAGTGACCCAGAGTCAATACAGCATGTTTATTTTATATCTCCAAATACCAGGAAGTTTTCCTATTCATTCCTGGTGCTTTGCTGGATTTACGTAATCAAATACACCCCCCCTGGCACTTGGGCTGAAATGAAGGTGAAGCTGACAACACTTCTGTCTTTTGCAGAATGTGTTTCCAGAGCATGGCTTTGTGGACCTCCCTGGAGTCAGCTGACAATTTAAAGAAATGCCCATGTGCCTTCCCAGGTGCTCTCTACATATTCCAACACCCAAAACAGGAAGAATGCAAATTTTTGTGCGTGTTGACCATTCCTGCTCTTGCCCTCTCTTTTTCTCACTGGGGGATGGGGGAGGGAGACTCTTGGGTAGTGATTTATTCTGAGGCCTATAACCCAGTACAATCTTTACATTGTTGCTCAAGTTGTTCCAGATTCTCTTGTTAGGAGACCTTTCTTTATTTGGTCCCTTGTGTTCCTTGGACAGAGAGGCCTCCATCATTTTTTCAGCAACACCTTGCTTTCTGACACAAGATAGTCCAGGTTTGTCTTATGCTTGACCTGCCCTGTAGCCAGCCTTTCTTCAAGGACTCCTGTCTTTCTGTTGGAGGCGGTACTGAAATCCAAGATCTGGGCTCAGGCAATAACTGACCCTACTGATTAGATTTGTCTTTTGTTGTTGTTGTTATTAATCCTTACCCGAGAATATTTTTCCATTGATTTTTCGGAAGAGTGGTATTTCTGTTGACCACCTCCCAACCTAACACTATCTAGGGGCCCACAGTGGGCCAACTCATTAGCATAACAAAAACACTCTTTATCAGGAAATTCCAAGTTTTTGAAGCACTGTGTCAAGAATCAAGGACAAAACCCAAGTATGGTCTATACTGTACCACACCTTCTCATACTCATGCTCCCATGCCTTTCTTTGTCTTACTTATTTCACTTACCACAATATCCCTAAGGACCATCCATGTTGTTGCAAATGGTAGGAGTTTATCTTTCTCATGGCTGAACAATATTCCATTGTATTTATACCACATCTTCTTATTCATTCATCAATGGACACCTAAGTTGTTTCCATATCTTGGCTATTGTGAGTAACGCTACAATTTTGATGGAGTGCAGGGATGTATTCTATATACTGTTTTCATTTTCTAGATAAATACCTAGAAGTGAGATTACTGCATATGATAATTCTATCTTAAAATATTTTGATCTTTTGATGTTGGATTTTTGATCATAGCCATTCTAACAGGTGTGAGTGGATATCTCATTGTAGTTTAGATTTACATTTCTCCTATGATTAGTGATGCTGAGAACCTTCTGATATACCTGTTGGGCTATTCGTATGTCTTCTTTGGAGAAATGTCTATTCATGTCTTTAGCCCATTTAAAAAAATGGGTTATTAGTCTTTTTTGTTATTGAGTTGTAGGAATTTCTTAAATGCGTTGGAAACTAACCCTTCTCCAGTTTATGGTTTGCAAAAATTTTCTCCCATTCAGAGCTTGCCTTTCACTCTGTTTTATTTTGTTTTAACTGAAGGTGAATAATCTATTGAAAATCTCAAGGGAATACCAGGAATCTCATTTAAGCAAATGTGTTTCACTGAAGACTTCCTTGAACGATATCTGCTTGCTCATTTGGACAGTATTCATCCTCTCCTGACCTAGAATCAAACTTTACAAAGTCAAACATATTTAAGTGCTAAAATCATATATATATGCCCAGCGACCAGAACAGCAGAATGATGGAAACAACCAGTCGCTATAACATGAACTGTGGTGACCAACTGGCCTGATCTGAGCCCTGATTGGTTCCCCAATCTCCCATGGTTCTTTCCCCAGGCCAGCCCTGTCTGCAGCGCCTCCCTGCAACTGGCCTAGTCCTGGCCAGACCCCATTGGGATGGGCTGGCCAGACCCCACCTGTGCACAAACTTGTGCACTGGGCCTCTACCCTGTTTCCCCTAAAATAAAACAGTGTTTTATATTAATTTTTGCTCTCAAAGATGCGCTAGGTCTTATTTTCAGGGGATGTCTTATTTTTCCATGAAGAAGAATACAGTACACATTTATTGTTGAACAACAAAAAAGGAAATTTGTTACCTGTATACGGTAATGTAGTAGTTGTCATCACAAACCGGCGTAACCAGACAAACTGTGAATCCTACAGTATCAACAATTTCTTGTTACTACCATTATTTCCATGTACAACAAACTATGGTACATTTATTGATACTGATATTTACCGGTATGAACACAATGACAGTCATGTCATCATCTTCTGGAACATCATCATAACAATCCAAACCCTGAATTTCCTGGTGAATTTCTTGTGACTCCATTTCTTTCAGAATCAGTGGACCCAATCTCTCATGTTTAGCAATAGCACTGTCCTTAAATGAATACTTCTTGTCAAGGTAGCCTGCTCATAGTGCATTTGCAATGCAACTGTCAGTGATTTTCTCCCATGAATTCTTCACCCAAGTCACAACTTTTTGCAGTTTAGGCTTCACAAAGTTCCCACGCTGATTTCTCTCCATTCTATTTTCAATGCAGTCATTAATTTCCATGGGCAAATTGTCCTTGAATGGCTTGTTTATTGCAATATCAAGAGTCTGGAGATAGGCCGGCATTCCTGTGGGAATCATTATTTGATCTATTTTTCTTTCATAAAGAAATTTCTTCATGAGGCTCCAGAGGGCGCACAAGGACATTTGGCCACGCCTACCTGATGAGGTTGGCCCTACTCCTCGCCTTGTCAGTGTGGACCTGGAGACTGGTTTTTGTCAAGAGAGAACCTTGAGCCGAGTTGGAAGGTCCCCTATATCGTGGTGCTGACTACACCCACCGCTCTCAAGGTAGACAGCATCGCAACCTGGATCCACCACACCCACGTCTGCCCAGCTGATCCCTTTGAAGTCTGGAAGGACTTCATTACACAATGGAGCCACGACCCACTCAAGCTCAAGTTACGGTGCAGTTAATGTTGGTAACTTTGTTGACTGTTTGCTGTCACCCACACTGCTAGGAGTCCACCCTTTTTCCTGGCAATAGTCATGGCATGCCTCTGTATTCATGCAGCAAGGAGGCCTATGTGCAGCCCTAGGGGAGGAATGTTGTTTTTATGTTGACCATTCAGGAGTAAAAACGGAAGGCGAGGTAGAAATGCAGCCTGGCTCATGATTGAGCCATAAGTTCCAAGACAAGGGGGGAATGAAAGGGCAGAGTGGGACTGCAAAGACCATTTTGGACTGTGTAACTTGGCAGCCACCATGTTGGCCGCGTGAAACTTACCTGGGAGCTGCCATCTTAAAATCACAAAGACCAACCCCTCCCTTTGAATTAGCCAATCGGGAAAGATTGTGCGCTTGAGCTCCAATCAAGAGCAAAGGACAGGACAGGTCACGTGCATTATGGATTATTTGCATCACGAGCCCCAGCCATCACCCAACCAATTGGAATCGGACCAAGTCATTGGTTTGCGTCTGGCCCCACCTCCCAATAAAATCATCATGCTCGGGGGAAATTCCCTCTCTTTGGCTTCCTGCCACTGTGGTGGCAGGGCCAGAGGGCCAAGCACGGGCTTGTAATAAAGGTTCTATGCTATTGCAAAAAAAAAAAAAAAAAAAAGAAGGAATTTCTTCATGTCTTTAGCGTGGTGAGTGCTGGCTGCATCCCAGATTAGCAGACCATTTTGGCTCCCTCGCATAATAAGCGGCAGCATTAAATTGACCCACTTCCTTATAACTGCTTGTGTGGCCCAGGCTTTTTCAGTTTCAAGAATAAAAATACTATTGGGGAGGTCTTATTTTGGGGGGATGCCTTATATTACAGTGAGAGGCAAAACTGAAAGCAGCTCTTATCTTGGGGGGATGTTTCACTTTTGGGGAAACAGGGTAGTATCTATAATAATAAAAGCACAATATGCTAATTAGACCAGACATCCTTCCAGATGACCTTCTAGACAATGCTGCAGCAAGTGGGGGCTGAGGCAGAGGTGGCCATCGTGGTGGGTGGGGTCCAAAGTAGAGGCAGCTGCTGTGGTGGCAGGGGGCTAAGCCTCTTGCATGAATTTTGTGCATTGGGCCTCTAGTCCTATCTAATAAAAGAGTAATATGCAAATTGACCGTGCCTCCAATCAAGTCACACCCACAAGCCATGCCCACCAGCTAAATAAACCGCAACCAAGATGGCTGCAGCCACTGAGAGCAGAGGGAGGCTTGGGTTTCCCCAGCAATGGAGGAAGCCAAGCTTTCCACCTGCCCCTGCCAGCCTAGGCCTCCATTCAATCCTACAAAGTTTCAATTACAGAAGATACATAAATCCAACAGATATGGCGGCAGGCATGGAGCTGAAGAGAGAAGAGGCTAGGGTTGCCCAGGTGATTGAGGAAGCCAAGCTTCTGCAGCCCTAGCACTTAGGCCTTCACTCTAGGCTACAAAGTTTCAATAATAGAATTTAAATAAACCCAAACAGAAATGGCTGTCTCCACAGAGTGAGCTGAAGGCTTGGCTCCACTCTAGGCTACAAAGTTTCAATTGTAGAACATAAATTAGTCCCAGATCCCAGAGCCTCTGCTTGGGTCACTGGGGGGCATGGCCAGCCTGCAAACCAACATAGGCCCCTCACCTAGGACACCCCATGCACCAAGGGAACCCCTACCCTGATCCAGGATACCCTTCAGGGCAAACCAACCGGCCCCTACCTATGTACGAGGCCTCTATCCTATCTAATAAAAGAGTAATATGCAGACTGACCATCACTCCAACACACGAGAGGGCTGCCTCCCTGTGGTCAAAGATCCTGCCCCCACGTGGACACAAGATGGCCACCACAAGATGATCAGCAGGGGAGGACAGTGGGAGGTTCCAGGCCTGCAAGGGAGCACAGTTATGGGTGATGAGGCCAGCAGGGGAGGGCAGTTGAGAGGGACCAGGCCTGCAAGGGAGGACAGTTGGGGGTGATCAAGCCTGCAGGGGAGGGCAGTTAGGGGTGACCAGGCAGCCAGAGAAGGGAAGTTGGGGGCAAACAGGCTGGCAGGGAAGCAGTTAGACATCAAGTAAGCTGGCAGGGTAGTGGTTAGGGGGTGATCAGGCTGGCAGGCAGAAGGAGTTAGGGGCAATCGGGGAGGCAGGCAGGTGAGCAGTTTGTAGCCAGCAGTCCTGGATTGTGAGAGGGATGTCTGATTGCCCATTAGGCCGAATCTACTGGGATTGGGCCTAAACAGGCTGTCGGACATTCCTCGAGGGGTCCAGGCTGAGCTGAGGGACATCCCCTGCCTCCTGTACATGAATTATGTGCACTGGGCCTCTAGTTTATAATAAAAGTAAATGACGTCTGCAGTGAGGAGAAGCCTGCTTACATCATTTTCAATGTGTAATTACAAGTATGAAGATGTGAACATTTTAGAATAATCTTATTAACTAACATTCAATGATGGCTTACATGTGCCAGAGTCATTTAATGCACCACATGGCTTAGGGTGGTTGGATTGTTATAGTCTTCTGTCATTTCAGACTTATTCACCTCCAACAGGATGGTATTTCATCGATACTGAGAGAAATACATTTGTGAGAAGAATCCCGGCATCCTTTAAGAGCTCTGTGATTGCTCTTCTCTGTAGGCAAGACCTTATGGTGGGAACGATAGTCAGTGAATGGGGAAACCTAAATGAAGCAGAAGTAATTGGATCCAGGGTGGTAGGCATCAATTTCAGAACTGAAAAGAGGAGACACCCTGAAAAGTCCACCTACTTTAGAAGGACAAAATGAAATGTTTTAAACAACATTAAGCCCATACATTCAACCTGTTAGAAGAAATGGACATATTTATTGAAAAACAGAAAATACAAAGCTCAAGCAAGAAGAACTAAATAACCTTGAGCCTTATATGTATGAAGAAAAATTGATTTTGCAGTTGAAAACCCTCCAGCAAAGAAAGCTGCTTCACTGGTAGGTGAATTCTATTAAATATTTCCAAACTTTGCTTCCCTGCAGATGCCCTGTGGAGTTAGCATCACCTGTGAGAGCACTTACTTGCAAATTTTGGAAGGGGAGGGTGAAGCGAATTGATGCTTAGACGGTGGGTGCAGGCACCAGGAGCCATTCTGCTCTGGCCTGGTCCTGCCCCTTTGCTGGCTCACCTGGCTGAGGCGGGCAGGAGCTAGGACCACTGCTCCTCCAGCTCCAGTGCCAGGGCTGAGTGTTTTGCTTTGCGAGAAGGGTGCCAGCTTCACCTTCAGGCCACTCTCTTCGTTAAAGTTGGGGGCAGGGAGAGGTGGGCTTCAGCCTGTCCTATGTGTTCCATCTCATCCCAGTTTTTTCCTTGATCTTTTCTACTCACATCCATCTATTCGTCCTGAGTGCCCATCCCACTCACTCTGGCCCCAGACCTAGGAACATAGTAGTGTTTTAGCTTTCAACCATTTGTAAGGAATCCTCTTCTAATGAACATTCTTATGGATATCAGTTGAAATTAAAAATATATATATATATCCTATCTAATAAAAGAGTAATATGAAAATTTGACCATACCTTTGATACACCCACAAGCCACGCCCACCAGTCAATTAGGAGTGGGGATTGGGGTGAGTGCATGAGGCGGAGGGGCGGGGGGGAAGATGGGGCCCCAGCGGGGTCTGAGTGAGGGCCGAGTGGCATGCATGAGGCTGCTGTGAGTGCAGGGTGTCCCCAGGGCTGGGCCATCACTGCTGGGGCCAAGGCCTGGGCTGGGGGAGCAGGGCCGAAGCATCCGGCAAGTGCAAGGCGCCGGGGACAGGTGGTCGCTGGGTGGTCACCAGGGGCTGGGGCTAAGGCTAGGGCCGGGGGGGGGGGGCCGAGGTGGCCAGGGCAGAGCCAGCCATTGGCCCCATTGAGGGGGCACATTGGGCTGAAGGATTACCCACCCCTAGTGCATGAATTTCATGCACCAGGCCCCTAATACATACATATATATATATATATATATATATATATATATATATACATATACACATACACTCAAATATTGCTCAAGTCTTGCAAATTAATGTCTAGATAAATTTCTGGTCCTTATGTAAGGGTCAATAAATAGAACCCTTGATTGATCTTTCTTCTTTTCCTTTATTGTTCTCTTTCTGTTTTCCCATGTCTCCCATCCCCTTCCTTTGCCTAGGTCTATATTTTAATTAGTTAATAAAAATACTCATTGAGTGCCTACTATATAAGTATCATATATCTCAGGTGCCAGTGTATCAGGCATTGTGCTGGCAACTATGTACAGAGTGGAGAACAAAATAGAGATAGTTTAATTCCAGTTTTTAAAAATTAAAAATATTTTTATTATTTTTCAAAGAGGAAGGAAGAGGGAGAGAGAGAAAGAAACATCAATGATGAGAGAGAATCATTGATTGGCTGCCTCCTGCATTCCCCACATTGGGGATCAAGCCTGCATCCGGGCATGTGCCCTGACAGGTAATCGAACTGTGACCTTCTGGTTCATAGTTTGACACTCAACCACTCAGCCGTGCTGGCTGGGCTTAATGCCAGTTTTCTTGGATATAGGTGTGAAACAAACAAACAGAGATAAATAATTGCAGTTCCATAAGACCTACGGAGGAAAAGATACCAACAAACACATCTAAGGCATGTTCTTGGCTCTCAGTTTTTAGAATGTGTGGGAGAGGAAAATTCATAGAAATAGCTACCAAGAAAGCTACCTGTACATCACATTTTTGGTACCTAGCCTCCCACAAGGTTGCAATCTCTACAGTCCAAGCAAAATCCTGGAACCTCATGCTCCCAGCACAGTCAATGCTGGGAACTTCTAGTCAAGTAAAATGCATCATGTATTTATTTATTCCATTGCCCTCAGAGTTTTTTTCCTGTTACCACTAGGAAATTTGTTATAATAAATTTGCCATTCACTGGAGATCTTGATTTATGCTTTGCTAGATAACTGGCACTACCTGTAAACAGTGGAAGAAACAGTCTCTAATTTTGACTGGCCAGGTGACTTTTGGTCACCAGCGCCAGCTCCATGACAATCCACAATGCCTGCCTCCTTTAAGTGATTCATTCCCAAATCCTGGTGCTATTTATTTTTCCACTTGATTCAAATCTTTTAAGTTTCTGTACTTCTGTCTTGTAAATATGCCAATCAACATATTTTGAATGGTCATTCAAAAAGAACAAAGCAGTATTCTCAACACAACAATCGTGTTTTACATTTACAAATTCACTTCCAGTTATTTTTACCTAAGAACACATTTCTTATGTAAATTAAATAATTTACACACTATTTAGCTGAAGAAACACGTGGGGACCAGTGACTGTTGCTGTCCAGGAGATGGCGCCAGACACCAGGCTACCAGTCAGCTCATTTTTACAGCCGTTTATTTTGTAGAAAAGCAGAATGAATTTCGTAAGTATGGTAATATCTTACTCATTTCTTTGAGGAATAGCAAACTGGTTTAACTTATGTATTTTTGTTTAACTTCTCTATAGTCCAAAGCTTTGTATTTTAAAATTGCATACTCTGAAAAATGTTATTTATTACTGATGACATTTTTTAAGGTTCTTGATCAATCTTGTGAAATTTCCATAAATAAAAGTACCCATAGAGGTACTTATTTTATATGCTAAAGGAAAAAATATGCATTTATGGAGTTTGAAAAAATTTAAAGAATCTTTATTATTGAAAATATTACGTATGCCCTCTTTTTTCCCCCCCAGTGACCCCTTCTAGCTCCCCTACCCTCCACCACTCCAGGCCTTCACCATGCTATTGTCTGTGTCCATGAGTTATGAATATATGCATACAAGTTCTTTGGTTAATCATTCCCCACCACCCCCTCCCTCACCACACCTTCCCTCTGAGATTCAACAGTCTGTTTCCTGCATCCATTTTGTTCATCAGTTTCTTTTGTTCATTCGATTTCACATATGGAGTTTGAAATAATGGTAAAAAACAATTATTGCCCACGATGATGCTGATTTTGTTAGCTTTTTAAAAAGTTGCTGAAAATCGTCTTTTAAAAGTATTCCCATGGACTCTGAGCTCAGGGATCACTGTGTGATGCTATATGTGTCTTATGCAGATGGCAGAACAACACAGTAACTTCCTTCCTAGTTGACAGTTTCTTTTTGTAGCAACAGCTCAGAAAGGGGGGCTTCTAAGTAAAGCCAGGCTTTGGCAATGGAATAGAACCAATCAAATAACTACTTCAAGTTAACATCTTAGCATCTCAGTGTGGATAATGCTACATTTTCAATGTTTTCCAGGGTTTTTTTTCTTGTTTGTTTTTTATGTAATGAACAGTGTTTGAGTTATATGTGAATATCTTTGGAAAGTGATATTCTGAGACTCTAAAAATCATGTGAGCATAATTCTTAGCTATACACACCAAGGACATATTTACATTTGAGGGAAAGTTAAAATAACCCAAACTATAAATCACTCTGCTTTTAAATGTGGCCATTTAACAGATATTTCATTTGTTTACATCTGCTAGAATATTTGCTTTACAAGTAGCTGTTCTTTACTTATTTTTAGATAAGACCCATATTGTTACACTATTCACTTAGCCCAAAAGATAGAGCCAGGTGATTTATAAATCATCAGAGGATTTATAAGTTGTTTGTTTCTTAGTATGGCTTCTCATTTACATCATATGGAAATTCACTTTGGCACATAATTGAATTTTCCAGCAAAATGAAGCTTATTTCTTAGCCCTAAACATTAACATTAAAAAAAAATCTATATATCTTAGATAAGGGTGTCAATAGAAAAAGGAGGGTAAAAGGAAGAGAAAACAATAAGATAAAGAGAAACATTCAAGAGAAAAGGACATGTGACATTTGGAGAACCAGTTTAGGAAGTTAGGGAAAAAATTGTCACCAGGTTCCTCTTTGGAATAATGTCCCATGTGCTTCTATTAATGAGTCCCATAGATAGTGATTTTCATACACTCAAGGTTTCCTGTGGAGGCTCAAAGAAGGCACAGAGTGTGGTGTTATGGTATTAGAATATATTTGTACCACTTGCTCTGTTTCTCAGTGGAGGGGGGTGCTCTTTGCATTTTGGACACCATGTTTCTTGCTTGGAAACTATCCCATGCATTGTGAAATATTTATCACCACAAGCCTGTGTTTGTTAAATGCCCGGAGTGCCCATATCTTACTTTTTAAAAATTTTTTATTTTTATTTTTATTTATTTTATTTTTATTTTATTTTATTTTTTAAGTTTTTAATTTTTTTTGCAGTATAACTTATATTTAATAGTAGTACATGTTTTTCTTCCCCCCCCATATCCTCCCCCTAGCCTCCCCTACCCCCCTAGCACATGTCCCCACCCACCACCCTCCCCGCCCCAATGAGTGTCTTTCATTCATTGGTTATGCTCATATGCATGCATACAAGTCCTTCGGTTGATCTCCCCCAGCTTCCACCTCCCATCCACCCAAGCCTTCCTCCTGTAGCTTGACAGCCTGTTCAATGCCTCCCTGCCTCTATATCAATCACTCTCCCCTGTTTCTTTTCTTCAAAAATATCTTGCCTCTGCATACTAGAAATAAATGTATAAGAACAAAAAATGTTTGAGTGTCAGTTTCGATGTCCAACTGTTCTGAGTCCCAGTTTCAGTGTCAAATAGTTCTTTATGTGTACATGTCAGCAATGGTATCCAGGTGGTGGACACAACATAGCAATGTAAGATCCATTCTCTCTGGTTTGGTCCTGGGCTGCCTGTAGAGAGGATCCCTTTGTTAACTTTTGGTCGAGAATGTGTTTGTGTGTTTTCAGAGAACAACTCCAAGACCATGTGGGTTCCTGCGACTGTGAGGAACTGACGGATCTGTTCCAGTCACGAGGATGGTCCAGAGATGGGGGACACTGATGACACCTAGCCATGCTAGCAGTAGGCAGCTGTGCGTGTCTGCAGGCAGCCCAGGACCAAACCAGAGAGGATGGATCTTGCATATGTTACTTCTGACAAACAAAAATGTATCCTCGCACTTCAGATGCCACCTGGGAGAGTGGCCATGTGTCTGGTTGAGAAATAACATTGAACACAGCTCCCTACACATGGATGGCTTTTGTTTAAATGGCTCATATTCAGTGACATCCTGGTAAGTTCACTCTGAAAAAAAAAAAAAAAAAAAAAAAAAAAAAAAAAAAAGAAGGCCCTGATTTATAGATATGCCAACTTCTGTGCTGTAAATATTTCAAACAGCAATTTAATTTATTCATTTTTTAGCCGCTGGCTTGACATTTTTTCTGAATGTGGAGCAGTTGGCTTTTGCAGGTGACCGGGAGAGCTCCAGTGTGTCCCTGTGCTCCGAAAAGCTCCCAGGGAGCCTACGTGTTTAGGTTGTGCCATTGACAGATGGTGAGTGAAGGAAGCGAGTCAGGTCACAGATTTGGTGACAAATGCATTTCAGGCACTTTGCCTTCGAGTTGGTGAAGGTACATATAATTAGTGCATGTTATTTAGGGCAAACATGGAAGCTTACATTTGTTGGATGCTCCCCATGACACTAAGGCGTATAGTGGAGAGAGGAAATGTCCTGCTCACCCGCACCCTGGTCTGCATAGTTAGCCCAAGCTTCCAGCTAGAAAGGAAACCCCTCTTTGTATTCCCCTAAGAAGCCAGAGCATCTTTGTTGGGCCGAGAGAGAGACAGCATTTCATCTGCAGCATCTGAAGGGTTGTAGTACTGATAGCCTTATGCTTGGATCTCCTACATGAGGCTCCCCTCAAAAGAGGGCTTCCATTTTTATGAGAGAAATTGATTGCTGCTGTGATTGTCATTAGTGTTGCCTGGATGTGCCCAGCTGTTTCACCCTCCCAGCCCCTCCACCTCTCACACTCATGAAGTCAAAACTTTTTATTTTTAATTGAATGCAGAGAGGAAGGGATATATATATATATATATATATATATATATATATATATATATATATATATATAGCAATGATGAGAGAAAATCATTGATTGGCTGCCTCCTGCACGACCCCTACTGGGGGGGGGGGCGATTGAGCCTGCAACCCAGGTATGTGCCCTTGGCTGGAATCGAACCTAAATCCCTTTACGCCGCAGGGCAATGCTCTATCCACTGAGTCAAACTGGCTGCAGCTGAAGTGAACACTTTCAAGGTCACATTGGAAATGATCAGTTTCAGAACTGGGGTTGCACATTGATTTAGGCAGAAGCTAGAGGCTAGCTATAGGAACCTCTGTTCCTGGGCAGCCTGGCAGGACTTTCAGGGGATTATGTGCACTCAGTGTCAGAGCTGGGACTTCCAGACCTCCTGTTTCCAGGTGCTCAGGAATGGGACGAAGGTCACACAGCTAAGGAAGTAGCTGGCAAACAGCAGACTCGGGACTCAGTAGGTTGGTTTACCCCACTGCACTACACAGCTCTTTTGTTTTTTTCTTTAAGAAATTATTTGCTTGAAAGGGAGGTAGCTCCTGCTGGCTTGCTTTTTTTTATTTTTTATTTTTTAATTTTTTAATTTTATTATTATTATTTTTTATTTTGTATTTCTGAGAATCCTAAGAACACAGCTACGCTAGAATTGGACACTAGGTGGAACACTTAACCTAAAGCGAATGTCTCCAAACCTTCATGCTATAAATTGGAGGTTTAAGTGAGACTGTCTCTAACATTTCTAGCATCTCTAACATTTCTAACATTTCTCATGCATTATTATTAGGCCACAGTAAAGATTTAGACTATCTATCTAACATATTCTGAACCTAAAAATCTCATTGAAGCAAACTCCTGTTCAGAAAGCAAAGGCAGACATTATAGAATTATAATAGGGATGGGCAAAAGTAGGTTTATAGTTGTTCATATGGAAAAATATAAATCCTCCTATATAATAAAGAGGAAGTATGCAAGTTGACCATCATGCCCTCACACAAGATGGCTGCCCCCATGTGGTCACAAGATGACCACAAAGGGAGGGCAGTTGTGGGTGAACAAGCCAGAAGGGGAGGGCAATTGGGGGCAACTAGGCCTGCAGGGGAAGGAGGGCAGCTGGGGAGGAGGGGACTCGGCCTGTAGGGGAGGGCAGTTAGGGGTCACTGGGCCTGCAGGGGAGGGAGGGTAGTTGAGGGGGACGGGGCCTGTAGAGGAGGGCAGTTAGGAGCAACCAGGCTTGCAGGGGAGGGCAGTTGGGGGTGATTGGGCTGGCAGGGGAGCAGTTAAACATTGATCAGACTGGCAGGGGAGTAGTCAGGGGGCAATCAGGCAGGCAGGCAAGCTGTTGGGACCCAGCAGTCCCAGATTGTGAGAGAAATCCCAGATTGGAGAGGGTACAAACTAGGCTGAGGGACAACCCTCCCCCGTCCCAGTGCATGAATTTTGTGCACTGGGCCTCTAGTTAATAAATAATATTACAAGAATAAATTCTGTGTTGCACATGCTCACAATTATAAACCTACTTTTGCTCACCCTATATATCAACTCTTAAATTTTTTTGTATTCTTTAAGCCGGTAATTCTACTTCTAAAAAAGCTATTTTATTTGTTACATCTGAAGCATAGATAAATAATATAGAAGAAAATGTATGTCATCTTTTTAAGTGAAGATGTAAATTATATTAAATATTTAAAAATTGCCTGTTTACATTTCACTATTTTACTCATTAAGTTTGTGGTGGAATTTTGAGGCGAGTAACCTTGTGGATTAAGTGATTTTTTCTTTTTCATTCCATTTTTAATGGAGCAATACATGTCCATTGAGGAAAATTACAAAAAAAAAAAAAGTCCCTCATAAAATCAGAAAGATGTGTCCATGCAAGCCTACAAAGGACACTCCTGGTGGGTAAGTACTGTGCAGAGGCCATAAACACTCTCCCCTGAGGGAATCAGTGCAGGACAGGATGAGTTCTGGCTGATTTAGGGTTTTAGTGAGCTTCTTATGGATTGAATTTGGGATATTTCTGTGAAAATGAACACAGTATTTCTTCCAATACCTATCCTCTTATAAACATGTTTCCGTGAAAACATTGTGATATAAATAGGCCTTCCTAAAAGCACATAAATAGCTTAGGAATGAGGAAATGAATACTTTATATCTCAGAGATTTTGTATACAATAGTTTTGTGATAAAGCGAAGTTAAAATGGATAGTGTGGGAACGAGGACCACTGTGTCTAACTCTACATTTGTAAGAATAGCTATATGCTGCGAGGTAACCCTTAAAACATCTGAAGACACATAGCATTTTGTGTGCGGGCACAGCGATGATCAGTGAAGCTGAGAGTATCAGAGCTGGCTCCTGGTGGGCATGCTTCCTGGGACCAGATGGAAGCTCAGGAAGTGGGAGAAGCAGGAAGGGCCTGAGAGCCTGGAACCATCAGAGACACTGACAGGGGTTCCCAGAGAGAGAATGAACTACAGGGCTCAAGTTCAAATCAGGGCGTGGCGAGTTTCATCCCTGGGAATCAAGTGTCTAAAAGAAAATCAGTTGGTATTACTTAAGAACAGAATGGAGACAGGATTTTCTGTCAAAATACTAAAATTCCTTTTAGGAATTCAATCAGAAATTTATATCAGGGAGAACATAACCCATTGATGGAAGAGAGTAGATGGAATGTATTAGTAGGGAAATGAAAGGATGTGATCGAACTGTGAAGGTCTTCAGAGATGTCTATGGGCACATTTCATCAGAAAGGAGTCCGAGAGTAATGTCTCAACACCAGCTGTCAGATTAACCAACATCAGTGTGGAAGGAAATGCTCAGGCTTGCTCAGAGCTGTTGGATGAATGAATGTGGCGTCCCTGGGTGGGAGCCAAATGTGGGAACTCTTTTCACGTCCCACATGTTCCAAGGTCCAGGGTTTAGTGTTCAGGTTCTCAAGAAGGCTGCACACAAATAAATAGAGACTTAGAAAAACATTAATTTGGAAATGGGGATCAGGTGGTAGTCCAACTCTTGTGGGAGAATTACTCCTCGCTCTGGCTTTACCATCCCTTTTATTAAGATTAAGATCACAAGATACACCCGTATCCCGCAGCCATGAAACACCAATAAAAGCCAATCATGGAATCTTCTTAGGACTAACAGGTGGGGGCTGCTTCAACTACCAACATCCAGTAATTAGCTCTGACCCTTCAGAGCAATTAAGGTTGACCAGCCCACCAAATTACCTGACCACAGCTGTCTATTATTAAAACATTGATTAGCTTCCGGTAAATGAAGGAATGGGGTTTGGTCATGAGAGCAGGCCAGCCATGGCAAGAATACATTAGAGCAGTGATCCTTACCTCTAACACCATGACAAGTATGTATGACCTAGGATGTTTGTTAAAACTCAGATTGTGGGGCCCACCCTAAGTTTTTGCTTCTAGGGTAAAATGGAGACCAAGAATTTGAATTTTTAACAAATTGTTTCTAATCAAAGGATACTGATGCTGCTCATCTGGGAACGCACATTGAGACCTACTACCTAGAAGATGCCATATTATGCAGGAGGCTGGGAGGGAAAAGTCAGTCATAGTAGGTAGAAACAGGTGAGATGCAAGCACGTTCGCACCACTCTGGAGGACACTAAAGTCTCATTAGTATCTCTTGTAAAGAGGGTGCCAATTTCCAAATAATTTATGTAGATGTTCTGCTTCAAGGAAGCGGAGCATGTCCCTCACTCCTTAGGGTAGGCTCCACACAGTGACTTCTTTCCAAAGGGTACAGTATGGAAGGAGGGTATCTTAGTCAGTTCAGGCTGCCAGGACAGAACCCCACAGACTGGGCTGCTTATAAACATAGGAATTTAGTTTTCACAATTCTGGAGGCTGGGAAGTCCAAGATCAAGGGCCAGACTCTGATGGCAGAATCAGAGTCTGGGGAGAACCTCTTGGTTCAGAGACAGCTGCCTCCTCTCTGTCATCTCACATGAGGGAGGAGACACTGGATCTCTCTGGGATCTCTTGTATAAGGGCACTAATCTCATTCATGAAGGCCCTGCCCTCATAACCTCCTAATATTATCAGCTATGGAGGTAGATTTTCAACCTATAAATTTAGGGGGGTAGAGGGACAGGCACAAAACATTCAGTGTATAGCAGATGGGGACAAAAGAGTTACTTTCCTGGGGAGAAAACTGACCAATAATTACTTTAGCCAGGTGACTATGGTCAACATCATCTGTGATAAGTCATGTGGAGAGCATGTTAAAAGGCACAGATCTTAGTTGGCAGGTTGTCATCCTAAATAGATCCTGAGCACATGAAAGATGAGGTATGAAGTGAGCAGTGAGATTCTCTTACCTTTCCTAGTGTCCCAGGAGCACTTTCTACAATCGCCTTAGGAGGAATAGTGTGTATCTCCTGAGTCATTGATGTATTGTTAAAAAATTTATGGATAATGTGAATCATGCAACAGATGTGTGATCTACCCCAAGAGAATATGCTGGGATTGTCAGCACACACCCTGTACATCAATAATAATTCTTGTTTCATGGCATCCTTTTTCTCACAATTTCTTTGAATTTATATAAGCTACATTTAATGTTTAAGTTAGTAACTAACAGAATAAATAATTGATTTGCCCCTCTATTCTTCTATTTTTCAAAATTTCCATGTAGTAAATAAAACTTTTGAATACTTATTATTTTTTTTATTTCTAAGTACATTAAAATGAAACAACTTTTGTAGGACTAATTTCTTCTATTTATTTTTATCTATAAGATAGTACTGCCCTCAACACTATTAGTTCCTTAAATTACTATTTGATTTCTGCTTTCTACTCTCCAAAAATTCTTCAGAGGATTATTTTATTTATCACATTTTTTTTTCATTCATAAAAAATATGAGGAGAAAAGGCAGATATTATTTGTGTTCCAGATGGCTGAGCTGGGCCCAGTTCCACGCTCTTCACTTAGAGGATTAAAAAAAAAAAAAATAGAGGGAAAGAAAAGAAAATAGAACTCAGAGTGATTTGCCTAAGGGCAACATACCAAGCTAATGGCCAAGTTGGGACCAGAATCCAGATGCTAGAGTCAGATTTGGCCCATCTCCCTATGGCAAGAGAAATATACACACATATTATGAATTATTTGAACTATTTGAACAACAAACCCCTCATTAATCGCCTTTGGAGGATTATAGGGAACAACCTATTATTTTTATAACCAGTAAGTGAAGAGTAAGAATTAAGCATTTACTCTTCTTTCCTATATGAGTTGTGCCTATGGGAAACCAAATAATTGATGAGTTCCAAATAATTAAATAATAATACATAAAAATGATTGAACATAATATTAACTAGAATAGGATGGTCTGAAGTAGATAATCCATCAATCAAGAGCCAATTCTTTCAGGGATTCTGTGACTTAGAGCTTTGGGAACATGTATTCATGTTTTCTTTTCTCCCTCTTTCTGCTTCTGTCCCCCAATCCCCACTGTTTCTCACTCTCTTCTTTCCCTTCATATCTGAGTCCATTCCCTTTTAAATCCTTCTTCCACATCGCTCCAAGGCTATTTTCCTTGTATATGTGGTTCTCTTTCCCAAGAATGTCATTTTTCAAAAACAAACAATTTGTCTCTTAAGCATAAAATAAAATTAAAACGATCACTCCTGAGTGTAAACTTCCCACCCTCACCAGCCCACTTCTGTCTATTGGCCACATTTGGAGAGCGTCACTTTATAAGTATGTCGTCACACTGTATCAAGATCTACTTCAGTCAGAGAATCTGTCTCACTCATTTCTCACTTTGTATTGTGGCTCACTATATGTTGGTTAAATAAATGAGTACTTTAGTGAATAAATTGCATTAATGGTTGATAATCCAAACTTGAGTTTTGTAAGTAACTATGGCAAATGTTGATTTCCAAGACTGCTTTTTTCTACCATTTAACTTGATTTTAGATATTGACTTCTGTGTTGTCATGGCATGTGGAGTCATTTTGAATATGGAAATTCAATATGCATTAGCAGAAGCATATTAAAGGTAAAATTAAGAGAAAAAATGATACTCTTTTAAATTATAGACCCATCAGTCTTTTGCACCTCCTCTCCCATCTGCAGTCTGGCTTTTTCTTCAGTAAGCAGCAGGTATGGGTCACAATAAAATACCCTAGATAAGGAACAAGATGATTTTGGGTGGAGATATTTTCCTATTAAAGTTTTTACTTGCTTTGTCTCACTTAATTGAGAAAAGTCCAGTTTAAGATTAATTTTAGAATTTATTGTTGATTCCTTAGACACTTGTGATTGAAATAAATGTAGAAGTTATCTTTAATTATTTAGGTCTTATTGCTCTTTAATTGCTTGGATAAAACTCTTCTATGCACCAGTCTTGATGACCTTGATTTGTATTCTGGGATGTCTTTTCTCCAAAGAAGCTTTTATTGCGATACTCCCATGACAGCCAGAGTAAACAGGACCACGGCCTTGAAGATAAAATTATAGAACTAAGTGCTATAAACAAGGTTATGCCTTAGATCATCTTATTTTTAAAGTTTGTTTTCATAACTTAGGTGGTTTTTAGAAGAACTACATGTGTGTCCTTTTGGCATGTTACAGCAAATATTTATTTCTAGAAAGCATGTATTTTGAGTGTTGGAAAGGATGCAAGCAGCATGTTTAGGACTAATTTAAATGTTTTCCAGCAGTTTATCTTAATTCACAGATGAATGGCCTTTCATTTACATAAGGCAGCAAATAAAATTATTTGGTTTTATAGCTACTTGTGAACTTTGAACTTAGATATCTGGTAGTTAACCTGATGTATAGGGATTTCTTTGTAATCAGTAGCACTCAAAGATAAATGCCAACTTTTAAACCCCTTTTCAGTTATCTTTTTTTTTTTTAACAAACTGTCCTTTGCCTTTATTGCTTGTATATGCAAAGATTACATTATAAAACTCAGTGGGAGGAGGAAAAAATAATGAAAGAATAAGTTACCTGCTTCAGCACTTTTAGGAATAGTTTTGATAACTTAGATAAACCTGCTAATCTGAAATAGAGCAAAACTATAATATAATTATAATATAGTTCTAATGATCACATCAATTATGCTTTCATTTTAAGTTTTTTCTTAAAAAACATTAATGCTATAAAATGAGGTTGATGATATCCTTATTTAAAAGACATATTGTATTGGTATTAAATTATGATTTATTTTAATATCAACTGAAAAGATAGATCTTATATAGCCTATTATATAAATGAAGTTTTATTATTACTTTTATTTTCAAAATTGGTAGCAAATTTTCTCTTATTATAAGTGTTGAAATTTCCTTTAAAGTGTTGAAAGGCAATAGACATTTTAGGATAGGCTTGTAAGGAAAATCAGTTATTCCAATATCAATAAATAAGATACTTAATAAATTTATAATTACTTCTTTAATTTCCTTACTAATATTTCCTGATTTTCTAGTTTTTTAATGCGTATCATGTTATAAAAGTATCTAAGTCCAAGCCTTTTCACTGGAGCAATTTCTATTTTTTCTCTTCAGTTTTTCAATTATATAGTACAACATTCCAATCATTACAGGGAGGCATGATCATTTAAGATCGATGTGTCATTTACCTTTTAATTTCATTGGCGAGATATTAATATTAGTCATAAAATATTTAAAATTTCAACATACATACATGCTATCACAGAATTAAAAATAATTATACCTTATAAAGGGTTCCTTTGTTTAATATGCCCTAGTCAAATTTTCATCTAATTAAATATGATTTTACTAAATACAGCAGTTACCACTTACCTTTAAATAGTTCATGGATGAAACTAAGTTCAGTACTGATCCAAGGATGCTGGCATCAAAGCCTTCACTTTGAATTATCACCTCAAGGTACTGCATTTCTAAAATGTACCACCAATTATTCTAAATTTACCATACTCTGTCTTTAACTTCATATATACCATCTTTTGGGGAAAATTTTTATTCATTTTTTTTATATGAGATACAAGAACAGCATAATTCTTGAGGTTCCACCTCAAAAAAGAAAAAAAAAAGTGTTTGTATGTAGCAGCTCGTTTTGATGCCACCTGGTTTTGTTAGACTAGCCTTCACACAAAGGACATGCATATACAGCCATGACTCACGCATCTGTTTTGAAGTTGATTGTGAATTGCTGCTTATTCAAGTCACAGATGCCGCCATGTTATTCAAGGAGACAGTTGAATTGCATGTCCACTATGAGAAAAGGAAAATAAATGATGAAACAAATGCAGCAAATATAAGCAGTTGGCATTCAGAGCACGCCAAAAAGCTAACACACGTGATCGTCATTATAAAGGTTTTTCTTTCTTAAAAAAATGTATTTCTTTGCATATTTTAAAATGTAATGGTCCTAGAGAATCATGAAGTGCCTTTTCGTTCTGCTGCTGACCTCTGGTGACTACTCATTGTTTTGGCTATTGCTGGTAGTAAGTAGAAAGGCTTTTGTTTTCATGTAAAAGCTTTTTACGTTCCTGTACCAGACGAGATACATTTTGCTGTTTCTTTTCATTCTGGTCCAGTTCTGCAACTAATTCTTGCTTTCTATGTAATAACAATGCAATTTCTGTTTGAACTTTCACATATTCTTGTGCCACTTTACAATGCTGTTCCAACATTGCCATAGATTCTTTGGAGTTTGGGCATGGCGCTAGAGGCTAGTGATCCAGTGTGAGATAAGCCATTCGGATGAAGTTATCTGATCTGTTGGTATCTGTGGAATCATCAGGAGTCCATGGATGACTTCGAGCTGACTTTCCTGAGATTGGTCCTGAGGTAGGAGTGATCGATCATTCTATGCTAGGACTGGATGACCTACTGCTCACCTGACGAGGTTCTGTCCCAGTAATTATTAAGTCTTGGATGGATCTGCATCTTGGCTGTCCGTTGCCTGATATGATGATCTCAGGGACATTCAGAATGTTGCCAAATGAAGCAGTGTTATGAAGGTCCCATTTAGGCTTGGAACAGGCTGTGGTTGCAGCAATCCTAGCTTCTTTTTCAGACATGTCAGCACTCATCCCCTTGCCCTTGGCGGCTGGGGGCAAGCTCTCTACACTGTTCCCATGGGAAGCTAAAAGGCCAGATTCACTCTTTTGCTTTGCCTGATTTTTCAATAATTTTGATTCTAAGCATTTTAATAGTATCATTTGTGGAAGGAACTTGCTCCACATTAGTGTCACTTTTATTACTGCTATTTGTAGAAGCAATGTCCGTGAATGAGCTGGTACTGGTGGCCAAGCTGCTCTGTCTCTCATAGGAGTACATACAGGGATACTGCAGGGCCTCATCTGCTCCTGCAAAGTATCGCATCAAGCGAGCCATTATTTTCACAGTCTCCTCCATTGAAGGGCATAGAGAAGGATCTTTAGACCAACAGCGAGTCATCAGGCTCTCAACAGGCTTAGGTAAATTTTTGGTCAGTGGTGGTCGAGTACCATTGGGTAAATTTTTGGTCAGTAGCATGTCGAGTACCACATGCTAACGGAAAGCTGGGCCATCAATCTCATCAAAGGGTTTCCCACGCATTATCACTTCTCAAAGGATAATACCCCAGCTGAAGATGTACCCTCCCCCCCCCCTTTTTTTTTACTGTAATTGCTACCTTCAAAGACTTCAGGAGCCATCCACGCAGCATTCCCCTTGTTATTGGTCATTTGTGTCTGAATGTCACAGCCTGTACTAAAATCACAGATTTTTAAAACTGCCCCCACTGCGACCAGCAGCAAGTTTTGTGGTTTCAGGTCCCTGTGAATGAGAGCTTTGGGCTGCATGCTGTGAAGATATGCCTCTCCTTGAGAACACCGTAAACACCAACTCATGGCATGAGCAGCAGTGTAATATGGCAATGGTTCAGCACCAGGAAGCACATTATATAAAGAGCTTCCTTCAGCATATTCCAGCACAAGACTCACTGGATTCAAACAGGGTCCGTAGAACTTTACAATATTTGGATAGTTCACACGGGATAATTGCTGAAGCTCTACAATGAAAGCTTTCTTCTCAAATTCACTTTCTGTTTGTTTATTAGCAACAACTTTTGCTCTCCACTTAGCTTTGCAAATTACTCCAAGACTCCTATTGCAACAATCTCTTCCACTTTGATCTCCTTACAGTCAATTTCTTCAAAGTTGAGGACTTGGGAGGGGGTTTCTGGTCATGTCACTGGCCAAAGAGGAGAAGGAGGAGGAAGTGGGGATACTGTAGACATGATCTCTCAAGAAGCACAAGGAGTGGGGGGGTGGGGGGGGTGGGGAGGAGGAAGACCCAAGCCTACCTGCTGGAAGCTACCCACTGGTTACACTATCAGGAAAGTGTAAACAAGGAACCCAGAAGGCTGATGGACCTTGAGCTTTGGCAAGGGCCAAAGTTATGCACTGATTGTTTAGTTGAGACAATGGTGGCTCAAGCAATTTCCTGACCTAATAGTCTCAAAGTAAATCTTTACTAATATTTACTGACCTTTAAGATAGTCTGTCTGCTACCTGAATTGCCTGCCTGACTGAGGGCAACATGTGTATCTACAATTGAACAAAAAGCTGGCAGGACCTGGGCACCAGTGAAGCCCTCCCACTAGAGTTGGGCTCTCCTCTGGCACCCTGTTCCAAATTTATTATTTCTTGTCTAGTTTCTTCATTTATGTGAGGCCCTTCTCCAGGTCCTGAACCCAAGCCACAGTGGCTATCACATCTTTCACATCAACCCGCCTCCATATGGTCCTTCATCCTGGAGCCATGACAATCTGTGGAGGGGAAAGGGCAGCAGTCACAACCAATTTCCCACTCCAGCTCCACTCTCAGTTATCTTTTAATGCAAAATAAATATATCCAGTGGCTTAAAACAATAGCCATTTAATTATTTCTCAGGACTATGTTGTCTGGGCTCCACTGGGTTTCTCTTTTTCTTTACAAGCCATTGAATGGCACTGGAGTCCTCTCAGGCCCTCTGGGGCTGGACTCTCAAGGTGGGTCCCTCACATGAGTGCTCGTTGGCACTAGCTACTGACTGCTTATTGGTGCTTGCTCATTGGTCCCTGTGGCTTCTCTCAGGGACCTGGCTTTGACATAACATGACTATATTCCAGGTGAGGTAAATGAAAGGTACCTGTCTTCTGAAGGCCAGGGCTGTTCATTTCCATTGCATCCCATTGGTACCCAATTACAAGGATGGGCCCTTTAAAGGGGAGGTGAAATCAACTCTACCTCTCAACCTGGGAGTAGCACATATTTACAAGTAAGAAAGAAATTGATGGTGGCTATTTTCAGAGGCTACCTACCATAGACCCCAGTAGAACCCTCAGTTTCATATTATCAAAATATGAATTCAAAACCTTGGCGGTACTGATGTTATTTATGGAAACTGATGGGTTAGACTGACCATTCTTCTATGGCGGAAGTTAGTAAATCAGAATCTGTGAAGCTTCTGCATATGTAAGCAAAGTTTTGTACAGCTGCGATTTTTATTTGGGAGAAAAAAGCATAGTGCTTAGCAGTAAATTATTTAGGCTCATGAGCCTCATACTTTCCTTTAAATCTAGGCTCTGACATTTACCAGTTAGCTATGTCATTTTAGATGGCTTATTTAACCTTGCTAAGCTCAGCTATGAAATTAACATGTATTTCATAGGTTGCTGTGAGGTGTAAATAATGAGCTCTTCACACAGGGCATGTCACATAATACGGGCTCCATAAATATTGGATTATTGTTATCAGGGTTATTCTAAATAGCTCAGTGAGTATCCAAAGGAGTGAAACTTGAGCCTTAAATTCTTTGAGCTCAAATGTAATATTACACGAGATCATCAGAAATCTATATTCTTGGACTAAATTACTGAAGTCTGACTGAAGTAGTTCCTTTATTTATTTTTTATTCTCACTTGAAGATATGTTTTTTATTGATTTTATATAGAGAGAGTAAGAGAGAAAATGAGAGAGAGAGAGAGAGAGAGAAAGAGAGAAGTGTGAAAGAAACATTGATTGGTTGCCTCCCATACATGCCCCAACTGTGCATTAAATCCACAACCTGGGTTGTGCCCTGACCAGGAATCAAATCTGTAATCTTTTGGCACAGGGGATGACACTCCAACCAACTGTGCCACCTGGCTAATGCGGCTCAGTTGTCTATTAACCAATTTTTTTTCTAAGTCTATTAAATACCTCACAGAGTGCCCATTCACTTAATCTGGCAACAACTTCCAAGTATAACCATTATTTAGAGTACACATTATTAATTGCAGATAAATATTATGTCTAATGGGCTTCTTAAGTTTATCATGTTAATCGCACAAGAACAATCCTAATTGACAAAATATGTGATATGTTCACAGATATTAAATAGGGATCCATTCCACATGTAATCTAAACAACAAATCCTAAAATCAGAAGCAAGAGAGCTAAGGACTTCAGTTATAATGAAACGAAAACTTTATGGCTCATAATCTACAGTTTGCTCTATCAATTGTACAGGATTTTGGGGATGATGTGTGTGTGTGTGTTTACAGGCAAATTGGCCTTATTGATGATTTCCCCTCCAATGTTTACTTAATTATAGTGGATTGTGTCTTTTTAATCATAAATGCTACCTATACCAAAGTATTTTCTCTAACTATTCATAATATGATTTTCTTCTTTGTGTCCATTCAATAGAAAGATGAAAGTGCTATTTCTTAAAAGAAGGCATAGAATGTGCAAAAATGTATCTTACTGCTCTGAAAGGAAGCGATTTCTTAATTTGTGGCACATTAAAATTTAATGAGAAAAATTTGATAAGATTTCAAAGAAGTATATCGATTCCCCAAACCTTCAGCTTTTTATTAGCACTTTTGTAATTGCTGTTAGGAAAGCAATTTAGCTCTTCGAAGTGCAGTGAGCTAATGCCCTTGTTAGCTGAAAGGTGCAGGCATGGAGTCGGGTGGTGACTGTAAATTAGTTTAGGAAGATCTCAGCTAGCAGTCCAGGCTGAGTTCAAGACTCTGCATCTCACTAGCCTGTTCATTCACAGGGAAGCCAAGTTCAAGGGAGGCACGTTGGCATACTTGGGAGATGTATCTGAAGTGCACAGGGCTTTTCCCCTACATGCTGATTGAATACAAAATCTCAAGTCCTGCTTGAATGACAAGATGCTAGTTCTCAAAGCAACCCTTTGCATTTTCTGGGTCCAGCTTCTACATAAAACTGGAAAGTATGTGATTGAAATCCTGCTCGGGGCCATGTCAGACAACAGTGACATGCAGGGAGCAAATGCAGAGCAGCAGTGGACCAAGGATGGGTACAAGTGAGGGCCAACTTGGACTTCTTCTAAGTTCAAGTGTGAGGACTGCACATGCTGGTCACCAGCTCTGCCTCTTCTGCTGGGGCTTATGTCACCTTATCAGGTCAAATAAATTATTTTCTTTAAAGTATTTTATGAACAACAGTTTTTTCCTCAGTCCCCAGCACTGTGATGAGTGCTGTCACAGGAGAGCAAAGGAATATTAGGAGGAGCATCTAAGCTCAAGCATCTTGCAGGCTTACTAAAGAGATAAAACAACTAAAAATATGACAAGACACATTGTCATAAAATATTTAAGTGATGTAGGATGAATGGAAATGTAGCATAGAAATTTCAAGAAAGAAAGCAGTGATAGGTAGCTATTAAGGGACAGGGTTATGGGACTAGACTTTGCAGAGTGAATAGGATTTGCATGTGCACAGAGGATGAGTACATAGGGTAGGTGGGTCAGCCCCAGTCCTAGTTCCCTTGTCCTCACTTCCCCACAGGCCAGCCCACTGATCTTGCCTTCTGTAGATTCAGCCCTACCCTGAGTGGGGCGTTTGTCAGCTATAAGGCTGTCAGATGCTCTTGTCTACACTTTGATGTCCTCGTAATGACCAGAGTACTCACTTATTTCAAACTTCACAGGTTTTGTTCTCCCTCATTCTTCCACATATATTGAAGTCCTAACCCCTGGTATCGAGACTGTGACCATATTTAGAAGTAGTATTTTCAGATGTAATTAACTTAAGATGATGAGGTCATAGTGGACTAGGGTGGGCCCTAATTCTAACAGCTAATATTCTTATTAGAAGGAAATTTGGACACAAAGGAAAATGCCGGATGAAGAGACTGAGTCACCCAGGGAGAATGTCATGTGGAGACAGGCAGAAATTGGAGTGATGAGCTGCCAGTGAAGGATTGTCAGCAACCACTGGAAGTGAGGAGATTTGCAAGGATCCTTCTATGGAGCCATCAGAGGGAGCATGGTCTTGCCAGCACCTCAACCTCTCACTTCTAGTCTCCAGAACTGTGAGAAAATAAACAGCTGTTAGTTGAAACGACCCAGTTTGTGGTGATTTGTTACAGCAGATTTAGAACAATAATGCACATGGATTTTAGAAACATTCAAGAGTTTTTTGCAATGTTTTTCCAGCACTTCCTTATTCATAGGACCAGGACTCCTTTCAGGCAACTGTTTGTAATCATCACTGTATATAGCGTTATCAGGTCAGGGACAACAAAATAGTGGACTGATTTAAGAAATGGTAGTTTATCTATTACAGAATTTGCTATAAAAATAATTAAGGTGTGCTAGAAAGATATTTATCATTATGCAAATGATATATTTTTGAGTGGGAAAGGCAAGTCACCAAACATAATATATGATCATAATTCTTACTTTAAAATATTCATGTACACAAAGATATATGAACATAAGTAAGGAAAGGACTATGTCAAACGGCAAATAGTGATTGCCTCTGGGTAATAAGATTATGGGAGACTTTTATGTTCTTATTTACTAATATCAATTTTCTAATTTTCTAATATATATATATATATATGAAGGAGGGAGGAGAGAAACATCAATTTGTTTTTCCACTAGTTTATGCATTCATTGGTTTATTCTTTTTTATATTTTACTCTTTATTATTAAAATTATTAATTGCATTGTTCTCCCTTTTTCCCCCCTATAGCTCCCCTCCAGCCAGTACCCATCCATCCTCTGCCCTTACCTCCCCCCACACTGTCCTCTTCCATAGGTGAATGATTTTTGTCCATAGGTGAATGATTCTTGCTGCACCTCCCACACCCCATTTCTCCCCAAGAATTGTCAGTCCATTCCCTCTCTATGCCCATGATTCTGTTATATTCACCAGTTTATCATGTTCATCAGATTTTTAATTCACTTGAGTTTTAGATTCATTTGTTGATAGATGTGTATTTGTTGTTCATACTTTTTATTTTTACCTTTTTCTTCTTCCTCTTCTTACAGAATATCTTTCAGCATTTCATATAATATTGGTTTGGCAGTGATGAACTCCTTTAGCTTTTTCTTATCTGTGAAGCACTTTATCTGACCTTCAATTCTGAATGATAGCTTTGCTGGGTAGAGTAATCTTGGTTGTAGATTCTTGCTATTCATCACTTTGAATATTTCTTGCCACTCCCGTCTGGCTTGCATAGATTCTGTTGAGAAATCCACTGACAATCATATGGGTGCTTCCTTTATAGGTAACTATTTTTCTCTTGCTGCTTTTAATATTCTCTCTTTGTCTTTTGCTCTTGGAATTTTAATTATGATGTGTCTTGGTGTGGTCCTCTTTGGGTTCCTACACTTTGGGGTTCTGTGTGCTTCTTGGACTTTTAAGTCAATTTCTTTAACCAGGTGGGGGAAGTTTTTGGTTACTGTTTCTTCAAATAGATTTTCATTATCTTGCTCTCTCTCTTTTTCTGGCACCCCTATAATTTGGATGTTGGTATGCTTGAAGTTGTCCCAGTGGCTTCTTACACTATTTTTAATTTTTTGGATTCTTTTTGCTTCTTGCTTTTCCAGCTGAGTGTATTTTGCTTCTTTGTATTTCAAATCTTTGACTTGCGGTCCTCTAGACTACTTTTAGGTCTTTGAATAATATTTTTTATTTCAGTCAGTGTATGCTTAATTTCTAGTTGGTCCTTTTTCATATCCTCGAGGGTCTCGTTCTTATCCTGGAGGGTCTCGTTCATATCCCCGACGGTCTCATTCATATCCTTGAAGGTCTCGTTCATTTCCTTGAAGGTCTCATTAAGTTCGTCAGCCTTTTCTAGGAGCCTTTTGAAAAACCTTATAACCGTGGTTTTGAACTCTATGTCCAGTCGTTTTTTTCCCTCCATTTGTTTCAATGTCTCTGCATTTTGGCTACTTTCCTGAGTTGGTTGATTAGCTTTGTGAGGTAGATGTCCTCTAAGGGACAATGGCTCAGCCTCCCCAGTTTCCTGAGGTGAATACTCTTGGTGCAGCCCTTTATGGGTTGCACAGTCTTATTGAAGGTAAGCCTAGATTATTGTTGTTAGCACTAGGAGGGTTTGACCTCCAGACCAATTGGCTGCGAGGATCAGCTGTGCTCAGATTGGATGGGTGGAGTCTCCAGGCTGAGCAGGCAGCCTTGATTTCCTGTCAACTCCACCCTATGTGGCACTTGGGTCTCTGTGCCTGGTGGTAATGGCTGCACGCACCTCTGAGAGAAAGCTACCACCAAGCTTTACCCGCTGCCAGACAATTCAGCCTCTCCCCAAATGAGTCTGCACACCCAAAGTCTCACCCAGGGTTGTAAAACAATGCAGTCTGGTGGTTTCCCTTCTTTCTTTCTTTTTCTCCCAAAAGAGAGAACAAGTCATGGGTCCTTTCTGTGCTCTTGCGTGCTTCTGCAGTTCCCAAGTATACGCCCCCTGTCTGCAAGCTCACAGACCTTTGCAGTGCCCGAGTTTCAGCGTGCTTTCTCCTTACTGTCCAGTTTCACCCTGTATAGGTGTGGGTTCCCTGGACCTCACTCGGAACTGGGGAATCATCTGTGGAATGCCTTTGTCTCCCTCCCCATTTGAAAAAACCAGCTGGGTATCTAGCCGCCCGCCCTATCTGTTCGCGTGCGCGCATGGCTCTGAACCTCTGATTCCACGCATATCCTCAACTCTGCCCTCCACTGCTCCTCTGAGTCTCAGTGTCCTATCTTTACTTTTATTTGTGGAATTTCCACTCAGCCAGCTTTCTGGTGATTCTGGATGATGTTTGTTCTGTTGTTAAGTTGTAGTTTTGAAATTGTTGTGTGGGGCAGCAAGATAGGTGTTTACCTATGCCGCCATCTTGGTTCCTCTCTCCATCGGTTTATTCTTATATGTGCCCTGACCAGGGATCTAACCTGAAACCTTGGTATGCTCTAACCAACTGAGATACCCAGCCAGGTAATTTATCTAAAGGACACTTACCTATGTATGATCCAAACTCACTTAAAAATTATTTGACAGCAAATACAGTTTATACTCAGTTGCATCTATTATATGCTAAGCTTTTCTCTTTGGCTGTTTTGAACACAGTATTTTGCCTTAAACTCTATTTTTTTTTACTTCCTTTAGCTAAAAATTCAGAATATTTTTTTCTATTTATAAAACAGACTAATTTTAATGACCAAATGAAAAATAGCTAGTAGAAATATAAACACATATGTCATTCGCTATTGCTATTGAACATTGTGAAACATTTAAACAAAATAAGCTCAGAATCTTCCTATTATATTAGACTAGTGGTCCCATGCACAAATTCATGCACATTGAAAGGGAATTAATTAGGAGAAATATTTTAATATTGCTATTTGCCCTTTTTCTATAATAGAAGTGTCAACCAAATTCATGATTGACAATGACAAATGGAAATACACACGTGTGATTGCTGCTAGCGAGAGCTTTATATATATTGTGCATGCGTGAGTCAACTTAGCCTTTTATATATACAGAATCAACTTGCTTAATTAGACCTCATTTCTGATTTAGCTAAACTTTTTCCAACCAGTGAAGCACCCCAACTTCTCTTTTAGGTAATTGTAAGCAACACAGCAGTAAATATCAACATGAAGTGATTATTATTGAAGATTATGCAGGGAGAATAAAGGGTAAAATATTTAACTGCAGCAGTGTTTGACTATATTCTTCGCAGTGAGAAAACCTGAAGTCATTTTCAAGGTCCACCATTTCTTTCTTTTTTTTTTCTTTCTTTTTTTTTTAATCTTTATTGTTCAGTTTATTAATTACATTGTTTCCCCTTTTTATCCCCCTATAGCTCCCCTCCACCCTGTACCTATCCCACCCTCCACCCTCACCTCCCCCTCCCCACTGTCCTCTCCCATTGTTGCAAGATTTTTGTCCAGTCTCTTGCTGCACTTCCCACAACCCTTTTCTCCCCAAGAATTGTCAGTCCATTACCTCTCTATGTCCATGTCTCGGTTATATTCACCAGTCTATCATGTTCAACAGCCTATCAATTCACTTGATTTTTATGTTCATTTGTTGATAGATGTGTATTTGTTGTTCATAATTTTCATCTTTACCTTTTTCTTCTTCCTCTTCTTAAAGAATATCTTTCAGCATTTCATATAATGTTGGTTTGGTGGTGATGAACTCCTTTAGCTTTTTCTTATCTGCGAAGCACTTCATCTGACCTTCAATTCTGAATGATAGCTTTGCTGGATAGAGTAATCTTGGTTGTAGATTCTTGCTGTTCATCACTTTGAATATTTCTTGCCACTCCCATCTGGCCTGCATAGATTCTGTTGAGAAATCCACTGACAATCATATGGGTGCTCCCTTATAGGTAACCAACTGTTTCTCTCTTGCTGCTTTTAATATTCTCTCTTTGTCTTTTGCTCTTGGCATTTTAATTATGAAGTGCCTTGGTGTGGTCCTCTTAGGGTTCCTATATGTTGGGGTTCAGTGCACTTCTTGGACTCCTAAGTCAATTTCTTTCACCAGGTGTGGGAAGTTTTCAGTCACTATTTCTTCAAATAGGTTTTCATTGTCTTGGCCTCTCACTTTTTCTGGCACCCCTATAATTCGGATGTTGCTATGCTTGAGGTTGTCCCAGAGGCCCCTTACACTATCTTCAATTTTTTGGACTCTTTTGTTTTCTTGCTTTTTCAGCTGAGTGGATTTTACCTCTTTGTATTTCAAATCTTTAACTTGATTCTTGGGGTGTTCCAGAGCACTTTTAGGTCTTTGTATAATATTTTTTGTTTCAGTCAGTGTATGCTTAATTTCTGGTTGGTCCTTTTTCATATCCTTGAGAGTCTCCTTTATATCCTTGAGGGTCTCTTTCATTTCCTTGTAGGACTCATTCATTTCCACGTTGGTCTTGATCATTTCCTTGCAGCTCTCGTTTATATCCTTGAGGGTCTTGTTCATTTTCTTGTAGGACTCATTCATTTCCTTTGTGGTCTTGCTTATTTCCTTATAGGCCTTGATCTTTTGTTGGAGCCTCTTGAAAGACCCTATAACCGTGGTTTTGAATTCCATGTCCAGTCGTTTTTTTTCCTCCATTTCTTTCACATCTGATTTCTTTCCATGTCTCTGCATGGTGGCTGCTTCCCTGAGTTGGTCAATTAGCTTTGTGTGGTAGACTTCCTACTAGGGATAGTGGTTCAGCCTCCCCGGTTATCTGAGGTGGATATAGGTTGCACAGTTTTGCTGAAGTTAAGCTCAGTCAATCGTTGTTAGCACTTGGAGGGGTTGGCCTCCAGGCCAATTGTCTGTGAAGCTCAGCTGTGCTCAGGTTGGGTGGGCGGAGTCTCCGGGCCAAGCAGACAGCATTAGCTCCACCCTATGTGGCCCCGGGGACTCTGTGCCGGGGGCAATGGCTGCCAGCACCTCTGAGAGAGAGCCACTGCCGAGCTCCACCGGCTGCCGGGGAGTTCAGACTTTCCCAAAATGAGTCTGCATGCACAATGTCTCACCCAGGGTCATAAAACAAAGCAGAATGATGGTTTTCCGAATGAGAGACAAGTTGCAGAGCGCTCTCTGCGCCGTCATGCAGCCAAGCTGTTCATGCGCAGGCTGCCTTCTCCAAAAGCTGGGAGACCCGGCAGCACCCGAGCTTCAGTGTGCCCTCCCACTGTCCAGTTTTCACCCCGTGTGATAGTGGGTTCTCTGAGAGAATCAGTCCAGTGGGATGCCTTTGTCTCCCCGATCGAGAAAACTGGCCGGTTTTCAGCCACCCGCCCTCTCCGCGGCGCGCACGCCAAACCTCTCTCCATGCGCGAATCTTTCAACGCCGTCCGCCGCTGCTCCTCCGAGTCACGGTGTCTTATCTTCACTTTTATTTGTGGAATTTTCACTCGGCGGGCTTTCTGGTGATTCTGGAAGGTGTTTGTTCTTTCATTAAGTTGTAGTATTAAAATTGCTGATTATGACGGCAAGATAGGTGTTTTACCTTTGCCGCCATCTTAGTTCTCTAAGGTACACCATTTCTTACTTCTTTTCAGTCAAGTCAAGTTTCTAAGCTTTCTAAATCTCTGTTTTCTGACTAATGAAAATAGGATCTCACCTATCTACTTACTCCAGGACTTCTGTGAGGATCAAATGCGATAGACATGGCAAAATGCTTCACAGACATTTGGTTAAAGTATAAAATGTTTCCAACTGGCTATAAAGCAAGTTGTTTTCCTGGGCTGAAGAAACTGCAAGGAGGTTAGTCATCACTAGGGAAAGGAAGACAGACATTGTTACATGACATAATTACCCAAACATTTAGCATATTAGCCTTTTATATATATAGATAGATGGCCTGTCACTAGGGGGAAGAAGCTGGGAGTTGCTACATGACATCATTACCCAGTGCCCACAGTGGCTTTTTATGGGCTGGGCTGTGGGCCACATTTTGTGCCATGGAAGCATTGGCTGTGATTTGGTGAGCTGTCTCTCTAGGGTGGTGGCAGGGCCTGTGTCTGACTTGGGGGAACCCTAGTGTTGCTTTTTTGGCACCAAGATTGCACTGTCATTTCTCTGTAAATGGGCAGTGTGCGTCACAGCAACTCCTGCATTGAGCATCTGCCCCCAGTGGTCAGTGCATGTCATAGCAACCAGTGGATGGGCAGAGAAATACTTAGCATATTAGCCTTTTATATATATAGATTATTTATACAACAATCTCCTCCCTTCTAGTTTCTTAAAAATCATTACAAAATTAATTAATTCTTCCTGAGCATTGACCTCATGTGATAGACTTCTTGAAAACCCAACCTAAATAGCATTTTCAAAGTTCTTGATCTGGAATTTGAGTTTTTCTAGGATCTGGGCTCCATCTACCTCTATTTACATCTCTGTGGGAGGGAGGCAGCTCTCCACATAAGCAGGATTTGTGAGCCCCTGCTCACAACACCCGTTTTATATGTCCACATTCATGCATCCTTATTTTGTTTCAGCTGAAAATCTATTCATGCCTCCTCTCCTTGCTCAGTGCTGCTGCTGCTTCTTCTTCTTCTTCTTCTTCTTCTTCTTCTTCTTCTTCTTCTTTTTTTTTTTTATCATTGAAAGCATTACATAATTCTCCTTTCCTTAACTTTTCCTTGGCTGCTCCCATCCCCTAGTACCTGCCCTCTCCCCCTCCCCCTACTGTCTGTGTCCTTTTGTTATGCTCATAGTTCAGTGCTTCTTAACCTCTTTTGAGTCATGGACATACCTGAAAATCTGCTGAAGAACTTGGGCTCCTGCTTAGAATTATGCTCAGCTGTATGGCATTTTCACAAACAATTTCAGGGCCTTCCCATGCTCCTTAAAGCTGGCTCATGCCCAGATGGTGTTGCTCAGTGATTAAATGCTAACCCATGAATCAGGAGGTCATAGTTCAAATCCCAGTCAGGGCACATACCTGGTTTCAGGCTGGACCCCCAGTAGGGAGCTTGCAGGAAGCAGCTGATTGATGATTCTCATCACTGATATTTCTATCTCTCTCTCCCTTCCTCTTTCTGAAATCAATAAACACACACACACACACACACACACACACACACATATATATTTATATATATATATATATTTAAAAAGCTTGCTCATGTCCCCACAGGTGCTGGGTTAAGACCTTCTGCATTTGACTCCTGTCCATTGACTCAGGTCACACATAAGTCCCTCTTCTGCCCTGAAGTCGGGTTTGGTCAGTTCAGAACATGTGAATCCTTCCTCCTCATTATGTTGCCACTTATATTGCCTATCCCATTCATTAGAAATCATGTGTTTCCCTTGGTTCTCTTTTTCAAAATAGGGACTCTCAATGATAACTCTTTTTTTCTTTTTGGAATTTATTTATTTATTTAAAATTTATTTTAGATGCAATTACAGATATCCCCACTTACCCACCTCCACAGGACCCCCCCATACCCATCACCACACTGTGGTCTATGTCTATAGGTAATGCATATATGTTCTTTGGCTAATCTCTTCACCTTCTTTCATCCACTCACCCTCCAACTTCCCTTTGACAACTATCAATCAGTTTCACATATCCATTTCTCTGATTCTATTTTGTTATTATAACTCTTTATATTTTATACAGTTTCTAGAGAAAACATTCTTACTTACAATAGATTCTTCTCAAATATTTGCTGAGGCAAAGTTCCTTTTGCATTGATATTTCTACTATAAATTTGTAATTTTATTTTTATGGTTTTATATACAATTCTAGCACATATCCCAAAGATTTGATAAGTAAATAATTTGGACATGCATATAATGGGACAGAATAAACACTGAGTCTGAAAGAAAATGAGCCAACCCTACCTCTGCCTCTTACTAGCTTTGTGAACTAAAAATTTTCTTGATGTTTCTTAATTTTCTTTATTCATATAGGGATAATAACACATACATGCATTGCAGGGTAAGGATTGCAGGGCTATTTAAAGAGACAACCACAGTCCAGTGTGGCTCAGTTGGTTGGAGTGTTGTCCCATACACTGAAAGGGGGTGTGTTTGGTTCCTGGTCAGGGCACATACCCAGGTTGCAGGTTTGATCCACACTTGGGGCACTTATGGGAGGCAACTCATGGATGTTTCTCTCTCTCTCCCTTTCTCTCTCTGACATTAAAAAAACATATTTTCAGGTGAGGATTACAAGAGAGAGAGGGTGAGGGAGGGAAGGAGGAAGGAAGGGGAGGGAGGGAGAGAGAGAGAGAGAGAGAGAGAGAGAGAGAGAGAGAGAGAGAGATTAGCGCAGTATCTGACAAGAGCCATTATAAATTCTTTTCATTTTGCACTTGCAGTTTCTCTCCCACCACTAGGAGGAACAAGCGCATTTGTTGTAGTCTCAAGATCAAGTACAAGGATGTTTATTTCTAAAAGATAAATGAATTTTCCTAGGCAGTCTTTTGTCATTTTGGTTATTAAAATCTTCAGACAGCTCCTTAGTACAGTATTCATATTTCTTTATTAAAAGTAAATTATTTTCTTCCCATCGCCTGGCAAGAAGTGAAAGTCATATTCACTTTTTAAATAATAGACAGTACCACACAAGACAATAATAAATGAAAATAAAAGCTGACAAAAACATGTTTTATTGGCTCATCTCTAAATATTTCTGTTGCACACTCTTTTAGTTTCATGAATTATTTTAAAAATGGAAGATTTACCATGAATTAGCTATTGTACAGAGAAACTAAAATACCAGTAGAGCTCATGAATCTGTGACTACACTTTGTTGTTGTTTTCATAGCTGAATGCACATTTTTGGGGGGAACATTTGGTCCCATTAGAGAAACTAAACTTTGGAAAAGCACACTGGGAATAGTTTTGTTGTCATAATGCATACCCTTTACCTTTTACTCAGCATTTCTTTGACAAAGATGACAAGGTGAGCTGGTGGACAGAGCTTGACCTGGAGAACCTGCTCCTCAGGGCATTGCCTCCACATATAACCCAAATCCAAGGACACACTGTGGTGCTGCTGTGGGATTCCAATGCGGAGTGGTGACTTCCCCCACCTGTCTATTGGTGTCCATTGTCACTGCCATTGTAACCTTTGAAACACCCATCACTCTTAATGTTAAAATGAGAAAAGAAATTCTATGTAAATTAGTAAACCACATTATTACCCATTTGCATGTGCCCTTTTTTTCTATATCACAAGAAACATCAAGTATTTAAATAAAATAAACAGGGATCAAGGGTCCCTGTGCTGGTTAATTCTGTGTGTCAAATATTTAGTTAATATTTAGTCAAATATTCTGGGTATACCTGTGAGGGTGTTTCTCGAAGAGATTAGCATTTGAATGAGTAGCTCAAATCAGATTGACCCCCGTTGACCAAAATTAATTTAGACTGTAATAAAGAAAAAGCTTGCATTTGAACAAAAGGAGCTGCAACCTGGGAAACACAGATTCAGCTAGTAACCTAAATTGTGCTCCAAGAGAACAAAGAATGCTGGAACTTATAGAGGCGGAAACCACAGGCTGCTACTTAATGTGGTGTGATGGCTAATTCAAGGATGATTGGTTAAATCTGGATGCTCAGTCTCAGAGGTAAACATCGGGCATGGAAACAAGGCGGCTAAATTCCACAAGGGACTTAATAGGAAGCACAAAATTCAGAGTGGGTGTGAGCCTTGGGTAAGTGGCTTTCCTAATCATTTCCTGACTCCATTTAGAGGCCCTTGATTTAATGACTCCATTTTTGACATGCCAGAATCCCATCACCCTACTATGTATCAGCCTCATCCAATCTGTTCAATTAGTTGAAATCTGAATTGAACAAAAAGACTGAGTAAGGGGCAACTTCTCTTGCCTGACTGCCATGAGCTGGGGCATTAACTTTGCCTACCTTTGGATACACACAGAAACATCAGCTCTGCAAGGGTTGGGAGCCTGCTGGCTTTCAGACTGGCAAATACATCATCTGCCTGTTGCAGGAGGTTGTCCAAAGCACATGGGTGCCGTTTGACCCCAGAGCTGAGCCCGGGCAATAGCAGGCCCTCACTCTCTGTGTCCTTGGAATGTACATCGTGCCCACCGTTCCCACAGTGGGAGTCATTTTCAAGGATGCAGCCTTGAGAAGGTCCTGTGCTGTTGAGACCAAATAGACTGAATATGTGACTGAATCCAGTTAAAGCCTCTCTAAAACATAAGATTCTGGCCAGTGGGTGCAAAGATCTACCCATCCTGCAGGGATCTAAGACAAGCAAGGTAAGGTCCCTGCTTGTTAAACCTGCCTCCTTCCCAGCTGGTGTGGTTTGTTTCATTTTTCCTTCTCTTCTTCCTTCTTTTGGGGGTTAGTTTGCAAACCAACCCCTCTGTCCTGCTTCTCAGGTCCTGGCCTCTCACTGGATCTGAACCCTCAGTGCTCCTGGGTCTGTCTTCCAGGAGCTTGCCTGCTGCACCTTGTGGGACTTCTCAGTTCTACAGTCATGTGAGCCAATTCCTTGTCATAAATCTTTCTCTCAACCACATATGGGTCTGTTTCTCTGCCGAATCCTGACTAATCTAGAATGCCCTTGTGTGGCATCCTAAACCCTCTTTCTGGGAAAAGTGGAATGGAGTAAATGATTAAGTCATTCGACGAAAATGTTCTTTGTCAAGGTAATACTTTACAAAAGGGTGCTTTCTTCTGGATTACTAATCAGCCCTCATTTTCTTGGTCCCAACTTTTAATGAGGAGTTTTTTTTTAAATTTTCTTGAATCTTTGTTTCTTAAGTTTGAGGCAAATTGTTCAAGACTAATATTTTAATCAGAGTGAAAAGGCTCTAGTGATAATAAAATATACTTTTTGCAAGATTTATTATAATTACCATGTAAATAGCCAGAGCTTGCCTGGATGAGTGGGAAGAACTCAGCTTTAGGCATCAATAAATATAATTTCAGGTTCTATCACTGATAAGCTCCATGATCTTGGGAATTTGTAGTAATTTCAGGTCTTCATTTTTTCACTTGGAAACCTGTGATAATGATAATGGTGGTAATAGCAGTAATTCTTGCTGCACACAGCTCCGTAGGTTTTTATGGAAATCAAGTTAAGTAATAAGTATGAGAATAAATCATCCAGTCATAGCCATCTTTGAAAGTTTGGTTCAACTGCTATTTTCCAGGATAAAACCTTTCCAATCGATTTCCTCTCTCCCATTGGGTATACATTCTCACTTTTCTAAATATATCCTTCATTTTTACCTTTACTTTCTCATGGCAACTTTTTCATTCATGTTAGAATAATTGATTTATAAGTTTCTGAAGATAGAATTCATGTCTAAGTCATTCTTTTTCAGCCTGAAATCTTTATGAAAAACATTTTGCCAAGCTGGTGTGGATCAGGAGTTCATGGTTTGATTCCTGGTTAAGGCAGATGCCTGGGTTGCAGGCTCAATCCCCAGTGAGGGTTGCAGGGGCAGCCAATTGATGATTCTTTTTCATCATTGATGTTTCTGTCTCCCTCTCTCTTCCTCTCTGAAATCAACAAAAATATATATTTTAAAAATTCGTATGTGTTCACAAATACTAATTGGGGAATTAAGGAAACCTAGTTCCCAATGAATTTAACAAATGATCAATTAATTGATCTATTCAAAATTTGTTTCTTAATAACCCATTCATAAAATTTCTGGGTTTTTTGAAAAGGAGGGGATGATTTCTCCATTCTTTTAAAAGTAGTGTGGGCTTGCACAATAAACACAGCTAATAGCTATTAGCAGGCAAAAACCCCTACAAAACATAGTATAGGTTTGGATAATGTGCACTTGGGGTTATCTGGTGTTACCATTGAAAGGAGGTAGGATATATTCTCAGACTCGTTCACTCTCTGGAGAAATTCTCCAAACTTTGCATCATGTTGGTGCTAGGGGGGAGGTTTCCTGAAAAGACTGAAGTTGAGGGTGTTTCTACCCAAGTGAGTTGGAACCCTGGGAAGACTTTACATCTTTTAAATAAATTAAAGTAATGAGATATTTCTCGCTCTCATGAGTTTCTCAGACTCCGGAGTTGCAAATTCACACGTGCTACTCAGGGGGTGCAAAGCTACCCGTGAAAACCAAGTCGTGCGGATGTTTCCATGCAGCTGAGGCAGCCAGAAGACTGCCTTGTAAGCTCAGCTGAAGAAGCTGAGGTCAGCTGCACAGAGTTGCGTCTTTTTTTCTCTAAAGGAAAATTGTACTTAGACATTTTTTGCATGGGGATCCCAAGATTTGGGGAAAGTTTCATTAAGAAGTTGTATTTTAGATTCAGTGTTTCTCAGACTTGCTATAAATGTTTTTTTTTTTTCATCTGTTGGTGCAAGCAATATTGTGTTTCTGTGGGCAACAATAATGTCTTCGGTATTTATTTTGACCCAGTAACTTCACCCTTCCATTTTGCTGGTGTGTTTTAGGAGCTAGGTGTGATTAGGAATTAGAGAGGCAGAGCTGGAAAGTACAATGTTCTCATCACGCAGTCTCCGTAGCATCTCTTAGAGGGCATGCGAATCTTTGGTATTACCTCTACACACAAGGGGCTCACTTTATTCCTCAGAAGTCTGGAAGATTGCAATAATCTACTTTATGTTCTCTATTTTGTAACTAGTTTGTTTACATAATTTTCTATCCTTTGAAGTCCTGTTTATATTTAATTAAATCTGCTTTTCTGTCATTTTTACTTGGATTCTAATTCTGTTCCCTTGCTTTTAAAAGAATTAGATTTGTTCCAATTTTTCCAAAAACTAGACCTTCAACTATTTCAGGGTTTGATTATATTAATATGTAATCTTTTTCTTTTAAAATATTTTTATTGATTTCAGAGAAGAAAGATAGAAACATCAATGATGAGAGAGAATCATCGATTGGCTGCTTCCTGAATGCCCCACACTGGGGATAGAGCCCGCAACTCGGACATGTGCCCTTGACTAGAATTGAACCCAGACCCCTTCAGTCTGCAGGCTGATGCTCTATCAACTGAGCCAAACCGGTAGGGCTATAGTCTTTTTTTTTTCTTTAAGCTAAACATCTCCAGTTTCTGCAGTAATTTCTCATGTAACATAATGTCCAGATTCTTCTTCATTTTGGTTGTTATCATTGATGTTTCAATGGTTGACCAGTTCTTGAAATGCAATATCACATTTGAGCAGAAATCTTGAGATATTATTTGAAGAGTCCAGAGCACAGGAGTGCTATTCTTCCCTTTCTTCAATCCCCACAATTATGTTCCTAAAACATACCATATGTTTGGAGTGAGGAAACCAATTGTTATGATTCTGTTGTTTGAAATCCATTGGTCAAAGTGTCTTTAGCTATACCTAAATATAAGTAAGCATGCTTTTAAAAATATATATATATAATTCCATATTAAATATTCTGAATAATGTATTTCCTCTGAAATAAAAAAATCAGAAGTGTTTATTAAGAGTCAACAGATATTACATTTTCTAGATTCAAAGCTCAGAAGCACATACATTTTTATATTTTCTCCTTCTTGAACAAATGGAAAATTCAACAGTAACATGATTTGTTATATCATGTGGCCAATTAACCAGAATGTGAAACTCCTTTGATATAAAGGGTTTTTGACAAAAGGAGCTTGCAAAGCCACAAAGCTCATTGATAATTCCCGCTGGAGGGAATTTCATTAAGCACTGTAATCCCAGCAGTTTGTTTTCTCATAGTTGAAATGTTTTGGAGGCAGTGGTTAAAGTTGGCAGGCAGCCTTTGAACATTGATCAGCAAACACTGAGGCATAAGTGGCTCAAATAACTTTCTTAAAATTAAAGATGAAATAATTTCTTGCTTGTGTTAATTTTAAAGGAAAAATTTTAAGATCGACAAGAATATTGCTTTAACCACTGTGGCTAATGACTTGAAATATTCATTGGCTACAACCTACAATACAGGCTCTTCAGAAGTTGCTCCTTCTCTATGATGTTACATCTATGTTTGTAGTTTTTGTGTATTTGTCATTAGATGGGTGGTCATATCTCATGCACTGGGTGAAAAAAGGACTTTAAAAAAACCAGAAACTTTAATTTCATATAGAACAATTTTCAAATTTTAACAAGCATATGGAGCACCTTGCCGAAACTAATTTTGCTTAATGGATAGAGCATCAGCCTGTGGACTGAGTTTGACATGCGTCTTCATCCAATAATGCTTATAATTGTTGGTCTTCAAACTTTTTTAGTTGACCTGGACATTCTTTGTCTTTCACATCAAAATCTTCATTTTTAAAGTGTTTAAATGAGTGTTCAAAAGTGTCTTGAGTTGGAGCATGTTCACCATAAGTCTCTTGAAGTATACGATAACTTTTTCTTCAAAATAAAGTAATGAAATTAATTAAAACTTCCCGCAAATGGTATTTTGGGCACAAAATTCGACATTTTTAAGTGTAAAAATATGATGTTAACACCTTCAGCAAATTTGACATGAAATTTTGAAGCTTGCTGTCAATACAACAAAATAGCATACATATCAAATTGCATATATATAAACATATGTGTAACTCCATCTATTGAAAAAAAGCTGCATTATTAATTGATACACCTGATATATATTTGTTAACCAATGATCATATATATATATATATATATATACACACACACATATATATGTATATGTGTGTGTATATATATATGTATATGTGTGTATACATATATACACACACACTAATATTTATTTTGGATCTTCAGAGAATATGCTAATTTTCTATGGAGCCTGTTTTGCCATAATCAACACATTGAATGGGCAGGCCTCCCTGGTGAAGTAAAAAGGAAAATTCACATTATTGCTATTATAAACCAACTCCATGGGGTTCCTCTCTTGCCCTTGGATAAAATTCTTCAAACTCTCCTGCTTAGCTGATTATTTTCTGATAATAGCAATATCTTCAGACATTTTGTTTCCCTCAAAATATATCCAGCAAAACCTCTCAGCAGTCCACCTGGAATCAAGTCTGCTTGAGACTTCTACCTTCTCTATGGTCAGGGAAGGCCAGGGGAGTGGTCCTGGGACTGAAAACTTCTTTCAAACTAGAGCTGTTTCTTGTTTGGCAGAGTCAGATGATGGAAACGGACCCTCTTGGGACACTCTGTAGGTTTCTCAGACACCAAACATCACTGGGTTTCCTTGACACAGCCAGGCCACTTAGAATGAGCCCTTAGATTGTGGAAAATGCTCTCTATTGGGGTTTCATTATCTCTCCAAGCAGTTCTCAGAAGTAAAGCCATTTTTAGAGACTAGCTCTGTCCTGTACTCTGCTGCTACTTTGGGCCCAACTATAATGAGGGTAATTCTAAAGTAATTTAGGAGTTCTTATGTTACTACTGGAGAAATATAAGTTTAAAAGTAGAAAACATGATTCAATCTACTCAAGATTCTAGGCATCCAATTGTGTCCCCGTCCATGCAGGGAACTGCATGAGTAGTAAGACCACATCCCTATTAAAGGTCCAAGCAAGCGCCTTTGCCAGGGTGAATATATGACCCAGAACTAGCACCTTCTGCACGCAGGTCTGGGGCCAGGCAGGGGCAGCATTAGGGTTGACACTCAGATCATACCCTGTCAAGGGTTGGTCCTGAGACAGCAGGATGCCTATTGTTAGGGAGTGACTGGATGTCAACCGTTACTCACACTGGGGCATGAAATGGCAGTGAGATCATGGGGAATGATTCTAGATCTCACCATTGCCCACTCTCACAGTCTAACATTCCCAGTAGAGAGTTGGCCAATTATTTCATTGGCAAGAGTTTCTTTAGCACTTATCATTTGTCTAGACCATGAAACAAGATTTCTTGTGATGAAGGAAGCAATATCCATTTAGGGGGACAAAGCTAATACTTATAAAATCATGATTTTATAATGTTAATGTTATAATTGTCAGCACTAGACAGTGCTAACCATGTAATACGGATTATAAATTGTGCATGAGTTCAGGAAAATGAAGGCAGATGAGGAGGATCCCAGCAGATGGAGAAAGCATCCATGGGCACTTTGTGGAAACTGTTTCCCTGGAGCCTCTAATTATCTTCTGGCGTCTGTGTGCAGCAGACACGCCTCCATGGCAGCCTTACTGTGCTCTGGGTAGCAGGTGACTCCCTTCCTGAAACACTCAGCTTCCCTCCAATTCCTGGTGCCTCTAGGTCTCTCATTCCTCCAAAGATTCTCATTTCTCATTGTGAGTACCTCTTTTACTGATAGGTGTTTTCATGATTCTGTGTTTATCATCTTCCCTCAACCTACACTTCCTCTGAGGCCATCGCATTGACTAATATTTATGTTGGTGGCTTCAGACTTAAATTGCACAACCTCCCCTTCCCCTTGCCAAAATTCCCTCCTGAGTTTTCTATTAGGCATTTCCAGTTGGAAGTCTCACAGAAATGAAAAAAAAAAGCATTTAAATGGAACTTATCACATCCCTCCGAATCGCCTTGTCTCCTGTTCTGTGTAGGTGAGCTAAATGTTTGTTTTCTAGTGTAGTTTAGTGTGTGTGTGGGGGGCGGAGAGAAGTAGGGGGGGGGGGTAGAGTCTGCTTGCTTCTAAACATTTATCCTATTTTAAGGCTTATCCAATTCCTAAAATTCATGACCTTGATCATTTCTTTAGTTTCAATCATTTCAGCCAGATACTCTCTCTAAAAATATGTTATCCAATGGCCATAAAATTAGACCCAGCAGCACTAATTTACAAACAATAAAACAGAGAAGTTGGACTAATCAGCAACACTAATAATAATAGCTATGACTTATTGAGTATTTACTGTGTTGCCTACACTTGGGTAGCTTTTCATATCACTTATTCTTATAATAACTGAGGAGTTATTAGCATATTAAACAAATGAGGAAGCTGAGGCACAGGAATTTAAGCAACCTGACCAAATTCTGCTAGCTGTCCTAAATGGTGAGGACATCATTAAAATTCAGGTCATCTGATTATCAAACTCATGCCCATAACCATTTGCCATATGACCCATGCAAAGAGTAAGATCTGAACAGAAGGCAAGGCAGGGAAGATAGGTATTTCCACACCAGAAGCCTATAGAATATTTAATTTAGTAGAGGATGCTGGTCAAGATGGGAGGAAGAGAATGAAGATGGATCTGTGAAGCCAGGATTCAGCAGGAGCAAACCTAAGTCATATGAATAATTAGCACCCTAAAAACAGGGAACTTGATATTTAGATGGCAATACCAATAATTTCCACAATTATGTAAACGTTAAGGACATTAACATTTCAATGCTGTAAAGCCTGATATAATATTTAACTGTTCACTTTCTTTTAAAATTTTTTTAAATCTTTATTGTTCAGTTTATTAATTACATTACATTGTTCCCTTTTTTTCCCACCCTATAGTTCCCCTCCACCTGGTACCCATCCCATCCTCCGCCCTCACCCCCTTCCATTGTCCTCTCCCATAGTTGCATGATTTTTGTCCAGTCTCTTGCTGCACTTCCCACACCCCTTTTCTCCCCAAGAGTTGTCAGTCCATTCCCTCTCTATGTCTGTGATTCTGTTACATTCACCAGTTTATCCTGTTCATCAGCTTATTAATTCACTTGATTTTTAGATTCATTTGTTGATAGATGTGTATTTGTTGTTCCTAATTTACACTTTTATCTTTTTCTTCTTCCTCTTCTTAAAGAATATCTTTCAGCATTTCATATAATATTGGTTTTGTGGTGATGAACTCCTTTAGCTTTTTCTTATCTGCGAAGCACTTTATCTGACCCTCAAATCTGCATGATAGCTTTGCTGGATAGAGTAATCTTGGTTGTAGATTCTTGCTGTTCATCACTTTGAATATTTTTTGCCACTCCCATCTGGCCTGCATCGTTTCTGTTGAGAAATCCGCTGACAATCCTATGGGTGCTCCCTGATAGGTAACCATCTGTTTTTCTCTTGCTGCTTTTAATATTCTCTCTTTATATTTTGCTCTTGGCATTTTAATTATGATGTGCCTTGGTGTGGTCCTCTTAGGGTTCCTATATATTGGGGTTCAGTGCGCTTCTTGGACTCCTAAGTCTATTTCTTTCACCAGGTTTGGGAAGTTTTCGATCACTATTTCTTCAAATAGGTTTCCATTGTCTTGGTCTCTCTCTTTTTCTGGCACCCCTATAATTTGGATGTTGGTATGCTTGAGGTTGTCCCAGAGGCCCCTTACACTATCTTCAATTTTTTGGATTCTTTTGGTTTCTTGCTTTTTCAGGTGAGTGGATTTTACCTCTTTGTATTTCACATCTTTAACTTGGTTCTTGGGGTGCTCCAGAGCACTTTTAGGTCTTTGTATAATATTTTTTATTTCAGTCAGTGTATGCTTAATTTCTGGTTGGTCCTTTTTCATATCCTTGAGAGTCTCCTTTATATCCTTGAGGGTCTCCTTCATTTCCTTGTAGGACTCATTCATTTCCATGTTGGTCTTGATCATTTCCACATTGGTCTTGATCATTTCCTTGCAGGTCTCGTTCATATCCTTGAGGGTCTTGTTCATTTCCTTGTAGGACTCATTCATTTCCTTTGCGGTCTTGCTTATTTCCTTATAGGCTTCAACCTTTTGTTGGAGCCTCTTGAAAGGCCCTATAACCGTGGTTTTGAATTCCATGTCCAGTCGTTTTTTTCCCTTTGTTTCTTTCACATCTGATTTCTTTCCATGTCTCTGCATGGTGGCTGCTTCCCTGAGTTGGTCAATTGGCTTTGTGTGATAGACTTCCTACTAGGGACAGTGGCTCAGCCTCCCCAGTTACCTGAGGTGGATATGGGCTGCACAGTCTTGCTGAAGTTAAGCTCAGGTTAATCGTTGTTAGTACTTGGAGGGGTTGACCTCCAGGCCAATTGTCTGTGAAGTTCAGCTGTGCTTAGGTTGGATGGGCGGAGTCTCCAGGCCAAGCAGACAGTGTTAGCTCTGCCCTATGCAGCCCCAGGGACTCTGTTCTGGGGGCAATGACCGACAGCACCTCTGAGAGAGAGCCGCTGCGGAGCTCCACCGGCTGCCGGTTGCCGGGGAATTCAGACTCTCCCCAAATGACTCTGCACACCCAACGTCTCACCCAGGGTTGTAAAACAAAGCAGTTTGACAGTTTCCCGAATGAGTGGGCAAGTCGTAGAGCGCTCTCTGCGTGGTCACGCAACTGAGCTGTTCGTGCAAGCTGCCTTCTCCACAAGCCGGCAGACTCGGCAGCACCCGAGCTTCGGTGTGCCCTGCCACTGTCCAGTTTTCACCCTGTATGATAGTGGGTTGGTTCCCTGGACTTCACCCAGAGCTGGAGAATCAGTCCAGTGGGACGTCTTTGTCTCCCCGTTTGAGAAAACTGGCCAGTTTTCAGCTGCCCGCCCTATCCGCTGGCGCGCGCTCCAAACCTCTCTCCACGCAAATCTTTCAACGCTGTCCGCCGCTGCTCCTCCGAGTCACAATGTCTTATTTTCACTTTTATTTGTGGAATTTTCACTCGGCCAGCTTTCTGGTGATTCTGGAAGGTGTTTGTTCTTTCGTTAAATTGTAGTATTAAAATTGCTGAGTATGACGGCAAGATAGGTGTTTTACCTATGCCGCCATCTTGGTTCTCTAACTGTTAACTTTCTATAGCAAAAAAAAAGAAGGCTATGTTGGCAACATTTTAATTTTAATTATCTAGATGATATGATTAATAGCACTATTATGTGGTAGGTAATTACAACATTAAGCCTAATATTGGTGTAAGAGAATAGTAGATTTTAATTCATTGGAAAATAAAGTCTGAAAGAACATTACATAGGCAATTAATGATAATCAATTTTCTATAGAGATGTACCTGAATTAATATAGGATGGCATACTGTTCAGGTTTATCTAATAGTGTCTGAAGGGTGCAGTGAGAGAGGGAACAATATGTATTATTCTGCTTGGGCTGCCATAACAGAATAGCTTAAACAACACATTTATTTTCTCACAGGCTGGAGGCTAGACATCTAAGGTCAAAATGCCATCAGGATTGGTTCCTGGTGAGATCTCTCTTCTTGGCTTGAAGATGGCTTTGATTCTGGCCAAGGGAACATACCTGGGTTGTGAGTTTAATCCCCAGTGTGAGGTGTGCAGGTGGCCACCAATCAATGATTCTTTCTCATCATTGATGTTTATATCTACCTCAGATGGCCTCTTTTCTATATGCACATGGAAATGGAAGTACTGGTGTCTCTTCCTCTTTTTATAAGGACACCAATCCAGTTGTGTCAGGGCCTCACATTTATGACCTTGTTTAACCTTAATGAGCTCCCTAAAGGCCCTATCTCCAAATATAGTTACATCACAGGTTAGGGTTTCAATGTATAAATTTTAGGGGACCCAGTTCAGTCCATAACACATCCACACTCAAGTCAAGATGGGCCTGGTGCTTTGGAGTGGTTGGGACCTATAAACTTGGTTAGATTGTTTGGGTTTGAATACTGTTCAGCAGAGGAGAGAGCTGCTGGCCCTTCCATTCTTAAAACACTCTTTAATTGGGGGATATCAATAACGCGCACGTCTCCTAGGATTGTTGCAAAGATAAAATGAATTAAAATATTGAAGCTTATAGCATGTTGCCTGGCAGTTAGGCAGGCTCAGAAAATGTTATGTTATCATTGTTGTGGGATAGGTTTTAGCTTTTGCCTAAATGAGGCAATAGGTTGCATAATAGAATTTGAAAAAAAAATCATGTAAGTGATATTAGTGGAAGGTGGAATTGACAGAGATAGTCAAATAATTTATTTAAAGCATAAAGGTCAACTTGTTTACCTCTTTGTTTCTAAGTAAGAATTAAAATAATGAGAAAATAATTGATTTTGCTCATAGCTGCTTGTTTAAAAATGTCAATCTTATAAAGAATTTACAAAGATTCAATAACAATACATTAATTATATAATTAAATATTCAAATAGAGGTCAATTTGCATAAATGTGAAATTCTGAATGAAATGATTTTTTGTGTGCATAAAGTTTATTGACTTATAGAATAGTTATCTTCCTTCCATGAATTTTATTTTATATTTGTACTTTAATGTTATTTTGCTTTGAAATCATTTTGAAGATAACTTCTTTAAGCATTTAACTGATAGAGGAGCTACTGTTCCAGAAATAAGCTAAAACACAACATTATAACAACTGCATATAGCATCTCAGATTATTTTTTAACTAGAGGCCTGGTGTACAAAATTCATGCATGGGGGGGGGTGTCCCTCAGCCTGCCCTGCACCTTCTCCAGGAGCCCTCAGGGGATGTCTTAGACCCACTCCCCATGGTTCTCAGCTTTCTGCAGGGCCCACTTGCTCCACACTGTAGCAACTGCCAAGCAGGCTGTGCTGGGAGCTTCTTCCTCCCTGCTGTCAGTCTTCACAGAAATGATGAGGTTAATTTGTATACCCAGTCCTGATTGGCTGGTGGATGTCACAAAGTGATGGTCTATTTGCATATTTCTCTTTTATTAGTGTAGATTATTTAGTGAAAAATATTTTTAACTATTGACCTCTATTTGCATATTTCATTATATGATTAATGTGTTGTTATTGAATCCTTGTAAATTCTTTATAAGGTTGACATTTTCAATTTTATTCCACAAATGAGGTCGTGTGATATTTATTATTTTATAGGAAACATGTTTTTAGTTCATGCTATTTATAGGCAAAATGCTTTTATAAACAGTATTAGTTTTTTGGGCTACCCCAATAAACAAAGTACCACAGGGAAGGTAGCTTAAACAACAAAAATGTTCTCATAGTTCTGGAGGCTAGTGGTCTAAGGTCAAGGTTTCACAACTGTGGTCTCTCACACCCTGGCTTTCAGATGGCCACATTTCCTCTGTGTCCTCACATGGTCTTTTCCCAATGTACACATACTCTTTTTTTTTTTAAATATATTTTTATTGATTTTTTACAGAGCGGGAGGGAGAGGGATAGAAAGTCAGAAACATCGATGAGAAAGAGACATCGATCAGCTGCCTCTTGCACGCCCCCTCCTGGGGATGTGCCCGCAGCCAAGGTACATGCCCTTGCCGCAATCGAATCGGGACCCTTCCAGTCCGCAGTCCGATGCTCTATCCACTGAGCCAAACCGGTCTCGGCTGCACACATACTCTTGCTGTCTCTCTGTATCCTAATGTCCTGTCATTGTAAAGATACCAGTAATATTGAGTCCACTTGAATGTCTTAATTGTAACTTAATTATTGCTTTAAAGATCCTTTCTCCAAATATAGTCATACTCTGCATTCTGATGTGTGAGAGGGAGGTCAGAGCTTAAACATTTAGAGGGGCACAATTCAGTCTGTGAGACTAAATGCTTAGTTAAATGATTTTTTCTTTTTATATTGTTTTTTCTTTATTGGTTAAGGCAGTAATCAGCAAACTCATTAGTCAACAGAGCCAAATACCAACAGTACAATGATTGAAATTTCTTTTGAGAGCCAAATTTTTTAAACTTAAACTTCTTCTAATGCCACTTCTTCAAAATAGACTCATCCAGGCCATGGTATTTTGTGGAAGAGCCACACTCAAGGGGCCAAAGAGCCGCATGTGGCTCATGAGCCGCACTTTGACAACCACTGGGTTAAGGTATTACATATGTATTTCTACCCCCCATTGCCCCAACCCCTCATCTTGCTCATACCCTCACCCCACTGTTGTCTATGTCCATTGGTTAGGCTTATATGCATGCATACAAGCCCTTTGGTTTATCTCTCCCCCTTCCCCGACCTTCCCCTACTTTCCTTCTGAGGTTTGAGCATCTGATCTATGCTTCTCTGTCTCTGGATCTGTTTTTGTTCATCAGTTTATGTTGTTCATTATATTCCACAAATGAATGAGATCATGTGATATTTATCTTTCTCTGACTGACTTATTTCTGTTTCCCTGGAGCAGAATGCTCTCTAGGTCCATCCATGTTGTTGCAAATGGTAGGAGTGCCTTCCTTTTCACAGCAGCATAATATTCCATTGTGTAGATGTACCATAGTGTTTTTTTCATAGTTTGTTTATTTTATTTTATTTGTTTTTATTGATTTCAGAGAGGAAGAGATAGAGGTAGATAGAAACATCAACGATGAGAGAAAAATCATTGATTGGCTGCCTATTGCACACTCCACTCTGGGGATTGATCCCACAACCCAGGCATGTGCCCTTGGCCAGAATCAAAGCCGGGATCCTTCAATCTGCAGACCCATGCTCTATCCATTGAGCAAAACCAGCTAGAGTGAAATGAAAATTTTTTTTACAAAAGTAGTAAATTGCTAGTTACAATTTTTATGAAAGCTACAAACAACCCAACAGATGTAAACAACAACAACAAAAACACTAGAAAAACAAAAGGCATGGTATTATAAAATGATTCCTGCTTTTGCAGAAACCGGTTTGGCTCAGTGGATAGAGCGTCGACCTTCGGACTGAAGGGTCCTGGGGTTTGATTCTGGTCAAGGGCTTGTACTGGGGATGTGCATGATCGATTGTTTCTCTGTCATCGATGTTTCTGAATTTCTATCCTTCTCCCTTCCTCTCTGTAAAAAATCAATAACATATATTAAAAAAATGATTTCTGCTTTGTTAAAATCACAGTAACCTTCTACAATATGTTAATACCTACTAATGAGCAGCTCCTAAGGGCATTCCTGGGGGTGCGTTAAATGGCTTCTTGGAGAAAAGTAGATTAATCAGTAGAGGTTTAAGATTCAAACCAGAAGGAACTAAATATTTACATAAAGGTATTGATGACAGGTTGCTGCTTAACAGATTACTCTTAAACTTAGCAGCTTCAAACAACAGTAACATTTATTATTCCACACAGTTCTTGTGGGTCAAGAATTTGGGTGGCTTAGCTGGGTGGCTATGTCTTGAAAATTTTCAGTGAGTTTCAGTCCACATGCAGTCATCTGAGGGCTCCAGTGGATCTGGGGGGTCAGCTCACTCCCATAGCTCTGGACAGGATTCCGCAGCTGCCTGCTGGCTATTTGAAGGAAGCCTCAGTTCTCTGCCACATGGACATCTCCACAGGCGGCTTGAGCATCCACATGAGATGACAGTTGCACTCCAGAGTGGAGTGAGGAGAACAAGGAGGCTGCAATGTCTTTTATGACCTCACCTTGAAAGTCAGATCATTACTTCTACTGTAGTCTTTATTACAGTCAATCAATAGGATATTGATTGAGGAAGTAGAGTCAGAGGAGAAGGAATCAGACAGAATCAGAACTTCTAGAGCTCAGAGGGGTGAGCTGTGTGTGTGTGTGTGTGTGTGTGTGTGTGTGTGTGTGTGTGTGTGTGGAGAGGTGGGCTGGGGTGGTGGAGGGAGTGTCATGAGGATGGCATGAAGTTAAAAATAAACCACCATAATAGCATGCCCTACTGACTTCCTAAATACTTACTTCATAACATGGGAACAGGTTAATGTGAAATATGGTCAGCTAAAGGGGCATATCTTTTTCTTTTTTTTCTTTATTGATTAAGGTATTACATATGTGTCCTCATTCTCCCATTACCCCTTATCTCCCATTCATACCCTTATCTCCCTGATACCTGTGTCTATTGATTAGGCTTACATGCATGCATATAAGTCCTTTGGTTAATTTTCCCCTCTACCCCCACTGTCCCCTACCTTTCCTGAGGTTTAATGTTATTATTGATATTTCTCTGTCTCTGGATCTATTTTTGTTCATCAGTTTATGTTGTTCATTATATTCCACAAAAGAGTGAAATTATGTGATATTTATCTTTCTCTGCCTGGCTTATTTCACTTAGCATAATGCTCTCCATCTCCATTCATGTTGTTGCAAATGGCAATAACTCCTTCTTTTTCCATTGTGTGGATGTACCACAGTTTTTTAATCCATTCATCTGCTGCTGGGCACTTAGGCTGTTTCCAAATCTTAGCTACAGTGAATTTGAAATATGGTAGCATTTATCTCGGGTAAAACTGCTGTTTGAATTTTGAAAGATTGATTCTTGTTGACTCAGTGGCACCAGGGGTTAAGCTGTACCATCTGCTTTCGTGAGATAGGACTGCATTCCCACGTCCAGCAAGAGGTATGGTATGGTTAGAGATAAGGAGCAGGCAATAGGGTCAATCATAGTCCACTGGCACCTCCCTACCCTGGATATGACCTTGACAGCTGTTCTCAAAATTTCAAACTATGAAAATTTATGGTTAAGACCCTTTAAAAGGACTGCCTACACCTGGAACAGCACGGTTGTGGATGTTTGTCTCCACTGGCGTGGTGCCCTTGAGACCATCCTGGCCAGTTCAATAAATCCTTGCTTGCTTATTACCAATTTATTCGCCTCCCTGGTCATTTGCAACTGGTCGTGGAAGTCGCCCCACAACAAATTGTGCTGCTATGAACATAGGGGTGCATATATCCTTTCTGATTCTAGTTTCTTGGTATATATTTTTAAAAGTGGGTTCGCTGGGTCAAAGGGCAGTTCCATTGACAGTTTCTCTGGGTTAGCCCTGCTTACATTATGGCAGTAAGTGACAAAAGGCTTGACCATTTCTATTATTTTAGTTTTTTGAGGAAACTCCATACTGTTCTCCACAGTGGCTGCACCAGTCTGCATTCCCACCAGCAGTCCACGAGGGTTCCTTTTTCTCCGCATCCTTGCCAGCACTTATCATTTGTTGACTTGTTGATAATAGCCATTCTGACAGGTGTGAGAGGGTACCACATTGTTGTTTTGATTTGCATCCCTCTGATGATTAGTGACTTTGAGCAGGTTTACATATGCCTCTTGGCCTTCTTTCTGTCTTCTTTAGAAAAGTGTTTATTTAAATCAGTTGTCCATTTTTTGATTGGTTTGTTTACCTTCTTTTTGTTAAGCTGCATGAGTTCCCTGTAAATATTGGAGATTAAACCCTTATTTTATTTTATTTTAAAAAATATTTTATTGATTTTTTACAGAGCGGAAGGGAGAGGGATAGAAAGTCAGAAACATCAATGTGAGAGAGACATCGGTCAGCTGCCTCTTGCATGCCCCCCATCGGGGATGTGCCCACAGCCAAGGTACATGCCCTTGCTGGAATTGAACCCGGGACCCTTCAGTCCGCAGTCCGACGCTCTATCCACTGAGCCAAACCGGTCTCGGCTAAACCCTTATTTTTGATATCATTGGCATATGTTCTCCCATGCAGTGGGCTTTCTTGTTGTTTTATTGATATATCTTTCTTTTTCAAATCCTTACCTGAGTATATGTTTTAAAGAAAAAAGAAGGGGGAGAATGAGAATGAGAGAGAGAAACATGGACTTGCCACCTCATGCATGCTCCCCAACTGGGGATCTACCCAGGTATATGCCCTGATGGATAATCGAAACCACAACCCTTTGGTGTAGAGGATGACGCTCCAACCAACTAAGCCACCTGGCCAAGGATGGGGAGTATTGTTTAGCTTTATATTAGCCACACAGCCCATCAAACCTTCTTCATTGCAAAGACAGCCTGACTTAATGCTAAGATATACTCCCAGCTAAAACTCACAAGAAGGTATTTATTGTTCAGTCAGGGAAGAACATAAATGGAAAAGCCCAGTTATGTAACAGAAACACAGAAATGTACTTTCAAACTTGAATGTAGGTTGATATTCATGAAGTATCTGAATTACTGAGACAGCATAACATTTGGGAAGGTAAATTAGCTCGCTCAGGCATAGTAACATGAATTGTTACAGTCATAAGACTTGGATAGGGCAACAAAGGGGATTGGATTTTCATGGGAACTTCTGACTTTAAAGTTTTTCTCTTGTTGTCAGGAGCTCAGCTGAGCTGAAGAGAACTAGGTGGCCAGGTGTTGAAGTAGCGGATTACGACAATAAACTAAAATGATACAAATGGTCAAGCCTTTTGTCACTTACTGCCATAGTGTAAGTAGGGCTAACCCAAAGAAGCTGTCAATCACCCTGTTCCATTTCCCATGTAGCTGAGCTGATGGAGGGTCAGGGACCAGCTCAGACATGGGGTTATCCCTCCCCCAAGAGGTGTGGGAAAGCCTGCCACCCAATGCCTTTGTAAGTGCCTGTGGTTGGGCTTGAAACACTAAACAGAGTTTTAGCCAGGAACTGGGTTCCTTCTTTGTTCCCTTACTTATAAACCTTCTAGAGGCCTGATGTACAAAATCCGTGCAAGAGTAGGCCTTTTTTTCTCCTCCAGCCGCTAATAGGCACCCTCCAGCCTCGGCTTTGTCCAGAAGGACATCTAATATAATTAGCTTATTACCCTTTTATTATTATAGATCAGGCTGTGTCTGCTTTTGATTTGGGAAATACCATCACTGACACTTTGGCTTACTAATTATATTTCTTTTATTTCATCTCTGCACATTTTTAGCATAAACTAACTTTACCATCTAAAATCATTAAAGGCTTTCCCTTGGGCACATGCAATGAAAAATCAAAGAGACTTATTAACAAATCTAACAAATAAATATTTGTAAGAAACACTGAACTTACACTATTGTCTGCTGCTGCAGAGCAGACAGAGTAGTACAGACCTTTGGTCAAAGTGGTAAACATGTTGCTTGCATATTTGTTTCCTTACATTTCTGTATCTCTCCTGACCTTCCTGAGGTGCAGACCTCATGCTGCCCTTTGTTTTTTTCATACTTAGCATTTCATTTTGCTACATCAAACTGCTCATTACTTCAGTACTATATGTTCCCAAATGTTCCTGTTAGTATCTCTCCTGGGGATCACCATCCCCTTCTACACCATGGTAAAAGGTTGGTGTTAAGAGGAAAACAAGCTCATTAAATCAATTCATACTAGACTATGCATGATTAATAGGCTGCCAAAATCTCATAGGTGTGCTTGCATTTTAAATATGTACAGTAGCAAAACAAGTTGACCCAGATTGATCTCAAAATGATGGATTGAAGACTTCTGGGTAAAGTAATGAAAAAGAGTAATGATAGGAGATACGTAGAAGAAATGGTTGGTGTGAGAACGGCTAAGAAGAGAGAGATTTTATATTCTTAAATTGGGTAGTTCAGATGATTTCCTATTCTCTTGGACAGACAAATCTTTTTAGTTTTGCTCAAAGACAGGCTGGTAAAGTAAAGTGAGAAAAATGAAGTCAATGGTTTCATCATTCACCTAAATGCTTAGGCCCAAACTCTTAGCATCCCATTCTCACTTCATCTCACATCCCTCACCTAATCCATCACCAAACCCTATAGATTCCTTATATTCAATGAATCCAAATCAGACTGCCTATTCTTGGTCCAAGGCCCAGTCATGTATTACCACACCACGTTCCTTACCTTCTGTGGTCCCCAACACTCTTCTCAAAACAGCAGCCACCGCGCTTCTCTCCAAATGAGGACAGATGATGTCAACCATGTCATTTTCCTGGTCTCAGTGGTCCAGTGGCTTCCCATCACACCAAAGTAAAATCTAAAGTCCTTCCTGTGCTCTGCCACTCACACACTCTCAGGTCTCCTAAGTCTCCTCTCTTACCACTCTCTTTTGCTCATTGTGTTCCAACCATGTCAGCCTCTTGCTGTACTTCAGAATGCCAAGCATTTTCATGTGTCAAGGCATTTTATTTTGATGTTCTCTCCTTCCTCTTCCTTTTTCTCCTGGGGAAGTGGGGGTCTGCAAGCTATCTATATGGTTCCTGCCTAAGTAAAGGTCTTGCCTCAAACACCACCTTCTCAGAGATTCCACTCCTAAACATCCTATCCTGCAAAACTTTGCCCTCACTTTCTAGCTCCTCACCCTGATATACAAAGCATTAGTCAGTGATTACAGAAAAGTAAACAGTGACAAAAATCTGCTGTTGAGGAACTTAAAACAGGAGGAGAAAGAGTATTGTTGATTCTGGTGATACCAAGTACCATTGCCTATATTTTAATATTAAAATGGACTAGGATTCTCCCACAACAGGCTAAACTAATTATTGAAAGCATTAGTATAAGGCAAAAGAAACAAATGAAAAATTAAGTAGTAAGAGGAAGGATCAGAGGAAAACATAGGTAGGGGGGTGTTAAGAGAAAATAACCACTATGATTAATAGATTTCTTCATATAGGATAAGACATATGTGAGAGATACATGTGGACTGATGGAGTTCAGTACAGTTTCATTGAGATTTTGGAGTGAAAGACAAAACAAAACATTGAAATGTAGCTAATAAGTAATTGATGTTGAGCTTTTCTATTTTATATACATTATCTTACTTGAACTCCAATGATACTTTGTGATAAGTAAAGATAGAGTTATTTTTAATATTGAATTGCAAAGAAGGTAGGGAATGAGTTTGTAAGTGGCAGAGCTGGAACTCAAACCTTGCACTCCAAGTTCCAAAGGATGAATTCTTGCCATGATACCAAAGAGAAAAGTAGAGAGAAGTTGGGTGATGCATATTAGAGATGACGAAGGGAGTTTGAAATGATGATCACATGCCAAGTGTAAAGATAGAGTATGCTGGGCACTATGGAATTAGGATATCAAGATTAAAAAAAACCCCTGCTTATTCATAATCTATAATAAATGATTCTTTAACCAGAATAACATGTTTTAGAGTTGCAGTATTTCCAGAACTGGGCTGAGAAGTTGTATGTATACATAATTTAAATTCAATGCTTAAAATTGTTCCTGTCTTTCAAAAGACTCCCAGTACCAAATGTCATGTATGAATTAAAAACTATGATGATGTCATGAAACTGTGTTACAATCCATACCAGCTTACCGTGTGTCACCATGTAGACAGCAGACCATCACCATATAGGTCATTTGAGTGAATAACCCTGGCAGAGGACAGAATGGTCCAGTTTGTCCACAAGATGGCGTAGATGCACAAAAGGGGACAGAACTCTGTTCCCAAAAGATTTACGAAATGAGAATGGAATATACAGACACTGACTTGGTTACAGAAAGTCTGATGTAGTGGAATAAACCTAATGAGTAGATAGATACATAAGGGGTGCAGGGATTTGGAATAAAGCTGCTTTAAAGGAAAAATAGATCAGATTTTCAGTTGATCAGATTCTTGAGCTGTTGTAAAAGCAAAGCCAAAATAATCTCACAATCTCAACTAAGCACAAATCCAGCAGAGGGAGTAATTTAATTTTGTAAAGCTTAGTTTAAGTTCAGTATTTTATCCATTTAATTTGCTTGTTAGTAGTAGGTTCAATAATAGGATTTAATTTAAAATAAAATTGATGTCCTGGCTGGGTTGGCTCAGTGGATAGAGCGTTGGCCTGTAGACACAAGGGTCCCGGGTTTGATTCTGGTCAAGGGCACATGTCTAGGTTGTGGGCTTGGTCCCCAGTAGGGGGCATGCAGGAGACAGCCAATTAATAATTCCCTCTCATCATTGATGTTTCTCATTCTTCCTTTCCCTTCCTCTCTGAAATCAATAAAAAATATATTTTTAAAAAATTGCTAATTTTTTGCACAAGTTGACTGGTATTTTTAATTAAAATATTTTGTTACTTTTTCCCATTAACAACAGTGTGAAGTATGATCAAACTGTCATTCCCATTATGAAAAGGAGTAACAGAGACTAAACTGCCCTAAGTTGTTTTGGTAAGTGTTTCCATGGATCTAGTCTGGTCTTGGCTTTTGATGCCTGCTCCAGGTTGGGAAGCTGTCTGAGGACAATAAAGAGAGTGAGATTAATAAAAAAGCCAACAAGAAGCCACAAAGGACAGCCTGATTAAAATTGGGTGCTAGCAAGTAGATCAAATGCACAGCTGATTGGGGATTAGAGAGAGCCTTTGTCAGTTGACTCCCAAATCTATGCCCTTGAGTCAATGACCTAATTCAGAGGCATAGAAAGAGGTGTGCTCCCAATCTTTGACTTGAGTAGGATCAAAAGCCATTTTACCTTAAAAAAAAAATCAGTATTGTCTCTTCTAGCATATTTTATTCTTGACATTACTCATTCCTTTGATTTACCCCACTGAAGGTTAATGTTAAAATAACATTTCCGAAGTGGGAGATGTGAAAGATTAACTTATCATCAGCTTCAACACCTTGGCTTGAATTACAGTCAACATAAATTCACATTAGTTTATCTCATGACATAATCAGTCATTTATCAAGAGCCCAACAGAGTAGGACATAAGAAAATTACATTTGGGAAAGGAAGAAGAAGAAAGGCAAGAAGGGGACAGTACAGAGAAGAAGCCTTTGGGGGAGTTTAGCAGCTTGCCAACATGTTAGAAAGTGCTAAGCAAAATGATCTGAAATCTAATAAGAAGTAGCCATGAATTTTCACGGTGCTGCCCAAACTCGCTATTTCTATTTAAGCTTTTTTTCCAAAAGCTATTCCTTTCTTCTATCTTCTGGCAAGAAGAGAAGGAAGTAGGAAGTTTACATGAGTAGATAAAATCTAGGGTTTTATTTGAATAATTTCAAGGAGCATGTTTGGTAATGGTGTTGCAGTGGAGGTATTTAAATAAATTGTTTAATTATATCTGTATATAATTAAATGATAAGTGAATATTTAGAAGTATAAATACTTAAGTACAAAGTATTAAATACTTTTGTATTTACGAATTATATGCTGAATGAAGCATTTAATAAAACTTTTAAAATAAGGCAACCACATAAAACCATAAAGTCCTATGCATTTATTAAAATTTAAAGTTACCAAGACTGCAATATAAAATTTCCAAAAGCCTCCATTAATAAAAAAAGGGGGGGATAGTAGGGTAATATCATGTAAGGAAAAATATCCTGTAAGTAAATTACATCTAGAAAATTCTTACTTCAGAAAATTAATTTCCAGTTGTAATGCTAACAGCAGGACACCCATAAAAAACACACATACTATCAAAATAAACCAAAGGAAAATCATTGGAGCAAAAATAAAAAGAATCCCCAGTCTAATTTACAGAAAAGATTCCTTTATTGACTTTTGGTCGAGAATATGTTTGTATATTTTCAGGAAACAATTCCAAGACCATATAGGATTCCTGCAACAAAGAAGAACTGACAGAGCTGTTCCAACCACAAAAACAGTCCAGAGATGGGGGACACTGACAACGCCTTGCCATACTAGCAGTCAGCAGCTGTGCATCACTGCAGGTTGCCCAGGACCAAATCAGAGAGGGTGGAACCTGCATTGCCACCATTTATTTACTATTCAGATATCATTGCTGACATGTACACACAAAGAACTATTTGGTACTGAAACTGGGACTCAGAACTGTTGGGCATTGAAACTGAGACTCAAATATTTTTTTTGTTCTTATATGTTTATTTCTAGGATGCAGATGCAAGATTTTTTAAAGAAAAGAAACGGGGGCGGGGGGAGGATAGATACAGAGGCAAAGAAACAATGAACAGACTGTCAAACTACAGTGGGAAGGCAGGCTTAGGTGGGGGGCGGGGGCTGTAAGAGATCAACCGAAGGACTTGTATGCATGCATATAAGCATAATCAATGAATACAAGACATGGGGGAGGAGGGTAGGTGAGAGCATCTGCTGGGAGGTAAGGGAGGCTGGGGGTAGGACAATGGGGCGGGGAAAGGAAACATATGTACTACTAGTCGTAATACTTTAAACAATAAAAAATAAAGAAAAATGTCCACTAGCAAATGAAACTATTTAAAAATATTTCATTTTTTACTATAGAAATAAAATGTTCCTGAGACATTACAGTGCTTTGCAATATCTGAGGAATAATTATGTGATTCCAGAGGTGTCTTAGTGATGGAGAAGGCATCTTCCATTTACATTGATGGAAAGAAATGGAATCATGGCTTCCAGAATTTCTTTGTTTAATCTTTTCTTATTTATGTGAAAAAGGAACAAGCCTGAATAAATATTAGTCATATTATTCCACAGGTTTCATTTATAGATTTATGATATATATTTTCATTCCACTGTACAAACTGGATAATTGTCACTTGTCCATGCAATGTAATTATCACAGAAGATCTAGAGATCATGCAGTCCTAATCCATCCAATATGCCTTCTAGCATCTTAAGTTTCCTTTTCCCTCAAGGGAACTCAATTAATGTAATTCCTAGAATCTCTTTACTCATTCTAGAATCATTTATTTGATTAGTAAATTTGGAATAATTATTGAATATATTTATATATAATGTGTTTTCTGTAATATTTGGGAATATTTAATTCTGGCACATTGAAAACAAGTATAACACATTGGAGAAATAAAACTTGGGCTATGTTAAGCACAAATAGTGAAGTTGCTGATCTCTATGATGTGTTTAGGCCAGATAAAATAAATGAAATATGTGTGGGTTGAACACAGATAAAGATGGCTGAGACAAAAGAGAGTACTTCTTAGGGAAGGAATGGAAGAAGTGAGTAAACATTAAATATTAATAAAACACAGATAGTGTCACATCCACATTAACAACATCATCCCTGAATTAGCTACCCAGTGTTGACACCAAGCATGGCCCCCAATATCTGCTGATGCAGAAATTCAGTAATAAGTCTTGGCTACTCAGCAGGCAGTCTTGATTTACAGCTGTTGTGGGAACACCTGCCTCTGCATTTCTCCTATAGAGCAAGTTTGTGTTAGCACCAAACAAACATGTTGGGCCCCTTTGTTCGATCTCAACTCTGTTCTTTGCAATCACACCACCAGCAGGGAAAGCTGATGCAGTACAGAGAAACAGGACTTGTAAACCGTGCACAGCCCAGGTTTCATTAAGATAGTCCTTCCAGCTGCACCATATCCTACCCTGTCTCTTTTCTCAGCTTCTTGCTGTGTGATTGATTCTATATTGTGTGATTTGATCATTTTAATGCAATCTGTAAGACTTTTGCTTCTGTTACTTCTGGGATGGCTTGCCTGGTATTACACATGGAGGCTACCATGGCAGCAAGATAAAGATGTGCTCACTATAGGTAGCTCACTCAGCCTGTGCCCTCTTACTTTGGGATCTAGCTGCCCCAGGAGTAAGCTCTTCTCTTGCAGCAGGGGAAGTCTGTTGGACCTCCCACTGATGTTGCCTGTGGTTGGATAGTTAAGTACGTCTACTAATCTGGGCCCTTTTGGTTCTCACACTAACCTGTGTTCCCCAATTTATTATCTATATTATTTATAGACTAGAGACCTGGTGCATGAAAATTCATGCACTGGAGGGGGTGTCTCTCAGCCTGACCTGTCCCATCTCACAGTTCAGGAGCCCTCAGGGGTGAAAGGTGATCCAGCAATCAGGGGAAGGCGATGCCCCCATCAGACCTCTGTTGCCACTGCTGGTAGGGCAAGCCTTGGCTGGTCCTGGTTACCTGAGCCTCAGGTGGCCCTGGGTGGCTGGGAAGCCACCATCTGAGGCTTGCCTGGGCCTCAAGATGACCCTGAGTGGCTGGGCAGCTGCCATCAGAGGCCTGCCTGTACCTTGGGCCGGCTCTGGGCAGCTGGGGGGCTGAGGGAATTGGGGGACTATGGAAGCAGGCACGTGGAGCAGCCAGGCCCTCCACCAGGCTGCTCATGCACCTGCCACCCAATGGGGCTGAGGGGACTGGGCACTGCCATCTTGTGGCTGTGGGCACCACCATCTTTGAGGGCAGGGCAGTCAATTAGCATATTCTCTCCTTATTGGCTATGGGTGCCACCATCTTTGAGGGTGGGACAGTCAATATTATTTCACAGCATATTCCCTCCTTATTGGCTGTGGGCACTGCCATCTTTGGGGGAGGGACAGTCAACTAGCATATCCCCTCCTTATTGGCCTTGAGCGCTGCCATCTTTTGTGATGGCGTGAGGGTCAAATAACATATTTCCTCTTTATTAGATAGGATAACAAAGATAATATTTTGATCTTTCAACTGTCTGTCATTGATTAATTTTTCATTTTGGTTTTCAGCACCTGGGTACAAAAGAGGAGTGCTATTTATTGGACCTTCTCAAATACCCCAACCCTCCTCACATTACACTGGGGTAACCAAGGCTCAGGAGAACACACAGTTTGGCTCTTGCTAGCAGGGTAGGTGTAGAGAATTCTCATTTCCTTAAGATCAAGCTTCGAGGTATGGGCCCTGGGTAGTACCCTCTCTTCCTCAGTATGTTTCACATGGGCTCTGTCAAGTAGGGCAGTGGTCGGCAAACTCAGTCAACAGAGCCAAATATCAACAGTATAATGATTGAACTTTTTTTTGAGAGCCAAATTTTTTAAAATTTAAACTTCTTCTAATGCCACTTGTTCAAAACAGACTAGCCCAGGCCATGGTATTTTGTGGAAGAGCCATATTCAAGGGGCCAAAGAGCTGCATGTAGCTTGTGAGCTGTGGTTTGCTGACCACTGAAATAGGGGCCTTTTTATCCTATCCTGTTGCTTTATCCTCTGGACATGTACCAGTAATGCTTTTGCACAGAATGTCTAAAAGAGTCATCTCACATCTGTCAAGTCTTTCTGTCCTGGACTTAATTATCTGCTTCGTTCTACCTGTGTGCCCTATGACCAAGCACAGTCTGAAATCAATCCAAGCATGCATCTCTGTCTAGACTTAGGGGAAGCATATTTTTTATTAGCTCATGGGGATGATTCATCCTATGTGAACCTTGGCTCTGAGTCAAACCAGTGCTTCTGTTTCCTCAGCAGCAAGCAACATCCTTTGATATTGTACTGCAGTTACATATTCTCTTGACATCTCTCAGGTCAGCTTCTAGCTAAGACTGTGCTACCCCCTTGTCACTTTTGAGTATTTGGCCTCCATTCAACTGCTTTCAAAGTCCTGGTTTCCTCACTTAGAGATGCTACCATTTCTGCCCTTTCTTCATTCTATTTCCATTTAATTAGGAAAATGCTAGACTTATATTTCTTAATTTTATAGGAGAAAATAATTTTCTAGATAAAAGGATTAAAACTGTTCATTCACTAGTGCTAAGGAAATTAGTATCTTCTTACACTTCATTTCCATGCTGCCACCCACCTTCAACATTAGTCAGTTTTTCTGTTTTTTATTTCATTTTGCTTCAAGATCTGCTGCCATCACTGAGAGTAATGATTGCATTTTATTTATTCATGATTTCTGGGGCCTAGCATCATTTCTCGGAAATGAGGAGGAAATTTATACGTCATAGTGATTAAGAGCTATTGGAGACAAACCTTGTTTGTCTTTGTTTTGTCACTCAATATCTATTTTTCCTTTTCTAAAACAGCATCCAATATTCTGTAATGGGATTTACTCTTGCAAAAATTGGATATAATCTGGCAGGGCTGTCATTCATGAAGCCCAAGGTGTGGGTGTATGTCCCAAGTCATATCAATAAATACTCTTTCCCTTCATTTCAGAGATTAAAAAACACTAAAATCATTGGCAGGGTTTGGCCACAGAGATAAAATTTACAAAACATACAATTAAACATTTAAAAGTTGGCATTTAGTACATTCACACAGTGTTGTGTGATCACCAGCTCTCTCTAGTTTCAAAGCTTTTCTTTCACTCCAAAAGATAACCTTGTACCCACTGTGTTCTTACTCCCTATTTTTCCATCAGTTCTTGCCAACTAGAGGCCTATCATGATCTCTGATCTTTGAATATTCTCTCCAGTTCTACGAGCTACTCTATTCTGTATAATTCCTTTTCCACTTACATTATTCAAAGTCACTTTCTCTTGTTTTTAACCAAATAATTCCAACTAATGCAAGACTAATTTTGGAAATCAGACAAGCTTCCTCACCTGTAAATAGTACCTTAATTATACATAATAAATTATAAATTATAAATAGTGCAATATCGTAATTTATAAGAAAAAATATATATTTGGCTATTTAGATGACCAAGTGCATTTCTCCTATGTATTTGGACTTTGTCCATTATTCCTGGCTCACAGCTCCCAAAACCTTTGGGATTTCCTAAGTGTTGAGAGTGATGCCTTTTGTTATGTAAATGAAGTAACTTAAAAGTACTTTAAGGATGGGGCTGGTTGCCTGGAGAGTCATCTTTTGTATTCAAAGAGGGTTGGAACTTCCAGTCTCACCCTCTGATATCTGAGGAGAGGAAAGGGGCTGAAGAATGATTTCAATAATCAAGTATGAAGGATCTACTCAATCATGCCTATGAAATGAAGCTTCCATAAAAACCCAAAAGAAGTTCGGAGAGCTTCTGGGTTGATGAACACGTGGAGATTTTGGGAGAATGGTGCACCTGGAGAGAACATGGAAGCCCCATGCCCTTTCCCCATACCTTGCCCTGTGCATCTCTTCTATCTGGCTGTTCCAGAATTATATCCTTTTATAATAATTCAGCAATTTGGTAAGTAAAATGTTTCTCTGAGTTCTATGACTCATTCTAGCAAATTAATTGAACCCTTGAAAGAAGGGGGTCATGGGAACCTCCGATGTGTAGCTTCTTGATCTGAAGCACAGGTAATAACCTGAGTTGGGGACTGGTGTCTAAAGTGGAGGGAGGGGGTAGTTTTGTAAGACTGAATCCTTAACCTGTGGAATCTGATGTTATTTCTGGTTAGTGTCTGAACTGAGTTGAATTGTAGGACACCAAGCTGGTTTTCCAAGAATTGCTTATTGGTATGTGGAGATCCCCACCCACATTGAAATTGGGTGCACAGAACACCAAAAGAAATAATAAAATACAAATAGCAATTGTCAGTATTAAATGAAATAATTCATGTAAAGCAACTGACATAGTCTCTGAGTATATAATAAATGAATAATAGATATTATCATTATCCTTACTATTACTAGGTATTAGGTAAACATTTAATAAGTGAATTACTACTCAATAAAGTATCTCATCTCCCCCTGGGTGAGTTTGCAGTTATTGAATTTAGTTAAGTCTAACTTTGTATAGGTAAGATGACTAGGTATAAAGATGAGATATACACAAATGGGCACTTGTCAAGGGAAATGAGGAAAGTGATCAAGTAAATAAACACTCGGAAAAGTATTGAGGAGTATGGTACATTTTGTCTTCCATTTCTGATGTTTCTTTCCGAGTGGATTACTGTACATCTCCTGTCCTCTCTCCACTCCCTTATTATTCAAATGATGAGTTTGGGAGCAGAAAGTGGGCATGTAGCCCTCTGCCTCTTTGTCATTTTTTTTCTTGGTAATGAGTTTCCTTCAGGAAGCAAAGCAAAGGTCCTATTCTGATTCTGAGGGTGAGATCTGGGTGTGTGGAAAGAGATACAGCGGTCTAAGGCTGCTGTGATTGATGGGTAGTTTCCTTATTTACTTCTGGGTTCCTTTAGGTTCCTTATGACAACATTACTTTTTACATGGTTGTCACTTGGGAGAAAAAAATCTTGTGTTTTAAGCAGTAACTAGGAAAAGGAAATACCACAAAGAGAGGGTAGAGATTGTAAAATTGTGAGATGAGATGAATAGGACTGGAGAGAATGGGCTGCTAGTTTTCACCCAATCACTGGATAATTGAGTGATTATTTGCTGGAGGGTTGATGTGCTATGAAAATCATGCCCTGTGAATCATGGAAGAACATATTCTCTAAGTTAGGAAAGATGGTTGAAGGAATTACGTTCACCTGCATTGCCTAAAAGTATTTGCGCTGATTTATGAAGCTATTGCTAATATGTTTTGAAGCCTAACTCTCTGTTGATAGTTTGACTTAGACCTAATGGTTTAGTTTTCTGCATGGTAAATTAAATAAAGATGGCATAGCTCTGAGATGAGATTCCTCAAACTACTCTGTTTTCTTAGCTGAGACCATCATTTGTTAAGCCAATGGGAATTAATTTCCAAGTGCATTAGAAGAGACATAAGTTCTTCTAGAGTTAATACTTTACACAAGGTTAACTTTTCTTTAGAAAGCCCAACTATAAAGAACTAAGCAGGGGAGAAGTACAAGAGGAAATATATTTTTTTATTGATTTTAGAGAGAGAGGAAGGGAGATGGAGAGAGAGAGAAACATCAACGAGAGAAAAATATCGTTGGCTGCCTCCTACTCCTTACTGGGTATTGAGTCCACAAGTTGCATATGTGCTCTGACCTGGAATTGACCTGGTGACCTCCTGGTGCATCTGCTGATGCTCAACTGAGCCACACTGGCTAGACAGAGGAAGCTACTTATTAAGAAAAAGTGGATTTTGCAGAACAAATATGTGTGGGTCAATATAATTCTTGAAATACATTTCTTTGGTTTGGGTTATTTCAAGTAAAAAAGATGACTTTTTACGGGAAAAGGAAGTCTCATTTTTAAGCCAATAATATGCAACAGAAGGTAAGAGCTGGAGAGAGACTATCATAAGTCGTGTGACATGTGACATATTTCTTTGTCTCTGCATTTTGGCTGCTTCCCTGTGTTTGTTTCTATGTATTGAATAGAGATGCTATGTCCCCTTGAGTTGGCAGAGTGGCCTTGTGTAGTAGGTGTCCTATAGAGTCCAGTGGCTCAGCCTCCCCAGGCTCCTGAGCTGGAAACTCTAGGTGCACCCATTTGTGGGCTGTAAGCACAGTCTTGTAGTTGAGACTTGAATGCTATTGGTGTCACTGGAAGGACTTGACCTCCTGGCCAATTGGCTGTGAGCACCAGCTGAAATTTACCAGGGGAGAGCTGCTATGCAGGAGACACCACTGTGGAGCACAACTTGCTTCAGTGGGGCTTTGGTGCTCACTGAGTCTACCCCTTGAGTGAATCTCTTATGAGTGTGTAGAGTTGTAATCAGGTTTGGTCTGACACTGACTACTGTGTACATTGACTCTTGGGTCTCCAGGGAGGTGCAATGTCAGCCACTGCCTGGTGTCACTCAGCAGGAGCTACAGAGAGATCTGAAGATTCCTCTTCTTTGTATCGGGCTTGGAAGTGCCCAGATGAGGCCCAGCTATGAAGCAAGGCAGGCTGGTGTTGGTGCAGGGTCTTGGGCCTTTTATTGGTAGGTTTGGGGCTCCCTGACCCAGGTGCAGCTTGTTTGAGAGATTTTAGCCTAAGCAATGACAGGGCATTCATATGCAAAAGCTGCTGCACACAGCTTTGGTGGGATTGTAAATTGGATGGGGTGGGAGTCTTAGGGAATCACCAGGATGGAGCAAACAGAAATGACTTCCACTCAGCCCTGCCACCAGGGCAGTCCCAGCATAGGAACAATGATCCCTGCAAGCACCTTCTGGGAGAAATCCAACTCTGTGTTCTTTATAGATGCAAGACAACCCAGTTCCTCCTAGTATATGTATGTGTTCCCCAGAGCCTTGCCCTGGTGCTGGAGCTTAGAGAAAGTGAAACTGTGTAAGATCAGTTCATGGTACCAACCTTTTAAGAGGAATAGCTGGGTTTCCAGAATCCTCTGTGTCACTGAGCTCCAATCTGTACTGGTTTTTACAGCCTGTAGTTAGAGGGACTTCTTTTCCCAGCTCTGGGACCCTGGGCTGGGCATCTGGTGTGGGGCTGGGACCCTTTGCTCCTCCGGGTGGCCTCCACAGAGATTATCTCCCTCCTGATTAAAAAAGTGACATACATGAATGCCAGACCAGTCCGTTCCATGCCTCTGCACCTCCTACCAGTCTCATTGTGTTTTCTTCTTTACTTCTCTGGTTGTAGGACTTGCATTCAGCCAGCTTTCTGGTGGTTCTGGATGATGGTTTTTCTGTATTTTAGTTGAATTTTGATGTAGTTGTGGGAGGCTGTGAGTATAGGCATTTACCTATACTGCTATCTTGGTTCCTCCCAGAAAATTTGTTTTTGATGGACATGAGCCCCAACCAAGGAGGAGCCTGCAACCAAGGTACATGCACTTGACTGGAATTGAACTTAGGACTGTTTGGTCTGCAGACTGATGCTCTATCCATTGAGCCAACCAGCTAGAGTGGAACAGCTAGTCTTAAAGTGTCTATGAATTTTAGTGAGAAAAAAGGAAATGAATGACATAATTCAGGGTGAGTGTTGAATGGGCACACAGAGTGGGAATCAGACCCTCAGCATTTGGGATCTATTTATACTGGAAAATTATCTGTTGTTTATCTGAAATTCAAATTTAACTGAGCATCTTGTATTTTACCTGGCAACCCTTTCTGGGGATAGATGGGGAAAAAACTGCTCACATTTAATGAGAACTGAGCTAGTTGCTTTTACTGATTTCTCTGAGTCTTAGCAGTAACTGTGCAGTTTAATAAAACTTAGAAAATATTTTTATATAATTATTTTAATATATTTTTTTGGATAAAGAAACTGACAGAGAGATTACATTCTCAGTGACAAGAACGGAACAGAGAAATTAAATGAGCAGGGTAGAGATGAGTAAAATATTTGTAATTTTCTTTATAACATTTTTGAATTCCTTTGGGTGCCTTTTGTTTGTATTATTTGTTTCATTTCCTCATCTTGGGTGGGGAGGAACCACCCTTCCTTTGTATGTGCTTCAGTGTCTTAAAGAAAACTGAGTTATAAACAGAAACTCTAGGTGGAAGATACAGGGTAGAGTTTGCAAAAGTGGGAGTGAGTCATGGAAGGTCAGGTAGAAGGTGACTGACAGATGTTCTGATAGGTGGATTGATAGGTGGCGATGCTGAGTCCAACAAAGTTGTCCCTTCTTTTACTTTCCTTTTGCCACTGGCTGGTCATTCCTGATTTTAGTGAGTATTCCCCAATCCCCATCGGCTTGAGCAAATCAAGTTCAAGACATATTGGCTAGAATGGCAAAAAGAAATTGTCCTCACATTGTGCCTTCAAGGATGTGAGGCAAGACATTCTTGGGAGTTAATATTACTGTTTCTCCTCCTGCTGCTCCTCCTCCTCTTCCTTCTTCTCCTTTTTTTCTTCAGGGAAGACCAACCCCACCTTTAAAATATATTTTATTGATTTTTTTACAGAGAGAAAGGGAGAGGAATAGAAAATTAGAAACATTGATGAGAGAGAAACATTGATCAGCTGCCTCCTGCACACCCCCTACTGGGGATGTACCCACAACCAAGGTACATACCCTTGACCGAAATTGAACCTGGGACCCTTGAGTCTGCAGGCTGATGCACTATCCATTGAGCCAAACTGGTCAGGGCCCAACTCTACCTTTTAGATGGTGAGGATTACTTCTTCTCACTGTATGTACCATACTTGCTTCTTGGAATTGCCCACTGCTCAGAGGATCTCCAATAACTTCACTTCATTCCTCTCAAACAATTGTGTGTGTGTGTGTGTGTGTGTGTGTGTGTCTTTGGTCTAGGTATGTGATTCTTGTCCTTTGGACATACAGAGACTAGGTAGGCTTAACTTTCAAATTCCTCCAGGTTTCTCTTTCCCTCTCATCAGGTAACTTATATCAGAAATGAGGACTCACATGTAAGAAACAAGCTCCTAACCCAGTTTCTATTCCCAGAGCATCAATTTCAGCTCCAATCAAAGCTGTAAAATTTGGAATGCTTTCATATGTCACTGAATCTGTTCACCATGGTGTGGTTTTCAGAGACAGTTCCTTCTCTAAAAATCACTGTTTAGTTTGGGCGAAAATTCTTCACTCTCCTGGTTGGTTCTCAAATCTGTGGAGAACAGTACCTTCTGGTTTTGCTCCATTTAGACTGAAAATTAAACTCTTCAACACTTATCTTTGCAGAGGGTCATGGCCTCTGCATTCAGAAATGTGTGTTCTCCTGGTCAGGCCCTCATTCCCCAAGTTTTCAGTCTTTAAGCTTCTAGCGGGTCATCTTACCTTTGGAAAAAATACTCATTTTCCACTTTCTTTTTGTCCTGAAGGAAGGTTTATTCTGACCCCTGATTCTTTTTGTTATTTTGTTAATTCTCATCCAAGGATATATTGATTTTCTTTTTTAGAGAGAGAGTGGAAGGAAAGGGAAAGAGAGAGAGAGAGAGGTGAGAGGGGTGAGAAAGACACATTGATTGGTTGCTTCCCTTATGAGCCCTCAGTCAGGAGGACAGGGATCAAACCTGCAACCCAGGTATGTGTCCTTGCTTGATTGGGAATTGAACCTTCAACCTTTGATGCTCAGCTGAAGCACTAAACACTGACTGGGCCAGAGCTTATCGCTAAGTTTTAAAATCATTCCAATGGGCCTTGCAAGCCTAAGAATATAGAGTTTGGAAGATAACAGTTCTTTACTTGAGATTATTAAAGTGTTTAGCACGAGAACAGAGTGTTATTCAAATGATTTCAAGAGTAAATCATTTCAATATATTTTTCTCAACACTCTAGTTTTTCAGCTAAATCATTACCCTTGAATAGGCATTATATTTACTTAACTTTTCTTCTAATGAAAATCTTCCAACTATACAAGCTATTGTGCTACTGCCTAAAATTACATATTTCTTTCATTGTTATATTTGGAGAAAGTACATTTACCAACATTTACTGAGCACCCATGGAGCATAATGAGCACTTTTATACTTGATCTGGGAGTTTAAAAAATGGAAAAGTTATCTGAGTTTTCTTAAATCATTTAAGAATGATGCAAAGAGATAAATCTCAAACTTAGAATGAAAACCAGCAGCTAGTCCTGGGCCTGCTATCAGATCGAAGAAACCAAGCGTGCTGCAAACCATAAGGAGAGACTTGCCCAGGTGGAGCTAAACATGGCTGGTGTGGGTGGGGTCAAACATTGGGACCATCCAGATTCAGAGTCCTTAGACAGAACTTGGGAATGTGTGACTGTACTTTATCAGATCAGAGCTCTTGGGAGGTAAGGCATAGAACTTCACAGGCCAGGGTTAGATGGAGGGAAGTCAAAGCCAGATTAAGGATTTCTTGCAAAAAACTTGAAATATTTTCCTGGTTATTTCCTTCCCAATATTTTTCTATTCAAATGGTCAAGGCTCAAATTTGATGATTCCTTATGTCTCTCCCTGAATCTCACTCATGAGGATATAGGAACCTGACCCTTGCATTCTCTCTTCCTTCTCAGTGGTTGGAATCAGGCTTTGCCATTTAAATGGATGTTATTAAAGAGTTGGGCAATAAACTTTTGGCCAAGTAAGTACTTTATTGAACTTTCAAAGCAACTCCTTTGAAATTGATTATCTCATGCCTAACTTTAAATATGGCAATTATTCCATTAATCAAGATTTACTTAACCAGGGTCATCTATAATTTTCAGCCATTTTTTTTGTAGTGTGATTAATATTTGAAAAGACATTTTTGACTTAAATACCTAACTACTTGAAGCACAGTGGAAAATGGCTAGTTTCTGAAATTGGGGTATATATATAAATTATGTATCATGATTACAAAGAAACAAAATATTTGGGTGAATGTGAACTCTGGTGGAGTAATTGCACCTCTATGATATCAAATACAGTATTTAACCAATATTTATTGAGAACGTGCTTAAAGCTCTAGTCTGGAGAAATCTTGGGATAAGAAATCATCTCCAAAAGTTAATTTCTTATATTAATTGTACAAGTTTAACAGGTGCTGCTCAGAAAAGGGCTAAATAAGCTTGAATTATGCTGGAATAAAAAGATACATGTTTTTTTCCTTTTAGGATCTCTGAAAGCCTTCAAAATATTGTAAAATGGTTTGATCCCTGTTTATTTTTTTCTGGTGGGTATCTCTTCAGATCAGGATTCAGTAGAACACACTAAAGCAAACAGATGAGATAGTGAAGTAGACTGGTAGAGGGAAAGAAAAAGCAGTATATTCATGGTGGAACACTAGTGTGATTTCTTTTAAAAAATATATTTTATTGATTTTTTATAGACAGGAAGAGAGAGGGATAGAAAGTCAGAAACATCGATGAGATATAGGGCAGCTGTTTTAGAGTGGATGCAATGTGGTTTTCATTCTTGCATTTGATTTTTTTCTTCTTTCTCTTATAATAGCAAAGCTTATCCAATTTACATTTGCCCTTCAAGGGCTTATATTTGGTTCAGTTTTTAGTTGGTTTGCTGTCTTTTTTTTTTAAGCAATAAATTTGGGTTGTGATAGTAAGCCTCACTTGTAATCAAGCCTGTAGATCTCTCTATCTAAATATTTCTATAATACCTATCACTTAAGCATACCAGAGATTGTGTTCATTTACAGAAAATAACAATAAATGTCACCTGATCATTTGACCTTCTAGTAATATTTTATAGCAAGATATATTATTCTAGTAATTTAAGTATTACAAAATTGAGGCATACAGAAATAAATTACATTGAACAATAAAGAATGACTCAAATATCAAAGCATAGTACACTTAGGGCCGCTCTTGTCCTGTGCCTCAGATATCATAGCATAGTACACAATTCCCGTGGAAATCAGCTTCCTTTAAAATGGGAAGTGTTGCCATACTCATGAATCAGCTACTTCCATACATATTTTTTTTTATTTAATTCATAGCAAATACTCTTTGTACTGATTATTGGAAAATCATCCAAGTAATTGCCTTTGTTCCGCTCTGTATTGTTGCCTTACAATCTGATGTTATTACTGCACTTTTATCAACCACTAATTGTAATAAGATTTTAAGGGCAGAGATCATGACTTGAGCTTGTGATTCTCTGTTATAGTGCCTAGGTAAACTCAAAGACCATCCAGTCCGAATTACTTGTGATTAGAGAGGCCCACCTTTGCTAGAGACCTCTGATTTCTATTTAAGGGCCTCACTTGTTCTGTGCCTTTAGAGTTGTGAGTAGGGGTTGAAGGAATTTGAGGAAACCCAGACAGAATTCTCCTCCTAAAAGATTTTGCTAAGCTGACCGTGGGGACCACAGGGCATTTGTCCAATTAAAATCCAGATGCACAGGAATAACAAAGGCACTGATCTCCTACTCCTAATGTGTGGGGATCAAACCCTAGCATGTAGGAACTCATCCCCGCAGTCAGGGCCAGGCCACTGGGTAGACCTGGGCTGGTGCTTCTAACTCTAGGGAGAGGGAGACTTCCTATGGCTGCAAGATAGAGGCCCTGGACTCCATACCATGCATCCAAAGAGGTCCCAGGTGCAGGTTGGTCAGGAAAGCAGCTTCTTTGCCAGGAATTGTGGGGCTGCCTCTCCTGTTCCCCAGTGATTGAGGGTCTGGGCTTTGCCTGTCCAGTTGGCTCCATGATCACTTGCAGTCTCAGCTCTGCCTGTCCAGTTCCCTGTGATCGCGATTGTGATGGCCTGTTCAGTTCCCCGTGCAATCCTGGATCTCAGCTCTGCCAGTCCAGTTCACTCTGTGATCATGATCGTGGGTCTTGCTCTGCTTTTCCAGTTCCCCCGTGATCACAATGATGGGTCTGGGCTCTGCCTTTCCAGTTCCCTGTGATTGCCATCACTGGTCTCAGCTCTGCCTGTACAGTTCACCCTGTGATTGTGATCTTGTGGGTCTCGGCTCTGCCTGTCCTGTCTGCTCAGTCAGCCCCATGATTGCAATGGTGAGTCTCTGCTCACCTTGGCCTCTTCCTAGGGTGTTGGGTAGCTTGGATCCTGCTGGAGGCTTAGGGCACTGCCAAAGGCCACCAGCTCATGTCCCCTTGAATGCCCTTGGAGGCATAGGGGCTCCCCCCCCACATATGCAAATATACTGCCATCTTTGCTGGGTTAATTTGTATATTACTCCTGATAGGCTGGTGGACATAGTGAAGGTACAGTCAATTAGCATATTACTCTTAAAATTTTTTTAAAAAAATCTTTTTTGTTCAGTTTATTGATTACATTTTTCCCCCTTTCCTTCACTCTATATCTCCCCTCCACCCGGTACCCATCCTACCCTCTGCCCTCACCTTCCCCGCACTGCCCTCTCCCATAGTTGCATGATTTTTGTCCAGTCTCTTGCTGCACCTCCCACATCCCTTTTCTCCCCAAGAATTGTCAGTCCATTCCCTCTCTATGTCCATGATTCTGTTATATTCACCAGTTTATCCTGTCATCAGATTATTAATATACTTGATTTTTAGATTCATTTGTTGATAGATGTGTATTTGTTGTTCATAATTTATATTTTTACCTTTTTCTTCTTCCTCTTCTCATAGAGTATCTTTCAGCATTTCATATAATATTGGTTTGGCAGTGATGACCTCCTTTAGCTTTTTCTTATCTGCGAAGCACTTTATCTGATCTTCAATTCTGAATGATAGCTTTGCTGGATAGAGTATTCTTGGTTGTAGATTCTTGCTGTTCATCACTTTGAATATTTCTTGCCACTCCTGTCTGGTCTGCATCATTTTTTGTTGAGAAATCCTCTGACAACCATATGGGTGCTCCCTTATAGGTAACTAACTGTTTTTCTCTTGCTGCTTTTAATATTCTCTCTTTAACTTTGCTCTTGGCATTTTAATTATGATGTGTCTTGGTGTGGTCCTCTTTGGATTCCTTTTGTTTGGGGATCAGTGCACTTACAAGACTTTTAAGTCTATTTCTTTCACCAAATGGGGGAAGTTTTTGGTCACTATTTCTTCAAATATGTATTCAGTATCTTGTTCTCTCTTTTTCTGGCACCCCCAAAATTCAGATGTTGGTATGCTTGAGGTTGTCCCAGAGGCTCTTTACACTATCTTCAATTTTGGGGATTCTTTTTACTTCTTGCTTTTCCAGCTGAGTGACTTTTGCTTCTTTGTGTTTCAAATCTTTGATTTGATTCTTGCAGTTCTTTAGTCTGCTTTTAAATCTCTGTATAATATTTTTATTTCAGTCAGTGTATGCTTAATTTCTAGTTGGTCCTTTTTCATAACCTCATAGGTGTTATTCATTTCCTTGTAGGTCTTGTTCATTTCCTTGTAGTTCTCATTAAATTCATCAGTCTTTTCTAGGAGCCTCTTGAAAAACTTTATTACTGTGGTTTTGAACTATGTCTAGTTGTCTTTTTTCCTCCATTTCTTTCACACCTGATTTCTTTCCATTTCTCTGCATTGTGGCTGCTTTCCTGAACTGGTCCATTAGCTTTGTGTGGTAGATGTCCTCTAAGGGACAGTGGCTCAGCCTCCCAGTTACCTGAGGTGAATACTCTTATTGCAATCCTTTATGGGTTGTACAGAATTGTTGAAATTAAGCCCAATTTATTGTTGTTAGCACTAGGAGGGTTTGACCTCCAGGCCAATTGGCTGTGAAGGAAAGCTGTGTTCAGGTTGGATCGGCGGAGTCTCCGGGCTGAGCAGGCAGTGTCAGCTTCACCCTATGCAGAGCGTGGTCTCTGTGCCAGGTGGCAACAGCCACATGCACCTCCAAGTGAAAGCCGCCACTGGTCTCCACCCATTGCCAGACAACTCTGCCTCTCCCCAAATGAGTCTGCACACCCAAAGTCTCGTTCAGGGTTGTAAAACAAAGCAGTTTGGTGATCTCCCGAACGAGGGAGCAAGTCACCAGTCCTCTCTGTGTGGTCGCGCAGCTCTGTCTCCAAGTTTACGTGCAAACTGCCATTCCAATTTTGCACTCTCCTCAAACTCACAGACCTCTGCTGTGTCAGGCTTTAGCGTGCCTTCCCCGGACCTCGGACCTCTCCCAGAACTGGGGAATCAGTGCAGTGGGACGCCTCCACTACCCCGTTGGAGAAAACCAGCCGGGTCTTTCGCCACCCTTGCGCGCGCAAGGCTACGAACCTCTCTCCGGGCGTATATTCAAGGCTGCACTCCACCGCTCCTCTGAGTCACTGTGTGCAATCTTTACTTTTTTTCTGTGGAATTTTCACTCAGCCAGCTTTCTGGTGATTTTGGATGATGTTTGTTTTGTTGTTCAGTTGTAGTTGTGGAATTGTTGTGTGGGGGCAGCAAAATAGGTGTTTACCTATGCCACCATCTTGGTTCCTTCCCCTAGCATATTACTCTTTTATTAGACAGGATTAGAGGCCCGGTGCACAGATTCATGCACCAGTGTGGTCCCTTAGCCTGGCCTGCATCCTCTTGCAATCCGGGACCCCTAGGGGATGTAGTAGTGCATGAAGTGGTAGGCAGCTGGAGAGGAGTCTGGGCCAGGTGTCACTCCCATTCATCCCACTCATTCTGGCCCCACTGTGCCTGCTGCTGCTGCAGTTTGGTAACACACTGTGGTGGAGGCAGTGGTGATCGCCAGCCATGAGCCCAGCATCTGGCACCCATCAGTCAGCTGAGCGGCACTTCCACTGTGGGAGGGCACTAACTACCGGGGGCAGCTCTTGTGTTGATTGTCTGCCCCCTGGTGGTCAGTGCACATCATAGCAACCAGTCAAATGGTCACTTGGTCGCTTAGGCTTTTATATATATAGATAATAACTACTAAAACCAATTATATATAATTACAGTTACATATTACATATATAGTTATCTATCTATATAAAAAGTTAAGCAACCATTGCATCTGAAACAACCAAACAGAAGACTGAACAGGCTGTGTTGGGTGACTGGGCTGGGAGGGGGTTTAGTGAGGGACGACCAAATGACCAAGCGTGGGCTGTGTGGGGTGACCAGCCTACAGGGGGAGCAGTTGGGGTGACCAGGCTGGCAGGGGTGGGAAGTGAGGAATGACCAGATGACTGATCAGTGGGCTGTGTGGGGTCACCAGGACAGCAAAGGGTAGTGAGGGGCAACCAAATGACTGAGCTGCAGGCTGTGTAGGGTGACTGGGCCAGCAGAGTGAGGGCAGTGAGCGGAAACCAGGCTTCCAGAGGGGGGCAGTGAGGGGCGACTATGCTGGTAGGGGAGGCAGTTGGGGGTGATCAGGCAGGCAGGCATGTGAGCAGTTAGGAGCCAGTGGTCCCAGATTGTGAGAGGGATGTCCAATTTCTGGTTTAGGCCTGATCTGGCAGTCAGACATCCCCCAAGGGGTCCCGTATTGGAGAGGGTGAAGGCTGTCCTGAGGGGGACCTCCCTACCCCCCATGCACAAATTTCATGCACTGGACCTCTAGTTTATTTAAAACGCACCTTACCTCATTCCCCCTTACCACATACTCTGTTCCACTCCACTCTTATCAGGACTAGACAGAGTGGGTCTTCTTTCCCTTTAATTCAGTGTGCTTACTATCTATACTAATTAAAAGGTAATAATGGAAATTGATCACAATGCCCTCATAGTAACAATCAAACAGCAGTCTGCATAGGGCAACCAGGCCAGCTGGGAGGTTAAGGGAGGGATGACCAAACAACTGACCGGCAGCCTGCATGGTGTGACTAGGCTGGCACAGGGGGCAGTGACAGGCAACCAAGCCAGCAGAGGGGGGCAGTGAGGGGTAACCAGGTCAGCAGGGCGGGGGCAGTTGGAGGCGACCAGGCCAGTGGGGGAGGCAGTTAAGAGTGATCAGGCTGGCAGGCAGTGGTGGTTAGGGGTGATTAGGCAGGCAAGCAGGTGAGCAGTTAGGAGCCAGCAGTCCCAGATTGTTAGAGGTATATATATCCAACTGCTGGTTTGGGCCCGATCTCTGGGACATCCCCCAAGGGTACAGGATTAGAGAGGGTTCAGGCTGGGCTGAGGGGACCCTCCCCCCCATGCACAAATTTTGTGCATCAGACCTACAGTTGAATAATAATGAAATAATATCATTTAAATAAATCTAATATCTAAAATTTTATAACTTTTATGATTTTAAAATTCATTTGCATACATTATCTCTTATTTATCTCAATAATTCCTAAAAGAAGTAGATACTATTTTTATTATTATTTTACTGATTAAGATAGTATAGTTCTTCATCTCTTCAGGGTGATGATTGACATTTTAGGCAAAACAAGTCTTCATTTTGAAGATATTGCAGCCATGGGGAAGCTCTAGTTCCTAAACACTAAATGCTGAAGTTTAATCAGAATCACTTCTATGTCTTTTCCAAACTCTTCCTAAAAGAGTGGATACAGCCCCCCAGGTGAGAGCCAGAATGTTGCAGATAGTATATGATTGAACTGGAATTCCAAGTGGTATGACTACAAAGCCCATTATCATTTGACTATACAGCAATATGCTTCTTCCTACTAGGAAGTGTGATAACCTCTTAACAAGTGAAACCAGGTTGTACCTGAGAGTAACTGCTAAGTGAATGAATGGATGAATGAATAAACATAGGGAGGCATCCATGGAGTTCAGATACCAATTTAAAGTTACAAAATTGAAAGATAGAGTGTTTGTTATGATCCTTTTTATAAAATGTTATTTTAAATCAATTTTTGATGTAGTAAATCTTTATGAGACAGTCACAACTATTGCAGTGATTTTAATTTGCAATAAAGAAAAATGTTAGAATTTCATTTATTTAATATTTATGTCTTACTCTTTTATTTATTTTTCAATCACAGTTTATTTTCAATATTATTCTGTATTAGTTTTAGATATATAGCATAGTGGTTAGACAACTATGTGCTTTATATATCTTACCCTTTTATGAGAAATCTGTGGAAAGGTATAAAAATCAAGTCAGTAATATCTTTCTTTCTTTTTTTCTTTCTTTCTTCAAATAATATTCATTATATGTCTTTTATGTACTAGTTATTGAAAGAATGAAACTACATCAAGGAGAGCGATATGTGAATTAGTACTGTTAAGTATTCTGAGGAAAATTATGCTGGGTTTCATTAAAGATGATTTATAAAATGTCATAAGCATCATGTTAAAACCTGCCACTTCCTAGTCATTTTATTCTGTGAGTTGTTGAAAAATCAAAACATTACAATGGGAACTCATGTGAAATTATAGCACACTGTCTTCTCTCCTTCAAAAGCAGTGCTTAGAGCTTTATAAGTGCTGTGAATGTCACTGCCAACCCTTTATCATCCTAGCAGTCTAGAGAAATTTGCTGTCCTGAATTTCTTTGATATATGTAGATATTCTAGGTAGTTTCTCTGGCTAAGAATATAGATCATTTGCAAATAGGGGCAAGTTGGTAGATGGCATCATGGCAGTGAAGCAGATTTCACACAAAAACCCCCCACAAAACTGATAATGGGCAAAGAAATTGCATGGAGAAAAGTTGGCAAGCAGAGCAGGAAGAAAACAGATGGGGCGAGCCCATTAATGGTATTCAAATGTTGGCATTTTATTTTCACAACAGTTGTTCCAATAAAGACTTGTCAGAAAAAGAATAATGTTTTATCTTACTATTCAAAATAAATTTTAAATTCTGGTTCATCCTAAAATGGTTTTTGGCATCAATCTCTGGCTTGGATTTGGACACTGTTGATTCAGCATCCTTCAGAGAATACTGGATTTACAGTACATTTTGTATTTTTGTCCTGGTTTTGACAGGAAGAGACGTATATTAAGTGCTTTATTCTTAAGATCTTCTCTCTTTAAATGGCACCAGTATCCACCCAGATGACTAAAGCTGAAAACAAAGTTCATAGTAAGCCCCTCATTCTTCCTTACCTTTCTTTATCCAGTTATCACTAAGATCAGTTATCCCTGAAGATCCTTCAATCCTCACCTCTATCCTCCTGGATCACAATCTCTTTACAGGTTCTTTATATATCTACTAGTGGCCCAGTGCACGAAATTCGTGCACATTAAAAGGGTATTAATTAGAGGAAATATTTTAATAGTGCTATTTGCCCTTTCTCTACAATAAAAGTGTGAGAGATAAAAGATAATGAGTACAATGTATATGAAAATAATACATAATTTTATTAATAAATAAATATTAACAAAATGATATAACAACAATACGAATCCACAATAAACTGTTGAGTTAATTTTCCTGCATTTAAAATAGGATTGAACGTGTCCCTCACAGAGAGATGAAATCCATAATACTGCATTTGGGTGACTCGTGTTCTTACATTTTGTCTAGTATTACTGTTGAGTACAATGTTGTCTCTGAGTCTTAATGCAATATCTGTTCCCCAACCTTTTTCACCAAGTGGAAAAAGAATAGGATATGTCATTGCATTTAATGTAGGAAACAGGATACTGATTAGTTTCACTTTAGTGGCATTTGGATTAGTGGGATCTGGTTTACAATGAATGAGCAAGTCCCTTTCAAAAGGAGGTTCTCCATCTTCATTTCTGAATATGACAGCAACCTCAATTACAGTACATGGGGAGAATTATATCTACCTGGGTCATTATTATGATCATATTTAATTGCCATAGTTACTTCTGTGGGAACTATACCTTTTGCTGCTGCTTCAGATTGGGTTTCCTTTTCTACCTCATGTAGCATCTTGTACTATTTTGTTAATTCATTTATTTCATGCATGAGGTTGTTGATGTTGATTATTAGTCTTTCTGAGCAGGCCTGGTTTGCTGAGATTGCTAATCTTTTACGTGTAGCTTCGACTGTATCCAAAATATAGAGTTGAGCAAACTTCCGAGAAACACCATCAGAAGGATGTAAAGTTCCAGTACAGTGATAAACTTGTCCATGTATTCTAAAATAGTATGGCCCATACCCTGATGGCGATGCAACATTTGCGCCCATGGAAGCAAAAGCAAAAGAACTATTTATAGATCGAATGTTTTTCATGAAAATTTTACTGTCAGAATCTTCATTTGTCATTAATCTTTTTAAATATGGCGGGTAATCTGGAAAATGTATATCATTTGGACAGACTTTCCCTTTGCTACAACATCGAGTAAATTTCCCCTCAGATGGTTTTTCTTCAGAGAAATTTAGTGATAGGCAACATTCACATCTAACAATCATTTCACCATGTTCGAGAATTGCATCCTCACATACTCCATTTTCGCTGAGAAGGCAGTTCCTACCACTATTGCTAGTACTTGTTGATGACTGTTCTTTAGACATATTCTGTCTTCGCCAACACCTTCTTTCAACTTCAAAGGCACGTTGTTCTTTAGACATTTCCTGTTGAAGATGCCGGTATTTTTTGGCGTCAGAGCGGTGTTTTTCCAATAGCTGCTCTTCAGATACATTCTGTCGCAGGTGTTGTCTTCTTTCAAGATCAGATGCACGTCACTCTTCAGACATTTTCTGTCAACAACGTCGTTTTTCTGTGGACATAGTCCCACCTCTCTATTGCCATGTTCTGAGATAGAGGAGAATGACAGTCTTGACAGTTAGGCCTTTCAGCAGTGTGACCAATGGCTGATTTGGATAGATTCTGTGGAGGTGGGACTTCCTCCTACCTGTTGTCAGTTTCCACAGCTGGGATGCTGAAGCTGGGACTCAAGGGCCTTCCCTCTGGCGGTTGCCTTCTGTTTTTGCTGGCATACAGCTGAAGCTATGTGTAAAACATTAGCAATGCCAGGGGCCTCAGTTAGAACTCACCTCAGCTGTGGTGAGTTCTCGCCGCTGCTGCCGCTGCTGTCTTGTTCTCCATGCCCAAGGTCCTCAGTTAGATGCTGCTGTGGTTTGCAGGCACTGCCGCTGCTTGGTCTCTGTACCTGGGGCCGGCACTTGATGCATTCACCACTTTGTCTCTTCTCCTGGGGCCTGTTGCTCACACCTCTCAACCCCTCCAATTGGCTGGTAGCATAGCCAATCAGGAGCCAAAGTACAGTCACATTTGCATGTTACTCTTTTATTAGATAGGATGTCTATTTATCTATATCTATATATCTATATCTAATCTATATCTATATCATCTATATCTATATCTATCTAGATATATATGGACAGCTTCTTTATTGACTTCCTAGCTATCAATCAAATCTTTGAATCATCAACTTAGTATCCTTTCAAGGTACTAATCCGATTAACGTAATTTTCTTACTCAGGTTTCCTCAATTGTCCTCTATCATATGATAGGATGTGTGAACTTTTCTTTAATTGTGAGAGACATCATGATGAGGCCCTTCTCTTCTTAGCAAATTTTTCCTGTGCTCTGCTCCATCACTAGCTGAATGCAACATCACAAGTTTCAACCATTAGGCCCTCTTACCCACTTCCCCTCCAAGGAAATATGTGTTTTCCAAGTCTTAGCTTTAATACCTACTCTTGGGACATTTGATACAACACTCTTCATCAGACTTAGAAGCTATACTTCCTGAGAGCCTAATGTATCTCAAATTTATCTATGATATATCATCATTGTTTATTTTTATATTTGTCTCCACATCAGACTGTTAATTCATTGAAGCAAGAGCCTCTATTCTGTCTTGTATCCTAGTTATCAGCATTGTGAGGGTAATATAGCATATGCTTTGTAAATATTTATTGAATAAACGAATGAATCAACTGCTCCCTGATGTGTCTCTTTAAAAAAAATTTATTACCTTAAATTTTACATATGTATCCTTTTTCCCAATTGGCCCTCCCCCCGTCAACCATTCCCACCCCTGGCAAGCCCCCACTTCCTCAGTGTTTGTGTCCATTGGTTATGCTAATATATATACATAAAGTTCTTTAGTTACTTTTTACCCCCTCCACCTCTCCCTCCATTTGTCTCTGGATCTATTCTTGTTCATCAAATTATGTTGAACATTTTATTCCACATATGATATTTTATTCATGTGATATTTATCTTCCTCCAACTGGCTTATTTCACTTAGCACAATGCTCGCCAGTTCCATCCATGATGTTGCAAGTGGTAAAAGTTCCTTCTTTTTTATAGTAGCACAGTATTCCATTGTGTAGATGTACCACAGTTTTTTTAATCCACTCATCTGCTGATGGGCACTCAGGCTGTTTCCAAATCTTAGCTATGGTAAATTGTGCTGCTATGAACATAGGGGTGCATATATTCTTTTTGATGGATGTTACTGGTTTCTTAGGATGTAGTCCTAGAAGTGAAATCACTGGGTCAAATGGGAGTTACATTTTTAACTTTTTAGGGAGCTCCATACTGTCTTCCACAGTGGCTGCACCAGTCTGCATTCCCACCAGCAGTACATGAGAATTCCTTTTTCTCCACATCCTCTCCAGCATCTGTTATTTGTTGATTTGTTGATGATAACCATTCTGACAGATGTGAGATGGTATCTCATTGTTGTTTTGATTTTCATCTCTCAGATGATTAGTGACTTTGAACGTGTTTTCATATGTCTCTCAGCCTTCTGTATGTCCTCTTTCGAAAAGTGTCCACTTAGGTCTTTTGCCCATTTTTTTCTTTTTTTTTAAATTTTATTTTATTGTTTAAAGTATTACATATAGTAGTACTACATACATCTTCTTTTATTTTCCCCATTGACCTTCCTCCAGCCTCCTCTACCCCGCTTTGCCCATTTTCTTGAATGGAACATTTATCTTCTTTTTGTTAAGTTGTATGAATTCTCTGTAAATTTTGGAGATTAAACACTTATCTGAAATAGCATTGGCAAATAAGTTCTCCCATGTGGTGGGCTTTCTTGTTGTTTTGTTGATGGTTTCTTTTGCTGAGCAGAAGCTTTTTATTTTGATGTAGTCCCATTTGTTTATTTTCTCCTTGATCTCCATTGCCCTAGGAGCTGTGTCTGTAAAGATATTGCTACGATATATGTCTGCTATTTTGCTGCTTAATGTCTCTTTATATGAGTATTTATGAGCAACCCATATTAATCATTAGTTCTTTATTTCTCCTCTTGATTTTCTTATCTCAAATTTATGCACCCATTCATTCAACTGAGAAATTGATGTCATTCCTTATTTCTCTCTCTCACTCTATTCTTTAATATAATGGAGATCAGCTGAAGCAGGTTTGGCTCAGTGGATAGAGCGTCGGCCTGCGGACTGAAAGGTCCCAGGTTCGATTCCAGTCAAGGACATGTACCGTGGCTGCGGGCACATCCCCAGTAGGGGGTGTGCAAGAGGCAGCTGATCCATGTTTCTCTCTCATCGATGTTTCTGACTTTCTATCCCTCTCTCTTCCTCTCTGTGAAAAATCAATAAAAATATATTAAAAAAATATAATGGAGATCAGAGTTGTGGTTACTTAATTGACTGATTTTTGGCTCTCCTATAGTTCATTATATGACTAATTCTAATTTGTATCTTTGTTCCAGTCTCTTTCCATTTCAGGTCATTCTCCAAACTACCACCAGAATTATCTTTTCTGAAATCATATCTAATTTTGTCTCCTTTATTTAAAAACTTTGATTCTGATTGCCTACAAGTATGGCAATCTGATTTGTAAGACCAGTGTATCTCTATCTTCATCACCCACTAACCAAACCAATTCATTGTATGACCTATACAATAATTGGACCAAACATTCCATCTTTCCCAAAATATCCCAAACTCATAAATGACTTCAGATCTTTGCACACATGCATCCCTTCTTGGGATAGTGAACTCCTATCTATATTTTAAGACTGATATCAAGGTTAGGAGGAAGGAATGCACTGACCTTTCAATATTTTATTCTTTACCCTAAGATCCCACTTATTTATTTATTCACCTAGTCTTGAAACCTTATTCATGTATTTATCATGCATTGGCCTTATGTAGGTACCAGGGAATTAAAACATTAAATAAAAGTTGAATCCTATTAGAACTTGTTTTTGCTGTTTTTGTTTTTTTGTAAAGTGCTAACAGATTTATGAGAATACAACACTTTTAATGGCATACAACTCATCTGATTTTTCTCTTACAAAGCTGTTAATTATCTACTTGATAGACTGTAAAACTGCTGTTTTATAAATTGCTAAAACTGTCCTCATTTGACTCTGTGCCCTCATTTACTTTTCATATTTGGGATGCATCTCAATTTCTCTTCAGTTTCAAGGTCATAATTCTCAATCTCCATTAAGATGGAAGTCTTTGAAATGTCTACAAACCTTCTCTATTACCCACTTGAAATTATGACCTTTGATTACTTGACTAGCTACTGGTCCTGATGACCTTGGATAACATTGCTTCTTGTGTATATCCAATCTTCCTTCTAAAATGCTGTATTATCCTCCTAATATAACAGAAGCACAGAATTAAAAAAATGAATCATCTTGATTCTATTACTTTTTTTTTTACTTTCTACTGGGGAGTTTGAGATTACTTTAGTTCCGGAGAGAACACTGGGAATCCCTTGTTCTTCGACGTGTTCTCAGCTGTCAAGTGTGCTACATGAACTCTATTTTTCTTGAGTTAACTACTTCACTGTCCACCTCTTCTGTCCTTGGTAGTTTCTTGTGGGAAGGAGTTTATCTTACTAATTTTTAACTCCATCTCTATACTATATTCAGGAAATAATAAAACTTCTTTTTCAAGAAATAAATGAATAAATGAATGGCTACAGCTATTTTACTCTTGAATTAGTAGGTAGACTTCAAATGTATGATGTCAGACATCTTGGTTGCCAACAGATAGTCCTTTCTATTTGATTAACAAATAATATAGAGGTAGTTTGAAGATTCTTTTAGGCAAGTGCATGTATTTTTACTCTTTGATATTAACAGCAGATGCTCTCTTCAGCACTTCTCTAGATTAATTGGTAATCTCCAGCACCTGTCTAGATTGCATCCCAATGCCCACAACTTCTGGTTATATGTTTAATATGCCTTCACACTTCTGCTTTCCTGGTTGAGTTGTATGCTTGCTGAAAGTCAAGCCCATTTATTCTGAAACCTGTTCATACTAGCTTTGGTTATAGTATGAATGGAGAATACCCATTGAACTATATTTGTAATAGAAATTATGTCATTTAATTAAGAATATGCAAATATACCTAATCCTAAGTGTCAGAAACAAGATTATGACTGTTTCTGGGAAAAATAAATTGATTTCCTCAGAAAGATATGCTAGAGAGTTGCTAACAAGTTGCATTCAAGTTAGCTTTGTGCATGGCCTATGAAAAAGATTGGGAAGATGAGGTACTCACATAACTTCAGACATACTTTTAGGCTTCAGCCCTAATTTTAAAGAAACCAAAATGGCAGCACCATTAGTGTAAGGATGAAATAGAATTTCAACCAGTGAACCCAAATTCAGGAAAAGACCTTGTCTTCAGTGTTAAAAGATCAGCAAATGAATGCGCATTTAAATGTTCCCTGTTGAAATAAAATGTTCAAGGTGAATATGTATCATTTTTATAATTACCCACTTGAAATTATTATCTTTGATTACTTGACTAGCTGCTGGTCTTTGTGACCTTGGACATTGCTGCTTGTGTATTTCCAATCTTCCTTCTAAAATGCTATATTATTCTCCTAACAAAACAGAAGCACAGAAGCAAAAATCAATCATTTTGCTTCAATTACTTTTTTTTCCCTTTCTACTGGGGAGTTTGAAAAGATTTTGGTTTCCCCAAAACTACTTTCTAGTACCCAAGGGGAGATCTCATCTTCATTATAGCATAGAGGTCTGAGTGTTTTTCTCTCTCTGCATGTAGCTGTCTTTAGTAGGCTTTGACTCTCAAGAAAGCCACTCATCACACCGTGATGCATGTGGCCTGAGTCAATTTGGTAGAGGAAAGTGTGTTAGCCTTCACTGCCAAACAAATTAAGAAGGTCACTTGTGGGCAGATGAGCAGAGTCTTAAATTAATGCTTAAAAACATAACTAAAATATTCTGCTATTGTCTCATCCAAAGCATTGGTAATAACACTTTTGAGACTCAGATGACAGACAAATGAGTTCTATTAATTAACAGATTGCTTTGTATGGAAGAGCATATTTAAATCATTGACCAGAAGTCTGAGAATCAAGAATAACATAACTCCCAGACACAGTGACCAGGGAAGGATTTCAAGCCCTGTTATGCTATGAATTATCTGCTTGAGGAAAGTGAGCTTGGTCTCTTACACACTGTAGCAGGGTCTTCGAAGGACAGGAGTTGTGACCCAGGGGGTTTGTGTAATTTAAATGTTCCCCTAAATTTTTGAGGGCTCGGTCATCTGATTAGTCAGGTAAGCAAGTTTATGAAATTAACTATGCAAATCCAGAGAAAGGACAGTAAAAGTGTTCTGTTCAAATTATTTTTCACACATACATTTTTCTTCTAAAAATTCAAAATTTGAATTTTATTTTATTGCCTGACTGCATTCTGTATAAAGCTCATGAATAAATGAGTGAATGAATCAGTGAAGTCTATTTATTTAGAGAATGTTGCAAATTAAAATGCTGGGTAGAGGGACTGTCACTAAACTCAGTTTGTAAAGTAGAGCCCAGGATATAATAAGATAAAAATTAGGATAGGATAGCAGAACCAGAGTGCAGGTGCAAAAAGGAAAAAGGAAAATTATGCCTGGAAGAGAGGAGTTCAAGTCCTGGGAAATGAAATTCTCCACTGTTGTTAAATAAGAATCTACATCCTTACCATGGCATGGCAATCTGTATCTAATAGTTCTTATTAATCAAAGGGTCTTAACAAGGCATCGTGGACTTCAATGCAGGAGGTGAGAAAGAGCCACGATGCCCTTGAAACTGTCAACTGATTGGTCTGTGCACATTTGTACATTTTTACAAGGCAGTGCTGAATTTATTTTTAACATATTCCTAATACCAGAGGTTATGAAACACTGAGTTGACAGATTTTTCAAAAAGTGTTAGAACATAAAATACTTTGGATACATACTAATTTGGTCTATGCCTTTTTGAGGTCATTTTTTAAACCGAGTTACAATGCTGAATATGCATAATTTTTATTTGTCCATCAATCATACTTCAATAAAGCCAGGAGAAAAAACAGAAAACAACTGTGCTTAGTTTGAGGTTTGGAAGATATGAGTAGGTTTCTTGACATTAACTGGATGGTGATTCTAGATTTGGAAGAAGAATGGAAAGAGTAGAGGTGGAATTTTGTATAAACTGAACAAGAGTTGGAATTCTGGAGCCAGATAGTTGGGAATAAACCCTGCCTATCACTTCCTGACTAGCTCTCTGATCCCTAAACCCATTACCTTTTCTTCTGGCCACACTGCCTAAATGTGGCCAAATATCTGAGTTCTGGTCTATAGACAATGAACAGGAGTGGTGTGCACACTGCCAGACCTAGCCCATAAACACCTGTCTGACTCCCATGTTCTCTCCCCATCTACCAGTTCATGAAGATAAGCACTGTATGTAAGAAGAGATGTCCATGTCCTACTCACCAGAACCAGTGTGTAAGTAGATTAGGCTACTTAGCAAAGGGTGGCAGATGGAATTGGGTTGCTAATAATCTGATCTTAAAATAGGGAGATTATCCTGGATTATTTGAGTGGGCCCAATGTGATCACTGGGCCCTTAAAAACAGAAGGGAGAGACAGAAGAGAGAGAACCAGAGAGATAGCAGCATGTGAAGAACTGGGCCTGCATTGTTGGTTCTGAAGATGTGAAGGGTCTGTGAGCCAGGAAAGGCAGATGGCTTCATAAGCTATAAGGGCAAAGAAAATAGATTCTCCCTTAGAACCTAGAAAGCAATGCAGACCTGCCAAGGCCTTGATCATAGCCCAGAGTGACCTGTGTCTGATATCTGATCTATAGATCTGCAAGATAATATATTTATGTTGTTTTAAGCCATTAAATTCATGGTAATTTGTTACAACAGAATAGGAAATTAACAGACACACTAGTCACTGAAAGCCACATGTTGAAGAAGTCAGACACCAGATGGAAGAGTCTGGGCCCTTGCAGGACTCTTGGAAGAGCATTCCAGTCAGTCAAACACTTGCTTTGGACTTTATATGAACAAGAAACAAACTTCTATTGTTTGACCTTGACATTTTTTGGAATTCGTTTTTACAATATCTATATACTGAGCAGCCTTGGAAGGTAGAGCTACTATCTCCCTCTAGTACCTTGATTAAAACATGCTGGCAAGTCACATAGCCTCTCACTGCCCTAGTTTCCTCATTTATAAAAAGTGTTACAAATATTACTTGGAAGGTTGATCTTTCTCACGTCAAATTTACCTCCAAGTTAGAGACCCAGAGTGGTATTCTATTTTGTAGAATTCCTTTCTGATTGCTATAAAGATTAAATAAATTTATATAAATCAATATGTGCAATGAATATTAGCACACATTGAATCCTACTAAAGTGTTAACTTTGCTATTATCATTAAGGAATGTGGAGAAAAACAAACTAAGGTGGAAGTTTTGCAAGCCAATGAATCAGCATAGGGATTGCATTGGACATAGCATGATCATAATTCTACAAAACACTTAGCCATGGCGGGGGAGATCATGCATCATAGCATGATCATAATTCTACAAAATACTTAGCCATGTGGGAGAGATCACGCATCTTTATTGTCTATGATTGCTCTGAGCTTGCTTTTATTTCATTAGGGTGAAGAGTACTGATGCTTTTGATTTTATAAACTATAGAGGATTTGCCCTATATTGGACTCTAAATATAACTATGCATTCTGGAGAGTACCACTTTGTCATTTTTCCCCCCACCTTCTCTCTCTCTCTCTCTCTCTCTCTCTCTCTCTCTATATATATATATATATATATATATATATATATATATATATATATTTAACTTTTGAATACACTAAGTTTTCAGATTATGTGAGCAATTTTCCCTCTTATAAATAGGATGTTCATAGAAATATAAAGAAGCAAGACTTATAAAATCCCAACACTAAGGAATTTCTTAAGGTAAGTTTTGGTAAAGATTATTACAAATAAGAAGTTTAAGAAGTGCTTTGCAAAGAAGCATTGGAGATTTTATAACTCATTTCATCTTTCTTAGTTACTACAGCAACAGATAGGGAAAAATAAATCAAAGACTCACGACTCATGCTCTTCAAAACTCCTCAGCTGCCTACCTCCCAAATGCCTGAAACGAATCCACATCCCAGAAGCACAGCTTTATTACTGCCACTCAGCAAGTGATTATTCTACAAAATAAGGGGAAAATAGACAAAGAATGAAAATGAATTTATATGCCTTATTTTTCTAGGCTTCAGCAATTTCCATGCAAATTTTAAAAAATTTGTAATGGTGTTCCCAGGCCTTAGAAGTTAACAGTTTCCCAAATTGGTGAAATGAGCCATTTGGGGAATTATTTATAACAATAATTATGTAAATTTGAACACCTATAAAAATCAATTTTTAGAAATATGAACTTGAGGGCTAGAGATTAGAAGTGCTGGTAAAGTATTTGGTTGTTGGTGTATTATTTTATCCTACCATTTTAAGGTAATTTCATGATTGTTTTGTAGTAATAGGAGGAAAACTGCCAGGTTTTAACTGCCAGGATGTTCCAAGTCTCTGCATCTTTTTGATTTTAATAAAATGACTTCACTCTTATTTTACAAAAGGCAGAAATGTAGGCTCTCTTCCAAAAGACCTGGGAGTTTTAGAAAGGCTACTTTTTCTTTCTTGCCACTGGCCATGCTTTTTCTTTGCTTGAGGTCTTGTCCATTGGAGGCATTTCCTGCTTGGTACCATTCAGCCTTGACCATCACCCAGCATTGACCATCACCCAGCATTGACCATCATCCAGAATCTTCTGTCATTCAAAAGATCACACACACATTAGACTTTGTAGTGATTTTCAATAAAACTTAAGGCTAAGGTTGGTGATACATCACCCAGAGCATCATGCAGCAAATAAGTTAAAAGATAGAAGCCCACCTAATGAAGTTGATTGTCATTTTCCCTGACCAGCTCACTATGTAGAGTCCCAGTTTCAGGCCATCTTACTGGTCTCCTCCTTTTTTCTCCAAGCCCCTCATCTCTCTCTCTCTCTCTCTCTCTCTCTCTCTCTCTCTCTCTCTCTCTCTCTCTCATTGTAAAAACCTTAAAGTCCTCCATTGTCAAAGTTCTAGTGATATGTTATCTGAGTTTTACAGATGAAAAAATTGAAGGACATGACAGTTGTTATTTATCTAAAATCACAAAGCTCTCAGAGGCAGGGCCTTTGGGTTTCTAAGCCAGGATTTTTCTAATCCATCAACTGATGCTGATGTTCATTAACAAGAATCATTAACAAGAAGCCTGCATAGAAAAACCCTAAGGTGATCACTGAAAATTATAAACTCATTGTAGAGTCTGAAATGTTGGCTTCAATTAAGGAAATTTTACAGAAAGGCCAGGTGAACTTGTAACTATTGGTTATTGGAATCCAGGGAAACTAGAAGATTGAGATCAGATTAATAGTCTTCTGAGCCATGGTTCTGCCCCTGACAGTGGCTCCAAGGCATCTTTTGTGAAAGAACATGTTTGTGTTCCATGACATTCACTTCAAAAGGTTATGGTTGTAGCCAGAAAAAAAAAATCAAACTTCTCTTAGTTGATTTGTGGAATCATCTGTGAATCTAACTAAACTTCAAAGGACTTTTTGTCTGCCATATTTTTGAATTTCATAAATATACTAGTACTGTATAAAGCATTATTTTAATATACTAGAGGCCCTTTTAATATATACCTTTTAAACATTTAATGACAGGATAAAAACTGTCATTGTGGCATGCTGGATTATGAAGCACAAACTTAACATGTAAGTATTGAGTTAAAATTTATACACTGCAGTCAGGCAAATAATAGTTCTGTCTATTTATGAAAGTGACTTAAAACACTCGGGGAATCCTGTGTCACTCCACATCAGCAGGGAACCATCCTAGTTGCTTTAGAAAATTTATGTCAATCATCCCAAGGCTGTGTTCCGTTTAAGTCCATATCTTTACTATCAAAAAAGCTCAGGTGGCCTTGGCCGCATTGGCTCAGTGGTTGGAGGGTCGCAGTCATGTGACTGTAGCACACATACAGGTGTTAGTTGCAGAGAAACTTGAAGCCAGAGCTCATCCCTGAGGTGTTCTCACATCAAAGGGTGGTGGGTTCAATTCCTGGTTAGGAGCACCTACGTCAGTTGCAGGTTTCCAACCAATATGTCTCTCTCTGGTTAATGTTTCTCTCTTTCTCTCTCCCCCGCCTCCTCCCTTCCACTTTCTCTAAAAATCAATGGTCAAAAATATATCCGCACTCCCGGGTGAGGATTAAAAAAAATTTTTTTTTAAAAAGCTCAGGTTAACATCTTCTATAAAAGCTTTCTTGTTTGCTGACTCTGAGATACTAGGTTAGTATCGGTAACACTTGTCAAATTTTTCTGCACCCACAGGTCACTCCTTGCTGATTTTGTAGGTCCTAAGAACAAAGAGGATTTTTAGGAATCAAAAGCAATGCTCCTAGGCTCTTTTGAAGCTGCAGGCTCCCATGATTGCTCTGAAAGTATCTCACAATTCGGCAAGATGAAAGAAGCTGCCACTGTTATGCCCTGCTTACCTGGCTGGGACCTGCCTGAGAGAGGCTTGGCTCTGATAATGGGCATCTACTTGGTGTCTTTCTGTGTTCCTTTCAATCCTGGCCCAGTGGTTCTGTTTGCTGCTCTCTATGAGGGCATTATTATAGAACTATATACTGCTAATCAGAGCAAGGCAGTCTCTCTGGAAAATTTAAAAGCACAAATAAACCAACCAAACCCTGACCTCAAACCTCAATTTGAAGCATGGGGAGGAGTTTGTTTGCATCTCCCAATGTGTTCTCCTGATACATCATTCTGTTTTTCCCCCAGGGAGATGCAACAACAGATATGTGTAGAGCTTATTCATTTGCTGCATTTCAGTTCCAATTGTTTCCAGCATTTCCCAGGATCATTCATCTTAAACTTCTTGAGTGTGATAGATACTTTGGGTTGTGTACTTTAACTGTCTTTGTCAAAATAGGCATTTTCATTATAATATGAAAATAAGTTATATTTGTTAGACACTTTGCCCAGTTTTGATTTTTTTCAGAAGTAGCATTTTATCATTTCTGCTCAGAGCAAGTGGGTTTATCCCATGTATGTCTAAATAACACCATTATCTAGGCTCTTGAGTGCATAGGGTACATCACTTACGGTAGAATGCTTTTGGCTGTAATAGAGTATCTGACTAAAATGGATTTAAACTGTGTAGGCTGATTATTTTTTCACATAACAAGAAGTCCAGAGGTGTTTTAAAATGTGTTTTAGCCATTTAATAGCAGAGCTTACAGACTGAAGGACCCACTTTCCTTCAGTCTGTAAGCTCTGTTATGCTCAGTATGTCAGTGAGAACTACTGATGGGCACAAGATGACCATAGCAGCTTCTAGCCTCACATCCTCATAAATTGCCTTCAAAGAACAGAGTTAAAGGGGTAGGGTGAGGAGCTGCCTTGAAGAGGGCTCAAACCTGTGTCATTTCTTTCTTTTTCATTGAATTTATTTGGGTGATATTGGTTAATAAAATTATATAGGTGTGCAATTCTATAATACATCATCTGTATATTGTATTGTGTGTTGACCACCCAAAGTAAGTCTCTTTCCATCACCATTTATTTCCCCTTTTACCCTCTTCTTCCTCATTCCACAACACCCCCCCTGCCCCCCTCCCCCACCCCCCCCCCCTCACTCCCATCAGTAATCACCACACTCATGTCCGGGTCTACGAGGTGTTTTTTATTTTTATTTTTTTGTTAATCCCTTCACCTATTTCACCATTTTTTTTTTTTTTTTTTTTTTTTTTTTACTGTGGAAGATCTTTTGCAAAGGGTCCCTCTTATCAGTTTCCTTTATGTTTATTGACCATAATTGGATCATATTCTATCTTTAGCTGAATAAAAGGTAGGGAAGTGAGTTCCTCTGGAATCTGGTCCTTTCTATGTGGAAAAAGGATCAAGAGTCTGGAAGAGAGACTGAGGGAATAGCTGCAGGACAGTCGGTCAATGTCGCCTCTCTCAGGGGAGGTTGTATCACCTTTGCTATGCTATTCTTCCTCATCACAGTGTGTTCCCCAATCTATGCCCACCAAACAAAGAAGGGCACATCTTGAAAAACGTTTTGAGCCACTTTACATATGTAAAGCAAGACCACCCATATAAAGATCACATTCTGTGTTGTGTTCAGTAACTTGGAGAAGAAATTTAGTTCTTTGGATTTCTTAAGATTCTGTAAAATTTGTCCCTGTTGATTAATTACCACTTTCCTCTTAGAAGCCAAGTGGAATGAGCTTTTTGGGCAACATGTCTTTTGGTTTCTTTCTGACTTCTTTTGCTGTTTCTTCATAAAATTTTTTCAGTATATTCTTTCCTGTCTGTCTTTAAGTTTTAGTGTTCTCTGGGCACATTGGGTTCTTGACTTCTCACGGTGCTCATCGTGGCTGCAATCCCATATGCTTTCTCGGCAGCAGTTAGAGCCTAAATGAATTAATGATTTTTAAATCTTGATCTCTATCTTGCATTTCTTTATTGAGCTCCAGATCTATATATTCAGTTGTTACCAGGGAAGCATTGATATTGGTTGTCTCATCCATTTTTCAAACACAGATGTCCCAAACTGAATTAATCTTTTCTCCTCTTTGTGTTGACCCACCCCTAGTTTGCTCCCTCCCTGGATTCTTTTTAAAAAATATACATATTTTATTGATTTTCTTAGAGGAAGGGAGAGGGATAGAGAGTTTAAAACATTGATGAGAGAGAAACATCGATCAGCTGCCTCCTGCACACCCTCTACTGGGGATGTGCCCACAACCAAAGTACATGCCTTTGACTGGAATCGAACCTGGGACCTTTCAGACCACAGGCTAACACTCTATTCACTGAGCCAAACTGGTTTCAGCTCTCTGGATTCTTTAGATCTATCAAGTTGCCTCCTCTTTCATCATTTACATCTAATTCATCCCCAAGTGGTGCCTCCTAAATATTTCTATAATCAGCCTCCTCTGTCTACTTCTGTGACACTGGCTGAGTCAGCCACATCTCATGTTTTGCCTTGACTGCTCATTGCAGGCTCTCTTTATGCCATTGTAGGCTGTCTCCCTTCTTACCCACATTCTTCCCTGCGGTAGCCCAGAGTCCAACCAATGGTACTGAAATTCCTATCTCATTAAGAGGTTTTCTTTCTTTCAAATTCTTAGATGGTATCACATACCTTCAGGATAAAAATCCAAACTCTTCATGTTCAATGGCTTTTAAATTTCTGGTTCATGCACCTCTGTAAGTTTCTGAGGAGACAGGTGAAACCTCCCCCTACTTGTATTGGAGCACCTCCACTGCCATCTGCTGCTTTTCTGTCCACAGACCCCACTTCACATTTTTTTCCGCAAGACCTTTGGAATCGTGTTTTCATCTTTTGCAGCTATGGTATGTAATGTGTCTGATATATAACAACCATTTCAAAAGTGTTTGCTGAATTAAAAATGTCTTTCCTCTTTCAATGTATGTGTTTATGGTCAGTCTAGTGCACAATCTTAATATATAGGTTACTTTAGAGACTATGCCTGTATCTGTATTTCAGTGGTACTCCATTGTACTATATAATTAAGAGGGAATATGCAAATTGACCATCACTGCACCACAAAGATGGCAGTGCCCATAGCCACGAGATGGTGGTGCCCAGTCCTCTCAGCCCCGCTGGAGTCCCCCAGTCCCTGGCTAGGCCAGGTGCAGAATGTTTGCATCATCACCCCAGCGACGAGGCAAGCTCTGCACCTGGCCATGGAGGGTCTCTGGCTGGGCAGGGCAGTTGTGGGCCATGAAGCTGACTGGGTAGGGCAGTTGTGGGCCATGAGACCAGCTGAGGAGGGCAGTTGGGGGCCATGAGGCTGGCAGGAGAGAGCAATTGGAGGCCATGTGGCCAGTAGGGGAAGGCAGTGGAGGCAATCAGGCCAGCAGGGGGTGCAATTGGGGTTAGCAGGCTGGTGGGTGGGGGGCAGATGGGAGAGAGCAGGCTGGCATGCAGAGTGGTTAGGAGTGATCAGGCAGTGAGGCAAGTGAGCGGTTAGGAGCCAGCGATCCCAGATTGTGAGAGGGATGTTTGACTCCTGGTTTAGGCTCAATCCTGCAGGGACATCCCCCAGCAGTCGGATATTCCTTGTGGGGGATTGGAGAGGGTGCAGGCCGGACTGAGGGACATCCCCCCCCCCCGCACAAATTTTGTGTACTGGGCCACTAGTCATCACATAATGGAGATTGTGTTATTTTTCCCTTCAATGAAAGTATATAAACATCTGATGGGGTTGCAACTTAAAAATGTCCATTACAAATCTATCTAAAATAAAGTAATAGTTGCTGGGTATTGACACAGTATCCTACTCTTAGTTCTTGATAATGCTTTATAAAAGTGAGTCAGTTTACCTCATCCTAATTTTATTTCTTTAAGGTATTGAAATATGGAAGAATGGTAGGTCATATAGTTTCCCCCTTTTACCTATTTAACATTTTTTTTTTGTCGTTGAAAAAATGTTATTTACTGACATGGAAAAATATCCATGATCAAGTGTGAAGAAAGCAGGTTATAAACAGCACTCATATTTTCATCTATTTGTGTGTGTGTGTGTGTGTGTGTGTATGTGAGCTAGAGTTGATGGTCTAAAATCCCTTAACCCCAGTTTTAAAAATTTAGTTTATTGGGATAACATTGGTTAATAAAATTATATAGGTTTCAGATGTACAATTCTATAATACATCATTTATATATTTTATTGTGTGTTCACTACCCCAAATCAAGTTTCTTTCCATCAGTATTTATCCCTTCTTATCTTCTTCTACCTCCCTACCCCCTTTCCCTTCAGTAATCACCATAATGTTGTTGTTTTTTTCTTTTTCTTTTTCACCCAACCCCCATCCCTCTCCCCTCTGGTAACTATCAGTCTGTATTTATGATTCTGTATCTATGTATCTATGAGTCTGTTTATATGAGTCTGTATCTATGAGTCTGTTCATATTTTGTTTGTTAGCTAATTTTGTTCATTAGATTCCACATAAAAGTAAAATCATATGGTACTCGTCCTTCTCTGGCTTCGTTATTTCACTTAGCATAATGCTCTCCAGGCCCATCCATGCTGTTGTAAAATGGTAAGATTTCCTTCTTTTTTATGGCTGTGTAGTATTTCATTGTGTAGATGTAGCACAGCTTTTTCATCTACTCATTCACTGCTGTGCACCTGGGTTGTTTCCAAATCTTGGCTGTTGTAAATAGAACTGCAATGAACATAGGTGTGCATGTATTCTTTCAAATCAGTGTTTGGGGTTCCTTTGATATATTACCAGAAGTGAATCTCTGGGTCATAAGGCAGTTCCATTTTAAATTTTTTAAATTGTCTTACTCTCATGATACTTCATTTCAACACTTTTGTTCACAGCATTCTTCCACATAAAAAACAACAACAGTGCTTTCTGGATCCTCCCCACTTCATCATGCTTACTTCTCTCACATATATAGATATTGTTTTTCATTTTGAACCCAACTGCTTCTTTGATTCCATAGCAAATTTCCCTTTTGAGCATGTGGCATAATTACCTCCTTGGCAATGGGCTGCAATTAAAACAGGCCATTATGTGAGAGAGACTACAACCTAAGTGGAGAGACCAGAACTGAGTTCTTTTTAAAACTGCTATCCTTAACAATTAATTGCAGGACAAAGGTTGAAAATTACTGGTATTATAAATTACTTTTTCAATAAAAGTTTTGTCCTTATCTTTTATTTTTTTCCTTTTCATTGAATTTATTGGGGTGATACTGGTTAACAAAATTATACAGGTTTCAGATGCACAATTCTACAACACATCACTGTACACAGTATTGTGTGTTCACTATCCCAAGTCCGTCTCCTTCTGTCACCACTTATCCCTCCTATACCCTCACCCACTTTTCCCTCCTTCCTCCTTCCCCCCCAGCAATCACATGGACCATTGTCCATGTCCCTGAGTTATATCTCTCTCTCTCTTTGCTCAATCCCACCTCACAAGGCAGTTCCATTTTTAATTTTTGGAGGTAGCTCCATAATGTTTTCCATAGTGGCTGCACCCATCTGCATTTCCATGCTCTTCCTTTCGTGACATTTTATTCATTGATTATACCCTGTGAAGACTATTTTGTGTTTTAAGTCATTTTAAGTTATCAGAAGAATTTGTCAAATTTTCCTAGCAGTAAGTACCAAGCTGCAGTAGGTACTTACCATAAATGAAAATAATCTGAATTATATTCAAATAACATTTTGTGTAAACAATCAAGAGGTGAATATGGATTTAAAAATATTATAAGTCTACTGCATTTAAATGATTTATATGGAAATGTGCATATTGAACATGATGGAATGAAAAATCGGTAGATGGGCATTACAAGTGAAAAGGCAGATATAGAGGCCTTTTACAAACACAGAAAATTGAGCCATTTCTTTTAGCTTTTTTTTTTTTTTGTATAAGTAACAGCTAGAATTTCTTTAGACTTTTACTGTGCATGTTGATTTAAGCTAATAGGGAGGTACATTTCTTTTGTACATGGAAGTATATGGGTTTCTTTTGTATATAAAAGTGCCACACAAATGGATAATATGAAAGTATAAATAGTATACACTCTGGAGCTTGATTGCCAGGGCCCAAATTTCAATTTTGCAATTTACTAACTGTGTGAGTCTGGGCAAGTCTTCAGTGTCCCACTCAATCTTTCTGTGCCCTACTTTGCTCTTATGTAATTGGGGGTAATAATAGTACTTACCTGAGAGAAGTGACATGAGAATTCAAGGAGTCAAATTTGTAGATATAGAAAGGGGGGAGGCAGTCATCATTATCAAGTCACCTAAAGCTCATCGAACACATTCAAGGTGCCAACACTGTGCACTAATGTTGTATGTAACATATCATTTAATCCTGAAATACCTCTTTAAAGTAGACTTTTTTTTAAAAAAAATCTTAATTTGACAGATGAGGAAACAAAGACTTTGCAGTTAAATTACTTGTCCCACTTTAAAAATGGCTTGCTGGCCCTGTTTGAGTGGCTCAGTTGGTTGGAGTGTTGTCACATACACTGGAAGGTGAAGGGTTCCATTCCATGTCCAAGTACTTACTCAGATTGTGTATTTGATCTCAGGTTAGAGGCAGGTCAAGGTTTGTCTTTCATATTGAGGTCTCTCTCTCTCTCTCTCTCTCTCTCTCTCTCTCTCTCTCTCTTTCTCTCTCTCTCTCTCTCAAATCAATAAAACATATCCTTGGGTGAGTATATATATACACTGCTGGAATCTGATCCACTGTCCTTCTCTAATAGGTCTCTGAGGAAAATAATCTAAGAAAATAATTCACTTCAACAGCTGAAATGTAAAGTTTTTTAAATTTTATTTTGAATAATCCATGTTGTCATAAAAATGACTTCTGGCAAAAGACATTTTTTATTTTAAAAAGTCTGTTGTTGAAAGTATTACATATTGAAATCTCCCCACATTGGCTCCCGCTAGCTGGGGAAAGACATTTTTAGAAATCCCGTTAGGTTGGTAAGAGAACATATTTATTTGTGCTCAAGAGTTTTCTTCCATTGTCACCGCCCTTGATTTATGAAACCCTTTATGTGACTAAAATATACATGAAAAAAGATTTAATTACAAAGTGCCCTTTCAGTTGTAGTGAGCACAAACACAGTTTTCTGAGTCCAATAAAATTGGATAAAAGAGCTTATTGTGAAGCAATTACTACCATAGTGACCTTTAATGATGCTACTGTACAATGACATATGAATAATTACTCCTGAATTAAAGATAACAGAGAAACAGGGAAAGATAAATATAAAATTTAATCTCTTATATGAGTATTGTACTAAATATATCTTTAACATTGGTTTCACTTTTTTAATATTTTCATGAAAGAATACATCTCTAATTGGAACTAAGTTTCACATGATAAACACTTTGTAAGTTATGTGCATAGCATCAATGATTTATGCTTTATTCATTAGGTACACATTTTACCATATGTGAGGGCCTACTATGTGCGGGGCCTTGTGCTGTATGGGCAAAGGAGAGCATGGTGAAGGGGACAGACCACTTTGGTTCTCGTCAATATAGAACTTAGAGTACAGTGAGGAAAAAATTAAATGAGTAAATAATACCTGCTCAGTGTAATCATCAGCTTTTCAGTTCATAATGACTTCACATTTCTCCCTAGAATGTGTAAATATTTAACTTCATTAACCTAGGAAGTCTACTTGAATTAGTTTTTTTAGTAGAATTCAGGAATACCTATCTTAAAGGTAAATATAAGTCTTCCTCTTATATTACAAAAAACAAAAAACTCCTGTTATACCACCAAGATGTAGGTTTACACCACTGAGACCTGAGGCTGTGCCAGGGCACCCTATTCCATAGCGACACTGGCTTATTTTGTTCTCTAGTACCATTCTCTTTGATAGACATTGTATGCATTTGCAATTCCTTAGCAGTATTCCATTTCTTTTGAAGCCTTGGATTTTTTAATATTTGTATTCAGACAGTGTCGCCCTTTTCATCAGTTTTGTACTCCCTTAAGGCACTATTATGCTGTGCTTGCTGTTTTCCACCCCAGCCAGCGCACTCTGTTCCCTGGTGTTTGCACCCTGAGCATCCATCTCTAGCATGCTTCCTTCTTAATGAGGAGGGGGAGCGGCATTAGAGTTAGCTGAGTGGTGAGAGCAGGTGGAGGAGAACGGAAGCAGATAGCAGTGCAAAGTTTTGGGGAGAGTAGATCGAGTGTTTGCCAGTCATCTCCCCAGTGACAACAGCGGAAACCATGGAGCTGTGAGGATAGCTGAGCCCCATTTCCTGGACGCGAAGCAGATGCGGAAATGTCATGAAGCTTTTGCTTTCTTTACATTATTTATCAGATTACTCATGGTGCCTGCACGTGCTGGTTGGAACCAGCTGCCTGCATTCCTCTTCCTCCAAGCTGGAAGTATCACGGAGGGCCACATTTCTCCAAGATGTTTGACCAGGGAGCACTTTGAAAGTAATAATGAATCAAGAGAACATCAATAGCAGCTGCTGAGCTATATTGTACTCTTGCAGAGAGGTTGAGCGCCAAGAAATATCAACTCTATATTGAAATGTGAAATGAAAAGCACATTTACCAATTGTAACTATATGAATGCCTTGCAAAATGAAGGATTCTTGTTTAATTTTTTTTTAAATTTACTTACTTATTTTTCAATTTTAGTTGATATTCAAAATTGTTTTATATTAAGTTTCAGGTGTATAACATATTGGCTAGACATTTATAGAATTTACAAAGTGACCCCCTCATAAGCTTAATGTCTGTCTGACACCATGCATAGTTATTACAATATTATTGGCTATATTCCCTATGCTGTACTTTATATCCCTGTGAGTATTTTGCTTGGTAGGTGTTGATGAGTCAACACTTAGTTCAAACATCTTGAGCTCACGTAATTTTCAGGCACTTTGTTATATGCCGTGCCACTTTCTGAAGGAAGACTGACACATAACAAAAAAGAACCATTTAATACATGTGTCTAGTAATTGGCCTACCCATGGCATATGTCCAGTATTTTCACATCATATATAAATATAAAATATAGGTATTTAAATAATATTTATAAATATATTCTCAGCACTAATTTTTTTAAGAAATTTAGTCTCTCACAAAACACCCACATTTCATGAAACACATATTGAACTATGTTATATATAAAGAAATGGGCAATTATGCTTATGCTGTTTTCTTTAAGACATCAGCTTACCTTATAGTTGAATGGAAATTACATTTTTGGATGTAATTTTGGAAAATGACTTGGTTGAAGGTGGTTTGAATTCCAAGCACAGCTCTGTCAGAGGTCAGCAGTGATAAGCTAAGGGTCATGTCAATAAACCTACCTGCCTTCCCCATTGTCCTTCCTGGTGTGAATTTTCCTAAAGTGTTCCCTGCTCAGAGAGGCAGTCCCAGGCTGTGCTTTACCGCAAGATGGCTTCATGAGTGGACTTGACATAGCCTCCTGACCTGGCCGTGGACCCTATTGGTCTGGTCTACCCTTTTTGTAGGGTTTCACATAGAAGAAAAGAAATGTTTGTCTACCCATTAGCTCCCAATTTTGATAAAGCAAATTGGAATTACGGAAAGGTTTTCAGAAAGCAGTCTTCACGCACAATGCAGCCAAGTTTGTTATGCGATTTACTTGGGGTGAATTGTTACTGGCTTCCTTTTAGGAATATCATCTTTAATTCTATTTTTAAAACATAAATTATATAGCTCCTATTTTTCTATTGACTTTTGAATTCTGTTTGTACCTTTCCTCAGCACCCACATACTTGTCCAAGATTTTTTGTACATTGAGATTATTTTTATTTTATTTTTATTTTTCATCTTTATTGTTCAGTTTATTAATTACATGGTTCCCTTTTTTCCCCCCACTATAGTTCCCCTCCTCCTGGTACCCATCCCACCTTCCGCCCTCACCCATCTCCACTGTCCTCTCCCATAGTTGCAGATTTTTGTCCAGTCTCTTGCTGCACTTCCCACACCCCCTTTCTCCCCAAGAGTTGTCAGTCCATTCCCTCTTTATGTCCGTGATTCTGTTACATTCACCAGTTTATCCTGTTCATCAGCTTATTAATTCACTTGATTTTTAGATTCATTTGTTGATATATGTGTATTTTTTCTTCATAATTTACACTTTTATTTTTTTCTTCTTCCTCTTCTTAAAGAATATCTTTCAGCATTTCATATATTATTGGTTTGGTGGTGATGAACTCCTTTAGCTTTTTCTTATCTGCGAAGCACTTTATCTGACCCTCAATTCTGCATGATAGCTTTGCTGGATAGAGTAATCTTGGTTGTAGATTCTTGCTATTCATCACTTTGAATATTTCTTGCCACTCCCGTCTGGCCTGCATCATAATTAAAATGCTAATAACAAAAGACGAGGAGAGAATATTAAAAGCAGCAAGAGAAAAACAGTTAGTTACCTATAAGGGAGCACCCATACGATTGTCAGTGGATTTCTCAACATTGAGATTATTTTTAAAAAGGTAACTTGCACATTCAATATAATTATTGCATCAAAAAACAACTGTAAAACTGGAAGGCCTTTTAATTGTCTCCCTCTTCTGTTAAAAAATGAGATCCGGTATTCTGTAAATGTGTACAGTTTTTGTTGTTGTTTTCTGTAGTTTTCTGATGTGTTAGCTGTGACTGCCTGAAATAATACCACAGACTGGGTGGCTTAAGCAACACAAACTTATTTTTTCACAGTCTCGGTGTCTAAAAGTCTCAGATAAAAGAGTCATCAGAGTCCTTTTCTGGTGAGGGCTTTCTTCATGGCTTGAAGATGTCTGCCTTCTCACTTTGTCTTCATATGGTGGAGAGAAGAAAAGGGTGGGGAGAAAAAGGAGGAAAGAAGAGAGAGAGAGAAAGGGAAAGAGAGACAGAGACAGAGACAGAGACAGAGACAGAGACAGAGAGACAGAGCTCTTTCTCTTCTGATAAGACTACAGTCTCATAGGTCTAAGGACCCCACCCTTATGACCTCATTTAACCTTGATTACATTCTAAAGACCCTACATCCAGATACAGTCACATTGGGTGGAGGATTAGGGCTTTCACATACGCAAGTGTGGGAGGAGGATACAATTAAGTCCTTGGTATCTACTAAATCCTCTTGATTCAAAAAACATTTCAAGAAGTTCTTTCTTAGGCCGATTTGTTTTTGTAAAGCAATAATTGCCATTTAAAAGAAATGGAAAATAAACCACCCACCTATTGACCCTTAAAAGACTTCTGCCATTATGTAATTCCCTTGCAGGGCCGGGAGAGGGGTTAGGGGGAGGGTAAAAATGATAAATCAGGCATGGATTTAAAAGAAAAGCTTTTTATTAGCTTCTTTTTCTTCTTCTTCTTTCTTCTTCTGTCTTCTCCTCCTCCTCCTCCTCCTCCTCCTCCTCCTCCTCCTCCTTTTTCTTCTTCTTCTTCTTCTTCTTCTTCTTCTTCTTCTTCTTCTTCTTCTTCTTCTTCTTCTTCTTCTTCTTCTTCTTCTTCTTCCTCTTCTTCTTCTTCTTCCTCTTCTTCTTCTCCTTCTTCTTCTTCTTCTTCTTCTTCTTCTTCTTCTTCTTCTTCTTCTTCTTCTTCTTCTTCTTCTTCTTCTTCTTCCTCTTCTTCTTCTTCTTCCTCTTCTTCTTCTTCTCCTTCTTCTTCTTCTTCTTCTTCTTCTTCTTCTTCTTCTTCTTCTTCTTCTTCTTCTTCTTCTTCTTCTTCTTCTTCTTCTTCTTTTTTCTCTTCTCCTTCTTCTTCTTCTCCTTCTTCTTCTTCTTCTTCTCCTTCTTCCTCTTCTCCTTCTCCTTTTCCTTCTTCTTCTCCTTCTCCTTCTCCCCATCCCCCTCCCCCCTCCCCCTCCCCTCCCCTCCCCCCCCCTCCTCCTCCTCCTCCTTCTCCTTCTCCTTCTTCTTCTAGAAAAACCAGAATGATTAACTCATGGTTAGCCTGCTCTAATGTCATATTATTGAGTTTCCAACTGCCAAGTCATGTTTGAGCTGCCAAACTAAGTTTCAGACTTTCAGAGAAAGAAACTGTTCTATCTAGAGCCATTTTTTGTTTGCTTAATAAACATGTAAAGAATGGACCTTACAAAATTCTGGGGAGGAGGGTATCTGAGTTTGAGGGCCCAGACCCCTTTGGCTCAACTTTCTACCATGTTCATTCAAATATCTGAATGGGAGGAAATAACCTCACAACAGCATCAAAAATTTGTATTTAAAATGGAGCAGATGTGGGGTTCAGATAGATTTTATGGACAGCAATGTGAAAAACAAAAGATTATGGGGCAGCATCAGCCCATTTCCTGAAACTCCAGATCCAAATACAATGAAAATAATTTAGTTTTTTTCTAATAACAAGAAGGATACATTTCTTCACAATAAAAAAAAAAAAGGAAGCAGATGATGTGTTGTAGAATTGTGTTATAGAATTGAAACCTGTATAATTTTGTCTACCAGTGTCACCCCAATAAATTCAATAGAAAGGAAAAAGTAGGAAGGAGAGTTTTATGTAACACAGCGATACAGCAGTTTGATGTTGTGGCAGATGGCCTGAGGAGGACTGATTTTGAACTATATGGATCCTGTGCTTGTCATGTCTTAGAGTGCCTCGCTTGGGCATTGGGGCCTCATGGGAAATGCTGTGGTCGGTACACATTTTCTTCTTCTTCCTCTTCTCCTCCTCCTCCTCCTCCTCCTCCTCCTCCTCCTCCTCCTCCTCCTCCTCCTCCTCCTCCTTCTTCTTCTTCTTCTTCTTCTTCTTCTTCTTCTTCTTGTGTGTGTTAGTCCTCACCCGAGGATATTTTTTCATTGCTGTTTCAGAGACAGTGGAAGGAAAGGAGGGAAGGGGACAGGGGAGAGACATCAATGTGAAAGAGAGACATTGATTGGTTGCCTCTTGCATGCACCTCAACTGAGCCAAGAACAAACCTGCAAGCCAGGTAGGTGCCCTTGACCAGGACTCTCATATGTGGGCCGATGCTCTCACTACTGAAAACACAACCAGGGCTGAATACTTTCTTCTTAAGCAGGTGTATGTTTCAGTCCCTACTTGCATCTCTGACCTATTGGCAAGATACGAAGAAAACATCCATTTCCCTTGACCTCACTCCTGGGAAATCTAGACCTTGAGCCAGCCCTGAGCTGCCAGCTTTCTGTTTTAAGCCCAAATCTCTGACTTGGTACCTCAGCTTTTGTGAGATCCCAGAAGCACCAAAAGAAACAAGGGTTTCCAAAATGGTGCAGTCTCATAAATTGTTCTAAGTAATCCCGAGAGAGAAAAGGTTTACTTGGGTATGACTACACCCTTCCACTTTGTCTCATTAAAGGGGCTGCATCCCTGCTACCCTGGTGGGAGAAGGAAACCTTCAAAGAAAAGAGCCTGAGAGTCTTAGTGCTGGTGAATTCACTCATACAGACCTGTAGTCTCATCTACTAGTGATGGTGGGTTAAGGTTGGGGCCCCAACAGTCCTATCTCAACTGGTTGAGCTGCTAGGTGATCAAATAGTGAGTGTTGATCTTCCCAAGAACCATCTAGCATTGCCTCAACTGAACCCATGGTGACTGTGGATGATGGTTTAAACATGTGAAGGGTCAATAAGAGTGAAGATGTGTGGCACATGGTATAGGCCTTCTGAGGTGCTCTGTGGGATGCACATCCACTCCCCAACATTAGAACCTCAATTTTCTCTTTCTCTACTTTGCCTCACAAGTACCAATTCGTTCCCATTTCTTTTAAAAAAAATATATTTTATTGATTTTTTTTACAGAGAGGAAGGGAGAGATATAGAGTTAGAAACATCGATGAGAGAGAAACATCGATCAGCTGCCTCCCACATACCTCCTACTGGGGATGTGCCTGCAACCAAGGTACATGCCCTTGACCGGAATCGAACCTGGGACCTCTCAGTCTGCAGACCAAAGCTCCATCTACTGAGCCATCTGGTCAGGGCTCATTCTACATGAGAAAAGTATTGGGTTATCATTTTTCTTATTCCTTGAAAACTCTGTCATCTTTGGCTAGGATGCTATGGAAGGCTTTTTTTCCCCCCATCAGGACTCAACTGGCTCTCAAAGCAGGGGGCTTGTGCATGAGACTGGGGAGAAGATCCCAAAGACACTGATTCCATTTAACCCCCTTTCCCAGTGATAGTGTTAGAAACATTCCCCTGGAGTAGGGCAAATATGACTTACCAATTAGACTTCATCAAAATTAAGACTTCTGTGCATCAAAAGACATTATTACAAAAATTAAAAAACCCCATAGAAATGGAGAAAATATTTTCAAATAATATTATCTGGTAAGGCTCTGCTCTCTAGACTATATAAAGAACTACAAGTCAACAACAAAAAGAAAACCTAATTCAAAAATGGCCAAGCTCTTGAATAAACATTTCTCTGGAGAACATGTATGAATGACCAACAGCACATAAAAAGACACTCAACAGCCGAGACCGGTTTGGCTCAGTGGCTAGAGCGTCGGACTGCGGACTGATGGGTCCCGGGTTCGATTCCGGCAACGGCATGTACCTTGGCTGCGGGCACATCCCCGGTAGGGGGCGTGCAAGAGGCAGCTGATCGATGTCTCTCTCTCTCATCGATGTTTCTGACTTTCTATCCCTCTCCCTTCCGCTCTGTAAAAAATCAATAAAATATTTTTTAAAAAAAGACACTCGATATCATTAGTTATTAGGAAAATGCACATCAAACGCCAATGAGACACCTTTTCACACACTAGTTATAACCGAAAAAGGGAAAAAAGGGTTAAGGAGGATGTGAAGAAATTGGAACTCTTGTGGGAATGTAAATGGTTCAGTGTGGAAAACAGTTTGGTGGTTCTTTAGAATGCTAAATAGAATTACCATAAAATCTAGCAATTCCACTTCGAGGTAAATATCTCAAAGAATTCAAACCAGATGTTTAAACAAAAATTTGTACATGAATGTTTATTGCAGTATTAATTTACAATAGCTACAAGGTAGAAACAACACAACTGTACAGCAAACAGTAAATGGATGAACAAAATGTGGTATATATCTACAATGGAATATATTTTTAGCCATAAAAGAAATGAAATATTGATATATGTTACAAATGTATGAACTTTGAAAATAGTATGCTAAATGAAAGAACTCAGACACTAAAGGCCACATACTATATAAATATGTTTATGTGAGATATCCATGAGAGTTAAGTCGATGATACAAAAAGCAGATTGTAGTTGACCAGGGGTTGGGAGGAGGGGGTTATGTGTGCTGACTACTAATGGATGTAGCAAGGGATTCTGTTCTTTTTTTTTAAAAAAAATATGTTCTTACTGATTTTTGGAGACAGAGGAAGGGAGAGGGACCACTCAGTCTGCAGGCTGACACTCTATCTACTGAGCTAAACTGGCTAGGGCTATAAGGGTTTCTTTCAAAGGTGAAGAAAATGTTCTGGAATTAGTGGTGATGGTACAATATTGTGAATATACTACAAAGCTGAATTGTGTACTTTAAAATGGTATATGAAATATTGAGAGTAGGCAAATACATAAAGATTGGAAAACAGATTAGTGGTTGGTGGAGCTGAGGGGGAAGAAGGAATGGGGAACAATTGTTTCATGGGGAACAACAATTTCTTTTTTTGGGAAAAAATAACCTGGAAATAGATAGTGGTGATAGTTGCACAAGATTGTGACTGTACAGCATGGCACACAATTTGACCCTTTACGATGGTTAAAAGAGTGAGTTTTTTGTTATGTTAATAAAAATAAAAAAATAAAAGGAAGAACTGTCCTAAAAATAAAGTGTATTAAAAATGTTTAATGATCATGTTAAAAGTCTAAAATTTTAGTTTCGACTTTAAAAATATTTCTGATTTCTTTTTTGTGCAAAATCTGTGCATAAATCTCATTCATTCAAGTTCAGCTTATTTGATTTATTGGTAGTTCAGATGCTAAGCAAATAAAAGAGATCTGGGACACATTGACTTGTATATGAAGAAATTATTAAATCTTCATTAATTGAACCCAGGAGATTCAGGTCTGTAAAAACTGCCTCTTGCTGAACTACAATCAGGACTTTCACTGTGTTTTCTTGTGAATTTCATTAGGAAATAAAATTTCAGAAGCTATGTGGTGGGAGGGAAATTTGTCTTTGTTTTAGGAGAATTTTCCTAGCTCTGTGGAAGGAACCTGCAAGTTTGCCACACCATTTGCAGATTCAAGGCTGGGAAGAATTAGTCTATTTCCCATGTTTGAATTATCATGATAACCATGTTGACTTGAAAATAATTTTTAAAGTATTTTACTTCAAAGGTTAAAAGGGCACATTGTAAAAATACAAATGTTACCAGAAGGTGTCTTACAAAATATATTCTCTGGCCTCACACTGGCTCTCGGTCATTCAATTCTTTTCATCATAGTCTTGGGTAACCCTCTGTAGATTTCAGAGTACAGTTGAGCAAGTACGTATGTGTCTCTTCCACAAATGGCATCTATTATATAACACTCTTCTGATGTTTTCATAGGTTGGCACACCCCTGATTTTATAGGTCTGCCTCACAAGAAAAAGGGCTGGGGGGGGGGGCAGCGTTATACAAAAAAAGGGTCAAAGGTAACTTTTGATCCTGATTTGTCAATGATAATCATTGTGTTATGCCTATATCTGACATTTGGGAAACCTTTTGTTCTTGAATTAAACATTTGAATAATGTAGTATAAAATTATGACAGCTGTTTCTTCCAACTCAAAAATATCATTGAGATATTTTTTGCATAATGATTCTGTAATTGTGGTTTGAGATTCTGGCTCTATCTTTATGAAGTTGCTAGTAAAATAACTACTCAGTTCACAGATTCTTTTGTTTCTATGGTGTCGGCAAACCAATTCTTTCTTTTATTTGAAACAATGGGCTTTTTGGCATTGTGTATCCCTAATTTTGTTATATACAGTTGAAGAAACCGAAATGAGATAGCAACAGAGGAGAGAGAGAAAGAAAGAAAGAAGGAAAATAAAAAGAAAGACAGAAAGAAAGAAAGAAAAGAAAAAAGCTTTTATAGCCAAACCAGCTAAGGCTCATTAATGATTAGTAACTAGATCCATCAGTCATTAGATATTTCAAAATAATGATATTCCAATTCTATTATTCATTTTTATTGGCTACAGTACTTCTATAAAGAAGTTCTTATGTGTAAGTACTAAAATACTGTGAGTACTATAAGAACTTATATATAGAAAGAAATATTCTATCAATCCTCTTTTTAACTAACTTTCAAGTCTGCAGAGTGGAGTTTTCTAGGATTTAAGATTTGATTTCAAATGAGTAATGACCTGTTTTTAAATACATTCTGGTGGTAGTAATTGTTCTCTGATTAATAAAATTTAGATTCATGGCTGTTTCAGATTTGTCACTTAAAGTTTTGAGCTTTAAATATCTTCTTTATTTTTGCAGGAGAAAGAAAAGGAAGGATTTAATGTAACAATATGTACCTAAGAAAATAGATTTACTTCTTTTACTCTATTTTACGAGAAAGATTTCCCATAAAAAAATGAAAAGAAATTTTGATTTAACCTCTCTATCTCAAACAACCTTTTAACTTTTAGATTTAGGGAAAATTTTTCTCAGAGTTCAAATGCTGAGGATGAAAAGCAATACAGAGCACTGAGAAATTTGATTTTAAAGAAATATAAAAAAGTAATTTGTGCTACTGAATTTATAGTTTTTTCCTTCCCAGTGAATAGCTGTCTTTAGAGATTTGTTTGTTGCTCACAAAGCCAAAACAGCCATATGTTTTTAATCTCATTACTGGACACAAGGAAACCTGATTACCAGAACCTTCATAGGTGAGGGCAGGTCAGAACGCCACCCACAGCCGGCTGGATATAATTGGAGCTCTCTGATCTGTGCGGGAAGGATCTTGCCACACAGGATTAGGTTTGGCTGCTACAGAAAAATATGAACAAATAGAAAAGATCCTAATGAATTTCAGTGCATTCTACTAAGAATTACAATTATTTTCAAGCCGTTTTTGTTTGGAACTTTAAGAATAAGAAAAAATGTTTTTTTTAACATTGTTCTGAGGGGGCTGTTTGTAATTAATCAGGTGCAATATAAGAAAAACAGGAAGCATTTTGGCATAAAGCAAAAGGTTGCCCATGACTCCTAAGAAAAACTAAAAACTGAAACAAACAAACAAAAAAAGAGATATGGTTTTTATCTTGACTTTGTTTTTTCCTTTGACTTGGAAAGATAGTCATTAAATGGTATCTGAAAATACTATATTAACTTGCCTAACAGCATACAAGGCACACTCACACTGAGTAAACAGATGTGTGTGTGTGCACATGCACACACTGAGCCCAATTGAGGTAATAGTGTGACAATTCCATTTATTTGAAATTCTGCCTTTAAAAAATTATAGTTACTGCTGACATTATTCCTCAGTGTCATAAATTACTCAGGGTCTAAAAATTGCTCATGACCATTGTCTTGGGATTAGGAAATAATGAAAATCTATAGCTAGTGTTGCTTTTGCTTTGAGTCCACAAACCCCACTTACACCAGGGCTTCTCCTTTTTTTTCCTATGCAATTGTGGGTAATCAAACCTTCAATCATTGGAACCTAACATCAACTATTTAGCAGAGCCAGCTCTACTGAACATCCTGGTAAAACTTGTAGCCCAAATTCTAGGCCCATGTCATTCTCCAACTGTGTTTTCTTCCTAATTTACCATGTTTTCTTTTTCCTGCTGAATACAAACAATCCTGATGGTTGAGGAAGGGCTAGCTGCTGGGGAGGTTTCACTGGAGATGCCATGCTTGTGGGATTGGTCAGGCCTTTATCATGAGGCCTCAGGGAGGAGCTGAGCTGGGCTTTAATGAGCACTGTCATATTATTTCTCCAGACTATCAGTTTACCACCTGACACTGAATAGATGCCAACAGGTGTGTGGCTGAAGATGGAGATCATTTTTGGCATGGCATCTGCCAGTTACAAAGTTGCCAGTTACAAATCTGGCCATTAGATCACTGAGACCTCATACAAACATGTGGGAACTTGAGGAGAGAAATCTAATTTAGAACAACATATATATAATCTATATATATAAAAGGCTAATATGCAAAGTGTCCCCCTCAGGAGTTTGATGGGGAGACCAGGAGTTGCTTGCTATGACATGTGCTGACTACCAGGGGGTGGCACAGAACATGGTGGGTGACCAGTCGCAGTGGTGGGGCGCTGAGAAAGTTAGGGAAGGAGGAGGTGAGGAGAGGAGATGAGGAACCTGATTGGCCCTGATCATGGGCCAGGCCTAGGGACCTTAGCTATGCATGAATTTTGTGCACCAGGCTTCTAGTTTTTAAAGAATGGTGTCTGGCCATATTTTTCTTTTATTTCCTTCCTTTCTTCCTCCCTTCCTCCCTCCCTTCCTCCCTTCCTTCCTTCCTTCCTTCCATGCTTTTATTGATTTCAGAGAGAGGGGAAGGGAGAGAGAGAGAGAAAGATATAGACACTGATTTGAGAGTGAAACATTTGTTGGGTTGCATGCACCCCATCCAGCAACGTGGGTGTGTACCTAGGCCAGGATTAAGCCTGTGATCTGTTGGTGTGTGGGGACAAACAGCCAACCACCTGAGCCAATTGGCCAGGGCTGACCATTTGTTAAAAATATTTTAGGAACAAGCTATTTTCTTCTATTTAGTACAAGTTACAAAACACTTGACTTTAATAATTGAAGAAAAAAATTTCAAAGTAACGACTGTCACTGGCAATATTAATTGATTTCTGTCTTGGAACAGAAAAGAATGGCTTTGGGATTATTTAATTATCGATACAAGTGATCATTTTCTATTTTATTTTTGTCTATTCTCTAGGTTTCGCCTTTAATATGAGGGAGTTTAGATTTTAGGAGTGTTGTTGGTGAAACAGACTAAGTTGAAGTAGAAATTTTACCTTTGACTTGAAGCTATTTTACGATTTTCTAAAAGTTTGGTTTTAATTGAGCTGTTCAGCAAGAAAAGGCAAACTTGCCCTGGCAGGTGTGGCTCAGTTGGTTGGGCAAGCTGAAAGGTTGCAGGTTCAATCCCTAGTAAGAGAGGCAACTGATCCATTTTTTCTCACATTGATGTTTCTCTCTGTCTCGCTCCCCTGCCTCCCTTTGTTGCTAAAATAAATAAAAACGTATTTTTGGGTGAGGATTTAAAAAAAGAAAAAAATAGGAAAACTTATTTATCTGATGCATGACATTCATCACTAAACATTTATTTTTGTGATAAAATGATCAAATTAGGTTCAATTTACCAATTTTATCTTATTTACCAAAAGCTCAATGTTAATTATAAATTTGATGTTTGAATCATAATCTCAAAACCATCAAAATATTGGGTGAATTTTATTACATTCATTCTTTATTTTTACAGCTCATTGTTTTATTTTTTTATACTTTGGAAGCTTGTACAGATTCCTCCTTTAGTGAGCATTTATTATGTTTATTAAGATTTACTTTCAAATGGCTCTTCCTTGATTGCTTGTGTGCATGCTAGGACAGTGGTAACTTCAGCAACTATCTTATCGAATAAAAGAGTAAAATGAAGATTGACCATCACTCCAACACACAAGATGGCTGCCCCCATGTGGTCAAAGATCCTGCCCCCAATTGGATACAAGATGGCCACCACAAGATGGCCAGCAGAGGAGGGCAGTTGGGAGGGATAGGCCTGCAAGGGAAGGCAGTTGGGGGCAATCAAGCCAGCAGGGGAGGGCAGTTAGAGGTGACCAGGCTGGCAGAGGAGGGAAATTGGGGGCAACTAGGCCTGCAGGGAAGGGCAGTTGCGGGGGGACCCAAGCCTGCAGCAGGAAGTACTTGGGGGAGACAAGGCCTGCACAGGAGGGCAGTTAGTGGTGACCAGGACTGCAGGGGGCGAGGGGGGGCAGTTAGGGGCAAACAAGCTGGCAGGGAAGCAGTTAGGCATCAATAAGGCTGGCAGAGAAGTGATTAGGGGCTGATCAGGCTGGCAGGTAGAAGTGGTTAGGGGCAATCAGGAAGACAGGCAGGCGAGCAGTTGGGAGCCAGCAGTCCTGGATTATTAGAGGGATGTCTGATTGCCTGTCTAGTCCTGATCCTGATAGGGCCTAAATGGGCAGTCAGACATCTCTTGAGGGGTTCCAGATTAGAGAGGGTGCAGGCTGGGCTGAGGGACACCCCTTGCCTCCCGTGCACGAATTTTGTGCACTGGACCACTGGTTTTTAAATAAAGATCATGGAGGTTCATCGTTATAGAGCATTAGTTAGAAAGACTCAAGAAATTTAGGAAAACACTTTATGTAGAGTTTTAACTCATCATAATTTTATTGTCAGAGTAACAATAGATAGCTATAAGTGATAGCTATAATAATGTCTTTACTAAGTACTTATCCATTCACTAACTTTTACCCATATGATGTGCTCACCACAATGGGAAATAATAAGTCATATATGAAAATAATTCTACTGCCCTCAGAATACTTACAGGCTTGAGTATAAGAAATGTTTTGTCAATAAGTTTTAATTATGATATAGAAAGTGATAAGTTCATTTGAGAGTTTCACAGGAATGAGTTTTTGTCAGAAAATGCTAGGTATGATAATAAACAGGCCCCATATCTTAATGACCTATAATGAATGACATGTTTATTTTTCATGCACATTAATGTGTTCAACATGGGTCCACTGGACACTCTGTTCTATGTGCCCTCACTCTTGGACCCAGTCTGAGGGAGGTTCCACCATCAGGAATGTTACCAGTATGTGGCAACATAAATGGTGAGCATGGAAAACAAGAAAATCATGCACTGACTTTTATAGTCCTCTGCCTACAATTTATTGGGTCAAGACAAATTATAAGGCCAGCTTGACTTCAAGGGGATGAGCAAATGTGATTGTACCACTGGCCTATAAGCAAAAGAACTGGAATATCTATGATTATCTCTGATAACTACAACAAAGAAAGGAGAATTGTATCTTAATAGAAAAATGGGGGAGAGGGCTTCCTGGAGGAAGTGATAATTAGGTCAGTGGTCTACAAACTCATTAGTCAACAGAGCAGCAAACCTCAGCTCACGAGCCGCATGTGAGCTACAGTTTGCTGACCACTGAGTTAGGTCATTATTTATAAGTAAAATTTTAGTATCTGAGATTGAAGTAACTTTGTGAAAATCACACATTATGGGAAACAACCCAAAATTTGAAAACAAAGGTACCTAACACAGCCCTTTTTGTGGTCTATTTCAGTGTGGCATTACAATAAAAAGAATCATTAGTCCTTTGTAGAAAAAATATTGAAGTCTTTGTATGGGATATTCATTTCAAAATACATATAGAAAAATTTAAAAAATTTGAAATTCTTTCTTATTATCTTTCTTTCTCTCAGCAGCTCAAAAAACATGGAAGCTGCTTTCAGAATGTCTCCTGCCTCCCACTCACCAAACTTACTCCAATTTTCTCCTGACTGATTCCACACTGAGTCAAATTTATTCTAAACAGGCTTGATCATTCCCACTTTCAGACTTGCATTCTCTTCAAATATCATCATCCTGTTCATAATTCCCAGATGTCCTTAGCCCTGATGTCTAATTCTAGGTTCAGTCCTGGAATGTCTGTCCAAAGCCTATAGCAATCTTCATACTAATGACACCAAAATCAAGATGCCCCAAGCTAGTTGGATTAAGGAGGTTCTGGAAAACTTGACTAACACAGTGTCTTAATAAGAATTCCTGTGACAGTGGTCTTTTGGGAGTTGACATTTTCAAGCAAACACCATTTTATGAGTTGGTTTCTCTTTGGTTTTCCGTAAGACTGTTTCATAAAGTAGTAGAAGTGTGAATGCCTTAAATATAAAGCTGATGTTGCAACTTGATTATAAATACTGCAGTGGCTTGAGTCAAGATGTCAAGGCTGTGTTTGGAAATTAAGATTAGCCATATTGCCAAAACTGGTTTGGCTCAGTGGATAGAGCATCGACCTGCGGACTAAAGGGTCCCAAGTTCGATTCCGGTCAAGGGCACGTACCTTGGTTGTGGGCACATTCCCAGTAGGGAGTGTGCAGGAGGCATCGATGTTTCTAACTCGATCTCTCTCCCTTTTTCTCTGTAAAAATCCAATAAAATATATTTAAAAAAAATAAGCCGTATTATCACTTTAAATGATTTTGGGGTTACTTGTGCCTGAGCTATCTATGCCAATATATGTATTAATAGCACTTCCCATGTAAAAATTTATTTTTATTGATACTTTTTCTCTTTATTAAGAGTTCATATTAGCAAGGAGCTACATACTGAAGGGCAGGCAGAAATTCAATGTTATGTTATTTTATTAGAGTAGCAATATTTAGAAAAAGAAAAGCAATGAAGTCAACCACCTCTGTAAAATACTTTTTCAGCAAAACCTAGATTCCTGTTTGATCCAGTCAATGGGTACTATTGCCTAACCAGGTTGACCTATAAAACTGACCATAGAAGATACCAACAAATTTTCTCCTGGAACCAACTCTACTTCCCAATCTTTACATTTCAAAAATTTAAGAGTCCTTGATTTAAGAGTCTATGTTAAATAATTCTCTGAATGCTCATGTCCCCCCCCCCCCCCCCCCCACACACACACACGTGTCTCTGGATTCATGTACTGTAACAGGCATGTGTTAAGTGACTAAGGTGTATTAGGACTGGCAAGATATAAGGAGGCAGTAAGTGTGACGCCACATCTGCCCTGGGCTCGCTGCCATCCCCCTGGTTGGAATTATTGCAACGAAATCATCCAGGCTGGTGTTACCTCTCCCTGCTCTTCCCTTTTTGCTGTTTCAGGGATTGATTGCAGGATTTAATAGGCTGTCAAGGATCAGCATTAGTTTTTACATGGTTGATCTGAACCATCGTTCTGTTTCAGCCTGAGAGAGGTTCTTCTGTGTGCGTAAGTAAACTTGCATGTGCATAGATGCACATGTACACACATTTACTCAACTGTTTGAATAGTACACATTCATACTCGGAGCATTTATTCATGCTTGATTTGTTTTCAACCTGTATTCATATATATGATGGTATTACTGAAACTAAATGTGCTTGAACCAATTTAACATCAGACATAACTTTCATTTGCATGTTATGATCCTAGCTTTCCTTCAGCTCTCAAAGACAACCAATGGTTTCACAAACCCATAGCCCCTACATGTAAATGAATTAATTTTTAAGTGAATTAGTGCATATCATTTTGCCTCTAGAAATCTTGTTTGAGTTACCTCCAAGAGTCTGAGTAGTTTTCCATTGCCATTCTAAGTCCAAATGCCAGTGAGTTCCCTAAGGGGTTAATTTGCAAAGGGAAGAATGAGGACCAGCAGGGCTATTAGGAGCTGCAAAGGCAACTGAATTATTTAACTGCTGTTAAGGGTAGGAGGAAAAGCCAAGCCAAAATGGCCTGTACTTTTGAATAAGTAACATGGCAATTAGAATATGGGCTGGCACTTCCAATTTAAAAATTGGGGAAGAAATAAAACAGGGTAGAAAGACAAATAAAGGAAAAATTGAAATCAAATATCATCTTCAAAACAATGATCAGGATAGAGAAGTCTATTGATTTGGCAATACGCTATTTAATTCATTGCTTTTCTTTAAAAAACATTACTACTGTGATAAAATAACTATTTATATTCTCCATTTAGTATATAGCTTCTCGATAATAGGGGCTGTCTTAGTAAAGAGAAAATGCTAATAACAATAAATTCCACATGGCAAATGTTCTTAATTTGTTCATTTGTGTTTTTTTTTTCTACTAAAGGATATTGACACCCTTAATTTGATATCTTGGAAGGGCATAATCATGATTGTTTGCAAGGGCTTGCAGAGGTCTGAAATTAATTAATGTAAAACTGTTTCCATGTCATACGATTAGCAGTTATAATTTTCCATAGGCTCAGGAATGATCAAACATTAATTTCTTCGAGTAGTTACAATTAATTTTTTAGAATGAATAATTCTGGGCAATAAATCATTTTTCCAGGCACTGACCATGCAGCTGATACAGATTATTTATTATTACTTTAGTTCCTGGTGCCTTTAACTGGAATGAAACATCTCATAGTTTATGTCTTGTACCAAGTGACAGTATTTACATTTCTTAATCCTTTATTATTTTAATTTATTTTTTATATTTTTTATTGTTTAAAATAGTACATATCCCCTTTTTATTATTTTATATACCTCAACCACACATCTAACCTTTCATAAAAATGAAAGGTGTAAGGGAAAAAGGGATAGGCATCATATAAAAGAGAGCCTTTGGCTTTCTCCTGACAAATATGCATACTTTATTTTTTTTAAAACTTCAAGTAGTCTGGACTTTTTCGTTAAGAGTTTATTTAAAAAATATTTTTATTACTGTAAAATAATGCTACAAAGCTATAGAAAAGCTATTTGGAATCCATACTAATAGAGTTACAGTGGTTACAAATGGCAATTTGCTGGCTCAGTTGGAAAAGCACATGGTAATATGTTCTTGATGTAAACCTGATTCTGACTCTGGACTCCACTGGCAAAGGCTTCTTTTGACAATGCCACCCTAAGGTCCTGGGGCTTGGAAAGGGCCACCGCTCCAGGGAGAGGTCTTGGGATCCTACTGATCATTGATGATTCACCCGCATTGTCCTGCCTGTTAAGTTTGTTTTCTTTGACTTTTGTGGCCCGTCCTGTTTGGGGAACACTGTCTGGGAATTTAGGTACCCAGGGAGATTGTCCAGGCTCGTCAGTGCGCCCAGGAGAGGTGGTGTGTGTGTGTGGGGGTGGGGATGGGGGGGTAGGGGGAGGAAGGCAGGGGAGCGAGGGGAAGAGGCAGCATGGGAGAGGGGAGAGGGAAGAAGACGGCACAGTTCTGCAATGCTTTCTGGACTGCCTTGCAGTCTTGGCGTGGATTCCTTTGGGGCTCCAAGGAGCATCAATTTGTTTCCCACAGAGCTTCACAGGCGACGCGCCTCTGCTCTCCAAGGGACTTAGACTATATAAAAAAAATCTGAGCATTCCAAGAGACTAGGCACAAGAAATGAAAAACCTTGAAATGAATGGGGATGCAAGAGAAAAATAATTACTTATTTTAAGTGAAGGACCATTTCAATATTAATATTTCAATGAGTAATATAACAAAGTATCCTACCACACACACACACACACACACACACACACACACATATATATATATATATATATATATATATATATATATATATATATATATATATATAATTACCTGTATGTAAAGATATGCAGAATAAATTTTGTGATTAAAAAAACCTCCACACACTTCTAATGTCTCTCTTTTGGTTTCAAGTTTTTCTTTTCCTTAACATGGTAGGACATATGAACCTGAACCGATGCTAAAACAAGAGGAAAGATTTGATACATTAAACAGATGCTTCTCCTGAAGTTAAGAATAGAAGGAAAGCAAGCACATCTATAACCCCTTGCGATACAGGTATCATCAGGTTTGCCTGATTAGGAGTGTGAAACACCTGAGCCATAGATGCAGAAGAGGAGAGATGTGATGGTTCAGGATATTGAATGGGATGAGGAGCTGAGATCAAATAACGAATGCAATAGCTAAGCTTTGAGCAGGTTTGCAATTCCAGATTGTGCTTGAATGTCTGGTTCCATGGCTTGGAATAGTCATGTGTTTGTATCTTACCTATTCCTTTCCATTCTTCTTATTAATTCCTAACATATGTTAATAAGTATGTCCTTTTGCATTTTTCAATGGTGTTGGGTGATCTCCATGTATTTTTCTCTCACATACACATGCAGTGTCATGTTACCACCTCTGCTGCTGTCCTGGACTTGCCCATGGAGCCTGGTTACCCCAGAGCCCTGCACACTTATATTCCTTAAGAAATGACCCCAAAGTAAATGGGAGTCACTTAATCGTACATCAGAGAAGTAACACAGTGTCCTTACTGCATATTTCACCTCAAATCAGTTTTCACCTACATGGCCTTTGCTACGCTATTGGTCTGCCTTGGTTTTTTCTCTCTCATTGCTCATTTGCCTCTGAATTCTAATCTTACATTTGACTGATTAGCTTCTGCAGTTCTCAACTCCTGTTTCCCTTTTCTGTCTTATTTCAATAACCACCTTACTCATTTCACAATTCCCAGTCTTATTTCTTCACATCTATATTTCATACTATGACTAATTTTCTTCAAGTTTAAATTTCAAAGTACAATCTCTTGTTCACAATATTTCTATGACTCCTTGTGCCCACGAGAAGCCAAAGCTCTTTTATGTGCTCCTCTTAGTCCTTGGGCTCAGGCCCTGGTCTAGAGCCTCACTTTCTCTTCCATATCAATGTTGGAACCTTCACAAACTCACCACACACCATGCAATTCCATGTGTTCTAACCTATTCCTAGATAGCAGAGCGCCCTCTTGTCTCTGTGGAAACCCCCTGCTGATCATTAAAATCCTTTCTCTTCTTTCTTTTTTTTAAAAAAATATATATTTTATTGATTTTGTACAAAGAGGAAGGGAGAGGGATAGAGAGTTAGAGACATTGATCAGCTGCCTCCTCCACACCCTCTACTGGGAATGTGTCCGCAGGCAAGGTACGCGCCCTTGACCAGAATCGAATCTGGGACCCTTCAGTCCAAAGGCTGACGCTCTATCCACTGAGCCAAAACCCTTTTTACATGAAGTGCACCCTGCTTTCACTCAATTGTGTTAATTGCTTTCTTCAATGTATGTATTGTATACAGATTCTGCTTTTTTGTGCATTACACAGGATAATTTTATTTGTTAATAAATCTGTCCTTAGACTTTTTCTATGAATGTGGGGACTATGTCCTCCTCAGCATGGTGTTGGACAGACACTGAATTAAACTTTAGTACCAGTTCTGGGCTGAACTTGACCCCAAACAGATAGCCTGCCCTGTAGCCCCAGTGGTTTTCAAGTTATTATTTTCATGGAGATTCTAGCCTCATTTGTCTTATACACATGCCTTCCCTCTCCCCGCTTCACAGTGAATGATTCTACTGGCCCTTTAAGGGCAGAGCATTGCTCTCTCTGGGCTTCACCAGGAGGCCTGTGCTATTAATCCATTACTTACATAGAAGTGGCTGAGAGATGTTGCACCAGGCTGTTCACTAGGAATGTTGCGCTAAAGAATTTAGGCAGGGCGCCTGGCCAGGTTGTGGGCTCAATCCGAAGCATGGAACATGCAGGAGGCAGCTGATCAAGGTTTCTCTCTCATTGATGTTTTATTTCTATCTCCTTCTCTCTCTAACAATCAATAAAAAAATATTTTTTTAAAAAATGAGTCAAGCAAAAATAATGAGCTTTGTTAGTTACATCTTGGTCAGAGAGTATGATTAGAGGAAAACATTTTTATTAGAAATTATATTTGTACAATTTTCAGATATCATGCCATTGGAGAAATGCATGAATGGTCTGTCTCCATTGCTAATGAGTGTGGGGTTCTTGCAATACAGCTGGAATAAGTATTTCATGAAATTACACCTCTCAGTTTCTAAAGTCCCATTTCCCTTAATCCAGTCCTAGAAGATGGAGATTCAGCAGAGCTAAAATCAGAGCCAGTGTCAATGTTTCCATTCCATGGTGGTACTGGGTCCGGTTTACTAAGTAGCATTAGGCTAGTTGCAGTCCATTAGTCCATTGTGTGTGGGCAGATGCAGGAGCATGAGACTCCTGCCAGCCAGGAGGACAAACCAAGAGGCAAAGAGAGCCAAGAGAACAAACTGGCAAGAGAGCTAACTCTGTGGTTTAGGAGATTATGTATCTCAAATCATCCCAAGCTTGCATGCCCACTTGACTGAGAGACAAGTACCTTCCCTTTTTACTGGGCATGTGTCTATTCTCCACCATGCCCAGTCCCTTCCTTCAGGTGAGAAGGAAAACAGGGGGACAACTTTGAGGGCTTATAGCCTAGTTCAGTATCTAATTAAACAGTAATCTAACTTCCCCATTCTAACTGACCCACCCCAAGGGGCCCACCACAAGAAGATATATATATCAAAACCTCTTCACGTTGGAAGTTCAGGCTTTGGATCAGAGTCCCCTGCACTAGCTTTGCTGTATAATAAAGGTTTAGTTTCCTGAGTTCTCTGAGTGTTAGCTGTCATTCTTCTGGGCCAGTGGTCGGTAAACTGCGGCTCATGAGCCGCGATTTGCTGCTCTGTTGACTAATAAGTTTCCCGACCACTGGGATAGGTGCTTAATCACAAGGAACAATAACAGCCTGTAATTATTGGAATTGAGAGTCTAGGTCAGTGGTCGGCAAACTCATTAGTCAACAGAGTGGAAAACCGCAGCTCACGAGCTGCATGTGGCTCGTGAGTCGAAGTTTGCCAACCACTGTCCTGGGCCATTTACCACAACACAGGGATCTGTGGAGAACAGACCTGGGAGTGTTAAACCACAGTTTCCTGGCAAAGCTGTATAAATAACATGCCTATACTTTGGACCTTCCCTTTGCTCTGTTCCAATCCTATCTAATAAAAGAGTAATATGCAAATTTGACCGTACCTTCGCCACACTCACCAGCCACACCCACCAGCCAATCAGGAGCAAATTATGCAAATAAACCGCAAACAAGATGGCTGCTGTCACTGAGAGCAGGAGGGAGGCCTGTGTTTCCCCAGCAACAGAGGAAGCCAAGCCTTCCACCTGCCTTTGTCAGCCAGAGGTCTCAATGGCACAAAGTTTCACTTATAAAAGATACATAATCCAAAGGCAACCACTGAGCTGGAGAGAGAAGAGGCTAAGGTTGCCAGGGTGATGGAAGAAGCTAAACTTCTGCAGCCCTAGCCTAGCCCTCCACTCTAGGCTACAAAGTTTCAAACAGAAATGGCTGTCGCCAATGGAGTGAGCAGAAGGCTTGGTTGTGCTCTAGGCTAAAAAGTTTCAATTGTAGAACATAAATTAATTTCAGATCCCACGGCCTCCATTTGGGTCACTGGGGGCGTGGACGGCCTGCAAACCACTATAAGCCCCTCGCCCAGGCCGTCCCACGCCCCAAGAGAACCCACACCCTGATGCAGGACATCCTTCAGGGCAAACCAGCCGGCCCCCACCCATGCACCAGGCCTCTGTCCTATCTAATAAAGAGTAATACACAGATTGACCATCAGCTCAACACACAAGAGGGCTGCTCCCATGTGGACACAAGATGGCCAGCAGGGGAGGGCCATTTGAAGGTTCCAGGCCCGCAAGGGAGGGCAGTTGGGGGCCATCATGCCATCAGGAGAGGGCAGTTAGGGGTGACCAGGCTGGCAGAGGAGGACAAACAGGCTGGCAGGGGAGAAGTTAGACATCAATCAGGCTGGCAGGGTAGTGGTTAGGGGTTGAGCAGGCTGACAGGCAGAAGTGGTTAGGGACAATCAGGGAGGCAGGCAAGCAAGCAGTTGGGAGCCAGCAGTCCTACATTGTGAGAAGAATGTCCAACTGCCCATTTAGGCCCGATCCTAATCAGGCCTAAATGGGCAGTTGGACATCTCTCGAGGGGTCCCAGATTGGAGAGGGTGCAAAGCTGGGCTGAGGGACACCCCCACACCACCCCCCATGCATGAATTTCATGCACTGGGCCTCTAGTTATTGATAAGCAGTATTAGTCAGAAGTCATCTTCAGCAGGTTGCTACTACTGGGTCAGCAAATATGATTTATTGAACATAAATAATTGATCAAACATCCTGGAGGAGCAACAAAAATCTCAGAATTCAGGGCAAAAGGTGAGCTGCACTGACTGATAGTGAATGATAAGCATGTGGAAAGAGAATTTTTCAGAATACAGGCTTGTTGAAGTAGGGACTTTGTCTTTTCCATTCACCTCCGAATCCCTGAAGCATAGCACAAGGCTTGACAGAATTTTCAGCAAATGTTTGTTAAATAGATGCACAGATGTGCCAATGAGCACAGGATAACTAAAAGGGTCCCCAATGATCTTTCCGTGATTTCCACAATTTGTGCAGTTTCTCTTTGTTGGCTTTAAACAAATACACAGCCAGATATTTCTCCAGCAAGGCACAAGATAAATAAGAAATACATCCTCAGGGCCTACTTTGCCTTTCTTAAGTCTATTTCAGACAGTCCCCTTCTTGAGGCCAATTGTACTTCCAAAATAATCTGGGACCACTTTTCTGGAGAAAATGCATTTCAGTAACTTAATATGCTTTCCTCATAGAAAGTTCTATGCCTGTATTTTTTATAATTGCTGCTCTATTGGTTCAAAATCATAAAAAGTAGCTTCTAAGGGCATACTGTTAAATAATAATAAATCAGGTATATAAAATAGCAGGCTCAGTCTGATTCTGAACTAGACCTTCCTCCCCCTATGTATGCACATTCTTGTGCATTTTTACTTAGATGGAAACTCGAGAGGCATGCATCAAACTTTAGCAGTGGTTATCTTGTATGCTTTTAATGTTCATCATAAATTTCCCCCTGCATATTGCACATTTTTATGTTTTTGTAATCAGAAACACAATACTATTTTCAAAAGTGGCTTCAGGTCAACAATAAAACAAAAGTGGCTACAGTCAGCAAAAATATCGGGCTGGAGATAAATTAAAACTGCTATTTTTCTTGTCCTTTGGTTGCAGAAACTGAGATGGAACCAGAATCCTCATTAAAATACAACAGAGAACAGGGTGTGGCTAATTCCAGGGTCCTCCAAGGCACTACTGAAATCAGCTTAAAACAATGCTCCAAGTTTAATAAAGAAAACCAAATGAAGGGCACTGGGCAGGAGCTACATCTAAGAAACAAGTTCGACTTGGTTTGGAACCAGGGAACCTCAGGAGGTAGAAAATCCTTGCTCAATAGGTGCCAGTTTTCTGTCTTCCAGGGAACCCGCACACTTGCTGTGAGATGGAAAAAGCTTGAATGCCACAGAGGCCTTTTCAGGGCCTGCCACTTAGCTTAGAGGGGTCAAAGATATGAGAAGTCATAGATTACTTTTGGAACAGGGTGTCTGAGGAGGTGGGATGGCATGGAAGCCCAGAAGTTGTTTGCACAAACAAGTACACCTGCAAAAGTGAGAATGATAAGGGCTGGGTAGACTGTGATTCGGGGAGCTGCTGTTGTCTGCTTCCTTCTAGCTCAATCTCCTTTTCAATCCTCGAGTCCCTTGTGTGTTATCTCTACAGGAGGTCACTCATCTTTCATTGGATTATTTCTAAGATTGTCATTCACTGATGAAAATCTAGCCTGTTCCTTTGTTAGTTAGCTGGATAATATTGCTCTTGTGAAAATCCTGCTCTTTGGTTTTGCTTTGCAGTAAGTTCTCTTTCATGTGACAAGCCTTTGTGCACTTGTACTTTTAAAGCCCAACTGACCCTCATTCTCACTCTTCCTTCAGGTCCAGAATCTACTAATTCTTTACATCTTTTCTGATGCAGATCTCTAGTCAGAAATACCTTCTTATTTCTAATATTGGACTAACTTCCTTTGGCTTTCTGAAGTGTTTCCTGCATGCTTCTCTTCTAATTCTGCCAGGAAGCCCAGTTCTTAGTATATTTATTTTATTCCTATTTACTCTTTCAATGATATGGAAGCTTTTAAGGCAGATTTATTCATCTTTCTCTGTACTCACAGATCTCACAATATATACTCTTGCTAATATAAAGCACTATTCATTTTATTTCAATTCAACAAATATACACTGAGTGGCCAGATTATTATGATCTCTGAACACATAATAATCTGGCCACTCAGTGTATATATATGTGTGTGTGTGTGTGTGTGTGTGTGAGTGTGTGTGTGTATCCTATCTAATAAAAGAGTAATATGCAAGTCAACCATCACTCTAACACACAAGATGGCTGCCCCATGTGGACACAAGATGGCCACCACAAGATGACTGGCAGGGGAGGACAGTTGGAGTAGACCCAGACCTTCAGGAGAGGGCAGTTGGGGGAGACTGGGCCTGCAGGGGAGGGCAGTTGGGGGCGACTGAACTGCAGGGGAGGGCAATTGGGAGGGGACCAGACCTGAAAGAGAGGGCAGTTGGGGGGCACTTGGCCTGCAAAGGAGGGCAGTTGGGGGAAACCAAACCTGCAGGGGAGGGTAGTTAGGGGTGCCCAGGCCTGCAGTGGAGGGCAGTTAGGGTTGACCAGGCTGGCAGAGGAGGACAGTTGGGGGGAACAGGTCTGCAGGGGAGGGCAGCTGGAGGCAACTAGGCCAGCAAGGGAGGGCAGTTGGGGCAGACCAGGGGAAGACAGTTAGGGGCAATTGGGCCAGCAGGGGAGCAGTTAGGCGTCGATCAGGCTGGCAGGGGAGTGATTAGGGGGTGATCAGAATGGCAGGCAGGTGAGCAGTTGGGAGCCAGCAGTACTGGATTGTGAGAAGGATGTCTGACTGCCCATTTAGGCCCAACATTTAGGCCTGGTAGGATCGGGCCTAAATGGGCAATTGAATATCTCTCTAAGGGTCCCAGATGGGAGAAGGTGCAGGTTGGGCTGAAGGTGCATGAATGTTGTGCACAGGGCCTCTAATTCATGCATGGGTGGGGTTCAGCCAGCCTGGCCATGGGGAGAGGACATGGACGGTTGGCCAGCCTGCTTGTTGATCGAACTCCTAGTTGAGAGGACAATTTGCAAATTAGCCTTTTAATATATAGGATATATATTGGCCAGGTTATTATGCATTCAGAGATCATAATAATCTGGCCACTCAGTATATATAATCTCATTTCCTTTTTAATTGCTTAAATTTTGGTTAGAAAAATAGACATTAGTACTCAAGAGTTCTAACAAAGCTTTGGAAGAAGTGCTTTGTTGATGAGGTCCTATTCATCAAAGCTCCAGGACTAGTTGCATGTTGGGACATAAAGCAGGAGGGAGTACACTCCAGCATGGTGGGATTTTAGGTCCTGTGCTCTCTCCCAGGAAGGCCACTTTGCCTGTCCTAGGCTAATCCTCTCTCTGCTTACATGGGAGTTTTTGGAATAGGGACTGGTGGCTTTGATATTTTTCTGAGGATGGAATTAAAGGGCTTTGAGAGACTTGATGTTGGATTATTACATTTATTTTTTAAGGAAAATGCATCTTATTTATTATGGAGCTAAAGTGAGTTCTCAGAATGCCCTTGAGACTGCATGGATTTATTTGTTTGTTAATTTATTTTATTGTGGTGAGAACCCCTGACATGAGAGCTACCTTCTTTAATTGTTTTTCAAAATTTTAAGTCAATGAGACTGAATTGCTGACTATAGATACAATGCTGTAAGTAGATTTTTAGAATTTATCTTGCTTTACTGAAACTTTATGCCCTTTGGTTAGCAATTCTCCATTTACCTCTCTCCTACCCCCTGCTGACCACCATTCCACTTTGTAATTCTATGAATTTGACTATTTTGGATACCATGTGTAAGTAGAATCTTGCCCTGTTTGTCCTTGTGTGATTTCACCTAGTGTGAAGTTTAGTTTTGAAATTACATTTTACATAAAATGGAAATTTGTACGTTTAAAGTAGAATTTAAGTCATTCACTGCAATGGCGTTTTGCTTTATTCTGTTTTGTCTTTCTTTGTTCTTTCTTCCCATGTCCTTTGTGATAAATTAGGGAATGAGTAGAACCTCTCATTAATGAAGTTCCTACTGTGTGACACTCACTGCTGATTCCTTCCAAACATCAGATTACTGAATTCTCACAGTGACAACATGAGCATGTATTGTTACTCCCAAGTATAAATGAAGAAACCAAAATTAGATAACTCATCACATCCAGTAAATGGAAAGTCAGAATCTGAAAACAGTTTTCTCTTTATCCTTTAAAAAAATCTATGATCTTTTCTTTTCCAGGAGAAAAATGGCAAGTATGTACTTGGTTACTAGGGTGGGAAATTTGGCACATGGTTATAAAATGTGGGATTTTGAAATATCTCTTTTTACTTGACATTTTACTCTGAACAGCATTTAAGTGACTATCTAAATTTAGACTAAATACTTGATTGTACAAGGGATTTTACATCCCTACTTTAAAAGTGTTAATTAATTTGATTCTCTTCTTCTGGGAACTAGATAGACAATTTCAAGGGCAAGTCTTCCATATCATCAGAATTGAATTGGAATTAGTACTCTTTAATTCAAGCAATTTTTATCGAGCCATTTTAATTAACATTGAGATAAAAGAAAGTATACTTAAGGAGAAGCAGGGAAAGATGGGAAAATAAGCAAACTGATACTGATAGGAGAGGTTGCTCTTTCTGAGTTTGAATAAGTGTTCATAAAAATTTGAATATTAAGGCTGAACTGATTAGAAAACCTGCTAATAAATTTTATACTAAGGTTTCCTGTGCAGCTTAGAGGCAGAAAGCTTCCTGATGCATAAATCCACCTAGCATTGTTTCTCTGTGGATCTCAAGAAACTCCATTTTAACATCCTTAAAACAAACTTCATTTTCAAGAGTGCTCCTTAAAAAATGAAAGCCTCTCCAAAGAAGATATACAGAGGCAAATAACATATGAAATGATACTCCACAACATATTTCATCAGGGATATTCAAATTGAAACAAGTGTGATACCACTATACAACTATAGAATGGCCCAAATCTGGGTCACTGGCAGCACCAAATGCTGGAGAGGATGTGGAGCAACATGAACTTTCTTCTTCATTGCTGCTAGAAGTGCAAAAGGGTACAGCCACTTTGGAAAACAATTTGGCAGTTTCTTATAAAACTAAACATGCTTTTACCAAATGATCTAGCAATCATGATCCTTGGTATTTATGCAAAGAAGTTGAAAACTTATGTCCACACAAAAACCTGTACATGAATGCTTATAGCAGCTTTATTCATTATTGCCAAAACATGGGAGCAACTAAGATGTCCTTCAATAGGTGATGGATAAATAAACTGTGTTACATTTGGAAAATGGGGTATTATTCATTGCTAAAAAGAAATGTGCTTTCAAACCCTGGAAAGATATGGTAGAAACTTATATGCATGTTACTACATGAAAGAAGCCAGTCGCAAAAGGCTACATACTGTGTGATTTCAACCATGTTTCCTTCTGGAAAAGGCAAAATTATAAAGAAGGAAAAGGTCAGAAATTACAGGGGAGGGAGGAATGAATAGGCAGAGCAGTTAGGACAGTGAAACTATTCGGTAATGGACTCGGATAATTATGATTTGTCAATACAGGTTCATCATTGTAACAGATGTACCACTCTGCTGGGCAAGTAGATAATGGAGGAGATCATGCCATGTGTGAAGTCAGGCAAGGTAAGAAACAGGAAATCTCTATACCATCTGCTCAATTTTGTTGTGAACCTGAAACTTCTTTAAAAAATAGAGTAGGAGGACTTTTCCCCCTCCCTACTTGGGAGTCCATTCTGTGGGACTCTTCCCTGTCCCCAAGTGGGAGACTGTAGTTATTGTTCAATAAATCTCCACCTTTGCTATAAAAACATAGAGTAGTATAGGTACAGAATGTGATATACTAAAAAATCAAACAAATATAATTCTCAGAACAAACCATAAAAGCCAACTAAATGTTGTCCAATTATTTTGAAAATGCTTTAAATTCAGTGTGCAAGAAATAATAGAAGTGGTTTCATTGAATATTTCACCACTGCCAAAAACACTGACAGCTTCTAATTTCAACTTTGACCTAATCTATACCTTTCTAAACATGAAAAACGAGTAATTAATGATACATAAACGTACAATTGTATCATCTCTTTATTGGTATCTGGTGCTAGTTTATTTGTTCAATTCTCTAATCAGATGTATAAACACAACCTATTTGGTCAGTTGGGAAGTGCCACATAGAATATCACCATGTGGCTTCATGGTTTATGTATCTTTGATATCTGTAATTTAGGACAGTAATGAATCCAGATGATTGTTGCTTTGGCCTAGATGTATTTATATGGTAGAAATTGCCATTGGGACTGTGTCAGCATAAAATTAAAGTCTCAGACTTGATTGATATCAACATAATCATTGAGAGTTGAGAATACAAATTGTCTGATTTACTTCTCAACTATTTGTACATAGAAACTATTATAGAAAAAGGCATTATTTAAAAAGTAAGTTTGTGGAAAAATTTTTTTAACCATTTTATAAAACCCAAGTAGTATTGCCATGAAATTTGAGGAGATATTACATTGAAAAACTAGGTAACTAATGAAAGGGCTTACCTGACTCTTGCATAAATACTATAAATAAGAAAAAAATCTAAATGCTCCAAGGTTAACTAGTCTTTCAGAGTCCCATAATAATCAAGCATTTATACATAAACCACAAGTTTCTAAGTAAAATATTTATTACACACACAAATATATATATTTTACATGTATGTATGTGATACATATTATCAGCTGGTATTTTGAACTCCTAACATAACTTTTTCTATCTTTAATATGTATATATAATATATGTTATTTTGACTACTAGAGGCTCAGCGCACAAAATTCATGCATGAGGGGGTGGGGGATGAGCTGTCCCTCAGCCCAGCCTGCACCCTCTCTAATCTTGAGGGATGTCCAACTTCCCATTTAGGCCCGATCCTGGTAGGATCACCTGCCTGCTTCCCTGATTTCCCCTAACCACTTCTGTCTGCTAGCCTGATCACCCGCTAACCACTACCCTGCCAGCCTAATTGATGTCTAACTGTTTTCCTGCCAAGCTGTTTGCCCCCAACTTCCCTTCTCTGCTGACCTTGGTCACCCCTAACTGCCCTCCCCTGCTGGCCTGATTGCCCACAACTGCCCTCCCTTGCAGGCCTGAAACCTCCCACTGTCCTCCCCTGCTGGCCATCTTGTGGTGGCCATCTTGTGTCCACATGGGGTCAGCCCTCTTGTGTGTTGGAGTGATGGTCAATCTGCATATTAATCTTTTATTAGATAGGACAGAGGCCTGGTGCATGGGTAGGGACTGGCTGGTTTGCCCTGAAGGGTGTCCTAGATCAGGGTGGGGGTTCCTTTGGGGTTTGGGGAGAGGGGCCTGTGATTGTTTGCAGGCCAGCCATGCCCCCCAGTGACCCAAGAGGAGGACCTGGGATCTGGGGTTAATTTATGTTCTACAACAGCTACTTCTATTTGAAACTTTGTAACCTAGAGTGGAGGTCTAAGCTAGGGCTGCAGAACTTTGGCTTCCTCCATCGCCCTGGCAATCCTAGCCTCTTCTCTCTCCAGTTCCGTGGCTGCCGCCATTTCTGTTGGGATTATGTATCCTCTATAATTGAAACTTGTAACATTGAGTGGAGGCCTAGGCCGGCAATGGCAAGCAGAAAGCTTGGCTTCCTCTGTTGCCAGGAAAACCCAAGCCTCCCTTCCTGCTCTCAGTGGTGGCAGCCATCTTAGTTGGGGTTTATTTGCATAATTTGCTCCTGATTGGTTGGTGGGCATGGCTTGATTGGAGGTACTGTCAATTTTCATATTACTCTTTTATTAGATAGGATAATATGTATGTGTTTTTATATACTATAAATGTAGATATTTAATAGTATAAGCTAGAAATAAAAAAAATCTTAATATTTAACTTTTTCCCCCTTCATTTATGGTATATCATTACTTGTTTCTCACTGAACTCTTATTAATGTTCTTTTGTCAGATTATTTTTTAAATGTCTTGCTCATAGTGATGCCCACACACTGCCATAGGCTATTATTTGAGGCAGATTATGTACTTGTGTGAGGTGTACTGTACCATTAGTTATAGTGTATACAAATTCACATTTTAAGTAATCTTAATAATTTTATTTTGTGATCTTGTCTGATCTCATTATACCGTGCTATTTTCACCTCAAGTGGAAGTAACAAAGAGTTTATTTTAGCAGCAGGAAAAGGATCAGTTCTGACATTTTCTTGTTGTTCTCATGTACTTTAATTAAAATATTATAGATCACCTGTGGTTTCTTAGGCATATTTTTAAAGTTATGTTTCATATATTGTGTTGGTTATGTGAGTTAAAAATAGTTAAAATAATATATTTTATAAACATTTTTATTGCCTAAAGTTTTACATTTGTCTTCTTTTTCCCCAATTGACACTCCCCCGCAACTATCCCACCCCAGGCAAGCTCTGACTGCCTCAGTGCCTGTATTCTTTGGATATGCTAATATGCATGCATACAAGTCCTTTGGTTGGTCTCTAATGCCCCCCTCCATGCCACCCCCTACCATTTGTCTCTAGACCTATTCTTGTTCATCAAATTATATTAATCATCATATCACACATATGAGTGAGATCACTTGATATTTATTTTTCTCTGACTGGATTATTTTGCTTAGCATAATGCTTTCCAGTTCCATCCACGCTATTGCAAATGGTAAAAGTTCCTTCTTTTTTATAGTGGCACACTATTCCATCGTGTAGATGTATCTCAGTTTTTTAATCCACTCATCTGCTGATGGGCACTTAGGTTGTTTCCAAATCTTAGCTATGGTAAATTGTGCTGCTATGAACATAGTGGGGTGCATATATCCTTCCTGATTGGTGTTTCTGGTTTCCTGGGATATATTCCTGGAAATGGGATTACTGGGTCAAATGGGAGTTCCATTTTTAACTTTTTGAGGAAACTCCATACAGTCTTCAATAGTGGCTGCACCAGTCTGCATTCCCATCAGCAGTGCAGGAGGGTTCCTTTTCCGTTGTTTGTTGATGATAGCCATTCTGACAGGTGTGAGATGGTATTTCATTGTTGTTTTGATTTGCAACTTTTGGATGATTAGTGACTTTAACCAGAAGCTCACCTTATATGTTGACAAAAAGGAAGTTAAGGTCTCACCTTCAGCACCCTCGTTTGGTAGAAATTCTGCTCTGTCCTTAGATTTCTGTTTTTGAAGCTTGACTATATGACATATACCTATCCATAATTTTTATTAATTTTAGAAAAGTACACTAATAAAGCACTAGTTTTTTCAGTACTCAAATAGATCATGACAATCCTGCTGTGGATACATGCATGCTACTTTGAGGACTCTGAGGTATAAACATAGCAAGTGAATGAGCTCTCCAGAAAAAGATAGCTATTTGGGCTACCCTTGTGCAAGTGGCATATTTAATTTATAATCATATTTTTCTAAACAGAGGCACACTTAAACATTTTTGATGCAGAGAGTTTCATCTAAGCAAGCACAGTACATTGAACATATCAATTGAGCAGTGTTCAGATGAATTGCTTCATCATAATACAGAGGAGGGAAAGAAAAGAGGATACCACTTGTTTGGCTGGTTTCATTCTTGGATACTCTGTGCTTTGTCCACTTGTGGCATTCCACAACTCTATTTAGTTCAATTCTCCTTGCTATTGGGGTTTTTCAAATTTTTATCTCTAGCACTGTATTTATTAAATTCTAAAGGCACATGAAATATTAAAGTGTAAAGGCACCTATTGAAGGCATTAATCACTTCCACAAATGTCCTAGAGAAGTTGTAACGAACATGGCAATGAATCGTCAATACACTGTTGAATTCCTTCCAGCATCCTATGGTTTACTTTGCTGTTTTTCTCCCTAAAATATAAAAAATATATGAAATGAACATGAAACAACAAACAAAAATAGTCTGAATGTTTTGGGGCAGCAAAAAATGATTTTGTTAGGTCCCTTGATTTGGCCCTTGTATGTAGACTACCTTTTAGCTGCAGAGAGAATTTGATGATTACGCATATGCTTTAGTCCACCAATCATGACCACTGTCTCTATTTTAAGAATTTTTGCAAGCGTTTGTGCTAACTGGCATCCCATGTTATTGCTTTGAGCATCTAACCTTTGGAAAGAATGGAATTCTAGAGGTTTTTTTTTTCTTTTTTTTCCTTTTTTTACTTTTTGTTTGTGTTTCTAACTATCAACTCTATTAGTATATTTTTAAATTTTCATTCTGGTCACCTGATGAATTAGCTCTAGGTTTTATATCATATTTATAGCCTTGTCCTTTAACCCCCAATTTTTACTCTAAATTTCCTTACAGTTAGTAGCCCTAAATTATGCATTTTTTTTGTCAAGGCAAGTGATGTAAATTTTGTAATATAAGATGTAATTTATTTTTATTTACCTACTAAAGTAACACAAAATTAGATTGAAGCAGGAATATCCTTTTATAATTTGAAATGAGGTAAGGCTGGGCATGTATCAGTAATGAAAGATGGAGGAAGTGTTGAAGGACTCGCAACACAGGAGAAAACTGGCATAGGAACAGCAAAGACAGGTGAAGAATTATATACTAAGCTGAAAGGCAAAGTCTAACCATGGGCAGCTAGCTTTAATGGCATAGCATGGTTTAATAGCTGGTTGGGAAGGGTTTGTCCTTAGACTAAAGTTATTTGAATATTAAGATTAATATTGGCATCTTTCACTGTAAGATTAGCCTTATGCATCACTTATAATAGTTTTATCTTATGTATAATATATAATATCATATGTAATATCTTATATTATAAGATACTAGAGGTCCAGTGCATGAATTTGTACATGGGTGAGGTCCAGCTGATCCCCCTCCCCCAATGGGGGCTGATTGGGCCAGGTCGGTGGGAGGGGAGAGGCCATGGGAGGTTGACTGGCTGGCCCCACCTCTGATTCAGCCAGGGTCAGCTGGAAGGAGGGCCTGGTTCCCCTACGCACTGATCAGGCCTGTTGACCAGCTATAGTGCATGTCATAGCGACCAGTTGTTTTGGTGGTCATTCCAGTCATTCTGTTCATTCCAGCATTCCAGTTGCTTGGCTTTTATATATATAGATATATTATTTATATATGATAAATATAAGCATATCCTAATATATGAAAACTCAGGTTCTGTAATGACTGACTGAAGGCTCGACTGAACACTGAAAGTCAATCCACCAGTCAGTGCTGGACTGCCACCAGTGTGGGTGCAGCAAACCAGCATTGACTGCCAAGGCGGCTATGGATCAGGCCCAGAGAGAAACCCAGAGAGAGAGGCAGGGTCTGATCTGTAGCCTTTGTGGCAGCTGTTGACCAGCTGTTGCCTCTCTCTTTCTCTCTAGGGCTTTGCCAGCAGCCATGCCTCTGTTTCTCTCTGGGCCTCCACCGGGTTGCTGATCAGTTCCACCTCACTGATCAGGTCTAGAGATAGGCTCAGAGATGCTGACTGGCATAGAAACTGACCAATCAGAACCAAATATGGGTGAACTGTGAGGAGCCAAGGACTTCCTAGGAGGCAGAGCTTTTGACACTGATTGACATAGAAACCAACAAATCAGAACCAAATCTGGGTAAACTGTGAGAAGCCAATGGCTGCCTAGGAGGCAGAGCTTTTGACTGGCATAGAAACTGACCAATCAGAACAAAATTTGCCAACAGGAGAGGTCCATTGGGAGCTAGATCAGGCTGGTAGGGGAGGGCAGTTAGGGACAAGATCAGGCCAGCAGGGGAGAGCAGTTGGGGGTGAGATCAAGCTGGCAGGGGAGGGCAGTTAGGGGCAAGCAGGCAGGCAGGTGAGTGATTAGGAACCAATGGTCCCAGATTGGGGGAGGGATGTCTGATTGGAGAGGGTGCAGGCTGAGCTGAAGAAACTTCTCCCCTTCATGCACGAATTTCATGTACCAGGCCACTAGTATATTTGTAATTACTATAAGGACTATTCCCTCACTCCCCAGCCCTGCACATACATACACTTCCCTTCCTTGATATCTGTCAAGCCAGTGACCATCCCTGAGTCCAAAGATGAAATGAGCGTTGTTAGTTGTTTGTTACTTTGAGTGAATGAACTTATTTGCTCTTTATCTGAAGCAGGTTTCAATCTGAAAATCTCTAATTATCCACAGGAGAAGGCCTGTGTTATGGGAATTTGTGGTTTGTAGAAAGCAGACCTTGCCACATAGTCTGTCTTGGGGCCATCCTAACTGTGAGAAACTTCTGAATTGTCAGGGACCCTAGACGATTTCTTCTGGCCATCATTTCAGAAAGAGGTTGATGCTTTAAAACAATAGAAATGGGTGAACTCCATCAGAAACAGTGACATAAACCTTTCCTAAATGCTTCAGATAAATGAAAAAATTTGATGAACAGAGAAAGTAACGTTGCTTTACTTCAAGGAATGGCTTTCAGGAAGATAAGTGTAGCTGTGCATTTGCCTATCTGTGTTGCCAGGGCAGCTGGGTAGCAGCAGAATTGTGGAAGTGGAGGCCAAATAGATTGCTTTGGGGATTTTCTGTAGAGAGATCAGAATCATAATGTAGAGAGGAAGAAGTCAGGGTTTCAATTTGTCAGGTCACAACAGAGGGAAATCTGGACTTTCTTGATAATTTACCTTCTTGTCAGTGCCAGGTGTTGAGAAAGGGATTGGTCTGTGGTGCTGGGGAATCTGCTCACTGGCCTAGAATCTTCATAATCTGCTCATCTTCTTTGTTAAGGCAATTTTAATATACCAGTTTTGGTCAATGCTCAATTCCCTCCTTCCCTTGTTAATTCCACTCTTGTTAAATGTTTATTGTGCACAAGTAATGGGCACAGTCAAAATAGAGGTTGAGGTCACATGGTGGACCCATCCATCTCAAGGCTAAGCTTAAGCCCCCATGCCAGCTGATGACCATAGCTTCACCCTCTGAATTATATTATTGTTGTTATTGTTTGTATCCCGATCGTCAAAATAGTGTCACGTTTGTTGAGTTCTTACAATAGACTAGACATTGTGCCAACATTAGTATGGATCATTTAATCTAATCCCTTCAAAACACCCATGAGGTAGGTGTCAGTATTGGCACTATTACCATTTATCACCATTATTATCACTATCAGAAGCTATTTAGGCCCAGAGATATCACTTCACTTGTCCACGCTCATGTAGCTATTATGTTGCTATGAAGTGTTCATAGGGATTTGTTGGAGAAAAATTCCTGACCGTAGATACAATCTCCTAAAGTGTATTTTAAAAATTAGTTTTTCTTGATTATTTTTGTAGCACCATGATTATCCATTTTCCTTTAAGAAATGGATAATCAGTTTTCTCCCCGATGCCCAAATCCCAGTAAGTGGTTCATGAAATTAACATGTTAAGTATGAATGAATGATGCTAAGTTTGAAGTTTGGAATCAATACAGAGATTGTGTTGACTGTATAACCTTTGAGATACTATATTCCTATATTTGATAATGTTTTTAATGCTAGTTATATTGTTATAAATTAAATTAATATTTTTTTAAATTAAACTCCTCCCCTCCTGTTCCCCCCCTCCCCCCAATCTACTTTCATTAACTGGAATTTTTACCAGGTACTGCCATCAGATTACTTCAAAAAACTCTGTCCTATAACATATATACTCAAACATGATTATTTATCAATCAACCTACATTTATTGAGAACTTAATATATATTTATAGCTAGTCAAGATGCTCAGGAGGGTAAAATATATCCAGTTTTTATGGAAGCTGCAAAAATTATTCTCCATTTGTTTTTACCCATACAGCTTCCTTCCCTCTGGATGCAGTAGTATTATCTTCTGTTGATTTCCATTCCCTAGAAATGGAAAGCACAGTTTCAGGGATACAGTGAATATATAATATATTGATTCTAACCAAGAGCTAAAATAACAGAAATCAAATTATTAGCTTTCTAAAATTTCCAGCCATTTGTGACCATGAAAATGAGTTTTTAGCCACATTGAGGCATTTTAATTAAGGCTGTGTCCTCACTCCAGCCCATGTGGATAATTCTGCCTAAATCGACTGATTTCAGTTAATAATGTGTAGCTACAGCTGATGGCATTTTAATTTAGAATTATTTGAATGGTGCATTGCCAGGGCATATTCTAACTATTTATTGCTTTTTACTGCTATCAAGTCTCCTCCCCCAATATATCACGGGGATCTTAAAAGAAAACTACCTGCAGCTTGCTTTTTGCATTGCTCTTCATGTCTTATGAATTTTGTAGAACATTTTTCACTCGTTCTTACTGAATGTATTTCAGCTTAATGATCTCTCCTTAAATCCTCAGAGTGTCACACTTTAATGATGAAAGAAAATAATAGCAAGAGTGAAAATTTGAACAGAATTGGTTTCTAAAATGCTTTGCATTAGTCATTAAAATAAGCTTCCTCTTCTTTAACTGTAAATCCTAATGTGGAGACCAGCAAAGCAGGGTCTTTACAATAAAAGAACTAATTTAAATGAGGCTATTTAATAGATTGATTTGTTTTAGGCATGTCTGCTGGATCTAAGAAGGAAGCTAGGTCATCACCAAAGCAAATAGAAGTTGATAAGCTGGTTCTATGAATTGTCTGGGTGAATGAAAATGTTCTCCAGGAGGATGTTGAATAGTGTATATTCAATGTGATAACTAGCCATTTCAAAAGGGCAGAGCAACCAGGACCTTGTCTCCAGCACCTTCATGACTTGGTGTGTCTTCTGTCTTCTGTCTTCCTATAAGGGTTTGGTTCTTTTTAAGCAAGCTTTTCCAGGTGTAGTGGAAACAGCCAAGAGCAGGCTTATTAGAATATGACTCTGGATTCTGAAAAGGAAGGACTGTCTTTCTTTTCTCAGAATCAAAAGACTCCTGGGAAGAAATTCTGATTGGCTTAGCTGGGGTCATGGGATTCCTCCTTTATAGAGAGATCTTAAAGGTTTGTGCTTAAAGCACAGGCTCAAGCACTGGCCTGCCTGCCTACTTCCTCTGTGATATGGGAAATGTTACTTAACCACTCCGCACCTAAGTTCCCTTATCTGTAAAATGGGGGTAATCATAAGCTTTTAATATGAGATGAGTATCACCTATAGACCTGGGTAAGCTATATCCTTGATTGGGACTTATACTGAAAATGGCTGTTATAAGCTGGATTATCTCCCCTTCAAATTCATAAGTTGAAGCTCTAACCCCATTTTCCAGAATGTGACTACTTGGAAATAGGGTGGTAAAGAGCTGATTGAGTTAAATGAGGCCATTAGGGTGGGCCTTAATCTAATTTGATTGGCGAAGGATATTTGGATGCACAGAGATACCTGGGGTACAGAACACACAGAGGAAATACCATGTGAGGACAGAGAAGCAAAGGGTCCATCTATAGATCAAGGAGAGAGGCCTCAGAAAAGTAAACCTGTTGACACCTTGATCTCAGATTCTGACCTCCAAAGCGGTGAGAACATAAATTTGTGTTGCCTAAGTCCTATTGTATTTTGTGATGGTCATCCTAGCAAACTAATAGTAGTGTCTTTGCACATACAAACTTGGGAACACTTCAAGATTTTTTTCCCTTCTTTTGTCTCATATGAAAGGTTTTGAAACATCAATAACCAACTGGATTATTGGAAATTCTGGGAGAAGATCCTGAATGCCAGAGATGTGGGCAAAGCATACAATCTATGCCCTAAACAGCCAGAGTGGCTACTTTTGCTCAGCATAAGATGACCCAAAGGGGTGGCTGGGCTGATGGGGCTCCTCAAATGACAATGCTGCCTTTCCCTCTCCTTCTGCTAAGGTGATATTGTTATGAGAGGATCATAGAATGTTCTGGACATGTGAGCCACAGGAGAGGAGAACCTGTGAACCCTGTTTCCTGGGGACCTGCTTAGTCCCTAGCCTGGGTTTGGTTGAGTCTTTACAAGTTGGACATTGGCTTTATTTATAACCTTAAAATTAGACATAAAAAAGTAGCCTCCAATTTTACTCTTGCCTGAGACAAAGTGTTAGGGTTAATATATACTAACCGTGCTGAACCTTAATAGCATATGAGAATTTTTATTATTATTATATTACTATATATCTGGACCAATCTCTCTGACAGGGTTGGAGGTCTGTGATTGATTCATCTTTAGTAATGTATTTTCCCCTGTGGTTTAGGAATTGGTTATTATAATTAGAAAGCTTCATCTGAATTATGTGGATGATACAGTAATGTTCTATAGAAATGTGAAAAATCTTACTAGAAAAATAATAGAATACCAATTTCAGAGCATTCCCTTCTCCCTCAAACATTGTTTCCTAAAGTAAATAATTTATATATTTTCTCACTTCAATGTATAAAAATAATTTTATATTTATTTTAGTTCAATTTTTATGGAATTATTAACAATACGCACCCTAAGGTAATGGACAGACTCAAAATTTAAATTACATTATAAATGTTTTACTTGAGACCAAAACTTAAGATAGGAAGAAAGATAAGGTAAAATAAATTACCTATTGCACTGTAATTTCAATCCCTTATTTTCACACAACAACGTTGTGTTTTTAAATGAAGAAATGTTTCATAATCTAGACTAAGGTCTCTGAAATATATTTATCATCTTCAACTTCTGGGAAGGAAATCAAAAGGGAAACAACTTCTTTTTTCTGTTTCTTGTTGTTAAATTATACACTTTACGAAAGTTTCAATCTCGAAATAATTTGAGATTTACAGGAGTGTAAAAATAGTCCAGAGAGTATTGTTTATCTCTCACCTGGTTCTTCTAATATTAACATATTTCTTAAACATAGTACATTGGTCAAAACTAAGAAGGTAAATATTAGTATAGACTATAAATGACAGCTTTGAGTTGGATTCCATGGATATCATTTTTCTATTCCAGGATCTTATCTGAGATCCCACGGCATTCTATTGTATTTCGTTTTCCTGTCTCCTTAGTCAAATCTTCCTTACATTTTCTCAGTCTTTAAAAGCAGAGCAACTTTCTAGGAAGGAGAACAAAGCTGTTCTTTCTAATAAGAAGAATAGGGACATAGAAATTGTTTGCATCGTTGACATCACATTCACCTCTGTCCTACATCACTGGCCACTACTGGCCACTGCTGGCTGAAATTGGGCATGCTCTGTGCACTCCAGCCAGATCAATGACATGCACATCAGGTGTGGTGAGGCAGGGCTGGTTGACATTTGAGATTTAGTCTGCGATGCTAAGAAACATTGTAAATAGGTAAGAAATTATAGATTGGATTGGTCATTTACTGGAATCATGTTTTCTTCTTATTATTGCTTTCTGTCAAAATTGCTCTACAAAAGATCTTTATCAACTTGACATTTTATTTTTTCAAGGGTAATTTTGAAACTGATTCAACTTCTAGTAATATCATTGTCAATTGATTACATGTATACACTGGTGAGGTTTAGTGTATTTACTCTTTCATCTTCACTATAGAAGTGAAGGCCAAGAACAATCCCTCAGAGGTTATGAATTTTAGTCATATAATTGAAACTTTAGTATAGTGGTAAAAATTGTAGCCTTAGCAATTCATGGATTTATATAGTTCCTAAAAGTAAATTTTAAGGCTTTGTTTTAGTCTATTACTAAGCTTTGGGAAGAGCTTGTGGGGAGAGAAAAAACAACAATAAGTTTACAATATAAAATTTGTCATTGTGTTATTATAATAGTATTAATATAATAATAGTATTAAAGATAATATAATATATAATTATATTAATTAATTATATATAATTATATATTTATTTAATATAATTATATATAATTAAGATAATAATAGTATTAAAGATAATAATTCTGCCTTTCAAAAAAAGAGTTATTGAAAAAACACACAACAAAACAAAAAATAGTTATTGAGGGTCCACTGTTTGGACCCTGTACAAGATGATGATCATCTCTGCTTTGATGAAGCTGATGGCCTCCTGAGAGAAGTAGTAATTTAACATGGTGTTTTTGACACCTGTTACAAGGAAGAGGCACTCATGTTCATGTGCGCCTCTAGACTGTGGGTTCTGGACATAGATAGGTGGTCCCAGTAGTTTATCTGAGAAAGTGATGCCGGAACTGAGGTCTGAAGGATGAGATGGAGATAACTAGGCAGAGGGAAAAAGCAAACAGCTGTAAAGGCATCAGGAACACCATAGGGCAAACAACACTGAAAGTAGGTCAGGAGGCTGAGATAATAAAGGGAATGATGGTGTCCTCACAAGCTGGATAACTCCTTCCAAAAGATATATGAGTGCTGGGGTTTGGGGGTGAAGCATTTATAAAAACGGGAGGAAATTTGTAGCACATTCTGCTGCTGAGCAAATGCCTAAAGGGGTGCTAGATTAGATGGCTGGTTTTCAAGTTGGCTCTCTCTCTGCCAAACAATTACATTAAGTGTTTGCACTGATGTCTGCAAGGTCTAGATGATTCATTGAGATGGAGGATTGGTGCTTTTGGAACAGAAGTACAGGGATTGTTCTTTCCATGCCATGAGAGAGGATGTCCATCCCCCAGATCAATCTTCTCCTCCTCAGTTAGAGAAACCCAGGTGAAGAGAAGGCGGTATTTTCCATTGCTCATAGTAACTTAGTTACACAGCTGATACGAAAATGTCAATTTCTTTAATTTTCATTCTTCACATACAAGTTGCAATTACAATGTTACCTATTTTAGATTACTCACAGAAATAGTATTTTCCCCACTTCTGCACAGCCTCCAAAAGAACACCACATGCTGACAACAGTTTGACACATTTTGATTCTGTTAATGTAATTGATTACCAGTTATCACAACATTAACAATACTGCATATTTTGGCAGAGACTCAAATGGAAAAAAGATATTCCACATATCTTCCTGAAAGAGAAAAATAAATACTTTATACAAATGGAAATCTTTTAAAAGTAGTCTATCATGAATTGTTTTTGTTGTTGTTGTTGTTGTTTTTTTTGCTGCCAATTGCTGTGGGTGCAGAAAATGAATCATCTCTATGAAAGTGTAGCTTAAAGACACTTTCAGCTTTGAATCTTTGTAAAGATTCACTTTACAAAGTGAATCTCACAAACACACACATTTTTTCACCATGCTTTTCAAATTGGTGACAAGACGTGGCTTTTGGGAAGGTGAACTTGAACTGAAAATGACTCAATCGTGCATCACAAGTTGACCTTATTTAAAAAGAAGATACCCAGTGTTCTGCTTAGTAAGATGGTACAAGAATATAAAGTGCTTCATTATTTACTTTTAGAAAGGTTAGAGATTACTTTGACTATTTCAATTCTGGTGACTTTTGTTGTTGTTTGTTTTTGTTGTCTTTAAATATTAAAATTAGATATGATGGTAGAAGCCACTGGAGGATTTAACCGGCATACGAATCTTTTCCATGAACGAAGCACTGTGTGTTTTTCTGCTTATCTAATTATGAGGATTTTTTTTTCATGCTTTTCATTGCAAATGCAGTGCTTTGGAGAGAGATCAGCTTAATGCACTGCTGCTCTGGAGGCCCTGCTGTGTGAATTCCTCTCTTGTTTTCTGTCTCTCTGAGAACTCTGTGATATTGATTGCAGTAATGCAATGGGCTTTAACTTGACCCATCTATAATAATAAAAGGCTAATATGCTAATTAGACTGGGATACCTTTCAGGCATCCTTCCAGACAACGCCATGATGGTGGTGCCGGCAGGGGAGCAGTTGGAGGGAAGCAGGCCAGCAGGGGGGAAGTTGGGGGTGAGCAGGCTGGCAGGGGAGCCAGTTGAGGGTGATCAGGCTGGGAGGAGGAAAATTTGGGGGCAAATAGGATGGCAGGGGGCAGTTGGAGGCAAGTAGGCCAGCAAGGGGGATAGTTGGGGGTGAGCAGGCCAGCAGGGGGGCAGTTGGGAGTGATCAGGCTGGCAGAATGGGCCAGTTGGGGGCAATCAGGCCTGCAGGGGGGCCAGTTGTGAGTGAGCAGGCCAGCAAGCAGAGTAGTTAAGGACGATCAGGCACACAGACAGGTGATCAGTTAGGAGAAAGCAGTCCCTGATTGTGACAGTCAGACATCCTTCTAGGGGTCCCAGATTGGAGAGGGTGCAGGCTGGGTTGAGGGACACCCCTCCCTATGCACAAATTTCATGCACCAGGCCTCTAGTTGAATTATAAGAGCAGTAACCAGTTACAAGAGTTCTGTGTTATTCCACACTAGCTACACATTCCTTCCTTTCCCTCTCTGAATTCCTCCAAATAATATTTATATACATTTATCTTTTCTACTATATGATAAGGAGAGTAATTCTGCCGCATTTATTTCCACCCCTACATGACTAACATATCAATTTAATTTAAAAGAAATGTATGATCCAAATTCTAAAGCTGGTCTGAAAACAACGCATGGAGAAAGCATTTTAAAATTGAGGGCTTCGCCGAGACCGGTTTGGCTCAGTGGATAGAGCATCGGACTGCGGACTGAAGGGTCCCGGGTTCGATTCCGGCAAGGGCATGTACCTTGGCTGCGGGCACATCCCCAGGGGGGGGCGTGCAAGAGGCAGCTGATCAATGTCTCTCTCTCATCGATGTTTCTGACTTCCTATCCCTCTCCCTTCCACTCTGTAAAAAATCAATAAAATATGTTTAAAAAAAAAAAAATAAAATAAAATAAAATTGAGGGCTTCTAAGTATATGTGTACACACACATGTGCACACACATGCACACACACATGCATGGCATGACACAATGTGGCCAACATGCATTCTATAAAAATATATAATTATACATGTATATGTATTTTATTTTTACAAATAAAATGTAGTAATAAAATAACCATGTTCATGTATTTATCTTTGCCAAGATATGCAGCAAAACATTTAGTTAATGCTTAGTAATTGATTCTACCCAAATTAAAATATTTCTTTGGATTTTTTTTTACTTTACCACTCATATTCTTAATTTTCCTGGGTTTCTTCAGGAAATACATTTATTCTATTGTTTGCAGTAACATGAAGGGGATAAACTTTAGAGCAATGATAAGAGGATATTTAGATCAGAGAAAGAGTTAAGTCTAGCAGGTGTTGCAGCCTTTTCTAATATAACTTAGTTTGCTGTTGTTCAAAGATAGGTTTATTAACTGATAGGTTTGAAGGGATACAGCTTTGATTTGGGGGTTGGGAGAAGGTTGTGGTTGGGAGTTGTAGTTTTTTTTTAATCAGAACTTGCCTTTAGTAACTCATTTATCGGAGGTTACCTAGTGCTGGAAACAGCTATGTAGCAGATTCTACTTCTGTGTTTCCTGAAATTTATCTCTAATACAAAGTCCTAAATTAAAAGGATGTGGAGATGTCTTTATTTATTATTTCATGCAGCCTTTACTGAGCATCAGCTTTATTGCCAACACTGTCTCAAACTCTGAGAACACAAGGATAAATCAGCTATAGTTCCTCTTGTCAATGAAGCCCGTGCTGAAAAACCTATTCTTATAGATCAAATTGTAGCTGATTTTGAGTGGATGGGATGCGATCTTTAAATCTCAATCTCTTGGGGATAATAAAAACTGCCTCCCTGTGATGTGCCAATGATTGATGATAACTTAGATAAAGTGTCTAGTATATGGCAGGCACTTAATAGTTGCCTAGATTCATTTGAATATGATTGTAAATCAATACTATCAATATTTTGGTGTGGGGGAGCCAGGCTACCATTATGGTCAAGAGCCCTATTCTGGAGCCAGCCTGCCTTGATTCTGACTCTGATCTTGCCGTACTCTAGTTTATTTGATCATAAGGAATCTCTCTGGTCCACTATTCTCCCATTGGCATAATAAATGCAGAGTAAATGAATTAAAAAATGAGTAAATGAGTTAGTGTTTAAGAATAGAATGTTAAGTTGAAACTGGTTTGGCTCAGTGGATAGAGCGTTGGCCTTCGGACTGAAGGGTCCCAGGTTCGATTCTGGTCAAGGGCATGTACCTTGGTTGCAGGCACAACCCCAGTAGGTGGTGTGCAGGAGGCAGCTGATCGATGTTTCTCTTTCATGAATGTTTCTGACTTTCTATCCCTTTTTCTTCTTCTCTGTAAAAAATCAATAAAATATATTTTAAGAATAGAATGTTAAGAATATAATAGTTTTTGGCACATACTAAGTACTATTGAATATTTATTAAAATAAAATATATTTGCCCAGCAGGAGTGATTCAGTTTTTGAGCATTGACCTATAAACCAGGAAGTCATGATTTGATGCCTGGTCAGGGCACATGCCCGAGTTACGGCCTTGATCTCCATTCAGGGGTGTACAAGAGGCAGCTGATCAATGATTCTCTCTCATCATTGATGTTTCTCTTTCTCTCACTCTCTGTAATCAATAAAAAAATCTTAATAAATAAAATATATTTGCTTTATTTACTTCTATAGAATCTGATTTATACGGATTAAATTAGATACAAACTTTCAAGATTTTTGAGGAATTTAAACATTTTCAGTAATTAGATGACAGAAGTAATATCAAAACAAACTATTGACTAGATTATGTGTAATCATGTGTTTGATATGTCCCAGTAAATAAAAGTTACCAAGTGGACTAGGAAGATTTTATGGAAATAATGTTACTTTCATTATTATTTTGGATACTGTCCTTTATTTGTTTGTTTCATTTACTATTTTTGTTGCTAAGTGGTATCGAGTTTATGTTTTTAAAAAAGATTCAGACAAGTATAGATTTTCAATTCAAAAATTATATTTTATTGTTAGGATAATTGTTCCAAGATTATTAAATTGGCTTGCTGGCCACTCTGGAAATATCTGAAGGTGAGAGCTGCTAAAATGAATAGTCAAAATGTGACTTTAAACCAGTGGTTCTCAACCTTTCTAATGTAAATATCTGTGTTTTCTGATGATCTTAGGCTCTACAGCAGCTGTTCTCAACCTGTGGGTCACGACTCACAGGTTGAGAGCCGCTAGCAGGGTCGCCTAAGACCATCGGAAAACACAGATATTTACATTAGAAAGGTTGAGAACCACTGGTTTAAAGTCACATTTTGACTATTCATTTTAGCAGCTCTCACCTTCAGATATTTACATTATGATTCATTAACAGTAGCAAAATTACAGTTATTAAGTAGTAACGAAAATAATTTTATGGCTGGGGGTCACCACAACATGAGGAAATGTATTAAAGGGTTGAGGCATAAGGAAGGTTGAGAACCACTGCTCTAAACATTATCATGTGAATGTCAGAATGTCTGTAACTTCCGTTGCTCATTTACCACCAATATTGTTGGGCTGTAAGTAGTTTCAGAAGCAGGTTCACTGATGACTCATGAATTGGCAATGACATTTTCTAGTGGAGAAGTCACAGCAGTCACCCGGATGCTGGAGAACTAGCTGTTATAATTGTTAGGTTGCTGAGTCCAAGAATAAGTATTGGTGGGAAGTGTTATTAAGGTCAAGGAGATTCTTATCTATTAGTGTCAGTAATACGAATGTTAAAAGCCTAATTTATGTTTGTGCTTTTTCCTTCAAAGACTTTAGAGATATTTTGGAAGGCATAAATAAGTGACCATATACTCTCTTATAAGAAACATTTGGAAAAGAGAATATTTATATGTGTTGTCTGTTCTTTTAAAATTCTTTTTAATTGCCTAACAATAACTGCTTCACTGTCTCTCTCCACACTACTTTTTGGATGATATTGCTGACTAATTAGGGCTGTCAGAAGAAAACATACTAGTATATGTCCATTCAATTTAATTTATGATTAACAATAAGTAATCATACTTATACTATATAAAATTATTCATTATTTATCTGAAATTAAAATCAAACTGGGGATCCGAAATTTTTATTTGCTAAATCTGGCAAGCCTATAATTAATGTTACAAGTCCAAGAAGAAACCTTTGAAATCTGTGGTTTGAAAGTTATAACACTCATTTCAAGAGAGATCTACTGTTTGTGAAATACTCTTGATGTTTTCAGGAAGATGTAGGCTTCTCTTAGCTCCCAGATGCCTTTGTGGATGAAAAGGGACATCATGCTAACATAACTAGCTCGAGGAAGGCCTGCGTGGCAGCCTTGCAAACTAAGAGACAAAAAGTAACCACAAAGGATGGTCTGAAATGAAAACATTTAAAAAAAAAACTAAAACTAGTTAACGATGGGTAGTCAGGTCCTAGGCCTGCATCTTCCCTGACAAAGGGTCAATCTTTACCTTAACTGAGCCTGTCGATTGTCTTTTTGATATAAATAATATATCAATGTAATGTCAAAGTGATTTTCCTTTCTCCAGACCCCTTAAGGGCAGGCACTGCTCTGTGGAGACCACAAATCCCCTCATTGTCATTGAATTAATTGTTGACTGTTAGTTATCCTATATCTACCTAAGTAAAAGAAGTATGTGTCTTTTATTTTACTTTTTATCCAATCCCAGAGGTTCCTTTCCCCCGCCCCCACTTTGCCTTTTTCAGCCTCCCTAATCTATCACCAATGGGTTTCATGTAACCCACTTATGTCTTATCTTTTGATTGTAATGTACTAAGCTAAGGTGCAAAACTGCCATTCTCTGGAGCATTATCTCAATCCATTGAGATTTTGCTTCCCTGCATTTGTTGACAGTTTGGCTGAAATAAACTCACAAAAATTCTTCACAAGTTGGAATGTTTCTTCTGTTGATACCTTGAACATTATATATTATTGGTCTTTGCAACTCCTCTCGTACGCTAGCCTATGCAGGTAGGGGTTCTGTTTATTCACCGTGGAGTCACAAGAATCTAACTCTGACAGATAAAGTAGCTATTGGTTCATGAATAATGGAGGCTGTTTGGTGCTCAGCCTCCAACTGCCTACCGAGGTCTAGAGAAATGAACATCCAAGGGACCTCACTTTGTCCATGGGTGCTTCCAATTCAACATATCCAAAACTTAGTTTGTCTTCCCCCTTCTCCCCCCATAAAATCTGATTCTATTCCTTACCTCCTATCCTGGTTAATGGCAGTAACATTATTTAGTTAAACTTCAATCCTAGAGATCATGCTGGTATATTCTTTTCCATTTCTGCTCCCTTCATCAGTATATAAGGTCCTGAAGGTTTTAATTAAGTAATTAATGACCCCTGTACTCAAAACTAATTTCCAACCTCATTGTGAAATAATAGGGAAGCATAGCAGTACCTGTTGTATTGCAAATCAGCAAGCTGGACAAGACACCTTAATCAGCCAATTGGTTAGGAGCCATCTTTATTGTGTGTAAGTTCAGAGCAGATTACTTCGGTCAAATTCTGAACAAACACACGAGGGAGTATTTCCTTTTTCATATCCTTCTAGTTCTTTGTGTAAGACAGCTTGTAGCCTTGAGTATATATCATATCTAACAAATACCTGTCATATTTATACAGACAACTTGTAACTTTGAGTGCATAGCATGTCTATATAGACACCTGTAACCTTGGATGAACAAACACTTGGCAAAATATGGGAATATTTATCAGTGTCAGTGTATCAGCCCCTTGAGATGGCTAGCTTGCAAAGTCAGACAGTTAAATTTATCTTTTCTATTATTCAAGCTAAAAACAAAGTTATTTTAAGGTCTAAAAATAACAGTTGACCTACAGAATAAGAGACTAAGAGTATCAGAGTAGTTCAAACAGCAGTTTCAAACAGCAGTTTTTCTAAAGGAGGGATTACTATGCTTCATACCAAAAATAGTAAGACTGAAATTCAGAAATACTAAATTGCTTGTAAATACAAGCATTTTTGAGGTCAGCATCTATATGTAATACTAAAACAAATGAAAAAAATCCAAATATCTGATGTCAAAGTTCCAAAAAAGCAATTAATTTACCAAATCTATAATAGTTGAATTTTTGGTAAAATCTAAAATACTATATAAAGGAACAATTTTACTTAAATTTTTAATTGCTTAAAGTATTATATGAGTCTCCTTTTTCCCACATTGACCTCTCCCCGGCCGCCTCCACCCCCAGCACATACATGCCCTCACCTCCCCTACTGTCTGTGTCCATTGGTTATGCTCATATGCATGCATACAAGTCCTTTGCTTGTTGATCTCATATCTCCTCACCCCCATAATTTTATTTATAGGAAGTGATTACACCTCCAGAGTAATTCAATATCTATAACCCTTTTCATGTTTCATAAATATTCCTTTCCCTCCTTTTTCTCCCCTACTCACTTTCCCCAAGAAATTTGTAGTAATCTGAGACTCAGACAGGATTATGTGACTCCTTCTCAACCACCCAAGTGGTGGCAGAGTTCAGAATGGATGGGTCTTCTGAAACCCAAGCCCATGCTTTTTTAAATGTGTTCTTAGAATTGATCATCTTTAAAAGTCCTTTATATATTTGCTGGTCCACCGATAACCTTTCAAGAAGGATATTATCATCTTTGTTGCAAACAATCAGTACACAAACAAAAGTCTTTCCTACTATCTAGTCTGCAAAAATGGCATAAATGTGGGCAAAAGAAAGTATTATTTACATCATTCTCTGCTTATTAGCTAGCTGTTTTCCAGGCAGGATAGTATGTGATTTAGAATTAAAAAAGCAATTCCTACCCTAGTTTTTATACTTTCTGGCTGCTTGGCATTATATAAATTACCTGACCTCTCTAATCCTTCTACCTTATTTGTAAAGTGGGAAAAGCAAGACCTATTTCTTATGCCTACTCTGTACCCAGAAATGTTGGTTTCCCTTCCCTTTGCTATATTTTAGGTGTTGAAAAACAAATTATTTACTCATAAGAGTAAATTTACTTTGTTCTCTTGGTTTAGCCTAAGTGCTTTTTTTTAAAAAAAAAATAGTCCATTAGAAACATCTTTTTAAAAAATACATGGTCAATGATGTCTGGTCAGGTTGAACTCAAATAAATACCTAGGCTACAGTGTAAGCACTGAAGTATTGATCTGTGAAAATTTTACTAATTTTAGCATATCCCAAACTACATTTTAGTGCCTTGATTGAATGTATCATTATCATATTCAAATTACACTTGCAAATTTCCTGAAATAATCCATGGTGTGTGCTCATCGCAGGCTAACACAGCCCATTGTATTTGAATAATTACCTTCATGAACAGAATTGTGTTTTTTCCATTTATGCTAAATTATTTTTTGCAAATTAGGATACTGTGTGTTAAAAGCTTTGTGAAGTACAAACATAGATTTACTCCATCAGGCTGGAGGAAAAAATGCCTCAGAAAATGAGAACTTCATAAATACTTTTCTTTAATATTTGCATTTCTGTGATTTTGAGTGAGAGTATGAATCTTTTTAAAAAGCACCCTGACAAGTTCAATACATATAAAAGGGTTTAAACTACAATACAGTGAATAGCCTATTTGCATTATACAGCTCAAGAGATAAAACATTACCAATTAGTTGAAGCTCCATGAATTCTTTTTCTTCATCATGTTCCCCTCCATTTCCACTATCAGAAATTTGGAGTTTATCATGCCATGTATTCTTTCTTAAATATACTTTTACAACATATGTTTGCATTCCTAAGTGATACATGCAGCCCAGATTTTCATGTTTTTAAACTTTGTATAATATGTTTCTTTTACTCTTTTTTATTTTTATTTTATTTTATTTTATTTTATTTTATTTTATTTTTTGCAGTATAACTTAGATTTAATAGTAGTACATATGTATTCCTTCCCCCCCATTATCCTCCCCCCATCCTCCCCTACCCCCCAGCACATGTCCCCACCTGCCCCCTCCCCACTCCAGTGTCTTTCATTCATTGATTATGCTCATGCATCCATACAAGTCCTTCAGTTGATCTCCCCTAGCATCTGCCCCCACCCTCCCAGCCTTCCCCCTGTAGCTTGACAGCCTGTTCAATGCCTCCCTGCCTCTATATCAATCACTCTCCCCTGTTTCTTTTCTTCAAAAATATCTTGCCTCTGCATACTAGAAATAAATGTATAAGAACAAAAAATGTTTGAGTCTCAGTTTCAATGTCCAATTGTCCTGAGTCCCAGTTTCAATGTCAAATAATTCTTTATGTGTACATGTCAGCAATGGTATCCAGATGGTGGACACATTGTGCTCCCATTTGACCTAGTGATCCCACTTCTAGTAATATATCCCAAGAACCTAGAAACATGAATTAGAAAGGATATAGGCACCCCTATGTTCATAGCAGCACAATTTACCATAGCTAAGATTTGGAAACAGCCTAAGTGTCCATCAGCAGATGAGTGGATTAAAAAACTATGGTACATTTACACAATGGAATACTGCACTGCGGCAAAAAAGAAGGAGCTCCTACCTTTTGCAACAACATGGATGGAGCTGGAGAGCATTTTGCTAAGTGAAATTAGCCAGGCAGAGAAAGATAAATATCACATGATCTCACACATTTGTGGAATATAATGAACGACGTAGGCTGATGAACAAGAACAAATCCAGAGACTAAGAAAAGTCCATCAGAATGTCATTTACTCTTATATTGCTTTATTTCCTACTGAATATTAGTTTAGTTAGATATGTCTATGTTAATACATGTATCTCTAGTTCACGTATTTTCACTGCTCCTAGGATCATGCCTATATATAGTAGATGAAGGCTACTTTTATTAAATGACTGAACCATGTGTGTGCCAAGGCCACTATGTACAGGGAAGAGAGGTGAAGCTTTATTTCTCGGTCTCTTCCTCCTTGGACAGAGTCTTGATGACCTTGTTGCTGATTTTCATTTTTTTTTATTTTATGCACAGAAGATTGAATTTTTATATGGTAAAATTTATCAATATTTTCTTTCTATAAATGGTATTTTTTGTATCTTATTTATGAACAATTTTACTTCCTAATATTATAAAGTATACTTTTGTGTTATTTTTTTAAAGAATAAGACAAGTACATTTTGTATTTATATCTTTAATTCGATGGGAATGGATTTTTGTGTATAGTGTGAGGGAGGGATCAGTTTTATATTTTTTTCCATATGGCTACTCTGTTATCCTAGTATCATTTATTGAATAATTCACCTTCTATTTCTACCACACATAAACATGTGGGCTTGTTTCCAAGCTTTCTTTTTTGTGCCATTGGTCTACTTGTTCATATGTAATACAACATTATAATAGCTCTTTAATATTCTTTTTTTTGGTAAAAGCAAGTCTCTGATCTTATTTATCTTTTTCAAATGCCTTGGAGCTAGGATAAGATTAAAATTTATGTCATTAGTCTTAATTTTGTATAAAATCTTAACGAAAGCAGAGGATTGATCTCATGACAGAGATACTGTTACAATCTATGGTTAGTCAAGAGATCCCATTTCCAGGAATTTGAAAGCTTTCTTAAGAGTTTCACTGAAAAAAAGAAGCAGTTGGAAATGGCATGTTTGATATGAAAGCTTGAGAAAGAGGGCTTACCATGTTCTCCTAGAGCCCTGAGCATCTCTGATTTCTGTCCTTGCCAAGGGTTAGTTTTCAGTTACTCTCTGAGCTCTATAAGTCTCTTTTTATATTTTGAGCATTTTACTCATTGATAAGCCAGAATCAGTTTCTTCCAACTTGAGAAATATGTTGAATATGCCCCTCCAAGATTTGACAGTGGGAAGGTAGGGGAGGTGAGGGTCAGGGGCTGTAAGAGATCAACCGAAGGACTTGTATGCATGCATATAAGCATAACCAATGGATACAAGACACGGGGTGTGTGTGTGTGTTGGGGGGCAGGTGAGGGCATGTGCTGGGGGGGTAGGGAAGGCTGTGGGAGGTCAATGAGGGGGGAAAGGAAACATAGGTACTACTATTTGTAACACTTTAAACAATAAAATATATATAAAAATAAATGAGAAAATGTTTGTTGTATAACCCTTCTTCAGGTAGAATTAAATAAGAAACATTTGAAGTGGCAATAATTAATAACAAGTAAGTCATCATAATCCTTCCTCTGTCAATGGACATCTTGAAAAATACATCTTAGCCAAGGTGAGTGTATTTACTTCAAACATAAAACTTAGGTTTTGTTACACTTTCTTCCATGAGCAGGAATAATTTCTGGCTATGTGGTTTTCATTTGAATGTTCTTTGGCAGGGCTTTCTTTGCATGGGGTGATAGCCACTAGTGATTTACTAGTTGGTTTGGTTTTTGGAAAGTGTAGGAAAGATGTGAGTCCCTGGTAAAGACGGTTGGTCCTTTACCTTTCCTTCCTCCCTTCCTTCTCCCTTTTCTTCTTTGCAACATTGCTAAGCACTTGAACTAGGGCTAGGAATCATGAGTTTGCAGACTGCTACAGTGGCCCAGAAATCTGAGTGAGGAGACTAATGACTGCAATATTGTTTTAACCATCTTGAAATGGAACCCTTTGTTGGCCTGTATATTTGTTGTAACTTTCATATATTCTACAATAACCGAGTTTAGAAATGTATTATATATAAAAGTCTGTGCTTTCTCCAAAATCATAATTCTTTGTGTTGACTTATGCAGACCTTTAGACAGATATTCCTAGGCTGAATCATTTTTACTTATCACACTAGGCATCATTTATAAAACTTGGGGAAAAAACTATTACTTTTTTTTAGTGGTTCTTACATATTTTTCCTTTACAAGATCTATAGTTAGCTATCGAATTGCTTTAAAGGTGATCTATATACACAGATTTTAGAATTAGATTTTTTTTCAATAAGGCCCATGAGAGAATGTTTAACAAACACCAAAGTTTTATGTTTAAAGTAAAAACTTACATCTTGGCTAAGATGTATTTTTCAAGATGTCCATTAATATCAGCTGACTATGATGGCTTTGACATTTCCTTGACTAAATTTTAAACAGTTTTCTTCTTGATATAGGCCCCTGCCCTTAGAATATTTATTTAAGAAACCTGTATCCATAAATTATTTCTCTGCTCCCTTTTAAATGAATAAATCTTAAAAGCTTCTTGCTAAGGATGTCTTTCTCAGGGATCTGGGAACCATGAAGACAGAAAAAAGTTTACTTTTCCTCCTTTGCCTGGATGCTCACTGTTTTCAAGCATAGTTGCTTAAAGAAACAGTTCACACAGGCGGCAAAATTCCCCTTTTGAGAATGAACAAAACAAGAAATTAAAGAAGCTATTTATTTCTTTAGACTTTTAGCTCACAAAGGCAAGATAATTTAATTTCAGGCATCACATTCTTTGGATGTAATATCTGTGGATTTTTATTTGCAAATATTTAATCTTCAGATTTTATTTTTTCCACAGGAATGTGATAGAATGAGATTCATATCGAAATTCATATCTTTCTTTTGTTGTCCTGTAAAATATGGGGTACCTTTATGTTACCATTTTATCTCATTGCAGAAATTCTGATGAGTATTGGACAATGCAGTTGGAAATATAATTTGCAATAATAAATAGAACAGAGACAGCCTGAACTTGAGGAAGAACCTTCAGAACTAATTTAACTGTGGGAGTAAAATTTACACTGATCACCAGTGGTCTCAGAAAGATGCACAGTGGAGCAAGGGTTGGTACCAGGAGAATATCCTCATGAGGGTGGGAACAGAACTCATCTTCTAGGCTGGTGATGGTATTGTCCAACAGGATGACTCATAGTCTTGCTTAATCTTAAGGTAATGGTTAAACCCAGTGCATGGAGAACCAAAAGCAAGGTGGATGGAGAGAGAAATAGTTTTCACTTCTCCTGATTCTATGTGGAAGGATCACTATTGCAGGACCTTTCTGTCTGGCATTTTTCTCCTCTGTCTTTCACTCCCCATAAGCGGAAAAGGAGCAAATCATAGCCTTGGGAAAATCAATCTGGCTCAGCCCTTCTCTGCCTTCCTCTTACAATCTGTCTGTTGGAGGAGAATGTGTTTTGATCATCCCTTGCCTACACTGTAAGCTTTACATAGGCCAGCAGTTCCCTGGGCCAAGATGGACAAACATGGGATTCAGTGAGTTCTCTTGTCCTTACATACTGAGTTTTGACCAACAATTACCCTAATACTTTGATCTCCATACTTCTGACTCACAGTTGGTTTGTCATCTCTTGCCTGGATTACTGTTGCTTCCTTTCTCCTCTCCACTATGTATTCTCAACACAGTAGCATGAGGAATGCTTTTAACATAAGTCAGATCAAGTAGCTTCTCTGTTCTGAGGGCTGAGAGTAAAAGTCAAAGTCCATACAACTGCCCATCTGGACCACAGAGACCGCACCACCATCACCTCTGTAACTTCAACTACTAGACCTATTTCCACGTCCATTTTCCTTCTCACCTTCTCTGTCCAGCCTTACTACCTCCTGGCTCTTTCTTAAACACACAGCAGACGTGCTCATGCCTCAGGGCTTCTGAATTCTGATTCATTTCCCTGTAACATTATTCCCTCAGCTGTTACATGGTCACCTGCCTTACCTCCTAGGGGTCAGAGCCCAGATAGTACCAGAGAAGCCTTCTCTGAATGTCTTATTTAGAATTGCACTTTCCCCCTCCATATACTCTATCCTTCCCGACTTCACTTTATTGTTTTATAGCCTTTATCATTCCCTTTACATATTTTCATGATTTATTTATTTATATACTTATTTATTTATATATTTTTAAAAGTAGAAAATAAACTCAGTAAAGGTAGGGGTATTGTCTATGTGGTTCATTGCTGTACCTCTAGTGCATAAAACAGGCTCAATAAAATCATATCCTTTAAGGGAACAAACAACTCTGGGTAAGTTCTTATGTAAGAAAATAACTTCAACTAACCTAAAAGAAAGCAAAGAGAATGAACTCAGATATCAAATATAAATCACTCCTTGTTCAGAAATGATGCTCCAGCCAACAATTTATCTAAATATAAGTTGGCTTATAGATAAACTGTAACTTTGAGATAACTTAATAATCTAGCCCAAGAACTTATTGAATTGTAGATAGTCCAAACATTCAAAAATATTTTAGCTCTGAACAATAATGCTGTCCCTAAAAGCCTTCCTGAAGCATCGAGTGACTAAGAATTTTTATGAATATTTCAAGTGATAAAAAAAATAAGATCAGAAATGCTTTGGGGCTAAATGTAATTTTGTGTATCCCAATTCTTTAAAATTTGGCATAATCCACATAGTATTTATAATATAAAATTTAGTGAATCAGGTAATTCATTGAAACCAGAACACTTTATTATACATCCAAAATTATTTACCAGGTACAGAATAGATATCCAACTGAGGCATTGGTGGTACAGAGGTGGACGGGTGAGGACCCTGCCCATGAGGACTGAGCAGTCTGTAAATAAGAAAGTTTACAGTGTTTTATTTGTCATCTTATTCTCTGTGTTGGAGTCTAACTCTCTTGTGTGCCTCCAAAGAGACCGTTGACTTTTAAGAAACAAATATAATGCAGTTTATCTCTTTCTGAACTTTACCACTTCCATGTCAAGACTATTCTCAATTTAAAAATGACTATTTCTAAATAGACAGCATCCTCTGCATACTTACCTGTGTCCTCTGCAATTGTGGTTTCTCGTCTTTTGTATTTATTTACTTTCTCTATTTGACATAACTTCTCATTTAAGAAATGTAGCCTATTTTCTTGCTGGGGAACAGTGGCCCCAATTAGAATAGGTTGTGTTACCTCAAGCATGAAACTGCATGCTGGTGAGAAAATTTATCTGACAATTTTCTTCCCAATGGTGGGTTGCTCATATTATCATATTACATTCATTTCCTTTCTTAAATTAATTTAAGTCCACGTTTTTTCTTCTTTCTGATTAGCCTCTGGAGATATTGTTTTCACCCGTGATACAATATAATGGCGGGGGGGGGGGGATGTGGCCTTCATTCTTTCTTGGCTAAAGGCAATGTTTTAAAATGGATGGTTTCTTCTCCTACGTGTAACTAACAAACCATGTTTAACAATACTAAATTCAGAATTTAAGGAAATATTTGCTATATATCAACAGATTAATTTTTCCATCTTCTTAATGTGTCTATACCCAATCTCTGCTTGCCTCCTAAAATTACTACAATGCTTGAATTGATAGGTGAACATTACCACAGGCAAGTTTGATTTTTTAAAAATATAGTTAATTCACTTTCATAATTCAAGTGATCTGGTTATTTATTAGAGATTTTTTTAAAGTAGGGGTTTCTTGGGTTATCATAAACACAAAAGAAGCATTTTTAGCGGTGAGCAAAAGCTATGGATCAGGAGCTGGGAGATGAAACCAGTAGGTGGTTTTGGAGTCATGAGCCAATCTTTTAACTTGCGGGCCTTACTCTCCTCTTTTGAAAAATTGAGTTTTCTCTTGTCCATCCTAATTTATAAGGATTTTGAGAGGATAAAACAAAGACAAATCTTTGAAGAAGAATCATACCTTTGCAAATGCTTTAAAAATTGTTAAAAGTGATACTTTTGTAAGTACAAGATATTTCTTATGATATGATTGCTTTTAGGTAAATGTTAGCATTAGAAAAGTATGAAAACTTGCAGATTAATTGAAAGACAAGATTAGCTATAATCTTATGAATCAGTTAAACAAGATATTTGTAGTTAAGCATTTTAAAATATACTTCTAGATTAAGACTGTAAGTGGTTTGATAAGGATGGGTATTTGTGGAATTAAAATATGCTACCTCATTCTTGATTGCATATTAGGAATTGAAAATAATTGTTCATGTGTTCATTTCTGAAGTATCTGGCCATGCATCTGTGACAACTTAGTACATTTTGTTTTTCTAATTGATGTAGCAAGTCCCCAGCTTATAAAAGGGTTTGGTTCCAAAGTACATTTTAAATAAGGTTTTTGGAGCAGAGAAAATCCTTTTCTTCCAATTAAAACAAAACAAAGCAAAACAAAACCCTGCACTTCCTCTGGGATTTTCTGCTTTCTCACCTTTGCTCAGACTTTCAGATCTGCCAAGAATGAATTAGAACTATGCTCACTTACCAAGGCCTATGACAGCGAGTCCTTTGAGAGCATAGAGCACATCATATTCATTTCTCAGAGAAATGTTTCAAGGTTTTCCAGCCCAATAGGGCCATCCTTTTCTTGCATGTGCAAATGTAATAGCCAGAGCAACCCTGGCAGGAATAAGAGGTCCAACTCACCTCCATTATGCAGTGGGCCCTGCGGGAGGAGGGGCTTTGGTTCTGGCTGCTGCTTGTCCTTTGCTGGCCTGCTTCTCCACATTGCTTTGTAGCAGTCCTCTCTGTACTAGCCCAGGGCCACTTGCTACCCAACAAGAGGCTGTGGAGAATGAGCAAGTGTTAACGACCAGAACACTTTGCAGAAGAAGGATATTTAAATTCGATGTCGGATAACATGCTCATGGAGCCCATCAGCCATCCCCATCACAGGGTGTTCCCCACAATCTCTTCATGTTCATCGTCCACTGATTTAGCATCTCTGAGACCCACTCTTCTTTATCCTATGGAAATTCCTGTCAATCTTGACCTTGGTTCTTAAAGCCCAAGCCCAATAACGCTTCTTCCTTGATAAATCAATATACAAACAAAACAAAAAACAATTGTCATAATCTCTCAGAAATCAGCTGCTGTCTCTCTCCCCACTAATTTACAGAATGAAGAGAAACATTACTATTCAAAGTAATTAGCATATCTATCTGAAGCTTTGGATATTTTACCTGTGTTTAGGGGTGCCTTAAAACTGCAGAAAAGGAGGACATATAGCTACAAAGTTGAAAGTACTCACTAGAGTGATTCCCATGGGAACAAATGGGAAATTGGCTTTTCCGACCTTAGAAATAACAGGAAATACAATTGTGTTTGGGCCATTTAAAAATAGTGATTTTGTCTTGTTTTCAATATCAAGAGTTTGGAATAACTTGTTACGTCTTATCTTCAGCATATACCCAGTTGTTACTGTACACTGAGTTCATGTCCTTGTTGGAAGCAGTTTCACTCTAAAGTATCTCTCTAATGCACTTTATCACTTTCTAACTTGAATTATAGTTTTTGTATCCATTTCATATTCCCTACTATAAGGTAAATCGAGAAGAGTACACGTTTTTATTCTTGTATATCTCATCCATATAACTTTCACATGTATTATTACTATTCTGTAATACATGTTTACTTATTTGTCCATCCACCCATCAATCCATCCACCCATCCATGCATCCATTTCTTTTTCTTTAAAAAAAATATTTTATTGATTTTTTACAGAGAGGAAGGGAGAGAGATAGAAACTCAGAAACACTGATAAGAGAGAAATATTGATCAGCTGCCTCTTGCACACTCCTTACTGGAGATGTGCCCACAGCCAAGGTACATACCCTTGAGCAGAATTGAACCTGGGACCTTTCAGTCAGCAGGCTGATGCTCTATCCACTGAGCCAAACCGGTTTTGACCATTCATCCATTTCTTAATCAGAGAGGCATAACAAAAGAGAATTATGGCACGCTACTTAAGAATGCAAGCTTTAGAGCCTCAGTTTCCCAATATACAAAGTCTGAAATGCAAAATGAAAATAATAAATGTATCTATATCATAAGGTTGTTGTTAGAATTGAAGAAGTAGATGCATGCAAAGCACTTAGCACAGTGTTGTGTGCGTAGTAAGCACTCAGTAAATATTAGCTATGATTGTTGTTGTTATTGACTCAAGAAAGAAATGGAAAGTGCCAATTTGTCAGGAACTGTTAAGTGCCGAGGACAGAAAATAATTAATCTTTGTTCTAAAGGAGTTGTCAGTCTAGTGGGAGAGACAGACAAGTGAAGAGAACTACATTGAGAGTGAAGAGCATGGAGGTGGCACATGGAACTGAGCTAGGGAGATGAGGCTGGTGCCAGAAAGGTTTCTTAGAATAGTGGTTCTTGAGCTACATAATCAAATGAAAATGTAAGTGTAGTTACCTATAATAACCAGTGCAAAAATACTTATCCAGTATGAACAATTGAGCAAATCGTGGAAAAAGTAGTGACATTAAATAAAAAGGCATCTGTCAATGAAGATTTCAAGTTGCAATAGGAGGCTGTGTTATATAGAGCATTCTTGGTGTTTTATGCCAACTGGCAGAAGAATTGGGGTTCCAGGGAAATCCAGGCCCCAGGTGTGACACAACTCGGAAGCAGGGCCTTGTGTGAAGAGAAGACTTCCTCCAGCTTCATGGTGTGGGCACTAAAATCCAGTCATTTGAAGCCAGACTATAGCAGAAGGACATAAGACAGAGCTGTGGCTTTCTGTGCACATAGGCACCTCAGTTTAGGGGGAAGCAGATTCTAGGTAGGAAAGGAACCTTTTTTTGCAGTATTTTTAGAACCACATAGGTCCCTTGGTTGAGGCACTGTACAGGCCTGGCAGAGCCCAGTCTGCAAGTGACAAATTTTATAATTGAGGGAGTAGCATGCAGGGATAAACAGATGTAGTAGACAATTTTTGATTTACTGGACAGGGAAAGAAAGAAAAAAGCAAGGAAAGATACATCTGCTGAAACTCCATTCTTAAAATGCATAAAATTAATTTATTATTTTCTTTTCTTGTCCTTCTTCCTGCTATCTTTACTTGGGATAGTGTCACTGACATCTCCACGTTTGTTGTTTGTATAATCTCTATCTGTACATCTTGTTGTTATTCTTGATCCATCTCTTTTGACCAATTAGTCAAGAAATCTTGGTGATCATGCTACTTAGAAGTTTCTCACGTATGTATTTCCTCCCCTTGTCATGTGCCCTGGTGCAGGTTCTCACTACCTAGGCCATTGCAGTAGTTCTCATGCAGAAGTCTTCATGATTTTGGTCTCTTTGTCTCACATCTTTTATCCAGGCCAGATGGTAGCTGACTTAGACTTTGTGGCCATACAGCCTCTGTCTAAGCTGTTCCACTCTGCTTTGTAACATGAAAGCAGACATGGACAATATGCAAACAAATAGGAGTGCCTGTGTTCCAATAAACATTTAATTATGAATACTAAAATGTGAATTTCATGTGACATGAATATTATAATATTTTTTCTTCATTTTTAAAACCCCTCTAAAAGCATATAAACTAGTCTTAGCTCACAGGTTGCAGAGAAACAGGTGGTTTATACTGTCATGAATGACCGACCTTTTCAGTGACTGGAGAAAGAACCCTTGCAATTGTTCCTTGTAGCACCTTCAGTGCATAAATGTCTACAACCCATATTTTATTCTCATCTCTAACCTTTCCTCTGACTCTGATGCTCCCTATGTTTTCATCACACTACCTTGTCATTTGTGGCTCTAAAAATACTGAAATGATTTTATCACCTTCCTGCCCTGCCACATGTTATTCTGTCAAAGAAAGCTTCTCTATAATTTGTCTAATTAGCAGAATTCAATAAGACACACATCATGTTGTATCTTCCTTCTTTTTTTCACTTGCAGTAGGTCTTTGAAGCATTTTTAAAATAGTTGCTTTGCATTTTTTATCAGATAATTCTAACATCTTCATCGTGGTGTTGGCATTTTTTTAAAAAATTGTCTCTTGCTCATTTTAAATTGTCTCTTGCTCATTTCCTGGTTCTTCATATGACAAGTGATACCTGAAATAAAAATTAAACCTTTGAAATATTATGTTATGGAACTTTGGGTCTTATTTACATCTTCTGTTTCACCTGGCTTCCTTTGACACCACTCCAGCAGGGAATGAGTGTGGGGGAGGGGAGGGAGGTGCCACAGCCTCATATTGCTAGTGGGGAGTAGACATCCAGATTCTTCACTTAGCTTCCATTGGCATGAGCAGTTAGGGGTGAGATGGGAGTCAGGTCTGGACAGGCCTGTGAGTTCTAGCTCTTCCCCGGGCCTCAGCTGATATCACCCTGGCTGGGAGCTGACAAGGATGCCTTGGTATGGTGTGGCAGTGGAGGGTGTGTGGAGAGGGATGGCCTTGATTAGCTCTGGGTGGTGGTGAGAGTGTTGTCTGTCCACTAGGCTTCCTTAACACCACCCCATAGTGAGGAAGAGGATCGTTTCTCATTACTCGTTATTGCTGGTTGGAAGTAGGTGTGGGGTGATTGTCTAAATGTTTTCTTGCTTGTTAGGCTGCCCCTTTCTTGGTACTTTGGCTTGAGAGAGCAGGCTTTTGATGGGTTTTTAAAATATTTAAGTTCAGTGATCTCCTGGATTGACGTCTTTTCTAGCTTCAAATCTGGAATAGATGAGATGCTGAGGTTCTTGTTGCAGCATTAAGAAGGGATCAGTAATATGGAAAAAGGCTGTGCATGGATTAAGTAGGAGTCCAAAGACGAAAGATAATTTTTAAAGGCATTGGGGGTCATAGGAGCTGAGCTGAAGAAACCAAATTCTTTTTAAATTTGTTTATTGTTTAAAGTATTACCCAAAGTAGTACATATATCTCCCCCCCCCAACATTGATCTTTCCTCAGTCTTCCCTACCCTCTGTGACATGCCCACATCCCTCCCAACCCCTGTGACTAGTGTCCATTGGTTGTGCTTATATGCATGCATACAAGTTCTTCAGTTGATCTCTTTCCCCCCTGCCTCTCCAACACTCCCTAGGCTGTAATTTGACAGCATATTCAATTATTTACTTGCTCTGTATCTATCTTTTTGTTCATCAGGTTATGATGTGCTTTATTTTCCATAAATGAGTGAGATCATATGGTATTTTTCTTTCACTGCCTGACTTATTTCTTTTTTTCTTTTTTTTTAAATTATTTTTTATTGATTTTTTGCAGTATAATAGTAGTACATGTTTTCCTTTCCCCCTCCCCCTTATCCTCCCCCCAGCCTCCCCCAACCCCCAGCACATATCCCCAGCTTCCCCCTCTCCCCGCCCCAGTGTCTTTCATTCATTGGTTATGTTCATATGCATGCATACAAGTCCTTCAGTTGATCTCCCCCCGCATCTGCCTCCCATCCACCCAAGCCTCCCCCTGTAGCTTGACAGCCTGTTCAAGGCCATCCTGCCTCTATATCAATCACTCTCCCCTGTTTCTTTTCTTCAAAAATATCTTGCCTCTGCATACTAGAAATAAATGTATAAGAACAAAAAATGTTTCAGTCTCGGTTTCAATGTCCAACTTTTCTGAGTCCCAGTTTCAGTGTCAAATAATTCTTTATGTGTATAAGTCAGCAATGGTATCCAGATGGTGGACATATCGTGTCAATGCAAGATCCATCCTCTCTGGTTTGGTCCTGGGCCGCCGGCAGACATGCACAGCTGCTGACTGCTAGCATGGCAAGGTGTCGTCAGTGTCCCCCATCTCTGGACCATCCTCGTGACTGGAACAGATCCATCAGTTCCTCACCGTCGCAGGAACCCACATGGTCTTGGAGTTGTTCTCTGAAAACACACAAACACATTCTCGACCAAAAGTTAACAAAGGGATCCTCTATGCAAAATAGACTTGGGATTCTTTTTAAGTTTTGCCTAAATGATTTTCCTTTGGCTTATTTTGACACCATGTGTGTTTTTTCATGGGTGTCCTGCAATTGTTTTTACAAATGGAATTTACTTTACTGGAGTAAGAATTTTCTAGATGTATTTTACTTACTCGATATTTTTTTTTCCCCTTACATGATATTACCCTGCTGTCCCCTCCCCTTTTTTGATTAATGGGGACTTTTGGAAATTTTATATTGCAGTCTTGATAATTTTAAATTTTAATTTTTGCACACAAAGTGACTGCTTTAGGTTCTTTGGATGTTAGGCAATTTTACTGTGAGATGAACTACTAATAGATTTTTTAGTTAATGTTTTAGGAAAAGCTTTTTGTCCAGTACACTATAATTTTCTTGAGTATTCTCATATTTCACTTGGCCAATTTAAATTAATCTGAAAACTTGATTACTATTTTCCTGTCAATTTTAATACTCAAGCAGAAATCTTAGTTTACCCTGTGAATACTAGTGGAAAGGAATATTTGCAATTTTGAGTAGGTCCCGAGCATTCCTGGTAATAGACTGAATTTAGATATAGAGCAGCTATTGCTGGCCGAGTCTCTGTCTGCCAAATGGGTCCCGGTGTGAGTTGTGCGTGGGAGGTGAAGCAGCCGTGGGGGTAGGAGACCTCCCTCAGGAGGGTTGAGAATTCAAACCCCTGCAAGGTTTGTGGATGAGGGTCTGTGCCCCACCTCTGTTGACCTTTTAGTTCTCTCCTGTTGGCCCCTCTGCGACTGTGCCTGTCTTAGGTTGTTCCTTCCCTGAGGAATCTTACCCGTCTCTGGCTAACCAGCCATCCTCCGGGGCCAAACAGGGTGATGTGAGGTTCAGTTCTGTCTCCTTTGTAGTCTATGCCCCCCTGTGGCCTCCACGTCCAGTACCTGCCTTGGGGTCCCCTTGCCTGCTGGCGGGGTCCCGGTACTGATCACATATCTCGGGGGACCCAGGTTTCTTCTCCAGAGAGGGCCCAGCTCACACCATTGGTCGAGATACAGATCCATGGTGCCAGCTGCCCAAAGGCTTCAGCCACAGCTGGAACTGAAAACTCTGGCATCAGCTGTGTGTATTTGGATAGTAACAAGAAGGTCCCTCTTGGCAGAAAGGGCAAGAAGGGCCAATATAGAATGCTCGGATGCCTTCCCAGTGCCTTAATTCCTTCTGAAAGGGATTAATTTCTTTCCTATTCTTTTTTAAGTTGCTGCCCAACATTCAAAGAATTAGTTTGTAAGTTTATTTGGGATAATTGTATAATATGCTGTTGTCAAATATCAAATATTATAATGACATTGTAGAATAATATCATGTAAGGGTATTATGGTGTCATGGGAGGTTAAGCAGGGCCTAGACTAAGGACTGGTCTCCATAGGATATGACAAGCTCTAGGCCATGTCAATTCAATGTCAGACTAGCTGCCATTTTTTTATAATTTTATATAAACTTTGTCAGGGATGTAAAAACACAAATCACTTACCTCAGTTCAAGAGTTCAAGTATATTGACTTTTCCACTTACTCCCACCACCTGCCACTTACCCTGAGGTTTGACATTCTGATGGACTTTTCTCAGTCTCTAGATCCATTCTTGTTCATCAGTCTATGTCATTGATTGTATTCCTCAAATGAGTGAGATCATGTGATATTTGTCTTTCTCTGCCTGGCTAATTTCACTTAGCATAATGCTCTCCAAATCCATCCATGTTGTTACAAATGGTAGGAGCTCCTTCTTTTTTTCCGCGGCGTAGTATTCCATTGTGTAAATGTACCATAGTTTTTTAATCCACTCATCTGCTGATGGGCACTTCGGCTGTTTCCAAATCTTAGCTATGGTAAATTGTGCTGCTATGAACATAGGGGTACATATATCCTTTCTAATTCGCCTTTCTAATTTCTTGGGGTATATTCCTAGAAGTGGGATCACTGGGTCGAATGGGAGCTCCATTTTTAGTTTTTTGAGGAATCTCCATACTGTTCTCCACAGTGGCTGTACTAGTCTACAATCCCACCAGCAGTGCACGAGAGTTCCTTTTTCTCTGCATCCTCGCCAGCACTTGTCGTTTGTTGATTTGTTGATGTAAGCCATTCTGATAGGTGTGAGATGGTACCGCATAGTCGTTTTGATTTGCATCTCTTGGATAATTAGTGACTTTGAGCAAGTTTTCATATGTCTCTGGGCCTTCCTTTTGTCTTCTTTCGTGAAGATTCTATTTAGGTCTGTTGCCCATTTTTTTATTGGATCATTTGTCCTCCTTTTATTGAGTTGGGTGAGTTGCCTGTAGATGCTTGAGATTAAACCTTTATCACTAATAACATTTGCAAATATGTTCTCCCATACAGTGGGTTTTCTTGTTGTTTTGTTGATGGTTTCTTTAGCTGTGCAAAAGCTTTTGATTTTGATGTAGTCCCATTTGTTTATTTTCTCTTTAGCTTCCATTGCCCTCGGAGCAGTATCATCAAAGAAGTTCTTTTGGCATATGTCTGAGATTTTTCTTCCTGTAGATTCCTCTAATATTTTTATGGTTTCCTGTCTTACGTTTAAGTCCTGTATCCATTTTGAGTTTATTTTTGTGTATGGTATAAGTTGGTGCTCTAGTTTCATTTTTTTGCATGTATCTGTCCAATTTTCCCAACACCATTTATTGAAGAGACTGTCTTGACTCCATTTTATGTTCCTGCCTCCTTTGTCAAATATTAATTGAGCATAGTGGATTGGGTTGATATCCGGATTCTCTATTCTATTCCATTGATCTATATGTCTGTTCTTGTGCCAGTACCAGGCTGTTTTAAGAACAGTAGCCTTGTAATACAGCTTGAAATCTGGTATGGAAATCCCACCAACTTTGTGCTTCTTTCTCAGGATTGCTGTGGCTATTCGGGGCCTTTTTTTGTTCCAGATGAATTTTTGGAGAGTTCTTTCTAGGTCTGTGAAATATGCCATTGGTATTTTAATGGGGAGTGCATTAAATTTATAGATTGCTTTGGGTAGTATGGACATTTTAATTATGTTGATCCTCCCAATCCATGAACATGGAATGTTCTTCCACCTGTTTACATCTTCCTCTATCTCTTTTTTCAGTGTCCTGTAGTTTTCCACGAATAGATTTTTTACCTCCTTAGTTAAGTTTATTCCTAGGTATCTTAATTTTTTTGGTGTGATGGTAAATGGGATTGCTTTTTTAGTCTCTCTTTCTGTAAGTTCACTATTAGTGTATAGAAATGCCATAGATTTCTTGGCATTAATTTTGTAGCCTGCTACATTGCTGAACTCATTTATTAAGTCTACTAACTTTTTTATGGAGTCTTTCGGGTTTTTTATGTACAATATCATGTCATCTGCAAATAAGGATAGCTTAACTTCTTCTTTTCCAATTTGGATGCCTTTTATTTCTTCTTCTTGTCTAATTGCAATGGCTAATACTTCCAGTACTATGTTGAACAGGAGTGGTGAAAGTGGGCAACCCTGTCTTGTTCCTGTTCTTAGGGGAAATGGTTGTAGTTTTTGCCCATTGAGTATGATGTATGCTGTGGGTTTATCATATATGGCTTTTATTATGTTGAGGTATGATCCTTCTATTCCTACCTTATTGAGAGTTTTTATTAAGAAAGGATGTTGGATTTTGTCAAATGCTTTTTCTGCATCAATTGATATGACTATATGATTTTTATCTCTCAATTTGTTTATGTGATGTATCACATTTATTGATTTGTGGATATTGTACCATCCTTGCATTCCTGGGATAAATCCTACTTGGTCGTGGTGTATGATCTTTCTGATGTACTGCTGGATCCGATTTGATGGAATTTTATTGAGGATTTTGGCATCTATATTCATGAGGGATATTGGCCTGTAATTCTCTTTCATTGTGTCGTCTTTATCTGGTTTTGGTATTAGGGTGATGCTAGCTTCATAGAAGGAGTTTGGAAGTGTTCCATCCTCTTGAATTTTCTGGAATAGTCTGAGGAGTATAGGTTTTAGTTCTTCCTTGAATGTTCAGTAAAACTCCCCTGTGAAGCCATCTGGCCCTGGGCTTTTGTTTGCTGGAAGCTTTATGATGACTGCTTCAATTTCTTCCACAGTTATTGGTCTATTGAGTTGTTTAGATTCTTCTTGATTGAGTTTTGGGAGGTTATATTTTTCTAGAAACATATCCATTTCCTCCAGGTTGTCCAGTTTGTTGGAGTAGAGTTGTTCATAGTATTTTTAACAATCCTTTGTATTTCAATGGGGTCTGTTGTTATTTCACCTCTTTCATTTCTGATTTTATTTATTAGGGTCCTCTCTCTTTGCTTCTTGGTGAGTCTGGCCAGAAGTTCATCAATCTTGTTTATCCTTTCAAAGAACCAGCTCTTGGTTTCATTGATCTTCTGTATTGTTTCTTTGGTCTCTATGTCATTTATTTCTGCTCTGATCTTTACTATTTCCTTCCTTCTGCTTACACTGGGCTTTTCTTGTTGCTTTCTTTCTAACTCTTTGAGTTGTTGGGTTAGATAATTTATTGCCGCTGTTCCTAGTTTTTTGCAGTAGGATTGTAGAGCTATGAACTTCCCTCTCAGAACTGCTTTCGCTGTGTCCCATTGATTTTGGATTGTTGTGCTATCATTGTCATTTGTTTCCATGATGTTTTCTATCTCTTCCTTAATCTCTCTAGTAACCCAGTCATAGTTTAATAGCATGCTGTTTAGTCTCCATGTGTTCGATTTCTTTGGATTGTTTCTATTGTAGTTGATTTCCAGCTTTATGCCACTGTGATCTGAGAATATATTTGATATGATTTCTATCGTCTTGAATTTGGAGAGACATTGCCTATGACCCAACACATGGTCTATCTTTGAGAATGACCCATGGGCAGTTGAAAAGAATGTATATTCTGTGGCTTTGGGGTGAAATGATCTGAAGATGTCAATTAATTCCATCTGGTCCAGTGAGTCATTGAGAATTGATGTTTCTTTACTGATTTTTTGTTTAGAGGATCTGTCCAATGGTGATAATGGGGTATTAAAGTCTCCTACTATGATTGTATTGCTGTCTATCTCTCCCTTGATGTCCTCTAGTTGTTTTTGTATATATTTGGGTGCTCCTGTATTGGGTGCGTATATGTTTACAAGAGTTATTTCTTCTTGTTGAATTGCTCCCTTTAGTATTATGAAGTGGCCTTCTTTATCTCTTGTTATGTCCTTCACTTTGAGATCTAATTCGTCAGATATAAGTATGGCTACCCCAGCTTTTTTTTCATTTCCATTCGCCTGAATAACTTTTTTCCAACCTTTCATCCTCAGTCTGTGTGCATCTTTTTTTCGGAGGTGGGTTTCTTGTAGACAGCAGATACATGGGTTGTGTTTTCTTATCCAGTCTATTACCCTATGTCTTTTGATTGGAGCATTTAAACCGTTTTCATTTAAAGTTAGTATTGATAGGTGCTTATATGTTGCCATTTTTGTTCTTTGCCCCTGTGTTCCTTCTTCGCTTCCTATTTCTTTTTACAGCAGATCCTTTAGCATTTCTTGCATTGCTGGTTTGGTGGTGACGAATTCCCTTAGTCCTTTTTTATCTGTGAAGCTCCTGATTTGACCTTCAATTTTGATTGAGAGCCTTGCTGGGTACAGTATTCTAGGATTCAGACCCTTCCTTTGCATGACTTTGTAGATTTCATTCCACTGCCTTCTGGCCTGATAGGTTTCTGTTGAGAGATCACTTCTTAGTATGATGGGTGTTCCTTTGTAGGTGACTTTCTGTCTCTCTCTGGCAGCTTTTAAGATTCTTACTTTGTCATTGGTGTTTGCCAATTTAATTATAATGTGCCTTGGCGTAGGTCTTTTGGGGTTTATTTTGCTTGGGACTCTGTGAGCTTCTTGGATTTGTGTGGGTTTTTCTTTTCCTATACCAGGAAAGTTTTCTGTCATTATTTCTTCCAACAGGTTTTCTATTCCTTGCTCAGTTTCCGGATGTTGTTTTGTTTCATGTTGTCCCAAAGTTCTCTTAGGCTCTCCTCCTGCTTTTTAATTTTTTTTCTAGAAGCTGCTCTACTTGGTTATTTTTTCCTACCTGGTCTTCTAGCTCACTGATGCGATCCTCTGCTTCTTCTAGTCTACTCTTAATACTTTCTATTGAGTTCTTTACTTCAGCAATGTGACTTTTCATTTCTTCTTGGCTCCTCTTCATTTCTTCTTGGCTCCTCTTCATTTCTTCATGGCTCTTCATCATTTCTTCCTGGGTCTTCCTCATTTCCTCTTGGTTCTTACTCATATTCTCAAATTTGTCTTCCATTCTTTTCAGCCACCTTATAACCATTTCTCTGAATTCTTTCTCTGACAGGTTGTTAACTTCCATTTCGTTTACCTCCTTTTCTGGTGAGCCTTGCTTTTCTTTCATATGTGGGCTATTTCTTTGTCTTCCCATGGTCTCTCTTCTCTGTGTATCTGGTTATGTAGTTCTCACTCTCCTGCGTTGATTTAAAGGCACAAAATACAACACAACCAGGTGCAACGCACCAGGCACTGAACTGGAATGTAGTCAAAGTAATTGTAATTTCAAATAAAGGTGACCGCCAGAGAAAGGCAAATTTGGTGATAGGTGGGAAAAAAGAAAGAGAACCTCCCCAGACCCACACAGACACTCACACACCCACACTCACACAAAAAAGAAAGAGACCCCCCCACACACATACACTCACAGAAAAGAAAGACAGGAATGCCAAAATGATAATGGGAAAAGGGGGAGAAGAAAAAAAAGAAATAAAAGGAGTAAATTATAAATGTGGGGTGAAAACTCCTATAGGACAGCCCCTAATCCGAACCAAAACCTGCAACAAGTACTTGGAGAATGATACAAATTACATACAACTACTAATATCAAGAGAGGTGAGGGAACACAGAAGCAAAAATCTATCTCATAAACAATGCAGATGAGGACAACAAAACAAGAAACAACACCAAAAATAAAAATAACCCCCCCCTACAAGACAAACCCAATATAATCAACAGTCAAGTAAACAACAACAACAGGACAGGGCTAAAAACACTTTAAGATTGTGAAGTCAGAGAAGCTAGAGGTATATATGCACTTGGATTAGGTGGTTAGAGATTAGATATATCAGTGGGGTGAAATTTTAACAGGGGGTAAGGGGAAAGAATTAGGTAAATCTAAAGCGGGAAAAGTGTAAGGGAAACAAGGCACTAAATAGGGAAAGGTTAGCCAGAGAGTGGTGGTATAAAGGTGAAGCTGAGGTAGAGTAAAAGATACTAAAGTGTAGATGAAAATAGACTGTATTCCCAAGGTCGAAGAGAAAATATAATCAATTCCCTGTCACATAAGAGTCAGTTTGTGATTTGGCCCCTGGGTGGCAGTGTTTCTAGATTGACTTCTGGGTCTATTGGTCCTCTCTATCCTGAACTAAACAATACTGCCTCTCTAATGGTGACTGCTGTTTTAGCAGCCAGAACCGTCCCAAAATCTTCCGGGCTTCCCCCCTCTGTCAGGTCCAAACCGATTGCGCTCCAGGGATCAACTCTGCCACCAGCTCCAAGGGCCCTCTCCCACGTTTACCAGCTTCAACAGCCACAGATTCTATTTCAGGTGCAGATCTCCAGGTTTTGAGTTCCAAGGTGCAGATCTCCCAGACTGCCAGCCCCCTCAGTTTCGCGCCCAAAGTACCCCCAGGGAAATCTGACCTTTCCGTGCTGGAGTTTAGAGCTCCCTGGGCTCTGTGCGCCTCCGCGCCAACTGGGCGCCGATGCTCCGGGAGCCCCAGCGGTCCAGCCGGTACCGGTACAGCAGCTGTATATTTTCTGGCTCCTCTTCTTCAAGATGTCGAGGTTTGCCTCCACGCGCCTCCTCGCGCAGTTGGCTCAGGGAGAGAACCCAGCAGTACTGGGGCCGCTCAGGCTAGGGAGGCCAGCCCAGCAGTCCTCTATCTTCTCCTGGAGCACAGCTGTCCCCCTAGTCGCTGACAAATGCTCCCTGCGCGACTTTCAGCTGCTCCCTCCCTCTGCCCTGTGAGCAGATTCAGATCGAATCCCTCCGTTCTGCCGCCATTTTCCCCCTCCTCTGCCTGGCTTATTTCACTTAGTATAAAGCTCTCCAGTTCCATCCATGTTGCTGCAAATGGTAAGAATTCCTTCTTTTTTTATTGCAGTGCAGTATTACATTGTGTAGATGTCTCATAGTTTTCTAATTCATTCATATGCTGATAGGAATTTAGGCTGTTCCCAAATCTTAACTATGGTGAATTGTGCTGCTATGAACATACAGGTGCATATATCCTTTTTGATTGGTGTTTTTAGTTTCCTGGGATATATTCCTAGAAGTGGGATTACTGGGTCAAATGGGAGTTCCATTTATAGTTTTTAAAGGAAACTCCATACTGTTCTCCACAGTGGCTGTACCAGTCTGCATTCCCACCAGAAGTGCACGAGGGTTCTTTTCTCCACATCCTCACCAGCACTTGTTGTTTGTTGATTTGTTGATGACAGATGTGAAATAGTACCGCATTTTTGTTTTGATTTGCATCTCTTGGATAATTAGTGAATTTGAGCATGGTTTCATATGTTTCTTGGCCTTCCTTCTGTCTTCTTTTGAAAAGATTCTATTTAGGTCCATTGCCCACTTTTTTATTGGATCATTTATCTTCCTTTTATTAAGTTGTATGAATTCCCTGTAAATGTTGGCGATTAAACCTTTATCAGTGATAACATTTGCAAATATGTTCTCCTATGCAGTGGGCTTTCTTGTTGTTTTGTAGATGGTTTCTTTTGCTGTTCAAAAGCTTTTTGTTTTGATGTAGTCCCATTTATTTATTTATTTTCTCTTTAATTTTCATTGCCCTAGGAGCAGAATTGGTGAAGAAATTGCTTCGGCATATGTCTGAGATTTCTCTGCCTATGGATTCCCTAGTATTTTTATAGTTTCCTGTCTTTAATCCTTTATCCATTTTGAGTTTACTTTTGTGTATGGTGTAAGTTGATGATCTAGTTTCATTTTTTGCATGTATATGTCCAATTTCCCCAACACCACTTATTGAAGAGACTGTCTTGACTCCACTGTGTGTTCATGCCTCCTTTTTCAAATGTTAATTGAGCTACTAATCTGAACAAATGCCAGCAACGAATACCTAGTGATGAATGCAAACTAAAAACTAATATCAAGCAAGGTGAGGGAAAGCAAGCCAAAAACTAACAAAAACAAAACAAAACAAAAAAAAAAAACAAAAAGAAGGAGAAACCAAGATGGCAGCATAGGTAAACACCCAGGCTTTTGCCCTGCATAACAATTTCGAGAATACAACTGGGAGGACAGAACAGACACTGTCCAGAATCACAGGAAGGCTGGCTGACTGGAAGATCTGAAACTGGAGGGACACAGAAGGCACAAGGATAATCAGAGCCTCTGCAAAGCCCAAGTAAGGTGGAGACTCGAGCACGTGAGATGACGGGGTGTCTGAACCTGGCAGGGGTGCTCTGGTGGAAAGGAGACAAAAACCCCAGGCTGTACTGAACCCAGTTCGGTTTGCAATCAAAACCCGGGGGAACCAGGTCCTTATGGGGAGAACCTGAATTGTGGGTGGAATCCCAGGGGAAGAGCCAGAAGCAGAGCTCTGGAGACATGTGTACCCAGAGAGGACAAATGGGTCGCTGGCGGTGTCTGGCAGAAGAAAGGAGCTCTGGCCAGAGGCGAAACTCGGGGGGCATGCACAAGTGTTCACGGTGAGGGCGTTCTGTTGACTGTGTGGCTGGCATCTGGTGGAAGGGAAAAGGAGTTCTGATTGCAATGAACCCAGGTGCCAGGAGAAAATCTGAGATTCCAGATTCATTGGGGACTGGATGGTCTGGTGGCAGGCGAAACACGAGGGCACCTTTCTCACAGAGGTGCCTTCGGCGATTGCCTGCAGATGCTAGGATCTGGCATAGTGGGCCAGGGCTGACTGGAAGCCAAGGCTGTCAGCTCCACCCTGAAACTCTGCCCCACCCAGAAACTCCACCCCATCCAAACTGAGCACAGAGACTTTGGCAAGTTTGAAGTCCTGGCACATAGGCTGTCTCCTAAAATAGACACAGCTGATCCTCACACTCAGTTGGCCAATTCCTCCCAGTGTTACCAACAACAAACAAGACTTATTTGCAACAAGGCTGTATAGACAGTCCACAAAGGGGTGTACCAAGAGTGTACACCTCAGGTAACAGGGGAGGCTGAGACACCTAGCACACAAAGCTACCCAACCAACTTGGGAAGCAGTGAAAATGGGGAGGGAAAGAAACAGATCACAAACAAAAGAAATGGAGGAAAACAAACGACTGGATACAGAGTTCAAAACCACAGTATAAGGTATTTCAAGAGGCTCCTAGAAAAGGCCAATAAGCTCAGCAAGAACCTTGAGGATATGAGCAAGACCCTCGAGGAGATAGTCTTGGATATGAAAAAGGACCTCATGGATATGAAAAAAGACAACTAGAAACTAAACATACACTGACTGAAATAAAAAATATTCTACAGGAACCAACAGCAGACTAGAGGAATGCAAGAATCACGTCAAAGATTTGAAATACCAAGAGGCCAAAAACACTCAACAGGAAAAGAAAAAAGAAAAAAGAAATCTAAAAATTTGAGGATAGTTTAAGAAGCCTCTGGGACAACTTCAAACGTACCAACATCAGAATTATCGGGTGCCAGAAAAAGAGAGAGAGCAAGATACTGAAAACATATTTGAAGAAATAGTGACTGGAAATTTCCCCCACCTGGTGAAAGAAATAGACTTACAAATCCAGGAAGCACACAGAACCCCAAGCAAAAGGAATCGAAAGAAGACCACACCAAGACACATCATAATTAAAATGCCAAGAGCAAAGGACAAAGAGAGAATATTAAAAGCAGCAAGAGAAAAACACTTAATTACCTACAAGGGAGCACCCATATGCTTGTCAGCGGACTTCTCAACAGAAACTATGCAGGCCAGACAGGAGTGGCAAGAAATTTTCAAAGTGATGAATAGCAAGAACCTACAACCAAGATCACTCTACCCAGCAAAGCTATCATTCAGAATTGAAGGTCAGATAAAGAGCTTCACAGATAAGAAGAAGCTAGCTAAAGGAGTTCATCAACACCAAACCAGTATTATATGAAAAGCTGAAACATATTCTTTAAGAAGAAGAAAAAGTAGAAAAAGGTGCCTGCTTTAAACTAGAGCATGGATGGAACTGGAGAACATTATGCTAAGTGAAATAAGCCAGTCAAAGAAATATACGTATCACATGAACTCACTCATTTATGGAATACTATGAACAACATAAACTGATGAACAAAAACAGATCCAGAGACAGAAAAGCATTGACTGTCAAACCTTAGAGGGATGGTAGGGGAGGGTGGGAGTAAGGGGAAGATATCAACCAAAGGACTTTTATGCACACATATAAGCCTAATCAATGGACACAGACACCAGGGGCAGGGTGAGGGCATAAGTGGTGATGGGGGGAGGAGGGGATTGGAAGGGGTAATGGGTGATGAGGACACATATGTAATATTTTAATCAATAAAGAAATTTAGAAAAGAATCAACCAATAATTAGATAAGTCGAAAAATAACAACAACAAAAAGAAAAAGTGAAACAATCTCAGAAACAAGCATATAAAAAACAATATAATCAATAATCAAGCAAACAGCAACAATAGGACAGAGAAAAAAAGTTGGATAGTGAAGAAAGAGAAGAGAGAGGTGTGTATGGATTTAGATCAGGGGATTGGAAATTAGATATATAAGCAGGGTGAAATTTTAACAAGGGGTAAGAAGAAGGAATAGGGTAAAGCTAAAGCAGGAATAGGGTAAGAGAAACAGGATAAGAAAAGGGGAAAAATGAGGAAGAGAGTGTTGTCATAAAGGCAAAGTTGAGATAGAGAAAAATGATGCTGAAAGAAAGATGAAAATAGAATGTAATCCCAAAATAAAATAAAGAGAAAATAAAATGACACTTTTAAAAAAAGGTAAAATAGTAGTAGTAGTAATAATGATTAAAAATAAAATGCGATAATTAAAAAGGTAAAATCAAGTGAGGAAAAAAGAAAAAAATAGTTTATAAAAGATGAAAATGTTCAGTAGTGAAGGTCATTCACTTCCTCTACTGTTCTGTTTGGCTCGCCTGTTTCCCAGTCAGGACAGTATTGAAATTCCCTGCATTCCTCTGCTCATCGGTGTTGTAGGCAACAGTCCTGATTTTCAGGCAGGCAGTACTTTTTGTTTCTTATACTCCTTTATTTGTGTTTACACAAGAGTCAATATGTGGTTCAACTCCATGGGTGGCAGTGTTTCTGGATTGAACTCCAGGTCTATAGGTCCTCTCTTATTAGTGTTTAGATTTTGTTTTCCTGTGGCACTTAATACCAGTTTGGGGGAATGGGCTGCCCCAGAGCTGGTTCTCTGATCATTATTCCCCGCTGTGATCCCCAGGTTCCACAAAAACAACTTTCCCCTACAGTCTCTTAGAATGTCCCCAATTGGGTTATTCTGTGTATTGGGCTTAGTAATCAAAAGCAACGATTTAAAGAGGAAAAGAGAGAGAGATAGAGATAGAGAGAGAGAGAGAGAGAGAGAGAGAGAGAGAGAGAGAGAGAAGAACCAGAGTAAGTGCAAACTCCGGTGCTGCAGCGCAAGTCTGTGCAGTCATTTTTCCCTTTGGGACTAAGCAGCTGGCACTCTGTTAAAATTTTTAGGCTGCCATTTTGCACCCAGTTCCACTATGGGTTGCTTTTTAGAGTTCCCTTCTGTTAGCGGCCCTATGGATCCCCTTCCACATTTGCAGATCATGCCAGCCCCAATGGCCATGGACTTTCCTGGGCACAGATTTCCCCAGATCCTCCAGCTCCCACTGTGTGCATTTCTCTCTCCTGCCTGGAACAGAGACCTCACTCACCTTATCCCAGGTGAAATCTGACCTTTTTGTAAGGAGGTGCAGAGCTCCTCTGAATCCTCATGCTTGCGCCACCTGTGGACCAGTGTTCCAGGGTTCACCGCTGTTTGCTGGGTGCCATTGTATATTCCCAGGATTTTCAGGCTTCCGACAACATCCACTCTCCCCTTCAAGATGGCTCGGTCTCCACATTAGAGCTGGTTGCTCTGGGAGGGATTCCAGCAGCAGTGGAGGCTGCCTGGTCAGGGGAACCTTTTCCATCATCCTCCACAGTTCTCTGGAGTATATCTGTTCCTCAATTCAGAAACAAACACTCCCCATGGGACCACACACTCTCCCTTCATTCTCTCACTCACACACTATCTTTCAGTTTACTTTCCCATTGGCAGCCATCTTCCTTCTTCCTCAGAAGACAAGTTCTTAGTTCTCCTTATCTGAGGACCCTTTGCTTTTTATTAACACAAATTATCCTAAGGCAAGGTGTATATATATATTTCAAAGGGTTGGGTACAGAAGCATTATCAGATTGGAAAATAGCCTTTGGTTCAGGTGTTTGGCCAACATGAGGCAATAACATATAGATTAAGAAGTCCTGAGCTGCCTGGCAGCAAATAATCATCCTATTCAGATTTGGAGGAAATGTCTTTTAGCCATTCCAACAGGTGATAACATATGTGACTCAGGCCTTGTTGAGTCCCCAAGTTCCATCAAACTTTTGATGAAACTCTTGCAATTAATGACATGCTGGAATTGGCTGCTGGCAATGAGACAAACAAACAAACAAACAAACAAACAACAATCCAAGGGATTTCACCACTATATCATTTATTGGGGCTAAACGATCTGACTTCTCTTTACTTTTTGGAGTATTTTTATGTTTGCTATATATATAAAATGTCCAGAGTTTTCAGTTTTACTTATTGGAAGGAATAGGGAAAGGTGCTGCTGGAAGCCAATCATTGTTTTAATAATAGAAAGCTGTGGACAGGGATTTTGGAGGGCTGGTCAACCTTGATTGTTCTGAGGGGTTGGAGCTGGTTACTGGGATGGTAATGGTTGAAGCAGCCCCTACCTATTAGTCCTAAGAAGATCTACTGAATGACTTTTACTGGGGTTTCTGGCCTGAGGGATACAGCTATATCTCATGACTTTAATCTTAATAAAAAAGTGGTGAAGCCAGAGTGAGTGGGAGTTCTGCCACTAGAGTTGAACTACCGCCTGGCCCCCATTTTCGAAATTAATAGTTTTTTTGAGTCTTTTTATTCATTTGTGTGCGGCCTTCTCCAGAAACCCGAACCCTGAACTGAGGACCCTGAATCGCACGGGATGTGAAAGGGATTCCCACAAGGTGCTACTGCTCTTATATTTTCAAAAGTAGAGGTTAGGCAATGCAGAATGCTAATTATTGTGAAACTACTACTGAATATTTGAAGTTCAGAAAAAATAAGCCAAATTCCTCAAATAAATTTAGTCAAAATTCTTTGTATTACAACTTGATATAGACCTATGATACTACAGGGGTAGAAAAGAAAACAACTTTCAAATTTCTCATATAGCAAGGTGACACTATCTTGATAAGAATAATATTTTGTTATTTTTTATCATCACATCTTATAAAGTACTTCTAGTATATATCTTTGAAATATATCTTTGAGATAGTCTGCATATCTATGGGGTTGACTCAGCTATAATGCAAGTGAATATGAATTTGTGCCCACATTTTTTTTTACCAAAGCAGAAAATAACAATGTGTAATGAAATAACAAGATAGACTCTTTATCATTCAACCAGCATCTAAGAATAAGCCAACACATAAGAATAAATCAGCAAATTTAACATATAAATTACAATGAAGATGCAATGTGACAAGTTTTCAGCATATTTCATTTTATAGTATCTAAAAAATATTTTTATTGATTTCAGATAGGAAGTGAGAGGGAGAAAGATAGAAACACTAATGATGAGAGAGAATCATTTTTTTTTCCCTGAGATAGTAACAACTCCAGGTTTAGTTACTGGCATTTTCTTTTTTAAAAAAATTTTTAATTAAGGTGTTACATACATGTGCTTATTCCCCCATTACCTCCATGCTCTCCACTCATGCCCTCACCTCCCCTGTTGTCTGTGTCCACTGGTTAGGCTTATATGCATGCATACAAGTCCTTTGGTTGATCTCTTCCCCTTACCCCCACCCTCCTCTACCTACCCTCTGAGGTTTAATGGTCTCATCGATGTTTCTCTGTCTTGGATCTATTTTTGTTCATCAGTTTATGTTGTTCATTATATTCTATAAATGAGTGAGATCATGTGATATTTATCTTGCTCTGACTGGCTTATTTCACTTAGCATAATGCTCTCCAGTTCCATCAATGCTGTTGCAAATGGTAAGAACTCCTTTTTTTACCGCAGCATAGTATTCCATGTGTAGATGTACCACAGTTTTTTAACCCACTCATCTCCTGATGGGCACTTGGGCTGTTTCCAAATCTTAGCTATGATGAATTGTGCTGCTATGAATATAGGGGTGCATATATCCTTTCTGATTCATGTTTCTAGTTTCTTGGGATATATTCCTAGAAGTGGGATCACTGGGTCAAATGGGAGTTCTAGTTTTAGTTTTTTGAGGAAATTCCATACTCTTCTCCACAGTGGCTGCACAAGTATGCATTCCCACCAGCAGTGCACAAGGGTTCCTTTTACTCCACATCCTCACCAGCACTTGATATTTGTTGATTTGTTGATGATAGCCATTCTGACAGGTGTGAGATGCTGAGAGAGAATCCTACATTAGGAATTGAGCCTGCAACCCAAGCATATGCCCTGACCGGGAATTGAACCATGACCTTCTGGTTCAAGGTGATACTCAGCCACTTAGCCATTCCACCAGGCTATGTCATAGCGCTTTTTATCTTAAGTTCAAGTATATGCACAAATATTAAATACTAGAGGCCCAGTGCACAAAATTTGTGCACAGGGAGGGGTGTGGGGGGTATCCCTTAGCCCAACTTGCACCCTCTCCAATCTGGGACCCCTTGAGGGATGTCCAACTGCCTGTTTAGGCCTGATTGGGATCGGGCCTAAATGGGCAGTTGGACATCCTTCTCACAATGCAGGACTGTTGGCTCCAAACTGCTAGCCTGCCTGCCTCCCTAATAACCCTAATAGCAGTTAGGTTATTGCCCCTAACTGCTTCTGCCTGTCAGCCTTATCACCCACTAACCACTACCCTGCAATCCTGATTGATGTCTAACTGCGCCCCTGCCAGCCTGTTTGTCCCCAACTTCCCTCCTCTGCTGGCCTGGTCACCCCTAACTGCCCTCCCCTGCAGGATTGATAGCCCCCAACTGCCCTCCCTTGCAGGCCTGGAACCTCCAAACAGCACAAGATGCTGGCCATCTTGTGGTGACCATCTTGTGTCCACATGGGGGAAGGATCTTTGACCACATGGGGGCAACCCTCTTGTGTGTTGGAGTGATGGTCAATCTGTGTATTACTCTTGTATTAGATAGGATAGAAGTCTGATGCATGGATGGGGGGTGGCTGGTTTGCCCTGAAGGGTGTCCTGGATCAGGGTGGAGATTCTCTTAGGGCGTGGGGAGGCCTGGGTGAGGGGTTTATGGTGGTTTGCAGGCCATCCACACCCCCAGCAACCCAAACAGAGGCCTTGGGATCTGAAATTAATTTATGTTCTACAATTGAAACTTTGTAGCCTAGAGCGCAGCCAAGCCTTCTGCTCACTCCATGGTGACAGCCATTTCTGTTTGAAACTTTGTAGCCTAGAGTGGAGGGCTATGCTCTAGGGCTGCAGAAGTTTAGCTTCTTCCATCGCTCTGGCAATGCTAGCCTCTTCTCTCTCTAGCTCGGTAGCTGAGTTTGGATTATGTATCTTTTATAATTGAAACTTTGTACCATTGAGGCCTCTGCTGGCAAAGGCAGGCCTAAAGCTTGGCTTCCTCCATTGCCGGAGAAACCCAAGCCTCCCTCCTGCTCTCAGTGGCTGTAGCCATCTTGTTTGCGGTTTATTTGCATAATTTGCTCCTGATTGGCTGGTGGGCATGGCTGGTGGGTGTGGCCTTCGACCACCTAGCCCAGGGGCTGGGCGCTTGCCACCACTGCCATTTCATCTCCACCCTCGGGACCCAGCGCTCACGCCACTTGGCCCTGCCCCTGCTCCTAATTGGCTGGTAGCATAGCCAATCAGGAGCAAAGGTATGATCAAATTTGCATTTTTCTCTTTTATTAGATAGGATTTGTCAAGAAGCCATAAATTGCCTAATACTCTATTGGATGTTATACAATGCTAGGTAAGCATTTATCACACTACTTTACTTGGCCTTTGGGTCATCTTTTTACTGTGTCTATGGCACAGTGGGGTTTGGGAAGCTATCTGTAATTATGGAACAATTTTTCAAGTTATTGTGCCAAATGATCTGTATTAGAGCCATTCTCCCATTGGCATGTAATGTCAGTGCATCACTATATAAAACTAAGGCAGGTTGTTTTATATATAGAGTCTTGAGGAATCATGGTAGGGTACTTTGGGGAGGCTTTGATTATATGGGTAGTTATACCAATTACTCATGGCCACAGCTGTCTTGGGCATTCCAGTAAAAATGTTAGAAATTAATCTGGTGGCTAAAATTCAGTGGATCAAAATGAATTGCTGTTTATGGGTCTCAGAATATTAAAAAAAAAGAAGAGAATACCTTCTTGTGTGCATTCCTTGACAGCCCTGTCAACAAGGTGTAAAAACAAATCTTAAGTAGTCTCTTATCAGCTCTATAGACATGGTCCTCGAGTTTTGGTGGATATGTTTTCATGTCTGCTTTTAAAAGCAAAATAAAGCTAGTCCCTTCTGGCCACTGTTAACTTCCACTGAAAGGCAATTAAAGTACAGACACTTTTTAAATGTGTCCTGACTGAAATCCCAAAGAGTAGCAAGCACTCAATTTGTGAGACTTTCTTTGATGCCATATTTCCCCCAAATGCACAGTTTATGTCATGAACAAGAGACTTTGCCTGATGTTGATTCATTGAAAATCTATACCATGAAAGAAAAAAGATACCACTGAAAAATGAATGCATTGGGAAAGTCAGTTGAGACTAATAAACTCACATTTTTGGTTTCCCTTTTTATTACTCTTCAATATACTGAAGCATGTCATTCATGTAGAGGAAAAGTAGACTGGTCAAGGTAATGGATTAAAAGACATGTATATGTCTCATTTCATCATTGATAGGTTATCTCTATTTAAAATCACATAATGTCATAAAACTGACTGCTTTTGAAATAACTTAAAATTTTTCTTTTAAAAGTTGAGATATAATTGACATATAGCATTGTATTATTTTTAGGTGTACAATAAAATCATTTGATATTTGAATGTATTGCAAAATGATTACCAGCAAAATGATTACCATAAGTTTAGTTAACATACACCACCATGCAATAATTGCAATTTTTTAATGATGAGAACCTTTAAGATTTACAGTACAGAACTACTTGGGCTTTCTGTTTTCTAGTCACTTTTATCATGACTATGTATTCAAATAAATATCCTTCACTATATCAAAACTTCAAGTTCTGAAGGTAGGTTACTAAGTCACTTGAAATCAAGTCTTTTGAATTAAGTGCATATAATACTTGAAAATTCTATTATAGTTTAAATATTAGGAGCTGGAATACTATCATAACATAGAAGCTAACCATTAGGCAGTTTCCTCCTTTAGTGTTGTATTATGTAAAACTTACTCAATGTTCTATATAATAAAATTGATAGACTCTTTTTACTTTTGTGAATTAAGCATTAACCATTACACTTAAAGTGTATAGGGTGCCCATTGAAATGCCCTCTTTTGTGATTTGGAAACACTTGCAATCTTGGTCTTGGGTAAATTGTTGTTTCTGATGAAGACTCATGTCCTCTGTACACACTCAATGTTGCTCACTGCCTTCTTCAGGAACACACTCTTTTTATGTTTTTCTTTTATATTTCTAGTACTCAAAAACTCAAGTCCCATTCTTTATGGAAAATGTTCTAGAGTTTGTTATCTTTGAGAATATGTCTTCAGACATCATTTTAAAGAACATTGTGCACTTGGAAGAACCGAATTACTGACCTTTTCAAGTTTTCTCACTATCTTTTATATAAGATATGATCATGTGTTTCCTAACATGCCTTTTTTTTTTTTGCCAAACACTCTGGTCCTTGATAGTATTTGAATTTTTGTAACTTTTTCCATTGTGCTAAATGCACTGCTTTTTATTTTACAAGTTTATTTCCCATGTACATAAAAGTGAATTTTGTATCACTGGGAAACAAAGAACTTGATAATATGCTGTTTCCATTATTGCAGTAATGTTCATTCAAATAAATTAATTTGACAAACACTTACCAAATGCCAGAATAGAAATGCAAAATTTAAAGAGACAAATGAGAGTTAATATCTCTGTGCTCATGATATGGCAGGACAAGGGGAAAAAATCATATGAGTAACTTGAATGTGATTTCGAGAAAACAGCAAAAGAACTAAGAATGTGGTGGAAGGTCAAAGAGGAAGTGATTCACTGTACCTTCTGGGATTGGAAAAGTTTTACAGAGTTAGTCCATTTAAACTGACTCCCCCAACAGCAAATAGAGAGGAAGGGATACATCCTAAGAAAAGTGAGTAGCATGTACAAAAAATAAATAATTTATTAGATAATGTAAAATTGTGTCATAATGGAGTAAACCATGGTGTGTGTGTGTGTGTCTCTGTGTGTGTGTGTTGGGATATTGGCAGAAAACTCTTGGTTATGGATATTAGGATGACAGGATATGTGGAGAACAGATGCTGGTGATAATTTTTCCCCATTGCAAAACAAATCATTACATGAAATTAAATTGAATCATGGGCATAGGGTTTAAATAATGATAAAACTAAAGGTTACTATACCCTAAAAATCCCCAAATCTGCTCCTCCTGATTGCCCTCTCTCCCAGAGTTAATCAGAATGCTAAATATTGTATTAATCACACAAGTGCATACTCCTAAACTTTCCTGGTTTTGAAGTTCTATAAGTGGATTATCCTATGTGTAGTCTTTTGTGACTTGCTTTAATTGACAGATATTACATTTTTGAAATCCCTTTGTAAGGATATACTATAAGGTATAGAATTCTCTTGTAAGGATATATTACAACTTTCATAGTTTCACAATTTCACAGTTGGTGGGCATTGGGTTATTTTATTTTTTAAGTGAAAAATGCTTCTACATAGTCTTCTTATGTATGTGCAAGAATTTAGAGCATGGAATGGAGTGGCTGGCTGGGTTGAAGTAGGTTATGCATATGCTAACTTTGCTAGGAAACATTTTTTCCTAAGTAGTTAGTTCAATCTGTACTTTTAATAGGAGGAAGCAAGTTTGAGTGTTATTTAGGAGGTAGAATTGACAGACATGGATATATAGGAATGAATGTGAGATTAATTAATATATTAACCTAAAATTATCAATTAATAGGGAATAACCAAAGCTATAGCACCGCACTTAGGAGGTGTTCAGGGTCTTAGAAGGTCTAATTTCCAGAAGAATAGGGACAATGTCAGTCTTACTTTGTTTTGTCATCAGTATTCAGCAAAATACATGAGGCGTTGAAAGTGTTCAATAAATATATAGTGAGCTAACAGATAACTTGAGCCATTACTTAAGAGCATGAGAAAGAGAGAGTAAGCAGCAGATGAGCAATCAATAACTCAGGTGAACCAAAAGAAAACAGTATGGCGATGGGAATAAAGAAAATATTCTATTGCATTAGGTGACACTGTGTGAGGGTGGTTTCAGCTAAACAGTTGAAATATATGTTGGCATTCAGTGAGTTGAGGAGTGCTAGGAATGAGGAGATAGTCATCATAAGGGCAATTTATGTGACGTGGTGATACAAGAGAGAATATTTTGGTATCAATTTCACCCTGATGAGATAATATTAGTTTAACTCTGCCTGGATCAGTACCCCAAAAAAGAATAATTGCTAAATATATACATCATCCAAAAGAGTGGATTAGAGGTGGGTAGAAAATATTAATAGAATGGAAGGGGCTGAACACTAAAAAAGAAGCAAATCAAGTAATAAAAATCTAGGATCAAACTGGGAGTTGGCCAGGGAAGAGTCTGTAACAGAAAGTGGAGATAGCTATTTGTATGCGTAAAAAGGAAGGGTTTAGTGAACAGTTGGCTATTGTTTTAAGCAGTCATTGCAAAACTTCCAATGAGATGATGGCAGTACTTTTATGCACCCTGGCCTCTGTTTGCTTAAGATGTTGTTGGCTCAGGGGAAGATTGTTTCAAAGTTAGAAGACATTTAAGCATGATGACTTCCCAAGGTGAATGGTTTTGATAAGGATTAAAGCTCACCATTTAGAACTGGCTTAGTCATTTTCAGAGAACAATATCTTCTCCTGATAACATGTTCTGAGTTTAACTCAGTTGGAAGGATGGGTTAGCAGGTCTCAGGGATAGACCTAGATTTCAGAAAATTTAATGAGTTGCTCCAGGGCTCTGATGCTGGGAAACTCACCCACAGGTCAGTAGAGTTTTGCTCTGCCACTTATTTACATAAACCTGCAGGTAATCATGCCCTAGAAGCAACTTTTCTTATTCATCTAAACAGTTAAGCTAGGGCTAACTTTTATAATTTGTTGTATAAATGATTTTTTTTTTAAATAAGGAGACTGCAGAATACTTTCTACAATTATTTCCTGAGCAATTTTTATTTTTATTTTCTTTATTCCAAGTGCTGCCTTGATGTATTCCTGGTCTTTGTTATTTAGCTTTTCATGGTCCCTTTTCCATTTAGAGTTAGAGAAACAAGATCCACAATTGTTTCACTACTTCAAAGAGATTGTATTCTGTACCTTGTCAATTATTTGTCAGTATCTGGCATGGATATCTGATCTTTTTAGGTGCTATTTTGGATTCTTATTTTTCTTAGGACCTCTGAATTGACCTTTTTTAAAATCAGGTTGTTGTGAATATAACTAGTGAATATGAGACCCCAACTAAGTAGGAAGGAGCCTGAATCCAGTATGACTGTATCCTCGTAAAAGGGAGAAGAAGCGATAAAGAGAAAGAAGTAGAGCCATGTGATGATGGAGGCAGAGGCTGGAGGATGTGTGTACATACCAAGGATTGCCTTAAGACTGGGAGCTAGGGGAGAGGCACAGGCCAGCTTCTTTCCTAGAGCCTTCAGAGAGAGCATAACCTTGCCCACACCTTGATTTCAGGCTTATAGCCTTAAGCACTATAAGGAAGTAAAATTTTGTTGTTTTAAGCCACCAATTGTGGTACATGGTGACAGCAGAAAACAAATACAGATGCCATTGTTCTTTTGAAGCAATTAAGGATAAAATTCCCTGGATTCATTGCAGATTTCTCAAATGCCCATCTAGATATTGGGGGAATAGGTAAAAACATAGTTGGAAAAAAATAGCGTTAAAGGTCAGAGAAATATAATCACAGCCTACTCAAATTAATATGGTAATTTTAGATTGCTACCAAACATCAGGAAGTTAAATTAACTGGGGTATTCAACTGATTCTTCAAGATTTGTTGACTATGGGAGATGAACTTCAGAAAATTTACTTGATCTGACACAGTGAAGTCATTTGTATCTTGCTGTGTGATAATTTGGACTTGGAGGTCCAGCCTAGCTAAGTTGTCAAGCTTGGCCAATTAACATGAACTGAGATAGAACATGGACGACCAACTGAATCTGGGGCAAGAGCTGGCAATTTCCTGAATAGGGTACTGGATTATTTTTTTAGAACTGCCAAACAAAATACCAAGATCTTGGTGTCTCAACCAATAGAAATAGCTTTTCTTACAAACAGAAGAAGATGATCAAAAGGGCTGGAAGCTAGAGATTAGGGTGTCAGCAAGGCTGCTTTCATTCAAGGCCTCTCTCCTTGCTGGGCAGATGACCAGCCTTTTGCTCCTCTTCACCTGGTCTTGCCTCTGTGCACACATGATCCCATCTCTCTCTCTCTCTCTCTCTCTCTCTCTCTCTCTCTCTCTCTCTCTCTCTCTCTCAATTTCCTCTAATTATTAGGACACTAGTCAGATTGGATTTGGGCCAAGACTAAAGGCCTCATATTAATTTAATAACTTCTTCAAAAGTCTTATCTTCAAATAGTTATATCCTGAGGTACTGGGGGTTAGGCCTTCAACGTATGACTTTTGGGGAGAGGGTCACAATTTAGCCCATAATAGGTATTTAGGCAAGGTAAATATACAAGATGATTAAGAAGTATTTCTGTGTTCTATAATTGTAAAAAGTAAAAATTTTAAGAGGAATAACATCAAAGAAGAATGAAAAATATTGAGACTTAATAAGAACTTGCAGGACATTTGATCCTGTCCAAAACATCCATGGAGCCACTTGGTTGATGATGAATTACAGGATGCAAACACTGAGCTTTGCTCAAATAATATGGATGTTATTTTCCTTGTAACTCATGAAGAATCTTAGATTTCACATTGATTCATGTTCTTTTCATCATGAAGTTCAGCAGGGTTATATGGAATTCATGAGCAATTGCTATCAAGTACAATTGACCCTGGAACAATATAGAGTTGAACTGGGTAGGTCCACTTATACATTCATTTTTTTTCTATAAATATACATTTGGCTCTATGAGTCCCAGGGATAAGCACCTACAGTTGGGGCTTGCAGGTGTGGAGGACTTACTATATGCTTTGCTCTATACTATTTTATATAGGGACTTGAGCATCCACAGATTTTGGTATCTGTGAGGAGTCCTTGAACCAATTGCCCGTGGATACTGAAGGATGACTGTGTTTAAATTTTTGGACAGTCAAAAGTTATACTCAGATTTTTAACTAGCAGGGGTCGGTGACTTAATCCCTTCATTGTTCAAGGATCAACTGTATATATCAACTTTATTATTGACTTGATATTGTTCCATTTCTAAAAAGTTACAGTGATACTGATTTGATTCTGTAGGTATAGTTGTGAAGCTGGTGGTCACATTTGAGTGTGACCACCAAGAACCTGGATGACCACTTGTTCATGGCTCTGCTGGTTGTCTCTTCACACAAGGACCTTTTGATATGGACCATATGTCTGTGGACATGTTGGACAGGACCAAATTTGTGCTGATCATTGCAGATATCAATTGGACACATTCCCTCTTTAAAAGAGTACTTCTGGCTGATATTCAGAATGAAAAAAATGTACCATTGGATCATCAGCTAATTTTGTCATATATTTTTCTCATAAATGAAACAGCAGAACAGTAATTGAAGATTTGAAATGAAATCAGTTACTGACATTTACTTTGGAAATATTTAGTTTCTTTATGACATTTCCAAGCTTTACTGTTTTCTTTGATTTATTATAAGGATTGCTTTGTTCATAAGTACAAATGTTCAGTAAAACAATGGAGAGGTGCTATATGTCTCATCCCCTTTTGGTAACAAAATAGTGACTACCCATAAAGAACAAACTAATAAAAACCCCGAGAAGCAGAATAATTAAGATAAAGTACCAGCCTGAGAATTGTGAAATGTGAATTCTACTGTTTTCTGAATTTTAATTTAATTTATTTTAAACTATATTTTTATTGATTTAAGAGAGAGAATGGGAGAGAGAGATAGAAACATCGATGATGAGAGAGAATCATTGACCACTGCCTCCTGCATCCCCACACAAGGAATGGAGCCCACAACCTGGGCATATGCCCTGACTGGGAATTGAGTCATGACTTCTTAATTCATAGGTCAACATTCAACCACTGAGCAATACCAGCTGGGTTCTACTTTCTTACATTAAATACATGTGGTGAAACTTACCCTAGATACTCTTTCTCCCCATTGCTGAGAAACTGAAACCATCTTCTAAGATTTTAGATGATAGAAAATACATCCAATTATTGAATGTTCCATCAACATTAAGCCATAATAGATACATGCCACCTAGGGGCATCATCAGCAACATGGAGGAGAGGATTGGGTGCAGGAGCACCATCAGAATTCCAGACAGCTAACAGATCTCTGAAAGCTGCAGGTCTAAAAATAGACTTTTCCAGAAGAGTGATAATAGTAAACACTATTATTTTGGAGTGTACCAGCCCTTTGTAAGTGCTTTACAAATATGAACCTTATAAGGTAGATACCTCTTAATTTCTACTGATAGAAAGGAAATAGAATCATAGAAGAGTTAATTAGGTTGCCTAAATTACACTCTTGGTAAATGATAATACTGGGATTTGGACACAGTTCAAGCCTGCACTTTTTAAAAAAATATTTTACTGATTTGTTTTACAGAGAGAGAGGGAGAGGGATAGAGAGCTAGAAACATTGATGAGAGCAAAACATGGATCAGCTGCTTCCTGCACACTCTCTACTGGGTATGTGCCCACAACCAAGGTACATGCCGTTGATCAGAATCAAACCTGGGACCCTTGAGTCTGCAGGCTGACACTCTATCCACTAAGCCAAACTGGTTAGGGCCAAGCCTACACTCTTAACACCATGCTATCATGCCTGTCAGAAAAGAAAGGCTAAAAATCTTGTTACCACTTTAAATAGATCGAGGGAGCATCAAATCCAAAGACAAGGGTAGAAGAACAAAGAGGCCTCAAATTTATAATGATACACTGAGTATGAAAGCTGTGAGGTCTTAAATAATGCATTAGTAATATCTTCAAAAATTCTAGTCAACAGGTGTGGAAAACTCTCATTTGAAAGAGACTTATTGATAGACAAGTTTGAGTTCTCTTGACTCCTCTCCAAAGATAGAACATGTGCTTAGTTTGTGGAAGGCTGAAACCTGAATCTGATGGCAAATGGGGGGTGCCTGGATGGAGCTGGAGTGGGAAAGGATGTGAGAAGGGAATGCAATTTCAAGCTTTTTCAAAGCCTAACCATAGTCCTTGGTGCTAACAGAGCTCCTGATGATCAAACAAGATGGCACAGGTTAGAAGAATGCACCTGCCCCATATGGAGGATATGTCTTCTGACCAAACAGCTGAGCTCCCAGTACAGCACTGCCTGACATGCATGTGGAGTCCTGGCAGACTTTAGTTTCCATTTAAAGCAGTTGATAGATTGCCTCATCAGTAGCTGACTTGGGGCTATCTAAACCATTCTAGATAATTAAATCCCAGAGCCAGCATTTCTTGGTTGCTTTTTTTCCTAGCTTTAGCTATGACACCTTCTGGCCAAATAATGTTCTTCCTGTTCTCACGACTCATCTGGCTTTGACCTTCATTCATTATCCACATCTCACCCCACAGTTATATTGTCAGCATGCATTTGGAACAAGACTGTACACCAGTCACTTAATCAACTTCCTATGTAACTGACTCTTTGACACTACCACTGGCACTGTGCATGCCCTGCACACACCCAAGCCACAACAGCAAAACAGTGAAATGTTTCAGGAACTTCTATTATTATAGTAGCCCGTTAGGTAGTTTATACCTAATGAGTTCACTATAACAGAATATGCCCAGTAGTCTGGTAATAAATAAGATCTTTTCACAGGACTTAAAATATGACCCATTCTGGTGGTTACTTTTAAACCAGCAATTTATCAAGCTGACTAAAGAAGTATAGAATCATAGCTCCCAATGTAAAAGCACAATCAATTTTCAAATGAAAATTAATATACTTTTATTTGTTTAATGACCTAAAAATGGATTTTAATTCCCACTTGATTATTGCTTACAGGGAATATTTTCCTCTGGAAGGTGGAGTTAAATTTCCTTTTGTATTTTGCAATACTTCTTGCTTTTGAAAATTGAGTTTGATGTTTTTGTTTACTTTTCCAAAAACAAAACTACTTTTGAATGTTGTGCTTTGCTCTGGTTAGTGTCTGGTTCCATGGTGAATGGGAGGAAACACCCTTTAGAAGCTTTCTTTCATTTTGCAGTATCTTCAATGAAATGCTGATTTTATTTCAGTTTGCAATTACATGAGTTTTGTCTTGATTGCTTAGTAAGATTGCCTTGTAAAAAAATGCTACTGAATCTCTTCTTATGAAAACTTAAGAAATTCAGCAAATATTTATGAACTTAAGAAATTCAGCAAATATTTATGTGCAAGGGTCTTTGTCATATGCTTCTAGACTTGAATAAAGAAGGATATTTATATTTTCCCCTACTTCTATGACTAAAACACACCAAGTATAACATAAAATCTATTAGGTACACTATAAAATTTCCTGATTAATATCTAATGGAGAAATCTGAGGAAGGAAATACTTTGGTTATTAATATTCAGAAAGGACGCTGATTTGCCTTCTATTGCAAACAAAGGTTTTGTGGTTGTACTTATCTGGGTTTCCCCCTTACAATAAAGATGAGTAAGTTGGTGTTTATATCCCTATTTATAAACAAAGAAACATAAGAAAATGAGATTTGTCCAAGAGAGTGGTGCTATCCCAGAGGAAGTATGAAATAGACACCCAACTTTAAGTGTCTGGATGGCATAAGGATTTTTACGTTTGCTGCCATGTTCTCATAATGTCAGGTTGCTTCTACCTCATTCAGCTGTGGTGCCAAACAGTTTATTTCATAGTCTCCTCAGTGCTTCTCCATTTTGCTTCTTTGTGTCTTACCTATTTGAATACAATTATTCCTCCCCGCTCAATTCCCTGACTTACATGCTGATCATGTTTTTTTCAGGATATATACGTTTTTATTGAATTTTGGGGTGATATTCATTAATAAAATTATGTAGATTTCAGGTGTACAGTGTATAACACACCATCTGTATATTGTTTTTGTTCAGTATAACTGTTCTAGCACTCTTCTTTGCTCCCCAAATTACTTTTTCTTCCTATATAGCAGACCCTAGAAGTTTCTAATTGTATCTCATTGGGTAATGGAAAAGTGGAATATGCAGCTAATGTAAGTTTTCTAATCTCACAGTAACCCTTGAGATTGCTTCTCAGGGTTCCTAGAATAATTTGAAAACTATCTAACATCATATGTATACAATTATAAAATAAAATTAAGTTGTGGCCAAAAATAACTCTGAGATGGAATAATAACTCAAAATTACAGTATCTAATTCTTCTTGCTTTTGTTGTTGTGGTTGTTTAGAATGTAATTTTTATAAGCCAATACTTATTATACATTTTTAAAATGGTATCATTTGGGATTATATTATTTGTCTGCCACTTTCTTTCAGCCAATTAAAGAGAATATACTAAAAAAAGGAAACAGTCAAATACTAGAGTCAATAATTACTAAAGGAAACCATTTAATCCATTTTAAATCTTCTCCAATTAGTGAGAATTGATTATTCTAACTGTGAAAGAAATGCAGTCTGAATCAACTTCAGTCTTTTTTTTTTTTTTTTTTTTTTGCTTTTTGTTGCTTACTGGGTATTTTAATTAAAATCAATGTCAGTGATATCATCAGTATAATTTTATAAAAAATAATAAACTGTATCAGGTTAATGTACAACATAAAATAATACTGTACTATTCCATGTATGAACTTCATTTATTTTTATAATCATAAACAATTAGACTAAAGGAATGCAATTTGATTTATTAGTATATTTTCACCATTTTGAAAATAACTTATTATCTTCTCTTCATCCTAATGTAGCCATAGAATACAATAATAAATGAGCTTGCACATTGTCAGAAAGGAATCAATCAGGTAATTTCAGTTTAAATATTTCATATTTTACTTCAACTTGGAGCACATCCCAAATTATTTTTATTTTTAAAGGCACTACTGAAGACAGTGTTCCAAAGACTAAGAAAATTTCAAATGATCTGTATTTCCACTTGGATTTTTTTTAACACTCAATAATTATTAAAAGTCTATTAACTCTCTGACTCTCTTGTCAGAAAAATACCATAAGAACCAGCACACACACAAGCTTGCATATCCTTTCAACCTATGAATCCTCAGATTAAGAATGTCTGCCCTATATGATATAGGGTTTTATCTTGGAAAGTTGCTGAATACATATTAAGATAATAAAATTAAGCATAGCTTACAAATATTTTTATTGATTTCAGAGCAGAAGGGATAGAGAGAGATAGAAACATTAATGATGAGAATCATTGATTGGCTGCCTCCTACACAGCCTCTACTGGGGACGTACTCTGGCCTGTACTCTGACCAGGAATCAAACTGTGACCTCCTGGTTCATAGGATGATGCTCAACCACTGAGCAACACCAACCACTGAGACAAATTAATTATCATTTAAAGATTTATCCAGACATGGATAGAATTCAAAACTGATAATTTATTCAAAAGCAATATGCTACATTTTATTTCTTAAAAATGACTGTTTGAGAAACAATTCTTTAAGTTTATAACAAAATGTTATCTGTCACTTGCTACATCTTTGGCATTGGGAATACTGAAGTCTAACTTATATGTGGATCAAAAGACAAAAGCATTGTTCTATAGCATGAAATGCTCTGGTTCAGACTATCAACTTCATAGTTCTTTGCTTTTCTGAGTATTGGATAGGTTCTGAAGTACCTATACAATGAAAACTCAGAACCCAATAGGATCTTCTGGGGAGAACAAGATCTATCTGTTCACTAGAACTCTATTATCAAAGGGTGACAGCCTGGAAGTTGGCAGTCAAGTACATCATGCCAAGAGAAACCAAGCGAACTTCATTTAGGATATTAAATATCTCAACTCTTCATGTGGTTGCAGTGGCCATGCCAATTCTGGAGAATGACCTGTTCCCAGGTATAACTGAAAGCCAAGGACCTTTTCCATTGCACCCCAACTTTACTGCATCTATCTTCCTTTTGCTGGACCCCTGGGGAATGTAAAGTTGTTGCTTCCTGGCCAAGCTGCCTAAATGAGATGCTTATAATATTTGGCAATTCCTTTGCTCCTTTCCTGTTATTAATAGCTAGGTTAAATGCCATAGTATCAAATAGAATATTACATGACAGAGAACACTAAATTTCAGACTTGTGTGTTGTTACATAGTCATTTAATTTACATATTAAATAGACATTTTAATAAGATTATAATCTTATAAAATCTTAAACTTGTAAAAAGTTTTTAATTTTTCAAGTACTAGTATTAACCCTTTGAAAATTGAAATACTATATTAACTGAAAGATAAAATATTCAATGAGTTTATGAAAAAATATCCCTGAGTCTTATGAGAAAAGAGGTAATTAAGGCAAATTTAAATATTCATGAAATCTTTATCCATATAAAATACCCATGATTATTCATTCAGTAACAAATATTCTGAGTGATTTTTGAAGATTCCTTTAGTACTATTCTATTTACAAAGAGAAAGAATCTCAGTTTATGATAAATCTTTGATTCCTGCTTTTTTAGATCTAATGATCAGGAGAATAATAGTATAGTGCAGTTTCTCATGAGGCCTATTTTTATATTCCGAGTATTCTAATTATTATTTTAACCAAATAAGTAACAGTGTGATTGATATAAATCAGAAAGTATTGGTGATTCTTATTAGCCAATACTGGTTTAGAGGGAATATTTTCTGTAATAAATGCTTATATAGAATTCACACCTCTAAGCACTGTACATAGATTAACTCACTTAATGCTTAAAACAGTCCTCTATATTAAGTACTATTATTTTATCCCTATTTTGCATATGAGGAAACTTAAACACAAGGTAAGATAACTATTAAATGGTGGAAATGGTTTTTGAACACAGGCATTCTGACTCCAAAGTTTGTGGTCCTCAAATTAAATAAATCAAAAGGTAGATTCACAATTATCTTATGTTACTTTTTGTGAATCTGGAAGTAGGACCTGCAGAGACTATTGCTTAAAATAATAAACAGTGAGTATTTATAAATGTGAAAACAAAAATCTGTAGAGTTAGGGTTAGCATATGCACCAAAGAAAAAATAAACAATATTGGGTATATTGTGAGCTATGTGGTAAGCAGCAATGAAACAATAAATAAAAGTTAAAGTTAAAGGATAGCACAAGGGAGCGTTAAGGATTATAAGTCAAAACTGTAAATCAATAGAAATTGTTCTTGAGAATATATCATTTGCTCTAAAATGTAATTAAATGCTCTGCTTTATTTTGTCTTATCAAGTACCTTGGAGGATAAATCCTAACTATTGTGATTATGTTTTTATAAATCAAGCTTAAAGGTAAATCTGAAAGCAGCACAATTTTACTGTATTCTAGAGCTCTTACAAAAATCTTTGTTTCCACAGCCGGCATATAATCAGTTAATAAAAATGCAGACATGTACACAATTATTGTAGCAATTATTATAAAATGTCATTGTTTTGATGTGCTAAGGCAAAGTATCTAATACAAATATATGTCCAAAATAATGTATAACACTAAAGCTTTAACTATTTATATAAGGATTCTCTTTTTTATGTCTGTAAACTTAAATCAGGGGTTCCATAATAAATTCTTATCTAATGAACAGGCATTTGCAAATTTGTGGAAGAGGAAAAATATAAAAATACTTGTTGATAAAAGGTAAATAATCTTTTAGATTGTTTTTTTCTTAAACCTTAGCACAGTTTAATATGAGTTAAATTTATTTTAAAAAATGGGTTCATAAGTGATTGACTGGCATTAAAGTGACTTACAAATTTATAGTTACTAAAAATTTTCATCAATGCCATTACAAAACCTTTTTAACTTTTAAGTATTTGACCTTTTACTATACTTTATTTAAATACATTTATTTGCATATAGACTTACAGTGAGTTCTAGAAACTAAAATAGTAGAATTCATACTTAAATATATATTTCTACTTTAGCTTTCATACAAGACCTTTCAAGTACTTCATATAGTTTTGGCTACATTTTAAATTTTTCATAAGATGCCACCTGTAAGACAGCCTCTCTTGTATTTCCTTCCACCTCCTCCCTCCCTCCCTCTCTCCCTCTCTCCCTCCCTCCCTTCTTTCCTTCCTTCCTCCCTCCCTTCCTTCCTTCCTTCCTTCCTTCCTTCCTTCCTTCCTTCCTTCCTTCCTTCCTTCCTTCCTTCCTTCCTTCCTTCCTTCCTCAGAGAGTGTAACGTAATGGATCTTCCCTCAAAGATATACAGACTGGAGACTTCACAATTTTTTTTTTATTTTGGGGCCAGTGTTTTGTTCACTCAAGCACACTTTTAAAATGCTGTCATAAATATATGCAAAATCATGCAAACAAATTTTTACTAAAACAAGAGTATTTCTTGCAACTTTTGTTTATTTAAAGATCCATCAAAGTGATTAATAGAGTGAATTAATCACTGAAAGATTGCAAAATCATGCAAACAAATTTTTACTGAAACAAGAGTATTTCTTGCAACTTTTGTTAATTTAAAGATCCATCAAAGTGATTAATAGAGTGGATTTCCTACTGTAAGTATAAAAGTTGCCACTTTTGGGGTTGATTTGATTGAGGGTTTTATTTGCAAATGTAGGTTTCCAGAGCCAGAAAATACGTATCAGCTGTAATATTATATGTATTATGTACTTTGATGTTTTTCATCTTAAATTTTTCATAAATAAATGAGTTGATCTACATAAATCAAATAAAGTTTCATGAATTTGTATTACCAGCAAAAATAAAGTCATGTTGAATTTGAATGTCATAATACAAATAGGGGTACAATCAATATGACACCACTCAGCTTTGTAAGTAAACTTAATCACAGGCTTCTATAGCTGTTATTATTTTTACTAGAGGCCTTGGTACATGAAATTTGTGCATGGGGCGGGGGGTTGTTGTCCCTCAGTCCACCTTGCATCTTCTCCAATCTGAGACCCCTGGGATGTCTGACTGTCCATTTAGGCCCGATCCCGGTATGATTGGGCCTAAATGGGCAGTTGGACATCCCTCTCTCACAATCTAGGACTGCTGGGTCCCAACTGCTCGTATGCCTGCCTTTCTAATTGCCCCTAACCACATCTGCCTGCCAGTCTGATCACCACCTAACCACTACCCTGCCAGCCTGATTGATTCTTAACTGCTTCCCTTCCAGCCTTTTTGCCCATAACTGCCCTCCCCTGCAGGCCTGGTTCCCCTGAACTGCTCTCCTGTGCAGGCCTGGGTCCCCTCTAACTGCCCTTCCCTGTAGGCCAAGTCAACCCCAACTTCCCTCCTCTGCCAGCCTGGTCATGCCAATTGCCCTCCCCTGCAGGCTTAATCACCCCCAAGTGCCCGACCTTGTAGGCCTGTTCTCTCCCAACTCCCTCTCCCCCTTGCTGGCCATCTTGTGTCCACATGGGGGTAGCTATCTTGTGTGTTGGAGTGATGGTCAATTTGCATATTACTCTTTTATTAGATAGGATAGAGGCCTGGTGCATGGGTGGGGGCCAGCTGGTTTGCCCTGAAGGGTGTCCTGGATCAGGGTGGGGGTTCCTTTGGGGCATGGGGTGGCCTGGGCAAGGGGCCTGTGGTGGTTTACAGACCTGCCACTCACCCTCCCCATTCCCCTCTCTCCCCACAACCCAAGCATAGGCCCTGGTATCTGGGATTTATTTATCTTCTACAATTGAAACTTCATAGCCTGGAGTAGAGCCAAGCCTTCTGCTTGCTTAGTGGTGATAGCCATTTCTGTTGGGATTTATTTATCTTCTATAATTGAAACTTTGTAACCTGGAGTGCAGGTCTGAGCCAACTAGGGTGTCTGGAAATCTTGGCTTCCTCCATCACTGGGGATACCCAAGCCTCCCTCCTGCTCTCTTTTTGTGGCCATAGCCATCTTGGTTGGGTTAATTTGCATACTTGCTCCTGATTGGCTGGTGGGTGTAGCTTGTGGGTGTAATGGAGTGATGGTTAATTTCCATATTACTCTTCTATTAGATGGTATTCCTAAGTGATTAGTATAACTAATTAGTGTTTTTAAGGACTTAATTTTTTACAGAGTAGGTTTAGGTTCACAGTAGAATTGAGGGAAAGGTATGGAGATATTCTATAAATACTCCATACCTCCACATATCCACAGCACCACTCACCCTGCATTGTGTATTTGTTGTAATTGATGAACCTATGTTAACACAGAATAACCATCCAAAGTCCCTAATTTACCTTAGGGTTCATTCTTGGTGTTGTAAATTCTATGGGTTTGGACAAATGACATGTATCCACCATTTTAGTATCATGCAGAGTATTTTCACTGCCTTAAAAATCATTTGAGTTCTCCTTATTCATTTCTCCCCCATCCTCAAACTCTGCAATCACTGATTTTTTTTTTAACTGTTGTCACTATTTTGCCTTTTCTAGAATGTTAGAGTTGGAAACATACATTATGCAGTCTTTTCTGATTGGCTTCTTTCACTTAGTAATATTCATATGTAAGGTTCCTGTTAGTCTTTTCATGGCATAATAGTTTATTTTGTTTCAGTGGTGAAAAATATTCCATTGTCTGGAGGTACCACAGTTTACTTATTTATCCACTTACCTACCAAAGGACATATTAGTTGCTTCCATGTTTTGGCAATTGTGAATAAAACTTCTATAAATATTCATTGGCAGGTTTTTTTGTGGACATAAGTTTTCAATTCTTCTTGGTAAGTACCAAGGACTAAGATTGCTGGATTACATGGTAAGAATATGCTTAGTTTTGTAAAAAACAAAACAAAACAAAACAACAACAACAACAACAACAACAACAACAAAACAGATTGTCTTCCAAAGTGTCTGTGGCTTTCTGCATTTCCACCAGGAATGAATGCAAGTTCCTGTTGTCCCATATGTTGTTAAAATTTGGTGGTGTGAGTGTTCTGAATTTGGGCTATTGTGTAGTGATATTTCATTGTTTTAATTTTCATTTCTCTGATGTCATATGATGTGGAACATCTTCTCATCTTCCCATCTATATATCTTCTTTGTGACTTTGTTAAAGTCTTTAATTCATTTTTATAAGCAGATTGTTTATGTTCTTATTTTTATAACCTTTATTGTTCAGTTTATTAATTACTTTGCTTCCCCTTTTTCCCCTATAGTTACCCTCCACCCGTTACCCATCCAAACTCTGCCCTTACCTCCCCCCCACTGTCCTCTTCCACAGGTGTATGATTTTTGTCCTGTCTCTTGCTGCAACTCCCACACCCCTTTTCTCTCCAAGAATTGTAAGTCCATTCCTTCTCTATGCCCATGGTTTTGTTATATGCACCAGTTTATCCTGTTCATCAGATTTTTAATTCACTTGATTTTTAGATTCATTTATTGATAGATGTGTATTTGTTGTTCGTAATTTTTATTTTTACTTTTTTTTTCTTCCTCTTCTTAAAGAATACTTTTCAGCATTTCATATAATATTGGTTTGGCGGTGATGACCTCCTTTAGCTCTTTCTTATCTGCAAAGCACTTTACCTGACCTTCAATTCTGAATGATAGCTTTGCTGGGTAGAGTAATCTTGGTTGTAGATTCTTGCTATTCATCACTTTGAATATTTCCTGCCACTCCCGTCTGGCCTGCAGTGTTTCTGTTGAGAAATCTGATGACAATCATATGGGTGCTCCCTTATAGGTTTTTCTCTTGCCGCTCTTAATATTCTCTCTTTGTCTTTTGCCCTTGGCATTTTAATTACGATGTGCCTTGGTGTGGTCCTCTTTGGATTCCTATAGTTTGGCGTTCTGTGTGCTTCTTGGACTTTTAAGTCAATTTCTTTCAGCAGGTGGGGGAAGTTTTCAGTCACTATTTCTTCAAATAGCTTTTCATTATCTTGCTCTCTCTCTTTTTCTGGCACCCCTATAATTCAGATGTTGGTATGCTTGTGGTTGTCCCAGAGGCCCCTTACACTGTCTTCAATTTTTTGGATTCTTTTGGTTTCTTGCTTTTTCAGCTGAGTGGATTTTGCCTCTTTGTATTTCAAATCTTTGACTTGGTTCTTGCGGTCCTCTAGACTGCTTTTAGGTCTTTGTATAATATTTTTTATTTCAGTCAGTGTATGCTTAAATTTTAGTTGGTCCTTTTTCATATCCTCGAGGGTCTCGTTCATATACTCAAGGGTCTTGTTAATATCCTTGAGGGTCTCGTTCATATCCTCATGGGTCTCATTCATTTCCTCATAGGTCTTGTTCATTTACTGTAGGTCTCATTAAGTTCATCAGCCTTTTCTAGGAGCCTCTTGAAAAACCTTATAACCATGGTTTTGAACTCTTATGTCCAGTCGTTTTTTCCCCCTCCATTTATTTCAGATCTGATTTCTTTCCATGTCTCTGCATTGTGGATGCTTCCCTGGGTTGGTCGATTAGCTCTGTGTGGTAGATGTTCTCTAAGGGACAGTGGCTCAGTCTCCCCAGTTACCTAAGGTGGATACTCTTAATGTAGACCTTTATGGGTTGCACAGTCTTGTTGAAGTTAAGCCTAGATTATTGTTGTTAGCACTAGGGGGGTTTGACCTCCAGGCCAATTGACTGTGAGGATCAGCTGTGCTCAGGTTGGATGGGCGGATAGTTTGGGCTGAGCAGGCAGCCTTGATTTCCTGTAAGCTCCGCCCTATGTGGCACCTGGGACTCTGTGTCTGGTGGTAAGGGCTGCATGCATTTCTGAGAGAAAGCTGCTGCCAAGCTCTACCTACTGCCAGACATTTCAGCCTCTCCCAAAATGAGTCTGCACACCCAATGTTCTCACCTAGGGTTGTGAAACAATGCAGACCGGTGGTTTCCTGAATGACAGAGCAAGTCATGAGTCCTCTCTGTACGCTCACATGCTTCTGCTGTTCCCAAGTTTACGCACACTCTCCACAAGCTCACAGACCTCTGCAGCACCCAAGTTTCAGCATGCTTCCTTACTGTCCAGTTTCACCCCATATGAGTGTGGGTTCCCCGGACCTCGCTGGGATCTGGGGAATCAGTGCAGTGGGATGCCTTTGTCTCCCTCCCCATTTGAGAAAGCCAGCTGAGTTTGCAGCCGCCCGCCCTATCTGCTCGCGCGTGTGCATGGCTCCAAACCTCTGACTCCGCGCGTATTTTCAAGGCTACCCTCCACCGCTCCTCTGAGTCACAGTGTCCTATATTTACTTTTATTTGTGGAATTTCCACTCAGCCAGCTTTCTGCTGATTCTGGATATTTGTTCTGTCGTTAAGTTGTAGTTTTGAAATTGCTGTGTGGCGCAACAAGATAGGTGTTTACCTATGCCACCATCTTGGTTCCTCTCTCTGTTTATATTCTTATTGTTGAGTTTAAGAGTTTGACTGATTAGTTTTGTCACCTTATCAGGTTGTATTTACAATTTATACCCATCCAGGCCAAACTCTTACACAGTATCATGAACGACAACATTATTATCAATGATAAGATATTGCTACTCAGAAACTGGAATAAATAGATGGAGATTTCCATGTGTTTCTTAGAATAAACAAGCTTCTCTCAGAATGTGACTTTAAAAACTGGAAGCTAATAACAGAATTCCAGTTCTTGAAGTCAAGCTGAAGAATACAGGCATAAGAATTTAATGTTTCATTCTCTTGGGGACTCATAGGGGGAGTAACTATTTTCTTGGAAGGTAATGTGACAAGGCAGTTTTGCAGGAAAAACTGTTGTAAGTCTATTTTCTCCATATTTTTTAAGGTAAGTCCTAGTCATAGACAATTCAATTCATGTTTTACCAGCACTGTAAATAAAAACGGAGATGAAATCATACCTCTGATGATTCTTCTACATTTGCTATCAGTAGATGTGTCTAAATACAGTGCAGAATTTTCAGCACCACTGTGTAGAAAGTCCAAACAGTATGTTTCTCCATTCCTAAATTTTATCTAACAGGTAGAATGATAACATGATTGATACAAAAGGCAAAATTCATTAACCAGAAAGGTGCATTTACCTGCATTGAGGAAACTGGAGTAAAAAAAACTGTAGCAAAGCACAGTGGGAAAACCAAAAACTAAAGCCTGATATAGTGCTCTTAGGCTGTTTTAAACACTAACAAAAGCAAAGTGGAATCATTTCACAGCTATACCTGTAAGTAAGATGTTTTTCCTTTTTTCTTTCTCTCGCCACCTCAGATGTTATAGGTAGGAAATGCAACAACAAAGAGAAAAGGAGAGAACAGCAGTGCAAGTGAAAGAAAAAAGAAAATCTGACCAAATTCACTTACTGCTAGTGGCCAGGTCCAAGTCAGAGGAAAGATGTCCTTGCTTAAATGAATTGTGAATCTTTTGAGTATTACATTATATTGGACATATGTTTGAATTGAAATCTTTTGTACATGTTTCATTTTTCCTTACTTAAAATTAATAAGAAAAATCCTGGCCCTTGCCCTGAATTTCATCCAGTTTGCAGGAAAAATCTAGCTACATGAATTTAATTTTGAGACTGTGAGATATGAAAATAAAATTGTATTACCCATTACTCCATAATCATGCTAATTCAACCAAACTATCCTATCTAATAAAAGAGTAATATGTAAATTGACCATCACTCGAAAACACAAGATGGCTGCCACAAGATGGCCAGCATGGGAGGACAGTTGGGAGGGACTAGGCCTGCAAGAGAGGGAAGTTGGGGGCAATCAAGCCTGCAGGGGAGGGCAGTTAGGGATGACCAGGTCAGCAGAGGAGGCAAGTTTGGGGTGACCAGGCCTGCAGGGGAGGGCAGTTAGGGGTGACCAGGCCTTCAGGGGAGAGCAGTTAGGGGTGACCAGGCCTCCAGGGGAGGGCAGTTAGGGCCAAACAGGCTGGCAGGGGAGCAGTTAAGCAATAATCAAGCTGGCATGGGAGTAGTTAGGAGGTGATCAGACTGGCAAGCAGAAGCAGTAGGGGCAATCCGGAAGCAGGCAGGCAAGCAGTTTGGAACCAGTAGTCCTGGATTGTGAGAAGGATATCTGTCTGCCTGTTTAGGCCAAATTCCAGTAGGGCCTAAATGGGCAGTCAGACATCCCTCGAGGGATCCCAGAATGGAGATGGTGCAGGCAGGGCTGAGGTAATCCCCCCACGCCCCATGCAAGAATTTCGTGCACTGGGCCTCTAGTTACTCATATAATAGGCATCAATTAAAGGATAAGGATATTCCCTTCTTTTGTATCAACTAAAAACTTCTAAATACATAAAATGAAAACTTATATACATTCTTACTTTTTAGCCAACAAATATCTTCTACTTTCTTTTTTTTCTTCAACAAAAATTACCAGTTAAAATGCCTACTAGGTTCTTTGAAAATGGCAAAAAAACCTTCAACAATAATAATATATTGTCTTTCTATTACTGATAATCCTATAATCCTATTTTGTTCTACTAGTAGGGTTGTTGCAAAACCATCAGTTTATGTTGCGATGGTTTTTCCTTTCATTTTTCAATTTCTGACTCTACATCTGAAATATATTCTACTTAAAAGTATTGTTTGTAACATGACCTTTATGAGAATATGAACATTTTAATGCTGCTGAAAGATCTATCTATTATTTCCAACCCACTCTATTTCATGAATCAGGCTGCTGTTGACATCTTGTCAGATCACATTATCCCATATATCACCCATGAGAACAAAGAATTCTGTAGTAATAACAGTAGCATGATTAAAAAATGAAGTCACTGGAAAAAACAACAACTGTTAGTAAAATCCTTTTGCTTGGATAACTCTGGATTAACTCCCAGTTTACTCTTTCATGTCAGTTTAAATTCTGGAGTAGTAAATCAAACGTTTCCAAAACTTTATTTCACCTTATATTCTCTTACTGTAAAACTAAGATGAATTATTAAACCATTTTATATATATATGATAGCTATATCTACTGGTTTAAGATAAAGTATTTTATATGCATTTTCTCTTCACTTCTTTCTCCTATGTTTGAACCACTAAATTTCTGACCTTTATACATACAATACATAGTTAGAAGTTCATGCTTGTTTTATAGTCTATAAAAATATTCTTCTTTTAGCTACTTTTTAAGGCTTTTGAAATTTCTATTTTGTGAACCATTTTGCAACAGTTATCTAGGTTCGCCCCCATGTTTTGCTTTGTGCTTAGTCAATTATCAGTTAGTAGAACTCCTCCACTATTCAGAAGGATGCATGGATTAAACACCATCTCCATACTGGCATTTTAGAGCCTTCACTTATTTTAGAAGTCCTGGCAGTGTGCATGCAGGGAGGCAAGAGATAAACACTTGAAAAATACATCCTCAAATTTTACCACCTGGAAAGAAACATTGTTTATGTTCTGTCACTTATATATCAACATAGATATCTTTTAAAGATATTTCTTTATTTTTTAATTATGGTTGACATGCAATATTATATCAGTTTCAGAAGTCCTGCATAGCATTTAGACATTTATATAACTTACTAGAGGCCCAGTCCACGAAATTCATGCCCGGGGGTGTGTGTCGCTCAGCCCAGCCTGCACCCCCTCCAATCTGGGACCCCTTGAGGGATGTCCAACTGCCTGTTTAGGCCTGATTCTGTTGGGATCGGGCCTAAACAAGCAGTTGGAGATCCCTCTCACAATCCAGGACTGCTGTCTCCAAACTGTTTGCCTGCCTGCCTTCCTGATTGGCTCTAATAGCTTTTGCCTGCCAGCCTGATCACTCCCTAACCACTCCCCTACCAGCCTGATTGATGCCTTACTGCTCCCCTGCCAGTCTGATTGCTCCTAACTGTCCTCCCCTACAGGCCTGGTCCCTCTCCCAACTGCTCTTCCTTGCAGGCCCAGTTGCTCCCAACTTTCCTCCTCTGTCAGCCTGGTCACCCCTAACTGTCCTCCCCTGCAAGCTTGATTGCCCCCAACTGCCCTTCCCTGAAGGCCTGGTCCCTCCCAACTGCCCTCCCCTGCTGGCCATCTTGTGGTGGACATCTTGTGTCCACATTGGGGCAGCCATCTTGTGTGTTGGAGTGATGGTCAATTTGCATATTATTCTTTTACTAAATAGAATAGAGGACTGGTGCATGGGTGGGGGCCGGCTAGTTTGCCCTGAAAAGTGTCCCAGATCAGGTTGGCAGTTTCCTTGGGGTGTGGAGTGGCCTGGACGAGGGGCCTGTGGTGGTTTGCAGGCTGGCCATGCCCCCAGCAACCCAAGCCGAGGCCCTGGTATCTGAGATTTATGTATCTTCTATATTTGAAACTTTGTAGCCTTGAGTGGAGGCCAGGGAAAGCCAGGGTGGACAGGAAGCTTGGCTTCCTCCATCACCAGGGACAACCCAAGCCTATTGCTCTCACCAGCTCCATGGCTGCCACCATTTTTGTTAGGACTTGTTTATCTGTTATAATTGAAATTTTGTAGCCTTGTGTGGAGGCTAAGGCTGGCCAGGAAGGGTCAGAAGCTTGACTTCCTTCATCACCAGGGGCAACCCAAGCCTCCTGCTCTCTCCAGCTTCATGGCTGCTGCCATTTTTGTTGAGATTTATTTATTTTCTGTAATTGAAACTTTGTAGCCTTGAGCAGAGGCCAGGGCCAGCCAGGGTGGGTGGGAAGCTTGGCTTCTTCCATCATAAGGGGCAACCCAAGCCTCTGGATGGCTCCAGCTCTGTGGCCGCTGCCATATTTGTTGGGATTTATTTATCTTCTATAATTGAATCTTTGTAGCCTTGAGCAGAGAGGACAGAGTTGGCCAGAGCAGGTGGGAAGCTATGCGTCCTTCACCACTGGGGGCAACCAAAGCCTGCTGCTTGCTCCAGCTCCGTGGTTGCCACCATATTTGTTTGGTTAATTTGCATACTTGATCCTGATTGACTGGTGGGCATGGCTTGTGGGCATTGCGAAGGTATATTCAATTTGCATATTTCTCTTTTATTAGATAGGATATTTATCCCACCAATAAGTATTGCACCTACCTGACACCATACATAGTTACTATAATATTATAGACTATATTCTTATGCTGTACTTTACATTCCCATTACTATTTTGTAATTATCAGTTTGTACTCCTCAATCCCTTCACCTTTTTGGCCAACTCCCCTACCCTAAAGAAGAAAAAATCTTCTCTGGGCACCCATCAGTTTTTTCTCTGTGTATGTCATCATAGGTATCTTTCTCTGAACATTTCTGCAGATAAATGGACACAGGGTAGATGGTCCGATAGAAATGCTTTCATAGCCAAAACTGTTTTGGCTCAGTGGATAGAGCATTGGCCTGTGGACTGAAAGTTCCCAGGTTTGATTCTGGCATGTACCTAGGTTGTGGGCCCATCCCCAGTAGTGGGTGTGCGGGAGGCAGCTGATTGATGTTTCTCTTTCATTGATGTTTCTGACTTTTTGTCCCTCTCCCTTCCTCTCTGTAAAAAAATCAATAAAATCTATTCTTTTTAAAAAAAGAAATACTTTCATAAATATAATGTTACATTAAAAACACTAATGCTAAATGAAATGTTGTATTTATTTTTACTGGAATTTATTACAATAAAAAAGATAAATAAAAACTATGGGAATTATTCAATTTAATAAGCATTTCTTAATCATAATGCATTCTTTCTATAAAGATCATTTTAAGGCTAAGAAAAATATCATGAAAACTTAAGAGGGCCCTACCTGGTTTGGCTCAGTGGATAAAACATTGTCCTCTGGACTAAAGGGTCCTAGATTCGATTCTGGTTAAGGGCATGTGCCTTGGTTGCGGGCACATCACCAGTAGGGGGTGTGCAGGAGGCAGCTGATAGATATTTCTCTCTCATCAATATTTCTAACTATCTTTCTTCCTTCCTCTCTGTAAAAAAATCAATAAAACATAATTTAAAAAAGAGGTAGTGACAATATTTTTCATATATATTTTATTTCTAAACACTCTTGTGCCCTGCTTTGATCAACAGAGAATTAACATTAGCATACTTTTGCATTTCTTCCTTCCTCACCTCTCTTTCCAGTACTTTTATCGGTATTTTACACTGAAAAGACATATAAGTGTTACTGTTCCTTCACCATAATGGCCATGGTTGTTTAGTGGATACTCTTTAAACGGACTCATTGCTCACTGTCAGTCCTTTTGTCACAGCTTCTGCAATGCTAAATTCTTTGTTGATTTGACACAGTAATTTATCACACCTGCACACCCATTTCTCAAGAGGACTTGGATACTATATATTCTAAGTTTCTTCATTCTGTTAAATTTCTTACATCATATCCTGACTGGATATAACACTACTGAATCACTCTTTCTTCCTTCCCTCTCCCTCCAGTTCTAACTCTTTAGTGATCATTCTATTGTCTTCATCAGTTAGTGGTTGGAGAACTGGTCTCCACGAGGAAGGAGATTTTTTCTTCTCTACATTTGATATTTGTGCCTAGAAGACTAAGTCATGTTTTGCTTGTCTTTAAAGTTTGACAATATGAATAGGACACCTATAATATTGAGCATTAAATTTTATAGCTCACAATGTCTTCTTTTTACCTGCAAATATAAATTTTCTTTTACTTCAGGGAAAGTTTTCTTGCATCATGTCCTCAAATATATATACATTCTTTTTCATTTCTTCAATTGTCTATCATAAAAAAAATCAACTAATCAACAAAGTTTTGTATGGCTTTCTTCTAGTTCTTTTTAAAAATCTTGTTTGATTTTTAATATTGTATTGGTGTGTTTCCATATTTGTTATGCCATTTGCTTACATTTTGTTCCTGGTTAAAAGCTCTACATAGGTATTATTTTGGCTTGTACTAAAGTGAATTAATGATTCTTTTCCACTGTATCAAAACTTATTTTTTTCTCTTTTGGACTATCATAAGGGGGTGGAATGTCTTATGTTCTATGACCTGAATGAGTAGTATGGAGAGTAAGAGAGTTTAGAAGCAAAGTCATAAACCTGTGTTAGGCCAATTGAGAGCCATGATCTTTTCAGATATTTTCTTTGAAAGATAAAATAAGACATGTGGGGGCTAGCTATCTGAATCTGTACCAGTAACTTTCCTTCTAATGCACACTCTTGCTAACTGACAGATAATCCACTCCACTGATGCCGCGTCTTGCCTTGCAGAACCTATTTCCCCAAATACTCCCATTTTACAGAGGCCATAAACCATGAATAATACACAGCCCGAGAGGGGGTTGTCAGCGCCTACACCAGGCCACGCCTTTGGGTGTAATCTCACATCCCCCATCCCAACACAGGGAACTTTTTGCAAAACCCAAAAAAAGGTCTGGAAGCCTATGCCATATTTGGGGGACAAAGAAACCAAAGTTTCCTCCATATTCATCATTCAAGCTTTGGAGAAACAGACTCCCCTGAGTCACTGTACTAGTACATCTGAAAAAAAAAAAATGTTTTTTTTCCTAAAAACTCCAAGTACCCGTTGTGTGTTTTTCTGGTCACCTGGTAAATTCTTAAATTTTGGCTACCAGAATTCACACTTCCTAGTATGAAGTGCATCCCATATTAACAATGGGCATCCTCTTATGCAGCATGCATTTTGAAGCTGCTGATTGCTTCAGAAAGTCACCCCTTTGTTCATTTTGACATCTCACTTCCCTTCCTCAGCACCCTTTACATTCTTCTTTAGTCTGAAGGCAAAAAAGATAAAGAAAGTATCCAATATATTGCTTTCCATATCTGAATATAGAATTGAACATTCTCAGGATTGCCATACCCTCAGAACCTTTTATGGAGTCTAAAGCAGGAGTATGGAGCACAAAGCTCTTGTACAAACCTATTAAATTGTCCAATAAATCTTAACTCAAGAATGGGCAAGTTCATTGATAAACACAATATATAAAGAATGATAATTAGGTTTTAAGCTTTACTTACTACAAGAAAAAATGGATTACATATATTTTGTGCTATACTTTGATAGTTCTTCAAATCTAATGAATACTGATTTATAAGTTGAATTTTTACTACCTAAGAGCTCAACTTTGTATATTTTAAATAAATTTATTGAATATATTTAAATAAATATAGCTTATATAAAATATTGAAGAATAACTCAAGACTTAGTTTCTTGCATTGAAGAAGAAAACACAACCAAAAAACAAAACAAAGCAGGACAATCAGTTTGTGAATATAGAGCAAAGAAGAAAAGAAACCAGTGTTGATTAATGATTATCTTGTTATATAACATATACTAAAAATTAGGGTAATTCATGGCAATTTCCTTTGAAGATCTGCAAGCAGAGAAATCAATTTTCTTAGACTAATCTGTCAAAAAATAAACATTCATGTCTAAATTAAAGTAGGTAAGACTTTTTGTTACAAATTGCTGTAGATTTTCTAGAGGGGTAGAAAATATACATTCATTTTACCCACTTTTTAAATGAAAAGTAAATACTATTAATTAAATGCAACTTTGGTTATTTAGATATCTCTATTTTATTTATATTTACATATAATTTATTTATCTTACATATTTATTTAAAAATCTTTAAAGAGATACTTTGTGATAATTCAGATAAGGGGATGCAGATTGGAAGCAGTATAATGAATTATAAGAAGGAAAAGAGAAAGCAAAATGAAAGAGAAGAGGAAAATAAAGAATAGTAGAAAAATTGCAGAGACAAAAAGGAAAAGAAACAACCTTTCCCCGAAGGAATGACTAAGAGAGGAAAACCATCATATGCCAATGTAGCCTTTTTTCTTCAAATTCTGGTGTTTTAGCTGTGATTGAGAGATACCTTTTAGGGCCAGTTTGCAAACCTGTGAGGTCTCAGTCATTTTTTTCTCTGCTGAACTTCTTTTGAACTTGTTCCTGTGTAACCTTGTGCTCCCAGGGAGACACAAGACAGCAAGGCTACTTCAGTATTAAAACTTCCAACCTTTCTAAATGCTGACTTCTGCTCTGATCGAATTATCTATCATATGGTCTTATCATACTAATTCTGGGAACAAAGCCCTTCTGTTTTTTATTCACTTTGTTATTCACTTTGTCTCTTTTTAGATTAAATCATAACTTTAGCTAACTGTAAATCAGTAAGCATGTTTCTTTCCTCTGGAGTGTTTTTGTTTTTTACATCTCCACTGCTATTATTCTGCTTCCCATCTCTTCTACCTCAGGAATATTTAAAGTTGACTCATATACAATATCCAGACACCCAATGAACATTTATTATCTTTGAAGCACCCAGAATGTTTCTAGCTGGGGGCCTTACAGAGGTTCTACTTAAAGCGATAGCCCATTTTCCATTGGTTAATAAAATTATATAGGCTTTAGGTGTACAATTCTATAATATATCACCCCTCCCCCCACTTTCCCTCTGGTAATCAATATACCATTGCCTGTGTCTATAAAATTGGATTTTATTTGCTTAATCCCTTTACTTTTTTCACTCAGCCCCTCAACTCTCCTCTTCATCTAGGATTATCTGAATTCTGTTCTTTAGCAACCTTATAAACCATTTTCTTGAATTTCACTTTCCTTTCAGAGTGTGTTAAGCAGATTTTCCTTGGGGTGTTGTTTCATGTTTATTTACTAAAATAATCATGGAAGAAAGATTGGGAAACAGATGCCCCTATGAACAAACTGAGAATACTTGCTGTGATGAATAAAAACTCCCTGCTATTTAAGAGTTGAAGGAAAGTAAACAGAAAAAAAAAAACAGTTGGTTATCAATTACACAGCAATCCTACTTTGTTTTTCTTGTCTCAGCTCTTTCTTCTAATCTCCAAAGGTCCTTTGCAAAACCTCTTCTCTGTTGTCTACTAGTCAGGTTGTCTCATCATTTTCCTACTTTATAGAAATCATAGAACCCAAGGAAAGTGAATTACTTAAATTTCCTTCTAGGCATTAAAACTTGACTCTTCCACTCATTATTTTCTCATGTTATAATTCAAGAGTGTATTCATCTTGGGTTTTTTGTTTGTTTGTTTCCTGAATATTCCAATGTTTTGACACTCTGAAACAACCTTTCTGTCTGGGGAGAGACTGCTTCTCCGAAGAGCAAGCCAACTTACAGAGAACACAAATGTCTCAGCTGGAAGCATACCTTTAATATTCAAACTAACCAGTCCGAAAACCTAGCTCTTCTATCTGGCTTGTATATCCCCCAGAGAGAATATTCCTCTGTCTTAATCACCCCTGGGCCAGGTACCTAACAACTGGATAGCATCACTATAGCCCCACACTCACTCAAATTATTCAAACTAGCTAACCCTAAACTATTCATTCTGCTTTTCTTTCTCCATAGAAATCCCCCCAAAAAAGGTGAAATGAAAGTTTTGGACTGGAACCCAGATTCTTTGTCCACTGGAGTCGAAGAATGAATCCATAGACAGAGGGTAGTATAGCATGCCTATATTCCCCTAAAGTTCCTGTTTCAAAGTTCGTGGCCTGAGTACTTCCTATTCTCTGCCTCCTGTCCAAAACCTGTTTGTTTGTTTGTTTGTTTGTTTGTTTGTTTGTTTTCCCCTATGGCCCTGCATGGTGAGTTGTGCCTCTTGTTTCTAGAACTGAGTAATATTAATCTTTGTTTTCAGGACCACTGACTTCTCCCCAGTCGACTTTATAAATGGAGACCCAGGTGCAAAACAAAGAGGCATCTTTCCTCTAAGGGCATTCCCTCCACCTCTTTTCCAGATCCCACACACTATTCTCTTGCCTGCCTACTTAAGGTATTTTGATTGCTTCTTCTTCTGTATTTTCAACTTGTCTTCGCTATTACCAATTCCTTCCCATAATCACTTAAACTTAAGCCAACATCTCACATTAAAACAAAATCTACAACAGCAACAAACCCACCAAATACAAAACATCAGCATCAGCAACCTTGTCTGGTTCTTACTCCTTCCACGCTGAATGTCTGAGAAGTTTCTATAGTACAGGCTTCCACTGCCTCATTCTCACCTGAACTTCTGCCCACACACTCTGTGTCAGTAAGCTGCTGCTACTAAGTTATGCAGATGTCATTCCTTGTCTTACTTGGCCTCTTTCCCAAACAGTCTTACATTTCCTCTTCTCATCTCTTCAGTGTTGGTACTAGTCATCATTTTGCAGCCTCCCTGCCCCAGATAGTCTCTAATCCCACAGCATTAGTGAACACTCTCCTGTTGATGCTATGCTGATAAGATGATACTATGTTAATGATACAATGGGTAATGCTATGCTAATACTATGCTGGAGATATGCTGATAAAATGATGTTATGCTAATGATACAATTGGATAATGATATGCTAATACTATGCTGATGATATGATGCAAGTATGCTGATGATTCCCTTTTCAAAAGCAGGTTTCTGTATCAATCTCATCATGTCCAAAGCTGAAATCAACCCTCCAAATTGTGATGGTTAGTACTATGTGTCAACTTGACTGGCCTACGGGATGCCCAGATAGCTGTGAAAACAGTATTTCACCAATGTGCCAGGCCTCATTCAATCCCCTGGGGACACAAATAGAAAAAAAAGGCAAAGAAAGAGCCAACGCTTTCTCTCTTTGAGGTAAAATCTAGTCTCCGTCTTCTCCTGTCTTCAGGCATGTGAGTTTCTGGTTCCCATGTTTGGACTCAGACTGAATTAACACCAGCTTTCCTGATTTCCCAGCTTGCAGAATGCAGATAAGGGGCTTCCTGGCTTCTATCACCGCATGAGCCAATTCTTAGAATATCCTCATATATTTCTCTCTACATTTCTTATTTATTCTATTTCGATAGAGAACCCTAATACACAAACCTCCTTTTTTCATTATTTTTTTAATCTTAGAGGGAACAAATTAGCATTCTTGATTTCCCCCCTCTCTCCCACCCATCTCACATTTACCAAATCAGAAAGTCCTATTGATTCTACCACCTGTGTTTCTTGTGTCCATTCATTTGTGTCCATTGGACTTGACTCTGTAGTTGTTTCACCACAGTCTCTTACCTAGATGACATCAATTGCTTATCTGGGTGCCCTGCCTCTGGCTTTGTTTTCCTCCAATATGTCTCTGTTGTAGGCAGAATGATCACTCCCCTGCTTGAATCTTCCTGTGGATTCTCATTGTCCTTATGATAAATTCTGATCTTAAATTGGCTAGTAAGATGCTTTCTGGTCTGACTCCTGACTGTTCCTCATGTCCTGGTTTTTTTCCCCCCTGTGCAAAATATGGTCCTTTTGTTCCATATTTCTTTTTTAGCAGAACTTTGGGTCTTGGTCTTCTTTTTCTTTATTTTCCTTTAATTTGCAAAATGATGAGTTAAGCTCATTGCTTGGATCTCAGATTTTTAAAAATTATCATTTTTTAAAATTAATCCTCACTCTAGGATATTTTTCCATTGATTTTTTTTTAAGAGAGGGTGGAAGGGAGGAGGAGAAACAGAGAGAGAGAGAGAGAGAAACATTGATGTGACAGGGACACATCAATTGGTTGCCTCCTGCAAGGGCCCGACTGAAATCAACCCTGCAACTAAGTTATGTGACCTTGTTCAGAATCAAACCCAGACCCTTCAATCTGTGGGACAACACTCTAGCCACTGAGCCAAACCACTAGAGCTGGATCTCAGATTTAATGCTGCCTCCTTTGATAAGCTTCCTTTGCTTGCTCCCCTCTCTCTGTGTTAAATGTTTATAATTCATTGGGTGCAGGGTAGGTTCTCTAGAAGCAGATATTGAGATGGAGATTGAGGCGCAATTTGTTTATTAGAGATCAATTCCAGTGAAAGGACATGGGCAGGGCTCAGGATGCGCGATGGAAGAAATTGAACTTCAATGTAGACTTGACAAAGCCTCAGCCAGTCTGGAGTGTGCTCTGGAATGAGCATTGTCCACTTGGACTGAAATGGCCCAGCCTTGTTTCCTCCTCCTTGTTTCTTCACTGGATGCAGCCTGCCTCAGGGTGGGGATGATATGGGATGAGGCAGCTCTCTGCAGTTGAAGCAGAGCTTGAAGGTGCTCATAGCTGGAATGTGGACAGCTGTTTCCTGATCACACTTCCCACAATTGGCCAATACTCACTCCCCTCATTGAAAGAGAATCTGAGCAGTGGACCTACCTCCAGGCTAACCAAACACCCTGGGCTATGTCATTGAGCCATGTGCCCCATTTGATATAATTTTCATTGATGGACTCATCTACTTTCTGTAAGCTTCATGAGGAAGGCGACTTTTTTGTCTTGTTCACCATTGTGTCCTTAGTGGGTGGCACTTAATAAGAATTTGTTGAATAAACTGATTTGGAGATATAGTTTTAAAATATTTTTCCTCCTGATGATTACCAGAAACTTCTTTACAATTTAGCTATTATTTGTATTGGTTCAGAGGTATCTAGATATTCTGATTATACCATAATAAAAATGGTCAATTTGGGGCAACATTCCCATTCATTCCTGGGGAAGGATTCAGATATCTAGAATTTTTTTTTTTTTAACAAACTGAATGGTACTGATAGTAGTAAGGTTCTACTAGGATATATTGTTATCAAAAATAGTTTTTGATAGAGTAAATAATTTGTTCCAGATGTAAAATACTTCATGTGGCTTCCCATATTTCCTCCTTCCCATGATCTACCTGTTCTCAGTTACTATAATCTCATCAGATAGGAAAGCTTTGTGGATGTCAGTACCATATGAAATCCTTTATTTAAATTTTCAGTCATTACCCAGACTGACAAAGTTATAATAATGTGCACAGAAGAAGAAACAGCATGAAATAGATTGTAACCAGCAGCCCACAGCCACATGCAGACGGGTGTTTTGTTTGTGTTGCACAGGTTTAAAAAGTTATTGCCAACATTTAAAAAATTGGACAACTTTACCTAATTCAGAGTTTTAACTTGTTTTGAACAAAGAACTTAGAATATCTGGCAACCTTGGGTACACATGTCCACTGGCTGAAAATTGATTGAGGTTGAGGCTATGTATCCATAGCCTCTTTAGATAGGAATTAAGTTCACCATTTCATCACAGTTTTCACCATTCTGTATTGCTCTATTGTTTACCAATCTAACTAATGTTTGTCACTTAAGTCACTTGCAGTTTCTGTAGGTACTTAGCTGTGGGTGACTGCTGATGATAGCAGGTCTCAGAGAGGAGTATCTTGCAGGTGAGCATTTACAAAGACAATGCCAGGGAGTAGGCATTGATGGAAACCCTATTGAGTTGAGTAGTCAACCCTGTTTAGCTGACTAAGTACATGGAATTTATTAGGGAATGGAGGTTTGCTTTTATTATTTACTAGAGACCCAATGCAAGAATGGGCCTTCCTTCCCCTGGCTGCCTTTGCTCCTACTGGAGCCACCTTTCTGCCTTCGCTCTGGCCCAGAGCTACCTTTCCACCTTCCCATGCTGCCCAGAGGCCTCGAGCTGCTGGGGCGGTTTAAAAAGTCTGCATTGTTACCATGGTGAAGCAAGCATCCCACCCCGCCCCCAGCCACTTGGCATCTGCATATACAAATTAACCCAACATCTTTGCTGGGTTAATTTGCATACTCAACTCCTGATTTTCTGGTGAGTGTCATGAAGGTATGGTCAATTTGCATATTTCTCTTTTATTAGTATAGATTAATTAGTGCCTATTTATTATTGTTGTTTTGGGGGGAGGTTTGCTTTTAAATACATTTGAGCACTTTAACTAGAGCCCATTTGATTTTAAACAATTGTTCTAATAGCATTTACTGATCACTGAGTAGACTATAGGTTTTCTTAGAGGGTTTATGTATTCATTTTGCCTGTATATGCCTATTATGGGTAAGAGTCTCATTGTAAGTTGTTAGGCACTGTTTCAGAGTCCTATTATGTCATAATGTCCTATAGAATTCTTATCCTCACCTACTTAAGTACAGAAGCATAACACCACATAGGGAGTTTCAATTCCACTTCAGAACTTTTTGCTCCATTTGACACAAAAGCCTTTGGCTCTTTCAATGCCTTCTGATTACCAAATGTGGCTGACAGCTTTTACATATGTCATTACTTCAGTTTCTTTTAATCCTTTTCTATGAGGTCTTCATGAATAGCACTTCCTAGTACTCAGAACTGAAACACGTATTTCTTGTTAAAATTTTAAAACATATATTTTTATTTATTTCAGAGAAAAAGGGAGAGGAAGAAAAAAATAGAAACATCATTGATGAGAGAGAATCATTGGTCATCTGCCTCCTGCATGCCCCTACTGGAAACTGAGTCTGCATCCTGGGCATTTGCCTAAAATTGAACCATGACCTCAACCACTGAGCCACACAGGCTGGGCTCTTGTTAAATTTTATATGTTCTCAATCACACCCCCTCAATTTCCCACTTCAATGAAATGAATTATACATATATAGGAATATACTTTGTTTAGAAGAAAACTTATATCAAGTGTTAAATTCAGGATTTAAAAGACGACAGTTTGGTATTAGTTCATGGCACTTATCTAAGTCTGTACTGATCTGTACTTTGTCTGATCTACACCAGTAGATGAGCAAAAGGCCAGTTACAAAACTGACATTTTTAAAATTAAACTAAGTCTGTCATTAGCTGATAGACTTAATAATAAAATGTAATTTATGTAAGTGCCTCAATTTTTCACTTACAAAATACCTATGAAAAATGTTAAATCAGCATCTCACATCTTTTGCCAAGACAGGTGCTTCTCAATACTTTTCCTTATATCAAATTGTGTGTATTGAGGCATGCAAACCAATTTAAAATCTGAAATCACTGTTGGGAAGATAAGTCTTTTGCAAAAATGGTCTTGCTGTATATGAAAGTGAATCAGAAACCATTTTCCATCATATTTGAAAACCTTTTCTCAGTTATCTGTACCAGTGTTTGCCTTCATTAAGATAAGTAATTTATTATTAGCTTTGGAAATTCAGTATAATTTATAGTGTGCTTACTTAAGTCAGAAGAAAGAACTATGAACTCAAGTTAAATAAGATACAGATAACTGCATAACTGAAAGTGGCACATAATGGCCAATTATATTTTACTAACATTGGGAAAAGAAGAACTATTTAGAGTTTAGAAATCAGACTATTAGGAAGTAGCCCACAGAGATCACAGAGGCTAGAGACCTCTGAGATGTACTATTGGGGTTGTTAGATTCCATCTGATGTTGTGTCTCTTAGCTGATCAGATTCTTTAGCTGATTAGTGAATTTAAATAAAAATGTAGAGCTATGGAACAAGAGAAGAAAACTGTAGCAATGACTATAACACTTGAATATCTGTTGGTGTTTTTTATAAAAATTTAAAGATGATCTTGGAAGAATTAAGCTATTTTATTTCTCTTCTGCAAGTGGTAGGAGAAAATAATTGATATCTTCTATGGGCAGTTTATATCTCTGGTCTCCTATGTGGCTTACACACAGTCACCCTCAAAGATTGCATAACCTAGTGGTTCTTTAGAAAACTGCAAAGCCCCAAATGTCTGTAAGTCATCAGTGGTTCTCACATAAGAAGTGGAGTTTCATTCCTTTCCTATTGATTGTTACTGGAATCAGTAAGTTGCTAGAGGAGATATGGCAGATGTGATAGCTTATCTCCTCTGAGTGACTTCTGAGACCAGGCCATAGAGAGGCATTGAGTCCTTCTTCTTTCTCTTTCATATCACTTGGTTTAGAAGAAGCCAACTGCCATTCATGTACAGCCCCATGAAAGGCTCATTGGATGAGAAACTGAAGCCTCCAGCCAACATCCACAGCAGGAAACTGAGGCATCTGCCAAAAGTCATATAAGTGAGCCATCTTGAGTAGACCCTGAGCTAGAACCACCCAGCTAAACTTCTCCCAAATCTGTATTCCACTGAAATTTGAGATAATAAATGCTTTTTTAAAAAAACCTTCTAAGCATTGGGTAATCTATACTAATAAAAGGGTAATATGCTAATTAGACTGGGATACATTCTGGGATACCTTCCAGTTGTCCTTCCAGACAAAGCCTTGGTGGCAGGGCAGGGAGTGATTAGGGGTGATCAGGCAGGCAGGCAGGTGAGCAGTTAGGAGCCAGCAGTCCCAGATTGGGAGAGGATTTGGGCCTAAACTGGCAGTTGGACATCCTTCGAGGGGTCCTAGATTGAAGAGTGTGTAGGTCAGGCTGAGGGATACTCTCACCCACCCGCACTAGGCATGCATTTTGTGCACTGGGCCACTAGTCTATCCTATCTAATGAAAGAGTAATATGCAGATTGACACTCACTCCAACACACAAGATGACTACCCCCATGTGGATACAAGATGGCCACCACAAGATGACCAGTAGGGGAGGGCACTTGGGAGGAACTAGGCCAGCAGGGGAGGGCAGTTGAAGGTAATCAAGCCTGCAGGGGAGGGCAGTTGGGGGTGACCAGGCCTACAGGGGAGGGTAATTAGGGGCAAACAGGCTGGCAGGGGAGTGATTAGGGTGTGATCAGGCTGGCAGGCAGAAGTGGTTAGGGGCAATCAGGAAAGCAGGCAGGCAAGCAGTTGGGAGCCAGCAGTCTTGGATTGTGAGAGGGATGTCTGACTACTCATTTAGGCCAATCCTATGAACGGACTATTAGGAAGTAGCCCACAGAGATCACAGAGGCTGGAGACCTCTGAGATGTACTATTGGGGTTGTTAGATTCCATCGGATGTTGTGTCTCTTAGCTGATCAGATTCTTTAGCTGATTAGTGAATTTAAATAAAAATGTAGAGCTATGGAACAAGAGAAGAAAACTGTAGCAATGACTATAACACTCAGACATCCCTTGAGGGGGTCCCAGATTGAAGAGGGTGCAGTCTGGGCAGAGGGACACCCCGCCCACCCCTCCCTCGTGTTGAGTTTTGTTAATCCGGGCCTCTAGTGTGTGTGTGTGTATATATATATGTGTGTGTGTGTGTGTGTGTGTGTGTGTGTGTGTGTGTGTGTATGTGAATATATATATATATATATATATATATATATATATATATATATGCCTAATATACAAATTGTGCCCTTGGGAGTTCAACTGGGAGACCAGGAGTTTGATCCCTCGCTATAATGTGCACTGACCATAGGGGGCAGTGCAGAATGAAAGAAGGCCCTGACCAGTACCTTGAAGGTCCTGATCGGCTCTGTTCGCTGGCCAGGCCTAGGGTTCCTACCTGTGCACAAATTTCATGCACCAGACTTTTAGTACATAACATAAGTATATAGACTACTCTAATGATACAAATGTTTCTTTGCCAAGCAAAGTTTAAACTGAGGGAACATTTGAGATTCTAATAGCTGGTAATTTAATAAATTGAGAACACACTTGATTTTTCTACCTTGCAGAAGAAAAGGCTCCAGCTTCATTATTTTCTTTCTGATGGCCTGAATTGCTGCTATGCTCATTCCCCTTAATCTCTAAATATTTTTTGCCTTGCTAGGAATGTTGTGTTTTATGAGAAACATGGGTTTTAGTTGTTCACATTTGAGTTTTGTGAAGATAAGGATTAAAGTATGAAACCTGTTCACATTTACAGAACCAGTTTTTCTTTCTCTCCCAGGAAAAAAATTAAATTTCTGCCTCCTTTGGTATATTTTAAAGAAAAAATGGAGCATACTCAGAAGTTTTTTGAGGTGCAGTTTATTACTGATTTGGCTGAATTGGCACAGGTCTATTATCTTCTGGTTCAAGGTCCAAAATCCTCCATTAGAAATCCTGATGAAAAATTGTTATTTTAGATAAGATGCCACTTTGCATGAGAAGATTGGCAAACGAGACTATAAGATTTTCAACACAGTAAGAATTTTTTGAGTATTAAAACTTCCATTTCATTGAAGGCATAAATCTGAAAATATTGAAAATACTAATTTGAAGAACAATTTTTTTCTTCAAATAAATTCTGTTTTTTATATTATTATTATTATTATTATTATTATTATTATTATTGATGAAGACCTATCAAAGATCACTTCAATGTAAGAGAACAAAGCAGTTGTGACATATTTTGACTTGAAATTTCCTAAATCACTTGGAATAAATTATTTGTAAAAAATAAAAAAAAATAGATATGATAATGTGGCCATGCCACAGTTAACTTTACAATTTTAAGCTTTTATTTAAGCTAAAAGCATAGCAACCTTAATTTAGAACTTGGGCTTTGAGAAGAATTAACGTTTTATTAAAATTTGAATTTAATTCTTTCTGTTTTGTTAAAAAGAAAGTGGCCTTTTTTTCATAAAAATTGAAGGTTGAAAGAAACATTAGCTTGGTAAATATTGTGTGTGTGTTTCTCTCTCAGAAATACAAGTCTCATAAAAAGAATTATGTGTATTTTGTGTGTGTGCTTTGGTATAGAGAGCACCATTGTTTTCATTAGACCTTGAAATAAATCTTTAATAACTGTTCTTGACATATTTTGTTTCTTCTATTTTTTTTTCTTTGGATATTACTTTCAGAGGTCACTGAAATTTGATTTAGCTAGTTCAGCTCTATTTTACTTAAAAATATATTCATTGACTAACTCAGATAAATAAGTTAAAAGTTTTGTCAAGAGCTACTTATTTTTCTTTTAAACTAGAGGCCCAGGGCATGAAATTCATACACGATAGGGGTGGGCCCCTTAGCCCAGTCTGCATCCTCTCAATCTGGTAGGATTGGGTCTGAACAGGCAGTCGGACATACCTCTCACAATCCTGGACTGCTGGCTCTCAACTGCTCACCTGCCTGCCTTTCTGATTGCCCCAACCACTTCTGCCTGCCAGCCTAATCACCCCTTAACCACTCCCCTGACAGCCTGATTGATGTCTAACTGCTCCCCTGCCAGCCTGTTTGCCTCCTCCAACTTCCCTCCTCTGCCAGTCTGGTCACCCCTAATAGCCCTCCCCTGCAGGCTTGATCACTCTGCCCTCCCTTGCAGGCCTGGTCCCTCCCAACTGCCCTCCCCTGCTGGTCATCTTGTATCCACATGGGGGCAGGATGTTTGACCACATGGGGGCAGCCACCTTGTGTGTTGGAGTGATGGTCAATCTGAATATTACTCATTTATTAAATAGTATAGAGGCCTGGTGCATGTGTGGCTGCCAGCTGGTTTGCCCTGAAGGGTGCCCTGGATCAGGGTGGGAGTTCCCTTGGAGTTTAGTTTGCAGGCCAGCCACCCCCGCCACCCCCTACATCCCCAGTAATCCAAGTGGAAGCCCTGGTATTTGGGATTTATTTATCTTCTACAATTGAAACGTTGTAGCCTGGAGTGGAGCTAAGCCTTCTGTTTGCTCCTTGGCAGCAACCATTTCTGTTGGGATTTATTTCTCTTCTATTAATTGAAACTTTGTAGCCTGGAGTGGAGGCCTAGGCCCTCCAGGAGTGCAGAAGCTTGGCTTCCTCCATTGCTGAGGACAATCCTAGCCTCCTGCTCTCTCCATCTCCATGGCTACTGCCATTTCTGTTGGGATTTATTTATCTTCTATCATTGAAACTTTGTAGCATTGAGTGGTGGCCTAGGCCAGTAACGGCAGGTGGAATGCTTGGCTTCCTCCATTGACAGGGGAACCCAAGCCTCCCTCCTGCTCTCAGTTACTGCAGCCATCTTGATTGGATTTATTTGCATATTTGCTCCTGATTGGCCAGTGGGTGTGGCTTTTGGGTGTGGTGAAGGTATGGTCAATTTGCATATTATTCTTTTATTAGATAGGATATGCATTATAAAATATTGAAAAAATTAGATAATGCATAATATCTATGATGTATTCAAAGAAACAATGCAGCCATATCCATGAGAATGTTTTTATGCACATGTTTTTAAACTGCTTCTAGAAACATTTTGCCAGTATTTCTCTCTACTGAGAACAATATCCATCCTCTATTAGTGACAAAAAAAAATGTTCTCTTATTGACATAACTACTTTATGTTTCTTTCACAGTATCCCTTTATACTTATGGCTTGCATAAGTATAATTTAATTGGTCTAATTTAAAAAAATTGGTCTCCTTGTAGAAACTGCAAGACCTAACCAGTTTGTTTGTAATATAATGTTTAATAGAACTGTTTGTTCTATGTCCCTCTTCCTACTCAAAAGTTTGAACCTTTCCTTCTTTCTTTCTGTCCTTTTCCCCCTTGTCTTCCTCCTTCCCTTCCTCCCTCTCTCTCTCCCTCCCTCCCTCTCTCCCTCCCTCCCTCCCTTCCTCCCTCCCTTCCTTCCTTCCTTCCTTCCTTCCTTCCTTCCTTCCTTCCTTCCTTCCTTCCTTCTTCCTTTATTTTTCTCTTTATTTATTTCTTTGTATATTTCTTCTAGCTTTTTTATACATCCTTTTTAGACTTTTATACATTTCCAAGACTAATATATTTCCAAGAATCAGATAATATTACAGATTGTTTCAATAACTATTGTGAGTAAAGTAGTAAAGTTAAGTAAAGTTAATTTTGTTACACTTAAGATATGACAAATAATTTATTGATAGTTCTTAAATTAGTAAAAAGGCAAATATTGTCTAGGGAAACTCTGGTTTCTAGCTGAGTTTAAGTTTTACATACTTAAAGGGAATGTCTATTTAGTAAAGTGCATATGAAATTAAAGTGAATAATGAAGTAATATGGATAATCTAAGATTAAAAAACATATATACCAGAATTTTAAAATAGCTATAAAATAAGGCAAGCTTATCTCTATAAACTATATCTCTAAATTAATTATTAATTTCAAATTATTATTTTGCTGTAACACACACACACACACACTAATACTTGGCTCTGCTTTTAGAATTCTCTGATCCTACTACTTGTTCATTAGGAAACACAAGTTGGAAGCATCAAAAAAATTTAAAGTAGTAAAATGTATCTATAATGGCATGTATAGGTGGAGTACAATATACTATAATCTGACATAAATTAATGGCTAAACATCTTTTCTCTATTTGTAGTAAAGAATGTGATAGGGTATAAGAGACATTACAACCATGTTATTAATAGTGAGAACTTTAGAGATGGATCTGGGTTTGAATACAGGGTTAGTCTTCAGTGACTCTAGACATGCCTCCTTTAGATTTGTCTAAGTCTAATATTTTACATGTATGCAAAGAAGATACTGTCAGCATCCCACAGGGTAGCTGGAAATGTAGAGTGAGATAGTACATACACAGGACTTATTTGAGAGACTGGTACATAAGAAGTGTTCAGCCATTACTTATTATTATTATCACTAGTGGTCCAGTGCATGAAATTCGTGCACGGGGGTGGGGGTGTTGGGGAGGGGAGGAGGTGTTTCCCTTAGCCTGGCCTGCATCCTCTCTAAGCTGGGACCCCTATGGGATCAGGCCTAAACTGGCAGTCAGATACCCCCTCGCAATCCGGGACTACTGGCTCCTAACTGTTAAACTGCCTGCCTGCTTGATCTCCTCTAACCACTCTGCCTGCTGGCCTGCTTGCCCCCAGCTGCACCCCCCTGCCAGCCTGATCACCCACAACTGCCCTCCCGTCCTGATCTGATCACCCGTAACCACCTCTGCCTCGGTCCTGCCACCATGGCTTTGTCTGGAAGGACATCTCATGGTCTAATTAGCATATTACCCTTTTATTGATATAGATAGAATATGACATGCTGCTATAAGTATAACATAGCTACCAGTATTACCTATGAGAATACTAACTTCCTGAGATAGGAAGGCATCTAATACATTACATTTTATATGTCATAAGCAGTAGGAAATACAGTATTTGTAGCAATAATATATATCCTATGACTTCCCTTCCTGTATGGGAATGGTTTCCAGGTCTTTAAACATTTCCTGGCCCCTACTGTATTTTTTTGTCATTCAGTGTAACTTTATTTACTGTTTATTGCACATGATTTGAGGTCTTTAATTTCTAACCACCAAAGATTCAAAGGACTTTTTTCCCCATGAATTTTAACATTAATATTAGTGAATTCGTGTATTCATGTGTTTTTATTGTAAACATCTGAATTATTCACATTGTCATAGATCCTGAACTCATAAGCATGGACCACGCACAGGCTGGCAGCAAGCCAGGAAGCCACTCTGCAAGCAAACTGACACTCTGTATAAGGAGAAAAATCATAGCATAACATTTAATGTCCAACTTTAATTCATATAGTATCAGGGACTCAATTACTTGGTTGGTGATGGGGTTGGTTATTGGGAGGATTATTCCTGAAATAATTAAGGAAAGGGGGGCTCAGTCTTTGTTCTTGGTTGCTTGCTCCTCCCCAGCAACTTCAACTTCAACTTCTTGGGCAGCTTCTCCTTCACCTTCTCCTCAGCTTCTTGGGCATTTTCCCTTTCCTCTTCACCTCCTTCCTCCTTTGCATTCTCACATTCTTTCTTGGCACCTTCTTCCTCTTCTTCTCCTTCCTCTTCCTCAGCCTCTTCCTCCTCCTCTTCAGCTTTTCCTTCAGACGGTGGTTCATCCTTAGTTTCCAAGACTTTTGCAGCCTCAGTGGTCTCCTCCATCTCAATCTGCTCCTCCTGGACCTGGCAGGGGTATTAAGAAGGGAAGGAGCTAGCAGACATCAAGTAGAAGCTAGTCTGTAAAACACTGTAGGCAGATCACCAAAGACCTGGGAACTCTGGGAGTAGCCTTTGGCTATGCTTACGTTGGTGAAACTGAGCAGGGTCTCCTCACCTTCCAAGAGTTTCCTGCCAGCTGCAATGTCAATGTCCAAAGCTATCTTCACATTGAGGAGGTCCTGGTATTCTTTTAAATACCATGCTATTTCATTCTTTGTAGTTCTCAACTCATTTTCTAATTTGTTGACCATGTCCTGCATAGCATTGACATCAGAGTTCTGCTTATCCTCTAGCTCTGGCAGCTGCTTTCCCAGTGCTTCCATCATGCCCGGGCATGTTTCCATCTCCAGGGTCTTGGCCTTTAGCAGTCACTGGTCCGCACTGCATAGGTGTTCTTGGCAGAGCTCTCGGTTAGCATGGTTAAGCGGCTCTTATACCATTCTTCGACATTCTTGGCAGCCATCTTCTTGTACTGGGCGCGGATGTCCTTGAGCATAGCGGAAAGGTTGGACTTGGAGAACACGTCCATCTCCACGGAGGTCTGAGCATACTGGATCTGTGCCTGCAGCTTGGCAATCTCCTCATTGTGTACCTTCTTCAGAAAGGTGATTTTGTCCATCAGGCTGTAGATGCACTTTTCTACCTCAGAGCCTGCAAGAGCCGCTTCATCTGCACCTTTGCTCACCTCCATCAGCCAGCCTTCTACATCCTCATGATTTAGCACCTCTTCCTTATAGCATGCCTGCAAGTTGTTCCCAGCCACTTCGGAGCCCAAGCGCCTCCTAACTACCCACTTCCCTCTCCTCTCCAGGGACAGGGCATGGAGGGGCGAGACACAGGTATCCCATTTTCATTAAAATGTTCAACCCAGGGCTGCTCCACCAGTGTCTTCAGGTGGCCCAGGGGCAGACAGTGATCTTGGAGACTCTGGCCACCCTGCCTATGGAACCCCCAGCAACTCCATGCCGCCTGCCCAATCCCAATCGCTGCCTGGATCTCGCAGGCAGCATCAGGAGCTGTCTGCTGGAACTGCCCAGTTCTGATTGGCGCCTTGGATTCTTGGGGGAGAGGGTGTCAGGCACTATCCATGCTGTCTGCCTGGGTCCCCAATAGCTGCCTGGATCCTGTGGGAGACATCAGGAACTGCATGCTGGAACTGCCCGGTCTGATCGCTGCCTGAAAACCGCTGGCAGTGTCAGACACTGTCCATGCCACTTGCCCGGTCCTGATCAATGCCTGGACCCTGAGGGCACCATCAGGCACTGTCCACCAGGTCTTCCCAGTCCCTACGCCACCTGGACCCCACGGGTGACAGCAGGCACTGTCCATGACACCTGCCCCATCCCAATTGCCACCTGGAGCCCATGGGAAACATCAGGCACTATCTATGCTGCCTCCCCCATACCAATCACTGTCTAGATCCCACGGGTGACATCACGAGGTGCCTGCTAGAACCGTCTAGTCCCTAGACATAGCAGGCAGCATCAGGAGTTATCCATGCCACCTGCCCAGCCCTGCCTGCCCAAGCCAGGAAAAGGCCTCTCATTGATGAAGGCCCCATCATGCTGCGATTGGGGCCTACCATCGCTGGCTGGCCCTGCCCCCAGCCCGGCCCAGCCTAACCCAGGGTTGAAAAAGGCCTATCCCTGAGAGGCCTGGGCACCTGGCCGTCGTGCCGCGATGGGAGGCCTGCCATCACTGGCTGGCTGGCTTCACCCCCAGTCCAGCTGGGCCTAACGTAGGGCCATTGCCCTGCAATTCGCTGGTGGGCATGGCTTACTGGATGTAGCAAATGAATGGTCAATTTGCATATTACTCTTATATAAGGCTAGAGACCTGGTGCATGAAATTTGTGCATGAGGGGCGGGGGATGTCCCTTAGCCCAGCCTGCACCCTCTCCAATCTGGGACTCCTCGAGGTATGTCCCACTGCCTATCTAGGCCCGATCCTGGTAGGATCAGGCCTAAACAGGCAATTGGACAACCTTCTCACAATCCAGGACTGCTGGCTCCAAACTGTTCACCTGCCTGATTCCCTGATTGCCCCTAACTGCTTCTGCCTGCCAGCCTGATCACCCACTAACCACTACCCTGCCAACCTAATTGATGTCTAACTGCTCCCCTTCCAGCCTGTTTGCCCCCAACTTCTCTCCTCTGCCGGCTTGGTCACCCCTAACTGCCTTCCCTTGCAGACTTGATCACCCCCAATTGCCCTCCCTTGCAGGACCTGAAACCTCCAACAACCCTCCCCTGCTGGCCATCTTGTGGTGGCCAACTTGTGTCCACATAGGGGCAGGATCTTTGACCACATGGAGGCAGCCCTCTTTTGTGTTGGAGTGATGGTCAATCTGCAAATTACTCTTTTATTAAATAGGATAGAGGCCTGGTGCATGGTGGGCAGGAGCCAGCTGGTTTGCCCTGAGGAGTGTCCCAGATCAGGGTGGGGATTCCCTTGGAGTGAGGGGCAGCCTGGGCAAGGGACCTATTGAGATTTGCAGGCTGGCCATGCCCCCCAGCTACCCAAGTGGAGGCCCTGGGATCTGAGATTAATCTATGTCTACAATTGAAACTTTGTAGCCTAGAGCAGAGCCAACTGTTCTGATTGCTCCAGGGCAGCAGCCATTTCTGTTTGAAACATTGTAGCCTAGAGTGGAGGCCTAGGCCAGCAATGGTAGACTGAAAGCTTTGCTTCCTCCATTGCCAAGGAAACCCAAGTCTCTGTTCTCTCCAGCTCAGTGGCTGCTGCCATTTCTGTATCTTTTATAATTGAAACTTTGTAACATTGAATGGTGGCCTAGGGAGGCAGAAAACTTGGCTGCCTCTGTTGCCAGGGAAACCCAAGCCTTCCTCCTGCTCTCAGTGGTGGCAGCCATCTTGGTTGGGGTTTATTTGCATAATCTGCTCCTGATTGGCTGGTGGGCATGGCTGTGGGAGTGGCTTGTGTGTATGGCAAAGGTATGGTCACATTTGCATATTACTCTTTTATTAGATAGGATGATTATTGTTGATAATGGAGGAAGTTCAATGTTGGATAGGGTATCTCTTCTTGCTTTCGAGGAAGGAAGTTTTTGTTGCCTGTGGTGCTAATGTATGCATAAGACTTTTGTAAACCATGGATGGTCCTACAAATATGTTGGTTTTTCACTTCAGTTAAATATCTTGTTCATATTCCAGGTTTGTTTGCTTGGGGAAGTAATCATTTGACAACAAATGGACTTGCCTATCCCCTACACAAAAGACATGCACCAGAGAACCTGGCCAGAAAATATAAACCTAAATTGCTGCTGCAAAACTATTGTATTAGTAAAAATAGTCAAAAGGAGTTACATGTAAGGATGACTGGATGAAGGAAATGTAGTTTATTCATTCTGGTAGATTAGTGAATTTAATAGGTCAGTAGTTGTCAACAAATTGTTCTCATAGGCAGTAATAATCCTGTATGGGCAGATAATTATATTTTTCCACCACTTTGTCACCCCTCTATCATTAAATCTAAATTTATTGCTTCAGGAAAGGAACAGTACAAAATGTCTAGAAAATGGAAATAATTGCTCAATGTTGAGATTAAAGTCAGATTTTTAGAAGTCCACAATGGGACAATGATCTTGAAAACCTGAATTTCATAAGAGGAAAGATATACTTTCTCTGAATTCTCTAAATTGGTTTTCATCTATAAACTCAAAGCCTAAAGAATTAAGCATAGAGAACACTATTGAGTAGATAAAATGAGGATATTATGCAAGGGAAGCGTTTGCTATATTTCCTATTCTGGAAGGCATAGCCTGGAAGATAAATAGAATAGATAAAGGGTAGTAAGACACAAGGGGATATCCAAAGTCCTACTTAAGCATCAAATTTTTTAGGAGATAAGGGAAGAAAAAATATCCAAACAGATTAGAAAAAATACAAGAATATTGATGTTGGTGATTCATTTCTCTGGGTATAGCTTAGAGAAACCCTATATTTTATATGTTTCCATGTTAAAAATGGTAACCATTGTGGTCTGACAGTGGAAGAAAGACTGGAAGTGGTACTTGGGAAGGTGAACACGAGCACCACTCCACCTGATTCAGAGAATGAATCTAAATTTTTTGGCTCCAGTGAAAGTATAAATTCTAGAAAAACCAGGAATGGGAATAGACCCAAGGCTGACAATAAGAGGCTGCAGACACAAATATTACTCAGACATATGCAGCAGTATTGCTAGTTATCCTATGCTTAGTTTCATAAAAAAAACTGTCAACCTTCCAAAGTGCAATCCAATAAGTTTCTCTTGCTTTGTGTCATGACCAGCAGTTGGTATTGTCAGGTGCTTGGATTGTAGCCATTCTAATAGGTGTTTCGTGGTATCTCAGTGTTTTAATTTGTAATTTACTAATGTCAAAAGATACGAATCAGCATTTCACATGCTTATTCGCAATCTGCATATCTTCTTTGATGACATGTTGGATAAATTGTGGAGGGAAGCGTGGATTCTGTGGAGTTTCTTTCTTCACTTCGTAGAACTGTCTTCATTTGGCAGATTGTATTTCATTCCTAAGCGTATATAGAAGAATCTTACAAGAAACAGCTTCACAAAACCTGCTGCTGATTTTACTCTGGGGATGTTTCTGAAGTTATTGACGATTCTCTTTGTGAAAGGCAACATGAGAAAGCATTTTAGAATAAGTACTGAAAATACTAACTTACCACCAGGAACTGACAAGTCTTCTCTTGTCTCAAAGAGGCATAACTGAGAGATTCTTATTTTTCATGGTCTTGCAACCTGCTTTTATGTATTTGCTTTCTGTAATGATAAAGTCAGGAGAGTAAAAATCTCATATGTACTAATGTTGTTGGAAGTATTACATGAGACAATTCACAAAAACACTTAGCAGAGTATTGGACACATAGTTATATATTCAATAAATATGAACTATCTTACCTAATAATAGACAAACATGTAAATTGACTGTGCCTCTACTACTCCCATAGCCAATCAGGAGTGAGTATTCAAATTAACCTGGCAAAGATGGGTTAATTTGTATATGCAGGCATGGAGAAGCTGGGAGGGGTGGGATGCCGTCTATGAGGGTGTGTGTGTGTGTGGGGGGGGGGGCGGCGGCGGCGGAGGGAGCTACAGGAGTGGTGCTCTGGCCGGAAGTGAGGACTTGCAGGCTCCAGGTGACCTGGGAGTGAAGCCAGGGGAGGGAAGGCCTATTTTTACATGAATATCCTGCAATAGGCCTCTAGTTGTATATATTTACATACACAATTATTTTGCATGTATATTCTGGCATATACTCAGAAATGCTCTGTGAAAGAGGGAGGGAGTGAAGAAAATCATTGTTACTAACAGAGGAGTTTTGATATCTATAGATAACATATGGAGAGAACAACCCTATACAATGATCACATCTAATGCTATTGTCATCTCTAAACTTGGTTGCACTAAATACCTGATGAAACTGTGTTGCACCCATGACTTTAAAAATGCTAGGTTTCAATTTACAGAAAGGCCTTGGCTGTGGGCTTTATTTATTATATGAATAGTTGCCAAAATATTTCTTACTGCATCATGAGCTCTGAATAGCTATTGCATCATAGATGAGTTTGCCTTGATCCATCTCTGCTCTACTCTAATTTGTGAGCAATAACAGGTGAGATTATACAGGAGTAAGGTGTGGATGTTTTTCTCTCTTTTCTATGCCCAGCTTGGAGAGAGAGAGATTGGGTCCAGTTTCTGAGTAGAGGAGCTGGCAATTAAAAAATAAAAATATAGAAGATGAAGATGCAGTAATAGAAAAAATAGCTGGCCTGGGTGGGATGTCTGTTCTCTCTGAAGGAGAGACAGCAGCAGTTTATTTATCATCCAAAAATACAAAGGTGCCAGAATCCAATCCAGGTCTCACCAATAGAAAGATGTGGATAGGAAGCCGGGAAGACTGGTAAAAAACCTTAATTGGCTCTGAAAGGTCAGAGCTAAAACATTGTTAACTAAAGCAGCTTCCCCATCAAACAATCATGTAAATCCTTATTGATAAAATAATCTGCCTGTCTCTCAAAGCTGAACAAAAGAGATAGCCAGAAGCCTTGGATTTAGCACACAAACAGTTAAGGAATGCTCAAGGTGTCTTGCCTGGGGCACCCCCCTACAGTAAGGCACATAATTTGTGGCCGTTTGCCTCTGTGAAAAGTTAACAGGGCCATTAATACACAGACAACAAGGATACATTTGTTCAGTGTCTCACATGGATTTTCCCCCCTAAGATTAGATCTTCATACAAGTGATTCACTTTATGTGACATAACTGACAAAGAATTGATGGTTCCTGTGATTCTTGTCATGAATACTTTAGGTGGCTAAAGTCAACTTTATCCCTGGAACCTTGTTTCTACAATCTAGCATTCTACTCTAAAAAAATATTGAGACAAAAACCAAGTAGAACCAGTTATTATAGCTATGGGAACAAAAAAAGATTAAACTTTTAAAGAGAATATATTTGTTCAGCAATATGGTGAACATGTCTTGTATAACTTGTATTTTTTCCCTGAGTAGTTATGGTTTAGTGAAATATTTGTGTTGTTAGAGGCCTGGGCAGAATGCTGCAGGAGAACAAGTGCACATGACCCAGCTTTTCCAATAGGGTAGCCATCAAGGGATGTCCCACAGGGTTTGGACCTAAACCAGCAGTCGGACATCCCTCTCACAACCCGGGACTGCTGGCTCTTAACCGCTTGCCTGCCTGCTTGATCGTCCCTAACCCCTTCTGCCTTCCAGCCTGATCACCCCCTAAGCACTCCTCTGCTAGCCTGATCAGTACTTAACTGCTCCCCTGCTGGCCTAATTGCCCCAACTACCCTCCCCTGCTGGCCCAATCACTCCCAATTGCCTTCCCCTGCTGACCTGATTGCCCCAACTGTCCTTCCCTGATGGCCCAGTCACTCTTAACTGTCTTCCCCTGCCAGCCTGGTCTCCCCCAGCTGCCCTCCCCTGCTGGCCTGATTGCCCTAACTGCCCTCCCCTGCCTGCCATCTTGTGGTGGCCATCTTGTGACCACATAGGGGCATCCATCTTGTGTATGAGGCAGTGATGGTCAATTTGCATATTACCTCTTTATTACAAAGGATTGGGGACTTGGGATGTTGATTATTGGTCTCTCCTTCAACCCATCTTTCTGTCATTCTACCTTTGTCCTTCTAGTTTCTTGGCCTCAACTCCAATGAATTTTTTCCCCTATATTAGCCACCCATTCTCATGTCATGTACTTGACTTATTTTTTAAATTAAAATTTCTGTATCTGAAATTTGAAATGCAAACTTTCTTTTTCTCTCCTGCCCCCTACAGCTCACTTGCTCAGGCACTCAAACTGCAATAGTAACTCAACTCCATCTTGACCTACAATTCATTGATGCCAAACCTTTACTTCACTACTGGTTCCTTTACCTTTACCCTTGTTTAAATATTTATTTAATTAATATTGCTCAGTATTTTGATCCATAACTATAATACTCCTTTTGAAAAACTCTTAACTTACTTCTTCTATATGCTGATGGTCACATTTGCTTTGCAACACACAAACCTAGATGAACTCAGCCACATGACTTCTATGCCTGCACTCATCTAGGTGAACACAGTGAGGGAATGCCATACAGTAGGACTCACTGGTTTAATTCCAAGTCATCAGTTAGGCTCTCAGCACTGCTTGATAATACAACATTCTCTCTCTTATAAAGTAAGCTTTCTCACTTTTCCATGCAAGATATTGCACACCGTTTTTTCTTAACTTCCTATGGCATCTTCTTATGTACTGTCATACTCAAAATTTACAATTTAACTCATACACTAATAAAAAAAGTAATAAACCATTTTGCAAAATTTTCTGTTTTCCTAAACATCTTCAAAATTACTCCTACTTGCATCTATTTTTGTTAAATCTCCTGATATAACCGAGGAAGTGACCCTTTTGCTTTCAAAGGCTGTTCTCCAAATGTATGCTCTGGAACACACCTGCCCTCCTCTCAAGTCCTTCTGCTTTTGTTATTCTCCCCTTTTTCTTCTGCATCATCAGCTTCACATGCTGAACCCAATTACTCTCTGCAGTGTGCTCTAAACTCTCCCCTGCTCAAACAAAATAAATATCTACAAACTCACTTGCTTGACCCCCACATCTGTCTGCATGGATGGGTGTTTTTTTTATGCCATTCATCACAGCATTATTTCTCCCTAAAGCTGTTTATACCAATGAACTACACTTCTCCCACCCATGCTAGTTTGGGCCCTGCTCAACACCACCATAGTTTTAGAGGTACCCTTTATCTAGTTGAGGACTTCTATTTACTTATAGTTTGTTGAGTGATCTTATCATGATTTGTTAGATTTTGTCAAATGCTTTTTCTGCATTGATTAGGATGATCATGTGAATAGTCTATTAATATGCTATATTTAATTGACTCCCACTTCCTTCTATGGGGGGCTTATGCTTCACTAATGGTTCACATCCTCCACATCATCTTGCTTGTGGACAGGAGGGATAGGAAGGCTTCCTCATGGCTTCAGAGTGGCTGCTCAATTCCGGGGATCCCAGATGCCTAGTAGCCTGGGCTATTGACTGCAGCTCCTAGTCACTAGGGACTACCCACCTGTCTTTCATTTTTATACAGGGTAACCCCCAAAATGTATACACACTTTAACAGCTGAAAGCTCAAGTTTGAAAGTGAAATGTACTTTAATAAACACTGCTTTTATAATTATTCAAAGTGTATGTATACATTTTTTGAAGGGATACCTATTTTTGCTTGTTTCCCTAACAAATAAATCCGCTGACTGAGGAATCCAATTCCCAGTTCCATCCTCAAGCTTTCCTCCCTATTATTTTAGAGCCCTGATCTTCAGTAGTGTTTAGAATAGTCTCTCTGAGCACATGACATTTGAGACCTGAATAAGGACCAGGGGCCCTCAATGGGAAGTTGTGGGAAAAGGGGAGTCCTAACAATAGCCCTTTGGCTCAGAGCTTTGTTCTAAAGCTTGGAGAGGAAATTTTCTCTTGTGTAACCCTCATCCTCTTCAAACTAGGTTTGAGGAACCTCTTGGAATCAATCCTTTCAGAGAATGAAATTTTTTTTTCAGACTCCAGTGAGATTAAGCTGCTAGTAGTTTTTAGGCTTGGACATAGAAAAAACTCGGAGAAGAATAAAGGGCAGGAAAGGGACAGCAACACAAAGACTTGCACAGCATAGAAATGACCACTGTACAGAAGGAGATGAGCACATATTATGGGTGCTGGTGGACGCAAGGCTGGACTTCCTCTTCCTCCTAAATAAATAATGATTAAAAACTTTCTTTATTGACAGTTGAGTCTCCTGCAGATATATAAAGAAGTAGGTTTATTTATAATTTCTAACCTAAGGTATGTCATTCATTTCATTTGAACAACAGTAAAAAAAAGGTAATTGATCCTGCTGTATGCTTGTAAAATTTTCTAGCTTGCTGAGATAATTCTTATTCTGCTTTTTCCTTTCAGATGAAAGGAGTATATTGAATCTAAGCTGTTCTCACTCAGTTCAGCAGTGGGTAAGCAAAGAATAAGAAGGAAACAATTACAAGACTATACAATTAGAGATTAATGAATAAAAATTAAATAAAAACTCTCCCTGTGTAAAGAGAGAACTTATCTAGAAAATTTAGCTTTAATTCTGTGGCTTTTCAACCATTAATTTTAATCATAATGTTCTGCCCTTTACTTTTTTTAAAACCTGAAGTTAAATATATTCAAAGTCAGTGATTTAATTAAGGTAAACTAAAGATAAACTCGGGACTATATGTTGAACAAGGAAATAAGTCTCTACTTTTTGGTTATTCATAGAGTCTTGGGACTTTAAGGTTAGGAGCACTTTAAGCATCTACCAATTTTTCCTTTAGGAAGTTTGTGGTGCATCTGAGATAAAGTAGTTATCCTTAGTCACTGTAACAGAATAACTTTTCTGGTCAACCTGCTCTCTCTTCTCAAGTCTCCCTGCAATTTTGATCATAAATCCCATTTTCCCAAAAAATATTCTCAGAACGAATTTTAGATGCTGAATCCATAAAGGTACTCTAACTGATATATCTACTTTATTCTGAGTATGAATAACACTAATGATAATGAGGATGGAAAATAATGATGAGTCATACGTTATATTACAAATAAAGTATTAACCAGTCTTTGAAAGTCACGAATTAGGGATAGACCCGGGTCACCACAATTCCAAGTTTTTTCAGAATGGCTACACATGGGACCATAAGCAAGAACACCAAACTGTTCTGGTGTAGGAGGACTGGTTTTTGGAGATTGATGCCCTACTAGATATCTGGAAGTTATAGGAAAAAAATACTTCAAAATTCAGGAAAACCTCTACACAAACAAATATACACCTAATAGATATATGAATTGATGTCATATATATATATACATATATATGTATATATATATATGTATATATATATATGCTGTTTATACATATACATATATGTATATATATATATGTATATATATATATGCTGTTTTCTTTATTTTTAAAAATCCTCACTCAAAGACATGCTTTTATTGATTTTAGAGAGAAAGGAAGGAAAACATCGATGTGCGAGTAAACATCAATCAGTTACCTGCTGCACATGCCCCGGCCGAGACTGAACTCACAACCTGGGTATGTGCTCTGATCAGGCATTAAAACCACCACTTTTCACTGTGCAGGAAAATGCTCCAACCAACTGAGCCACAGCATCTAGGGCTCTTCTTTCATATATTAAAGAGACAAGATGTATTTTTTGGAAGCATGAATAAATTTGTGGCAAATACTACAAATTTTTCTATTTTCTAAAAGCTATTTTGTTAGAAAAAAAATAAATGCAATCAGTCATACATTTCCTAAAGAAAAAATTTTTCCTTCATATCTATTATATATATCAATCTCTTTGTGGCTTCTTTATATCTTTCGTTATAGAACTTCTGGTTAGCTAGTCTGTAGGTGGTTCTTAATGATGGTTCTATACTTTAGTTGTATTTCGATGTGGTCGTGGGAGGAGGTGAGCACAGCATTCACACAGAGTACTGCTTTCTTGATCAGAACTTAGTAAGTCTAATCTTTCTTTAGTGGGATCTTTTTTATTTTAATAACTAAATGCCTTTTTCTAGAACATAAATTGAAATTATACTGTTAGTCAATGATGATATATGCTTTTACTTTGCAAGTATAATTTATAAAAGAAGACCATTTCTCTTTAGGGGGCCACTCTGTATGTCTGCTATAATTTTCAAAAGCATTTCCGAGTGTCGTACCTGTTTTAAAAGTATAGTATTCTACTATTTACTCACCCACTCCATTTTTTTCTCTCCAGCTATTCTTAGTTTTCTGACTCTATTCATAAATTTTGGTATATCTTTAATTATATAGTTTTCAAACTCCCTACATAAAAGAAAAATTGCCCGCCCATTGAGTTTCCTTTGCAGGAGCTCTAAAGAGCACACCTCTGCTTTTCAGGTAATATATTTTGGCTACTATGTTTATTTTTCTCATTGTCACAGATCTCACTTTTAATGTGACTTTAATCACACTTAAGCGTTTAATCTTAGGATTGTCTTATGTAAACTCATCCAGTAGTAATTTACACAAGGATATTTTTAATAACAGCAAATAAACTAAAAATGTATATACCATTTGTCCATGGTAGCTAGCAGAATTCTCATGCTTAATCTGCAGGTATTCATTTATTTTACTTCAAAGCTCTGATAAGTAAGATATATGGGGCCATTTCATTTTCTGTTAAAAACATAGAAGATTTTTTCCTATTTATCTATTAATATAAATATTATCACTTCTTTTTAAGATTCTGAGGAAAAAAGAGAAAATATCAAACAGTTAAGAGAGTTTAGGAGTTACAAATTTAAGGTATAATATGGAAGAAAACTTGCCAAGGATGAGGAGGAGGTTAGGTAACCTTTTAAAGCAGAATGCAAATTTGTCAGTTATATATCCTGAAACCAAGGTATAATATTAATTCTGTGGTCTTTACATTTTTCAGACATAGATTTTATAGACTTGAAAATAGTGTATGCAGGTGGGAAGGAATATGTGCTTGGCATTTAATATTTTTGTTGGCTTGTTTTAAACTAACATTTAATCAATTTCTAATTATTATGCCAGTAGAGGAAAGTGGTGAAGTAGGTAATCCAAAAAATAATTTATTATTTGGCTTTCAATTGGAATTTTTGTTTATAGTGATATGGGTAAGTTAGAGTTTTCTGGATTTTGTGCCTCTTCAAGCAAAATATTTTATCCATGTCTATTGGCAAAAAACATTTTTGAAAAAAGGTTTATCCGCTCAACTTTAATCCTGTTTTCCAACTCAAACATTGGAAATGCTAGGTTTGAGAGTGGCACATTTCACTCATTTTGAGTCCAAGCCATCACTAGGCTGTGTTTATCCCTCTTCAAGCTCACTGTCTATTTAATCTGTATTTGCCTGATTAGGGATAAACTGGTTTTGGCTTACAAAGTTGTTCCTTGTAACTGAAGTATTGGCATAAAATCTATCCCATATCTGCCTTTTATTTAACTTTCTACTTCTATAAAATAAAAGCTATAAAACATTTATTTTTATTTTATTGGAGTAATACTTTTATGCACAAATAATTTTGAAAATAACTCTATGAAGGATATACAATTAATAACCAATTTATCATTCCTTCAACATCTATGAACCAAAAGCCTGTGGCCAAGTGCTGCCCTAGGTCCTGAAAGTATTGCAGTCAACAAAAGAACTGGAACCCAGCTCTCCATGAGCCTGCACTTGGAGAAGACAGGCAACATACACTTACAATGAGAACTGTGACACAATATTAGGTGGTGAGAAGCAGAATAGAAAATAAAGCATGGTAATAAAAAGCTACTGGATGGGACAATAGTTTACTTTTTAAAAATATTTTTATTGATTTCAGAGATGAAGGGAGATAGATGATGACAGATAGATGATAGGTAGATTGATAGGTAGGTAGGTAGGTAAGTAGGTAGATAAAGAGATAGATGAATAGATAGATAGATAGATAGATAGATAGATAGAAATATCAATGATGAAAGAGAATCATTGAACAGCTGCCTCCTGCACACCCTCCATTGAGGATCACAGCCTGCAAACTGGGCATGTGCCCTAACCAGGAATTGAACTGTAACCTTCTGGTTCATAGGTTGATGCTCAACCACTGAGCAACACTGGCCAGGCAGGATGGGACAATATTTTAGATAATGTGATAATTTAGGTAGTTTAATATAATGAGGAAATTAAACTTTTGGATATCTGGGGAAGATTATGTGCCTAAAAGGGAAAAGCATGTGGGATGGACCATAATATCAGATTTTAAGAAAGGAAGAAGCATGATCTGATTGATACGTTTACCTACTTTATTTTTTATTATTGTTGACACTATTATCCATGTCCCCCATTTCCTCCTTTACTCTCCTTCACCTAGCTCCTACCCCTTCCCTCTGGCCATCACCACCCTGCTGTCTGTGTCTGTAGACTATGCATATATGTTCTTGGCTGAAAGTTTATTCAAGATCTCTCAGCAAATACATGACTCAACATTGGTTCTCTGAATTCACATAATAATATGTGGTAATGAAGTGAATTTAAAGAGAAAAATATTCTCTTTAATATTGGTGAAAACTTAAGTTTGACTTCAAACTTAATTAATTCACTCATCTGTTACTTGAAGTCATTTAAAAAATAATTTCTGCCAACTATTTTGATAGCCTTTTACATCTTCTCAATGGGAATCCAGAATTCTCTCATGTGAGATGACTCTTTTTTATGTTTTGGTGTGTATTAGTTTAGTAGGGCTTCCATAACAAAATACCACAGACGGGGGCAGGGGAGTCAGTTTAAACAACAGAAATTCATTATCTCACAGTTCTGGAGGCTAGACATCTGAGATGAGGTGCTGGCAGGGTTGGTTTCTCCTTACCATAGAGATAGCCATCTTCTCTTCCCTGTGTCTTCACATGGTCTTCCCTCTGAGTGTGTCTGTGTCCTAATATCTCCTTCTAAAGACATCAGTCATATTGGATTAGGGCCCACCATAATGACTTCGTTTTAACTGAACCATCTCTTTAAAGATGGTATCTCCAAATAGTTATATACTGAGGTATGGGAATTAGGACTTCAACATATGAATTCAAAGGGGACACAATTCAGGCCAAAATGATGTGTAATCAAATTATAGTTTGCTTGTTGTAATCCAAACTGTTAAATATTTTTTATTTGCTTGTTTCTTTTGTAGGTATAGGTAAACCATAGTTCCACTAATTGCTCCAGAGTTGTTTTTTTTTTTTTTTTTTTTTTTTTTTTTTTTTTTTTTTGTACTCCCTTCTTCCTAAGATGCTTATCTGAAGTGGAAAGAAAAAAATAAAGCTTGAATAAAATTTTACTTTTCATTTTTGGTTCAATAAATTAAGCTTCCACAACATTTCATGTTATAGCACAAGATAAATGGAAACATAACTAATATTTGAGGATATATATCCTATCTAATAAAAGAGTAATAGGCAGATTGATAATCACTCCAATACAAGATGGCTTCCCCCATGTGGTCAAAGATCCTGCCCCCATGTGGACACAAGATGGCCACCACAAGATGGTCAGCAGGTGAGGGCAGTTGTGGGCAACCAAGCCTGCAGGAGAGGATAGTTAGGGGTGACTAGGCCAGCAGAGGAGGAAAATTGGGGGCAAACAGGCTGGCAGGGGAGCAGTTAGACATCAATCAGGATGGCAGGGGAGTGGTTAGGGAGTGATCAGGCTGGCAGGCAGAAGGGGTTAGGGGCAATCAGAAAGGCAGGCAGGCAAGTAGTTGGGAGCCAGCAGTCCTGAATTGTGAGAGGGCTGTCGGACATCCCTCAAGGGGTCCCAGATTGGAGAGGGTGCAGGCTGGGCAGAGGGAGAACCCTGGGCTTCTAATATATATAACTATTTGCCCAAAACTATACTGGGTTCTTTATGTGTCCATATAATTTAATAATCACATAAACCAGAGAGTACAGTTTATTATACCTATTTTGTAGATAAGGAAACTGAGGCTTTGGAAAATAAAGTAACTTGCTTGGGACCACATCTCATGTAAGTAAAAGGAATGAGAATTGAGCCTAGAACAAATTGTGTCAGATAGATACGATTTGATAGCTGCTATTGGGATGGCACAAAACAGTAGAAGCCAGCACCTAGAATTCTGTATCCACAAGGCTGGGGTACTAGAGCCACCAGGCCAAGGGGCAGAACCAGGAAGAAGTATAATTCAGCAGGCAAAAGCGCATCTAAATAGTAGGGCAAACAAGAATGCATTGAGGTCCAGGGTGTGCACAGTGTCACGCAAGCAGTTGACCAATAGAAAGCACAAGTTGTAAGGACATTCTCCTCTTCCTCCAAGGCCAATATGGAAATGAGATACTCATATGATCAGGAGCTCTTCAGAGATTGGCAAGAAAGGTCAGGTTGATCTGCTTATAGGCAGCATGTAGTACCCTCAGACAGCAGGTAGCTGGATTCTGGTTATTATAAATCTTGGAGCTTGGGGCACTTGGCAGATAAAAAGGACAGGAAGTTATCCAGAAATCCAGCTACCAATGCTTAGAACGTGGATGCAAAGGAGTTGATCATGAACCAAGTTGATTTGATGGAGCAGTTTTGAATCACTTCCTAAAGTGAGCTTTGTCCTCACACTTGGGATAAAGCTGATCCTACACGTGGGCTTCAAAAGTGAGTAAAGGAGGACTGCAGAAGTAGGGAGCTAGATGAAGCAAGACCAAGACCCTAACATAGGAGTAAAGAGACATTCAAGACTGATTACAAATACCTTTTTAAAAAATTTTCTTTATTGATTAAGGTATTACATATGTGTCCTCATTCCCCATTACCCCTTCCAACAGCCCCTCCCCACTCATGCCATCACCTCCCCGGTGTCTGTGTCCATTGGTTAGGCTTATATACATGCATACAAGTCCTTTGGTTGCTCTCTTCCCCTTACCCCCATCCTCCCTCTGAGGTTTGACAGTCAATGATTCTCTGTCTCTGGATCTGTTTTTGTTCATCAGTTTATCTTGTTCATTATATTCCATAAATGAGTGAGATCATGTGATACTTATCTTTCTTTGACTGGTTTATTTCACTTAGCATAATGCTCTCCAGTTCCATCCATGCTTTAGTTTAAAGCAGTCACCTTTCCCTCCTTTCTCTTCTTCTTCCTCTTCTTAAAGAATACCTTTCAGTATCTCATATAATATTGGTTTGGTGTTGAACTCCTTTAGTTTCTTCTCATCTGTGAAGCTCTTTATCTGACCTTCAATTCTAAATGATAGCTTTGCTGGGTAGAGTAATCTTGGTTGTCGGTTCTTGCTATTCATCACTTTGAAAATTTCTTGCCACTCCAGTCTGGCCTGCATATTTTCTGTTGAGAAATCAGCTGACAATCATATGGGCACTCCCTTGTAGCTAATTAAGTGTTTTTCTCTTGCTGCTTTTAATATTCTCTCTTTGTCTTTTGCTCTTGGCATTTTAATTATGATGTGTCTTGGTGTGGTCCTCTTTGGATTCCTTTTGTTTGGGGGTCTGTGTGCTTTCTGGACTTATAAGTCTATTTCTTTCACCAGGTGGGGGAAGTTTTCAGTCATTATTTCTTCAAATAGGTTTTCAGTATCTTGTTCTCTCTCTTCTTCTGGCACCCCCATAATTCTGATGGTGATACACTTGAAGTCCAGGAGGCTTCTTACATTATCCCCAAATTTGTGGATTCTTTTTTCTTTTTGCTTTCCTGGTTGAGTGTTTTTTGCCCCTTGGTATTTCAAATATGTGACTTGATTCTTATATTCCTCTAGTGTGCTATTTGGTCTCTGTATAATATCTTTTATTTCAGTCAGTATGTGTTTAATTTCTAGTTGGTCCTTTTTCATATCCTCAAGGGTCTCGCTGAATTTATTGGCCTTTTCTAGGAACCTCTTGAAAAACCTTATAACCATGGTTTTGAACTCTATATCTAGTTGTTTTTTCCCCTCCATTTCTTTCATTTGTGATCTGTTTCTTTGTCTCTGCATTTTCACTGCTTCCCTGAGTTGGTAGGGCAGCTTTGTGTGCTAGGTGTCTCAGCCTCCCCTGTTAACTGAGGTGGGCACTCTTGGTGCACCCCTATGTGGATTATGTGTACAGCCTTGTTGTAGTTAAGTCTTGATTGTTGTTGGTATCACTGGGAGGATTTGACCTCCAGGCCAATTGGCTGTGAGGATCAGCTGTGTCTATGCTGGGAGACAGCCTTATGTGACAAGACTTGCAAAATTGCACAAGCCTCTGTGCTCGGCTTGGATGGGGCGGAGTTTCAGGGTAAAACCGACAGCCTTGGCTTCCAGTCAGTCCCGCCCCATGAAGTTCCTCGGTCTCTGTGTCCCAGGCAATTGCTACATGCACTTCTGAGAGGAAGGTGCCTTTGAGCTTTGCCCACTGCCAAACAGTCCATTCTTTCCCCCAATAAATCTGGACTCCAGATTCTCTCCAGATACTGGGGTTCAGTGCAGTTAGAACTGGGGTTCAGGACCATCCAAAGCCCTTGTCTTCTTCCTGCTGGATCAAGCCAGCAGCACAGTCAGCAGTCCATCCTCTCTTTGCTCACTTGCACGGGCACCTCTGGACCTCAGCCTTTCACCATTCTGCTGAGTTTCCACCTTATATTTCCAGATTCCCCCCATATGGGCCTGGGTTTACAGAGTCTCGTCCGGGACTGAGGTTCAATGCAATCAGAACTGGGGTTCAGTGCAGCCCGGAGATTTATCAGTTCTCTCTGTGTGCACTTGCCTCTGGATCTCTGCCCTGTGCCGCTCCCCTGTGATTCCGCCTGACAGTCCAGACTCCCCCCGTATGAGTCTGGGTCCCCAGGGTCTCACCCAGAACTGGCATTCAGTGCAGTCAGAACTGGGGTTCAGCACAGTCTGGAGCTTTTGTCTCCTTCCTGCTAGAGCATGCCAGCCAGACACTCAGCCATCCTGTCCTCTTAGGCCATATTCTCTCCACGTGTGCGCCTGTCTCCCTACCTCAAGGTTTGCCGTTCCTCTGACTCGCCATATGCATTCCTCTTTCCTTCAGGTTGTAGAATTTCTACTCAGCCAGCTCTCCTGTGGTTCTGGATGTTGTCCCTTTTGTTTTTTAGTTGTGTTTTTTAAATTATTGTGTGAGGCAGCAGTTTAGGTGTTTACCTATGCCGCCATCTTGGTTTCTCCTACAAATACCTTTTAATAGTATCTTGAGATATAATTAACTATCTGCTCAGAAAATGTGGAGAAGCCAACATTGGGACAAGTTAAACTACCTTACTTCAGAAGAAAATTTATTATCTACTCAGGCTCCTGGTTATGAGTTTTGGAGCCCCAGGAAAAGATCAGAATACGACTTTTAATTCGCTTTGCTAGGGGCATTGTGACTGTGGCTCTAACTTGCTTTGTGAATATATTTGGAACCCAAGCATAATCACTTACATATTTAATGGTGAATTTCATAAGTATTGCAGAAGGAATAGATAAAACGACTTTGGTGGTGGAATTTACATGAAAAGAACAACAAACGCACCAGCAGGATGTACTCTGCACCTGTTTGCAATTCACAAAGAGCATTGAGGAGGCAGAGAGAGAAATTTCACACTGAAATCACAGCTCAGTAAAAGTTAGACAGGCGAACACGACAAAGATTATTACAATCTGCATGCCAGGGATGTTTAAAGCACATCCAATAAAGTGCCAAAAACATTGTTATACCATCTACTTATCCCAAACTGAATCATCACCTTCCCTTTTTCCTGATGACAGTATGTTCTATGCTTAATTAGTCACCCTTTGTTCAGCTAAATAAAGCATCCAGAATTTTTAACATTTCTATGCCATTTGTCTCCTAAATTGTATATGCTTGAGAAGCATTTGACTTTGATGCAAAAAATGGCCTTTGAAATGTTCCTTATTTAATACTGCGTTAAATATCACACAGCTGGAGTAATGGTTTGCTTATGAAAACCAGGTAGAGAGAATAAATGATATATTTATGATGCCTTTAAAAAAGTGCCTTGAGACTCTAGAAAAAGATACAACTATCTACCACACTTGCACGTATTTCCTGGAAGGCAGAAGTTTTGGGGTGAATTTCTCCATGTTGAGCTTCTGAAAGAAAGAAGCATTAATTTTGCCAGCAGTGGTCTCATTGAAGGCCACATTACAAACTCAGAAATGATAGATTGGATAATGGAAATAAGTTTGGGTTTCTAGACTCATGTTTATCAAAGGAAGGTATTTTGGAGGTATTCCATATTGGTGGCATTTATCTATCTTTTCCTAGCTACATGAAACTGGGCTAGGTATTCAGCCTTGCCAGTCCCAAAGTTCATCCTCTGTAAATTTTTAGGAGGAAACATTTATTTCAATGATGTTGTGAAGGTTATATTAGCTAAATCATTTAAAGTGCTTAACACTGAAAGTCTGAAAGTGATAGGATGTGCTTAACCGATTTTTGACATATTAATCAAGTATTAATATGATTTTCCTTACTATTATGTGTACTTGGAAAACATTAACAAAATATCACAGTAGAGTGTCAAGGGGTTCCTGAACATTAGGCTTCTCTACGGTCCAGAACTTACCCTTTTAAACTCCTACTTGCACTCTATAATTTAGCAAAGTCGAGATATTTCTTATTCTCTATAACTGATGTGCACATGGTCACATTCTGCCTGTCTAATCTGATCCTTTTCCTCATATCAGTAATCCCTTCCTTCCTGTCCTCACTTAAGCCACCTCTTCCATTCTTCTCTCACGTTCTCTTGGATATAGAAGTTCTTTTTCATTTCTTTGTCATTTTAAATCTAAAAAGAAAAATAAATAATTAAAAATTTTAAAAGGCTATGAATTATCTACCAAAGTAGCCTGTAGGCTTTTTGTGGGCATATTCTTTTTATTTTATTTTATTTTATTTATTTTTATTTTTTAGGGAAAGTAAAAGGGAGAGGGAGATGGAGATAGAAATATCATTGAAGGAGAAACATTATCAATTAGCTGCCTCCTGCATGCCCACTACTGGGGATCACAGCCACAACACCAGGATGTGTCCTGACTGTAATCAAACCAGTGACCTCTTGCTTCATGATTTGATGCTCAACCACTGAGCAACACCAGCAGGGTTTATTCTTTTTATCTCTTGACACTAACCACTATAAGCCACACTCATAATGGGCACTACTGATGATGACATAGATTTTATTCCTCTTGGTCCTATTCTGTAATAACTTTGAATATTTTACTTATCTCATTTTTGCTTATTTTCCTTGTCTCAGAAGAATCGGTATCTCAGGTTTGAAAATATGTTATTTGCGTAGAGATAGAATAAAATATCACACAAATTCAATGTCTGAGCCTTATAATCATGTAAGCATTGAAATATTGAAACAAAATATTTACTATGTCATGTCTTGCTTCTCAGAGATACTTTTTCCTGATTAGTAACTTTATATTTAAAAAAGTTAACCCAAAATGTAAAATACTGCTAGAAACCTTCTTTGAACTTGAAATACCTATTCAACCTAAGGTGGCTTAATTTTTTTTTCTTGAATAGAAAGAATACCAAACAATGTCTGTGTGGAAAATTTTTCTTGGTGGTACCACAACACCACTTTTCATGGGGTATGCATGTTTGAACCACCATTTCTACCAAATGAATGAGTAACCAAAAACCATCATGGTTACATAAGTAGTTGGGCACATAATATCCTTAGAGCAGTTGCCAACAGCCTCTGATTTGAGGTGCTCTTGGGAAGTGCCAAAGTATCAGATTCAGCAAACTGACTTACCATAACTGACTTTGCTAGGGACTGAATGCTTGTGCCCCCTTAGCATTCATGTACTGAAATCACATCCTCAATGTAACTGTATTTGAAAGTGGGGCCTTTGGGAGGTAATTAGATCAGGAGGGTGGAGGCCTCACAAATGGGATTTTAAGACACCAGAGAGCTAGCTTTCTCTTTCTGCCCTTTGAGGATACATCATGAAGTTGGCTTTAAACCCCAGCAGGCCTTCTCTGAACTGGGCCATGCTGTCAGGAATAGGTTTATATTGTTTGTAAGTCACGCAGTTAGTGTAATTTTATTATAGCAGCCTGAGCTGACTGAGTCAGATTTCATATATCTGGTAGCCACGATGAGTAGAGAGATCAATTCTCAAAAGTTCCAGAAGCTTTAATTGGCAGGATCTACCCTCCAGAATATGAAACAAAATAATATCCTTGTGGACCTTTTTAAGTTCTAATGTATACCAGCAAGGCATATCCCCTATTCCATGGAAGGATTCTGGACCTCTGGTTATGAGACTTTCCTTTGGGTGATTCACTGTAAGCAAAGGTCCAGTAAACAACCTGACCTTTATTTAATTGGGATCTCAGGGCACTGGTGCTATGATATCTTACTCAAAGGCGCTTTGGGCATCATGTTCTTTTTCTAAAAGAACACACTGGACAGATCCACAATGCTTGTATATGGAAATTAAGGTAAATTCAACAAGCAATGTAAAAGCTAATCACATGTCAAAATCAAGTGATAGGACCTAGGGATTTCAAGAATTTTTATGGAGAATTTTAGCATTGATTTTTATCCCCCTTGGGAACTATCTTTGGCTGATTTACCAACTTTAAAATTTCCCAAGTATGGTTTTCTTCTCATTACTGTTTTATTAAGTTTATCTTAAGCCAAAGATTCCTAGGATAAAATAGGAGAAGCAAAAATGATGTGCAACAGCCTTGAAAAGCATCCTAGAAGTAAGTAGTGCTTCGATCTTTGAAGTCTACTTTAAAAATCAAAATGGAACAGATACTTTAAAAACACGACTTCAAATCTGCTGAAATAGAATATGGAATAAAAGTGAAGATCATATTTTCAAGGCCAGTGCATTAGTGGTGAAAGCTACATACAAAAAATTGGTTATGGCTTTCACTAGACTAATTAATTTGGTGATTTTAATTACTATAACTGAGTAAGAATTTTTAAAGTATGTGTCATGTTCTTAAATTCTATGAAATAATATAAAAATATATAAAATATACACTCTTTTCTCATTCAATTTAGAATATTGTAGAATGAGAGGAGACCCACATAATAGTACTAAATCAGAACATATTTCCAGCACATCTGCCTCCATATTGTTAGTGTAAACTTTTACACATTGAGTCTCAATTCTGTTACACTTTTCAACATTCTGTTATACCACCTCCTTCTCATTCCTTTATCTATATCCCCTCACAAAATTTGTACTTATTTTACTTTATCCCAGGAATCCCATTATCTTTTACTTTATATATTTTTTGGCCAGGTAGCTTTTCTCTTAAAATGCTCTTATTCAAGACTGTTTATCATTTTCCTTTTAAAAGTAGTCTCTCCTCTCTTCCTCCCATCCATTGTCCATAGTGTATAGCTAGATGTCTGAAAAGCATCCCTATTGAATTAATTTTAAAGTGAGACATGAATGGCAATTTACCTAACTGCACTATCCTCAATTTTTTCTCTCTATAATAACATGTAATCCTCAATATCAGAATTTTAGGTAGAGTGAAATCTTGGGACAGGGCCCTTTAAAAATCACACCACTTAGTTTTCAGCTAACATTTAAAATTTATCCTGAGTGGCAAGGTCATTTGGCAATCCTCAGGAAACACCATCATCATCTTCCCCTTCACACTGCTGCTTGTTTTAGTCTTTCTTAGATTAAATAAAGCAGAATGGACCTTCATAAGAGTTGTCCAGAGAAAAAAGAGTTATGACTTAGAACTTCAGTCTACATCTTTTTTAGCCTTATTTATATATTTGGGCACAGATTTACAATGTCAGTTAATATATATTCTGCTGTAACTAAATAAAAAATCCAATAGAAAAAAAAACTCACATATAAATGATAAATGAATGATCTCGTACAGTTGTTAATATGGGATTAGAATGATAATAACGAGTATTCTTTATTGAGATTACATTATGTAAGGGATTATTTTAAGCACCCTCTATGTATTGATTCTTATTCTTGATAGTAACCTCTTAAGTGAGTATTAGAATTTTCTCCACTTTACATATGAAGAAGCTGAGGTATGGAAGTGTTCAGGTTACTGAGTTGCTTAGTTCTGTGGCCTACTGATGTCATCAGGAACCAGGCTCTTCCTATCTCCAGGCTTTACCTCTTCCTCCTCCTCTTCCTTCTCCTCCTCCTCCTCCTCCTCCTCCTCCTCCTCCTCCTCCTCCTCCTATTGATTTTTTACAGAAAGGAGGGAGAGGGAAAGAAAGTTAGAAACATCGACCAGCTGCCTCCTGCACACCTCCTACTGGGGACTTGCCCGCAACCAAGGGCATGCCCTTGACTGGAATCAAACCTGGGAACCCTCAGTCTACAGGCCGATGCTCTATCCACTGAGCCAAATCAGTTTTGGCCAGGCTTTGCCTTCTTTAAGGTATCAGTATTTTCTTTCCTGTTCACTAACTTAGTGATTACAAAGTGACTCTAGTAGTTCAAAGCATCATGTCCACACAAAGCAATATCAACAGTAAAATAAAGGAACATTGGTACCTTATGTCTCCTGTTTTAATGGTGAGGAGATTCTTCTTGGGCAGAATTTGATTACATGTCTATAAATCCCTTTGGCAAGGGGACACTATTACCATAACTTGCTCTGACCAATTATTTGTAATAAAATGGAGTTTGGGAGATCATGGCAACCATATACATCTTCCCTTGTGAGTACTTAGGATAACCTAATGATATTGAGAAATCACTGTGGGAGAGGCAAACATATACCTCTGGCTATAAACTCAAGATATTTTGATAACTTCAGGTCTATTTTCAGCAAATTTTGATTTGATTTACTCAGACACTCTTAATTAGTTATGTTTTATAAACTTATCAAGTATAGGCATTTATATGAACTATACATCAATTACACAATTGCCATGGAACACAAGTATTGTGCCTATCATTAAAACTTCCATCATATTAGAAGGTGTTATAGTAATAGTAATAAAGATAAAATACAATATAGAATAAGTATTAAAGTGTGGATTCAAAGTGTAATATCTAAAAGTATGAAATGTAATGTAAATAAATTTAGTCTGGAATGTAATGTAAACTAATTGATAAGAACCTTTGAGTGGCCTATATGTAGAAAATAGATAAAGTGACCTGTACCCCATATGTAAGATCAGATAGCAAGGCTCCTGGGACCCGTTGATAAGACACACTGAAGACCCCCATCTGAGCACAAAACAGAGGAAGGAAACAGGGAAGGTCAGAGAGTCTGCCTGCTCCTCCACAGTTGGTCACTCTCCACACCCCCTGCCTGCATCTGCTTGAGCTCTGCTGTGAACTGTGAGCCGTGAAGCCAAGGCCTCAAACAAGATGCCAAGCTGCAGCTGCAACACCCAACATCCAGTGTGCATGTGGGTCTGTCTGCACGGGTCTCCAGGTGAACTGCTGAGGTCTGGAAACCACCAGGACTCTGGTAAATAAACCGTGTGTGATTTGTGCATTGCATGTCTGTCTCCTGTGTAATTTATGCTTGGCCAATACTGAGTAAGTACCTTGGGTTGTATGTGTCAGTGTCTGTTTAGAGACTGGCTGAGGCACCCTTGATCACCTGTGCTTACGTCCCTGAAGGAGAAATTGGGACAGAAGGCTGTGGTACATTTACATGATGGAATACTATTCAGCCTTAAAAAGAAGGAAATCTTAGTTTTGCAACAGCATGAATGGAACTGAAGAGTATTATGGTAAGTGGAATAAGCCAGTCAGAGCAAGACAAATACTGATTTCACTTATATGTGGAATCTAATGAAAAAAATAAACAAGAGAAACACGCTGTCAGAGAGGAGGAGGTTTGAGGACTGGTTGAAATAGGTGAAGGGATGTAGAAAAAGAAACAATACCTTCAAAGATACAGATAATAGTATGGTGATAACCAGAGGGAAACAAGGTGGGGGCGGGAATAGAAGAAAGAAAGAAAGGATAAATGATGATGGAAGTGGACTTGACTTTAGGTGGTGAACACATAATACAACATAAAGATAATGTATAAAAAATTGTTTACCTGAAACCTATATAATTTCATTAACCAATGTCACCTCAATAAATTACATTCCACACTATCTTGTAATATACTAAACTCAGCTAATTTAGGTTGATTCTTCATAGTCTGCTTGCTTATACAGTTCAGTCATTTTTTGTAACAAACTTTGAAGTATTGTGAGGAAGATTTTTCATTTTGGTTTATAATGCTTACTGAATAATTTGACATTTTAGTGTATGTGATTCATAAAGTTGAACAAAGATATAAGTTGCATGAAATTTAACATGTACAATGTTTATAACACAGTTCAAACTTGGGAAATCTAAGTTCTGTAATGATAGCTTTTCTTAGCATGTGACTTAGACTTTGGTGGAAAAGAAAAATATGATGACTATAGATGGATTTAAACTATCTTAAATTAAACTTTTTGCTACATTTAAATCTCATGTGAGAATTTTTTATAAAACTCATCTGGGAGTTCTACAAAAAGAAATCTTTCAAAGAGAAATCTAGGGAGGTATTGTGTCTATAAAATATTTAAGCACACAACTTCTTCTCTAGAGGGACAACAGTTCAATAGGAACATCACACTTAATTTTCCCAAGACACTGACAATATTTTGTTATCACCAAGCTTTTTTTTTTTTCTCACAGTTTCTTCCCAGCTGGGAAAATATATCCTCTAAGTAGGTTCCCACTGTTCTTTCCTCAGTTCTAAAATGTTTCTGCATTTCTTTTTTTTTTCAAGTTTATAATCAAGGGAAAAGTATTTGGACAAATTAAGGAAGATTTGGATTTATTAAGACAACTGCTTTCTGCATTTCTTTTTTTTTTTCAAGTTTATAATCAAGGGAAAAGTATTTGGACAACTTAAGGAAGATTTGGATTTATTAAGACAACTGCTAACAAATTTAAAGGAAGAGCTGAGTAGTCTAGTTTCTTTGAAGCAGAAAAACATTGACTTCTTCCCTGAGGGCAGACTTTAATTAAGGTGGTTTGGCACCAGTGACTTCAGCTCCTATATTGCAGTGTTCACAAAATAGTGTATCCCTAAACTGAAAATGTTTAAGATAAGAAATGCCTGCCTGGAGGGTTGGAGAAGAGAGTCCTGACAGTTGCTCTGTGATACTCTTTTTAAAATGATGCTTTTATGACTTAACTCTTATAGTAGGTATTTATAAATTTTCTACCCAAGCATCCTTGCTATCTTAGCATTGAACGTTTTTTATTTGTTCTCCCAGGTTCACTCCTTACTTCTCTACCTCATACTTTGCATTTAAAGAAGCTAAATATGACAGACTTTATCAATGTCTGCCTTCCCTTCTAGCTTCCAGCAAAATTGGACAAAGGAGACTAGAGGTTAAAAAAAAGTATGAGGTCAGGGTGTTGATTTCCCTGGCTCTCTCCCTAATGTGTTTCTGTTGATTGGCTGAGGTCTTTTTGCAAAAGCTGCAGATTCTAATAAGCATTCCCCTCTATAGCTACATCTGATATCTCCAGCTTTCCCCAACTATTATTTACTCAGATCCAGGAGCATTGCCAGTTTCTTGCTGTTGCTTCACAAGATGCTTTAGCATCTCTTTTTTTCCTTAGTCCTGCCCATAACTTTGCAAATATTACTATTGTTTAACACTTCTCAATTACTCTTTTGGATCTGACATTCAAACCTGCTGAAGCTCAAACTAAGAGCATAGTTTGCTTTGGGGAATTGCCCTTCTGCTATGGGGAGCACACTGTTAGTGTCATCCACAGCTATAGCAGTATGCCCTAATAGACTTACATCAGTCAAAATAGTCACATGTCCCCTTCCCAGCAATTGTTCCAGGAATGGGCAGTGGCCCAGCCTAAACAAGGTAGCTCAAGCTTTCCTATGACCGCATATCGGCTCCGTTTGGGGTAATGAGAAGGACACTCAGGACGTTTGTTGGATGTTTGGGGAAACAAACTTTCTCTCTCCCTGATTTGAAAAATACATTAAAAAAAACACCTCTCCAGGCAGTGTAGTTCAGTGATTGAGTATAAACCTGTGAACCAGGAAGTCATGGTTCAATTCCTGGTCAGGGCACATACCCAGGTTGCAGGCATGATCCCCAGTGTGAGGTGTGCAGAAGACAACCGATCAATAATTCTTTCTCATCATTCATATTTCCATTTCTTTCTCCACCTCCTTCCCCTCTGAAATCAATAAAAAATATATCTCTATATATAAAAGGCTAAGCTACCATACAACTGGCCAACTGGCCAGAAGGTATGATGCTCACTGACCCCCAGGGGGCAGACACTCAATGCAGGAGTTGCTGAGCTGTGGTGACTTTGCATTGGCAATCTGGTTGATGCACCTCTGAACCAGAGATGAGGGAGCCCAATTCCTCGCACTCCAGGACTCCTTGGGGGATGTCGGAGAACCGGTTTCAGCTAGATCCCTGCAGGCTAGGTTCAGGGACTCCACCTGTTAGAGGGATTCCGCTCACTCCGTAGATGCCCTTAGAGCCCTGGCACCACCTTAAGTGCAGCTGGCCTGGGAGGGACTGCAGGATGTTGATTCCAGGGTGTGTCTGGTCAGTCTTGCCCAAGTCTGTTCCACTGGCCACCTTCTAATTAATTTCCTTTCAATGTGCAAGAATCTGTGCACCAGGCTACTAGTTTAAAAGTAAATAAATAAATAAAGCCTTTTCTTATTGCTGGCCCCTATTCCATAAACATGGTAAGCAACACTAACAATGAATCTAACATCTATGAAGGAGAGAAGAACCCAGAGAGTTTCAGGGAAAGGCAGATGAATCTCTGATCAAACCATGTCTGACTCATATTAACTCTAACCTTTTCAATGTTTTCAGCCAAAAACCTCCCATCCCCCCTTTTTGAGGTATAACAAACTTTTAGAAAAGTGCAAAAATCATGACTACATACCTGATGAATTTTCACAAAGTAAACACACTCATGTAACTTATCACCCCAGGCAAGAAACAAAATATTCCAGAACTCTATATGCACCTTTTATTCACAAAGTTAGCCACTAACACCAGAGATCTTTATGCTTTTTTTTTGAACTTTATTGAAAGAGAATTATATAATATGTACTTTTATGTTTCTGGTATCTTTGCTAAATATTTTGTTTGTAAGATAAATCCCAGTTGTTAGGAATAAAAGAAGTATTCATTCATTTTTTTAAAAAAGACTCCTTTATTGATTTCAGAGAAGAAGGGAGAGCGAAATATAAGCATTAATGATGAGAGAGAATAATTGATTGGCTGCCTCCTTCACTTGCCCTACTGGGGATTGAGCCCAGAACCCATGCATGTGCCTCTGACTGGATTCAAACCTGGGAGCCTTCAGTCTGCAGGTCAAAGCTCTATCCACTGAGCCTAAGTGGCTGGGGCCATTCATTCTTTATTGTTATATATGATTTTTTTAACCCATAATTTATTAATCAGTTCTAGTATAGCTAGACATTTGACTGGTTTATAGTTTTACAAATAATTTCACACTATTTTTACATTATTACAGTGAGTGCTGTTATGAACATTCTTTCATGTGTCCTTTTTATTGAGATATAATTGATGTATAACATATAAGTTTAAGATGTACAGCAGTGACTTGATACATTTATGTATGCAATATGATTACTGCAATAGTGTAAGATAGCACTTTTTCATGCCACATATCCTTTTTTTGTGTGTGTTGAGAACAGTTTTCAGATTTTTGTCTTTTAGCAACTTTGAAGTTTATGATATTGTTGACTATAATCACTATGCTATACATTAGATCTCCACTGCACTTCTTTTGATGAACAGGCATATGCATTTCTCTTCAGTATACACCTATGATTAACATAGCTACATTATAATATATAAATATGCTCAGCTTTGGTAGATGCTGTCAAGGAATTTTCTAAAATGGTTATTTCTAATTATAATTCTACAGCAACCTATGTAAATCTTGGTGTGTGTATCCCTTTATGATTTTAATTTACATTTTCCTGTTGTCTAATTAAGTGGACCCCTTTTTATATAGCTGCCTATTTTATATTCTCTTTTAAAATCTTTGTTCAATTTTTTAAGCTAGGTGCTTGACTTTTTCTTTTTGTGTTTTTTTTTTTAAATATATTTTATTGATTTTTTACAGGGAGGAAGGGAGAGGGATAGAAAGTCAGAAACATCGATGAGAGAGAAACATCGATCAGCTGCCTCTTGCACATCCCCCTACTGGGGATGTGCCCGCAGCCAAGGTACATGCCCTTGACCGGAATCGAACCTGGGACCTTTCAGTCTGCAGGCCGACGCTCTATCCACTGAGCCAAACCTGTTTTGGCTTGACTTTTTCTTTTTGATTGTGTGTGTGTGTGTGTGTGTGTGTGTGTGTGTGTGTGTGTGTGTGTTTGATAGCAGTTCTACCCTGGAGAATTTTACCTTTAGTTAACTTTCTAGCTCTGTTTTTCTGGCAACCCAATAGGGGTGAGATGTGAATTGGGTTGCTTTAGGCAAAATTGATCCAAGTCATGAACTGCATTGAACTGGGACAACTGTACATAATGAGGTTGGTATCTCTTATAAATGAGCATGTCCTTTGCAGAGGCCATAAGCCATGCCTTCCTTTTTTAAAAAAAAATATTTTATTGATTTTTTTACAGAGAGGAAGGGAGAGGGATAGAAAGTCAGGAACATTGATGGGAGAAACATCGATTCAGCTGCCTCTTGCACACCCCCTACTTCGGATGTGCCTGCAGCCAAGGTACATGCCCTTGACTGGAATCAAACCCAGGACCTTTCAGTCCGCAGGCCAACGCTCTATCCACTGAGCCAAATTGGTTTTGGCCATGCCTTTCATTTTGTTACAAGATACTGAGGCATTTAGCTAGGGTGAATCCTGTGTCCCATCACTATACCTAAAATGTCCTGCTCTAGGTATTGTTTAGAAGACACCCACAGGAGAGGGTACCTGGTGCTACCCTGACAATGAAATATTGCCTATTAAAAAAAAACATATCAGTTATTTAATCGGGTTCTTATAAGAAATTCAAAACACCAGTTTGTGAGGATAAAGCCCATTGGTGAGAGTGAACAGTTCCTCAGTTCCTCAGTTCCCTGGAGCTGAGGAACAACTTTGATTTTTGGCAGAATTTGAGAGTTCACAGCTTTCTGGTCAACCTTGTGCTGTTCTGTAATCTCATATTTCTCTTTCTCTGTGTCGAAGATCTCACCCTCCTGGTGTCTGGGCTTGCGCAGCTTATCCTTCTTGAAGTACTCACTCATCAGTGAGCTGTTTGGGGATTTTCACACCACTGATACCAATTTTGGTGGAGGTGGCAATGACAAATTTCTGGTGTGTTCTATGAAGAGGTACTCGATTGAGGGACAAAGGTCCAGTCACAAGCCAGTGCTCAGCTGCTTCAGGAAAACCACACTCTTTGCCTCTGTGGCGCCCAGTGAGGATGATCAGAATGGTCCCAGGAGTGATGCTGGCCCGAAATCTCCTCACATGCTGACTGAAGGGTTTCTTGCCATGGCTCAACAGCTTTCGAGGCACATCTTCGGTAGGATAATATCTAGGCATTTTGCAGAGTTTAACCACTCGGGTACCACCATTCTTGTCGCCAACAACTGGTTTTGTGACAGTAGCAAGAACTTTCTCCTTTTTCTTTTCAATCCTGGATTTAGGGGCTGAATACTTCCTCTTGTACATGGCTTTTCGCGAATACATAGCCTACCCGGAATATCTGCCAATTCCTCTGACAGAGGGTTTTGGCTGCAGTGGGGCTTCCCCTTCTTAGGGGTCTTAACCTTGCCGCTGGCATTGGCCTTCTTCTTGGCTTCAGGTTTCTTCTCCTTAGTATCAGGCTTCTTCTCTTTAGTGTCAGGCTTCTTCTCTTTAGTATCCGGCTTCTCAGTTTTCTTTTCACCCGCCATCTTGCAAGATGGGAAAGAGCGAAATATAGCCTATTAAGCTTTTAAGTCTGAATGTTTGATGGAAACTAAGAGGACCTACTGCTGGGAATAGTGTAAGTTGATTAACAGAAATTAGTTTTAATTTTCATCAAATTTTAATTTAATTTTCATCAAATTTTTCTTAACGTCAGTGCTTTTGTATCCTCTTTAAGAATCTTTACCAAGCCCTAGCCGGCTTGGTTCAGTGGATAGGGCGTCGATCTGCAGACTGAAGGATCCAAGGTTCGATTCCGGCCAAGGGCACATGCCTGGGTTGCAGGCTTGATCCCCAGTGGGGGATGTGCAGGAGGCAGCCAATCAATGATTCTTTTTCATCATTGATGTTTCTCTCTCCTTCTCCCTTCCTTTCTGAAATCAACAAAGAAATATTAAAAAAACAAAATAAATAAAATAATTTTTTTTGCCAATTTTGTGAACGTATTTCCTTATGTTGTTTTGTAAAATCTTTATTATTTACCCTCCATGTGTAAATCTTTGACCTATTTTGACTTTATATTGCTATATGATGTGGTGGAGTCAGGAATTAGTTTGTTCCCTGTGGATATCTAAGGGACCTATGTTTCTAGAAATAGATAATTCTTTTCCACTTTATTTTATTGTAAATCACATGACCATATATGTGTGGCTCTGTATCTGAACTCCATCTGGTCCACTGGTCCTTTTTTTTTTTAATCCTGCACCCAAACTATTATTATATTTACTATACATTTATACTAAGTCTTAGTAACTTGTAGTGTAACCTTTTGATTTATATTTTTTCTTCAATATTCTTGCTTTTATTTTTGCATTTTCATATATATTTTACTCTCAGTTGATTAATATTCTTGCTTTTTTCATTTTCATATATATTTTACTGTCAGTTGATTAATACCCATAAAAACCTACAGGCTTTTTAATATATATTTGTTTAAAGTATTACAAATAGTAGTATATATGTTTCCTTTTTTCCCCCTATTGACCAGGATTTTTTAATTGATATTGAATGAGCACTATAGGCCAGCTTAGGGAAGATTGTCATATTTCATGCATTAAATCTTATAATCCATTAAAACATAGCGTCTCTGTTCATTAATTTAGATCTTCTTTGATTTTTCTTATTAATATTTTATAGTTAATTTTCAGAGTAAAGGTCTTACATATATTAAATTTGTCTTTGAGTTCCATGCTTTTTTATTCTATTACATATCAAACACATTTCTGCATTTACTAAGGTGGTTGTGAAATTTTTTTCCTTTAAAAAATTAATATGGAAATTTACAAATGTTAAGATACCTCTCCACTCTTGACACACAATCACTTAGTATTCATGTATTGTCCTTTTATATATGTTACTGGACTTGATTTTCTCATATTTTGTTTAAGATTTTATATCTATGTGCATGAGAGAGATTGATTTATAATTTTCCTTTCTTTTAGTAGCCTTATCAATTTTTGGATCAAGAGTTTGCTGGCTTCATAAAATAAATTGGTAAGTTCATTTTTTCCCGTATCTCTGGACAATTTTGTGTAAGGTTACAATTATCTTTTCTTTAAAAGTTTGGGAAATTTTATTTATTAAGCCACCTAGGTCTAGAATTTTATTTATAGGCAAGCCTTTGTTAGTTCAATATCTTCCATGCATAAATAGGTGTTCAGATTTTCTACTTCTGTGGTTCTTGTAAGTAATGTTTTTCAAAGAATTTTTCAATTTTATCTGTTTTGTCAAATGTGTTGATGTATAGTTCTATATAAATTAACTCATTATCTTTAATGTCTATAGGGGCAAACATGGTCTCCCCTCTTTTTTATTCCCACTATTGATCAGTTGTGTTTCCTCTATTTGTCCATTGATAAATCTAACTAGGATTTGACTAATTTCACCAGTCTTTTTAAAGAATCTATTTTAACTGTTGATTTTCTTTATTGCACTTTTGTTTGCTAACCATTGGTTAATACTTTTATTATATCCTTCTGTTTACTTTCTTTGGGCTTGATTGCTTTTCTTTTCCCAGCTTCTCTAGATGGAGATTTAGATTCATAATTTTCTTCCCATTTATAACCAAGACACTTTTGTTTTCAGTTCCTTGCAACCAGAAGGGAGGGATTCTCAGTGGCATAACCCAGCTATACAGCACAGCGTCTCCATTTTCAGTGCATGTATAATTCTTGTTAGCATGCAGATTCTGACTCATTAAGTTTAGTGGGATTCTGCTTTACTAGCAGGTTCTCAGATAATTTCAGTGATGCCATTTTGAGGTCTGCACTTTGAAAATCCACCAAGTGACTTAGTGGTTGAGCATCGACCTATGAACCAGGAGGTCAGGATTTGAATCCCGGTCAGGACATATAGCCCAGGTTTGCAGGCTTGGTCCTCAGTGTGGGGATTGCAGGAGGCATCTGATAAATTATTCTCTCTCATCATTGATGTCTCTGTTTCTCCCTTTCCCTTCCTCTTTGAAATCAATAAAAATATATTAGAGAAAACCTTAACACTGGATTTCTCAAAAAAAATCAACAGAAACAGAAAAGGGCAGAATTGTTTGTTTCAAAAGATAAATGAACTATGCATACTATGAATCTCTACTTTATTTTTATGAAGGAAATATTACATAGCTTTGAAGGCTGTTTTCTTTTAAACCAGAAGTTTAATGTATTCACTTAACTTTGACATTCAGAACCTATTTTAAAAATTCATTGGCTTTGGCTTTTATACCTGCATTCTGGTTGGTCAGGACCCCTGGAACATAGTCTTTCTTTCTTATCAACTTGAGTTAACAAGATTAAAGAGCAGATTCCAGGGATCATGTAGAGAACCAACTGCTAAGAATCAATTGTTTTCTGGGATAGAAATTAGTAATAGCTGTTTTTTTGCTCCCCCCTCCCTCTCCCTCCCTTCCTTCCTCCTTCCCCTTCTCTCTCTCTCTCTCTCTCTCTCTATCTCTCTCTCTCTCTCTCTCTCTCTCTCCCTCTCTCTCCCTCTCCCTTTCCCTCTCTTATGTATGTGTGTTGAGGGGTGGTTAAGAACAATTAACATGAAATTTACCTTCTTAATAAATTTTAACTGAATAACACAGTGTTGTTAACTAAAGGCCCAATGTTGTACAGCTATTCTCAATGAAGTTTATAAGGATTAATTATTAGTCAATGGCTGACACAGCTAATCAGTGTGAATTAGAGCCCAATAGATGGAGAATAAGCTGAGTTTATGTTCCTTAATCTGATCAGTGTACAATTAAAAACTTGAGAGATGGGGTTTATTGCAGTGCTATAACCATAAGGTAAAGCTGAAATCTAAAAGACTTTTAGCAAAAGAGGGAGGCCTCTGTAAAGTCACCATGGGTTTATTTTTGAGAGGACCTATGTTGTAGGCAATGTTATAGTAAATATGCAGATATTTCTTAGGTGTCAACAAATAGCCATTTTCCTCATTCTTACTAAAAGTACCCTAATAGCTTGTGGCAAATGCACCTGCCCCTCCTGGATTAGCACTGTTTGGTGGAATCCAGTTGACATACTCAAGCCTGGCTGCATGAGTCACACAGGTACAATAAGGGCTGATGAATCCTAATACTTGGACAGCAGATACCTTTTCTTTCTCTTACTATGTGGTGTGAGAATTAAGACTTTGAAACAGGGATTGCTGTTTTCGTGGTTATTAATGGAGACCCTGGAGGTCACTGTGCAAAAGCTGTGGATGGAGCTCACTCTATAGAAAGCAGACTAGAGAAAATGAGTACTGAATATTACTTAGGCTGTTGGAAGAAATTCACAAGAAATAACCCTGTTCATAAAATGTTAATGAGATCAATATGTTATCTTCATTGTTTAAATCATAATTTAAGGTGAGCATTCTACTAATTGCATTATAACCATAAATGATGCAATTGTTATAGTAGATAAATGATAAAAGAATGGAGTGCATTTAGCTCTCTTTTGTTAAATATGTGCATTTTAATATGATTTGTTTTTTAATTTAAATCATTTTTTATTTTCCAATTATAGTTGACATGCAAAATTATACTAGTTTCACATATACACCCCAGTGATTAGACAGGATGTAATTTACCAAGTGATCATCCCAATAAATTGTGCCCATTGGATACCATACATAGTTATTAGAATATTGACTATATTCCCTATGCTGTCATATGACTATTCTATAACAACCAATTTGTACTTCTCAATCACTTTACCTTTTCCTCCATCCCCCCAACCTCTGTGCCATCTGGCAACCATCAAAATGTTCTCTGTGTCTGTTTCAGTTATGCTTGTCTGTTTATTTTTTTTAAAGATTCAATTGTTAATTGATATGTGTTTATTGTTTATTTTATTGTTCATATTCATTTTATCATTGAATAATGTATGAGAAATCTCAAGAGCAATCTAATAATGGCAAAATTTCCCAGGGAGAATTATGGATGCCCTGGATTGACAGGAAGGAGACGAGCAAGAAAATACCAAACTGAGCAGTAGCTGAACACTATGGGGAAAGAATGACTTGGGAAACAGAAATGGGAAGAGAGGAAGACCACTTAGTGAGCAGTAATAGCAGAGGACATATTCCCACAGGAATTTTCATCAGTGAACTTTGCAAATTGAGACTCTAAATCTTCAGGATTCTGGATTTGCCTACTACAAAATGTATTATTTAAAACATTGTTTTAAATATATTATTGTTTTAAAACATTGTTTCTTGTACATTATGGAGATGAAGTTAGCCAGATATGGAGTAGGTCAATTTATTGGGGTGTTCTGGCTGAAGATTTTCACAGGATTTAAGATGGAGGCCAGATCCACAGAATTGCAACATGCCCACAGAATAATCCAAGTGCTCCACGGCAAGGTCTCTCTAATTTAGGGGCTACAATACATTTCACAATGCGATATGGATTACTTCCAGGAACAGCTACAAAACTTTGGCCTCTGAGGTAAGGGTTGGGGTGTTGTAAGACCCCTGAGAGAATCACCTTGCGGGGTTGACAATCCTCTCTGGCCACCATGAAAATCTTTTCTCCGTTTTAGTGATGACCTGGCGACTGTGAGTATAGAACACTTTTGTAACAGTAAGCTTCACAGACATCTGGTTTTTCCTTCCTGGATGATAAATATGTTATCTGAAACAATGGAAAAGAATATTTATCATTGGCAGATACCCTGGTGATACTAGCCCTTAATTGGAAAAGATCAGTTTTGTTCTTTAGGCTTCTCTAAAAACAAGTAAACACATAAAATGAAAGGAGAAACATAACCCAAATAATTTATAAGATCTTCTCTAAGGAGAGGAATAAAGGCACTGACAGTGGCCAGCAACAGTCTGCAAAGACACCGCCATAGGTGCAGGCTCTCACTGATGTATCCCAATCGATCGCTGAAGGAACAGCGCCCACTCTGAAGCCATAAATGATTTGCTAATTGGAGAATGTGACCTTTAGCCCAAGGAGAGTGCTGGTAATTGGCTCCACATTTGAGAAAAACAAACACACATGCACAATATCTAAATCTCTTGAGCTATGCTCTGTGTTTTGCTGCTCTAATGTTTTCATCTCCTTGTGGTTAGAACATCCCCTCTTGAGCCACATGTGGCTCTTTGGCCCCTTGAGTGTGGCTCTTTCACAAAATACCATGGCCTGGCTGAGTCAATTTTGAAGAAGTGCCATTAGGAGAAGTTTAAGTTTAAAAAATTTGGCTCTCAAAAAAAATTTCAGTCGTTGTACTGTTGATGTTTGGCTCTGTTGACTAATGAGTTGGCCAACGACTGTTAGAATAATTAAATTAAGATCCAGTGTCCCACATTTTCTTAATCTTTAGCTTAAATTAATCCAGCCAGCCTTGATTCATACAGTTTTCTGGAGTTTTCATTAAACTTCCCCACTGTGCTGCTGCCTGCCAAGGGAGGTACCACTCTATTCATGTTCTGATTAGTTATGAACATTTATTTGTGACTTGTTTCAAAAAATGGTAGACCACTGTGCAGATGTTTTCTGGCTAATTGATCATACTTCCTCTTAATGAATTACTTTTCCTAAAATCCAAGCTGCCTAGTTTATAATTTTCCTTCCCAAATTTGGCAATTTTTCCAGAATTATGATACCAATGGACAACCTCCACTACCAGGTTTCTGAGACACTTCTTCTTGGCAACCTACTTACCCTTATTTTGAAGTTAATGATAAAGGTGTTCAGTGTATCCATAAAGAGCAGAATAAGTATTATAGTCAGTAAAGTCATTTTAGAAAATTATTGACAAATGAAATAGACTTATCTCAACTGGCCCACTTTTCACACCTCTAGAAATCTATTTGTGCGTGTGCATTTATTCAATATTGTACATTACAATTCTCTGTACATATTCTTTCACACTTTCTTTGGAAAGGAAGGCTTCTTTACTTACTATTCAATATTTAAATCTAATCTTTCTGAATTTGATCATCTTCCTTGAATCTAAAATAATTACATAAAAGTGAGATCCTATTTTTAATAACATATGTAATAAAACATCTAATTAAAAGTATACAATATCATACAAGACCAATTACCAAAGTGTCAAAAATAAATAAATTGCCTGACCAGTGTGTTTCAGTGGTTGAACATTGATCCAGGAACTAAGAGGTCAAGACACATGCCCAGTTGCAAGCTCAATCCCCAGTAGGGGGCATGCAAGAGGCAGCCAATCGATGTTCCTCTCTCTTATCCATGTTACTATCTTTCTATCCTTCTCCCTTCATCTGTCTAAAAATCAATAAAAACATATTAAAAAGTGAATAAATCAAGCAAAATCGAGCACCAATTATGTCAACAAATGTGGTCTCTACGCTAAAAAACAACAACAACAACAACAACACACACACACACACACACACACACACACACACACACACACACAAAGAGACGGTAAGGTGATTAGAGCTTATTAGGGCATAGTGGTGGGTTTTTGATCCTTCTGCTCTCATTTTAGAGGGAAAAAAATGTTAAAAAGGGGCAGTTAAGCCAGGCTCTTGGCCAAATACAGCCTCTGTCACACTTATTACACTTTTGGGCCTGTGTGCTGATATACCCCTTGCTCCATCCAATGCATTTTTCTGCAATCACACTGGCTACCACCTCTGCCTGAGAGGGCTGATACTCCCCTTTCTGCTGCAGAGAGGACATAGCTGGAGGTGGTGTCTGCATGCCTCTCTCAGGTCCTGAAGTCTACTCTTCCTGGCAGCTGGGGCTCTGGCTCTCTTGTTTGATATGCAAACAGCCCATCTGTGAGTGGATGGCCCCTGCTGAGTTAGAGAGTTCACTCAGCCATGAATGATAGAAAGAGTATTCAGAAGGCACCTCTTGCTCCAGATAGAAAAGGATGAGTGTGCCTAGAGACCTTACTAATGTCACTGAACCCAGATTAGTGCTGAGCTCTGGGGTGATGGAAGTGTTGGCATTTCAAATTTATTTGCTGGGGATTGGGAAGGTACAGTTTCTATGTAAAGCTCTTTACAGAGCTACTTCTTGGCATAGGTAAGAAAAAAATAACTTAAAAGAAATGGTGACTATTCATGGAAAAATATGGGAAAATGATTTAGTTGTACTAATGAGAATTCTTAGTAAATAGTATTTCCAACCTTTTAATTCATATTGGTTCTTTGCCTCTGCATACTACTTTCCTAGAAGCTAATGCATTTTGAGAAAATTATTCCTTAATGCTATAAGCCCTATTCTATTCAGCACAGCTTGTTACTAGAAGAGGCTGTACTCTGCTTCTATAATCCTTCATTTGACTTCTATGTCTCCATATGAGGCCCAAAGCATCTGGTATCTGCTTCAATATTTTACTGGAAATTGGCTCTTCCTCTCCTATTTCCTATTTTTTTCAAAATTTTGTCAAAACCGGAGTCATCTTTGCAATTTCATTCAAATGAAATCTGCTACATTTCTAGTTGGAAATTTTCTGAATATCTTACAGTTTTTTTCTTTACTGAAATGATTGAAAACTCACTTAAAATCCACTCCTCCCTTGGCTTCATCCATATTATTTTTTCTAGTTTTTCTCATACTTCTGTGATCATGACTTTATGGCCTATTCTTTGATCATGAATCTCTTATAAACTACTGTGAACAAGGCATCCAGTCTTAGCCTTGTTCCTTCTGTTCTTTGCATTTTGTTTTTTTCTTCAATCATTAAATATGTATTGAGCTCTTCTTATAGACAAGTTCCATTCTAGGTGCCAAAGGAAAGAGACACTGGAAATATTTTAATAATAAGGTCAACAATATATCCTGGTGGATCCAAAATGGAGTATAAGACAAAGAAAATTAGGGGTGACTCCAGAGATTTTGGTCTAATCAACAGGAAGGATCCAGTTGTCATTATCTGATGTAGGCAAAGCAGTAAGAAGAGAATTTATGGGTGAAAAAAAAAAACTAAAGGTTCAAATAGACTTGTAAATTTAGTATTTGCTATGGGCTGAACTGTTGTGACCCCCTGCAATGTATATGTTGAAGCACTAGTGTGGTGGTGTTTGAAAATGGGGGCTTTGGGAGGTCATTAGATCATGCTGATGGAGCTCCCAAGATGGGATCTGTGTCATCAAAAGAAGAAGAGGACCAGCCCATTTCTTCCTGTGTCATGTGATGAGATAGCTAGAAAGCAGCCTCTGTCACCAGCACGTGGCCTCTGTCAGGAACTGAACTGGCTCGCACCTTGATCTGGACTTCCCAGCTTCCAGAACTGTCAGAAATAAATGTTTGTTGTTTAAACCACATTTTTCATAATTTCTTATAGCTGCCTGAACTAAGACAGAATTTCTTTTAGATGTTTAGAAAATAGTTGAAGTGGTCTAAAATAAATTATACATTTTGTAGTCTTCAGAATAGTGACAATAGTGTTTAGTGTTCTGAGATAGATTGAAATCACCAAAGGAAAGAGTGCAGATAAAGATAATGGAACAATGCAAAGCACTGAGCTTTGGGGGATCCAGCATTGAAGTGTTTGGAGGAGGAGAGGGATCTGCAGAGGAGAGTAAGAAGACACTTTTGATGTAAGTACAGCAAGCAAGAGGAAGTGACCAGATTAAAATTTGATTGGTCCAAATATAGGAACAGAACTGATCACTGGTTTTAGTAGTGGGAAGTATCTTGGTTGCAGTACCAAGAGTGGTTGTAATAATCCTTACCTGAGGATATTTTTCCATTGATTTTTTTTAAAGAGAGTGGAAGAGGGAGGGAAAGATAGAAACATCAATGTGAGAGAAACACATCGATTAGTTGCCTCCTGTATGCACCCTGACCAGATCTCTGGCCTGGGGGAGCCTGAAACCATGATACGTGACCTTGACTGGAATTGAACCCTGGACTCTTTGGCCCACAGGCTGATGAGCAAGAGCAATTTTAGTGCAGTGATGGGGATAAAAGTCTCACAGGAGTGAGATCAGAAGACAACAGGAGGAAGAAGTTGCAAACATGGTGAGTCACTATGTTTCTTTCTCTTCCACTGTTTGTATACACACTCCTAACTATCAACTTTATACATGTGTTCCAGACTTCTCTATGCCCAGTTTTTCAGTAGGTTGCTCAGAAAATTCCACCAAACACAAATAAATCAATTGTCTTTGCCTTCCTATTTTGTCCAGCAAGAGTTATGCAATCATGGGAGTCAGTTTTCAGTTCATATCTCTCCATTGTTCATACAAAAGGGCACAGACATTTGTGTTAGGCTTTATACACCTGATCTTAGTTCAAAATCTCACTAATTTCATTTAATTTTGGGGTGAAAGTACAAAGTGACTGAAGTCCTGAGTTTCTGATCCAGGGAGAATGATGAAAACATAAAGAGAGTAAAAACAAGGAGTCCAATTTGTATCAACAAATTTGTGTTAATGTTTTAGGCACATTAATTTTAGTTGAAGATAGGATATTGATGTGGAAAAGGTAGAGATGTGATGTCTGAGAGAGGATGAGTAGAGGTCAGGTAGAGGTGAAAACGTAGATTTTCTTTCCAAAGTTGATCGTAAGTAGCAAACAACTATGTCACTAAGAGGTGAACATTACATCCAGAGTACAAATTTCAACTTTTGTAAGTCACTTATAGAAATAAAATTACAAAGATAATTACTCTAACGGCTTCTTAATTTCTAATTGAATGAAAAAAATTCAGTGAAAGTATGGATATTCCATGTTATTTAAAATGAAATCTCCAGGATATTGTGAGCTTTATATAAAATCTGTATGTGTTGTTTTTAATGGGCCATTTTGAAACTTTCATATTACAAACAAAGCACATTTTTAACCAGAAGTTAAACATTTTTAAATTATTTTTTTATTGTTTAAAGGATTTCAAATAGTAGTATATATGTTTCTTTTTTTTCTCCTTGACCTACCCCCGCTTTCCCACTCCCCTCCGCCAGCACATGCCCCCACTTGACCCGCCCAGGTCTTGTGTCCTGTGGTTATGCTTTAATGTGTACATACAAGTCCTTTGGTTGATCTCTTGCAGCACCGCCCCCCCCGCCAACCTCCTGATGTAGTCCGACAGTCTGTTCCATGTTTCTTTGGCTCTGTATCTATTTTTATTTCCCCCGTTTCTTTTCTTTAAAATCTTGCCTCAGCAGCCTAGATATAAACATATGAGCACAACGTGTGAGACCCAATTTCAATGACCAACAGTTCTGAGGGCACAGTTTCAATGTCAAACTTCCTTATGTGTGCATGTCAGCAATGGTGTCTGGATGGTGGATAAATATAAAAAAAACCCCACAAAAAACATTTTGCAAATAAAATTTTAGTGTGAGATTTTTTTTCTCTTGAATGGAATTATGAATAAATATATTGTCACAGTTACACTTTTTAGGTTTATTTAGTGATGGTTTGAATTTAAGGGTGAGATTTTTTTATACTGTTTAAAATGCTAAGTTTAGAAATCAAACCATAATAGCTTTATTGCAGCTGAGCCCCATATGAAACCTCATTGAATAGTTCACTGATTGAGTTGCTGAAATTTTCCACTTGGCTTTGTATGTGTGGGGCTTCTAGGTATTGCTAGGCAGTAAAAACAGTGTTAATAATTGCAAACTATGATATTCATTTCATTAACCCAAGACAAATTTAACCATGAATGCCATAGATAAAATCTCTACTTCTCCACCCCACAAAATGGCAGCATTAAACTGTTAAAATCCTTTATTTATTCTGTGCAAATATAGTTTTACATGTCCATCTCTCACTAAACAATAAATGTATGAGATTTATTTAATTTTCATATAATATTGAATAGCTACAAAAGAATGTCATGTATTTCTAAGCTATGAAGGATAATATTAAAATGTATATTAAACCCATTATTCAACACAAGAATTATAACATTACTGAAGTATTTGAAATGATTTGGATATCCAAGTCTGTATCGTCATTTTACCTCTTCTGGGGTTTCAACTCTGATTACTTTTTTGTGTGCAATTTCATTGATTATTACAATAAAAGATACCTCAATGACAAGTACTCTACTATTTCCCTTATGTCAGTTATCTAATTTTACATAATTCATGTTTATCATTAATTACATGATGAGATGATGAATTTTATCTTAATTTCAGAGATTATACCATATATGCTTAGAAAAATTAAGTAATCTGTCTGAAGTTTTAGAGCTGGTAAATCTGGGACTTGAGGTCAATTTTCCCTTAGTGCAAATACTATCCTTCTATTTTGATGCACATAATATTGTTCAATATGTGATGGACTAATAACTGAGCATCAAGATGTACTTACTCTGCCCTAGCTGATTTGGTTCAGTAGATAGAGCGTTGGCCTGCAGACTGAAGGATCCCAGGTTTGATTCTGGTCAAGGGCACATACCTTGGTTGCAGGTTCCCTGGTCCTGGTCGGAGTATATGCAGTAGTGAACCAATTGATGTGCCCCTCTTACATTGATGTTTCTCTCTGTCTCACCCTCTCCCTTCCACTCTCTCTAAAAATCAATGGAAAAATATCCTCCAGCAAGGATTAACAAAACCAACAAAAAAAGATATACTAACACTTAAATTTATGGCATAAAGTTTAATGAGTATCAATTAATATTTGAAGAAATGGGTTAATTGATTATTTCATGTTTGGCACATTATCATTCTAACTAGAGGCCTGGTGCTCAAAATTTGTGCCTGGGGGTTTGTGTCCCTCAGCCCAGCCTGCACCCTCTCCAATCTGGGACTCCTTGAGGGATGTCCCACTGCCGATTTAGGCCCAATTGCACCTAGGATTGGGCCTAAATGGGCAGTCGGACATCCCTCTCACAATCCAGGACTGCTGGCTCACAACTGCTCACCTGCTTGCCTGGCTGATTGCCCCTAACTGCTTCTGCCTGCCAGCCTGATCATTCCCTAACCATTCCCCTGCCAGCCTCATTGATGCCAAACTGCTCCCCTGCCAGCCCGATTGCCCCTAAATACCTTTCCCTGCCAGCCTGGTCACCCCCAACTGCCCTCCACTGTAGACCTGGTGGCCATCTTGAGACCACATGGGGGCAGCCATCTTTGACCACATGGGGGGCAGCCATCTTGTGTGTTGGAGTGATGGTCAATTTGCATATTACTCTTTTATTAAAGAGGATTAGCCCTTTTCAGTATTAAATGTGGCACTGCAAAATTTAAAACAATTAGCATTATTGGTGAAAAATTATCCTTTTAATTTATAGGCATGTGTGTACCTATTATGTTAAATATACCCATTTTTACAAAAAAAAGTCAAATTCAAGAAATTTATTAAATGTGATTTAAGAATACATAAATAAGCCTAAGGCCTACTTATGTTTGCTGATAATGCTGAGAGTCTAAAAAAGGAAAAAAACTAGTAAATCTTCATTGATACATGGGTTTATTACTTTATATTTTTTTAAAATATTAATATAACCATTTGAGTGATTATATATTTGTGGAACTGTACATCCTTAATCTTATAATTACTTTTTATTTTTTTAAGATTCCCATCAGAGAGGTATTATTATGTACATTTAACAATGAGGAAACTATTTTCACAAAAATCTCACAGCTAAGAAGTAAGATTCAGTACTAGGTTTCTGTGACCTGGGAACTTGTACTTGTCTACAGAGGAAGGCTCTTGAAATTTGGTACAAAGGAACCTAGACAGGGAACTGTGATGCTGTCCTGTAGCAGGAGGCAGTCTCTTTGAATCTGCTTGGAGGGTCGGATGAGATAATATTGGAGATCTGCTCTCATTCAAAACTAAGTTCTTTTACATTTACTCTTTCTCCACAAATCATTGGTAATTTGACAATTGCATTTCCATCAACCATCCTCCTGTTGTAATGTTTATGTGTGCTTTTTAAAAATTAAATGTAATGTTTATGTGTGCTGAGGCTTTGGGGGCTGAGGTAGAGGCAGTTAGGGGCAACCAGACAGGCATGCAGAATGGTTAGAGGCAATCACTCAGGCAGTGAGTGGTTAAGGGTGATCAGGCAGGCAGAAAGATAAGTGGTTAGCAGTCAGCGGTCCCAGATTACATATTAATTTGTGTATTTCCCTTTTATTAGATAGAATTACTTTTTTTAGTAATCCTATCTAATAAAAGGGAAATACGCAAATTAACTGTCACTCCATCACAAAGATGGCAGCACCCAGTCCTCTCAACCTGCTGGAGTTCCCCAGTCTCAGGTGTTAGGGGGCTGCCGCAGAGAGTGGGCAGTGTGAGCAGCCTGTTGGAATGCTTGCTTCATTGTCACAGCGACAAGACAAATGTTCTGTGCCCAGCCGTGGATGGGCCTCTGGGCCACAGAGAGCCTCTGGGCAGTGGGCGTGGAGCGGCCAGGCCTCACAGAGAGCTACTGGTGCACAGATTTGTGCACAGGGCTACTATTTAAAAATATTTAGGTTTGCCAACAGAGACTTAAAAAAAAAAATCATAACAAAAGCAGTAATGCTTTATTTGAATAAGATTACACACATGTAAAATAGACTATGTTAAAAGAATAAAACCATGTTAAAAGGAAAACAAAAGCTTAGTAAGGGAGCAACTTGAAATATATATCCTAACACACTGACCTAATTCAGAAGCAAAGGGGTGCCCTGTGGTCAGGACTACAGCTCTTTGAGTGGTTGCCACATTCACCATACAGACATGCATTCCTCGATGCACATTGAGGGTCTCTGGACAACAGGCTATGACACAAGCACTGAAAATTCAGGGGAAAACAAAGCAGAGCCAGACCAGAGTTTTCTGAAATTTGACAATCATACTAGTAAAAATACTTGGAATAAGTCATTTCTCATTCATTATTTTAGGATTTGACTGGCTTTTTATTTTACTTGTATCCACATGCTCTCAAGCTTTGGAACCCTTATTTTTATTATTCCCAGATAATTATATCTCTTTATATTCCCTATCCTCCCCCCCCCCCCCCCCACACACACTCTTTTGGAGCACCTATTGTTCAGGAAATTAATTGCTTGAATTAATTATGTAATATTAGCTTTTTTCCTTATATTTTCATTTATTTGTCTTTGTGGCTTTGGGGAGGAGGTTTGTACTAAATTCCTCCATAGAAAATTTTTTAAACATTTATTTTAATTTTTAAATTCAGATGTTTAATTCTAGAGTGTTGTGTTTATTTCATGATTGTTCCCTCTATAACATCTTGGCATTGTTTTACTGGCATATTTTCTTTTTGCATTTGAAAAATATTGAATTCATAATTATTTTTAAAATTTTAAAAGTAAAATTTAGCCCTAACCAGTTTGGCTCAGTGGATAGAGCATTGGCCTGCTGACCGAAGGGTTCCAAGTTTGATTCCAGTTAAGGGCATGTACCTTGATTGTGGCCACATCCCCTGTAGAAAGTGTGCAAGAGGCAGCTGAATCGATGTTTCTCTCTCATCGATGTTTCTAACTCTCTATCACTCTCCTTTCCTCTCTAAAAAAAGTCCATAAAATACATTAAAAAATTATTGGGATTTTTAACTTTTTTTCTTACTTTTCATTATATATTTTTCTTTATTGATTAAGGTATTACATATGTGTCCTTATCCCCCTATTTCCCACCCCCACTCCTTCCCACTCATGCCCTCACCCTCTTGGTGTCTGTGTCCATTGAACAGAGACTTTTTTAAAGCAGGCAAAGGATCCATGGAACTATTTGGAGTTTGTTGCATAGAGTCTAAGTGTTAGGCTAGTTGTTAACTGGGCACAAAGCTTGACCCTTGTTCATGCAAGTTATAGTGATTGCTATATAATTTTTAATTATCAGGTCTTAAACAATCACTAATTTCACCAATGAATAATTATTTCTAATATATCTTGTAATTATTCATTGAAATTTCTGGTGAAAATTTTAATAAAGGTATCTGATGCTGCTTATCAACTATATCTGAAGTGTTTATTCCTGATCAGTATAATTCAAATGCTAATTAATCACTCTTAATGAAATATTAAAGTGTAGATATATTCATCACAGTATTTATACTGAACTTTTAAAAAGGTAATTCCTGCCTGGCCAGTATTGATCAGCAGTTGAGCATCAAATCATGAGGTAAAGGTTCAACTCTCCATCAGGGCACATGCCCAGGTTATGGGCTCAATCCCCAGTAGGGGGCATTCAGGAAGTAGCCCATCCATGATTCTCTCTATCATTGATGTTTCTATCCTTCTCTCCTCCCTTCCTCTCCTTGTAATAAATAATTTATATCTAATAAAAGAGTAATATTCAAATTGACCATACCTCCACTATGCCCATAAGTCATGCCCCACCAGCCACGCCTACCAGCCAATCAGGAGCAAATGTGCAAATAAACCAAATCAAGATGGATGAAGCCACAGAGAAAAGGAGGGAGTCTTGGGTTTCCCTGGCAATGGAGGAAGCCAAGCTTTCGAGCTGCCCTGGCTGCTCAGACCTTCACATCAGGCTACCAAGTTTCAGTTATAGAATCCCAACAGAAATGCGGCAGCCACAGAGCTGGAGAGAGGCAGGAGGCTAGGGTTGCCCCCAACGATGGAGGAAGCCAAGTTTCTGCACTCCTGGCTGGCCCAGGCTTCCACTCCAGGCTACAAAGTTTCAATTAAAGAAGGTAAATAAATTGCAACAGAAATGGCTGCCATAATGGAGGGAGCAGAAAGCTTGGCTCCACTCCAGGCTACAAAGTTTTAATTGTAGAAGATAAATAAACTCCAGATACCAGGGCCTCCACTTGGGTTGCCAGGGAGCATGCCCGGCCTACAAACCACCACAGGCCTCTTACCCAGGCTACACTATGCCCCAAGGAAACCCCCACCCTGATCCAGGATACCCTTCAGAGCAAACCATCTGGCCCCGACCATGTACCAGGCCTCTATCCTATCTAATAAAAGAGTAACATTCAGATTGACTATCACTCCAACATACAAGATGGTTTCTCCCATGTGGTCAAAGATCCTGCCCCCATGTGGACACAAGATGACCACCACAAATGGCCAGCAGGGGAGGGTAGTTGGGAGAGATCAGGCCTGCAAGGGAGGACAGTTGGGGGCAATCAAGCCTGCAGGGGAGGGCAGTTAGGGGTGACCAGGCCTGCAGGGCAGGGCAGTTAGGGGCAAACAGGCTGGCAGGGGAGCAGTTAGACATCAATCAGGCTAACAGGGGAGTGGTTAGGTGATGATCTTTCTGGGAGGCAGAAGTGGTTAGGTGCAATCAGGTAGGCAGGCAGGTGAGCAGTTGGGAGCTAGCATTCCTGGATTGTGAGTGGGATGTCTGACTGTCTGTTTAGGCCCAATCTTACTGGGATCAGGTTTAAATGAGCATTTGTACATCCTTAAGGGGTGCCAGATTGGAGAGGGTGCAGGCTGGGCTGAGGGACACTCCCCACCTCCCCCTGCATGAGTTTCGTGCACTGGGCCTCTAATGTGTGTGTGTGTGTGTGTGTGTGCACGCACGCGTGCGCATGTGTGTGCGTGTGTGTGTGTATACTAGGGGCCCAGTGCACAAAATTCATGCATTGGGTGGGTGGTCCCTCAACCCAACGTGCCCCCTCTCACATACTGGGAGCCCTCAGGGGATGTCCAACTGCTGGCTCACCCCCAGCCTGCCCAACCATCACCCTGCTCAGCTCAGCCCTTGCTGCCTGCGACCACCTGGCCCAGGGGGCTGGGCACTCGCCACCACTTCCACTCACAGTGTCCAGGGGCTGGGCGCTCCTTGCCGCCACCACCACCACTGCTGTTGCTGCCACAGCTTCCCCTCACAGCGCCTGGGGGCTGGGCGCTCACTGCCACCACGATTTCATCTCCACCCTCAGGGCCCAGCACTCGTGCCACTTGGCCCCACCCCCGCTCCTGATTGGCTGGTAGCATAGCCAATCAGGAGCAAAGGTACGGTCAAATTTGCATGTTTCTCTTTTATTATATAGGATATGAAAAAAGTTAATTCTTGTGCTTGGGTTTGAGTTTAAAATGTATATTCAGACAAAAAAGTTTATAGCAGCTTTATCCATAACTGCCAAAATTTGGAAACAGCTAAGGTATTTTTCAATAGGTGAATAGATAAACTAACTGTTACTTTTTTTTTCTATTTTTTATTTACAATATAACTTATATTTAATAGTAGTACATATGTTTTCCTTTCCCCCCCCAATATCCTCCTCCCAGCCTCCCTTACCGCCCAGCACATGTCCCCACCTGCCCCCCTCCAAAGAAGCACTAGAAAGAAATAAACTACCAAATTATGAAAAGACATGGAGGAACCTTAAATGGATGTTACCAAGTGAAGGAGGCCAATCTGAGAAAGTTATTTTACTGTCTGATTTTATACTATATGACATTCTGGAAAAGGAGAATGGAGATGGTGGACGGAAGCATGGTTGTCAGGGGTTGGGGGGAAGGAGGGATAAGTAGACAGCATAGAGGATTTTTAAGGAAGTGAAACTATTCTGAATGATAGCATAATGGTGTCTACATGTCCTTATACCTTTGTCCAAACACATATACAATATAATACCATAAGGTAACTTTAATGTCAACTGTGGGCTTTGGGTGATAATGACATACTCTTCTGGTACAATCTTGGTTTTCTTGGAGAAAGAAGTAACATAATAGTGGAATATTGGGAGAGCAGGAAAAATGAGTAAGACATAGTGTTAGCCCTTAAAGAAACTGAAGCCTAATATTGTGTCCTTGGCATACAGGGGACCTGGCTGGTGGGACAGGACAGGAGGGGGTGTGGATGTGAACACAAAGGAGCCAATTTCCTTCTAGTGGGAGAAGTGGGCTGCCTCTAGATGGACCGAGCAGCACCTGAGATGACACTTGAAGAAGAAATAAACACACTGCAAGGGCAGCCACTACAGAGGGTGGAGGGCATGCTTATAGCTTCATTTTTTATATTTCTGCCTCCTGAGATTTCTCACAATCATGGGTGAGGGACAGAGGAGAGAGGGCACCTGTAATACTTTCAACAATAAAGATAAATAATAAAAAGAGAATGGACAAGAAGAGTAGAAAATATAACACTGCCTGTATCTGGCTACAGCTTTGGGTTTTGGCTGTCATGTCAGACTGTGTTAAAAATCCTCATACTTATTTTTTGTGTTAAAATAATGGAATTGCAGTGAAACAAGCTTCATTACCACCTTTCATTTGTTAACTTGAATGTCACCATTATATTTAAGTAATGTTTCCATGTGAATGGTGAGAGTATTTCTTGAGACTTGTTAATATGTAAACCATTTAGATTTGAATTAAGAAGTACCTTAGCATGTTATCTCTGCCTATGAGCATTTGAAGAGATTGTAAATTAAATCAAAGGATAGTTTACTGGTAATATATTACTCCCAGCCTAATATATTTTCTTTCTCTTTCTTTTCAAGTACACACAAATTGGAAAGTACAGATTGTATGGCTCAGTAGCCAAATCTCTGGGATTATTTTGGATCAAAACAAGTGTTTACTCTGCACTGTGTGGTTGTGGAAGGTTAACTTATGTCATGTTGCCCTCTGGGGTTAAGTGTCTTACTTCCTGCTTAAAACGTGCCAGCATCAGTGATCCCCTTACTTTAGATATTCACAAATATTTCCTGAAAATATTTGTACTATGGATTTGGCTTTTAAAGTTAAAGTCCTTGTACTCCAATAATAAGTAAACAGCAAGTCACTTCCATGTGAAAAGTGAAAGAACTCAATGCTAGTCATGTTTTTTTTAGAGATCAGAAGCCAGCTCTTGGGGCAGCACCACCTTTTCTAGACACTTCAGCAGACAATGAGTCCCTGGCAAAAGGGGCAGAAAGACCTAATTCTCTGTTTTTAGTAATGATGGGTGGAAATAGGTTGGTATCAGGAGTTTAGCTTGACCTGTGAATTCAGGTTTTCCAGAACACTGTGATCTCCATAGCTACTTTCTCTCCCGCACCCCCTCCATTCCTATCTCAAACAGAAGTGCCTGAGTGGAATAGCAAACTATTTCCTTGAGAGTTTAAGCTCCCCACCTTTGAGAAACACAAAAATTCACTTTTTTTTCCTCAATAGCTGTTTTGCTGTCAATTGGAACTTTATTTCTACTGTGTACAGGGAGAATGAACATGTTTTACTAAATGACTTGAAATTTCAGCTGATTTTTTAAATGAGTAAGCATCTGTTCTTTAATGTGAGACTCAAATCTCTACATTACATTATTGTACATCCAATGTAATATAAGAAGCCATTGATAAGAATACATTTAATGAGGTTGTGATTTCCATCTTACTACAGCAAGCGAAATGTCATAACTTTACAAGTTACAAGAAAGAGACATTGTGAAGCTTTTAATAAGAACTTTTTTTTTCTTTTCTGTAAATCCACAGTATCTACAACCTATTATATGGATTAACATTGCACAGCCAAAGGTGTTTTCATGCAAACATTGCACAGCTAAAAAGCAACATGACATTAAAAATATACAGAAACTGGGCCTTTTTGCATACCCCATATCACAAATTTGAATTTATACAATAAATATTCTCAACCAATGCCCTCACAGAAGAAGAAGCTGTCACTGAAGTACACTGCTCAGGTTCTGTAACAATGAAAAAGTCTCTTATGCATGTTTTTAGCATTTCCTCTGTCCCCAATTAATATCTGCTAGACAAGTCACAAAGACTCCCTAGAGGGTAGCAACAAATGATCTCTTTGAAGGTTTTCCTCAGCTCTTGGCTCCGGAGTGCATAAATGAGAGGGTCAATGATGGAATTACACATGATCAGTATGAGATATAAGTTAAAGTGAGACATGAAGCACACACAGTATGGATTCTGGGGACAAGAGATATAGAATATTAAGTGAAGGAAGAATGGTGCCCAGCAGACAACAAAGACCCCAATCAATATGGTCAAGGTGATCGCCCCCTTCATGTTGGCACCTTGGCGGATGGTGCCCGTGCCCGGGAGGACGGCGATCCGCTTCATGTGAAGCCTGGCCATGAGGAACATGTGGACATAGAGGGAGGCCATGAGGGCCAGCATGGTGAGGAACACGCTGATGAGGCAGATGATGACCACGCTGCTGTCTGAGTAAATGATGAACAGAATGCCCGCCACTGTGCAAACTGCCCAGATACAGCTCAAGATGATCCCAACCCGCTTAACCGTCATAATGTTATGGTACTGGAGAGCATAAAAGATAGTAAAGTACCTGTCCACTGCGATGGCAAGCAGGCTGCAAATGGAAGCGAGCAAGGAGCTACAAATGACCGAGTCAATGACATTGTCAATGTTCACGGTGAAACTCTGCGCATCCGTGTCTGTGCTGTTGAGCAGGGTGATGACAATAGTTTCCGATCCGTTCGAGACGCTCACCAGCATATCAGCCACAGCCAGGCTGCAGATGAAAAAGTACATGGGGGAATGCAGGTTCTTGTTCTTGGCTATTGCCACAATCACCAGGATATTCTCCAGCAAGCTGATGACACCCAGGGTGACAAACACCCCAGGAGAGACGAAAAGTTGCTCGTAGCACCCTCCATCGGAGTAGCCTTTTCCAAGGGGCTCGCTGGCGTTGCTGTGCAGTCTGTAGGTGCTGAGGTTCCGGACGTGGAGAGAAGTGTGCATTCTATGGTGGTGAGTGGAATTCATCCTGGGTCAGTGGCTTCAGATCCCCTCTGAACTGCTTCAGCTCCTGGGCCAGGGGGCCTCCGTGAGTTTCTGCAGGTCTTTTTCTGTCCTTTATGAGGCTGGAAGTGGCATGCCTGTTGTGAATAACTGTCACATGCTCCAAAGCTTGAAATGGAAGTTTTAGTCTCTTTCAAGTACTGCTCTTATCCCCCTCCCTTTAAAATCTTTGGCTTCAAAAATGCTTGTTCTCAGTCAAAAGAGTCTGCTGTTTGCTTTTTTTTTTTTTTTTTTTTTTTTTTTTGGTTCTCACTCTTGGTTTAACTATAGTCTTAGGCATTCAGGTCTTTTCAAAATGATTTTCCTAGGAGCTGCGGTGCCACTGGTAGACAGTGTGTGTGTGCACATGCCCACATCAGCTGCGTGTCAGAGGCTCCCACCAGCATTGCTCTGAGTGTTAGTAGCTGCTGCTGATTTTCTGTGTGTGGAGGGAAAAAAAAATGTTCAGAGTGGCTCCTCCTCTGCTTTCGTTTGACCAATCCAAGTCCTGTGGAAGACAGACACCGATGATGTTCAGGGATACAAACTGCAGGCAGCTCTGAGTCAGATGCAGAAGCTGTGGGATCAGGAAGCTGGGAGGATGTGTGAAAATAAATTTCCCTTTTCAAGTTTCAAGGAAAACAACTTGGTCCCTAGAGGACAGTCTCTGATATCAGAAAAAGCCATCTTGAGGCATCCAGGTTTATTACTGCTTAAAAGAGAGAGATGTGTGTGTGTGTGTTTCTGAAATAGATACGCTGCTTTTTGGCTGCTTTTTGGAATTTATTTTCCCTCTAAATTTCTTTGAATTAAGAACTCAGGCAGTAATGCTTTAATTTAAAATGCCAGAAACACAGAATATTTGAGAACACAAGAGACTCTGCTATGGATGGAAGAACTGTAAATAGATATTTACAGTTTATCAAAGGTTCGAGAAGGGGGTTCTTATTCGCTAATATCTTACATGCTTCCATCATAAAGTTTCTTTTATTATAGCTGGAAAAGTTTTATTTTCATTCACAATAGTTAAAAACCATATAACATTAATGTAAATTATATTAACTCTAAACCTAGGAAGTTTATATAACTAGATAACACTCCATTTTTAAAGCTTTACTGAGTATAATTGATACACAAAAATTGCACACATGTATTGAATACATTTTTAATGAGTTTGTATATATGCATATATTGATGATACCATCATCACAGTCAAAGTAGTAAGCATATTCATCACCTCCAAAATTTTTCTTATATTCTTTTTCATTTGTTTTGTGGCAGTAACTATTACAGACACAATATTGTGTTAACTATAGGCACCACATTGTATAGCAGGTCTTAGGACTAACTCATTTTTCATAACTGAAACTTTACACTCATTGGGCAACAATTCCTTCACAATAATTTTGGCAATGTCTTGGATTTTACATCAAAATTAGAGGCAACAAAAGCAACAATAAACAAAGGGGATTATATCAACTTAAAAAGCTTTTGCACTGCACAGAAAACAATCAACTGAATGAAAAGGCAGCCTACAGAATGGGAGAAAATATTTGCAAGCCATGTATCTCATCAGGGGTTAATATCCAGAATATGTAAGAGTCCCTTACAACTTAATAGCAAAAAAACACACAAATAAACTAATTTATTTAAAGAAATTGGAATTTTTTTTAAAGCAGCCATTCTACCTCCACAATTGGAGGCTTTGTAAATTAAATCCACACATAACTTGGCAACTTTACTTATTTAAGCCGAATGCATGCTAGTTATTTATCAGAGTTTCTATATGCTTTAGCTAAGTTTGAGAGATTGTGGAAAAGTTATTTTTCAAATTAATTATTCTTCAAGTTATGAAGTTTTATATAATGCCTTTCTCTTGCTATGACTGTTTTTGGTTTTAGTTCTGTATTATTTGTGGCTACTGATAACAGGGATAATAAGAGAAAATTATTTTTGGGTTAATTTTCAGTCCTTTATTATTTAGTCGAAGGCTTTATCTTCTTTGCCTTTGTGATAAAGACAATGTGAAATATTATTTCTGACCATTGAGCTAAATTAACATCTTCCATCCATTCTTGGAGCTGGGTGGGGCCTTATGACTGAAGTCTAGCTAATGAGTTGAAATAAATGATGGACATTCTGCTCTCTCTTCATGATTCTACACATTTTCCCTCCTGGCTGCAGAATGTCTTTGCAGCCTCTGTTATAGATGACAGAACCATATCATGGAAAGAGCCTGGATTTCCAAACAACTCACATCCCCAAATCCCTCCACACTCTAGTCCACCCATTAATTGAACTGTGATATGAACAAGCAATTAATGTTACTGTTAAGCTACTGAAATATTGATGTTTAATTGTAACAGCAGCTAGATTAATTCTTTACTTTTAAGCTATTGAATGGAGCTACTTACAAGCAGAAAACCCATGAAAATCCTTTCCCCCCTATTTTGGACTTGTTTGAGCAGTGAATTACCTAATAAGTAAGCATCCCGGAAGAAATCTATTGAACTGTTTAAGTAACAGATATTCAACTCTGTATAATTTCTTTGAGCCAACTCTTGACTTTGTACTCCTACTTCTCTGGGTGGCATAATTATCCCATTTGGTTAGGCTTAAAATTCAGAATATCTTTGACTTTTCCATCTCTCTCCAAAATCCCTACATACAAACTTTTATAAAACACCTTTGAGTCTACTTGTGTGCCCGACTCCTCCTTTTCTCCTTTCCAGTCATTTCTCACTCTTCTTCGTCATTGCAGTCAACTTGTGTGCTAGCTGCATGCATTCACACTAGAGATTTTTCCATGAGTTTTTGTTACCGCTGCTTGGAATGCTCTTCCCTATATTTATGAGAGCAAAATCAACCTTATTTTGCAAAATGTATTAATAGGTATACTAACAGGGGAGGACAGATGTAGGTTTGTAGTTGTTTGTATGGCTATGCAGGTTATGATTGTTACAATAGCTTTACTAACTCAAAAGAATGTCACAATGGCCTAGTGCACTTAGATACAATCTTGTAAATGCTCAAGAAGACAAATAATATAAATAAGTGAACAAGACAAACAATAATAAATAAATATATAATAGTACAACAATAAATTCTTTCAAGTATTCACAACTATAAACCTACCTTTGCCTATCCCTCTGTGTGTATGTGTGTGTGTGTGTGTGTGTGTGTATGCCTGTGTGTGTATAAAATGATATAATAGGTAAAATTAGTAATTTAAAACAAATCTTTTAGATTTCACAAAAAGGATTTTATTTATAGACATGATTACCCTGAAATCCCAGAGAAACATATACATTTAAAACATAAAGTTTACTTTTTTAGTGTAGATTTATAAAATTTTTGCTGTTTGGTTAATTATGCTGAAAAGATGACAGTTTTACTAGCTCCAAGGAGGCATTTTAATTGTCTGTTATAGCTGAGTTCTCTATGAGCCAGAAGAAATACAGCCAGCAATGTTAGACACATTAATGGTATTTTAAAAATTTATTTCAGATTTCTTTTTATAATGTACAAAAAACTGAGTTAGATCATAACATAGTTCTCCTTTGAGCAAAAACCCTGTTTTGCATTTTATAACAATAAATATGAAATATTACTAGAGAACTATTTATCAACTGTGCTACATGGAATATTATTTTTTAGGATATGTTAATGTTATCTGCACCACAGATTTACAATGGGGGACATCTTTCATACTCTCAACAATAAAATAAATTAACAAAAAAGAGGTTTCAAGGTCAAATAATTTTGAAAAGTATTGCAAACCCACTGACTTCTTGAAGTTTCAGAGTTTACATTAGCATATATAGTTTCTGAAGTTTTTTTACTAGAAAAAAATTCAACATTGCTTAAACAACTTATTTCCTAAACTTATTTGAACGTAGAAAATGCCTTTTCCCGTTTTTATTTCTCAAGTGGGTAGCATTCTCAGTTCTGTGATAGTGCTCATTTAGAACATGGAAATATAGTCCAAAGGTGACTGGTATATATCGGGGAACATTTCGAGTGTTACACAGATTTTGTGTTTGTTTATGTATCATTTCCTTCAGGAGAAACAATGTGGAAAACTACACTCAGCTGGAACGAGACACATGCAGCCCACAAAATATATACACAGCAAACGTTTCCAGCTACTTCAGCTCACTGCATATGTTATAAAGCACAACCCTCCCCACCTGTGGCAACATTGCCTGAAATTTCAGATAATTCCTCTTCTACCACTTCATAAGAACTCACGGGCTATAACTTTCTGAAACTCACTTCCTCAAGGAAACTGTACGCAGATCTTTTTCTAGGTCAAGTGCCATGTTTATCGTAGATTTATGTATTTTTAGCTAGTAAGTAGTATAAAATTGTTCTATTGTTTTTTTATTAGGTTCCTGTCTTTCTTTTTTAATTTTTTAAAAAAATAATTCTTTATTGTTCAGATTATTACAAACGTTTCTCTATTTTTTCCCCATAGCTCCCTTCCACCTGATTCCTCAACCCTCCCCATGCCCATACCTCCTGCCACAGTCTTCCTCCACAGGTGTAAGATTTTTTCCAATCTCTTCCCACACCCCTCACACCTCCTTCCCACCAAGAATTGTCAGTCCCCTCCCTTTCTATGCCCCATCAGTCCATTCAATTCATCAGATGTTTTTATTCACTTGATTTTTAGATTCACTTGTTGGTAGGTATGTATTTGTTATCATTTTGTTGTTCACAATTTTTATCTTTATCTTTTTCTTCTTCTTCCTCTTCTTAAAGAATACCCTTTAGCATTTCATATAATCCTGGTTTGGTGGTGATGAACTCCTTTAGCTTTTTCTTGTCTGTGAAATTCTTTATCTGACCTCCAATTCTAAATGATAGCTTTGCTGGGTAGGGTAATCTTGGATGCAGGTTCTTGCTGTTCATCACTTTGAATATTTTTGCCACTCCCTTCTGACCTGTATAGTTTCTGTTGAGAAATCAGCTGACGGTCATATGGGTACTCCCTTGTAGGTAACTGTTTTTCTCTTGCTGCTTTCAAGATTCTCTTTTTGTCTTTTGCCCTTGGCATTTTAATTATGATGTGTCTTGGTGTGGTCCCCTTTGGATTCCTCTTGTTTGGGGTTCTGAGTGCTTCCTGGACTTGTAAGTCTATTTCTTTCATCAGGTAGGGAAAGTTTTCTGTCATTATTTCTTCTAATAGGTTTTTAATATTTTGCTCTCTCTCTTTATTCTGGCACCTCAATAATTCAGATGTTGGTCTGCTTGAAGTTGTCCCAGAGGCTTCTTACACTATCTTCATATTTTTTTAATTCTTTTTTCATTTTGTTTTTCTGGTTGAGTGTTTTTTGTTTCTTTATATTTCAGATTTTTGCTTTGATTTTTGGGGTCCTTTGATCTACTGTTGACTTTCTGTATATTCTTTATTTCAGATAGTGTATGCTTAATTTCTGAATGGTTCTTCTCCATTATTTTGGTGTTCTCATTAAGATCCTTAAAAGTCTCACTAAGTTTCTCAGAGGTTTTTAGAAGATTCTTGAGTAACCTTATAAATGTGGTCCTGAACGCTATGTTCAGTAGTTTGATTTCCTTTATTTCTTTCATTCTTGACATATTTCTTTATCTCTGCATTTTGCTGCTTCCCTGTGTTGATGGAGTGGTTTTCTGTGGTAACTGACCTATAGGGCCCAGTGGTTCAGTCTCCCCTATCACCTGAGGTGGACACTCTTGGGGCACCCTTTTGTGGGCTGAGTGCAAAGTCTTGTAGCTAAGCAGCTAAGCCTTGATTACTGTTGGTACACTGGGAGGAATTGACCTCCAGGCCAATTGGCTGTGAGGACCCCTTTGTCTATAATGGAAGAACTGCTGTGCTGGAGACACCCTTATGGGGCAGGACTTATTTTAGTGGGGCTTTGGTTCTCACTGAGTCTGCCTCTTGAATGTGTCACTTATGGATGTAAGGAGTTTATATATGGTGTCATCTCACACTGACCACTAGGTACACTGGTTTCTGGATTTCCAAAGGAGTGCAGGTCAGCTACTGTCTAAGCTTGCCACCAGCAGGAGCTACAGCAAGAACTGCAGATTTCTTCTCTTTGCTTGGTGTTTGTAGCTATCTGACCAGAGCTGCAATTTGTTAGGTTAAACTGCAGTAGGGCAGACCATTTATATGTAAAATCTGCTGCACAGAGCTTCGGTGTATTTGTAAATTGTGTGGGGTGGGGTGTCAGGGAGTCACTAAGCTAGAGAATGGCAAACAGTGATGGCTGCTAGTCAGCCATCTCTGTGTCTCTGAGTTTCTCCATCCTCACGTTCCCGCACCCCAGGGCAGTAAACAATGATTCCTGCATGCAGCTCTGTAAGAAAGCCACCCTCACTTTCCAACCTGATGGCAGGCAGTCCAGCTTCTCCTTGTAGGAGTCTTGGTCCCTAGAGTCTCACTAGAAACTGGAGTTCACAGTAATTGGGAGCTTGTCTCCCTTTGGGTTGCAAAAAATAGCGCATCTGGCCGCCAGTTGCCAGTCTGGTTCACGTGTCTCCGTACCTCAACTTTTCTGTGTTTGTGCACGACTCAATTTTCTTTTCTCTTTCCTCCTAGTTGTAGAACTTCTACTCAACCAGCTTTCCCATGGTTCTGGGTGATAGACATTTTGTCTTTTAGTTGTAGTTTTGGTGTGGTTGTGAGAGGTAGCATGTACAGGTGTATACCTTAAGCCACCATCTTGGTTTTTCCCTATCTTTCTTTTTTTATCATGTCACCGATGAAGTTCATGGGAGCTGTGTTTCTAACCTCAGTTTTTACTGTAAGCCCTACTTGTATCAGATGACATTTGCACAGCACACTGATTTTCAAAATACACATGTCACACTAGCAGAGCAACATGGTTTGGAATATACAATTTGGGAAACATTCATGTAGAACAAATTATCCTGACTACAAAATCCTTACTTAAATACAAAGATCCCAGGAAAGGGAGTTCTGCCTCTCTTTGGGCTAGTTTTATTTACTTATTTTCACATTTAATTTAGTCCATCACTATTTATCCCCTCTGTACCCTCCTCTATCTGCACTCCACCTCCTACAGTTGTAAATGATAAGTGGCCTCACTCTGGATCTGCTTTGCAGTGGTGATGACAACTGAGTGCAAATCCCTGAGTGAAATCCAGGGAAAGTAAAATCTCAGCAAATTATTGTCTAAGAAATTAGATCATTTACCTCTTAGGGAGTTTGGTTTCATACTGTTAAAAAGATGTCTATGTACCTATTAATAAATTGCTGCTAAGAGCCCATCTACCTTTTACACTTTGGACGGTATAGAAAAGTGAACCAAAGTACAAAAACAGATCATTTAAACATTTTAAGTGCCAACTTAGAGGTGATGTAAAGCTGAAAAGAGCAGTCTGCCTTAGAATAACTATTGTATCCAACAAATCTTATAAAAAATGGAGGTTTAAAAATTGAGAATTTGCCTGGCCAGCATGGCTCAGTATTTGAACCAAGAAATCACCAGTTTGATTCCAATCAGGGGACATGTCTGGTTTGTGGGCTTGATCCCCAGTAGGGAGCATACAAGAAATCACCAATCTATGTTATACTCTCATCAATGTTTCTATCTATATATATATAAAATTGATAATGAAATATTCTGTATCTTCTTTAACCTCAGAAAGCAATATTATTTTGTGGTATTTATTTTAGGTTAGCACCTTTTATAATTCTTTCCAAGTATTTGTTAAATTGTTATGTTCCTTGGCTCAAAATGTACATAATGAAAAGTTTCTTATAGCTAGAGTGTTTTCTCTACAGACTCAATTAGGGTGTCTTGTTGGCATGTTATTTGCTTTGAAAGATAGAATGTATTGCTAATAATTATCTGGATAGACAAACTAGGGTCCAAGACATGTGGGCAGCATTAGATTCTGATGAAATATGCTATAGCCCCACTTGAAATATTTTAGTAACAGATCTAACCCTGCCCACAATAGCCACTTTAAAGACATACTTAATAACCTTCCTGCTGTTTCCAGACATATTTTTATTTAATATATGTATATCTCTGAAAGAAAATTTATTATTGAAAAAGGAATAATGATTGTACATCTAAAAAGAATATCTAGGTACACATGTCCCCAAAATTTAATATAGTTTCAAACCATAATATTGGAAGCAGAAATGCTACAATCATACAAAAATAATATTTTGGAAAATTAATTATTTAGATTTATCTTACACTTATTTTGGAGAGATTTGAATACCAATATTCAAGTTAAAATTTTCAATGAACATTTTCTCTCTTCAATGAAAACTAAAGCAAAAAATTAAAATTAAAAACTAAATGTAATTAAAAGATTATTGCTTCCTCTAAAAATAGATTAAAAGTTCTTTGGTCAATATTATTAAATCATGAATTTCTATGTTTTTAGAAAAAAATGTGACTAAAATTAATGAGAATGATTATTCAGCCCAATTTACTTGAAAATATTTAGATTATAAATTATTCTAATAATTTTATCAGGTTAAAATATAATATTCCTGGTATTTTTAGTTAGGTTTTGGTGGGCCCAAATAAGTGAATTTAGGCAAAGATTATAGGATTTAGAGAAAAATATGAGTATTCTATAGGGAATAAAAAGGAGGAAATACTATTTTATCCATTGCAACTATTAATTTCTCCTTAATCTGTTCAGTTACTTCATTCATTCATTCATTCATTCTCTCACTCATTACCTACTCAGTGCCTATGAAAGGAAAATTATTGAACTAGTAGCTTCAGGATAAGCTTAAGTAAAAAGGTTATATGCCTTTCTTTCAAGATACTCTTCTGTTAGTTAGAAAGAAAACAAATAGAGTCTAATGAAATAATGTGGGAATGCAGGAAAAGAGGCTTTTGCTGGGTTAGTAAGAGAGTCCTATGTATGGGTAGGATTACAGAAGACTCCCTGTAGGACACAATACCTACAAAATATCTTAACCTTTAAGCATAAATTAATCATATGAGAAGAAGAAGGGAGTTTCAGGTCCAAGGGAGGACCTTAGCAATGATATAGAAACAAGAAAGCATAGAATGTAAGGGACATAAATTACATAAATGTTACTGAAATGTAAAATAAGGGTCAATAAGCAGCAAGAAAAGACAAGAGGTAGATTGGCAGTAATTAGATTACAGAACTTTCAGCTTCCTGAGGTTGCTTAACTTTATTCTATAAATGCAGTTTAAGGTGAAGTTGTTGAATGCTAGTTAAGTAAACAGAAGTAGGACAGATAATAGGATTGGAGATAAGAGGACACTTCATATAAACATTAAATGATGAAACTAGAGGCCTGGTCCACAAAATTCATGCACTGGGGGTGGCGGGGTCAGTGGTAACCTCAGCCCAGCCTGCCCCCTCTCATAGTCCGGGAGACCTCAGGGTATGTCTGCAGGAGGTGACCGGCTGATCAGAAGAAAGTGCGACCCCCATCACCCTGCTGCTGCTGCCATTGCTGGCCACTGCAGCTGTCAAGGTGTTTTGATTAATAAAGACTCCAATTCCTTCATCACACACACACAAAAAAATGACAACTTTCTTTAGGCATTTTCAAGATGTCTCTTTCATAAGATATGGCATTTCTTTTTTTTTTTTTATCCTCACCTGAGGATATTTTTCCATTTATTTTTAGAGAGTGTGGAAAAGAGAGGGAAAAATAGAGAGAAACATCAATATGAGAGGGACACTTTGATTGGTTACATCCTGCGTGTGCCTTGACCTGAGCCCAGGCCAAGGAGGAGCCTGCAACCTAGGTACATGCCCTTGATCAGAATCAAACCCGGACCCTGCAGTCAGAAGGCCGAGGCTCTATCTACTGAGCCAAACCAGCTAGGGCAAGATATGACATTTCTTAGCCCCTCCGGCAGCAGATCTTCATTTTTTCCCTCCAGGAGTGTGGTGGAAAAACCTTAGATTACCTTCTTGGGTTCTTATTACCCAAGTTAGCAAGAACACTGCAAGTGGTGGCATACAGGGAGATTAGCCAATGAGCATGCAGAAAAGGTGCTTCCTCTGCAGCTTATGTACAGAGGTGGGACTGTTGGTGCACTGTGGCTGGAGCAGCCCCAGGCCCCCCTACCTGTGTATGCTCCAGCAACCTCTCATCTCTGTCTCTGTCTGTCTCTACTCCAGGCCTCAGCTGCATGCACAACCTTCTCCGAACCAGTCGTGACTGTTACGGCATCCCAGCTAATTTATATATTATCTATCTATCTATCTATCTATCTATCTATCTATCTATCTATCTATAGGTAGATAGATAGATATAGATTAACTATATGATGATTTCATTATATTAATATTAATATGAAGAGAGAGAATAGGAAGGATTCAGAGATGAGTCCAGGTTTTTATCTTTGTAGACTGGATGGTTAGAGGTGCCATCATCCTACAGGGGAAGAGCCAGTGGAGAAAAGATGATTAATTTCTTTTTGTACATGATAAGTTTGATATGTCTATGGATCATTCCAAAAGATAGAGAGGTCCATAAGTTAGCCAATTATATGTATGTCTAGAGAGAGAACATCTGAACTATAGATTGGGAGCCAATAATATGGTGATTTAATATTATAGATCATATAAATTGAGATAACTAGTATCCAGATAATGAAAGCATGTTATCACATATTCATTTGGTTGCCAGATTGTTGTTTGGGTCAAGGATATCCTGATATTATTTTGGAGTCCTTAGAGCAAGAAAGAAATTTCCCAGGCAAGTATATATGACCAATATCATGATGATTTATGCTCCCAAGTTCCTGAGGCTCAAACATAACAATAGTATGCTTAGAGTATGTTGCAACATATATACTTACTTGAATTAGACTAGGCTGCAAACTCAAAGGTGAACAGGAAGAATTATTTTCTAGCAACTTTTTTATTCCTATATGTTTGTTAGCTCAACATCTTCATTTCATATTGCTTATGTTTTGCACTCATCAAATTGACACCTTGAGTTTTGTCCTTATATGAACCATCGTGTGTGTATATTTATAGGAATATCAGTTAATGAATTGAGGAGTGATTATTTCTAAATAAGTCAACTATGTATGTAGTTATACAAAATAATTTCATGGAATTGCTTTCGGTTTTAACTTTATATGTTTTAATATGTTTTGTTCATTTGGACTCTTTAGTTAATAGAAAGCAACTTTTCTTATCTGAACTGTATGAAAGAAGATTATACTGTTTTCTTTTCATTGTAACCTTACTCTCCTTTGGCTGACTATCAGTCCCTTTGGTAGTAAACAAAAGACATTATAACTTTTTTTTTTAGATTGCTGTGCTTCAAATTTAATTTTTGTCATATGTGGTAAACCCACAATCTTCCAAAGCAGTTGCATCACTTAACTTAAAATTTTTCTGTCTAGTTCAATCAATGGATATAGTATAACCAAGATGATTCTAACACTAAACTCAAGTCCCTTTAACAACATTAATAACAGATTTTAGGTCTCTGGCAAATTAAATAATAGCCTTTGGCTTCAGTTGTTTCTCCAATAAACAATGCCATTCAATGTGAGTTCTGCTCCGCTAGGAAAACTATTTTCAACTGGAGTGCCAAAAAAATTATTAAAACATGCAATACCTGACTATTTAGTTAAGGGCACTGATCTCTTTTTCCTTAGATTGTCAAAAAATAAATGAGAAAAGACAACACAATACTCATCTGGTTTGAACAAACAAAAGTCATACCTATATTTTTATCAGATCAGCAAAAAATGTATTTTTGATGTGCGTTAGAATTTTAGAAAGTAGTTTATGATTGCATGAGATGAAAAGGTTGAAAATTGCTGTTCCATAGCTAAGATTTGGAAACAGCCTAAGTGCCCACCAGCTGTGGATTAAAAAACTATGGTACATCTACACAATAGAATACTATGACGCTATAAAAAAGAAGGAACTTTTACCATTTACAGCAGCATGAATGGAACTGAAGAGCATTATGCTAAGTGAAATAAGCCAGTCAGAGAAAGATAAATATCACATGATCTCACTCAAATGTGGGATATAATGATCAACATCATTTGATGAATGAGAATAGATCCAGAGACAAATGGTAGGGGAGAAGGGGTTAGAAAGCAACCAAAGGACTTGTATGCATATATATTAGCATAACCAATGGACACAGACACTGGGGCAGTGGAGGCTTGCCTGGGGTGGGAATGGCTGAGGGGGGTCAGTTGGGGAAAAAGGAGACATATGTAAAACTTTAGACAAAAAATATATTTTTTCCTCTAGGATATGATTTTCATTTATCTTTAAATTCTGAGAACTTCGGAAACATGTTACTCTGTAACTGGGGTGGTTATTCATAGTTTTATTTTGGGGAAATTTTCATACCAAATACCGTAATATATAAAAACCCAGGGTCTATAACAATTGAAGGCTTGATAAACCAGAAGTCAGTGCTGGGTTGCTGTGGCCATCCAGCATTGGCTGCTGCTGCTGCATGAGGGGCAACCCAGCACTGACTGCGCTAAAGAGGCCATGGACCAGGTCCAGAGAAGCCTGGAGAGAGAAGCAGGGTTTGATCCATAGCTGCCATGGCAGCTCTTGATCAGTTCTTGCTTCTTTCTTTCTCTCCAGACTTGTCCAGCAGTCATGCCTCTATTTCTCACCGGCCTTCATGGGTGCTGCTGATCAGCCCCACCACTCTGATCAGGCCTTAAGATAGGCCCGGAGATGCTGACTGGAATAGAATCCAACCAATGAGAACCAAATCTGGGTGAAGGGCAATGAATCAATGGCTTCCTAGGAAGTGGAGCTTTTGATGATGACTGGCATAGAAACTGACCAATCAGAACCAAATCTGGGTGAACTGCAAAGGCAGAACCTAAGGTGGGGGCTGAGGAAGGGTTTTAAGGGCAAAGGCTATTTGGTGTAAAGTGTAAGAAAGTGGTTCAATTTTTTAATGACCAGTTTGGCAGTATAGTGCATATGGCTGGCTATCAGTCCATATATAGGGATTATGTATTTTTGTCTTCCAACAGCATCTCCTCCTGCTGAGAAAGGTTCCCCCCACCATTTAAGCAATCCTATCCTATATAATCTATCTCTACTAATCCTATCTAATGAAAGAGTAATATGCAAATTCGACTATACCTTCAACACACCCACAAGCCACGCCCACAGCCACACCCACCAGCCAATCAGGAGCAGATTATGCAAATAAACCCCAACCAAGATGGCTGCCACCACTGAGAGCAGGGGGAAGGCTTGGGTTTCCCCAGCAACAGAGGAAGCCAAGCTTTCCACCTGCTGTTGCCAGCCTAGGCCTCCACTCTAGGTTACAAAGTTTCAAACAGAAATGGCTGTCTACATGGAGTGAGCAAAGACTTGGCTCTGCTCCAGGCTACAAAGTTTCAATTGTAGAACAAATTAACCCCAGATCCCAGGGCCTCTCTGCTTGGTTCACTGGAGGGCATGGTCAGCCTGCAAACCTCCACTGGCCCCTTGCCCAGGCTGGCCCTCGCCCTAAGGGAATCCCCACCCTGATCTGGGACACTCTTCAGGGAAAACCAACTGGTCCCTACCTATGCACCAGGCCTCTATCCTATCTAATAAAAGAGTAATTTGCAGATTGACCATCACTCCAACACACAAGAGGGCTGCCCCCATGTGGTCAAAGATCCTGCCCCTTTGTGGACACAAGATGGCCACAACAAGATGGCCAGCAGGGGAGGACAGTTGGGAGGTTCCAGACCTGCAAGGGAGGACAGTTGGGGGCAATCAAGCCTGCAGGAGAGGGCAGTTAGAGGTGACTAGGCTGGCAGAGGAGGGAAGTTGGGGGCAATCAGGCTGGCAGGGGAGCAGTTAGACATCAATTAGGCTGGCAGGGTAGTGGTTAGGGGGTGATCAGGCCGGCAGGCAGAAATGGTTAGGGGCAATCAGGGAGGCAGGCAGGCGAGCAATTTGAAGCCAGCAGTCCTGGATTGTGAGAAGGATGTCTAATTGCCCGTTTAGGTCCAATCCTACCGGGATTGAGCCTAAACGGGCAGTTGGACATCCCTCAAGGGGTTCCAGATTGGAGAGAGTGCAGACTGGGCTGAGGGACAACCCCCATTCCCCCCCCATGCATGAATTTCGTGCACCAGGCCTCTAGTAAAGGATAATATGCTAATTAGATGAGGTCAACTGGCCATCTTCCGGAAGTCTGACTTCCTATCATACAAAACTATGATGATGGGGGCCGAGGCAGAGAGGGTAGTTGGGGATAAGATCAGGATGGCAGGAGACGGCCACTGGGGGTAAGATCAGGTTGGCAGGGGAGGGCAGTTGAGGGTGATCAGGCAGGCAGAGGCAGTTAGGGGCAATTAGGCTAGCAGGGAAGAGCAGTTAGGGGTGAGATAAGGCCAGTAGGGGAAGGCGGTCAGGGGTGATCAAATAGGCAGAGGCAGTAGGGGTGAGATCAGGCCAGCAGGGGAGGGCAGTTAGGGGCGATCAAGCAGGCAGAGGCAGTTAGGGGTGATCAGGCAGGTAGGTAGAGGCAGTTAGGTGCGATCAGGCAAGCAGACAGGTGAGTGGTTAGGAGCCAATGATCCAAGATTGTGAGAGGGATGTCCCAAGGAGGTCCCTGATTGAAGAGAATTTTGTGCACTAGGCCACTAGTTATAATATAAGCAAGTTTTGCTTCTTTCAAAATAAAGAGTACATTAATATTTATATAGTCATTAACATTTTAACCTGTGCACACTCATCCTATCTAATAAAAGAGAAACATGCAAATTACTGTACCTTCGCTATGCTACCAGCCAATCAGGAGCAGGAGGGCAGGCTAGAGTGGCACGCAGGAGGGTGGGGCGGTGGGGGAATGGGAGGCAAGCAGGGGGCATGGCCACGGTGAAGGACTGAAGTCATCCCTCCGAAGGCTACCCAAGGTCTTATTTCAGGCCTGATTTTGGGCTGCTTCCCCTGACCATAAGTTCCCAACGCACTTCCAGCCAGAGTTCAATGGGGCTTCTTCTGTTTTTAAGGCATCGCCATATCCACTGCCTGCCAGGCCCCTGTGAAAGCACTACTCCTTAGGTCCAGGGTGCTGGGAGCTGAAGCAGAGAGGCTGTGAGGCCCAGCTCACCCAGGATGCTGGTCCCCCATCACCCCCTCCCAATTATCCTGGCCCAGCCTTCCCTATGCATACCTGCTCAAGGGGAACGTGAGGTGGTTGTGGCAGCAGGACAGGAGGCCGGTGTGGGGGGCATGGCTGCAGCACACAGGATGGGAGGCCTACACCCTCCCCGAATCCAGAGGGGCTTGACAGGGGACCTCAAGCCTCGACCCCCGCCCTGGCACCAGGCCAGGGGACTTGAGGCCATGTCCTCCACCCAGTGGGTCTTGATGGGGGACCTCAAAGTGTACTTCTCGTTCTGGTGCTGGGCTAGGGGACCTCTGGCTGCTCCCCCTGCCCAGCAGGGCTTGACAGGGGACCACAGGCCACGCCCTCCACCCGGTAGGGCTTGACAGGGAACCTCAAGGTGTGCTTCCCGCCCTGGTGCTGGGCTAGGGTACATCTGGCTGCTCCCCTTACCCCAACTCCAGGCTGGGGGACCTCAGGCCGTGCCTCCCACTGGTGTGGATTGACAGGGGACTGCAGACCATACGCCCAACCCAGCAGGGCTTGACAGGGGACCTCAAGGTGTGCTTCTCATCCTGGTGCTATGTTAGGGGACTACGGACTGTTCTCTCCACTCAGCAGGGCTTGACAGGGGACCTCAGGCTGCGCCCCCACCTGGCAGGGCTTGACAGGGGACCTCAAGGCACACCCCACCGCGGCACCAGGCTGGGGAACCTCAGACCATACCCTCCACCCGAGCACCAGGCCAGGGGACCTGAGGCTGTGCCCCTCCTGCCTGGCTGGGTTTGACAGGGGATCTCAAACTGTGCCCCCCACCCAGCAGGGCTTCACAGGGGACCTGAGCCTTCGCCCATGCCACTGGGGATTGACAGGGAACCTGAGGCTGTGCTCCTCTGCCTGGTGGGGCTTGATGGGAGACCTCAGGCCATGCCCCCTACCCAGTGGGGCTTGACAGGGGATCTCAGGTTGTGTCTCCCACCTGGTGGGACTTGATGGGTGATCTCAGGCCATGCCCCCATCCTGGTGCTAGGCCAGGGGACCCAAGGATGTCCCCTGCCCTGTGGGGCTTGACCAGGGTGGGACTGGCTGGGTCTGGATCTACCCCAATACAGGGGGGAGCGCACGGGGGGGGGGGGAGCGACTGGGTCTGGGTCTTATGTGATTTTGAGGCACATGTGAGTGAGTGGGGACTTGACTCTGGGTCCCGTAGTGTGCCCCAGACTCTGACAGGAGGAAGGTTTTCATATACATTTTACTAATTTTCTTTAGGCTCTGATACTTCTATTATAGAGAAAGGACAAATAGCAATATTACATTATTTTCTCTAATTAATACTCTTTTAATATGCATGAATTTTGTACACCGGGCCACTAGTCCTAATATATAAAAAGCCAGGGTCAATCATGACTGAAACAACCAGAGAGACTAACTAACAAGGCCAGCAGAGGGGTTAGTGAGGGGATGACTAAATGACTGAATAGCAGGCTGTGTGGGATGATCAGGCTGGCAGAGGGGAAAGTTGGGGGCAACCAGGCTGGCAGGGCAAGCAGTTGGGTGCAACCAGGCCAATGTGAGGGGGTGCAGTTGGGGATGACCAGGCTAGCAGTGGGGGGGGGGTCAGTTAGGGGCAATCAGGCTGGCAAGCAGATTCAGTTAGGAGCCAGTGGTCCTGGATTGTGAGAGGGTGCAGGCTTGGCCAAGAGAACCTCCCCCCTCTGTGCACAAATTTTGTGTACCAGGACTCTAGTTGAATATAAAATCACTGAAAGAATTTTTAACAACAAAAAGGAATGAATGGATACTCTTAAGCCATCTTTATATTATAGCTTAATAGTCCTAGTCTTTCATCCCTTCAATACCCTTTAAAACTTTTTAGTTATGTGTAACAGGAAGGAGTAGATCATAGCTTCTCAGGAGTCCAAATAGTCTAATCCCCTCAAAATCCTGGTTTGATTGCTTCTCAAGAATCTAAGTAGCTTAAACCCTCAAATCCTGGTTTGATAAATTCTCCACATTCTAAACTTTACTTCTATTTGAATCCAATAATTTTAAATATAACCACTGCTACTGGATCAGGCAACTGATATTTAGCAAGATAACTCTATTTATGTGATCATTGATGGATTCTATCAGGATTACCTGTTTGGCCCAGTTTCACAAATGTCATTTTAATATCACCAGAGGGGGTTAAATTAGTGCTTTGAATTCACCATTAGGGGGACAACACCATAATTAGACCTTGATTATTACTGCATGATGAAATCTAACATGTATCAAAAATTACATATTTTTCCTAGACTCATGTGCCTTTATCTATTCATCTGTCAGTCAAAAAGTTCCTTAAGTACCTTTATTAGCTTGCTTGGGCTACCATTGCAAATGAGAAAATACAACAGAAATGTATTTTCTCACAATTATTGATGCTTGGTATTTAAAATCAAGGTTTGGCAAGATTAGTTTCATTTATTTTTTAAAGAGAGAGAGTGACATCTATACTAATAAAAGGGTAATATGCTAATTATACTGGGAGATAGGACATCTTCTGACCATCTGACTTCCTTCCAGACAAAGCCATGGTGGTGGGGGCTGAGGCAGAGTCAGTTAGGAGTGATCAGGCTGGCAGGGGAGGGCAGATGGGGGCAATCAGAGGAAGGCAGTTGGGGGCCATCAGGCCAGCAGGAGAGGGTAGTTGTGGTCCATTTGGCTGGCAGGAAAGTGGTTAGGCGACAATCAAGCCACTAGGCAGGTAAGCGGTTAGAAGTCAGCGGTCCCAGATTGCGAGTTAGACATCCTTCAAGGAGTCCGGGATTGGAGAGAGTGCAGACCAGGCTGAGAGACACCCTCCTCCCTAACTCTGTCCACAAATTTTGTGCTCTGGGCCTCTAGTTAGTTAATAAGATTATATAGGTTTTAAGTGTACATTTCCATATATTGTATTGTATACCTACAGCTCTGACAAGTGATTAATATATAAAAAATATAGAAAACTTATACACCTCAACACCTGTGGGGAGCAACCTCAGTTGACAAAGTCCTGAGAGGGCAGGTTTCACAAAGTGGCCTGTCTGCTCCTTAGGTTAGTCATGCATTCTGCCCCCCAGAGCACAGTGACCTTTAAGTACAACAGTTTGGTAAACATATTGCCCTTGAGCAAGTAACAGAACATAAGGAGATAGCTAGGAATTTAAGTGGCGCCAAGCTAAGATAAGGAGTTTGTGTGAAAGTTAGCAGGATAGTTATGCTTGTCAAATTATGGGAATGATGAATTGTGTGTTATGCAACCAGCACTGCATAAAAGCATGGAGAAAAATAAACTTGGGGCCATAGTCTGACAAAGAGCTTGCAGACCTCCTGATCCCATCCTTTTATTTGTCATTTCTCAATCCTCATCCCCTTTCAGGTGCTGTTTGATTGATGCTGGCTGGCTCCAGCAAACACCAAACAAATAATCCAATTTAAAAATGGGCAGAGGCCTGGCCTATGTGGCTCAGTGATTGATCATTGACCTATGGGCCAGGAGGTCATGATTCGATTCCCAGTTGGGGCACATGCCTGGGTTGTGGGCTCAGTCCCCAGTGTGGGGCATGCGGGAGGCAGCCAATGGATGATTCTCTCATATCATTGATGTTTCTCTCTCTCTCCCTCTCTCTTCCTCTCTGAAATCAATAAAAATAAATTTTAAAAAATAAAATAAAAAATGGCAGAGGACCTGAATAGACACCTCTCCCAGGATTGGTTTCTTTTGAAACCTCTCTCCTTGACATGCAAATGGCTGTCATGTCCCTGTGACTTTACATGGTTTCCCTCCCTCTGTGCATGTCTATAATCTGAAATGCCCTTCTCATAAAAACAGCAGCTGTATTAGATTAGGGTCCATCTTAATAACCTCATTTTAATTTAATTACCTCTTTAAAATGATATTCAGATGTACTAAGGGTTAGAACTTCAACGTATGATTTTGAAGGGATATAATTCAGCCCATAACACTGTCTCCTCTATTTTTGGCACTGAACCATCTAATAGTTAACTATTTGATTTTTAATTCAATATATTTTTGATAAGCTAAGGACTATTTTAGATGCTAGGGATGTAGTGGAGATCAAAACAGACAGAAGTCATGTTTTTAAGGTATGTGTAAAGGCTAAATAAGTTACTGATGCTCATATCTCTCACTGCTTCACTTCATATTACATTACAAAGACATATAAGTTAATATGGAAAGATTTTAAGCAAATCAGTGAGTGGTTCTAAGACTGATGCAAATATTTTTAAAATGCTAATGAAATATGTGAATTTTGAGCAGAAGTTCAGATATTTGTGTCTGTATCATGTTTCTATGACCCAAATATTTTTTTTTATCATGAACTCTCATGTTCACTCATTATTGATAAACGTGAGAAATTTTGTATAAATGAAAATGCGCTCACGCGGGCGCGCGCGCGGGCGCACACACGCACACACACACAAACACCAGGGATTTATTAGTCATTTTCACTTAAAAATTCAGTCCTACTTCAAGGTTTTCTTTCCTTCTCAGGTTTTATCTTCTCATCTATCTAGTCTAAGTTTTCTACATTTATTCAAGGAGCATGATGTGTACTGGGGCAGAAACAGCTCTCTTTAAGCTTCATTTGGCCTGAGGTCTGTACTGATACTGCTGCTGGTATCCTGGTTCCATCTTTTTCTGAGTTTATACAATGCTTGAATCTTAGGCCAGCTTTAATGGTGATGGTGGTGGTGGTGGGTATGAGGGGTATAGGCACCTGTTATGCTCCTGAATTGTCTTCTGACATTGCATTGTTTGATTGGCAGATCATGCCAACTCTCTAATATTTTGTTTTGTTGTTTTGTTTTTCCTCATGCGAGGATATTTTTCCATTGATTTTTAGTGAGAGTGGAAGAGAGCGAAAGAGAAGAGCATCAATGTGAGAGAAACACATTGATTGGTTGCCTTCTACGTGAGCCAAAACCAGGGCCTGGGCTGGAGAAGAGCCTGCAACCAAGGTATGTGCTCTTGACAGGAATCAAACTCAAGACCCTTCAGTCTGCAGGCTAGTGCTCTACCCACTGAGCAAATCTGGCTAGGGAAGCCTTTTAACCTTTTGATGTGGACATCTCCTCCTCTTTGTGGAGCTACTTTCTGATAAGTAACTTAGAGAAGTCCATAGTTATTTACAACTAATCATAATCATTTTGTCTAACTGGGAACCACACTCCCAGTTTTGGATCCCTCTCTTTTCTCATTCCAGTGATACAATTTTTCTTTCTCTTCCCCTATCTTCTGTTCATATAGCTTGGGAAGGACAGTCAATGGTTTGGTGAGGATGCTGTCGGCCAATTAGGAAGCTCTGACAGGTTTCAGGGCCCCCAATTGTTTGAGGAATGCTTGACTTTTCTGCCCCCATCATTTGGCCCAGGTTCCAGAGAAACAGGAAAAGTCCCACTCAGTCTTCTGTTCTGTGTTATTGGATTTCCTTTAAGAGGCATAATTTGACAGATTAAAAATGTATCAAAGCTTGTAGAGTTGTATCAACTCTAGAATAATTGTTCTATCAATCGAAATATAATGTTCTCTTCATCATAGTAAGAGACTTAAGTCTTATGCTCAGTAATTTGAGGTTTATATCCTTGATCATGTGCCAGATATGATTTAAATAAGTCAATTTAATGATCCATGGTCTTGTCATTTTTTAGGTATTTATTGACAGAGGATGAATTATGATGGAGATTAGAAATGTTAGACTTTGTAATAATTGAAACTGGAATATCTCTATTAAATTTGAAAGACTTTATTTTATTTTAATTACCAAGTAGGTTTTAAGGAAAAGTTGTGTAGGCAGGTGAGATGGTGCTCTTACTTACTTTGGTCAGTATACTAGCTGGTCCTCTGGTCAGAAAATGATAAAGTTCTTCAGGGCTTGTTTTCCAAATACTAGTTTTGTCAATAAAATTACAGCCTCATAACATTTATCCTAAGAATGTCATAGTTTTTTTTGCTCAAAGAATTCACATTCCCTGTGTCTTATGAGGAGGGCAAAAATGATTTAGCTGGAAAAGCCAAGTCTAAGAATTTACTGCAAATTGAAAGTAAATTTATTTTATAACCATCAATAGAGATAGCTAGGAATATTACTTTAACTAGCTGATGAAAGCACTGATTTATAAGAGAAATTAAAATATATAGCTGAAATAACCCAACCACTTTTTCTTGCCTTTTGATTTTATCTTGTTCTGTGGAGAGAGACTAAAAATTAAAGATTACCCTGCCTCCAGTTTGCATTAGAAATATTAAAAAATAACCCAATTAAAATGTTTGGGATAACGCACTTAAATTACTAACCACTAATTAAAAACACAGAGTTTATTTTAATTGCCATTTTTTGGGGGGAAAGCATCTAATTGTAGTAATAGGACTTGAATTACCAGTATCATATGTTCTCTATTAAATTTCCTGATCAACTCACATATCTCTTTGGATTTAATTACTTAAGTTAATTTTAAAGGGCCTTCCCTAACGATTAACTTTCTGTTGCTTATAATAAACTTGTTCTGATCAGTGCACCCTCACTAGACTATGACAAAAATTGCTGAAGCAATTTTAACTCATAGCTCCATCCTTAAAAATTCTGACTTTGGACAAGGCACAATTTATTTGAACCTTAGTTATTTCATCTGTAAATTAAGAAGGCTAATATTACTTTATTTATGAGTTTATTGTGAGCCTCACATATAATATATGTGATAACCTATTTTTAATCATGGAGTACCCTACAAGTAATTGCTTTTCAAACATAAGTTCACTACCTTTAAGGAGCTGGTAGTATACTCTTAAGGAGCATGAGGTATTGTCAGAAGATCTGTTGTTAAGCTATGACAAACCAAAGGTGCATGTGAACCAGACCTTGCCCTTTTCCATGACATTTTGAGTGATATTTGTTCTCTAGACCAGTTCTTTCCACAATTAAGAAAATAGATCGATAGATTTGTCTATGATGAAAAAAATGAAGTGACTTGTTTCTTAATTATATATTAAATCCCATCAATGTAGATAATAAACCTGAATGCTTTATGCCTTAAAGCTAGTTTTTAACCTTAATAACTAACTCATCAATAAATAAGTGATGAGATAGCAATATGAATCACTATCTCATCACTTATTTATTGATGAGTTAATAAAAGAAGATAAACTACATTCCATCTCTATAAAAATCAATCTTTTTATTTATAAAGTCTTACATTTTTAATAAATTGAGTATACTATTTTACCTTGTGTTTTAAAAATTTATTTTTAAAAATCATAAGTTACTAAAGACAACACTGCCAAATAGAGTGTTTATAATGGGATAAAATAAAAATGGCAAGAAAATAATACTTTTCATGATTAGATTATAATTTTAATTATAATTTACATTCAGTATTATTCTGTATTAGTCTTAGGTATATAGCATAGTGGTTAGACAATCATAAACTTCACAAAGTGTTCTGGATATTTCCAGGACCCACCTGGCATCACACATCGTTATTACAATACTAGAGGCCCAGTGCACAAATTTGTGCACCTTGAAAGGAACTGTGGACTATGATGCTGTGGTAGGCACAGGGGTGAGTGTCAGCCCATGTTCTGCACACCTGCCCACCCCATCCCATCACGACCCCCAACTCCCTGTCTACCAGCAGTCCTGCTCCAGCCACCGCTGCTGCTTCCACTGCTATCACACTCACACACTGATGGTACTGGCCCCACTTGCACCGACAGCGCAAAGTGATTGGGGCTGGTGCCAGCAGTGGGTGCAAGTGGGGCCGGTCTCATCAGAGGGTGCAAGCTGTGGCTGCTGCCCTGATTGCCCCTTAGTAGCAGGGGGAGGTGGAGAAGTCCTCAGGGCCAATCAGGGCCAGCAGCTGCCGCTCCCACCCACTGATGATGCTGAGTAATTAGGACCTGCACCAAGCACCAAGTAGGTATAAGTGCCAGGTGGAAACTTAGTGTACCGGAGCAATTGGTGCCTCGCCTTGGTCTGGCACACTCACTCACCTGCTCCACCATCCCACCTTGACCAATGCCCACCATGTTTCTCACATGCTCCCTGGTGGTCAGTGCATGTTATAGCAACCAATTGTTTGGTTGTTCCACCGTTTGGTCTATTTGCATATTAGCCTTTTATTGTATAGGACTAGAGGCCCGGTGCACAAAATTTGTGCACTGTGGGTGGGTGATCCCTCAGCCCAACCTGCCCCCTCACACATACTAGGAGCCCTCAGGGAATGTCCTAGTAAGCACTCACTCCAGCCTGCCCAAGGCCTAAAGCCTCGACCAGAGGCATCCAGCCATCACCCTGCAATTGGTCCGATGGCTGGTTCCATCCCAGCCATATCCCCCGCCGCCCCGACCCAGGCCTTCTCCCTGGCCAGCGTATGCTGGCTGCCTCAACCCCAAACCCCATGGCCCTGGATGCCTCAGCCCCGTCCCCATGGCCCCAGCTGTCTCTGCCCTGCCCCCTGCATGGCCTCATCACCTCACGGCTCTGGGTGCATCAGCCCTACCCTCTCGGCCCCAGCCTCCTTGGCCCCACTCCCCCCAGCCCTAGCCACCTCAGCCCCACTCCTCACAGCCCTGGCAGCCTTGGCCCTGCCCCCTGTGGCCCAGGCTGCATCAGCCCTGCCCTCTGCTCCTGATTGGCTGGTGGGCATAGCTGGTGGGCATGGCCTGTGGGTGTAGCAAAGGGATGGTCAATTTGCATATTACTTTTTTATTAGATAGGATTATTGAGTATATGACATATGCTGCACTTTATATCCCTGTGACTGTGTTGTAACTACCACTTTGTACTTCTCAATACCTTTACCTTCTTCATATAGTCCTTCTTCCTTCTGGCAATTATTATTCTGCTCTCTCTGCCTATAACTCTATTTCTGTTTTGTGTGCTCATTTATTTATGCTTTAGATTCTACACGTAAGTGAAACTATGTGGTCTTTGTCTCACTTATTTCACTTGGCATAATACCCTCTAAACCCATCCATGCTGTTGCAAATGCTAAGATTTCAGGGAGAATAATTTTTTAGTCAAAATATCAGGGAAAAGAAAGATTCTTAATACATACCAACCTTTTCATTATCAACCCATAAAAATAGTATAATTGATAGGACATAGAATTCACATATCCTCATTTTGAGTTCACAATTTTTAATAGACTATTTTTACAACATAAATTTATTTTTATGCCATCATCAATCACCAACAGAAGGTATTAATAATTTATTTCATGTGGCATTGCAAGAAGTGCTAAAAATGAGTTACTTCAATATTTTCTTACTTTTGACTGTGACATACATTTTAGGATTTATAAGGACAAGGAAATTTGAAATAATCAAAACTATTACTTGGCATCTCCAATAAAATATTGAATGATTTAGAGTCCAGCCTTCTGGGTTATCTGATTAATCCATGAGGATCTAACCTTTCATTGCCTTTGTGCTATTTTATAGCCTTGTAAGTTATAGTTAAATGACAGCATGGAAAATAACTTATTTATAACCATGCAGATAATTTTGTTAGATATGCAGATATTCAATATGCTTCCTTTCTCTGTGAAAGAAGCTGGTTTTGAGTCCACTGACAATTTCACTTCCTGATCTATATACAAGCCTATTCTTTGGATTCTCCTTTGAACTGGTTTTAAGAATTGCCTGATTTCCTCATTAATAATGAGTTAATAAATTCTTTAGCATATGCTTTATATTGGCATGAAGGTCATGATTTTACCTTTATTTGAAAATGCTCATTTGACACAAGATACAAAAGTAATTTGATTATATTATACTCAGTTTACTGTCTCAACAACTTAATATTATGTCAAGATTTTAAATGACTCCTAATAGTTTTCTATAAAACATTAAACAGTAATTATTATATGTGCCCCTGGTCTGTTTTAGCTTCATACAGTGAAACAGAATAGTACAGGAGTGAGGAAACACTGCCGGAATTCTAGCTCAGCCACTTGCAAGCTAAGTTCAGAACTATAAGCAATCCATGGAACATAATAAATATCCTGTGGGTGTTAGCTTTTGATGATCATTAATTTCTGTGAGCAAACCCTAGTTCTCTGCCTCATTTGAATGAGTAAGAACCTCTTTAGTATTCTAGTCACTCGCATTCAGAGGCTTTGTAGTTTGTCTATGTCGCTTTCCTGATACAGTGTTTTGGAACAGAACAAACAATAGTATATTTCATAATACAGTAGAAAATTCAGAAGTGTCCAACCTCATAGTAGATCAAAATAATAGTAGTTCAGAGGGGAAAATTGTCTTTTTTTTGTTTGATTAGTTCTAAAGAAAATTGTTGAAGTGAAATAGAAACAATGCTTTTAAATATTGACTTTTGGGACCAAATGTTATCACTCATTTTGTATATTTAATTTTAGTGAAAAACTTGGGTATTGCATATGTGTACGTTTTAAGAAAATTCAATCAATTGATAAAATATTTATCAAAATAATATATTTTCACTGTGCCTGGGACTGACTTTAGTGAGTAATTACTGAATGAGTGAATGACCTGTAAGTCAGTGAAACTACAGTGAATGTGCCTGAACCAATGACATGTTCTGGAGATAGGAAAAATGCATAATCTCTGTCTATGGGCCACAGTTGGGAAGGGTAAACAAACACAATTCAAAGTTACTTGTGACATAAGAGAGATTTGAACTTGTTCAATAAGATCACAATAGAAAGAAATTGCCTGAAGGTGATAGAGAAGGTCAGGAAATTATTAAAAAAGAGGTTGGTTTAGTGTAGTGTTAAAAGATATATGAAACTTTACCAGTGTGCAGGGGCAGAGGGGATGTTTTGAGTGGAGAATAATTCAGTTTAAAAATAATTAATAATAAACTTTGGCAGTGGAAAGCCGTAGGCTCTGGAGAGCTTGATGTACCATACTAAAGAGTTTGAACTTTGTCTCACTGATAAAACTGAAATATTTAAACAAGTTGTTTTAGAAAGATCATTCAGGCTATGGATTAGACATGAGTCCTGGAATTGTGTGATTGCTCAGAAGTATAATTGACTATTCTAATCCTCGAATCATATAGGTTTCAATTACAGCAGCCAGAGCAGGAAAGAAAGTGAGGAGCGTTTTGATATTGCAAAAGGATTTGGATGCTAGAATGAATAGAATTAAACAAGGCAAGTGAACTCTTGCTTTTAATAAGACTCTTGAGTGATTCTGAGATTTCTGACTGAAGCAACTAAGTGGATGAAGGAGAAAACAAAATCAAAGAGGGGAAATTTGGCCTGGAAGTTGGATGGGAACAAAGTTGGTTTGCTGAGTGAAGTACTGGTGGAAAATACAATGTGTAAGATTGGGTTTCAGAAGAGAGATCAAGCTGGAATATTCAAACAATATAGGTAGCTGGTGAAGGAATGTGTTTAGACAAGATTGTTTAGGTGAGTAAATGCAAAATTTTGCAAAGGGCTATAGTGATAGGAAAAGGATTAGGAAGAGATGGCACTTTGAGATAAAAGTCGTAAGATTGACAAAAGGTCAAAAGCGTTGAAGAAATTAAATTAGAGAAGGAGAGCCAACTGTTGATGGTACTGTGCTTACAAGTGAATAGCAAGAAGACCATGGTGAAGGAGGCCAAGTGTGGGCTGAGGGAATAGGAATGCTCAGGTATAGGCAGAAGACTATGCCTTTCAGAAATTTGGCTTAGATGGAAAGACAAGGAGACACTGAAGCTTTGGTAACAATCTCTAGTCCCTTGGATTCAGCCTGTCAGAAAGATTAACCCTATTTCTTGATAATTTAATAACACACATGAACAAATTTCCTCTTTATTTTAGTCTCAGTGAAGCATATGTAGTATTCACTGGGTAGAGTGGGGATTGGTAGAGATAAAAGGCAATAAAAGCAGGGGCAAGAATAAGGACAGCATGTTTGTGGGACAAGAAGGAGAAATACAAGGAACCCATACAGAATCCATTTGAAGACCCAGGGAGGATCCATATTGAAAAGGATCTTGCAAAAGAGGCAAAACTTCATAGGAACAGGATATTTGTCTATTTTGTTCACTCAACAACAGACATTCAACAAATACCTATGAAAGGAACTAAGATGGGATCTGGTGTGTTTGGTCATAGGAAGTGGGGCAGTAATTTTACTTTGTTGGAAATGTGGTGTTGAAACTTTTAGCTTCAGATATGCTGACTGTAGGATCACTATCTGAAAGCCCAGTGAAAACATCCAGTGGGCAGGTGGAAAATTAATGTTAGGTGAGAAAACATACATAGAGAAGAAAGATGAATTCAAATGAAGAGGGGAACATCTCAGGTTAGAAGTTGGGTTGCCAGATTTACCAAAATATAATATAGAGCACATTTTTCAATATATATTTCAGATAAACAATGATTATTTTTTTAGCATGAGTATGCCCCATGCAATAGTTCACAGCCCTAGCTAGGATATATAAAGAGAGAAGAAGGAATAGATCCTCAGCATTGATAAACCTACCCTGCAGTGCCTGCAATATTGGATTTAGGAACTTGCCTTTATCAGTTCTGAAAGTTGACCACACAGAGATAAAGAATTGAGGTTAGCTGAAACTGGTTTGGCTCAGTGGATAGAGCATTAACCTGCGGAGTGAAAGTTCCCAGGTTTGATTCCGGTCAAGGGCATGTACCTTGGCTGCGGGCACATGTCTAGTAAGGAGTGTGCAAGAAGCAGCTGATCAATGTTTCTCTCTCATCATTGTTTCTGACTTTCTATCCTTTTCCCTTCCTCTCTGTAAAAAATCAATAATAATAATAATAATAATAAAAAGAATGGAGGTTACAGGAGAATTGAGGCAATTATTCTATAAAAGGCTGTTTTGAAATAAGAGGAGGCAAAAGTACAATTATTATCTGTCATGTTTAGAGGAAACAAATTATTTCAAGGGTTTTGAAAAAACAAAAATGTGTCTACTTTAGCAGGAAAAATTCTATTCTAGGGAAGATTGGAACAAAGGAAGGCCAATAATTTAATTTTAAGAAACATTGCCTTTTGCTAAAACACTTTGTCTTCAGTCTTGATCAAACTTTGCTATCTTGCTCAAGCCATAAATCATACACAATTCATGAATAAAATAGCTAATATAAGGCCTTTTGGCTACCTAAAGTATTTATGCTGACTGACTAGGTAATGAAAGAAGGAATATTAGCAAAAGAATATATATGTATAACCCATAGACACAGAAAATAGTGGGGTGATGGCCAGAGGGAAGGGAACCATGGCCTGGGTGGAAGTGGGCAAGGGGATAAAAAATAGGGACATCTTTAATGATACCAACAAAGAAGATACAATTAAAAAATAAGAAGAAATATAACTGTACAGCTTCAAAATCTGCTGTTAGGACTGAACATATCCAGAGAGCTAACATCAGTTCTACTTGCCTGGAACAAGCATTTATATGTATATTGTGATGTACATCACAATTAATTTTGTGAGATCATTTTGATTTATTTATTACTGAGCAGGTCATAATGTAAATCTAGATCAGGGAAGCTGTGTCTTTTTTAATGAAAAAGATAAGATTTTTCTTTGATCTGAAATATCTTTTTAAAAAATAATTTTAACTTTTATATATAACTTCACAGAGACATGCTTTTTTATGATGATCAGGCCACTATAATTGTAATAAAGAGAGTACATTTTTGATGTTTGACCTCTGACAGTTTTAAAATGCTCACCCCTTTTCTTTTGCTATTGTCGAACATCTGTACAATCTGATAAAAAATAAAACAGAAAGAAAAAATCAAAAATAAAAACAGTGCCCTTCATCTCCATGGTGCTGGCAGAATTTTCAAAGCCAGGTAGGCTGGCCCTATAGGTGCTCTGATTCTGGTGCCCCCCCTAAATGCGACAGAAATACAAGCCACCCCCATTTCCTTCACCACTAATGGAAACTGAGCTCTTCCTGTAAAATAATTTTGCTTTTTAAAAAATGTGAATAATAAACTATTTCCTACACATAGGTGTCTGGACATCCACACATTTCTGCAGGGGGCAGAGAGTAAGAAGAGGGCATAGAATAATTCAGTAGATATTCTTGCTGATGTTATTAAGCATTTTTCTTGTTAGCTTCATTAGTATTACTGTTTTTAAAATAGTTAAGTTCTCTTTCATTACTCTGTATTATCCAATGAATATCCCACAATATATCCACTTTTTTGTTTTTGTTTTTTGTTCTTCCTAATCCTCACCTGAGGATACTTAACCATTGATTTTTAGAGTGAATGGAAAGGAGGGGAAGAGACACAGAGGGAGAAAAACTTCAGTGTAAGAGAGACACATGGATTGGTTGCCCTGATCCTGAGGGCTGGGGAATTGAGCCTGAAAATAAGGTATGTACCCTTGACCAGAATCAAACCCAGGGTGTTTTAGTCCATGGGGTGACATTCTAACCACTAAGCAAGCCAGCTAGGGCAATTTGTTTAGTTTTGGGCTATTATGAATAGTGCTTCTATCAACATTCTTATCCACATGTTTTGGTGCACATTTCTGTTGGTTATTTACCTATGAGGGAAATTGCTGGATTGTTGGGTATGTTTATGACCTGTAATAGGTATACTAATAGACCAATAGTTGTCCAAACAGGTTATACCAATTGATGGCTAGTGTGAGATGTTTTTAATTTATTATTCATGTATATAAACAGAATCAACCTTTTTCCTATATTAAGGTCACAAATGAGTATTTTATATACATTTTAGTATCCCAAATTATTTGGTGTTGATGAGATTCAAAGTTTAGATTTTGTTGTTATATAGATAAAAAGCCTTAATTGATAAAAAAAAATCTTAAAGATGCTGTGGTAGTTTCTCAATTTCATTGTAATTATTTCTGCATAGTGTAATTTTTATAGATGAGGTTTGGTCTTGCCTTAAATGTATGAATTGGAACAGTTTCCAGTGAAGTCTTGAGAAGGGATTGATGATTCAACTAATCTTCATATCTCTCAGAAAATAGATTTCTTGTGTTCTGTTGGTCCTTTAGCTAGACTTCTTTGCTTGCATATATTGGAGATCATTTATATTAGAAAATGGTCTTTTAGATAAGCAGGGAAATTTTCTTTTTTTTTTCTGCTCTAATGAGTGTCCAATGTAGTCCAGGCACTTAATTTTCACATCTACTTTGAGACTTTCTTAGTTATGATGGTCACTTATATGGAGAGTTTTGAGATAGAATGTGCAGCTCTTCAAATTGAGAGACAATTGCTCAATTGGACTGTGTATTCTTCTTGTACGTATTAAATACTGATGATAAAGTGGTAATGTTGTTAACAAGCATACCCTCAATTATCACATGAATTAATCAATGCTATCTAATCTATGATTAAATAAACAAAATAATGGATTTAATGATTATTCAGTGATTCCATGAATGTCAATGATTATTCTATTAAGTAGGTTGAAAAATTTGAAAAGCTAGCTTAGCTATTAGGAAAAGTATTCAAATTAGGAAAGTATTCAAATTTCCTCTTATTTTTCTTTGTTTATACCCCATTTCAACACCAATTCAAGATGGATTAACTCGTTAAATGTTTAATAAAAAAGAAAATGAAAAACTCTTCTGAAAGATCAATCTTTACCTTATTGTAAGATATTTGCAATACTACTGTCTAAATCATTTTTGTGATGTCTTTCATTGTATTTGTGTGCTTATATTTTTATGTATATCTGTTTACTGTATTTGGATTCTCCAGATAAAGTTGAATCATAGGTGTGTGTGTGTGTGTGTGTGTGTAAGAAATGAAAAATTAGCTCATGCAGTTATGAAAGCTGTGATGTCCCATAATCTGCCATCTGCAATTTGAAGACCCAGAAAGACAGTAATATAAATCAGTCCAACTTCAAAGACCTAAAAACCAGGGGAGGCAAGTGTTATATGAGGAAACCAGATTCAACAGCCTCACAATATCCTATCATAGAGATGTACAGTAATATATTGTTTTTCTCAAATAAATAAGCTGTATGAATGTATGAACATTTTTATGCATTAACTATGATTTATCATAAACTCAGTTCCTTAGACAAAAATGTACAAAAGAGAAAAACAAAGACTAGGAACATTTGAAATGTCTGGGTAATTTTGCTAATTGCTAGAAAAATGGACTGATTTACATTTTCATAGGAAGACCATGAGGGGCTTAGCTCACTATACTCTTTTGGGTGCTGATTTAAACAGTCTCATTCATGATTAATTAAGTGGGGAAATAAAACAGGATCAATTTTCTGTGACGGCATCTGCTAAGTGTTCACCATAACCCATTTCCTCTTCTTTTCTGGCAGCATAGCTAGAATGTACTTGTAGTTACATAGGACCAGGTGACTGAGCCCTACTGGAACATTTGTACAATTAATTGCATGTTCTGGACCTAAAATACCTCCCAAGAAAGATGATCTGTGCTTGTTTATTTTCTAGTGAGTACACAAACATGACCTTGATCACATAAGAATGGAGAAACTTGTCCCTAAATATACACTCCCCCCAACCCAAAATACACACACATAAGACTCTGAGGGGAAAAAATATACATCTAACACATATGAGACACTGAAAAGTTTTGGATGTGAATTTGTTAGAGTCATTACTAGCATTACCCTAAATAAGTCTCTAGCAGGCATAGTATAATATTGTGTGTGAAAAGAAAGAGACTGGTGGGAAGTAGGAAGCACATCAAAATATTTAGGGTGGTTGTTACAGGTTTGCTTTTCTTAGCACATGTTTCTCTAATACCAAGTGTACAGGTGATATTAAGAACAATAACTCAATTCTCATGGGTTCTCTCCATATTCGCTCACAGAAAGTAGAATGCTGTTCCGGTATTTTGCAGTCCTCAGGAATTGTCCTCAAATGTCTTGTATTTAAGCTGTTGCTTCAGTTATTAGTAGCATCCTCCATTTAAGCCCTTTTTGGAAGCTCTGGGAATCCTCTGAAGTTCATTACCATGGATACCAGGTACCCTCATCTCCCTTGGAGTATTTCTGAGTTACGACAGAGTGAGAAAAACTGAAATAATATTCAGGAATATTCTCTCCATTTTATTCTCTCAGTCATAGGACTGGAAATAAACAAAAACGTTGTTTGCTATTTTAAAGATGGTATTCTTCTTTTTGTTTGTGTGCACTCCTTTTTTAAGAGTTAAATTTGCCAGACAATTAATTGTTATAATTAAGTTAGGCTGATCACTTAATGTAGTATTGTAATACATTGGAACATGTCTAGGATTTTATGTTTTTTCTACCTGGAATTTAAATGATTGTTAAAAAATACCAGTTAAGTACTAAGAATTCTTTTAATAAAGTGAAGTGAAAAAATTTTATTGTGCCACCTTTATTCTTCAAATAATTAATATCTATGTTTTATTACATGTTATCACATTTGATCTTTATAATAAAATTTGGCAATACTGCAATGTTAATTTGATACTATTCCTAGTGATAATTGTATAATATTTTTAGCATTTTTACTATGTATTATAGACTGTATAATCATACCCGTAAGCAGCACAATTATTCTTACTTTCCACATTTTATAGATAAAGAATAATTGCTGACTCAACCAAGCCTATGTAAATTTGGCAATGTGACGATATGATCTGTGCTAGTCAAGCTCCCAAGGAGAAGCAGGTGGAATACTTGATGAAGGGTAATTCAGAGAACTCATTTAGAAGTGAGGCTGTTTACTAAGACCTGGCTTTGGACGGTGAGAAACAGGAACAGTCACCTCCTCTAGACCTGAAGAGAGAAGAGGAGGAATAATTACTGGAACCTGGAAGGAGAAGTTTCTGAGAGTCAGTGTGAGAAGATCAATGACCTTGAGAGGAGGGAACGTCAGGTCAAGATAGACTCACAGGAAGGGGTGATGAGAAGTAAACACACAGACCTCACTCTTCTCCCTCCCTCTGACCTCCTGCTAATGTTGTCTTTGACCAAACCCAACCAAAGCTAACAGAAACTTTCACATGGTTAATCAGCCATTACTTCTTGAATACATTGTTAAAAAAAGTCTATTTCATTTGAATTATTAGATTTTTGTATGTTAAAATTGCCTTAATATTTTTCCTTTTATTGCCTTTAATATTTAATATTTGGACAGTTTAATGATATCTTACTGGACTTTGATTTTTAAAAAATATTTTTTTTATTGATTTTAGAAAGAAAAAAAGGGAGAGTGAGAGAGAGAGAAATATCAATGATAAGGGAGAACCAAGATGGCAGCATAGGTAAAACACCTATCTTCCCGTCATACCACAACAATTTTAAAACTACAACTTAACGAAAGAACAAACACCTTCCAGAATCACCGGAAAGCTGGCCGAGTGAAAATTCCACAAATAAAAGTGAAGATAAGACACTGTGACTTGGAGGAGCAGCTGAGGACAGCGTTGAAAGATTCGCGCAGAGAGAGGTTTGGAGCGCGCGCGCCAAGGATAGGGCGGGCGGCTGAAAACCGGCCAGTTTTCTTGAACAGGGAGACAAAGACGTCCCAATGGACTGATTCTCCAGCTCTGGGCAAAGTCCAGGGAACCCACTATCACACTGGGTGAAAACTGGACAGTGAGAGGGCACGCTGAAGCTCGGGTACTGCAGGGGTTTGCCGGCTTGTGGAGAAGGCAAGCTTGCGAGTGACCTTGGGAACAGCACAGCTGCGTGACCGCATAGAGAGTGCTCTGTGACTTGCTATCTCATTCGGGAAACAGTCAGACTGCTTTGTTTTACGACCCTGGGTGAGACATTGGGTGTGCAGACTTATTTGGGTAGAGTCTGAATTACTCGACAGCTGGTGGAGCTTGGCAGCGGCTCTCTCTCAGAGGTGCTGGCTGCCATTGCCACCGACACAGACTCCCTGGGGCCACATAGGGTGGAGCTAACACTGTCTGCTTGGCCCGGAGACTCCGCCCATCCAACCTGAGCACAGCTGAACTTCACAGACAATTGGCCTGGAGGTCAACCCCTCCAAGTGCTAACAACGATTAACCTGAATTTAACTTCAGCAAGACTGTACAACCCATATCCACCTCAGGTAACTGGGGAGGCTGACCCACTGTCCCTTGTAGGAAATCTACCACACAAAGCTAATTGACCAACTCAGGGAAGCAGCCACCATGCAGAGACATGGAAAGAAATCAGGTGTGAAAGAAATGGAGGAAAAAAAAAGACTGGACATGGAATTCAAAACCACAGTTATAGGGCTTCTCAAGAGGCTCCTACAAAAGGTTGAGACCTATAAGGAAATAAGCAAGACCGAAAAGGAAATGAATGAGACCCTCAAGGATATGAACAAGACCTGCAAGGAAATGATCAAGACCAGTGTGGAAATGAATGAGTCCTACAAGGAAATGAATGAGACCCTCAAGGATATGAAGGAGACTCTCAAGGATATGAAAAAGGACCAACCAGAAATTAAGCATATACTGACTGAAATAAAAAATATTATACAAAGACCTAAAAGTGTTCTGGAGCACCCCAAGAACCAAGTTAAAGATTTGAAATACAAAGAGGTAAAATCCACTCAGCTGAAAAATCAAGAAACAAAAAGAATCCAAAAAATTGAAGATAGTGTAAGGGGCCTCTGGGACAACCTGAAGCATACCAACATCCAAATTATAGGGGTGCCAGAAAAAGAGAGAGATCAAGACAATGAAAACCTATTTGAAGAAATAGTGACCGAAAACTTACCACACCTGGTGAAAGAAATTGACTTAGGAGTCCAAGAAGCGCACCGAACCCCAATATATAGGAACCCTAAGAGGACCACACCAAGGCACATCATAATTAAAATGCCAAGAGCAAAAGAGAAAGAGAGAATAATAAAAGCAGCAAGAGAGAAACAGTTGGTTACCTATAAGGGAGCACCCATATGATTGTCAGCAGATTTCTCAACAGAAACGATGCAGGCCAGACTGGAGTGGCAAGAAATATTTAAAGTGATGAACAGCAAGAATCTACAACCAAGATTACTCTATCCAGCAAAGCTATCATGCAGAATTGAAGGTCAGATAAAGTGCTTCACAGATAAGAAAAAGCTAAAGGAGTTCATCACCACCAAACCAATACTATATGAAACGCTGAAAGATATTCTTTAAGAAGAGGAAGAAGAAAAAGATAAAAGTGTAAATTAGGAACAACAAATACACATCTATCAACAAATGAATCTAAAAATCAAGTGAATTAATAAGCTGATGAACAGGCTAACCTGGTGAATGTAACAGAATCACGGACATAGAGAGGGAATGAACTGACAACTCTTGGGGAGAGAGGGGATGTGGGAAGTTCAGCAAGAGACTGGACAAAAATCATGCAACTATGGGAGAGAACAGTGGAGGGGGGTGAGGGCAGAGGGTGGGATGTGTACCAGGTGGAGGGGAACTATAGGGTGAAAAAAAAGGGAACAATGTAATTAATAAACTGAACAATAAAAATTTTTTAAAAAAGAAATATCAATGATGAGAATCATTGGTTGGCTGCCTCTTGCACGTCCCCTGCTGGGGTTTGATTCCACCTCTCAGGGAATCAAACCATGACTTCCTGGTTCAGGGGTCAACACTCAACCATTGAGCCATGTAGACTTCGATTTTTATGCCTAAGGAATTAAGTTCAATATGTCATTGTTAATGTAATGTCAGGAATCATTAGTGAATAAATTAACTTATTTAAAATTAGGTAAAGAGTAATATTATTTAAAAAATATAACTGGACATTATACCCTCTTCCCAAACCTTCATTTACTTGCTAAAAATGTTGAAATATACTACAGTTTTTTAATACATTCACCTACTGATGGGCACTTGGGCTTTTTCCAGATTTTAGCTATTGTAAATAATGTTGATTGAACATAGGGAGGCATATATTCTTTCTGGTTTGTATTTCAGGCTTTTTAGGATATATTTTTAGAAGTGGGATTGGTGGGTCAAATAGCACTTCCATTTTTAATTTTTTGAGGAAATTCCACTGTTTTCCATAGTGATTATACCAGTCTTCATTATGTTAAGTGAAATAAGCCAGTCAAAGACAAGTATCACTTATATGTGGAATCTAATGAACAGAATTTACTGAGGAACAAAATAGATCCAGAGACATTGAAGCATAGAATAGAGGGGAGCAGAAGAGATTGACCAAAGAATTTATTTGCATATTTGAGGCCTGGTGCACAAAATTTGTTCGTGGGGGCCGGAGGGTGTACCTCAGCCCAGTCTGCACCTCTCCAATCTGGAATCCCTAAAGGGATGTCTGACCACCCTAAATGGGCAGTTGGACATCCCTCCTACAATCCAGGACTGCTGGCTTCCAACTGCTTGCCTGCCTGCCAGCTTAATCACCCCCTAACCACTCCCCTATCAGCCTGATTGATTCCTAACTGCTCCCTTGCCGGCCCCTAACTGCCCTCCCCTGAAGGCCTGGTTACTCCTAACTGCCCTCCCCTAGGGGCCTGGTACCCCTCAACTGCTCTACCCTGCAGGCCTGGGTCCCACCCAACTGCCCTTCCTTATAGGCCTGGTCACCCCCAACTTCCCTCCTCTGCTAGCCTGGTCACCCCTAACTGTCTCCCCTGCATGTTTGATTGCCCCCAACTGCCCTCCCTTGCAGGCCTGGTCCCTGCCAATTGTCCTCCTTTGCTGGCCATCTTGTGGTGGCCATCTTGTGTCCACATGGGGGCAGAATTTTTGACCACATGGGGGCAGCCATCTTGTGTGTTAGAGTGATGGTCAATCTGCATATTTCTCTTTCATTCAATAGAATAGATGCCTGGTGCATAGGAGGGGGCCAGCTGGTTTGCCCTGAAGGGTGTCCTGGATCAGGGTGAGAGTTTCCTTGGGGCATGGGGCAGCCTGGGTGAGGGGCCTATGGTGGTTTGAAGGTTGGCCACACCCCCCAGTGACCCAAGTGGAGGCCCTGGTATCTGAGATTTATTTATCTTCTACAATTGAAACTTTGTAGCCTAGAGCAGAGCCAAACCTCCTGCTTGCTGCATGGCCACAGCCATTTCTATTGGGATTTAATTTGTCTTTTTTAATTGAAACTTTGTAGCCTTAAGCAGAGGCCAAGGCAGGGCAGAGCAGGTGGAAAGCTTGGCTTCCTCCATCACCGAGGGCAACCCTAGCCTCTGCTCTCTCCAGCTCCGTGGCTGCCACCATTTTTATGGAATTTGCTAATTCTCTATAATTAAAACTTTGTAGCATTGAGTGGAGTCCTAGGCCAGGCAGGGTGTGTGGAAAGCTTGGCTTTCTCCTTCACTGGGAAACCTAAACCTCCCTCCTGCTCTCATTGGCTACAGCCATCTTGGTTGGGGTTAATTTGCATACTTTCTCCTGATTGGCTTATAGGCATGGCTATGGGTATAGCAAAGGTATGGTCAATTGCATATTACTCTTTTATTAGATAGGATATGCATAGGCCATGGACAAACAATGGTGTGGGGAAGGCTTATGGAGGTGGTCAATGGGGGGAGAAGAAGGGGATATAAAACTAAGAGACTATAGCCATTTAAAATTAAGAAGAGTTATAATAGCCCTAGAGAACTCAAGGGTATTATTCATCATTTCATTCAAAATATTTATTGAACACCTACTATATTCCAAGCCTGTTCTAGCACTGAAGATAGGAAAATTTCTTTCACTCATGGAATTCTTACATTTTTCAGGAGAAACTAATCCCCACAATCACTAAAATAAGGCCATAGACTGAGTAAAGATTTTTTCAATGAATATAGTAATCAAAGATTATTTTCAAGAACATATAAAGAAATCAATAAGAGAAGGCAAACTGCTAATTAGAACAATGAATAGAAGACATAAAGAGATGATTCATTAAAAAATAAAGCCTATATATATATATATATATATAATTATAAAATATATATATATGGCCTCATAAGAAATTGGAGAAATGCAGGTTAAAATTACAATGAAACACTATTTTATACCCATTTTATTGGCAAAGTTTTTAAAAATATATGTATTGGCTAGAAAGGGGAAGAATGGGCACTGCTGATGGAAATATAAAATAGAAGAATGGCACAAAATGCTTTGGAGGGCATTTTGTCAGTAGCTTTTTGCCTGAGGCTAAAGCAAACAGCAGGTAGCATCAAAAAGAGACACTGGAAGGCCAATAGACTTTGATATTAATTAGGGCTGAATATCAGCACTGTCCTGCTGTGATTGCAATGGCTGGAGGCTTTTTCCTGCCCTGATAATCTTTACCTTTGATCTGCCTGTATGCAATGCTAAAGGGCAAGTGTGTATTCAAAGTGAATAAAAAGGAGAGTGGACCCTGCTCTTGTGTCTCTTCAGGAAAGAGGTTCCACCTGGTCCCCAAACCTTCTTAAATTTGTATTTCGTGTATAGAATTTTTATTTGTGCATCAGCCCTTCCTTCAGATTCTGAACCTCAACATGCAGGTCACGGCATCTTTTCAAGTTGAAGATAAAAATAGATTTCAACCAAGGAATTCCACTTTTAGATAAATGTTCTGATTCATGTGCATAAAAAGACAACATTGTCTGACCACGGTGGCTCAGTGGTTGAACGTAGACCTACGAACCAGAAGATCACCAGTTCAATTCTCAGTCAGGGCATATGCCCAAGTTGCTGGCTCAATCTCTGATCATGCAGGAGGCAGCAGATCAATGCTTCTCTCTCATCATTGATGTTTCTATCTCTCTTTCCCTCCCCGCTTCCTCTCTGAAATAAATAAAAATATATTTTAAAAAAAGACATCATAGCAGCTGGTTTTATAATAGAAATTAAAAGCACCCTGAAAACTGGAAAATGAACAAATATCTTATAATGTGTTCCTTCAATGAAATAGTAAGTATCAATTAACATGAATAAATGAGAATAGCATGTGTCATCATGAATACATTTCAGAAACCTAATGTTGAATGAAAAAGAATTGCAGACAGTTGAATACAGTGTGATATCATTTATAATGTACAAAACAATTCACTGTATTAAGCAATGCATATATTCATGAAAATGACAATGCTTATATTCCTGGAAATGACTCAAGACAGCAGTTCTTGGTAACATTCTAAAATGGCTTCAGGGAGGAGGACACAACCACTCTGCAATCATATTTGCAATGCTTTACTGTTTAGGCTGGGCTAGTGGAAAATGTTCAATTTATTGTTTTCCATGTGTAAAATATCACTAACAAATTGGAAAAATCATGCTCAGATTATCTCTTTTTTGATAGCATGATTGTGTACTTGGAAAACTCAAGAGACTAGAAGAAACCTATTAAAATTACATAATTTGGTAAAGATTTCTGGGAACCAGATAAACTTTATTCAACTCTAGCAATAAGTTGCTAGAGATAGAAATGGAAAAAGGAAACTTCCATTTCCAATAGTAAAAATACTAGAGAAGCGTAAAGAGTTTTAATGGGAGAAACTCAGGGCTTTTCCTTTAAGAAGGTAACTATTAAATTAAACTGATGGATATAAAATATTATCTAGGCAAATGTAAGGACATGCCATGTTATTATTGGGAAGTTTATTGTCATTAAAATATAAATACTCCAAAATTACTATGTTAAATAATGCGATTTTCATTTAGAATCCAAATGGATTTTGTTTTACAAAAGAAATATTACATTTTATAATAAATAGTTCCAAGTATCCAAGGAAAGGATGAAAAAAAAAAACACAAAGAAACAAAATATCCACATTGATGGGTGACTTCCATTTTAGACCACATTCTAAAACTCATGTAATTAAACCTCTCTGGTCTTGATCTTTGAATAGACAAACCGATTGCAGGAAAATGTAAAGATTATCCAGAAATGAATTTCAGTGTAGGTAGAAATTTAATATGTGTAAAAATGATGGTTCAATTTCTTAATGACAGAATTCTTTACCTGTTAAATGGTGCTGACTAGCTGGTTAGCCTTCTGGAAGAATAAAAGTGTACACCTAGTTACAGCACATATAAAAACAAATTCTGGATTAATTGAAGACTTAATTGTTAAGAAATATTAAATAAACGATTCCATCTATAGGTAAATGTATAATCTACTAAATAAAATTAGGTATATTTAACTTCCATAAGATTTTCTTAAAGAAATCTTGGTATGGCAAAGGAAAAATAAACTAAATCAACAGAGAGACTACTGTTTTTTCTCTTTTGACTTTTTTCAAAATGGGAGGAAAGAAACTCACATACCCAATATAAAATGTGCAAAGAATGTGAGGAGACAATTCCCAGAAAGACCAGCAAATACAAGGATGCTCAAAATCTTTAGCAGCCAGTGCATGACTAATGAACTTAACAATGAACTATTTCTGTAAATGAATTATACTGTGAAAATCTGAAGAAGCTTGTGTGGAATGTCTCTGTCTCCTCCTCCAGATCTGATCTCATCCCTCACCAGCATGCTCTGTGTCCTGAAGCCTGTAGGAATTAGTGGCTTCTTTGACTCCATTGTCCTCTGGTCTCTAGTTGGATTTGTCCAATGGGAAGTAGCAGTGGCTATTGGGACATCAAGAGTAAGGTAGGATATTTATTTTTCAGCTTCCTCCACAAAAGTCAATGCTCTCTCCCCTTCTTTCTTTAGGCTTGGCGGTGGTAAGGCCATCCAGCTCTAATCAGTTTTGGTAATGACTTCTTCTGGGTTCCCGTTATCTCCTGCCAACATCTTTGAAAATAGCCTTTTATTATTTTTTCCCCAAAATTGCCAAATCTGACTTTGGCATTTACTTCCTGTCAGACCTCTGATGCCTAACTATAACAGTTGTTGCTAGTATCAGGCTAGGGGAAGAACACTCTTATAATTGCTGAACAAAAACTGTATTATTATATTTTTTGGAGGAAAGTCTTACAACCTCTATTACAATTAAAATAGCCATCATATCTAAAATCCTACTTCTAGAAACCTATTCCACATAGAGAAAAAACACAAGTTGCTAAAGATTTAAGTACAAAGATGTTTGCTGTAGAACTTTTACTGCTCCAAATTGTAAACAATAAATATTCATCAGTATGAGAATGGTTGAAAACACTGGGTTACATACACATCATGAATGTTATGCGAATCTTAAAAAGACAGAGATGACCCCATAGTAGGTGACTTGGTTTTGGAGAGATTTTCATGAGTTACTGTTAAATGAGAAAAGCAGAATTCACAAAAGTGTGTTTTACTGTGATGTAAAATTTTACAAACATATACAAGATAACACAAATCATTATGTGTGTATGGAAACATTAATTTCTGATTTTATGAGCATGTAGAAAAATTTGTCTCAGTAAACTTTAGTTGTAATAGGGGCAGGGATCTATATGGGTGGAGGAGGTAGGTGAGTAATAGGATAAAAGCAAGCAAAATAAGTGGGGAAAATGCATAGGAATATGCATTTATTTACAAAATAATTTATAAGTGTATTTTAAATGGGCATTTCTTTGTATGCCTCCCCAAAAGCCTCCCTGAAAAGTTTCCATGACTTATCTTTGACTTCTGATTATTGTCCTAGTATTTCAACCCCTAAATTTCTGGCTTGACTCTTACTTTCTGGAATGCACAGCATGTGCAAGACACAGCCCAGTATACAGCTCTGAATCGGTATAAGAAATGTCAGAATAGAGGAATAAGGAAGGTCGGGGTCCACTAACTACTTCCTGGGGGCAGATTGGGCCTGTCACCTATTTTTTTATTTTTATTTTTTGTACAGCCTATGAGCTGACAGATAAGAATTAATTTTTTTTACATTGCAATGTTAGGAAAAGAATAGTTATGACAAGTGAAAATGATATGAACTTGCACTTTAGAATCTGTAAATAAAATTTTACAAACACCAAGCCTTGAGCCTTCTTTTTTATTACCTATGGCTGTTTTCACATCATACCTGCAGAGGGGAACACTTTACTGTCTGCAAAGCCTAAAAAATGCTCCCGATCTGGTCCTTTGCAGAAGACAGTTGATAACCCTGGCACAGGTACTTTTGGAGTAATGAAGGGGTAAATAGTATTAAAAAATACTGCCAATGACTTCTGTTATGAAGTTTTTGCATTTAATGTTGATCCTTCGAAAATGCTGCCAGGAAAACTCAAGGAAGACCATAAGGCATTTGTTGATGGATGGATCCTGAATTAAGTAGCAGGCATAGACATAGATTCCTTCCATGGGACTTTCTAGATTTAAACTGAGAAGTCCCAGGCTAATTTTATCTTTCTATATATGCCCTCTCTTCTTACTAATCACCCTACATAATCACGACCCCGAATTTACAGGGAATTATCTAAAAATCACTAACCATTCTTGGGCTGTTGCATTTCAGGCCACCTGGGGAGTGAAATTGTGCAACCCCAGATAGGGCCTCTTACTCCACTCCCATTACCAGAATAGACAGTGCAGATCTGAGGTTTGCCAGAGAAATCAAACCTAAATCCTCTCTGTTAAGACTAATTGACCAATATTCAGTCACCAAATTTATTAGTAAATACTTATTTATTTTATTTGCTTTTTATTAAATTTATTAGGGTGACATTGGTTAATAAGATTACATAGGTTCTAAGTGTACATTTATCTGACGCAGGGTCATATTAGTAATATTAAAAATATTTCTTTCTGAAAGGTATCCTGATATTTCAGTCTAATGATTGAATTCAATTAATTCACAAAAATGATCTAAATGTACAAAAAGACTCATCTATAAAAAGAATCAATTTTGCTTTCTTCCTGGGCTTTTTCTATATAAAATATCCATTGTCTCTTCATCTACATAAAAGTTGCTTATTTTTTTGTATGAAACTGTCTTCTTTTCTCTTTCTTTTGTTTTATAACAAAGTAGAATGTAGAGATTTTTGCCTTTGTTTTGGCATGACAATAAAAAAATTTTTGTAGACATAATATGAGTGACAGAGACAACATTTTGATACCGCTGAGTCACTGCTGGGTGATGTTAACTGGAATGGCAATGTACTTTCTGGCTTGCTTGGGCTGAAATGTCATTTTTAAATCACTAATACTAAAGATGTGAAGATGGAAGTAGAACTGTAAATTTTTACATCAATTGTAAATTCCTCCACGGTCCATTCAAAGTTCATGTTTTTAAGGCCAGAGACTTTTTCTCTAAGTATTCTCAGATTGAAGGGCAAAGGAAATATATAGAGTACTTTCATCCTCTATTTAAAGCCAAGTAATCATACTCATACTTATCTGCTATCTTGAAATTCATAGTAGACTTTCTAAAATGTCTATATTTGACCAATTCTCTATCTTCTTAATATCATAAGTCAACTGCATTCCATTTTTACATTTATGCAAAATGTTATATTTAAATAGCAGCATAGATATAGCATATGCAGCATAGACAGTGTAAAACTTTTGGGGGGTTTATAAATGATATCAGTGTAATATTATCCTGAAGATTTTTCATACTACAAATGGAAAGAAAATAGATTCCAAAAAACTTAAAATTATTATAAAAATGGAAAGTACCGGGCATAGTCTTGCATTACACTTTTCCACATATTTTGTCCCCTGCCATAAGCTTATTATCACTGTAGTTCTAGTTCAGAGTTAGGAAAAGCTGGCACTAATTTCACAGGCATATATCTTTTCAGAGCATAGATATGATACCTCTGTAATTGGAAGATGACTAGCATTCTCACTGTGAATGCCTCTAAAGTCACTTTCTATAAAATACCAGATGTACAGGGTTCAGAAAGTGAGTGGGGTTTTCCCAGAAGCTCGTGGGCCAGTGAAAAGGACTTTCATGACCTGCTTCTCTGAGAATATCTTTGTAAGATTCTGTATTGGAAGACAGATAAAGAAATCTTTTATTTTTTATTCATTAATTGCAAGTCCATAGATATGGAGATTGTTTGTAGTTTTTTATAATTTTAAAAGTTAATCAAAACTTCAATTTTTCTGACAGCACATAATTATGCAGTATCTCTAACCTAATCTCTCTCTTAGGCAGCTGGAGAATTCTCCAAGAATACAGTGGGACCCAGTTCTTGAACTTAATTCTTTCCGAAAGGCTGTTCAAGAAACGATTTGTTCAGAAACTGGATCCCTTTTCCCATTAGAAATAATGTACATTGAATTCATCCATTGTAGACCCTCAAATAATTTTGTGTTTTAACATTTCTTATATACTAGTACAGTACATGTCTAAGCTCTAGACTTGTTTTCATAATTTTTCTTTTCACTTTGCTGTTATCATTAACTTTTTTTGGACCCCTGGTTACTCACTGTACATATTTAATAATAATGTAAGCAGAAAAATCATGAAAATATTCACAGCACAATTTCCTGAGATTTTAACAACATGAGGTTTACAGTAAACTGATTGATACTTGCTCATTCTCTCCTTTGTTTGTCCTTTCAGAGACTCTGGACTGATCCTACAGATATGAGCACGAAAGGGTTGTCAGGTTGAGAACCAAATTGTTTGAGATGGGAGACATTTGAATACTGAGGCTTGATTGTATATTATTGCTTATACAATATTATAAGCAATAATTATGTATTATATTATTTGAAAATTATCTGATTCTAATATAACTCATGTAAATTTATGCTAAAAATCCTATCTAATAAAGAGGTAATATACAAGTTAACTGTCACTCCAACACAAGATGGCCACCTCCATGTGATCAAAGATGGCCACCCCCATGTGGACACAAGATGGCCAGCAGGGACGGGAAGTTGGGGGGACCAGACCTGCAGGAGAGGGCAGTAAGGGGGACCCAGGCCTGCAGGGGAAGGCAGTTAGAGGGACCAGGCCTGCAAGGGAGGTCAGTAAGGGAGACCCAGGCCTGCAGGGGAAGGCAGTTGGAGGGATCAGGCCTGCAAGGGAGGTCAGTAAGGGGGACCCAGACCTGCAGGGGAGGGCAGTTGGGAGGGACAAAGCCTGCAGGGGAGTACAGTTGGGGGGTCCAGGTATGTAGGAGTGTACAGTTGGGGAGAAACCAGGGCTGCAGGGGTGGGCAGTCAGGAGCAACTGGGCTGGCAAGGGAGAGCAGTTAGGGGCAGTCAGGCCAGCAGGGGTGGGCAGTTGAGTCAGCAGGGGAACAGTTAGGCATTGATCAGGCTGGCAGGGGAGTGCCTAGGGGTGATCAAGCTGACAGGCAGAAGCAGTTAGGTGCAATCAGGCAAGCAGGCAGGTGTGCAGTTGGGAGCCAGGAGTCCTGGAGTGTGAGAGGGATGTCCAACTGCCCTTTTAGGATAAAACCTGGTGGGATCAGGCCTAACCAGGTAGTCAGACATTCCTCAAGTGTTCCCAGATTAGAGAGGGTGCAGGCTGGGCTGAGGGACACATCCCTTTCCTCCTGTGCACAAATTTTGTGCACTGGGCCGCTAGTCTTGAATAAAGATTACTGGCTTTAAAGATATCAGCCCTAGCCAATTTACCTCAGTGGTTATAGTGTCAGCCCACTATTTTGATTCTGGTCAAGGGCAACTACTGGTTGCATCTTGATCCCCGACCCTGGTCAGGTTCATGTGGGAGAAAGCCAATCTATGTGTCTCTCTGTCATCAATGTTTCTTTCAGTCTCTCCCGCTCCTTTCCATTCTCTCAAAAATCATTGGAAAAGTATTTTTGGATGAGGATTAACAACAACAATAAAAGATATCAAAGACAAGCACATTAACTAGTGTATTATTTTACGGGAGATTTATTTTCTTTTACATACATGAAAATGTAATTTAACCCACCTGTTAGTATGAATATATTTTTTCTACTTGCTAGTACTTTAATCCACTGATGGGTTGTGATTAGGATTTAGGACTTTTGTTCGCACTAAAATCATTAGGATAATTAATTATAGATATGTGGTCTGTTTTGGTTTAAGGGATTATTTTAGATCAAACTAAGCTATATTTCTTGAAGTGAGTTTTTGTCTTTAATGCAATAGTACATATTCACATATGGAATAATCATACTTTTACTTCCTTATTTCTAAATGACACAAATTGTTCCCCATCTCTTCTGCAATTCCAGTAAATTTCACATTTCCCGATGAAGCAGATTTGACCAAACTGATACTGAGGAAGCATGAAGAAGCTTATAATGGAGAGCAGAAAAGTTGCATAAGCAGTTCTGCCTCAGCTGAGTTCTCCACTGCCAGGCCCACTTTTGCTTTTTAAATTGGCTGGTAGATTCCAGAGGATTCTTGAACTGCAGATTAATATTGATAATTGTGTGTCCAAAATAAACTTTAAACTCAAATAGTGTTGGGACCAAAAATGATATTGATCTTGAACCTATACCAAGAAGTAGCCTTTACAAGCCTATTGGTAGCTGAATTGGGACAAGATTTTGGAGGTTTTTAGGTTACAAGATAAAGCTCTTTTAAAGTTTGTCATTACTTCATATGCCTACATATTTGATATTTCTTGTCCACGTTTTCCCCTCATTAGCCTTAAATATTTTTTATTGTTCTTTATTTTGTCCCTAAATTGGTCATAATACCGAAATAAGGTATGATTTAAATTATTTTAATTTTGTTTAATACAGATGTGCTACTAAACATTATCAGCTCACAGTATACAAATTATACCTCCACAAATCTGTTAAACATTATTTTCAAAAGCTTTATATGGGAGAGACTTGCATATGTTTACATTTATGGGAATAATTAAGTTGAGAAGGAGGCATTGGATAGCCAGACAGATTTTCTACAGGTTTTCTATTCGGTAGAAGGTTCCTAAGAAGAAGAGGGGAAGGAGGATCCAGACAACTTTGTTATTGAGACTTGGAGCTTAAAAAAAACAAAAACCCTCTCTCAGTTTACCTTTACCACCACTCAAACCTACAACCTAATTCACCAAGTATGTGGTTTCAGTTTGCCTCTGATGATTCTGCCCCCTTCACCCCTGCATTAGGTACCCTGAGCTTACAGATGCTTTTATCCCCTCCACCCCAGCAATGAGCTGACAGCATGCTTCCTTGCCACTTCCCTGGTCCCCTGGATAAGTTTTTCTCTTTCCTTTATCACATAGGAAGCAGCTTTCTAGGCACCACATTTTAGTCTGTAGACTTATAGTAGTATTTGTATAGCATCAATTCCTCTTTTCTAGCTTTTCTTATTGGCATGTGGTGTTTCTTTGGTGATCTCACGGTCCCTAGATTTTGCATGTTTCTTGAAATCTTGTCTTTGAGTTTTGCAATTCCATCGTTTAAAATATATATATATATTACAGAGAGGAAGGGAGAGGATGGAGAGTTAGAAACTTTAATCAGCTGCCTCCTGCAGATCCCCTACTGGGGATGTGCCCGCAACTGAGGTTTGGCTGCCCTTAACCAGAATTGAACCTTGGACCCTTCAGTGCGCAGGTCAACACTTTATCCACTGAACCAAATCAGTTAAGGCTAGCTCAGCTAATTCTGAGGGCCACTCAGCTTTTTCTTTACTACTCTTCTTCCCTCTTGGATTGTCTTCAGATTGTATGCTTTCTCTCTGTCTCTCTGTACTTCTTTCCAAGCCATGCCCCATGCTGAGAGGCTCCTGTTTATTTGCCTTAGGGCGGGTTCCTGAAGTGTTCAAGGTTATGCACTTTCTCCCAATCCAGCAGAGTACAGAAGGTTGTGTGTGTGCTTGTACAAAATCCTCAGACGCCTATGTTCTGTCTGGGTGGGGTGAGGGGTCATATGTGAGTCACCAGATTACCAGGGACAGGGGTATATTAGTGTTGCTACTGCACAGGGGGTGGGGTGGGAGGTGGATAGGAAACATCAAATGTACAAATGTATCTTACGAGATTCATGGATGGACCACTTCATGGAGGTTGCAAGGTGGTTAGGAGAATACAAGACCATTGGTTGAGTTCCATATCCCTGTGGCTGAGCGCCTCACTCCTTTTCTCTGTTTCTACTTGCCCCTAGACTCTTCAGCCAAGCTGATGTCCTCAGTATTCTGGATGGGGCAAGAGAGAAGTGGGCTCTTGGCAGCATCCCCATGCTAGGAAGCCAGTGATCACTGTGCTCCATGGGAGGAATCTCTTAGCCAAGGGCTCTCTTGGCATTGCACTGTGCAGCTTAGAGGGAGGGGCAACACAGTCAAATGAAACTATTCTTCTTACCCTCTTCAATGTACCTATTCTCAGATTTTTGTCCCACTGGGTTGCTGGGCTTTCAGGCTCTACAAATAAACTGACATCTGTGGGTGGTTGTCAAAATCTGTGGGGAAACTGGGCTGCAATCTCCTCTTATACCATCTTGCTGACATCACTGTCTGAAATACCACATGGAGTTTTAAATGTGAAACTCAGAGTCAGTCTGACTTTCACAGGAGCTCAGAGTCAAATGTGCAGAAAGGAACAATCAGTAGGTTTATTGGAATTAGGTCCTAAAATTAACAAGCTCTTTATGTGCGGTTAAATCCTTCAGTTGTTACTTCACCAACATTTGTGTTTTTACATTTTATAAAGGTGAATTAGCTAAATATATAGTCATATTTTGTTAATAATTGTTATACCCAATGATACAAGCAGTATTCACCCCAATGGCTGTGCAGTTTACTACATTTTTTTTTTTTTTACAGATTGGATCAGAATTTTTATCAACAAAATAAGAGTGAATAAAGAGTAGAAACTGTTGAAAGGCATAGAGATTAGAGATTAGTTAAAGATCTGGGGGGAAGGTGTGGATTTGAGGCAGATATTAATAAGATAAAAGGTGCTGCACTTTATTGAATATATACTGTGTGTTAAATAGTGTGTCTGAAGAGAAAGTTATCCCTGTCCACTGGTAAGTAATATTCAGAGCCTAGTGTTTTATTTCTATACTTACTCTAATACATACGAAACAGGAATTAATTTCGTTATTGCACATATTTTAACACTGAAAGTAAGTTCTCATGACTTGTGAGCTACATTAAATACAGATATAAATATAGTAGTATTTCAAAGAAAGATGTAATTCTTGTCTCTGTGTAATATTTTCCTTTATATATGTAAATAAAAGGAGCTATAACTTTGCATAGCTAGGGAAAATTTTAATACCAAAATTTATTAAAAACCTGAAAATTATCAATATGCCTAAAGGTATTTTAATAAATTCATGGATAATAGTTCCTTGTAGGTAATTTCAGGAAAATATATATTTTTTACTTTAACCTGTAAAAACAATCTTTGTTGTACTTCAATGTCCTTAGATGATTCTAAATCTTAGATAGAAAACGTTGACATTCTTAGAACAATTTTCTTATAAGTAGATATTTTTTAATTTCTAAAAATATTTTAAACCACACAGAAAAGATACTTTTAACACTTTTATTTCTTAGAAGTAGGTCATTAGACAAAAATATATCAGAAAGTCCAGTTTCAGTGAGTCAAAAATATGTTAAGCTATAACCATGTATTAAAACTTTTTATTAGTGCTTAAATTATTGAAGTAATATTAAAAGCATTTAAAAATATATATTCTTATTGACTTCAGAGTTAGGAAGGGAGAAGGAGAGAGGGAAATATTGATGAGAGAGAAACATAGATCAGCTGCCTCCTGCATGCCCCTAATGGGGATAAAGCTTGCAAGTAGGCTTTTGCTCTGACCAGAAATAGAATTGGCAACCTCCTGGTGATGAGACAATGTGTATTAAAGGTAGTTTAAAATAAAAAGTGTATTATAATACACAAACATGACAATTAAAGGTAAAACTATTCTTTTTTTCCTAAACATAACTTCTGCTTTAAGTATGGGACTCCAGAACTTTTTCTATGTTTTTATAATAAATTTACATGTAAGAATATCTTGTATGAATATGTTGTGTACATTTTATACAAATGATGTTATTTTAGGTGTTATTCAGAAACTTGCTTTTTGTTTTCCTAAAAAATATCTTAGTGTTCTCTTGAGGTTGGTATCTATGCAGTCAACTCATTTTTAATGTATTTAATGATATGTAAGTGCAAAAACTGAAATCTTTATTCTTTTTAGATCTTTTAAAGCTCATGTAGCTACTGATGATATTAGGGTAGAACCATCATTTTTTAAAATAAAAATGAAAACCTCAGTTAGCACTGAGTATTGATTTTTCTCTTATTTTAAACCTGTATTTGACATATCAACAATAATTAGCCATTCTTCATCTTTTAAAGGCATTGCTTTATATTTGGCAAAATGAAATAAAAATGTTTTTAATAATTAATGATCTAAAGATGGGGATACATTTTCTCTAGAGTAGAAGCAGCAAAATCTTTAGGATCTTAAAACTATGCTGTTGCCCATTAAGAAAAAAGCAAAAATAGTTTTTATACAACCAGTAAACCTTTATCTTTCTCTGACAAAGTCCAAACTTCTTAGAGTACAAATAAATAGCTCTTTTCAAGGAGACCTACTAAAATTACTCACAAATGCTGTGAGGGTTGGCTGGTTGGTTATTTTGTATAATTTTATCTGTGCAGTAGGACAGCATGGCCTCCAAAGATGTCCCGGCCCTGGTCTCCTCTGAAATATAATGTCGAAGGTACCATTTTTCTTATCTCTTTCTCTCATGTGCTCAGGCTCTCTCAGCCTCTCTCTCTCCCCTTCCCTGCTCCTCTTCTCTACTCCTCTGTAACCTTTCCACATATATGATTGTAGACACTTAACAGATAAGATTGTGGTATATTTTCTATTTTACAACATGATTTCTGCACTTAACCATTAAAGAAGATGGCTATTCAGAAATGTGATGTCAATCCCTTAGTAAATAACTTAACAACATATTTGATTAGATCAATGCTTATCACTTTTGAATGTGGTGGAGTAAAATGGAGTAGCTAGTACTCATTTAGCATTTTCTATGCCAAGTGTTATCTTAGTAATCATATGACTAGGTCCTAATGTTATCTGTAAATTATAGATTTAATAAATGAAGGAATAATTGGTTAAATAGCTTGTCTAAAACCATACAGTAAAATGATTAAGCTAGTATTTAAGTTCATATTTTTTTCTTAGATACCTGATACTCAAACTTTGCATTTTATTACTTTTCATTGGGTAAAACTAATGGATGAAGTTAAAGTTTCATAGAGAAATTCTTTGGAAATACAGATGCATAAATATATACATTTTTCTACATGGAAGGGAAATATAAAACAGATATAAATTTTTATGAAAATATTCTCCCAGAATCTTGCTAGATTAACATCCTAGGAATGTCTTTCTCAAATACCTGGAAGGCATCTCTTTGAAATGTTATCATCAGGAAGGATAGTCTCCATTTCCCAGTCTCCGGGAGGGTAGGAGCCTAACTTTGATAAGTGAACAAAGTTTACTTTGTATAAGCAAACACAGGTGGCCTTACATTGAATAATATACTCCAATATTTTCCCATTAGCTCAGTTCAGCATTTAAAAATCCTCCTGCCTTTTGTTTCAGCAGAGCTAAGCTCAGTCTCTCTTTCCTGTTGCCATAGTCTTAATCCAATTACATAGTCTTGACTCAATCTTGAATGAAGTCTTCCATGCCTGTTTAACTCCATCTAATACAGTTTTCCTTGACATCTGAAGAACCTTCTTTTTGGTAAAGAAGATGTAACAAAATATGGATGAAAGTCCTCTGCTCTCTTTTGTCATCTGTCAAGGAATCCTGAAACATCATCAAATACATTGGCTCCATGCATCTTGGTTTATAGTATTTATTTAATACTCATTTATCCACAAAATTTTTAAATTCAAAGCTGGTAGATGTACTAAACAGATTCCTATAAGAGGTAGTGTGGTATGATTTGCAACAGAATCAAAAGTTTCAGGCTCATTAAATATCCTACTCTCTGAATTTCCCTTTTCTCTCTGGTTGAACAGGGTAAAAATGTAGTCAACTGCCCTTCCTGCTCCTTCCCCTCATATAATATTCATTAGTTGTTCATGCTGCCTATCTTACCATAGGCTTTTTAAAAAAGTTATCTTTATTCTTAAATGTATTACATATGTCCCTTTTTACCATAGGTTTTTATATTTTTAACTTTCTAAATCTCAAGTAGTCTTTCCTAAAATCAGAGAGAGTGTGATGTAAAGGTCCTGTGTTTGCTACTAGATTAAAGATGGTGATAAAAAAGAGTTACCATATATTAAGGACTCTTAAGGGCAAAGTGTTTTATACAAATTAACACATTTACTTATCACCAAGCAATGTGAAACAGACAGAGCATTTCCCCCACTTTACAGATGAGAAGTTGATGCAATAGAAGGTAAATAACTTGCTTAGAACTATGCAATTAGAAAGTGGTCTTTTGAATTCACCAAGATCTTTCTACATCTACTGCTCTTGCCAAGAACTACTGTATTTCAATCCCTGACTTGCCAATTATTAAAGTTTCCTCGAAAGGTTTTTAACCTTCTCAGTATCAATTCTTCCATCTTTAAATATACAGAAGAAATGCTGGATTTTTGTTAGACTTAAGAAGTTCATGCATAGTAAGCACTACAAGCAATCAAAATAAACATCAGTGTTATTCTGATGTTGCTGAATTCCCCATCTTGGGTTTGAAGTTAGCTCAAATTGGAAGCATCAGATACTTTAGGAACTAGGGAAAAGTTTGTTTTCTTAGCAAGTGTCAAGCCTTTTGTTGACTCTTGAATTCCAGTTTTTCAAAGCATACTTTACCTCTTCCTTCCGCAGGACAGTCATTCCCCACTTCTGCTTTCCAGTGGGGCTGAAATGCCATTCTGAAGGAAATGGGGACAATGATATTTCTAATAACATGAATATTACATGAGGACAACACTGCATAAAATGAGGTTTTCTCAAAGCTCTCTTTGCATTTGCTTAGGAACTAAATATAGGCTTGTTGTTTTGTTTTTTTGTTTGCATCTGCAAGCTACTTCAATAATTAAATGTCCTTTCTTTGATTCTGCAATGTAGGAGATACTTGAAACTCAGCTGCACTCTGTTTGAGTCTGATCATTGAGAGAAGTAGATTATCACTGATCCAGTACAGCTGTTTTGTTGTCTGTTAAAAATATACATAAAATGAGTTTGGAAATGTCTGTAAATACTTTCAAAACACACATACAGCTGTTTAAAATAAATCTGTTCATTCACACACATATATACACAGATGTAATGAAAGCAAGGAAGGGAAAGTGAGGACAGCATCCATCCCAGTACTCTTATATTGTATTCTGTAGCCCACATCAACACTCTGCATGACTGTGGCTTTCCGAGAACATTGGTCCTAAGACATTAACTTATGTTTGTGCACACATATTTAATAATTTACATACACTTACATACATAAATATGCCCTTTTTGTATAAATATGTGACTTACATACATATTTATATGTATCTAAATTTTCAAAAGTAAGAATAAAAGTTCCTTTTTATTCATAAAAGTAACACATATTTCAATGTACAATTCAAAAAGCAATGTAATTTGTTAGTGAACAAAATACTCGTTGGAATCTGGCTGACCTCAGAGAGAGTCCCAGCTCAGATCTTTACTAGCTGGGTGACTTTGAGAAAGTCCCTTAACCTCTCTCAATCTTAGTTTATTCCTTAAAATGCAAATAAGAACTTATAAATTATGATTGTTGGGAAGATTAAGACATTGTCATCAGATTACCAATGAAATCATAGGATTCAATGAATGTTGACTGTTTAATAAGTCGTCCTCATTCCACATTTATAGAGAGCCATTGTTAATATTTGGAATAGGTATAGTTATAGCTTTGAATACAAATATAGAATGTAGTGATAGATTGTTCCAACTGTACTTCATTAGATTTTGGCAGGCAGCTGTGCTAACTACTATACCATCAAGCCTGGTTTCTTAGACTTTGTCTGTCTATTTGGCCTCCATTCACCTCAGGGTCACTTATATTAACTGTATTTTCTTATTTTTCTTATCCTTAATGGTCTATCATCTGTGGTCTCCCTGCCTGGAGAAAAACCGCTCCTCTCAGAGCTAGTCAATTCTTCAAGATAGCAAACATCTGCATTCTCTGGCATGCCTTTCATATATACCTTGGGCACCCAGTCATCGCCCTGCAATGGGGCCAATGGCTGGCTCTGCCCCGGCTCCTGCCTTGCCCTGGCCAGCAATTGCCTGGCCCCAGGGGCCATGCACACTCACTGGCTGCCTTGACTCCACCTCCCCAGCCCCGGCCTTAGCCCCGGCCAGTGATCGCTGGCTGGCTCTGCCCCAGCTTTTGATTGGCTGGTGGGTGTGGCTTGTGAGTTTGGCTTGATCAGAGGTATGGTCAAATTGCATATTACTCTTTTATTAGATAGGATAACTCACCTTTCCCACAAAGCATGCACAAGAACACATGCACTAAACTGTAACCAGGAACACAGAATCAGACAGAGGGCAGAAACAGAGACCTGAGACAGGAACACGGCCATGCCAGCCATAAATTTCATATGCAGTGAACTTCAAATGTATTTTTGAAAAATGTATTTTTGATAATGAGAATTGTCACATAATTATTATTTACATAATTCTAATTATCATATAAAAATCCTAACAGTTCATCAGATGCAATAAATCTACTCTAATAAAAAAGTAAGATGCAAGTTGATTGTACCTTTGCAATGCCCACCAGCCAATCAGGAGTGAGCATGCAAATTAACACAACAAAGAAGGAAGGTTAATTTGCATGCACTGGCACTGCCCCAGCCACTCTGAGCCTCTGGGTAGCATGGGAAGGCAGAAAGGCGGCTCTGGGACATAGCAAAAAGCTAGCTCCAGCCAGAGCAAAGGCGGTGCTGGCAGACAGGAAAAGGAAGGCCCATTCTTGCATGAATCTTCATGCATCAGGCCTCTGTTTATCTTATAAGTGTTGAGTCACTAAAAAGAACACCCAAACAATAAAAATAATCAACTAAGCCCCTAGTTGAATGTGGGATTGACAAGATGATGATAGCATGCCCAAGATGGGCATATTTTGGAATAAAAACTTGAATGTTTTGTCATTAAGTTGAAACATAGCCAGGACAAGTTGTTCACACATATCATTAACGCATTTTGGTATTATTTTAAATGAACATAATAGTAGCATAACAATACCACCATAAACAACAGCCCTTTATAGCAATTAGTGTGCTAACACATTTTCATAAGCACTTTACATTTTTTAAATTTGTTAAACTCTCTCAGTAACCCTATGATATAAGTATCATTAGAGACCCCATTTTATAGATAAGAAAACTGAGGTAGAGAGAGGTTGGGTATCTTAGAGGTCAAATCACTCAGTAACTGACGAGCTGAGGTCTCAGTTAATATTTATTATGTCCACTCTCCTAAAAATGCCTGATGTTTACAGGTGGACAGTGACCATGAAAATGCCAATTATTGTTCACATTATTTCTTATTATTTTGTAAAACAAAATCTGAGTGAAGAAGGGTAAAGCCAATGCCTGTTGTTTATTTAGCTTAGGCACCAGGCCATTCAGCTAGTTAAAGTAACACCTCAGAAACAAGGGCCAAGTATTGGCCAATCTCTTGTCCCCATTGTCCCCAGGGGAGCATTAGGCCTATTACTGTAGTGCTGAGACTTTGGGCTTTACCCATTAGACTAAGCATGGGACAAGAAAATGTGTTTGTGTCAGAATGTTCAGGGTCATTCTGTTAACCAGCTTCCAGGTAGCTCTTTAAATCTAAGCCAGATCCATAGTATAGAGCATTGAGCTTTCTGTTTCATTAAGTCAAGAGATTTCTTCTCGTTGAGAAATGAGGTTATGGGTTAGCTCACTTATCTCTCACCAATAAACAGAATTTATAAATTATACATAATGCCTCACCTTTAGTTATCAATTTTTATTTTTCTATCTTTTAATACTTCTATTTAGACTATACATATGTTTATGGAATATAATACCACTAATTGGTCATGATTTTGTCTTTTTATTTTGTAATTTTAAAAGAGTTTTTAAAAACAAGTAATATCTAGTGAGAAATTTTATAAATTGTATGATTTTAGTGCAGCACTTTAATATCATTTTTATTTAACACTATATAATACTAGAGGTCCGATCCATGAAGATTTGTGCAAGAATGGGCCTTCCTTCCCTTGGCTGCTGGCACCCCCTTGGCTCCCACCTGGAGCCTCCTTTCTGCCTTCCCGTGCTGACCAGAGGCTTGGAGCAGCTGGGGTCGTGCGGATGGCCTGTGTTGTCACCATAGTGACAACACAAGCGTCCTGCCCCCAGCCGCTTGAGCCTGTGTATACAAATTAACCCTCCATCTTTGTTGGGTTAATTTGCATACTCCCTCCTGATTGACTGGTGGGCATCACAAAGGTACAGTTAATTTGCATCTTCCTCTTTTATTAGTGTAGATGATGAATTAAAAAGTGTAAAGTGGATAAAGTAAGACTAAGGAAAAAACAGGAGCAATTATGCCTCCAGTAAACATTAATGTTGTTGCTATAATTGAGTCCACAATTTGTCTCTTATCTCCTATAGCTAATGCAGAAATGAAAATGTAATTACTTAAAGAACTTAACTTCTTGTTTCCATACCAATTTATGTAAATCTCAGCATTGAACTTACACATTGTTTTCAAATTAACTCCTAGAGTCTCCCACTAATTGAGTTCCCTGAGATCAGACGCTGCTTACACAAAATTGTTTCTCAAAAGCCACTCACATTTCTCCCCTCAGCCCCACCCCAAACTAGGACTTACTCAGAAAGACAGAAATATTTGAGTTTTCATAGCAGCATTGATTTTTCAATAACTAAATGTGAAGGGAAATTTCTTGCTTGAGAGCTTATAAGTTCCATTATTTGATTCATTACACAGTATCCTCAATAAGTTTTAAAGAAAATCTAGATGTGAACTCCACTGTCTGTTTCCTATGTGAAACCTGATATAAGGCAGTAACATTAAAACATCCATCAGGAGTGTTTTAGGAGCAGCACACGTGCGGGCCTCTGGTGGTCTCAGTGCATTCAAAGCTGAAATTGTATGTACCCAGAATTGTGGATTATGGAGTAACAATTGTGTGCCATGAATCCCAGGGGTTCTGTAGGCTCTCCAAATCCACTTGCAGTAGAGATCAAGTGGAAGTTTTTGATGTTCTAGATCACAGATAATTTTTAACCAGAATAAATCTCGAATCTGACTTATTGTTTTTGTATAAACCTAACTAGAAAAAAGCTGCATTGTCAAACAAACAAAAAACTCAAACACTTAAGCTTTGAAAACCATGGACCTAGAAAATGAGATGGATGCTGTGTAACCTGCATGAATGGTTCCCAAACCTAACTGGTCAGTCTGTTCCCCTGCCCTTTAGAAACTCAGAGAGATTAAGTGTGGGGTAGCATACAGAAATCCATAATTTAAAAATCTGAACTTCAAGGATTCTGATGTTCACTGAGCTTTGGAACTCAATGCTTTGATTGTTTCTTAATTATATATTCTTTCTGCAAAACTGTTAGTAACACAACCTTGACTGGTTCAGAGACAAGCTAATGTTCCTTGGTGGGTGAGGAACACCGATGAGCATATGACACCATGTATCCCATGGCACTGGGTATAGAGCAGATGTTTGAGCACATGTAAATCTATCTGGTCAACGGAATCAGCAAGGAATACCAATAATCAAGCTGACCTATGTGAGTGATAAATATTTGTTGAATGATTCATTACTTTACAAACATGACTCAGGAGTGTGATTTCAACATTTTATTTGCAAGGTCATACTATTAACATAGTACTGTGACCCACCTGGGTTTCATAATGCAATTGAGATGGGGAAAAATAGGAATTATTAATATAGAATAATTAAAAAAGTAAAGAGGGTTATAAAATAGTGACTTTCTATAAGACTTTAAAACAGGAATGCTTGGAGATTTATAATAATTCAGAACTGTGCTCAGTTAATCTCTAAAAATTGATTAGGTCTGTGATCTTGGGCAATTTATTCAACTTCAATGAAATTCAGTTTCCTTACGTGCAAAATGTGCATGAGAGTGGCAGAGGGTGGTTTTGAGGGATGAAATGAGATTAATACAGTATATAATGGAATATATAATGGAATTTTTTGATATTTTGCTTGAATTGAATTAATTTCACATTTTGTACATAAGTCATCATAGACCTTCAATAAAAGGCTTAATTTATTTTCCCCAAAGTCCCTCATGGAGCCAAAGATTCCAAGGCTTATATCCATTACCAATTTTGTTCTTGTGAGCTAAACTATTTTATCTCTTATTCTTTTTAAAAAATGTTAAAAACATACAAATTGAATTTTAGTGTAAGATGGGAGAAAGTTATTTAAATCTATTTTTTCCATTTCTAAATGGCAATGAAATGTTTACAAAACACAAAAAAGATAGCCAAAGGAACTTTTGCTTTCTGCCATGATGGAATAATTGGTACTGGGTTAGCCTCATTGTTATGATATTTATAAGACGAGGGTGGGGGAGTGAAGGGGGAGGGATACAGGCTTTGGGCAATAGACTAAACTAGACTGTGATACTCAGGTAAAGAGAAATTCTCCAGACGAGACCCATGATCAACTCAGATCTCTGTCTAGGGGCACCTTCCTGAATGCAGTGTAGGGAGTTGGTGCCTAAATAGAATCTTCTTCTGATCTTCTAGAAATCAAATTACAGGGTATGGATAAGGTGCTAGAGAAGAGAAATATGCACAGAGAAATCTGTCTCTAGATTCATGTATAAGCAAAGCCCTTACTGAAAATTGGACAGTGCATAGGCAGAGAGAGACTACCGGAAGCCTACCAAGGAATGGTTGCTAAAGATAGAGCAGTGAACAGAGAACTGGGAAGTTCTGGGTAGTAACGAAGAATATCCACAATGTCCACCAATAGCTACACCCTTGATCCACAATGTGGGTAGGAACATATCTGTGAGGCAGAGCCTGCATCTAGCTGTGAGGTCCCTTAGAGAGCCTGTGCCCTGACCCAGCTTAGTGGTCACCTTCCTGCAACACAATTATGCTGCAGGCCAGCCTGCAGATGCACTGGCACCCTGACAGCTTTGCACAACCATGTGCTCAACCACGTGCCAAGGCTCACCTAATTCCAGAAAGCTACTGCAGACCAGTTCAGGCTTGGGCCAACAAGTGCACTTCTGTGCCATCCTTTGGCTGCAGCCACACCTTTTCCAACAAAATCTAATCTCTAGCTTTGGGAATAGGGCCAACTTTCAAGATTTTCCTCCATTGGGTATGCTACCTTAGCCTTTGCACATTGTATAGAGTTCTTTTACATTTAATAGTTACTCTTTTATCATTGTTTAATAATTCTTTATATTTAACCTTCCCCGTTTAAGTCACTGTGTGGTTTGTGTCTCATGACTGGATCCAGACTGATACTTGTGGTTTCCTTGGTTGGGTATAATATTTAATGGGTGCTGTAATGACCATTGAACTATGTTAGTTTCACTGAAAGCTTTTTTAAAACAGCTTTATTCTATCTAATAAAGAGGTAATATGCTAATTTACCATCAAGCCCTCACAAAGATGGAGGCACCCACAGCCAGTAAGGAGGGAAAATGCTAATTGACTGGCATGCCCTCAAAGATAGTGGCACCCATAACCACAAGATGGCAGCATCCAGTCCCCTCAGCCCCTCTAGGGAGGCAGGTGCGTGGCAGGGCCAGGACCACCCCCAGGCAGGTCCAGCCACTCCATGTGCCTGCCTCCAGAGGCCCCCAGACCCCTCAGCCCCATAGCCACCCAGTCTGGCCTCAGGCACAGGTAAGCCTTGGATGGTGGCTGCGAAGCCTCCCAGGGCTGGCCTGAGGCACAGGTAACCAGGGCCAGCTGAGGCTTGCACTGCCAGTAGTGGCTGCAGCAGAGATGTGATGGAGGCGTCGCCTTTCCCTGATTATCAGGTTGCCTCCCGCCCCTGAGAGCTCCTGGACTGTGAGAGGGGGCAGGCTGGGCTGAGGAACTCCCCCTGCCCCAACTCCAGTGCATGCACTGGGCCTCTAGTTGAGGTATAATTGATATACAAACATTGTATGTGTTTAAGGTGTATAACTTGATGTTTTGATAAGTATACATTGTGAAATGATCATCACAAGCTAATTACATCCATCACCTCTACCTACTTACCATTTCTTTGTGTGTGTGTGCTGTAAGTTAAGATTCATTGTCTTAGCAAATTTCAACTATAAAATACTGTACAGTATTATTAACAGCAGTCATCATGCTATAAATGAGAACTCAAGAACTTCTCTTCAATAACTGAAACTTTATTCTCTGACCAACATCACACTTTCCCTCTTCCTCCAAGTTCCCTGGCAACCGCCATTCTATTCTCTGCAGGAGTTTGACTATTTTAGATTCCATATGCAGTATTTGTGTTTTTTTAAATTAGATACAAAAATGACCATAGTAAAAAATAAATGATCACAAGATATATTTTGAATTAAGGAACTCTTGAAATTCATTTTCTTCTACCCCCTAAATTTTAATCAGCTCCAGTTTCACACCTTTCTTGGTTGGCAGAAATCACAATTTCAACCTCCCAATAATACATCTAATCTCAAATACTGTGTTCAGGGTTTCTGAAAGAGCAACAGGGATGTGTAGTGAAGGATCTTATGGGAGTTGGGCTTCTATTACCTCCTAGTATGATTTTATTTCAATATTTTCATAACCAGGATGCCATTTCAGAATTGGCTGAATATATGCCCCAACTATTTTCAATATTGTTCCTATAAGAAAATATATTAATTTGGAATAAGCAGCAGGAAAGACACTGAAGTTTAAAGTTGTTCTGATAAATCGCAAATAATACACACACCAAAAGGCCGATGAGCACTGGGATGAAGGAAAATAAAATATCTGTTCAGCTGAACAAAATCTTTTCATTGTCATTTTGAAATTATAAGAAATTATCTTCTAAAATATAATCTTTATAAATAATCTGAGATGACAACATGTTATCCAGTAGGAGTTTTTTTTTTTTTTAACTCTCACAAGAACACAGAAAACCCTGACTATACATCAGACCCTTTATTTATCTTTCCAGACTCCAAAAGCATCAAGAGCTTGGCACAGAGAACTCAGACAACTCAGAGAAGAAAACGCTTGTGTTGTCTGCTAAAAAAAAAAAAAAAAAAAAATAGTGCCTATAAGAGAAAAGTTATTGGAGATTTGTTATCATTGCTTCAGAAATGTCTTTGTCTAGAGACAGGAAGCAGAAAATAAGTCATTGCAATCAGGAATAAGGTTCACAATCACCCATTTTTACATGTTCAGATCGGATTACTGAGTGTCAGAAAGGTGGAGAAATCTCATAAGCGACACAAAGGAAAGCATCAGTCTCCTCTCTTCCAATATTCAGATATTGCCCTTTGGTGGAACTGAAGATTCTTGTGAGCTGATAAAAAGTAAGTGAGCTTATTCTCTTCATGAGATTTTCACCATGTACTTGAGATAAACTAAAGGATACTGTCATTGGCATAAAGCAACCAATAAATCATACACCCAGAAATAAAGTGTACCTTCAAATAATGTTACCTATCACTCACATTGTTACAGAAATCAAGTTTCATAGCACTGGGTAAAGATGTCAGCAGGCAGAGAGCAATGCAAAGGTGTGTGGAATAGAATATTACTCTCAGGCTCTGCACTATCCACACTCTTTCCTGGAATTGTGAAAATACTGTCTATTTGTTTTCTTATGAATATGATTTACTGAACTGTGGTATTCCCTGAAATTCAATCTCACAGCCATCACTTTCACCACATTAGAGTAATAAAATATTTTCTGCTACTTCTCATCCTACTGCTTTATATAAGTGCATTACCAAAGGGTGCTATGCCCCATTTCCGAATATATCTGCTTCTATAAGCCATTAGCCAGAGAGAGAAAATGCTTAGAATGTTAGCATAGTCTGATTTGCTCACTTTCTGGGTTTTTAGATCTCTGTAAACATTAAATTGTTTATTTCCCTTATAAAAATAATTATAAAGTTTAGAGAGGCAAGACTTTTTATGTTATTATTGACACTTCAGCATTGTCAATTTCTTTAAGCTTGTGGGGTGTCCTACTTTAAAGGTAAAAACAATCCAGTGATTTTCAGCAGCTTGAAAGAATGAATGGCTAACTTCAGATAAGTCTGAAACCTGATCACTCATTCTTATGTCTATAACCATTTCTTTTCCATGACAGCCCTACTGGACAAGGACATTGCAAATATGTTGCCCTTTGAGAATATGGGCATGCTAATGCTTTGGATTAAGTAGACTAAGATTTTAATCCAAGAGACTATGTGAATAGCCTCGTCTCATTTGAGCCTCATCTATAAAAGTGGATACTACACTTCCAGGGCTGTTTTGAAGACTAAATTAAATTACAGGGCATGTGCAAGCTATTCTCCTCCAAGTAGTAATGAGAAATTAGACAACATGCATGTTTATCAGTAACAGCACAATGTATACATCTTCTCCCTATAGCAATGAACCGGAGCCAGTTGCCACAAGCTATCTCTCTCGTTGTACACTGGTTGGTGCACAAGTACTCAGCATGATGATTGCTACAATACAACTAGGAAGTATGAAGGTAGGAACTTGAGCTCTCACTGTGTGCCAGGCATTGTCCAAAGCTTTTTCTATTAACTGCACTTGTAATGAGCTTCCTTGCTTTGTTGTAGAGACAGTAGGTTAACAGTTAATGCAATTTAACTGTTAAGAGAATTCCAACTATTCAAGAGGAAGAGCTACTTTTCAGTTCTCTATGGTCTTCATTCATCTTGTCTACACATGGTATATGCCCAGAAAAGATCTTGAAAAAGTCCTGGGGTTGGAAGGATTTATAGCCGTGCTCTCCTCTCCTGAAGAAAAACTTACAAATAGAGAAAACCAAGGTGTGATGGAAATGTACAGGACAATGTCTGGGATCTACATAACCATCGGGTAAACTTGGCAGCACCCCAGTGGCATGTCTGTTTGCAATTATTTGGGGAACCTTTGCATTCATTAAGCTATAAGAGCATTCCTGTATAACTAATACAGAGATCTGATCTTTTTTAATACACTGTAAGAGGTAAAAGCATCATTTTAATATTAAAGACTTTTTAAAAATACTTCTGCTTTTTGGTCTGGTAAACAAAGAAAAGGAAACTGGTGCTGCTGGGTTAACTCCTTGAATTTCAGTATGCCTTGGCTTCCTACATCTGATTGTAAGTACAATAGTGCCCTCTATAGCTCATTCTTGGTACAGAATTCCAGGGTTTGAAAAAGATTTACAACCTAAAAAGATGAAGACAAAACTCTATCCTCAAATGTATGGTTTTTGTCCCAAAAATAAGTAAGCAAGAAATATTGTCATATAATCTTTATATCAAAATAAATAATTCTCAATATTTTCTGATTTTCAAATAGCAGTATCTTCTGCTCTTTTCCAGAGGATTAATGTCAAATATAGGATACTGGGGAAAAAATTAAGCTTATATATTATATATATAACAACTTTATTTTGACTGATAGTAACAAGGACACTGTTTTGATCCAGGAAGTTATTTTGTTTAAAGCTTCATCTTATGATAACTAAAACAGTTGGATCTGTACAGCGGAAGCTCTGCAATTTTTTAAAATATCATGTGTTTGAATTGTATTTGAATCTTGGCTTGTTCCAAGATATTAAAGTTCCTAATTGTGATGATTTATCTGAAGGCCTAATTGGGGGTAGGAGGAGAGAATACACAAAAGACTTAAATATTTCTCACCAATCACAGGAATTTTGTAATTAGAACATATCAGCAATATTTAATTATCCTTTTGGGGTGTGAACTAATTCATAACTAGATTATTAAAATCATGTGTAAATGGTTGGCTAGAGGTCTTTGATTTATATTGAATTTGTGTGTTTTTAATTAAAGTCTGATGCCATAATACAATTAAAGCTAGTAAATTTAAGTAAAAAATTAAATATGTACAATTTATTTTTCTTGATTTATCTAATATTTATGCTTAGCTTCAAAATAGTCATTTCTTTTAAAAATAATGTTGGAAGATATAAACCAAATTGAAATTATTTGCTGCTGAACACACATACTCACTGACCAGGTGTAAGGAAGGTTCTATGGCTCACCTTTAGACATAGTGTTTGATATCAGCAAAATTTTTATGTAAAACAAATGGCTGTTTATAGATGTAAATCTGTGAGATTCATGGTTTACATTCCAAGGCAAGAGAAGCCCAACTTAAGCCCCAGCACTTTTAATACATGTTGGACTGGGAGCTTTATAAAAATCAAGCTATAATCCTTTCATGAAAAGCAGTAACTTAGTCTATATTTTTTAGGCTAATAAGAAAATTGTAGCTATTCTTCAAAATAACTGTAATTCATCAGGTGGAAATTAAAGATTTTGAAGGGAAAATTGATTCAGTGTTTTCACCTTTGTAGAGAAAATAAAGTTATTTGGATACTGGAGAAATTAACAAGGCAGATTTGGTTTAAGAGAAAATGATAATATCAATATTTCAGAGGAGATGCTCTATCATTGATAGAATAATTAAATGAGACTTGGTCTCAAGATAAAATACATTACCTATTCATATTAAAGATGACTGCCATGAAATTTTAATTTGAAAACTTGTTGTGAAAGGACAAAGCAGAGCTGACTATCCTCCATTTTGCGGGGTTGGTCAGCCTAATTCCCCTTCCTCCCTGCTGGGAGTGGCCACAAGGGTGCCAGGAATGTCCTAACTCCCCCAACCACTGCCAGAGCGGACCAATATAGCCCCAAGGACGTGGCTTAGGTCCTAATAAGGCATAACCAAAGTACTGTTCACTTCCTGATCCTTGTGCTGTGAGACCCCCGCTGAAAAACCCTGACCTAATAAGGCTATCTCTGTAACCCACGTCACTTCCCTAAGACCACCCAAATGACCAACCCTTTATATCCTATTGTTCTTGCTAGGCTCACTCTCTCGTCTCGCTGCTGTGCCAGATAGAGGCTGGGAGCCAAACCCGGGTTTGAATAAAGGTTCTTTGCTTTTTGCATCGGATAATAAAGGGCTCTCTGGTGGTTAATTATTGGGGATCCTGAGCTCTAGGTATAACAGCTGAGCTGATATAAGTGATCTAGTCAAATTATTCAAGTTCATACGGTTCTATGATTCTCTCCCCCACTTCCTGCCAGACGATGCTTCCAAAAATAATGGAATATAGCCTAATTATAATTATAGGATAACAGTGCCTTAATTAGGAAGACACTCTACCTTCTTTCATTTGTTAAATTTTACAAAAGAACAAACTTCTATATTTCAAATAATAGTTGAATGGATGGTAATTGAATATCATGCCCTACCAGCCAGTCAAATGTAAGTATACTCCCAATTATTGTCCCAGAGCACAAAGCCTGGATTTAATGATATTCAACATAGAACAATGTTCTCTAGAGCTGCTGCTCTTCTGAGCTCTGAGAGATGAAATAAGGACAAATACCTTTGGAATAAGCAAGCCCTGTGATGTTTAACCTAATAATAGCTGCAGGGAGAATTAAACCACATCCTAACATTCATCCTTCCCACTCATGATACTGAAAAACATCAGATATATACCTATAAATATTTAGCATTTGGAGATAAAATAGTTATGCTTCAACTCAACTCTCTGACCTCCCAGAGTGAGTGAGTGAGTGTGTGTGTGTGTGTGTGTGTGTGTGTGTGTGTGTGTGTGTGTTGGCGGTTGGAGGTCTTTCAAGCATTTCAGCTTCAGTCATCTTCTTGGTTCTCATGATAAGAGAAGTGACTAACCTTGGCCCTGACAAACCTTGGCCCTGACAAAGGGATGAAGCAAGTCAAGGTGAGAGGGGAGTAAAGGCTTAAGAATTGGAGAATACTCACTGGGATTTACAGGTTAGATTCTTGCAGAGTAAATAAAACAGTTTAAATGACTAAGCTCTACGGGGTATTGTGTTATGCCCAGATTTCAAGATAGATCCCCAAAGACCACCAGGGAGCTGAGTCCGATGCAATAGCAAAGAGCCTTTATTACAAGCTAGCTTGGCTCTCTGCCTCTACTGACACAGGCAGGATGCAAAAGAGGGCGAGTTTCAAAAGCACAATGATTTTATAGGGAGGTGGGGCCATACTCGAACTGCTGAGTTGTTGATTCTGATTGGTTGGGTGAGGGCTGGGGCTAGTGACGCAAAGGCAGGGTGCGGCTAGGGTCTGGTTACGCAAAGACAGGATGTGATCAGCATACTTTTGGCCTCAGGTTAGTTTCCCTTGTATTCCCATTGGCTAAATTAAGGGCAGGCTGAGTAACTGACATATCTTGTGATTTTTCTCGGAAGAGGGGACACAGCCACACAAGATGGAGGACATGGTACAAAGTGGAGTCAGTCCTGCTCTGCCCTTTCATTTGCTAATGCTCCCTCCCGTTCAGACAAGTTTCCATGACTGACTGCTCATAAGAAACAAGACAAGGTACATTTTAGAGCCAGATGAATGCTGATAGCTCTGATCCACATTCCTACTTGCCCATCTCCAACCCAATGCACTCAACACACGTAGTCTCTGTGACTAAGATCTCCAAACCTCTGTATCTAGACCCATAGTCTTGTTTGCTTGAGATGTTCCTCTACTTTTTCTTACAAGTTAACTTCAAAATCTAGTTAAATGTTTCTCATGTTCCCAGTTCTCTAAAGCAGAGCTGGCCATTCTCTCCACACTCAGACACTCCTTGATATATACCTTTTTCTGCCTCTTTTACTTTGAATATTGCACTCTAATCATTTGACTATAAATTTCCTTGCTAGAATGCATGCACAATTTCAGAGAAGCCTAGAAGATATTTTTCATCCTTATTTCCTTTGACTAAACTTTTCCCTGATCCATAGGAGGCAGAGTTTGTTTCTTGCACTGAGAAATTTTTTTAAATTAAAGAGTGTTTTCACATATATTACTTAGTTTGTCATTCACAATTCTGTGTGGTTTTTCTAAGTAAATATTACTAACCTATTCTCCCCAACAAGAAAATTATTCTAAAAGTATTGTGATTGGCATAGTTTCATTAATGGCTTATTTATTGTTGTTTTTGTTTTTTTTAAATTAATCGTTATATAATAGGTAGTTCTTCTTTTGTGCCCTTCCTCAGATAATCTCTTCCTCTACTCTTTTTCCAGAAATTTCCAGTAAACTGAAGTTGCTATCTCTATTCCCTATCTGTGTTACTATATTTTTACTATATGTGCTCTTATTAGTTCGTCCACACAGAACTTCTAACTTCCTCTGCCTGCTTCACAATATGAAGTTAAGTAAGTCCTGGACTTTGGTCTCCATCACCTCTGCATATTTCTGGTTTTGTCCTAAGTTGTTTTTGAGCTTGGCCATGTTCTTTAAAAGAAATATAAACTAGGTTGATAGATGTTTGAAAGCCAACTTTGGGAATTACTTTTTCCTGTTTTTATTTTCCTAATTAATAATGTTGACCAAGATGGCCTTAAATTTTTCCTGAGCCTGCTTCCAGATTTGAGTCCCTTTGAGCATTTACCTAGGATGATTTTTTTCTCTCTGCCCTTTTAAGATGTGTACTTTTAAAAGTCTCTTGTCATCTTTCAAAATTCAGGAATACTTTTCTCAAGGACCTGGGAGCCACCACCCTGAAGTGTAATAATCAAGGAAGGTAGTGCCCCTCCCCCCAATATTTGTGGGAGGGTGGGAGCCTAAACTAGGTAGGTTCCTGGCTCCAAATTGTAAACTACCTGTGTTATAAAGACACCAGAAACTTTACTTTTCCTTGGATAAAGCCAAGAAGCCTCAGAAGCCTCATAGAACCCCTTCTCCCAAGTGAGCTATTAAAATGCCTCTGGCCCTTAAGAGTTGAGCTTACACTGAATTCTTCTAGCCTAGAAGAATGTCTCCCTTACCTATTAAATTTGTCTAGTGCAATTTGCTTTGATAATATATAACTTACTTCAAGACTGTTTGGAAGGAAACTTTGTTTGTTATTCTCATAGAGGCAATTTAAGTCTTTATTAAATATTAAAAGTACTCCACACTGGAAAATTTTCAATGGTGGAAAAAAAGAAAACTCAAAATTCAAATGTACATTTTAGACTAAAATCTCAAAGATTGTGCAAAACCCCATCAGTCTCTATAATTTCAATTGTTCATGTATGCAAATAGTTTTACAATTTTTAGCTTTGTTTTCCCTGTTGACAGCTTTTGACTCATTATCATTCTATTTTCACAGTCTATCCTCTAAAAAGTCCAGACTCCATTGATGCAATGCAGTATTTTCCTTTAGTTTGAATTTTGCTTTTATAAAATTTATTTAGCTAAGTAAATACATTTTTTATTTTATTGGAAGACTGAAAACATTTTCTCATAGATGTCACTAATACAACCTAATTCTTTGAACTCTTTTAAGATATTAAAATTAGCTATTTCCTTTACCAGTCATGAAGAGCCAAGTTTTGTTATAAAGATAGCTCTATTTATGAGAAGATGTATTTAAGTTTATAGAGAAATGGGGGTCTGATGGCTCTTGTCTTTTCAATTAGAGGAAGTAGGGTAGTGTTTGGGGTAAAGTTTTGAGGAAGATTTGCTGAGTGGAAGAGGCCAGAAAACAGTAACATGAAGTTAATAGTATTGACAAGGGAGTAAAGTAATGAATGAATTATGGGCTTATACTAGCTAGGAAAGGAACTGAAGCTAAAAGGAAGTTACTGAAAGTTATTAAAACAGGTGTTGAGGCCTTGGAGATGTCAAAATTCAGAAATGTTTATTATTTGAAAAAATAAAAACCTAAGAAATTATGGTTTTTTATCTGACTTTTGTTATTATCTAAATTTGTCAATGTTTTATACTCTCCAAACATCATTAAATTCACTGTATAAGAAAGTTGTTTTTTTTCTTTCATAAAGGTCAGTGCAGTCACCCAGTACATCTTTTTATACCAGGTCTGGTTTGTTTAGAGTATAAAGTATATATATTTATTCTCTATCTTATGATGTTTTGAAAGATGTTGCCCCTAGATTTAAGAATATAATACTTATTTTGAAGGAATTGAATAAAGGCTTAAAATGTCCAAGACTAATAAAATGAGGATTGCTGCTAAGGATTAATAGACTACAGAGTGCACCTAGAAGTGGAGGGCAGAAAAATAATTTGGGTAAAATGTCTGGAAAAAAAAATGTTTGGGGGGGGGGGTGAAGAAGTAAATCTCACCTACAAGGGCATCAAAGTAAGTAAAATGAGAATTAAAGAGAGCAATCATGATTGTGGCTGAGTTATAAATCTCTCTTTTAAGTTTGCTTCATGTAGTTTAAAATGTTAATCAGTTTCCTACATCATAAATTAGTACTGTACTATTATTAAAGTCCATTAATATTCATGTCTTTAAAGCAAGAAAGGTAACTGGTGAATTTATTAAATATTTAAGTGTTAAGTAATTCATTCTGCAAAAAAAAAAAGAATAAAAATTATTTTCCCCCAACAGTACAGCTAATATGTCCTGTGATCCAGAAATCACATGGACTACTCATCACTCCTACCTTCACCCATCACTCATCACTGCTATTGCTCACATGATGTAAGCTCACAAAACTGTCACAAAATGTGGATTTTCCCTCAACCTCCTGATTCAGCAGCTCTACTTCTGCTTCAGCTATTCCATAATGAAAAAGAATAATAAATTAGATGGCCTAGAAAATGAAATTAAATAAATTGTACATGCTCATGCTCACTTCAAAGTCTACCTCAGAGAGCTTTGCTCATATTTTCTACTTTACTTCAAATTCTTCTTCCTTGTATTTTCTTTGACATCTTTCTTCAGTGGATTAAAGATTTGGGTCCAGATCAGTCTGGGCTCATCCACATTTGCATAATGGTGACCAGTTTGGGCAAAGGGGAAATTTGCTTTAGGATGTCATTTGAGATAGCTTAGTAATAATAATAAAAAGAAAAAAAAAGAGTGTTGGAAAAAATGTTAGAATAGTTCTTATAATAGAAGGAAATATTCCAGGAAAAATAATCACTCTAGAATCACTCATGTATCAGAACCAGGGGTTGGATGATTCAGGACTTGCTTTTTTTGCTTCTGTTTTCTATTTTCTCTGATTGTCAGCTTTATTCATTCCAGTTTTACTCTCTGCTTCATGTGTTAGAGGATTCAGCTACCAACAGTCTGGGAGCAGACACTTATGTCTTAGTTAAGAGGTCTTTAGTATCTACCTCTGTTAAAAAAATTCTTGAGGAAGGGCTCAGACTATTCTAGCTTGGGTTATATGCTCAATCCTGGGTAAATGACAATGGTCATAAGATGATGATTGACCACTTAAGGACTCATATGTTTAACATGAAGGGGAGCAAAATATACCACCCCAAAATATGCCTCTATGACATACTAATTATTAAGAAATAATAGACACAGGAGAAGCTCTGAAATGTAAAAGTTACCTTTCAGTAAGAGAGACATACAATTATAAGGGAAATCTCCATTGGTAAAGGTGTATTCCTCTCTGTACCAGGAAGAAGACTGTATCTCTAGAAACTCTTATGCAAGGGAGAAAGTTATGACCTAACATGGCCATACCCTTGTACACTGTGCTTTTTCTGGTAGCCTCCCATTGTTGGTCTCACCCCTTCTTGACATTGTGTTTTGTCTTTAGCTGGAGATGGTATTTAAGATGGTGGTTTGGATCATTTGGGGACTTATTCAGTTTTTCTTGGATATGTCCCATATATAGAGGAGGTAAGCATGTTATTAAATTTATGTTTGTTTTTCTTCTGTTAATCTGTCTTCTATAACAGATTTTTCAAGCAAGAGAAAGAGGTCTCTCAGGCAAAAACTTAGAAGGGTAGAGGGGAAATTTTTTCCCTCCCTATCGTCTTTCAATAAATGTTTTTTAAATAAATCATTGAATAAATATAACATTCACTTAGCTATGATTTGTAGGAAGGATTAGAAGAAAATATAACAACTATAGAGAAGAAATTCAGTTAGGAAGTTATTGCGTTATTGTTAGCAACTTGGAAGATGAATGAGGCAAATATATGATTAAAAATTGTCCCCAAAGTGAAACCTCGATTTGCATCACATCTCTAACAGTTCATCTCTCTATATTACTTAATATTTAGTACTTTGATATAATTTAGAGGGATAAAATGACTGTATTTAGCATTTAATCTAATATTTAAAAACCAAAGTTTGCCCTAACTGGTTTGGCTCAGTGGATAGAGCGTCTGTCTGCAGACTGTAAGGTCCTAGGTTCCATTCAGATCAAGGGCATCTACCTTGGTTGAGGGTACATACCCAGTGGTGGGTGTGTAGGAGGCAGCTGATAGATGTTTCTCTCTCATTGGTGTTTTTAACTCTCTCTCCCTTCCTCTCTGTAAAAAACTCAATAAAATATATTTAAAAAAATAAAAAGGAGACATATGTACTACTATCTGTAATACTTTAAACAATAAAAAAGTTTAAAATAAATAAATAAACAAATAAATAAATAAATAAAGTTTATTTTTATTTCTACAATAGGAAAAATTTAAGTACTGAAATATTGTTAGCAACTTGGAAGATGAATGAGGCAAATATCTTAAATTCCAAATGCAATAATGATACAAAATAAAAAGGTGGTACTTTTATGCTTAACTTTCCTTATATGAATTTATTTTTTGGTCCTCACACCAGAAGATTTGAACTGAGCTGGTAGAACTTACTAAAGTTGTTTAGTTCACTTCAGTCAACACAAATAACTATCGACTAAATTTTCATCTTTGTACCAGATCAATACAGACAAAATTGAATAAGAATACAATGCTAGTTTCCTTCAAAGAATGGATAATTTAGTAAATAAAATAAATTGTATATAAGAAATTATATTGCAAGATATATAATGAGTATGGTAAGGTAAAAACTCAGAATAAAACTTTAAATACTCTATGTCAGTTATGAGGAAACAAAAATTATTTATCTTAAGATATTGAGAAAGATTGTAGGAATAACTAGAACTTCAAATAATACAGGAAAATTTGGAAAGGTACACAAAACAGTTAACAACCAAAGAAAGATAACTTTCATTCACTCAAGTAATCTCACAAGGAAGTAAATGTGTTTTTCTTTGGGGGGGGCGCGGCGAGGAGCAATGCACAAGACTATCATCCTGTGAATACAGATCATACAAGAGACTTAAATGAATAAGAGTTCATTGATCAGGGAAAGGAACCAAGATGACTGCATAGGTAAACACCTATCTTGCTGCCCCACACAATAATTTCAAAACTACAACTTAGCGACAGAACAAACATCATCCAGAATGACCGGAAAGCTGACTGAGGAAAATTTCACAAATAAAAATGAAGATGGGACACTGTGACTCAGAGGAGCAGTGGAGGGCAGCATTGAAGATACACGTGGAGTCAGAGGACTGGAGCTGTGCACATGTGAGAGACAGATAGGGCGGGCAGCTGCAAACCCAGCTGGTTTTCTTGAACTGGGAGGGAGACAAAGGCGTCCCACTGTACTGATTCCCCATTCCAGGCAAGGTCCAGGGAACCCAAACTCATACAGGGTGAAACTGGACAGTAAGGAAGCATGATGAAACTCGGGCACTGCAGGGGTCTGTGAGCTTGTGGAGAGGGCGTGTAAACTTGGGAACAGCAGAAGCGGGAAGAGAGAACTTGTGACTTGCTCTCTCGTTCGGGAAACCACCGGACTGCATTGCTTTACAACCCTGGGTGAGACTTTGGGTGTGCAGACTCATTTGGGGAGAGAATGAATTGTATGGCAGGGGGTAGAACTTGGCGGCTGCTTTCTCTCAGAGGTACGTGCAGCCATTACCACCAGGCACAGAGACTCAGGTGCCACATAGGGTGCAGCTGATGGAAATCAAGGGTGCCTGCTCAGCCCAGAGACTCCGCTCATCAAACCTGAGCACAGCGGATCCTCACAGCCAATTGGCCTGGAGGTCAAACCCTCCTAGTGCTAACAACAATAATCTAGGCTTAACTTCAACAAGACTGTGCAACCCATAAAGAGCTGCACTAAGAGTATCCACCTCAGGTAACTGGGGAGACTGAACCACTATCCCTTAGAGGACATCTACCACACAAAGCTAATCGACCAACTCAGGAAAGCAGCCACAATGCAGAGACATGGAAAGAAATCAGATGTGAAAGAAATGGAGGGGAAAAAAACAACTGGACATAAAGTACAAAACCACGGTTATAAGGTTTTTCAAGAGGCTCGTAGAAAAGGCCAATGAACTTAATGAGACCTTCGAGGAAATGAACAAGACTTACGAGGAAATGAACGAGACCTACAAGGATATGAATGAGACCCTCGAGGATAAGAACAAGATCTTTGAGGATATGAAAAAGGACCAACTAGAAATTAAGCATACAGTGACTGAAATAAAAAAATATTATACAAAGACCTAAAAGCAGTCTAGAGGACTGCAAGAACCAAGTCAAAGATTTGAAATACAAAGAGGTAAAATCTACTCAGCTGGAAAAGCAAGAGGCCAAAAAAATCCAAAAAATTGAAGATAGTGTAGAGAGCCTCTGGGACAACCTCAAGCATACCAGCATCCGAATTATAGGGGTGCCAGAAAAAGAGAGAGACCAAGACAATGAAAACCTGTTTGAAGAAATAGTGACTGAAAACTTCCCACACCTGGTGAAAGAAATTGACTTAGGAGTCCTAGAAGTGCACAGAACCCCAAACTATAGGAATCCAAAGAGGACCACACCAAGACACATCATAATTAAAATGCCAAGAGCAAAAGACAAAGAGAGAATATTAAAAGCAGCAAGAGAAAAACAGATGGTTACCTATAAGGGACCACCAATATGATTGTCAGCGGATTTCTCAACAGAAACGATGCAGGCCTGATGGGAGTGGCAAGAAATATTCAAAGTGATGAACAGCAAGAATCTACAACCAAGATTATTCTACCCAGCAAAGCTATCATTCAGAATTGAAGGTCAGATAAAGTGCTTCACAGATAAGAAAAAGCTAAAGGAATTCATCACTGCCAAACCAATATTACATGAAATGCTGAAAGATATTCTTTAAGAAGAGAAAGTAGAAAAAGATAAAAATATAAATTATGAATAAAAAATACACCTCTATCAACAAATGAATTTAAAAATCAAGTAAATTAATAATCTGATGAACAGGATAAACTGGTGAATATAACAGAATCGTGGGTATAGAGAGGGAATAGACTGACAATTCTTGGGGAAAAAAAGGGTGTGGGAGGTACAGTAAGAGACTGGACAAAAATCATACACCTATGGGAGAGGACAGTGCGGGGGAGGTAAGCGCAGAGGGTGGGATGGGTCCCGGGTGGAGGGGAGCTATAGGGGGAAAAAAGGGGAACAATGTAATTAATAAACTGAGCAATAAAGATTAAAATATTTAAAAAAAGAGTTCATTGATCAGAACATCCTCTTCCCATCGAAAGGGGGAAATAAATGCCATTTCCTTTACTTTTATCTGGTTGTCTTTACCATCTCTGACAGCTTTAAAGAGTAAACAAGAATCAAGCTAATATCTCATTTCAAGTGGTGCTCAATTATGTAAATCTCCATTTTTCATCTTGCTTTTATTAGCATAGCAGTGTCCAGTGATTATAATGGGAGACCATTTTTTTGTTCAACTATTCAAATGCCATTTATTTAAGGGAGCAAATTTTTTGCATAATATGCCTTTCAGAAAAGATCAAATAGATAAATAATTCAGAGAATATTTATGAGTTTATTCATTTATTTTGCAAGCCTTACTTATCTATAGGTGAATTAATGTGTAAATTAAATATTCATAAGCCAATTTGTGTTATTGGTTTATTTTGTGATATCCAGATGTTATTTCTCCTTTTTGTATTCAGTAATGATCATTTGAGATTCATATGCAAACACTAGCCATAGTTGTCATGCCTATATATCATTAAAAATGAATAATAAGGCTCTATAAAAATAAAAAACACATTTAACTTATTGCTTCCTTTTAAATAAGATGGTATCACTGAGAATTCTATTTTTGCCTTTGGAATAATTTTGTATCTACATCTATGTTTTTTAAAGTAACATTTTATAATGTAATAGTTTTAAAATTTTTGGTATCAGGATCTCTTTACAGTCTTCAAAATTATTGAAAAACCCAAATAATTTGTTTCATTTGGGTTATATATAATAATTTTGGCTATATTAGGAATGTTACCAGTTAAAGTTGTTATCATAAAAATACTCAGTAAATATGTATTAGATATGGGCTTTGGATTAAAAGCAAGGAGGAAGAGGGCATTTAAAACAGATGAAATTTCACAAAATATAATGCAAGGAAGTGAGAAAAAGTTAAGTGTACAGGAGAGAATGAGTGAGCCTACTTTTGAGATAGAGTAGAAGAGTATTAGGAGGTCAGGTCAAGGAAAAGGTCAACTTAATGACTATAATATAATGAATGGGAATTCATTGAAACTTATTTGGTCAGAGCAGTGGCATCATCAAAATTACATTTGTTGGTTTGTTTTTGTTTTGTCTGAAGGATGGTTAGAGAAAAAAAATGCTATAAGAAATTAGATTGTTATAACCACTTTAGAGGCAGTATCGCTTTTGATACCACAAACCCATGAGTAAGTATTATTGCAATGCCCACTTTAATGATAGGGGAACTGAAGTAAAGGGAGATGGAAAACAAACAAGCAAACAAAAAAACAATAATAATGCCTAAATCATAGAACTTCTAGAAGATTCAACATATAAAAATATTTAACACTGTATAAAATATGGTAAGGATTCAATGATATAAACTATAGGATTTAATGTTAGTGTTATTATCAACTCTAAGAGGATGCCATTGCCCCCCACCTTCCCCATTCTTCAGTTTTGTCTTATCTAGTTAATATCAGCAAGCTTTCACAGGCTTTGTAGAGAAACATTGTGAGTTTGAATTTTAATTTCTGTTTTATAGATGTGTAAAATTAGGTTAAAGTGAGAAACTTTTAAAATGTTAATTTCCAGCTTTTGTCTGTGTGTCATAGAGTATGTTGATTCCCAGGGGGAAAGGGGTAGGGGGTATAAAAGAACATAAAAGAGGGTAGATGGGTAAAATGGTGTTGGAAGGAGACTTGACTTGAGATGGTGAACACACAATACAATGTACAGAAGATATATTATAAAACTATACATCTGAAGCATATATAATTTTCACAAATATCACCTCAGTAAATTCAACTTAAAACAACAACAACAACATTAATTTCCCATGGTTAGGGAGAGTCAGTTTTATGCTCAGCACGGCTATAAATAAAGGTCTAATTGCCAACAGCTAGAACATGAAGAGGAAGAAATGGAATGATAGCTAAACAGTAGTTTATGGCTTGAAACACATTTCATCAGAAGTGAGATTATTTAAGTCCTTTTAAAGAAAGTGTTATTGGTTATAATGTGAGGAAGGAGTGGGAAGGGTGAGAATGAGGAGGGGAAGGTAGGGAGCTTTGTATGTGGGGGTGATCTCAGTGTAGCATGGGGGAATGGGAGTGGGTGTATTCACAGAGGTAAGAAGATAACCAGGAGTCACAGAACAGTTCATCTTTTCAGATGAAGGTAGTGGAACAATCTTTTTTGTTGACAAAATGTCACTATTAGAGCAAAGAAGCTCTGCAGATCATTGAAGAAAATGGAAAAGCATCTCTGGACTCTTTGGAGGTGTTTCTTCTTTTTTTTGTGTGTGTATTTTTCCCACTTCTATGCCACTTCCACAATCATGAGTCAACTCAAATTCAATTCAATAAAGTGCATATGAAGTTGAAATAAATTTTAGTTAGAAATAAAACTAGCAAAAAGAAGTTCTGAAAAAATGGGGCTGTTGGAAAGCATTTATATATATATATATATATATATATATATATATATATATATATATATGAGGCCTGATGCACAACATTTGTGCATAGGAAGGGGGTCACCTCAGCTTGGCCTACACTTTCTCCAATTTGGGACCTCTGGCTCCTAACCACTCATCTGCCTGCCAGTCTGTTCCCCCTAACTGCTCTCCCCTGACAGCCTATTTGCCCTAACTGCTCTCCTCTGCTGGTCTGGTCCCCCTAACTGCTCTCCCCTGCCTGCCTGATTCCCTCTAACCTCCTCTGCCTTGGCCCCGCCAACATGGCTTTGTCCAGAAGGATGTCTGGAAGACATCTGGAAGGTCGTCCAAAAGATGGTCAGTCTAATTAGCATATTACCCTTTTGTTAGCATAGATGCTACCTTGTCCTAAAAATGCAGATTGTTCCCAGGTTTTCCTATCATGGAAGGGGAGCCCATAGTAGCATCCTGGTTTCTGAGCAAGGCTTATGTGCTTGTGCTTTATCTCAGCAGATGTGATGCCTAGAAGAAGACTCTTGGATGTACCTTAAACATTACTATCGAATTTGCCAAATCATTCTCCAAAAATGTTGAACGACTTTAAACTCCCACCAGCAACCATGGGTATGCCCTCCATCCCACTTTGATGCCAATATCATTGATTTCTTCCTAGAAGCTTCCCTCCCGTCAGCAGGGACTGCTTGGTACTTGAGCTAACCTCATTGTTCAGCTGGGGACTTGATTTCCCGAGACAGAATTATGGGGGAGGAAAAATAGTTTTCTTCTACCTTTCTGAGTTCTTAGTGGAGGCCCTTGTAATGAAAGACAGATCACCAAGAGACAAAAGTTCATTAACATGTGTACCTTGTGTATATGTGGGAGATCCCAGGGGAAAATGAGTAACTCCCCAAGGTGGCTTAGAATGCAGATTTAAATACCTTCTTTCTAGGGAAAGAGGATGGGAGATATAGGCCTATTAGAGGAAAGTAAATGATATTTAGGAAAGATGAAAGGGGTGGGGGAAAATAGTTTGTAACAAAGTTTGGGTGTGATGTCAACTTCTTCTTCTGTGAGACAGGAGTCAGTCTTCTCTCCCTGATGACACTTCTCCCATCAAGGGGACCTATGACATTTAAACTCCGTTAAGGGGGTCTGATTTTAGAGAGATCAGGAGACTTGAGTGAAATCCTCTGCGTGCATTTGCTGTTTGAAAGCATCTGCAGTTCAAGATCACCAATGTAACAACACAGCATATGTTGGGGTGGTATGTTCTCTGACCTTCAGAATAAACCCAACAAAAGCTTGTTTCCTCTCTTAGATGATTTGCCACAGTAGCATTATTCCCTGGAGTCAGTATTCTGACTAGACCTTCCTAGGAGTGTTCATAACATTACCCTGTGTTTGTAGAAAGTTGTTGGCAATAGCACTAAATAATCCAACGGCTGTTTTCTCATCTTGTGGAAAGGGAGATAAAGTTATGATAGTTTATATCCCTTTCCACAGGTTTCTTGTGGGTTTGTGTCTCTGCTGCCCCAACCCGCACCTCTCAGCAACCCAAGCTGTCTGGTTGGCCTCCCCTGCTGGGGCTGCAACCTGACACCCAGCCTGCCGAAGCACCGCCATGGCAGCTCTTCCGGTGGTGAGGGGGCGAGGCTCACTCAGGGGGCCACCAGATCCCCTGATGGGTGTGGGCTTGCAATCTGGACCCCGGCTGCCCCTGCTGGGTCTGGAGCTGCGATCTGGGCCCCGGCTGGGTCTGGGGCTGTGATCCAGGCCCCTTGGTAGGTCCGGGCCCCCCCCTCCACCCAAAATGCTGGGGATCTGGATCCACTGCTGGGTCTGGGGCTGTGATCCAGCCCCCCTGCCACCTGAACCACCACCATGGCAGCGGTTCAGGCAGCTGGGGCCAGATCCCCTGTTGAATCTGGGGCTGCCAATCGGACCCTGGCTGCCTGAAGCACCACAATGGCCTAACTTCTGGCGATGGTTGGCCAGCCCGCCACCTTGGTTGGGATTTATTTGCCCCTGATTGGCTGTGGGTGTAGCAAAATTGTGGTCAATTTGCGTATTACTCATTTATTAGATAGTATTATTATATTACTAATTTGTATTAAAACTATAAATCTACTTTGTATTAAAACTATAAACCTACTTTTGCCCATCCCTGTATGTGTATGCACACATATATATATTTACATATATATATACACACACACACACATTAGGGACTGTGTGCACAGAATTTGTGCACTGGGGGTGGGTGATCCCGCAGCCCAACCTGCCCCCTCACACATACTGGGAACCTTCAGGGGTTGTCTTACTGAGGGTTGACCCCCGGCCTGCCTAAGGCCTAAAGCTTGGCTGAGGTTTTAGGCCTTGGGCACCCAGCCATCGCCTTGCAACGGGGGGCTGATGGATGGCTCCGCCCCAGCTCTGCCCTCCCCTGGCCCGGGCCTTCATCCAAGCCAGCTCGTACCTGGCTAGCTTGGGCCTCGACACCATGCCCTCGGCCTAGGCCTTCTCCCTGGCCAATGTGTGCTGGCCTCCTCAGCCCAGCCCCCCTCCACGGTCCTGGTCTTCGCCTCACCTTCCCACGGCCCTGGCCACTTCGGCCCCGCCCCTCCACAGCCCTGGCTGCCTCGGGCCCCCTCCCCCCCCGCATGGACCTGACTGCCTCAGCCTCACCCCCAAGGCCCTGATTGCCTCGGCACTGACCCCACAGCCCTGGCCACTTTGGCCCTGTCCCCTTACAGCCCAGGCCACCTTGGTCCTGCCCCCCGGCCCTGGCCTTCACCCTGCCCCTTCACAGCCCTGGCTGCCTTGGAACCCCCCCCCCCCTCCCCGCTTGGCATGCACCCTTGTTGGCTGGCTCTATCCCAGCTCCTGATTGGCTTGTGGGCATGGCTTGTGGGCATGGCTTAATTGGAGGTACAGTCAATTTGCATATTACTCTTTTATTAGATAGGATATATAGCCAGATTATTATGAATTCTAAATGCATATATATATATATACACACACACACACACACACACTCACTAGAGTCCTGGTGCATGAAATTTATGCACTGGGGAAGGGTGTACCTTTAGCCCAGCCTGCATCCTCTCCAATCTGGGATCTTGTGGGGTATTTCTGACTGCTGGGCCTAAACCAACAGTTGGACAGTCCCACAATCTGGGACTGCTGGCTCCCAACTGCTTGCCTGCCCACCTACCTGCCTGCCTGTCTGATTGCCCCTAACTGTTTCTGCCTGTTGCCTGATCACCCTCTAACCACTTCCCTGCCAGCCTAATCTATGCCTGACTGCTCCCCCGCAGGCTCGGTCATCCCCAACTACCATTGCCTGCTGGCCCATTTACCCCAATTGCCATCCCCTTGCAGTCCTGATCCCCTCAACTGCCCTCCCCTGCATGCCTGGTCCCCTCTAACTGCCCTCCTCTGCAGGCCTGGTCACACTAACTGCCATCCCTGCTGGCCCAATCACCCACTACTGCCCTCCCATGCTGGCCATCTTGTGGTGGCCATCTTGTGATCACATGGGGGTGGCCATCTTGTGCAAGGGTGTGATGGTCAATTTGCATATGGCCTCCCTATTATGTAGGATATTGATCTCAGAGAGGAAGGGAGAGAGAGAGAAACATCAATGATGAGAGAGAATCATTGATAGGATGCCTCTCATCCATTCCCCATTGGGGATTGAGCCCACAAGCCGGGCATGTGCCCTGACCAGGAAACGAACTGTGACCTCCTGGTTCCTGAGTGGATGCGCAACCACTGAACCAAGCTGGCCAGGCTGGGAAGCATTTCTGATAGCTGCAAATCAAATTCTTTTTCCTTCCCCCAATTCACATTATAAATGTGGACTGACTTAATAGGAGCTCCGCCTTTGCATTTCTCATTATCAAGTGCAGAGGGTAAAAACAAAGATGCTATAGAATAAAAAGTCAGTAATAGAGTCCCAACTTCCAGACAGTCCATTCCATCGGATTCAACAAACACTTACTGGGCCATTACTCATTTAGAAACTATGTAGGTGCTATGGGACCAGAGGTGTTGAAGACATGAATACAGACTAGCAGAAAAAAACTGACAAAGAGCTACAATGCATGGCATCTTAAGTTGTCAAGTGCAATGAGCAAATAATTTTGAAGTCAAGGAGGGAAGATCAATTCAAATGGAGTTGAATATAGATTGTTCAACTTGACAAATAATTTTTTATTAATATAAATAATCAAAATAGTCATTGTAAGAGGGACCTGGTATTTTGTCCAAAAATATATACGCAGGTTTTGAGTCAAAAATTACTTAATCTAGAACCAAGATGGTGGCATAGGTAAAACACCTATCTTGCCGTCATACACAGCAATTTTAAAACTACAACTTAACGAAAGAACAAACACCTTCCAGAATCATCAGAAAGCTGGCTGAGTGAAAATTCCACAAATAAAAGTGAAGATAAGATACTGTGACTCAGAGGAGCAGCTGAGGACAGTGTTGAAAATATGTGTGGAGAGAGGTTTGGAGCACGCGCGCCAGCGGATAGGGCAGGCAGCTGAAAACTGGCCAGTTTTCTCAAATAGAGAGACAAAGACGTCCCACTGGACTGATGCCCCAGCTCTGGGCAAAGTCCAGGGAACCCATTATCATATGGGGTAAAAACTGGACAGTGGAAGGGCACGCCGAAGCTCGGGTGCTACAGGGGTCTGCCAGCTTGTGGAGAAGGCGAGCCTGTGTGGAGTGAGCGTGAACTTGGGGACAGTGCAGCTGCCTGACCGTGACCAAGTAAAGAGCGCTCGCGACTTGCACTCTCATTTGGGAAACCGTCAGACTGCTTTGTTTTATGACCCTGGCTAAGACGTTGGGTGTGCAGACTCATTTGGGGAGAGTCTGAATTCCCCAGCAGCCAGTGGAGCTTGGCAGCGGCTCTCTCTCAGAGGTGCTGGCAGCCATTGCCCCCAGCACAGAGTCCCTGGGGCCACATAGGGTGGAGCTAACACTGTCTGCTTGGCCCGGAGACTCCGCCCATCCAACCCGAGCACAGCTGAACTTCACAGACACTTGGCCTGGAGGTCAACCCCTCCAAGTGCTAACAACGATTAACCTGAGCTTAACTTCAGCAAGACTGTGCAACTCATATCCACCTCAGATAACTGGGGAGGCTGAGCCACTGTCCCTAGTAGGAAGTCTACCACACAAAACTAATTGACCAACTCAGGGAAGCAGCCACCATGCAGAGACATGGAAAGAAATCAGATGTGAAAGAAATGGAGGGAAAAAAAAACTACTGGACATGGAATTCAAAACCACATTCACAGGGCTTCTCAAGAGGCTCCTACAAAAGGTCGAGACCTATAAGGAAATAAGCAAGACCGAAAAGGAAATGAACAAGACCCTCAAGGAAATGAACGAGACCTGCAAGGAAATGATTAAGACCAATGTGGAAATGATCAAGACCAACGTGGAAATGAATGAGTCCTACAAGGAAATGAACGAGACCCTCAAGGATATGAAGGAGACTCTCAAGGATATGAAAAAGGACCAACCAGAAATTAAGCATACACTGACTGAAATAAAAAATATTATACAAAGACCTAAAAGTGCTCTGGAGGACTCCAAGAACCAAGTTAAAGATTTGAAATACAAAGAGGTAAAATCCACTCAGCTGAAAAAGCAAGAAACCAAAAGAATCCAAAAAATTGAAGATAGTATAAGGAGCCTCTGGGACAACCTCAAGCATACCAACATCTGAATTATAGGGGTCCCAGAAAAAGAGAGAGACCAAGACAATGAAAACCTATTTGAAGAAATAGTGACCGAAAACTTCCCACACCTGGTGAAAGAAATTAACTTAGGAGTCCTAGAAGTGCACAGAACCCCAAACTATAGGAATCCAAAGAGGACCACACCAAGACACATCATAATTAAAATGCCAAGAGCAAAAGACAAAGAGAGAATATTAAAAGCAGCAAGAGAAAAACAGTTAGTTACCTATAAGGGAGCACCCATACGATTGTCAGCGGATTTCTCAACAGAAACGATGCAGGCCAGATGGGAGTGGCAAGAAATATTTAAAGTGATGAATAGCAAGAATCTACAACCAAGATTACTCTACCCAGCAAAGCTATCATGCAGAATTGAAGGTCAGATAGGAAAAGGCTGAGGGAGTTCATCACCACCAAACCAATGCTATATGAAATGCTGAAAGATATTCTTTAAGAAGAGGAAGAAGAAAAAGATAAAAGTGTAAATTATGAATAACAAATACACATCTATCAACAAATGAATCTAAAAATCAAGTGAAGTAATAAGCTGATGAACAGGATAAACTGGTGAATGTAACAGAATCACGCACATAGAGAGGGGATGGACTGACAATTCTTGGGGAGAAAGGGGGTGTGGGAAGTGCAGCAAGAGGCTGGACAAAAAACATGCAACTATGAGTGAGGACAGTGGAGGGGAGTGAGGGCGGAGGGTGGGTTGGGTACCAGGTGGAGGGGAACTATGGGGGGGGGAGGAAAAGGGAACAATGTAATTAATAATCTGAACAATAAAGATTAAATCTTATAAAAAATAAATTTAAAAAAATTACTTAATCTTTTCGGTGGTGCCTCCCCCATTCACTGAGGTAGTTTCAAGAGCTTCATCCTTGGTCTTTATACTCTAGACCCAGGATGGGTTCCTCACCCTGGGTTTCTCAACTCAGATCTTTTCATAAGCTGCTCCTCATAGCAATAGTGCTCCTCTCCCACTCTTTGTCTGCAAACGAACTTCAGATCCTACATGAGAGGTCACTTCCTCCCAGAGCCTTCTCTGGAGATCGCCACTTCTGCTCTCCTGACTGCCTGAGAATCCCTTGAAATGGTCTTATCCTGATCCTTTCCTTTGTAATGCTTTCAACAATTGTAATTAATCACATTTGTGTAGTTATTTGAGTACTATGTTTTTCTTCCATCAGTCAATAAGATCCATATTGGCAGCAGCTATGTCCAGCATTTACCACTGTATTCCCAACACAGAGCACTGTCACTGTCTATGACTCTAGTTCAGTGATGTTTCCAAATTAAATGATTAGTTGAATCCATGAATACTGATAATTGAGAAACTTGATAAAGTGTAGCACTTTTTAGCTCTGTGTTTCTATTTTGGCCCATTTACAATTTTGTCTTTTTTTTTTTTAGGGCATCCTAGCTTTCTTAACCAGTTCTCCAATGGAGCTAGATGTGATGGAACTACAGGAGAACTGTTGACAGCCACTGCAAATACCAACATGTGAGTATCTTTCTGGGCCTAAGCAATGAGAGTAAGGGTGGAAGTTACATTTGGCTGGATATGATGTTTGCTGTCTCAAAAATAAAAATTTGTACACTGAGACGAGTGCAAAAGAGCTTCTAACCATTCTTTGGGTGATATGTTGAAAGTTTATTGAGTCCTCTGGACAGTCTCTTTCTAGAAGTTTCAGGATCTGAAATCCTGGATAAATAGTAGGGTGAGGTATTAGTGTGCAGAATGTAAGTCCAGTTATAGGCCCAGAATCATTTCAACACTAACCCAAATAGTCCATAGCACATAGTAGTTTGAAAATCACACATGAGTGTATGAAAAGTTGTCTGGATATAAATTAGAACCTCAATCTGATCAAAGGTTAAGAAAGTAATATTTGAAAGAAAAGTTAAGTCCAATTCCAATGTGATTTTGTTAAAAGCTTGACCTTTGTGACAGCAAAACATTTGTTCCCCAAAAGTTAGATAACATGGCTACAGTGTTTCTGAAGTCAACTTAATTTTAGGGCAACATTTTTCAAGGTTAAAAGCGAGTGGGAAATGATTGGATAGGATATTGAAAGAAATAGTCTGTGTCAGATGTTAATATAATTTAACCAGCAATCAAAAGAGAATGCTGGTAGAAATTTAAACTTTTAGACCAAGAACTAAACATTTATGACGAGAGACTGCTTTGCAATGTGAAAAAAATGAGGTTTATTTTAACTGTTTAGTTATCATTGGGATTTTAATGATGCACAGTTCATCATAGTAATTAGCATTTTAGAGATGGGAAATGCAAATAAAAATGGCTTGCACAGTTTAATGCTATTTTTAATTTTTATTGCTTGATTATGACCCTTTATTAAACATGCATAGAGTAATCTTTATTTTTTAAAAACTCTTTAAATAAGATGATGTACTGTACTAGTATATGATATATACATTATTGCATAAAAATCATTGTACAAATTTTACTGCATTGTTTGGAATTCCATTGTTATAGACTAACTCATTCTTTGTGTGAGGAAAATATAAAGTCTTAGTTTAAACAGAGAAATATTAGAAAGAACATATGAGAGATGCAGAAATAAAGGACTTGAGAGAAGGTTTTTTTTACCTTTGAAGTTTCTTCATTTTTAATGAATAGATGGATATCTCTTACCATTAGCTGAGATAATGAAACACATGTGAGATGAAATTAAAAAGAAACAGATTCAAATCCTAATTCTATGGCTCAACAGTGCTGTGAAGTTCAATGTGTCTCTGTTGTCTGAAAATAATGCCTACTCCATAGAACTAAAATAGGATAAAAAATTAGTGTGTGTCAAAGCTTAAATTGATATGCCACATTCTAGCAGAAATGAGCCTTGTTGAAATAGAAGTAAGGCTTCCTTCTTACTTTGTTCCTCTGAGAACTGGAATTTTCATTCTAATGGGCAATGAGATCCCTGGGCAGGAGCTGATGTTACTACTTTCTTAGTGCATGCCACACCGAGGTGCCAGGTTGAGGAAGAATGAAGTGAGTCAGGACAGGACAGGGGGCCATGTGAGGCTGTCATTGATGTGGCTACCACTTAGCACAAGTGCAGGTGAGTGCTGCCCCCTGTAAATGACTGCTTCTAAACTCATTCCATCTATAGTGAGGAGGGGGACGAATTTATTCCCAATCAGGTCTTCTATGACCAAAAGACTATACTATGAGAAGCTCACTTCCTTATACATAATGGTTGGGCATTCCTGGGGCTCCCTGCTGCATCCATGACTTGTAATGACTGAGGGCAAAAGGAAGCCCCAGGCTGAGGTCATGACTGCAATGTGAGTGACAGGTGATTCTCTGTTGGGTTGTGGGTGTGTCTGCGTGAATGGCCATGGAGGTAGCCAGGCCTGAGTGATGTCCAGGACCTTAGAGACACAGTGAGCTGAGAGAATCTGAAGTGGCACATATAATTTGAACACTTAAAGTTTAAATCTCTAAGAAAAATTTTGAGGACAAATGAAAGTATTTTTTGAGACTAACTGAACCCACTCAAAACCCATTGTAAATAACTTTACCGTATACTATAGTACATGTGGAGGAAAGCTTGCAGTCTCCTTGTTTTTTTTCCAGCTACTTTCTATGGAGCCAACTCAAATCTCATGGTGAAACCATAAGATAATTCCCATAATGGTCCTTTCTGAATTCCTTTCCATAGATTCTTTTTAAAAATATATTGATATTGTTGTTATTTTTAAAAATATTTTTTATTGATTTTTAGATAGAGAGGAAGGGAAAGGGATAAAGAGAAAGAAAAACATCAATGGGAAAGGGAAACATCTATAGGGTGCCTCCTGCATGCCCCCTACCTGGATTGAGCCCACAGCTTGGGGAACTGAACTGGCAAATCCTTGGTACAAAGAATGAAACCCAACAAACTAAGCCACAGCAGCCAGGCCCCACATAGTTCTTGTCTTACACCATCTACTTGCTTTGAGATTCTGTGGAAAATATAACTGTTTTTAGTCTGTTTTTTTGCTGGGTTTGCTTAAAACACCACCTTTAGGAAGAAAGCATTTATTAATCAACTATAGGCCAGGTCACAAATTTGTGCACTGGTGGGGTCCAGCCAGCCTGCCCTGATTGGGACAGATGGGGCTGGCCAGCCAGGAGGAGGAGCCATGGGAAATTGGCTGGCTGGCCCCAACCCGATAGGGCCCATTGGCTGACCACAGTGTACGTCATAGTGACTGGTCATTCTGGTCGCTTGACTTTTATATATATAGATTTTTATAAAAGGCATTTATTTATTTATTTATTTATTTATTTATATATTTATTTATTTTACTTCTTTCATGTTCTGCCAAATACTGTCTGTAGCTCTACATATCTATCTTTCTAATTTTCCCAGGGAATGTATACAGATTTTCTTGATAAGTGGTCATTTTCTGGCTCTAACAGAACTGAGCATGTTCAGATGAAGGGGACTGCTAATTTCCTTTTGGTAGGATAGAAATTCTCAGCTATCCACAAAGCAGTGGACACTATGATATTTTCTTTGTAGAAATAATGAATTCCTAATCCACTGATGGGCAACTTTTTGAGCTTGGTGTGCCAAAATCAGCCAAAAAAAACAAGCATAACTCTGATGGTGTGTCACTTTGAGAAAAAAACACCATAATTTCATGATATTTATAGTTTAAATAACAAAAATGTACAATTATAATATATAACTGTATTTAATAAACCAAAAACTAATTATTTAACTTACCTGCTTAGTGACTTCTTTATTCATCTGTCAGTCAGTTTCTTTTGTTGGTCTTGATATTATTTAACTTGTGTGGGGTGCCATGAACTAAGATAAGTGAGGGAGAGGGAGAATTCTTTAACTAACCTGCCTATTAGTGACTTTTGTTGCTGAATTTCATTGGCTAAACCATGTCAGTTGAAGGTTGGTATTTTGTACACTTCAAGCCCATGCAGGCGCTACTAACTTCATCTGTTTCTTTTGTTGGTTTTGATATTATTTAAGGCTGAGAATAAGGTCTCACAAAAGTACGTAGGGGGGAAAATTGTGAGTAAAGCCATTGCTATATTTTTCAGGGTGCTAAAAGTGTCGGTCCCAGGCACTTCAAATTTCCAGGCACTCCAAATTTTCTGTTTGTAGTGGCACTCCTCTTGATTCTCCAAGCGGTACCTTTCCAGACTCTCAAGCTGTGACCGCAAGTCGGCAAACACCTGAGCCCAGATGCTGTCTTGAAATTCTGCAAGTTGCATCTCCAAATCATCAATTTGCATCCATTGGAAACCATTTAATTCCAAACTACTGTAGACTACTACATCAGGATACTTAATTATTTTATGGTCTATTCTAGGCTTCTAAATTGATTAAACCTATCACTGAACTGCTCAAGGAATGAGTCTAAAACATGCTGGTACTTTATATGCAAGGGTTTCATTTCATTTTGTACAGCTGCACTGACCTTCTCAAAATACTTTGTTACTCAAGGAAAATACTTATAAGTTTTAGTTTCTACACCTCGCTTGAAAATTTTAAGTTTACTTTCAAAAGCTTTTATGTATCCAAACATAATGTCAATACTTTTGCCAAAACCTTGTAACCTTAAGTTAAGTTCATTAATATGAACAGAGATATCTGTAAAAAGTATCAGCATGTTGACCTGACCCACTTACTATCATTGAGTTGAGAAAAGTTTCCCAGATCCTTATCCTCAAGAAATACCTTAATTTTTTCAAAGCACTCTACAAAGCGCTCAAGAACTTTGCCTCGGCTCAGCCATCTTACATTATAGTACATCAGCAGTCCACTGTAGGTGGAATCAACCTCCAGTAAAAGTGCAGAAAATTCTCTCTTGTGAAGGGGGCAAGCAGCTATTAAATTAACTATTTTTGTAACAACTGACATTAATTGTTTAAGTTGGTGAATCCTGCTTTGGCACACAAAACCTCCTGATGGATAATATGATGAAAAGGCAAATGGGATGCCCAATAGCTTCTGTAAACAATTTGACAAATCCGACTTTCCCCCCACCATGTTGGTGCCCCATCTGTCGTCACTGACACAACTTTAGAGATATCAATTGCAGTAGCCGAGGATGAAGCATCCTTCTCAGCATGCAGCCCCATACTTCTCTGTATGTGACCACATGGGCCGCGTGTCATCGAAAATGGCTACGCATGTCAGTGCTGACATGCATGTCATAGGTTCGCCATCACGGTACTAATCTGAAAGAAGCAATTAGAATATATAAAATTTAACTATGTATTGTACAGTCTACTATAAAATATAAAAATATGCCTGATCTTATCTAACACATTACTTTATCCTCTTTCACATAATTCATAGTATAATTTTTATGTGTATTATAAGTTTACATGTAAACAGCTCCTGAATTTATTGTCATGGAAATAATCCTCAAGAAAATGTATGAAATTATTGGCTGGAGAGACATGGAAGCAGATGCAATTATTTTCACCTGGTAAGAAAAAGCAAGAAGTTTCTATATACTAAATGAAATATATATTAAGAGTCATTCAAAATATATTTCAACTAGTACTAATGTTTTTGAAATATAAATATTCATAAGCCATTGTTTGTGTTGGTTATAATTACAAAGTTTCTAGAAATCTAAATGTTATGAATTGTGTTATTTGATCTTTCTCTCAACACTTTCAAAAAGGATATTTTAAAAATAACATGTCTAGAAAGTCAGATGAGCTGTTAAGAGGAGTCCCACCACAGCAAGAAGGTTATTGAAACTGGGAAAAGGCTTCCGGGTAGGAAGATTGTACATATGTTACTTTCAAAGTATCAAGCCATTCCTTCCATAGGAATAAAGGCAGTTATGCTGAGGGAGTGGTTGGCTACAGAAAGAGGCAAAAGGGCAGATGTTTTGGAAAAAGCAACCTTATTTCCCAGAAAGAAGTGTTATTTTTACCACATGTGGAAGATTCATAGTTGGCTTTCATAGCCTATGAATGTGAATTCCTTTAAACATGAATGTGTCTGTTCTGGGGCTAAGACTAACTTCCTGGAAGGCTGCCCAGAGGATTTAAAACAAATCTCAGTGGTACTTGTAGTCCAAAAGGGGGAGGAAATTCTGCGAAGATATATTTCAGGGCTGCAGGCAAAATTACTTGAATTCCATTTTCATTTCTTAAAAGTGGGGCCTCAAAACTAATCAAAGGGTTAGAATCAGAGAAGTGTTTTTTGCCTGGTGGAGAGAAGATGCAAGATTAGGGTTGAGTGGAAAAGGACCAACAGCATTTGATAGAAACATTGTTTTCGTTGGATTGTTGATTACATGAGTATGAACACTTGTCAAAATTTATTAAACTCTACTCTTAAGATCTGTGCATTTTACTGTATGTGATTATACCTTAATTTAAAAACATAAAAAGGTATCAATCCTTAAAAAAATAAATATCACCAGTGATTTTTTTACCACTTTAGTTTCAGAAAGCTCTCAAATTGTTATTAAGTATTTCTGATTTTTGAAATTAGATTAATAATTACTCTTTCTTTTCCATAGATAGGAGAATATCAAACTTCTATGACAATATCTATATATATAAAGGTCTAAGTGACTGGCTGACCATTTGACCATCCAACCAATAGCTATGAGGTGCCTTCTTGTAATCTAGGACTCCTTGAGGGATGTTGAAGAGCTGGTTTCACCCCAATCCCCACAGGCCAGGCTGAGGGACCCCACTGGTGCACAAATCCATGCAACAGGATTCAGTACAGACATAAGAAACCATCAGCATGACTACACTTCCATGCATTTTATTGTTTCCAACAAGTAAGCATCAAATAGAGACTTTTCCAACTTCTAGGACTCTTCAAAGATAAATTGATAAAGTTGCAAAAAAAAAAAAACCATCCCAGAATATTAGCTTTATTTTACATTAAATATGTTCTGTAATCTCTGTGTCTGCATGGTTGGCAGAGAAGATGTTGGGGGCTGGATGAAAAAGATGAAGGGATTAAGAAGTACAAATTGGTAGTTACAGAAGAGTTATGGGGTTGTAAAGTCCAGCATAGGGAATTTTGTAAATATTGTAATAAGATTTTCTTTTTTTCTTACTCTTTTAATTTATTTATTTGTTTTAATTTTTTTTATTCTTTAAAGTTTTACAAATAGTAGTACATGTTTCCTTTTTTTCCCTCTCTCATTGACCTCCCCCCAGCCTCCTTTACCCCTCAGCACATGCCCTCAACTGCCCTGCCCCCACCCCAGAGTCTTATATCCATGGGTTATGCTTATATGCATGCATACAAGTCCTTCGGTTGATCTTTTACAGCCCCCTCCCCCCACCCTTCCTTATCTTCCCATTGTAGTTTGACAGTCTGTTCAATGCTTCTTTGCCTCTGTATCAATCTTCCCCGTCCCCCCCCCCCCCCCCCCGTTTCTTTCTTTCTTTTTTTTTTTTAAGTCTTGCATCTGCATACTGGAAATAAATATATAAGAACAAAAAAATGTTTGGGTCTCAGTTTCAATGTCCAACAGTTCTGAGTCCCAGTTTCAATGTCAAATAGTTCCTATGTGTACATGTAATAAGATTTCTTAATTCCCATTATAGACAAGACAAAAATATCTATGTAACATATTTTTTATAAAATGAATAAATATAGAAAAAAGAATATTCTTACTTATATAAATTATTTTAAATGAACTTAATACATCATCATGGAAAGAAATACAAATCTATCAAGTGCTTTTAAAAAGCCCAAACCTCAATCACTATTCAACCAAAAATTTAGGAAATCAATTTAAAGGAATAATATTTAAATTCAAATTATTTAGCCCATTATTCTAATATACATTACTTAATTAAGGCCCCTTAAGGGAATCAGGACATTAGATACTATTATCTTACTACAAAAATTTCTTTGGCCCTGCTTAGATTTGGACAAATTTAAAATTATATAATAGAAATTCTAATTTTTTTGTAGTATTGCTAAATTTGATGCCAACTTTTAAAAAACAACAACTTGTCTCTGGAAATTATAGAGAAGGTGTCTGTCTGAGTTAATTGGAAACCTAAAACTTTGCTGTGCCACAAATAGATAAGAATTCAAAATAGGAAATTTTAAAATGCATTATTTTTATAAGTAGGACAATTATAAGCAAGTTTATAATTACCTAGCAAATTACCTAGCATGGCAATTAAATCTTCATCCACTTTGGAAGTAAATTTAACTTAAGAAAAATGCTATTATTTGAAGAGAAAATTCATATAAGAACACATGTCCTTTGAATCTGCTGTAGGCACCTTGGGGAGGTAGATGACTGCTGTCTCCAAACCACACCTATAACTCAGTGGCATTGAGAGGTGAGGCCTGGGCCACTGCTTGTGAAAAATAACCTCTTAAGATTCTCTTCTCTCTTCTTTAGATCATGAGCACTAATTGGAGTTGTTTATCACCTAGAGGCAACTCATGGGTGTCCTTCTTCAAGTGACTTGTATTATAGGTGGTGATATTATGGAAGGATGTCTTGGCAATGACTAGCTTCATTGTGAATGTTTAAAACTAAAATAATTATGGCTTCCTTGAACTAACAGAGTGTAACACAATTTGCCCTACTGAGGAAAATTGACCTTCCCCCTTGATCTTCAGTAGCGGTTTTTGGATAATTGATGTGCCACTAGTCAAATGACTATAGATTTCAGGGAGTAACTCAGTATGTGGATAAGAGCTAGTGTGGGACAATAGACAGTGGGAAGGCATTCAGAAAGCCTGCTCATTCATACCAACTTATTAAAAACACAAGAATAAACAAGCCATCTCTTAGGGGTCACATCTGGCCCACTGGCCTATTTGTTATCTCAGTGTAAGGCCAAAAATAGGATGCATTTTAAGTGAGACTAACTATAGTAACTGTGATATATTTTTAGCATCAAAAGTACAAATGCATGGGTTATATGAAATTATTTTTCTGCTTATATTTGTGTACTTTACCCTCCTTAAAAGTTTTCTCACCTTATAGGTTTCTTCTAAAAATAAATTAAACCAAGTGTATAAAGCTACATATGTGGTACATAGCGAAATTCAACAATTACTAGTTTTAAATACTATGCATTACATAGAATTTTAAAAAATTATTCCCCATACTAGGCAGATAATATTTATGTCCCAGTATTTAGCAAACATTTGTAGATTTAGGCAACTGAAGGAACTTGGTAAGGTTAAGTAACTTGCCTCAAGTTCCACAGACAATACAGAGTAAAAACACTTCAAGGACATAGAAATAAAGGTGCAATGGTCATAGGCAACACCTACCAACAGTATGATAATAGTCACATCTTTATTTAAATAAATACATTTAAATAAATTTTAGGACTTTCTTCATTCTAATTTAAAGAAAATTGTTTGAACAAGACCTTTATTTTTATTTTTTTCAAATTACAGGGAACCTGTGGCTTTGAAGCATAGTTCAACAGATATATGGAAGTTGAAAAATACTTCTGCAGTGTTTTAAAGAAAAAAGATAACTTTAAGCTTGTGTTTGATGCAAATGTAAGGACTCTTAGTTTTTTGTTGCTGTTGCTGCTGTTTTCTCTTTGAGATAATTTAATGGATCTAAACCTTCTCTGCTGAGTATTCTTTCTTGAATCTATAACCTAACTGATATTTTGAGGTAATTTTAAAAGTATACTTCACAATTATCATGCCTTTCTTAATCTAAATGCAAATAATTCAATTATAAAACCATTTTTATAATTTAAGTTCTTTTTTTATAAGCCAAGGGCCCAAGAAACTTAATCCAATGATTATATTTAATTTTTAAGGCAATTAAAACTTTTGATTGTAATTGCTTTTCTGATTTCCCTGTTTTGAATCAAGAGTAATTTAATTGTTTCTAGAATTTGTTTTTGGTATGTTAAAGTATGAACTGGGTTGCAAGACAGTAAATTATATGAAAGAAGGTGGGCTTTAAATTATATGAAAATATTTATACATCATTATTGTGGCACTAAGCAGATTTTAATGAAAGAAATGAAATTTTTACTAGCATAATATCCATCTTGCTCAGTAGATGGATATAAGGCCCAGTAGCCATCCAGTACATATATAAAGTCATACTAATAAGAGTAACTATTTGGAAACAAATGTGCTTTATCCTCTAAATTGTCACTCTCTGACTATATTATTATCTTAATTTTTGTGTCTTTCTCAGTATTGGAATAAAGGAGTTTCTTTGTTTTAAATGGTATATATCCTCTGATAATTTTCCTCTATTAAATGTGCTTTTATAATTGATTAAAGTTTTTATACCCTTTATCTATGAGAAGAATGTTCAGTCACTGGAGCCAGAAACATTGACTTGAAAGTCTAGCAGAGATCAACTCTATCCTCCACTGATTTTGGAAATGTAAACACTCTCACCTATACTCACAACCATGGCTTTATTGAAGTCCTCTCCATTCTCTCCTAAATCATCATAATGTTCTATTTACTAACATTCCTCTCTTTTCCTTCTCTTTTCTAATTGATTGTCCATACTTCAACCCAAATAATCTTTCTCAAATGTAAAGCTAGAACTCTCCTTATTTGTTTAACATATTTTGAAGAATGGTCATGAGATTGCTGGATATAGATTTCTGAAGGAATTGATAGACCAGACCATGGAGGATGACCTACATGGGTAGAAAAATGGTTCAGAATTATAATAGGAGAGGTGTTGGACAGCAAAGGCCTGTGTCAGACCGGGTACTCTGAGAAAGCTGTCACTATTTCTTATATCTCTATACCTAGTGACTGACATGTATTAGGCCCTCAAAAACTATTTTTAAATATATTAAATATTAAATTTAGATACCTCTGAAATAACTAAGGAATTAAGCTTTAAGAATACTTATAATAAAATTCTTTATTGTTTAAAGTATTACATAGGTCTCCTTTTCCCCCCATTGACCTCTCCCAGGCCACATCCCCTTCCTTCCCAGCACCCTCTCCAGCACATGCCCTCACTCCCCTATCCCCTCTCTGTGTCCATTGGTTTTGCTCATATGCATGCATACAAGACCTTTGGTTGATCTCTTACTCCCTCAGCCCCCAACTTCCTTCTTAGGTTGGTCAGTATGTTCCATGCTTTTATGACTCTGGTTCTATCTTTGTTCATCAGTTTGTGTTTTTCATTATATTCCACAAATGAGTGAGATCATATGATATTTACCTTTCTCTGACGGGCTTATTTCGCTTAGCATACTGTCTCCAGTTTCATCCATGCTGTTGCAAATGGTAAGAGTTCCTTCTTTTTTACCACAGCATAGTATTCCATTGGGTAGATGTACCACAGTTTTCTAATCCACTCATCTGCTGATGGGTACTTAAGTTGTTTCCAAATATTAGATATTGTAAATTATGCTACTATAAACATAGGGATGCATATGTCCTTTCTGATTGGTGCTTCTGTTTTCTTGGAATATATTCTTAAAAGTGGGATTACTGGGTCAAATAGAAGTTTCACTTTTAGTTTTTTTGAGAAAATGCCATACTGTTTTCCACAGTGGCTGCACCAGTCTACATTCCCACCAGCAGTACAAAAGGGTTCCTTTTTCTCAGAACCTTCTCAACACTTGTCATTTGTTGATTTGTTGATGATAGCCATTCTGACAGGTGTGAGATGGTACCTCATTGTCATTTTGATTTGTATCACCTTTCAGATGATTAGTGACTGAGTATGTTTTCATGTCTCTTGGCCTTCTGTATGTCCTCTTTCAAAAAGTATCTATTAGGTCCTCTACCCATTTTTTTATTTGGCTGTTTATCTTCCTTTTGTTAAGTTCTATGAGTTTCTTGTAAATGTTTTCTACCAGGATTTAATCATATCCCAAAGGTTTTGAAAAAGATCAAGAATGCCAGAAAGTAAGTTTGTGTGTGTATGTGTGTGTGTGTGTGTGTGTATTGGTGGTGGTATTTTTAATTTTAATATTGCCTTTTAAATAATGTGTCTGATCTTATATGAGCTAACAGCAGTGCTATGAGCACTAAAACACAGTCAGATGTGAGCTTTGAGGGCCCCATCCAGTTTTCTTTCGACATCACTGTACTGCTCCCAGCATGCCCAGAATGTGGCTTTCCACCAAGAGGACATTATTGAGTTTTTAAAATATTTTTAAAGCATTTTAAAAATATTTTATAAGTAGCATGTGAATGAGAGTTCTGGGAGGTTGTACCATGTCAACTCACACAAGCGGAGCAAGCTGACTGATTCTTAAATGACTGCTTGAAGTAACCTAGTAGATTCTGAACATTATTTTCTGCCACCTAGCTTCTTCTGAGGGATTCTCGAGAACACATGATGTTACACTCGGCTTTGGCCCTCTGCCTCTTCCTGGTTGCAGTTTCTTCCAACCTTGCCATTGCCATCAACAAAGAGAAGAGGCCTTTTCAGACACTCTCAAGAGGTACTAGAATCTCATTTTATTCTCTAAATTCAGCCGTTTGGATAGTTTTCAAATTCCCAGTCTCTTACCCATATTATACATTTAAAGCAAACTCAATTAACTGGAAAATTTTGTTGTTTACTACATTAAAGTTGGCAAAAACAAAACCCAGAAAAGACCAGTTAATTTTAAAGTCTGAACCAGCCCTAGCTGTTGTGTCTCAGTTGGTTGAGCATGACCTACACACCAAGAATAGCCAGTTTCCAGGTAGGGCTTGAGTTGCCAGCTTAATCCCTAGCAGGGGCCATGCAAGAGACAGCTAATTGATGTTTTTCTCCATCTCCCTTCCTCTGTCTCTAAATACATTTTTAAGTAAAAAAAGTGAATCAAATCAATAGAACAATAATAATTTGTTATAGTGTTTATAGAAATAGTGATGAATTGGTTTGGTGGCCTGTGACTTTGGTAACCAGAGCTCATATAAGATCAGGTTTATTAAAGGTCTTTCAACTATAAAAAAAAAAAATGTCTGGTTAAGTTTGATTGGTTAGTGGATGATGGCCATGTGGTCTCCCACCACTGGTTTAATGCTTGGATAAAGCGGAGTGAAATCTCAGCCTCTTAATCATCTTGCACATTAATCTGATCATCATTTATATAACTGAAAAATAGTTATTGGGTTTTTAATATGCAATCAGCTGACTTTCCTACCCTTTGGTTAATCCGCTCATCATTAATACTTGTCAGATATTCCCATAGGAATTATGGATATAAAATTAATGACAGAATTAAAGTTCTAAGTTGACTAGAAGGCTTAGTGGGAGAGAAGAAAAAAAATAAAGAATTCCAAATACTAAGAGCAACAAAAGAGGTATTTAGAAAAGAGTTATCAAACTTGAATTGATGTAAGGCCACCTGAGAGATATTTTATTACAGATCAATGAACAGTCCTGAAAAAAATCCAAATGTTTATTAATTTTCTTTAATAATTCATACTAAATTAAAGAATATCACTACCATTATATAGGGATGGGCAAAGGTAGGTTTATAGATATTCATTTGGAAAATAATATAGTAATTAATAAATAATAATGCAAGAATAAACTTTCACATACTCATAACTATAACTCAATTCTTGCTCATCCCTGTATGTTATTTACCACATATTTATTGTAAGTTTTTAAGCTATCTTAAAGCATGCATTAGATGTGTACATCTATACTAATAATAAACAAACATGTAAAGTGACCATACCTCTGTGATACCCACAGCCAGTCAGGAGTGAGTATGCAAATTAACCTGACAAAGATGGCATGCCTATGGGCAGCCCTCACTGAGGTGCCTTCAGTCAGCATTCAAGATCAGGAACCCAGAGGTGGTGAAGCATTCCATCCTGTCAGTGAAATGCTGGGATAGTCATGGCAACTGCAGAGAGGAATGTGCACTTTGGGTGCCCTAACTGAGCCTTGCTTGCATGGAGCCTAGCCCACTTTTGCCAGGCAGTGGATGATAGGACATGCTTTTCTGAGTTAATGAGAGAATACATTGATTCTCCTGTTGCCCACAAAGATGGAAAGTGGAGTGGGGAGACATGCGGGGAGTGAACAAGGTTCCCTGTCTGGGGGTTCCAAATCCACCGTTGGTTCCTTTCACCACTGACTAGAGATATACAGTGTATCCCACAAAATATATACACACTTTGAATACCTGCTAATTCCAGTGAGTTTAAGCATGAAAAGAAAGAAACAATAATGGAGCTGTCATCTTGTTAAAAATGTGGGCACAAACTGGCAGTCAGACATTCCCCAAGGGGTTCTGGATTGGAGAGGGTGCAGGCCAGACTGAGGGCTCCCTCTCCCCTGTGCTCAAATTTTTGTGCACTGGGCCTCTAGTTTTATATAATATTACTACCACTTTTGAGTTATATCAACGTCATAGCCATTTATCCTAGATTGAACACAAATTATCTGATATCAGTGCTTAAGGAATTAACTTTTTTAAATGTATTTTTTATTATTGACATCATATTGCTGGGGAAACCCAAGCCTCAGTGGCTGCAGCCTTCTTGGTTGGGATTTATTTGTATATTCACTCTTGATTGGCTTATGGATTGACTTGTCAGTATGGCTTGTGGGTGTAGCAGAGGTATAGTCTATTTGCATATTACTCTTTTATTAGATAGGATATATATATACACACACACTTTCTAGAGCCCTGGTGTGGCCCCTCGGGGGATGTTGGACTGCTGCTTTCAGCCCAATCCCCATAGTCCAGGATGAGAGATTCCTCTGGTGCACAAATCGACGCATTGGGCCTCTAGTATGCATATAAGATCCTTGGTTAATCTCTTCCCACCCACCTCTTTTTCCCTTCCCTCTGAGATTCATCTATCTGTTCCATGTCTCCATGCCTATGCATTGAGCATCTGCCCCCTGGTGGTCAGTACATGTCATAGCTACCAGTGGAACTTTCGTTTAGGCTTTCATATATATAGATTCTGCCATTATGTAAAAAATTAAGTAATGGATGGCATCTGTAACATTTTAAAGATAAACTGTGTGTAGAAGAAAAAATTTTGAGAAGAGCAGAGTGCTAAGTAGTTATGGAATGCACTGCTCTGGCAATCCCAGGATCAGTACCACTTTTGCCCTCCAATACCCAAGAATGCACTAATGTGATCCAATGTCATGGGCATGGAGTTATTGTAAGAGCTGTACAAGACAGAGAAAATTTGTCTTTGAATGTTATGAGGAAACTATGTTTTACTTCAAAACAGAGACCTTGTAGAAAAACTGAAAATGTATTATAGTAACTCAAATTATTCGAATTACAATACCAAAATATGCTATAATTCTTCATTCTCTATTTAATCTTCCTTCTTTTCTAGATACTTCTAATTGAGTTGCCATATAAATTTAGCCAAATGTCACACAATTTCCCTGAGTGTGTCAGCACACTTGCATTATTTTATAAGTTGGGTAATTATGAATAGTGGAGTAATGAGAGCTACAGTACAAGTATAGAACATGCTGTGTGTTTTTTTTTCTGTACTAAGTCATTTCTTAAAAATTATCTTTGACAGTTTTAAATTGCCTGCAATTAAGCTAATGACAGTTATGTAGCCATGTAGAATGTGGAAGAGTATTTACTTATAAAATTTTCTTTTAATAATATTTGCAACTACACATAGATTGCTCCCAAGATTAAAGCACATATGATAGAGAAAGAAACAGCCATGATAAGCATCCAGCTGTGTGGGAACAGAGTCGATTTATTTTTAATGATCTTTTCCAATCCTGCTACAGATGTTGACTATCTTATTGATGAAATTGAAAGGCTTGGGAAGTATTTCTGGTATTTCAATACGAATTTGAATGCCAAATGTAAACACTAACTAAAAAAAATCTGCTGAAGATAACAAGAAAATAATACTATACTAGTAAATGATATCCTTTCTTTGAGTTTTTTATTCTCTTTTATCCTATGCCATCAAAGATGATAAAAGGTAGTCATTCATTGATGATAGTTTCAAGTTAGATCATGTATTTGTATCAGAATTATTGCAAATCTGATTAATGTGATGTACTTCACTTGGTGTGCTTAGAATACATCAGTAAATATGAAAGACAAAACTCTCTCTTATAAAGAATGGAGAAATGCCCTCGCCGGTTTGCTCAGTAGACAGAGAATCGGCCTGTGGAACAAAGGGTCCCAGGTTCAATTCTGGTCAAGGGCACATACTTCGGTTGCAGACTCCTTCCCTGTCTTTCCCTCTCTCTTCCACTCTCCCTAAAAATCAATAGAAAAATATCCTCGGGTAAGGATTAACAACAACAACAACAACAAACAAACAAAAATGGAGAAATTACAAGAATATATGTAACTTAACATTTATTTATATGCTTGAATTAATTAAATAAAGATATTCTGAATTAAAATAATTTTCAATATCATCTAGTAGAATTGTCTTTCTGAGATGTTTCCCTCTTTCAAACAAATCAGATGAGTAAAATATTCTGTAATTTGGTGAAGAGAGTCAGAGAGAGGAATGACAAGGCTTAACATAATTGCCTTTTGTTTCTTACATTTTTATGTGGAAGGGACTGTAGCTTCTACCATGCCATCTTCAATGATGATATTCATTTTTCCCTGCCACACCACTTTTAATGTCCCTAAATATCAGCAACAGCTTTCTCCTTTTTCAATTCTCTGAAAGTTTATTAGCCATATTTCACAAAATGGAAAAAGGAAGCTCCAGATTGATGATATAATTTATGTTTTTAGACAATAACTCAATTTTTACAGTAATAACAGCTAACAGTCACTGAGCACTCACTGTGTATTGATGGTACACATAGCATCTTGCATGATCTTATTTTCTTCTCTATTAATATGATGATTTCATGAAGGAAACTATGATTTAAAGAATTTAAATAATATGTCTGACATCATGCTGCTAATAAATAATGAACCCCAAATGTGAAGCTAGCCAGGTTTCTTCTTAAGTGTGTATGACAAAAAATCTTCCAAATGTGTTGGTATAATTCATATGCATGACTCCTCAGTCCAGTCGTTTGCCAACTCACTTACCTTAAGCAGGTCCCTTTCTTCTTTTCTGAAGTCAGAATAATAATGATAATTGTGCTGCAGGGTTGTTATGAAACTAAAATAAAATTGTGAAATAGTTTTGAACCACTCTGCATGTGTTAGTTTTTTCTTTCATAATGTATATGTATATGGCAAATCATCACAATGTATAACTTAAATATAGTTATAGAGGTCAATCCATTATCCTAATACAGTGGTCGGCAAACTCATTAGTCAACAGAGCCAAATATCAATAGTACAATGATTGAAATTTCTTTTGAGAGCCAAATTTTTTAAACTTAAACTTCTTCTAACCCCACTTCTTCAAAATAGACTCGCCCAGGCCGTGGTATTTTGTGGAAGAGCCACACTCAAGGAGTCAAAGAGCTGCATGTGGCTTGCAAGCCACAGTTTGCAGACCACTGTCCCAATATATAAAAACCCTGAGTCCATCACATCCACAACAACCAGAAAGGGGCATCAGGCTATGTATGCAGCAAGCAAGCAGGCTGAACTGCTTACCTTTTGGAGAGAGAGAGGTGAGGCTGATCAGCAGTGGCAGTGGCTGCTGGCAAGGCCTGGATAGAGAAACAGGTTGATTAGACCCTGTTTCTCTCTTTTGTCCTCACCAGTAGCCAAGCACCTCTCTCTCTCTCTCCCGGAGGAGGTCAGCAGTTCAGCCACACACCAGCAGTTTGGGGTGGCTGCTGATTAGCCCCTCCTCTATGATCAGGCCCAGAGATAAGCTCAGAGATGCTGACTGGCATAAAAACCAACCAATCAGAGCTAAATTGACCTGCAGAGAAGGGAAATTGGGGGCAAGAACAAGCCAGAAGAAGAGGGAAGTTGGGGACAATGAGGCTGGCAGGGGAGAGCGGTTGCAGGTCAGATCAGGCCAGCAGAGGAGGGCAGTTGGGGACTGTTATGGACCAACCGAGAGTGACAACCACCAAGGAGCCAGATCAAAATTTTAAGAAGCCTTTTAATAACGAACTAGAGCCGGGCCCAAGTCTCCACTGTCACAGCAGTGAGCAACGAGAGCCCCAAACCTCGGTAGCGAGCACTTTTTATCTCCAACGCAGGGAGATTTGGCAATTTGTGATTGGCCGGTTTCACACAAAGAAAGGTAGCGTAAGGTCAGTTACAGTACAGGGAAGCGGGAAATTTCAAATCTTCTTAGGCTGGTGGGCCCTGTTGACCCGGTATCTGGCTGTGGGGTGTTCTGGCAGCAGGATGTCCTCAGGCAATGGAGGGTTGAGTAAATGTCATAAACAGCTAAAGGGGGTTTCGGTGGTGGTGTCTGGTCTGAGCATGATGAACCATGTCCTTCTCTTCTATCCTCCTCCCCCCTCTGAGTCTGGCTATCACAGGGACATTAGGAGAGCAGGGAAGGACAGATGGGTGTGAGATTGGGCCAGCAGGGGAGGGCAGTTGGGGGCAAAATCAAGCTGGCAGGGGAGGGCAATTGGGGGCACCTGGGCCAGCAGGGAAGCAGTTAAGTGTTAATCAGGCCAGTAGGGGAGTGGTTAGGGGTTATCAGGCTGGCAGGTAGAAGCGGTTAGGGACAGTCAGGCAGCCGGGGGAGGCGGGGAGTTGTTAGGAGCCAACAGTACTGGATTGTGGAGGGATGTCTGACTGCTGGTTTAGGCCCACAGGGATTGGGCCTAAACCGGCAGTCCGACATCCTCTGAGGGCTTCCAGATTGGAGAGGGTGTAGGCTGGGCTGAGGGACACCCCTGCCTCAGTGCATGAATTTTATGCACCAGGCTTCTAGTATCCAAATAAAGCCAAAAGATATTTTCTCAATATAAAAAATCAAATGGTTTTGTAACTTCAAAGGACACTCAAATCTTAAAATTTAGTATCATGATTAGAAAATTAGAGGGAAATATAGGATTGAATTTAGAGAACAGTATGAAGATGGAAATAATCTATTACATATGTAACTCTATTATATCCTATCAACCAGATTACTTTCCACCAGATAGACAAAGAGGAAGGTTTACCCAATAGGAGACCTATAGTCTTGGCTGTATACAGGCTCAGTGCATAATTAATGTTAATTTTGCACATTTAATTTTTTACTACGTCAAATAGAGCCAGAGATTGAACAAACTATACTAAGTAAAATACAGTTCCATAATTTTGGTGTTATCTTTATTAATTATTCAGGGTGCAATCAAATTTTGTCTTAGTTCTTCATTACAGAGAAAATTATACCTTTCTGTTTTCCAAGTGATGTTGCCTTCATTCAGTTTAAATGTGTTAGAACTTCCATATTTTAGAAATAAAAAAACCCAAACACATGAATTGGGATTATTTTCAATAGTTCTACCAAATAAATAAGATGGTTCATATTGAAAGTTTTTCTCAGAGGAAATATGAAATTGATTATGCTACTTACTTTGATAGCCTGTATCTTTGTGAAATTCAGTGAATAGCAGTTGAATTAGCTAGGTGCAATGTATCCCTTGATAAGAATTACTGCTTTAGACAGGAGAGTGATGTGGTCTGTCAGACTTAGAAACATAAATCTATCTCTTCCTTATTCATCATGCATGATTGTCTATCATTTCGTAAAGGCTATTAAATACAAACATTTCCTTATAAAAAAGTGCTCCTCAAGTTTCTTTGTTTCTAGATTCACAATTTTAGGTTTGGATTTTATTTCTTAATAAACACTTCAAAATAAGAATATACCTAATCATGATTGTGTTTTACTATAGTGTACATATTATGTGGGTTACATAAAGTAGTTAAAATAGTACTTTCTTCTAATATCAATTTTGTATATTAAGCAAGTATTTTTGTAAGGTTTCTACAAATCTATAATTTGATATATTCAGTAGTTTTCTATTCATAACAAGGGATTTAGAAGAATTGTTCTCTCTATTATTTTAGGTATGAAACATTTTCAGTTACATGGTTACCCATTTTACATGTTGTTGAAAATTTGTGACACCTAAATTAAAGAGAAAGAATAATATTTATTAACCTATGTCACTACCCTCCCCCTTGAACTTGGATTATTTTTGTTTCATGGCAATCAAAATTATTTTAGCCACAGAGCACTTCACCATTCCTATGTTCTATAGTGGTGTTCTCTCAACAAGCTCTGTTGTCACTGGCTGCACCAGTCTGCATTCCCACCAGCAGTGAACTAGTATTCCCTCTTCTCCACATCCTTTCCAGCACTTGTCATTTGTTGATTTGTTGATGGTAGCCATTCTGACAGGTGGGAGGCAATATTGTTTTGTGGGTTTTTTAAAATTCTTTTTTAAAGTTTAAATCCTTTATTTAAAAAAATATTACATAAGTCTCCTTTTTCTTCCAGTGGCCTCTCCCCAGCCACCCCCACCCCCTAGCATGTGGCCTCAACCTCCCACCCCCTGGTCTGTGTCCATTGGTTTTGCTTATATGCATGAATACAAGTCCTTTGGTTGATCTCTTACTCTCCTCCTTGCCCCTCAATCCCCCCCCCCCCCCCCGCTTCCCTCATAGGTTGGACAGTCCGTTCCATGCTTCTACAACTCTGGTTTTATTTAGATTTCTCAGTTTATGTTGTTCATTATAATCCACAAATGAGTGAGGTCATGTGATATTTATCTTTCTCTGACTGACTTATTTCACTTAGAATAATGCTCTCCAGTTCCATCCATGCTGTTGCAAATGGTAAGAATTCCTTCTTTTTTTATAGCAGCATAGTATTCCATTGTGTAGATGTACCACAGTTTTCTAATCCACTCATCTGCTGCTGGGCACTTAGGCTGTTTGCAAGTCTTAGCTATTGTAAATTGTGCTGCTATGACTATAGGGGTACATATGTCCTTTTTTATTGGGTTTCTGTTTTCTTGGGATATATTCCTAGAAGTGGGGTTACTGGGTCAAATGGGAGTTACATTTTTAGTTTTTTGAAGAAACACCATACTGTTTTCCACAGTGGCTGCACCAGTCTGCATTCCCACCAGCCGTGCAAGAGGGTTGCTTTTTCTCAGCATCCTCTCCAACACTTTTCATTTGTTGATATGTTGATGGTAGCCATTCTGAAAGGTATGAGATGGTACCTCATTGCTGTTTTGATTTGCATTTCTTAGGTGATTAACAAGTTTGAGCATGTTTTTATATGCCTCTCAGTCTTCTGTATGTCTTCTTTAAAAAAATGTCTATTTAGATCTTTTGTCAATTTTTTGATTTGCGTTTCTTTGAAGATTAGTGTCTTTGAGCATTTTTTATATGTCTCTTAGTCATTTTATGTCTTCTTTGGAGAAGTACCTATTCATATCCTTTGCCCATTTTTCAATTGAATTGTTTATCTTCCTTTTGTTGAGTTGTATGAGTATTTCATATATGTTGGAGATTAACCCTTTATCAAATGTATCATGGGCAAATATGTTCTCCCACACAGTGGATTCTCTTTTTATTTTGATGGTTGTTTCTTTTGCCTCCTTTATCAAATATTAATTGAGTATATTGCCTTGGATCAATGGAACAAAATAAAGGACCCAGAAATTGACCCAAGGCAATATACTCAATATGAGTAAGACCACATGCCTGCCCTTTAACAGGAACTGCCTGGGACTCCAGTAGCCTCTATGTCACTCAGCCATAATCCCCACTTTTTTTTAATAGCCTAAAGTTATGGGAACTTTTCTTCCCAGCACTGGCACTCTGTGCTGAGGGGTCTGGTGTGGGACCTCTTGCTCCTCACAGGAGACATCTGCAGCCTAGATATCCCTCCTAATTCCAAAAAAACTCCACACATGCGTGTTATACCAGCCCATTTCATGCCTCTGCCTCTTCTATCAGTCTTGATGTGCTTTCTTCTTTATTTCTCCAGTTGTAGAACATCTGTTAAACTATATTTCAGGTAGTTCTGAATGATGGTTCTATATTTTAGTTGTAATTTTGATGTAGTTTTAGAAGGCAATGAGTACCTGCATTTACTATGCTATCATCTTGGTTCCACCTTTTTAGTTGATTTTTAGAGAGAAGGGAAGGGAGAAGGAAAGGGAGAGGGAAAGGGAAAGGGAGAGGGAGAGGGAGAGGAAGAGAAAGAGAGAGAGGGAGAGGAAGAGATACCAATGTGAGAGACACCAATGTGAGAGATACCAGGTATCAAGCCTGAAACCCAGGTATGTGCTCTGATCAGGAATTCAAACAGCAACCTTTTGGAGCATGGGACAATGCCCAACCAACTGAACCTCACCAGCCAGGGTGCCATGAATTATTCTTGACCCGCAGTCAATTTGCCTGTCTGTCTCACATTAGCATGACCCATAAATTTAGTGTCTATGAGTCTAAGATAATGAAAATAAAAAAGCTATTTTTGAAGGTGTTATTCCCTATGTTCACCAATATAAAGAGATACTGTAAAACAACAAGCAACAGAACAATAGATGCTACATTTGTGGAGATTGGTCCTGTATTCCTAGGCAGATTGAATAATCTTGGCTGCAGAGACCTCACATGTGTTTGGAGCTTGTTTTTGGAACTGACCCATAATTTCCAATTTTCTCTTGGCAACCCTGCAATCCTGTCTGGAAGCATTTTTACCACTGTGGTCCCTTATGAATATTTCATGACATATTTGATCTTTCACAGATCATAAACAGTATTACCAAGTTTCAGCTTCTATATTCTATTCATCAAATCATTTAAAGGTAAATAAAATATAAGTGAAGCCATACCAAAATTATCCTTAGTTTAGTCAAGAGCTAGAGATCTGACATAATTCATAGTTTCTGTTAATTCTTTGTGTCCAGATTACATATCTCAGGGAATAACTGGTATAATTAAAAGTGCAATAATCTCATTCAACAGCTAATTTCAGCACATGCATTTTATTTCAGTGATTTATAGAGAGCTTTGAAAATCAATACTACTCAGCCACTCTCAGATCCTATGGACTGATCCTTGTAAAATTACAGCAATTGCCTTCAGTAACTGTGTTGTAAATTAAAATTTCCTTTGAACAGATGATATATAATAATAACTCAACCATGTTGGATTCTTGTTACAATGACTCTGTATTGAAAAGTCGATGCCTCTAGGAAATAATATGATAAAAAAATGTGAACATGTCAACGATATAGCTTTGTCAAGTTTGGTCTCTACTTTTTCCTTGATTTCTAAAGTTAAGAATATTTCTGCGATTCCCCTCATCCCACTTATCTAAGAGGAGCAATTCTTCATCATTTTAATTTTAATTATATGCTTACCTTTTATCTCTAACTTCAAGACTATTAAAGATAGAGATTTACCTTACTGAGTGATGTGAGGCAGGCTCAGGCATAAGGCAGGGACCAAGAAGAGGTGATTAATTTGGTGGTTGCTTCATGCATTCACAAATCCTTATACCAGCTCACATTCCAGATGAGATTACATATAAGTAAAGACAGTTTTGTGGGACTAGGCTAAATGTTGCTACTTATTTGTGATATTTAGAATTTGTTGTGAAAATCACAGTGATTTAAGTTCTTTCTGTTTACTAGGAATGATACATTTCTATACATTACCAATTAACAATCTAAAAATGAAATTTTCTGACATCCCCTGAGGGGTTCCAGATTGGAGAGGGTACAGGCTGGACTGAGGGACACCCACCCTCATACATGAATTTCATGCACTGGGCCACTAGTATTATTAATATTGTTAAAATGGCAATACTTCCCAGATTGGTATACAGATGCAATAAAGTCCCCATCAAAATTCCAGATGCCATTTTTGTTTTTGCAAAATGACAAGCTGATTCTAAAATTCATATGGAAAAACAGGAAAATCATAACAGCTAACACAATCTTGAAAAGAACCAGTGTAAAAATATTATCTTGCTATTCCACTACTGAATTTTGGGTCTTCATCATGTTTGTCATAGTTGTTCACCAGGTACATTCATTGTTGTGGCTTATAACATGGGTACACTTTGTGTTTACTTTGTTCTGTAGGCAGAAATTTCAAGTTATGAAAAAATGTTAGAATATAAAAATTCATTATGGATCTTTCTATTGTGTTTGGGACAAAATATTTATAATTACTTTTATTGCTAAGAAACAAAATTTTAAGTGATCTATTGATTGGTATTTCTTAGAGTAAAATCACTAATGATAAGATATACGGAGACAAGTAATTGACTTAAATGTGTTCATTAGACATAAATCAAGCCATATAAAAATTTCTACTTTGGCAGATGATCTGAACATCTACTTAGACAAGTGATATGAAATATGAAAATAGCTATGAGTCATAAAAATTTGGAAGAAATCGTTTAGTAGGAACCTGTTTAATGGGCTTCTGACATTCTTCTCAGACAAGGGGAAATAGAGAAGTTAATATCAGAGTTTTCTTAGTTTCAAATGACTGATCACTCAGTGGGTCTTCTACCTCTGTTGCCATGACAACAGAGATGTGGACGTGGAAATATGATTGACTATGGCTCTTTAGAAACTCAATCACATGTTTGGTAGGATGATGTAGCTAATAATAAAAAATGACAGCTCATCACATGGCTCCATAAGCTTAGTCAGGGTTCTCATTTCAGAAGCTGTCCTCGTAAGCATCCCATCAATTTTTATGATTTCAAACCCTGGTGAACCATTTGTTCCTGATCCAGTGATCCTCATAGCTTATTGCTTCTTCAACTCTCCCAGCATTCCACACTGAAGAAACTACTATTATGCCCTGCACACATCATTACTAGTTTGATAGTTTTCTTGAAGCTTATTCATTTGAGGCAGAAGAGAAACATCTTGCTCAAATGGCCTGTGGAAACAACTAATTGAGCTGTGACTCCTAACTTTGTCTTCATATATATGTACCCACTATAGGTATTGATGACTCATAGGAAAATTTTCCCCAAATAATAGATAGAGGATAATAGATACTTCTTATATTTAGTAGTCTATTAGTGTTACAAGGACAGAGATTATGTCTGGAATACCATTTTGTAACCAGTGCTAATGACATGAGTGTCAATAATACAATGAATATAAGTTTACTGACTGATAGCTCTGAACATATTACATTGAAATTATATGCTTAGAAAACCAGCTCTCTCATTAGACAGTAACCCTTTCTGGGCCAGGAATAATGCCTTATTCTATTCTGGCAAATAATGGGAGTACAGTTTGGCCTAGTATATCAAGGAGTGTCATGCACTTAGCTGTGCGAAGCAATCCTTGAAGGTTTTGATAATACTATAGAATGGTAGAATTTATTGTTGTTTTCTATATTTCTTTATACAACATATGCCATTTCTCATCCCCTATTCACAGGAGAGAAATGGTAAAGGAATATAGGATAATTTAATACAAAGAGCATATACTCCATAAACTATACATATATAAAAATTATATAAAACCAGGAGTTAATTATTCTGTGGACTGGATGTAACCCTAAAAAAATTATGTAATATTGGAGTTTTTAAATGGGGATAGCTTGAGGAAGCAAAATCAGAATTTTAAAATATAATAGTGACTTTGATTACTTTTCACACATTATCTTGCCAAGATTTTTATGGCATTTTCCTCACTCATTAACAGTTTTGACAATGAACTATTAGAGTAAGAGTCCTTGGCTGGGTTTTAGTGCTGTGGGTGTTCAAACCTTGTTTTGTATCTGGTAGTTCTTTAACTCTGGGTCATGATTCCTGTATGTTGGCCCAATCCAGTGGTTTGCCAGGGAAAAAATCTAAAAAAATACAAATGTATATGCCTACCTCAGATAAATTAAATCCAAATATCTGAGGTGGGGATCAGAATATTTATATTTTCAAAAAAGCATCCCTAGTGATTAAAAAATGCAGTTAGTGTTGAGTGACTGGCTTATAAGCCAATAAAATTAAATAGAAAAGCCTGACTTCACCAAGTTCTATCCTCAGAATAGACACCAAAAAATTGGCTTCTTGAGAGAATAAATGTACACATTTATTATATACAGTATTTTGCTCTACCACATTAAAAATATATTTTATTGATTTTTTACAGAGATAAAGGGAGAGTGACAGAAAGCCAGAAACATCGATCAACTGCCTTCTGCACACCCCCCACTGAGGACGTGCCAGCAACCAAGGCACATGCCCATGACCCGAATTGAATCTGGGACCTTTCAATCTGCAGGCTGATGCTCTATCCACTAAGCTAAACCGGTTTTGGCTTTGCTCTGCCACATTTGATGAAAGATCAAATACTTACCTTGAGCCTACATAAAGTACCCAATTGACCTTATTATCTAAGAATGATAATATACTAATACAGTGTGTGCCATGTAATACTTCCCCCACAATTCTTTTCTAGACCTAGATCTTAGATGTTACCTTTATCTATTAGATTTGTTATATGTAGATTTGTTATATTTCTCATTAAATATAGCAGAACCACCCCCTAAATATAGATATTTTTATCTCTCTATTTTTTCTTTTTATTAAATTTACTAGAGGCCCAGTGCATGAAATTCATATGGGAATTGGGGAGATGGTGAATGTCCCTCAGCCCAGCCTGCATCCTCTCCAATATGGGACCCCCTCAGAGAATATCCGACTGCCCATTTATGCTTGATTCCACTTTGATTGGGCTTAAATGGGCTGTCAGACATCCCTTTCACAATCCAGGACTTCTAGCTCTTACTCACCTGCCTGCCTGCCTAATTGCCCCTCACTGCTTCTGCCTGCCAGCCTGATTACCCCTTAACCACTCCCCTGCCAGATTTTTGATGTCTAACTGCTCCCCTGCCAGCCCAATTGCCCCTACCTGCCCTCCGCTGCATGCTTGGTCCCCCTCAACTGCCCTCCTCTGTCAACAGTCTTATCTCCACATTGGGGGGTATCTTTGACTATATAGGAGCAGCCATCTTGTGTGTTGGAGTGATATTACTCTTTTTATTGTATAGGATTGGGGGCCATCTTTGATCATATGGGAGTGGCCATCTTGTGTATTGGAGTGATATTACTCTTTTATTATATAGGACTGGGGTGACAATAGTTAATAAGATTCTGTAGGTCTCAAGAATACATTTCTATGATACATGATTTGTATCTTTTGACTTAGTTGTGGTTCCCTGAGAACTATCATTCTTTAAGGAGAGTGCTTCTCCTTTAGTCTCTCTATCTTGAACTATTTTGACCACTAGATGACTAGAATTGAAAGTGAGAATTCACTTCAAAGTGAGAATAGATCTTAATAGACCTGTTAAGGCATAGTTCTTAAAAAAGTAAAAATGTGGCAAGCAGGATATAAATCCTGCTTAATAATTTCCTTCTTGAAAAAGAGAGAGAATAATGAGGTGGGAAACAGTTCAAATGGCATTTCAACAAAATATGGAAAGTTAAATTTCTTTAAGTATTTATAAGCAAATATGAAAATATTAAGGTTTGATTCTATGAATGATGGGTAAATGGATATTTGTTAAATTACCTTCTCTTCTATGTGATTGAAATATTTCATATTGTAAACAAATTACTAACTCATTTCGATCAAGTTGAGACAGTTAAGTTGACAGTCAGAAAACTTGTATTTTAGTCCCTTCTCAATCTTTAATTATCGCTATTACTAGTCTAACTATCACTTTTTTTAAATTATAAAATAAAGCCACCAGAATAGATATGCAATTTAAGGCCACAATCTATTCCCTTACCCACCAGATGGTCACATCCCTGACCATTGTCCTGATAATTGTCAGGAATTTCAATGTGCTTTGAATTTTAGCTGGATTTATCAGTCAGCCTGAATTTGTCAAATAGGTGTCTGTGGTTCTTGCCCTCTACTATGTATCCTCTGAGGAGACAGTGCTGATGATATTGTCAATGTACTGCTCTAACTGGTTCTTCAAACTTATTTCCAAGACCATCCTCACTTCATTATGGCTGATGGCTATACGTTCAAATATCCCTGCGGGAAAATGATAAATGCAATTCCATCCACAGAATGCAAACCAAGGCTGGCTGGACTCCAATTTTGTATTGAAAAGGCTGGCAAGGCATGCGGGTCTTTGTGGCTCTCTCTCCCTTCCTGGACAGTCTTTTCCATGTGTGATACAGCTGAGCAATCATACACCTTTTTATATGATTCTCTCCACTCGTAACCTCCAGAGCCTCTGCTTTACAAACTGACCAGACTGTCTGTTCACAGGGGATTTAGTAAGAAACAGAACTCCTGATTCAGTTATTGTCTTAACAAGAGTAGTGATGTCTTGCTGTTCTCCAGGCAATTCTAAAAGCTGACATTTGGCACAGTCCGTTAAATTAACTGGGCCCAGGGCAGACTTAGACAATATCTCCATGAGGAAGTTAAGGGCAGCATGACCGATATTTATCTCCCAAATGCATTTGAGAAAAGGCAATAAGACTTCAGGATATTTTTCCAGTTATACTTTCTAATTTGTGACACAATGGACGTCTTAACATCATCTACAATACAGATTCTTCGTATTCTTTTTCCCGCTCTCAGCAGAACACCATCTCTGTCCCTCAGAAGATTACTGCCCCTAGAGCACCCAAACCTGGCAAAACAAAAGCATTCTGCATCTCCCAGTCCCTGGCTGCTTCATGCAAATGGTTACATAAGACCTAAGACACATCCCCCAGCCCCACTAGGGATTGGATGATTGGGTGAGCAGATCATATGCTCTCAATCTTTTTCAGATTCTCTTTAACTGAGAGAGTAAACTTGGCCCTGCCTGATTGAGACATTTTTCATTCTAAACCACAGTCCTCATAAACAAATTTCACTTCCTGCAGGCTAAAGGAGAATGGAGCATGTCGTCTTCATTGAGAGTGCTGAGTTCTATTTGCATAGGTGCTTAGGTTACTGGAGTGTCAATTAATCTTTTCAGGCTTGGTTTTGTTATTTATCACCACAGATCTATTTCAGTTTTTGAAAAATATGTTTTTATTGATTTCAGAAAGAGACAGAGATAGAAACATCAGTGGTCAGAGAGAATTATCTGTGGGCTACCTCCTGCTCATCCCCACTTGGGATCCAGCCTGCCACCCAGGCATGTGCCCTGACCAAAATTAGAACCATGACCTCCTGGTTCATGGGTCAATGCTCAACCATTGAGCCAGACCAGCTGGGCAATTTCCATTTTTAACTTAGTCCTAGGGCATATTCTTTATTTTACACTTGGTCGTTAGTTCTAAAACTTGGCCTTTCTGGCATCTCATCTGAATGCCCGAGGCCCTAAGCAAAGTCCCCACACTGTGCCTGGAAAGGAGCTTCCAATCCCAAGTAGTTCCAGGGCAGCCAAGCCTCCTCATAGAGTAAACCTCTGCCCACATGAACAGCTCAGGAGATCTAAGGTGAATTCACACTCAAGCTGCTCAGCCTCGCTCTGCACAGCCCCCTCTTCACTGACACAGAGACAGACCTTCAGCCGTTCCTTCTCAGCTGAGCAAGACCCGGCCCCTAGGGCTCCAACCCTTGGTATAATCACGGAACCAGGTCAAAATGGTCTTATCCTGCTCAATGAGATACTGAGTGCTCTTCTGAGACAACAGATCAATACTGCAAGTCATGCAGCCACGGCATGTGCAGAGGAGAGAACTTTGACACCCTGCTGTAGCCAGAACCACCCTACATGAAACCAAAGGACCAGAACACAACTTGAACTGTAACACCAGAACCCTTTCAGAAACTAAGGGTTCTTTGTCCAGGAAGATCTGGTGTTGACACCCCGTTACATAAATGACCAAGTTCCAAGGTCTTCCAATTAAAACTCACCCACTTCTGCATACTGTTCCCCCAGCCCATTCAAATCCCTTGGCCTGGTCCAGTGAGCAAGATGGATCTAAGGTACCACGAGGTCTCCCATCTTCTTGGTTGGTGCCTTCTCCATCAGTAAACCTTTCCTTATTCCAGACCCTGATGTTTTGAGTTTTAGCCTTTCAAAGCATTGGGCATGTGGACTTCAGTCCATAACACTGGCAACAACAGCAGATAAGTACTCCAGGCAGGAAGGGTGATGGAGGTGTTCCCTGGTTCTCTTCTCTCAAGGATCCTGATCTCTCACCTCCTTTGTTCAGTGTCAGGGAGCCATTGTTTCAGACGTTGTTTAATGGTTACTCATGACTAGAGGGCAAGCACTCTCTGTCAGGCCTGAGAGTGGGTCACTGACTCTCTTTTCCCCAAGACGATTTTTAAAAACACCTAAATATATTTTCATGAAAGTACCAGCAGATGTCAGCAAAAGGCAAGGCAATAGATATGTAAATTTCATATTGGTATGTCAAATATTAATTATCAAAGTCAGAGTTGGTTGCACATCTCAATTTTCTACATCTAATGAGTCTACCTATAATTTTGTTGTTGTTGTTGTTGTTGTTTGGGTGAGATGGTGTAGTTGGGTGGAGTGATGGTAATGGGAGGAGGAATGTGATCTCCCAGTGAAGCAATAGATCTGTCAGTCATTCAATTGTTCTGACCTATTGCGTGCCCCAGAGAACTCAGACCCAGAAGGGCATTGAGGTCAACATATTACATTTTGAAGTGGCCAGTACCCCATCACCATATGCCTGATCAAGCCAGCCTTAACATTCAACTGGGCTTGACTACACTTTAGAAAGGTTTTTTTTTTTTTCTAATTTGGCCTAACCTTCCTTTTCATAGAACACTTTCTTTAGAAAACTTATTAATTCTTTCTTTGTCCCTTTAAGATGTAAAGATTTTTAAAACTTCTTGCCAGTTTTAAAACCTAAGAATGTCTTTTTCACAGATCCTGGGGGCTATGCCTTTGAAGTGTAAGCATCAATAAGATAGTGCCTCTACAGGAGGGTGGGCCCCTGGCTCCAAGTTGTGAAACTAGCTCCTGCCATGAGGATATGAAAATATTCATTCTCCCGTTGGGTAAGTCCAATAAGCAGATGCCACTCCAGTTCTTAAAGAACTTGGTTTCAGCAGAGTTGAGCTCAGACTACATTCTAGCTTCTCTTTCTTATTGGAACACTGAATAGTGTCTTCCTTATGCACTTAACTTTTCGGGTGCAGTTTTTGCTTTGACATACCAAACCAGAATTTATTTAAAAACTTCTAAGTTATTCTTTGAATTTTAAAAAAGTATGGTATTCATCACATTTGATATTTATATAGACATTCAAATACAGGCTCATTTTTGAATGTGAAGTACATATGTGTGAGAGAACCTATGAGTTTTAGCTCGTACAAAAAATTTCATAAAATTTAATGATGGTTGCACATACCTGCAAATACACTAAAAACTGTTTAATTGTACATTTTAAGTGGGTGAATTATTTTTTAATGAAGTTGTTATCCTATCTAATAAAGAAGGAATATGCTAATTGACCATCACACCCTCACAAAAGATGGTGGCACCAATAAGGAGGAAATATGCTAATTGACTGCCAGCCCTCAAAGATGGCAGCACCCATAGCTACAAGATGGTGATGCCCAGTCCCCTTGATGCCTGCCTCCAGAGTCCCACAGTCCCCTTAACCCTCCAGCCACCTAGGGCCGGCCTGAGGCACAGACAAGCATTAGATGGCAGCTGCCCAGTCAACACCCAAGGCACAGGGAAACCTTGGATAGTGGCTGCCCCACCACCCAGGGACACCTGAGGCTCAGGTAACCAGGGATGGCCCAGGTTTGTGCTGCCAGCAGTGGCAGCAGCAGAGGTGTGATGGGGCATTGCCTTTCCCTGATCTCTGGATCACCTCCCAACCCGGACTATGAGAGAGGGCAGGCTGGGCTGAGGGACCCCCCCTCCAGTGCATGAATTTTCATGTATCAGGCCTCTAGACTACACTAATAAAAGAGTAAGATATAAACTGACCATACCTTCATGACTCCCACCAGCCAATCAGGAGTGAGTATGCAAATTAACCCAACAAAGTTTGTGGGTTAATTTGCATATGCAGGGGTGGGGCGGGACTCTTACGTGATTGCCAAGGTGATGATGCATGCATTCTGCACTGCTCCAGCCAATCCAGGCCTCTGTGCAGTGTGGGAAGGCAGAAAGGTGGCTCCGGGCTGGAGTGAAAAGGTGGCTCAGGCCAGAGTGAAGGTGATGCTGGCAACCAGGGGGAGGAAGGCCCATTCTTGCACAAATTTTTATGCATCAGGCCTCCAGTAAAAATATAAAATTGTAGGAAGCTCCTAGAGAGTGTAATGCTTATTAGCTAAATTGAAACTCAAAAAATTCTTTTAGCATTAAGAAAGTTCATTGTGAGTATTGCTATTTCACTAGAAACAAATTTCTGTGCCTTTAAGATATTTAAATTGCTTTATAAATATTGTTCAGATAATCACGTAATTAACAAAACAGTGATCATTGAGAAATTTAAGGATAACTGAAATTGAATCACAGCCATAGACAATATATAAACAAATGGCATCCCTGTGTTCCAAAATAAAACTTTTATTTACAAAAACAGGTAGTAAGCTAGGTTTGGGCCACGGGCTGTAATTCACCAATCTCTTTTCAAGACTTAGACCAGAACTTGCCTTTTGATTGACAGTTGCTCCTAATCATCTATATACACTGTAGACATTTTTTTCTCCTAAACCCAAGGGCGCATACTACTAATGGTAGCTACAATTATTGATTTTAAATATAAAAAATAAGAAATGTAATATGTTCTTAATATGATTAACTAATGTGTTTTCTATTCTTTCCACCTGGTTTTTTATTTTCCTACCACCTATTATGCTATTTTACACCTCATTTGTCTTATTTAAATTATACTGCCCAATATTATAGTCCCTTATGTTCTTCCATAACAATATTAAATTATAGCAGAAAATATAAATTAGGTTTTGGTTGTTTATCCTTTGAAAAGTATAAAATATGACGCATTTTATTATATTTTAATGTTATAATAGCAAACCATTAATTTGGTTTATGTGGCTTTTCCTTCTGAGAAAATGAAAGTAAAAATTGTATCAGCTATTTATAGGAGAGCATTTATTTAGGGTGCCTATGGCCACTATAATAAGGATTTTCATTTATATTTGAACATTGCTGAAGAATGACCCATGTTTGTACTCCATAAGCATAAATATTTTTAAAGCATTCATGCAGTGCTATAGCGTGTAGACATTGTGCAGCTTATGAACCAGACTCTGAGCATAGCATCCGAGTTTATCTGGGAGGTGAGGGAACACCAACAGGGGTGTGGGGGCGGCAGCCACTATGGGTGCCTCACCAAGCCTTGCTGGCCACCGTGGGCATGAGCAGAGCAGAATCCCACTGGGACACTGAGGAAGTCCATGGTCATGGGTCGAGGCTCTCTGGCAAGTCGGTTCCCCAGCACTTCTCCTGGCTGTGTGCCCAGCAAACCAGGCTCCTGCTGCAGGAGAAAGTCCTCAGGCAAAAAAGATGTGCTGCTTCCTCCTCTTCTGGGCAGAGTTAAGAGCCAGTTTAACAGAATACTTGTGTTTCATTCTCTCTTTGAGTTCATGTAAATTTAATGATTGTAAATGCTGACCACACAGCAGCAGAGAGCAATATATATTTTTACTGGACATGAAACTGCTCTACCACTTGTAGCTCATCTCTAATGTTTCATCCGGTGTTTCAGGAGCTGGGGAAAGGACTTCCTTGCTGGGAAGGACTTCCAGGTCCACGATGAAGCTGTGCATTAATGGCAGCGACATCCTGAGGATTGCTTCGGATCAGCCCCACAGAGAGCAGGGCTGGTAAGGGTCTGGGAGCTCGCAGGGAGCTTCGCACGTGCCCGGCTTCCTCATGTTCATCAGGGTCTGCTTTTCCTCCTTATTTGGTAGAGCACAGTTGGCTTTGGATACTGTTGCTATCTGTGAGTGCCATTTATTTCTTCAGCATATTAAACCTCTGAGTGCACCAGGGAAAAACAAATTAAAAGCCGACTGAAATTGAACCAATAACCTAGAGAGATGGCAGAAGAGAGAATTTACATTTATGTTTCACAAACAACTTAGTACTTGGAGCCAGGTATCCATGAGAGCCAGATACCCTGTTTGACTAATGAAGGTGGGGTCCCATGACGTTTAACTTAAGAAGGTTTAGATGAAGGATAATTTTTCCTCTGAGATAATGCAAAAGGGGATTGGAAGTTGCAGTCTGGTTGTGCTTCTAGAAGCTAAGAGTGGAGAAAGGACAAGGAGAAGAGAAAAAAGAGAAGAGAGAAGGAAGTGTCCAAGGCAGTGATTTTCAACCTTTTTCATATGATGGTACACACAAACTAATTACTGAAATTCCTTTGCACACCAAAAAAATGGCTTTGGCTTTTGTTTCCCAAGGAGAAAGGCATCTCAAACCACCATCCTTTCAGTTACCAGCTGAATGAGATAACCAATTCTTTTCTTTTTAATAAGATGGCATCTTCCCCCTAGAGACCATTGTGGTAGCTTCATATTCTATTCTGTGTTCAGTGGAGGTCAGATCTGATTTGCTGATGTCTTTGTTCACAGAAGTTCTGTGTAGTAAAGTCAGATCAAATAGGAATTGTTTTCTATTAATAAAAATTTCAAAGGAAACAGAAGACCATGGGGTTTTGTATGACATTTAACCGATGTTCTAATAAATGGAATAGTATTCAAAGAGGTGATAAGCTGGGAGGACTTACTAATTTTTGTTCAAGCCACAGAATTTTGTTTCTCTTCTTTAAAAATTAGAATATTGATATGCCCTTTGCAGCATTCTCTGGTGAGACTTCACTGATATTACAACTATAAGTTATCTGAGACTCAGAGAAATTAAACCATTTGCTTAAGTTTACCCTGCATAAGGGACAAATGGGGGATGCAGGGCTAATTATCTGTAGGACTGGTTAAATGAATGTCAGAAGAGGTTGAACATCACATCTTGTAGGAACTGACAACCCTCCCTTTCACTCTCTCTCTCTTAAAAAAAAAAGAATATGTATCAAATTCAATAATGACATCCTTTTGGACATTTAATTTTAAGTCTAGATTTCTATCTTATTTCTAATATTTTGTCATCACTTTTAAATCATGTATCACAAGTTGCAGCTAAATATTAAAATTTAAAGTCATTTAAAATTTATAGATTTTGGTTCTGATTAGAATTTTTTATTTTATCTTTTATATTTAATATGATTTGAGATCACATAGAATGTGTTTTCCTGGCATGTTAAGTCTATACCGTGACTTCACATGAGAAAATCCTATATAATAAAAGAGTAATATGTAAGTTTGACCATACCTTTGGCACATCCACAAGTCACGCCCACAGCCACGCCCACCAACCAATCAAGAGCAAATTATGCAAATAAACCCCAACTAATATGGCTACTGACACTAAGAGCAGGAGGAAGGCTTGGAATTCCCTGGCAAAAGAGGAAACCAAGCTTTCCACCTGCCGTGGCCAGCTTAGGCCTCCAATCAATACTACAAAGTTTCAATTATAAAAGACACAGAAATGGTGGCAGCCACTGAGCTGGAGAGAACAGAGGCTTGGGTTTCCCTGGCAATGGAGGAAGCCAAGCTTTCAGCCTGCCATTGCCGGCCTAGGCCTCCACTCTAGCCTACAAAGTTTCAAACAGAAATGGCTGTCGCCACAGAGTGAGCAGAAGGCTTGGCTCTGCTTCAGGCTACAAAGTTTCAATTGTAGACATAGATTAATCTCAGATACCAGAACCTTCCCTTGGGTCGCTGGGGGGTGTGGCCTGCATGCAAACCTCCACAGCCCCTTCGCCCAGGCCGCCCCTCGCCCCAAGGGAACCCCCATCCTGGTCTGGGACACTCTTTAGGGCAAACCAGCTGGCCCCCACCCATGCACCAGGCCTCTATCCTATCTAATAAAAAAGTAATTTGCAGATTAACCATCACTCTAATGCACAAGAGGACTGCCTCCATCTGGTCAACGATCCTGCCCCCATGTAGACACAAGATGGCCACCACAAGATGGCCAGCAGGGGAAGGCCTCCTGGAACCTCCAGGAGGTTCCAGGCCCTGCAAGGGAGAACAGTTGTGGGCGATCAGGCCAGCAGGGGAGGGCAGTTGGGAGGGACCAGGCCTGCAAGAGAGGGTAGTTGGGGGCGATTAAGCCTGCAGGGGAAGGCAGTTGGGAAGGACCAGGCCTGCAAGGGATGGTAGTTGGGGGCGATTAAACCTGCAAGGGAGGGCAGTTAGGAGTGACCAGGATGGTAGAGGAGGGAAGTTGGGGGCAAACAGACTGGCAGGGGAGCAGTTAGACAATCAGGGAGGCAGGCAGGTGAGCAGCTTGGAGCCAGCAGTCCTGGATTGTGAGAAGGCTGTTCGACTGCCCATTTAATAGGATTGGGCATAGATGGGCAGTCGGACATCCCTCAAGGAGTCCCAGATTGGAGAGGGTGCAGGCTGGGCTAAGGGACATCCCCCACCTCCATGCACAAATTTTGTGCACCAGGCATCTAGTTTACTATAATCCCTTCACAGCCTTCCTAATACAACACACACACACACACACACACACACACACACACTGTATGTGTGCCTAAAAACTTCCCTTGCATGTATTTAATTTGTCCACCAGATGGCATGCTTAGTCCATAGGCTACTAAATATTCTGGTAAAAACCTGTAAACTTAAACATCCTTTATTTGTGCAGAGTTAACTAAGCCTATGCCTTAACCACATTTGTTACTAGGTATTTTGATATTCCTCTCACTATTTTCAAGTGAAACATTATGGAAAAGTCCAGTGGGTTAAGTTGCTCTAAGAACATCACCAGACATGAGGTGAGGTAGAGTGAAGCCAGTTTGAGAGTCTCACCAGAGACCAGGAGTTTTACTGTTTGGTATTCCCAAGCATCCTGGGAAAATCACAACACCTCGCAGAACCACGTAGGGAAAGCACAGGACAGATCTCAGGACAGAGAGAAGGACTGAGCTCTGGACAAGTGCCTTTACGGTAGCTTCCGTGGGGAACTGGGAGGTGGGCAAAGTTAGACAAGCACATACCCAGGTTGTTTCCCACTTGATCCTGGTGGGAGAGCATGTCAGAGGCAACCGATTGATATTTCTCTCTCTCTCCCCTCCTCTCTCTCTGTCTAAAAACCGAAAAAAAACACACAAATATAGTAAAATAAAAACACCAGACAACTTTAAAACAACAACAATTTATCGTACAGAAGTGCAGGCATGGAAAAACTGGACTTTTTGCTCAGGATTTCAAGATCTGAAATCAAAGTTTCGGGCTGGACTGTGATCTCACCGGGCATTCTGGGTTCTTTCCCAAGCCCCGTTAGGCTATTGGCAGAATTCCATTCCTTGTGGTTCACGACTTACATCTCTATTTCCTTGTGGGTGTGGGCCAATCCTCAGCAGGACATGACCTGCCACAGCCCGGTGGGACCTCCAGTTCACAACAGGCTGTGCTTTCTCCCAAGGCCAACAGAGTGTCTGCAGCTGTCTCATCTCTTATAACCCTTTGTATACCAGAAGCGCCTATATGTATGGGGGTTAGGGGGAATATGATTTTTGTTTTGGACGCCTGGCAGTTAACTCACTTGATTAGGTCCCACCTCTCTTTTTTATAATCTCAAAGTTAATATATATGTGTTTATGAGCATGGTCTCTACTATTGATTCCTAACATACTGCCTTTGATTTTGTATTTCCTAAGACCTAGCATATCACATGGCCTACATTGGATAATTGTAGATGTTGAATGACTAAATCAATATGCAGATTTTGCTATTCTAAGAAAAGCAATGAGAATTGGATAAAATATCAACGTGGAATTATCATCAAGGAACAAAAAAGGAGTCCAATCATTGCAATGTCTTGTCTTGGAATTTCACAACCAGTTTTTAATATGGAATAGGATGATCACAGCTGGCCCTGGCTGGTATGGCTCAGTTGGTTAAGCATTGTTCCATGCACCAAAAAGTTGTCAGTTTGATTCCCGGTCAGGGCCCATGCCTGGGTTGCTGACTTAATCCCCAGTAGGATGCATGTGGGAGGCAGGCAATGTATGTTTCTCTCTCTCTCTCTCTCTCTTCCTCTCTCTCTAAAATCAATTAAATAAAAATCAAATTGTTTTTTAAAAAATGATCATAGTAGAAGAAAAGCCAAGAATAGGCAGTTAGAATTATCAAACAGTAGTTGTAAACTTCTTTTAATTTTGGAAACAGTAGATATATTGCATTGAGAATAAGTGTAATTAATTGTCTTGTGAGAGAGAAATATATGAGAAATCGTATTGGAGTTCATAAAACTCCAGGGTAAAAGAGATTTGTAGAGAATATGTAGGGAATTAGCCTTGGCCAGTGTGTCTCAGTGGTTACTAATTCATGTGTCTCTCTCACATAGATGTTTATCTATCTATCTATCTATCTATCTATCTATCTATCTATCTATCTATCATCTATCTATCTCCTCCCAACCCTCCCTTCCACTCTCTCTTAAAAAAAAAAAGAATATGTAGAGAATTCAATAATGGCATCTTTTTGGACATATAATTTTAAGTCTAGATGTCTACCTTATTTCTAATATTTTTCTCATCACTTTTAAATTATGTCTCACAATTTGCAGTTAAATATTAAATTTTAAAGTCATTTAAAATTTACAGATTTTGGTTCTGGTTAGAATTTTTATTTTATCTTTTATATTTAATATGATTTGAAATTACATAGAATGTGTTTTCCTGGCATGCTAAGTCTACACTGACAATGATTTCTATGGTAGTTTTTCTAGACCACGATCTTACTTCAGTTGTAGGTCCCCAAATAGCAAAGAAAATTTTACATACATCAGAATATATATGCAAGCTTTGTGAGACGAGGACTTTTGTCTATTTTTTCCAGTTCTCATCTGCACTGTTCAAAATTGTGTATGGCATTATTAGATATTTAATCCACTTACTTTATTGAGTGCATCAGAACCAATTTTATATTTCTATAGATTACTGTTTGGAAGGATGCAAACAAAAATCAAGGTTGAATCACAGGGAATTTTCAAGAGTAAAATGTATGCAGCTTCAATTTCATACAAAAACAGTTTTTAGAGATGGAAAACTGTAGACTTTGGAAGCTGCAGCGTAAAAGAAGAAAGATTCTCAGGAACAGTCATCTCTCTGTGAAAAAATAAAGATCACAGACTTGGTGCAGAATCTGGTAAGAATTAGTTTGCTAAGAGTTGAACTTAAGTTTCTTTAGAAAAGCTATTTGCTTCCTTGGTTCCTCTTTGTTTACCCGGAGCCTGGTACAGTGCACAGTGTGCTCCATGTACAATAATGTTGAATGACCCCAAGGAAGTTAAGAATAGATGCTAAAGAGGTTGCACATGTATTGCAAATCATTGGCCCTTTACTTCTAAATCTTATCCGAAGAAAAGAAAACACTGTTCTGAAAACAAAGGATTGAGTTAATTGCTTGAAACTCGCTAGCAAAATAGCAAAAGAACAAACAGGCCAGTAATGAAAGGGTGGGGGAAAGGTTGATTTGTCAATAAGCGTCTTTTTAAAATAATAAAGGACTCATCAAGGGTATGATCAATTGGGAGCATCCAAGGAAGAGTAGGATAGATTGCTTGTATTTCTAATTTACATCCTTGGATTTTTAAAATCGCTTATGATGATATAGTTTCTACTTCATTCAGTATATCTTAGATGTCCGTTTTTCCCATTTCTACTAGACCTGGATATTTCTGTACTAGTGGATCTTCCCCCAATGTCATGACTACTCTTTTCTGAGTCCAAGGCCAAACTGTACATGGATTTTTTAAAAGACAGTAGTTCTGCAATTGCAGAGTTAATACTTCTTCAACTTCCATAGTAAATTTTCTTTTAATGCACTATCTACAGTATGAAATTGAGTAGACATCTGATGAAGCTCAACCCATTTATTTCTCCCTTCAAAAAATCATTAAGTTTGAGTCACATCGAAAGCTGTACTGACGTTAAATAATACATTCTCTTGCTTTAAATTGCTTTTCTACCTACACATTATCCAGGTACAAAAGCATCTCACAATCGTTCACATTTTTAGCTGTTTTCAACACACACACACATACACACACACACACACACACACACACACATACACACAACTTTATTATTACTAGACAATAGCAACACAAAGCACGGAGCATCTTGACTTATGTTTTTGGCTTCTTGGGTTACCATAAATAATTTTTATCATCAGGGATGTTATTGGCAATTGGGGCGTTTTCGTGTTATTTAATTTCATACTAATTTCCCAACAAAAATTCTTGCTACATTAAAATTTATTTTGCCTCTTATAAAATTATTTTAATTATGCAGAAAATGTTAGCATTATGGTTGACTTTTAATTAGCATAGTCCAAGAGGAGAATTTAATCCAAGCAGAGATAGAAAGGTATTGACTTTCTGTCTTCTATGTCACAGGGTCAAGTATAATGTGGGTGCTGTTTGTATTAATATAAATCCCTAGCAGTGGCATTGAAGTCTGTCACTATTATTGATTCTTGTTTTAGATAGCCAATGCCCATTGATCTGAGAAGAAAAATTATTAGGATGGATTTAGCACTTGCTTGCTATGACTTATAGTCAATACCTGAGCTATTGACCAGACATTCATAATATTGCACGTTATGCATACTCATCAAAGCTTGCAGCTTTCAGAAAGCTACAGTGGATGGGTATATTAGAGTGGGTGTAGATCACCTGTCCTTGCTAGTTATTTTCTAATAGTCTTCAGAGGAGCTGGGGGGAAATTGTGCATAGGTGTGTGAGTGTCTTGCAAGGTGTATATAGAAGAAGCTAGGGTATCTGAACTATTAGCATGGATGTATCTGTGTGGTAGGCAGGAGCAGAGCAAGGATGATGACTAGGTACAGAAGGTCACCAGGGTGGAAATCCCCCCAAGCAATTGTAGGCGAGACCTTTCCTTCCCTACCATATCACTAGTTAGGTGGTTTGGACCCCCTAACCTTTCCTCCCTAGAAATAACATGTAGGCCTTATTTGTATTTCAGCTCCAGGCCCAGAAAAGCAGCAAAATCAGACAAGCTGACTCCAGGACCAGCTGCATTGACCCCTGCCCTGGGTGGACTAATCAACAAGTGGAGACTATGACTCTGAAAGGACACATCTGGAAAGCTGCTGAATATTCTAAGAGTTTCCCCTGGGACCTCTCCTAAAATCGCCACCCTTCAAACCCAGCCTGCTCTCCCTCCTCCTCCTGCATTGCACGGCTACCCCTTTCTTTTCCTCCTCCCCCTCCCCATCTCCTCACTCCTAAGCTAACTTGTTTCTGCAGCCCATTTCTTCTACCATTCATTTCTTCCACCTCTGGGATTTTCTAAATAAGCGTTCTCTTATAGTTGAGTCTCACAGTTTGGCTCTGAATTCTTTCTTAGCCAGAACTCAAGTACTGAGATTGCTGAACCCAGGTCCTGTCTGACCTCATGGGATTTGTAAGGAAATTCGGAAAACACTAACAGCATTCAAATATAGGCAACTTTCTGGAGTCCTATGGACAACCATAGAAATAATGACGTTATAAATTAGTATCAAACATATGGCTAAGTTTTAAAATTCAATATAAAGCTTATCCCTATGTCTATTTCCTATTTCTCAATGGATACTAGGGTGTTTTTTTTTAAATCAATTATCCTGAAATTACCTCATGTTTTAAAAAGTTTATATTTTTAAACTTTATTTTTATTGTTGATACTATTACACATTTCCTCATTTTCCCTCCCTTTGCCCACCTCCTCCCAACCTCCCTTCCTATTCCCTCTGGCTATCACCACATTGTTGTGTCTATGGGATATACACTTATGTTCTTTGGCTAATCTCTTCATCTTCTTTCATCCACTTACTCCATCCTTCTCCTCTTTGACAGCCTGTTCCATGTATCTATGCCTCTGTTTCTATTCTGTTTATCAGTTTATTTAGTTCATATTTTGAAAGCAGGAAACTGCTCACTCAGAGTTTTCCATGCTCAAGCTAGACCTTTATACTTATATAATACTAACTTAAATGCAGACATTTTGATTTAGCCTTTGTCTTTTGTCTCACTACTAGAGGCCCGGTGCACAAAATTTGTGCACGGGGTGGGGGAGGGGGGTGGGCGGGCAGTCCCCTCAGTCCAGCCTGCACCGTCTCCAATCCAGAACCCTTTGAGAGATGTCTGACTGCTGGTTTAGGCCCAATCCTGGGAATCGGGCCTAAACTGGCAATCAAACATCCTCTCACAATCCTGGACTGCTGGCTCCTAATTGTTCACCTACCTGTCTGATCACCCCTAACTGCTGGTCTGGCTGCCCTTAACTGCCCCCCCCCCTCCACTGCCAGCCAGGTCTCCCCCATCTGCTTCCTTCCTGCTGACCTGGTTGCTCCTACCTGACCCCGCCCCATCTTTTTTGTCACCCCTTACTGCCACCCCTGCCACCCTGGTTGCCTCCAACTGCCCCCCTCTGCCTGCCTGGTCACCCCCAACAGCCCCCATCCCACCAGCCTGGTCACCCCACGCAGCCTGCTGTTCAGTCATTTGGTCATCCCTCACTAATACCCCTGCTGGCCTGGTCATCCCACACTGCCTGCTTGTTCAACCATTTGGTGGTCCCTTACTAACCTCCTTGCTGGCCTGGTAGTAGGCAGCCATCTTGTGAGTGTGCAAGGGTCAATTTGCATATTACCTCTTTATTATGTAGGATTGGATTGCATTTTATGCCCTTGGAACTAATTGTTTTATTTTTTACTTGTTCCTATTTTGTTGTTAGCCCTGCCAATTTTACATAGCTTCAACGATTTTACGTGGTCTGTTGGCTTCACATATGAACTTATTTACAAATTCCCATGATTTTCTGCAGGACAGAAATAAAACATAAATCTAGCTCAGGAAAAGCATAAAGGTGATTTGGAAGCAATGAGCACACTTCATGAACCAGCCTTCATTTCCATAGCTCCTATACTTTTTTTTTATTTCTTGAAGAAATGTAATTGGGAAGGAAAGTTAGCTAACCTTGAGCAAGTCACTTTGTCTTCTAAGATTCCTATCACTCATTTGTATAATGATGCTCTTAATTTAAATTTTATGTTGTGCTAATTTATAGAACTTCAATTTTAACTATATTAGTTAAAATATTTCAAATAAAATTTCATTGTGAATTGGGATTCTAGCCTAAGGCTATATATAAGCAGTTTGGTGTCTAGGCAGCACTTAAGTGACTGGCTGGTCAATATCTGAGCTTGTCAATGTTAATGCATCATGTTCTCAAATATTTAAGATGATTACATTTGATTGTTCTTGGATGAATTTCACTCTGTGTATCCTAAATGGAATAATCTTTCTGGCTTCACCCTTTAAAATATGATTATTCTTTTTAAAAAATCAGAAAACTGGGAGGACATTGGTCAAGTGCTAGTCTCTGATGTTAGGCAGCTTTGGTTTCATCCTGGATTCCACCACTTAGTGACTGTAAACAGCAGCAACTCTCTCAATTTTTTTAAGGGTATTTCCTCATCTGTTAAATAAGAATAATGAAAAATGTGAGGTTTAAAAATTTTTAGGTATTGCCAGGCCGGCATGGCTCAGTGGTTGAGAGTCAACCTATGAACCAGGAGATCACAGTTTGATTCCGGGTCAGAGCACATGCCCAAAATTACAGGCTCAAACCCAAGTAGGGGGCATGCAGAAAGCAGTGGATCAGAGATTCTTTCTCATCATTGATGTTTCTATCTCTTTCTCCCCCTCCTTTCTTTCTGATATCAACAAAAATATATTAAAAAGATAAAAAATTTACATACTAAATGTATCACATACTTAATGTGAAATATTTTCCATCAGCATTATCAGTATTATAATCATTACTAGAGGCCTGGTGTCCATCAGCCCAGCCTGCACTCTCTCAATCTGGGATCCCTCTCATAATCCAGGACTGCTGAATCCCAACTGCTCACCTTCCTGCCTTCCTAATTGCCCCTAACCACTTCTACCTGCCAGCCTGATCACCCCCTAACCATTCCCCTGCCACTGATTGATGCCTAACTGCTCCTCTACCAGCCTGATTGCCCTAATTGCCCTCCCCTGCAGGCCTAGTCACCCCTAACTGCCCTCTCCTAGAGGCCTGATCCCCTCTAACTGCTTACCCTGAAGGTCTGGTCCCCCCAACTGCTCTCCCCTTCAAGCCTGGGTGCCCCCCACCCCCGCCAACTGACTTTACCTGCAGACCCGGTCGCCCCCAACTTCCCTCCTCTGCTGGCCCGGTTACCCCTAACTGCCCTCCCCCAGGCTTGATTGCCCACAACTACCTTCCTTTGCAGGCCTGGTCCCTCCCAACTGCCCTTCCCTGCTGGCCATCTTGTTGTGGTAGCCATCTTGTGTGTTGGAGTGATGGTCAATTTGCATATTGCTCCTTTATTGGATAGGATAGAGACCTGGTGCATAGGTAGGGACCTATGCACCAGCTGATTTGCCCTGAGGGTGTCCTGGATCAGGGTAGGGGTTCCCTTGGGTGTGGGGCAGCCTGAGTGAGGAGCCTGTAGTGGTTTTCAAGCCAGCCATACCCCCTGGCGACCCAAGCAGAGGCCCTGGTATCTGGGATTTATTTATCTTCTATAATTGAAAAGTTGGTAGCCTTGAGCAGAGGCCAGGACTGGCCAGAGCAGGCAGGAAGCTTGGCTTCCTCCATTGCCAGGGAAACCCAAGCCTCTCGCTTGCTCTGTGGCCACAGCCATCTTTGTTGGTTTAATTTGTAGACTCACTCCAGATTAGCTGATGGGCATGGTTTACGGGCATAACGGAAGTATGGTGAATTTGTATGTTTCTTTTTTATTAGTGTAGATTATTACCAGAGGCCCAGCGCATGAAATTTGTGCACAGATATGGTCCCTAGGCCTGGTCTGTGATCAGGGGCATGTTCCTCAGCTGCCAGCAGCTGGCCCCTCTCCTTTGCCACAACCCACCACCAGTTCCTCATTCACCATTGGGCGATTGGAGCCTGCCAACCAGGAAAAGGGACCAAAGTTTGAGTGGCAGGCCCCCATCTGGTGATCAGGGCCTGTGAGCTGGGGGCAGCTCCTATGTTGAGCGTTTGACCCCTGGTAGTCAGTGCACGTCATAGCAACGGGTCTTTCTGTCGTTCAGCCAATTTTCATGTTACCCTTTTATTATATACATTAGTTACCTAGATCCATCATGTTGTGGTTCAACATTAGTAAGTTGACCATAAATATTTACAATTTGATAGGTATTTTTGAACTTAAGTAAATTCATGTCCCCAATGGCTCTGTCTGCCTTATATTCACAGTAGGAAGATAAGTCTACATAAGGCATAAAGCTGAGCATAACTCCATAAGAACAAAAGAGCAAAAGAAAAAAGACCTAGAAAATGATTGTAAAATTTTTTAAGAGCTATAGTATTCAAGTGTATTCATTTTCTATTGCTGGGTTATAGCAAAATTTTCAACTTAAAACAATAACTGTTTCTCAATACAGTGTCTGTAGGTCAGAAGTGCAGGCATGGGAAAACTGGACTTTTCTTGCTCAGAGTTTCAAGGGCTGAAACCAAAATTTTGGCCAGGTCTGTGATCTCACCAGGAATTCTGAGTTTTCTCCCTCAAGCTCATTTAGGATATTGGCCGAATTCCATTCCTTGTGGTGAACAACTTAGATCTCCATTTCCTTGTGGGTGTGGGGTGATCCCCAGCAGGATAGAACCCAACATTGCTCCCAATGGGGCCTCCAGTTCACAACAGTCTGTGTTTTCTCCCAAGGCCTGCAAAATGTGTGCAGCTGTCTCATCTCTTTGAAGCACTCACCTGATTAGATTCTCCCCAGGATAACCTATCTTTTGATTAACTTGAAGTCAAATGATTAGGATCTTTTAATTCCACCAGCAAAATCTCTGTTGCCTTATAACAGCACAATCAAGGGAGTAACATCATATTCACAGGTTCTATCTCCACTCCATGGGATTGTGAAGGCAATGGGAACCTTGGAGCTATCATAATTAAAAAGTTACAGCCTTAGAGGATTTGGCTTGGTGGATAGAGTGTAGGCCCAAGCACTGAGGGATTGCAGGTTCATTCTGGTCAAGGGCACATACCTCAATTGCAGACTCAATTCTACACCCTACTCCAGGTGCATGCAGGAGGCAACCAATCAATGTGTCGCTTTCACATCAATATTTCTCCCTGTCTCTCCCTCCTCCTTCCACTCTCTCTAAAAATCAATGAAAAAATATCAAGTGAGGATACATATAGGATATATACGTATCCTATCTAATAAAGAGAAAATATGCAAATTGACCATTACACCATTGCAAAAGATGGAGCACCCATAGCCACAAGATGGCAGTGCCCAGTCCCCTCCCCTCAAATATATATATTAGAGACCTGATGCACAAAATTCGTGCATTGGGAGGAGTCCCTCAGCCCAGCCTGCACCCTCCCCAATCTGGGATCCCTTGGGAGATATTTGACTGCCTCCTGCAATTCGAGACTACTGGCCCCTAATCACTCACCTGCCTGGTTGCCTGATTGCCCCTAACTCCTCTGCCTGCTTGCCTGATCACCCCTAACTGTTTCCCTACTGGCCTGATTATCCCTAACCACCTCTGCCTTGCCCCGCACCCAGGACCCAGGATTCCCTCCTCTGGCCAGTCACAGGCACCCAGGACTTGGGCTTCCTTCCCTCAGGCCGGCTGCTGGCACATAGGAACAGGTGGGTCGCAGCTGCAGGGGAATGTGGGGTGGGTGGCTTGTCCCTCTTCTAGGCCACAGCCATAGGCTCTGGTGCCCAAGACCATAGGGCAGGTGGCTTGTCCCTCTCCCAGGTTGTAGGTGCAGGTGCAGGTGCAGGCATAGTCGCTGGTGCCCAGGACTGAAGAATGGGTGGTTTGTCCCTCTCCCTGGCCAGGTCACAGGCGCAGACATAGCCACTGGCAGCCGGGACCATGGGGCATGTGGCTTGTCCCTCTCCCAGGCCAAAGGCACAGCTGCTGGTGCCCGGGAATGTGAGGCTGATGGCTTGTCCTTCTCCTGGGCTGCAGCCTGGTTGGTCCCCATTTCTCTTTTATGAGCTCATTTGTGCCTGGCTGGACCCCATTCCTCTCTTTCAGTGTTGAGTGTCTGAGCTATTAAGGTGTGAAGGCCTGAGGGCATGACATCCATTTGCATATTAGCTCTTTATTATATAAGATGTATATGTATCCTATATAATAAAGAGGGAATATGCAAATTGACCATCATGCCATTGCAAAAGATAGGGCAACCATAGCCACAAGATGGCAGTGCCCAGTCACCTCACCTTGCCAGAGTCCCCCAGTTTTTGCAGCCCCACCGGGTGGGTGGGTTGCTGGTGTGAAGACCCTCAGACAGATCTGGCGACATCTTGTACCTGCTGCCAGAGTCCCACAGTCCTTTCAGCCCAGCCGGGAAAGCAACAGGTGCTTGGTGTGGCTGGAGCTGCCCTCAATCCCCCAACCACCCAGAGATGGCCCAAGGCACAGATAAGCATTGGATGGCATCTTTCCAGCTGCTAGGGCTGGCCAGAGGCACAGACAAGCCTCAGATGTTAGCTGCCCAACCACCTGGAACTAGCCCTAGGTGCAGGCAAGCCTTGAATGGCAGCTGCCCGGTTCACCTGAGGCTCAAGTAACCAGGGCCAGCCCAGGATTACACTGCTGGCAGTGGCAGCAGCAGAGGTGTGATGGGGGCATTGTCTTCCCCTGATCGCTGGGTCGCCTCCCAACCCTGAGGGCTCCCAGACTGTGAGAGGGGGCAGGCCGGGCTGAGGGACCCCACCTCCAGTGCTTAATTTTTATGCACTGGGCCTCTGGTATATATATTCTCTATAATAAAAAGGTAATATGCAAATTGACCCTCATGCCACCCTTGCACAAGATGGCTGCCTACTACCAGGCTGGCAGGGGGGTTAGTAAGGGACAACCAAATGACTGAACAAACAAGCTGCATGAAGCAACCAGGCTAGCAGCGGGGATCATGAGAGACCACCAAACGAGTGAACAAGCAGGCTGTGTGGGGAGAACAGGCCAGCAGGGGGGTTAGTGAGGAACCATCAAACAAATGAACAAGCAGGCGGCATGGGGCCACCAGGCCGGCAGAAGGGTTAATGAGGAATGACCAAATGACTGAACAGCAGGCTACATGGGGTGACCAGGCTGGCAGGAGGGTGGCAGTTGGGGGTGACCAGACCTGCAGGGGAGCAATCAAGCCAGCAGGGGAGGGCACTTGGGAGTGACTGGGCCAGCAGGAGGGCAGTTGGGGTGACCAGACCAGAAAGGAATGGCAGTTGTGGGGGAACAAAGCTGGCAGGGGAGGGCAGTTGGGGGTAATTGGACCAGCAGGGGAGCAGTCAGGCATTGATCAAGCTGGCACGGGAGTGGTTAGGGAGTGATCAAACAGGCAGGCAGGTGAGTGGTTGGGAGCCAGCAGTCCTGGATTGTGAGAGGGATATCTTATTGCCGGTGTGGGATTAGTCCTAAATCAGCAGCCATGCATCTCCCAAGGGGTCTCCCAGATTGGAGAGGGTACAGGCTGGGCTGAGTTACACACAACCCCCAGTTCACGAATTTTGTGCACCGGGCCTCTAGTATATATAGATATACTGATTTCAGAGAAGAAAAGAGAGGCAGAGATAGAAAAATTATTGATGAGATAGAATCATTGATAAGCTTCCTTCTGCATGCCTCCTACTGGGGATAGAGCCTGCAGCCTGCACATGTGCTCTGACAGGGAATCAAACCATGGCTGCCTGGTTAATAGGTCTACACTCAACCACTAAGCTATGCCATTTGGCCTATATTTGTTGATTAACTATTGATTCAAGAAATTTCTTAGATCATGGTATTTAAAATATCTTAATATTTGTTTTAATAAGAACGAAAATAAAATAACCATATGTGCTCTGGGTGATATGGTTCCCGGGTGGATTCCAGGTCAAGGCACATGTCCAGGCTTCAGGTTCGATACCCAGTGGGGAGGGAATGCAGGAGGCAACCCTCTCTTCTCCTTTCTCTCTCTCTAAAATAAATAAAATCATATTTAAAAAAGTAAATGTATATCAAAAAAAGGAAATTCCCAGTGTGTGGAGTAGCATTTTTGAGTTTTTTATCTATCCAGATGTCACTGAGGAACAACGGCGATTATAAGGCACTGTGTAATATTATACAAAAACTTCACCCAGCTTCTGACTGGCTTCTAGCTTCCTTGGGGCTATGCTGTTCTAACTTTAGATGTCTTTACCAATATTTCCCCTAATTGCCAGAGACATTAAATCAAAGCACAAAGTGGTTTTTAATCCAAAAATTGGCCTTAAGAAATGGTATTTAAATCTATCTAGAAGCAATAGAACTTTTTGAGCTCTTTAGAAAAAATAATTCATGTTTTGCATTGTCATTTATTAAGGCCAATTTTGTTGGTTATTTATAAGTAAAATTTAGGTTGTATAGATACTCGTACACACACAGGTCTACTGCATTATCAGATGTTATAAATCATTAACCAGATGGATGGATAAAATAACCAAGTCCCAGGTTTTATCTGAGGACAGGTGTATTGTTATTGCTGTGTTGCTGATCTGTGGACATTCTCAGTTGTCCGTCTCTGCCAGGTGCAAGAGGGCCCCCACTTCCATCAAGTCAGTATAAAGCCAGGTCTCTGCTTAACTCACCTTGTGATAATCATCCTGTGTACACTCCCTCATCTCCCATATGGGTCTCAATGAAATTTGATAATTGCGTTACTTTTTTTTTAGTGAGAGAAAACCATTTCACAGTGTCCTATACAGGGAAGCAGTGCATTAACACTCTTAGATGCTGATTACTTGGCACCACTTTGCTCTGGGGTATGAGACAAGTATCCTGGTGTATCAGTGTGCTGATTGTGGTTTGACAAATGCACTGCATTACTAGACAGAATTTCATATAGGACATCAGGTCTGTGCTCCAGCAGCTCTACTTATTCAAGACCATACACATAATGAGAAGTTATTTCAAGCAGCATTTTAAAAGAAAAAAAAACCCCACAAATACATCGTAAAGAACATTTAATTTCCAGCAGGAGAAAAATTGCTCAAAAATGGTAATTATCTGCATCACTGAAAGAACCCAGCACTCATTAAACAGGTTTCAACCTTTTGATATGAAACAGATGGACATGATCTAAAAAACATTATAAATAACATAAAATGTCATTGACATAACATTATTCTGTTGTAACAATATTTTGAAATTTCATAAAATACCAAAAAAATCAAAACAACAAATTATGAACAAGTAAGTTTGAAAAACGTAAAAAGAATTATTACATATCCACAACAATAGGGATGAAAAGGGAGGGCATTTTACATATTTTTCTACACACTGTTCCTTGTTCTCTGGGCTTTATACAACATCAGAGCAAGACTTCAAGAATATTTCTGATCATTGCCAAGAATTGCTTTAGGATGTCTTTTTTTAAATTTTATTTTAAACAGCTAAAAATAATGAGTTCCATTTCTTAAATTCTAAAAATAGTTCTCAATCATATGTACTCTACAGTGTTTACAACAAAATCTCTAGTCTATCAAATACGCAAATATTTATTTTAATTTAATGTGGTTTTTCCAGTTCAATTAAGCGTTTCTTGTAATAGTGAGCTGTCTTAGGAATTAATTCTGAGGCTTGGTCATTTCATAATATTTTTTTATCTCAATATGTGCCACTTAATATGTGTCCTTTAAGCTTGAAGTACAGTCATCTGCAGGAAATGTATGTGACCCATACTACTCAGATCACATTCATCTTAACTGTTTTGAGCATCACAAAAATGCCTGAGATTCCCCTAGAACTAGGTAAGCCTATCTAATAAAAGAGTAATATTCAAATTGACCTTACCTCTGATACACTCACAAGCCATGCCCACAAGCCTTGCCCACCAGCCAATCAAGAGCAAATAAACTACAACCAAGATGGTTGTGGCCACTGAGAGCAGGAGGGAGGCTTGGGTTTCCCCTGCAATGGAGGAAGCCAAGCTTTCCGCCTGCACTTGCCGGCATAGTCCTCCACTCAATGCTACAAAGTTTCAATTATACAAGATACATAATCCCAACAGAAATGGTGGCAGCCACAGAGTTGGAGAGAGCAGAGGCTAGGGTTGCCCTGGTGATGGAGGAAGCCAAGCTTCTGCAGCCCTAGCACCTAGGCCTCCACTCTAGGCCACAAAATTTCAATTATAGAATTTAAATAAATGCAAACGAAATGGCTGTCACCATGGAGTGAGCAGAAGGCTTGGCTCTGCTTCAGGCTACAAAGTTTCAATTGTATAAGATAAATAAAACCCAGATACCAGGGCCTCCACTTGGGTCACGGGGGGGCATGGCCAGCCTGCAAATGACCATAGGCCTCTCACCCAGGCCGCCCCTCACCCCAAGGGAACTCCCACCCTGGTCTGGGACACTCTTTAGGGCAAACCAGCTGGCCCCCACCCATGCACCAGGACTCTATCCTATTTAATAAAAGAGTAATTTGTAGATTGACCATCACTCTAACACATAAGAGGGCTGCCTCCATGTGGTCAAAGATCCTGCCCCCATGTGGACACAAGATGGCCACCACAAGATGTCCAGCAGGGGAGGGCTGTTGGAGGTTCCAGGCCCTGCAAGAGAGAACAGTTGTGGGCGATCAGGCCAGCAGGGGAGGGCAGTTGGAAGGGACCAGGCCTGCAAGGGAGGGTAGTTGGGGCAAACAGGCTGGCAGGGGAGCAGTTAGACATCAATTAGGCTAGCAGGGTAGTGATTAGGAGGTGATCAGGCTGGCAGGCAGAAGCAGTTAAGGGAAATGAAGGAGGCAGGCAAGGCGAGCAGTTTGGAGCCAGCAGTCCTAAACGGGCAGTTGGACATCCCTTGAGGGGACCCAGATTGGAGAGGCTGCAGGCTGGGTGAATTTCATGCACTGGGCCTCTGATGTACAATAAATGACAAAAATAACATACCAATTCCAGCAAATCTCTTTTTAACTGAGTTCATGGACTTCAATTAAGGAACACTAGTTTTTCTCACCTACGTTCAGCAAACCTAAATGTAACATAAGCAAATGGAAAAAACAAGTGAGCTTTTAAGTGTGAAGTGTGATGATGGTTTCACTGTCCACACCTCAGCCTGCTCTTTGGCACAATGAGGTGAATGAATGAGATGATCTTGGAATCTTTCCCACCTCTGATATTATATATAATGCTAATAATGATCTATACTAATAAAAGGGTAATATGCTAACTAGACTGGACAGTTGAACGGCCTTTCAGATGTCCTTCTGGAGGAAGCTGGGGCTGCAAGGGCTGAGGCAAGCCGCCATGGCTGCGAGGACCAAGTCCCTTGCACTAATTTTGTGCATTGAGCCTCTAGTGTTGATAATAATTTCTTCAAATTGTGCTCTTCAATCCCTAGGGGTATTAAAAAGTGCTTAAGAATTATCATAAGGTTGTTTATCAATGGACTGAATTTCAGACTGCTCAGGTCCTAACCAGAACATTTCCTCTTGAATGTGTTTAACATATTAGGTTTCTGTGTATGAATTCATAACATACACTGAGAGGCCGGATTATTATGATCTCTGAACGCATAATAACCTGGCCACTCAGTGTATATCCTATATAATAAAAGGCTAATATGCAAATTGTTCCCTTGACCAGGAGTTCTATAGGCAGGCTGGCTGACCACCCATGCCCCTCCTCCAGGCCAGGCTGGCCGGACCCCACCCATGCACGAATTTATGCGCCAGGCCTCTAATCCGATCTAATAAAGAGGGAATATGCTAATATACCATCCCTCCATCACAAAAATGGCTGCATCCATAGCTGAGGCCAAGTTCTCATAAGGAACCTTAACGAGCAATCAGCAGGGACCTGAGGCTATGCCCTCCCCCTTGAGATGGGACCTCAGGCAGTGTTCCCACCCACCCTTTGACAGGGGATCTCAAAGTGCGCTTCCCATCCTGGTACTGGGCTACGGGAACTCAGGCTACTGCCTCCACTCCAGCGCCAGGCTGGGGGATCTCAGGCCATGCCCTCCTCCAGGTGGGGCTTGACAGGGGACTTCAGGCCATACCCCTGACCCGGTAGGGCTTGATGGGGGACCCCAAGGTGCACCTCCAGTGCTGGGTTGGGGGAACTCAGGCCGAACCCTCTGCCCAGTGGGTCTTGACGGAGGACCTGAGGCTGCTTCCCCCTCCTGGTGCTGGGTAGGGTACCTGAGGCTGTGCCCTCTCCCCACCCCCACCTCCCACCTAGTGGGGCTTGACCTCAGGCCACGTCCCCCACCTGGTGGGACTTGATGGTCTCAAGGCATGCCCCCACCCTGGTCTTGGCTGGGGGACCTCAGGCCATGTTCCCCATCCTGGTGCCAGGCCAGGAGACCTGAGGCTATGCCCCCCATCTGGTGAGGCTTGACAAGGGTGGGACTGGCCTGGTCTGGATCTAACCCAATGCAGGGGGGCCAGCGGGTCTGAATCTCACGTGATTTTGAGGTGCATGTGGGTAGGCAGGAACTTGACTCTAGGTCCCATGGTGAGGCCAGACTCTGGACAGGAGGAAGGTCATATACATTTTACTAATTTTCTTTAATCTCTGACACTTCTATTATAGAGAAAGGGCAAATAGCAAAATTAAATTATTTCCTCTAATGAATTCCCTTTTAATGTGCACAAATTTTGTGCACCGTGTCACTAGTATACACATACACACACACTGAGTGGCCAGATTATTATGCGTTCAGAGATCATAATAATCTGGCCACTCAGTGTATCTATATGTGTGTGTATATGCTGTCCACTATGGTAGCCACTAGTCACATGAGACTATTGAGCACGTAAAATGTGACCAATGAGACCAAGGAAACAAAAGTTAATTTTATTCAATTTTAATTAAAATAGACACCTGTGGCTAGTTTCTGAGATGTAGGATAAAACAACTACAGAAGTGTTTGAGCAAGATAAACGGCTTCACTATCTCGTTATTAAACATCTTTTTATTCTTTAATTTTAGTCTCTCATGTACTTTGTACTTATTCTTATTTTTATGAAGGTAAATTGACATACACCATTATATTAGTTTCAGGTGTACGACAATGATTCGATATTTGTATGTATCTATAATAATAAAGCGCTAATATTCTAATGTCAGGATACCCTCACACATAACAACCAATAACCAGGAAGGCAGTGCACTCAGCAGGTGCCAGCATTAGGGACTTGCGTGAGGCTGTGTCCAGTCCCCTGGCTGGCACCCTGCATCCCCCATGACCACCATGACTCCGAGCCAGTGAAAGCTGCCTCCACGCCGCAGCTCCAGATCCCTTGCCCCCACCCCAGGCCCAAGAGCACATCTCATGGCAGAGGTGCCTGGGGGTCCAGGAATGCAGCACAAGGGGCTGGCGCAACCCCAGAAGGGGTAGTGCCAAGTTCCCAGCTTCTGCCCCAGTCCACAGATCCCTCCTTCCTCCCCTTGGTGGCCCGGCTCCTGCCTATGTGCGTGCTGGGCAGGCCTGACTGCACCAGGGAATGAATCATGGTGATCAGGACGGCCCCTTTACACTTCCTGGGACAGGATGGCCGGGGAATGGTGATTCACAAGGGTGTTGAGGCCCGCGGGCCACAATGCAGCCTTCAGGCGGCCAACCAAGCCCAAGTCTGACTTCAACAGGGCCAGCAGGGGCCTGAGGCCACCCCAGCCCCTGTGGGTCCCGGACTGGATGGTGGTTCAGTGGGGGACATTATCTCCATGCACAGTGCCTGGGGTGGCTGTGAGGGGCGTGAGGCCTTGCAGGGAGCTGCTGTGCTGCCGCTGCCTCTGTTGCTCAGCGGGAGCCCAGTGGCCTGGAGCCAGAGTGAGTGCACACAGATGACCAAACCCACTAGAGCAATGTGCCCTGCTCCGCCCCAGCTCCGCCTCTGCCTCCTCAGCCCTGCCAAGGACCCAGTCCCACGTTTCAGGGAGGGGGAGGAGTGCGTCCTAGGCTGCACGGCCTGTGCTGTTGCTTGCCTAGCTGCTCCCACCTCTGGTGATGTAACAGGGAGGAGTGCGCTGGTTGCAGGGAGGGGACCTCAGCAGGGGTCCTCCTGGTGCTGGGAAGGGTCCTAGCCTGGGCCCGATGGGGAGCTTAGGAAGTCTGGCTGAGCAGGTGCTGGTTCATAACAACTCTTACTCTGCCATCTCCCTCCAGTTCTCCAAGCTAAATCTCTGTCCCACCTGTCCTGGGCAACAGCTCTGGGCGATGTCCCTGAGTGCAGGCTGTGGGCCCAGAGACTTCGAGGAAGAGTGCCTGGGGGCCCTGGTGGAGGCCAGTGCAGAACTACCAGGGCAGAGCTGCTTCAGTGTCTCAGTGAAGTTTGGAGTTGGGAACTGTGAATTCCCAGGGCTTTATCCACTTGAAAACAGCCCCGCTTGGAATGTGAGGCGGCTGAACATTCAGTTGAGAAGTGAGGGGGCTGAACCCCACTGTTGCTGGGTTCAGGTCGTCCGAGGCCAGAGTGTCCACAACGAGAAGAAAAAATCGGAGGGAGGGGCCTGGAAGAAGGGAGGACAATTAAAGGAAACTGTGTCTAGACTTTCCCCAGCCCTCTCTCTCTTTCCATTGCCATCAAAAGCCCCAGGCCTGACCACAGTTCTGTCTCCACCTTTTAGTCCCCTGTTCTCCAGCCACAGAGGAAAGTAATAAGGAAGGAGTCCATGCTGCCTCCAGAAAGTATCTATATACCTACTTGGCCAGTTGCCTCCCATGGGGAGCTGGCCTAAGCCATCAGTAGGACATTCTGTGAGGGCTCCCATACTGTGAGAGGGGGCAGGCTTGGCTGAGGGACCCCCCGCCCCCACCTGCACAATTTTTTGTGCAGGGAGCCTCTAGTAGTGAAATAATAATCTATAATAATAAAAGCATAATATGCTAATTAGACTGGACATCCTTCCAGACTACCTTCCTGATGAAGCCCAGGTTCTGGGTTCCTGCCGGCAGCCAGAGGAAGTCTGATTCTCAGGTGCCTGCTGACAGCCAGAGAGAAGCCTAGGTCCCAGGTGCCAGAGGGAAGCCAGTTCCGCAGCCGGGGAAAGGAAGGCCTACTCTTGCACAAATTTCGTGCATTGGGCCTCTAGTCACAATATAAAATAAATAAGACCTGAGAATGCATGGTGACTGTAGTTAACAATACTGTGCTGCATCTTTGAAAGTTGCTAAGAAAGTAGATCTTAAAAGTTCTCATCATTAGCAATCAGCTGATGACTAGAATAATTAATTTAGAGGCAATACAAGCATCATATGAATAATTATATTGGGTGACCGAATTCTGTTTTGTAGTTAAAATCCTGAAATTCTTTTGCTCAGATGATGAAATGGTCACAGATTTTAAATCAGACAAATTTGGTTTGAATCCCAGCTCTGCAGCTTAGTAGATGAGCACCACATCTCAGCTTCTTCTGTGAAGCAAGGACAATAATTCATGGGATTGCTGTGAGGATTAAAGAAAATAACATGTATCAAGTTTCTAATGCAATGCCTGGTTCATGAAATTGATTTTCTACAAATACTATTTCACCTCTCTGTGTAGTTATATAACATCTAACTGAGGCATGTTTAATGCATCTTTTGAAATATACAAATAAAATATGACTTGAGCAAGTATTGAGGATGGAAAAACATATTAAGCTAGAGTTTTCCCTCTTCAATATGACTTTTCATTTGATGGCTAAGAGTCTACCTATTATCCCAAGATTGGGAACAATGATGGAGGTTAAAGAGTTAGTGTTACAGCTTCATATAAATAGCAGGTTGGAATCATGCTTTTCAGAGAATTAATAAGGATCTGGACTTATTCTACCACTAGAGAGATATTAGTAATTAATGGCTATTTACAGATGCAGACCTTCATTGACCTTTGGGAAGGTTTGTATAAGCAGACAGTTCCAATTGACTTCAAAATGCAAAAGGGCCCCGGAATGAATTACTAAATTATAAAGCTCACCTCCTTCATCAAGATGAATTTCATGTGAGCATTCTGGGCAGCTTCTGCAGAGGCCTGACCTGCAGAAAACCTGCCCCTCTAATTCTGATGCCCTGCAAATCTACATAATGCAAAGCACTCTGCTTATTCTAAAAATAGTGAGTAGAATTAGTTTTGCAAATCAATGTTTCCACTCTTCAGAATGACAAAATATCTTGTTAAATAGCATGCTTAATTTATATATCCAAGAGTCAACAAAAGCTTCATCTACCATTTATTTAATTTATCCTTTTAAGAGAAAAAAAAAGTACTTCATTGGCCGGCTGCCACTCTCCAAAATGTAGGATGTAATTAGAAGCACACTGTTGTCATGTTTTCATTGCAAAATACGGTTTACTTTCAGAGCAAATGTGCCATTATCTTATCTGGAACCCCTTTATTAATAATTACTATGATATATCCCTATGGGTTAAACTCATACGAATACTATTGAGCTGAAAATGGATTTCACATGTGAAATTATTTGTGATTTATTTAAGAAAATTTTAGAAATAAAAATAAATATCATCCTATATAATAAAGAGGTCATATGCAAATTGATCCTCACACCCTCACAAAAGATGGCCACCCCCATGTAGTCAAAGATGGCCACCACAAGATGGCTAGCAGAGGAGGGTAGTTAGGGGCAACCACGTTGCCAGGGGAGGGAGTTAGAAGTGACTGGGCTGGCAAGGGAGGGCAGCTGGGGACAACCAGGCCTGCAAGAGAAGGCAGTTGGGGACAACCAGGCCTGCAGGGAAGGGCGGTTGGGGGTGACCAGGCCAGCAGGGGAGGGAGTTGGGAGTGATTGGACTGGCAGGGGAGGGCAGTTGGGGACAATCAGGCTGGCAGGAGAGTGGTTAGGAGGTGATCAGGCTGGCAGATAGGCAAGCAGTTGGGAACTAGCAGTCCTGGATTATGAGAGGGATGTCTGACTGCCAATTTGTTGGATCGGGTCTAAACTGGAAGTTGGAACATCCCCCACAGGGTCCCAGATTGGAGAGAGTACAGGTTGGGATGATGGACAACCCACCAACCCCCAGTTTACAAATTTTGGGCACCAGGTCTCTAGTATATGTAATAAATCTTTTACTTTTTTGGTATAATAAAGGAAAAAAACTAATGTATACCAATAAATGTCAAGTGATATGAAACAATAATAATTTAAAAGATATTTACTGATATTGGCATTGTATCGTTACTAAAACATTTCAAGGACCAACAGCAAAAATTTACCAAACTTAAGAAAAATTTGAAGGGATAAACTTATTTGTCTATTACTTCTGCGTTTCTACAGTCATCTTTGGTTGTGGATTTAAAACAAAATTCCTATGGCATTTTTTAATTCCCCTAATAATAAAATAATATTAATCTGTTTAGTTTTCAATTATCACAACTAAAAGTTTTCCCAGACCAAAAATGTTTCATGCCTTAAAAATCATAGCAATTTTCTAGTAGTAAATGTATTTGTCAAGGACCTAGAATATTTGAAATCATTGATACCAGTTCACACTTTCTTATTGATAACCTACCTGGGGAGAAATTCTATATAATAAAGAGGGAATGTGCAAATTAACCATCACTCTGCCACAAAATGGCTGCACCCACAGAGGAGGTGGGGTTTCCATAACACAAGACGTCTGCACCACAGCAGAGGCTGAGTTCCCTTAATAAGCCTTAACAAGCAATCACCAGGGACCTGAGACTGTGCTTCTTCCCCCCCGCCCCCCGCCCCTGTGCAGCTTGACAGGGGACCTCAGATCATGCCCCCTGCCCTGGTGCCATGCTTGGGGACCTCAGGTCATGCCTCCTGCCAAGGTGCCAGGCTGGAGGACCTCACCTGGGGGTCTTGACAGGTGACCTCAGGCCATGGCCCCCGCCCCAGCACCAGGCCATGGGACCTGAGGCTGCAACCACCCACCTGGGAGGACTTTATGGGGGACTTCAGGGTGTGTATTCCAAGCCAGTGTTGGGCCGGGGTACCTTAGGCTGCTCCTCCTGCCCCAGAGCCAGACCAGGGGACCTCAGGCTGTGCAATCCCACCCAGCAGGGCTTAACAGTGGACCTCAGGCTGCAACCCCTACTGGAAGGGCTTGACAGCAGACTTGAGGCTGGGCCTCCCTCCCGATGAGGCTTGATGGGGGACCTGAGAACACGCCCCCTCCCAGTATTGGCCCCGGGGACCTGAGCCTGTGCCCCTGCCCAGTGGGGCTTGACATGGGCTCTCAGGCCATATTCCCCACTCAGTGGGGCTTGATGGGGGATCTCAAGGCATGGGCCCCTCTCCCCCCCCCTCCCCCACAGTGGAGCTTGACAAGGGTGCGACTGGCCAGGTCTGGATCTAGCCCAATGAGGGAGGAGGCAGCCAAGTCTGGGTCTTGTGCAATTTTGAGGTGCATGTGGGTAGGCAGGGACTTGACTCTGGGACCCATGGTGTGCCCCAGACTCTGACAGGAGGAAGGTTTTAATGTGCATTTTACTCATTTTCTTTCATCTCTGACACTTCTATTATAGAGAAAAAGCAAATAGCAATATTAAAATATTTCCTCTACTTAATTCCCTTTTAATGTGCATGAATTTTATGCACTGGGCCATTAGTTTATCATAGAAATTAGCTTTAGTAGCATGACCTGAGAATCAAGAATAACAATTTTTTTGACATCAGGACAAAGAGCATCGTGATATGGGTGCTATTTATAATGAAAGCTGAATTTAATTACATTTAAAGTAATTAAATGCTTGTTGAATAGATCCATTAAGCTGCCCTACTGTGTTTTAGATACTACACTGAAGGTGGAAAAAATAGTAATTAATAAGACCAAAATGATCACTGTCCTTACAAAGCTTACATTTTTTTAAACAAGGAAAAAAAGAAACCAATAAGTTTATAAGTAATTTACTCTAAGGGGAATAAGATATTTTGAAGAAATTTAGTAGAATGAGCTGGGCTTGTCCAGAGGCTATTTATATTTTCTCTGAGTAGATTAAATATCAGCTAAAACCTGAAGGGTTAGAAGTTTAAGAAAGATACTTATTTTATTCTTGCTTCCCATATTTAGTTTATTTTAAGTGTTTTATGTTAAATGTTGCATTATTTATACACTACATCTTTTTTACTAGTTCATCTGTGGATGTACAACTCAGCCATGAAAAAAAAAAGATGAATTCCTGCCATTTGCCACAACATGAATGGACCTTGAGGGTATTATGCTATATGCAATAAGGAAAAAAGACAAATACTGTATGATTTAACTTATATGTGAAATATAAACAGAAACAAACAAGCAAACAAATGCACCAAAAAACAAACCCATAGAGGCTGGAAACAGATCAATGGTTACCAGAGGGGGAGGGGACTGGAAGGAGGGAAAAATGGGTAAAATGTGTTAATTTTATGGTAATAGAAGGAAATTAGACTTTTGGTGATGAACACAATCTAATATATACAGATGTTGAATTATAATGTACATCTGAAAATTATATAATGTTCTAAATCACTGTTAGCTTAATTTTTTAAAAGTTCCATTACTTTATGTTAGGGTAAATTACTGTTTAGCCTACTTTTGTAATATTATACATAATACAAATATTATTTCTATTTTATAGGCTCCGAGAAATTCAGTAACTTTTCCCAGATCACATAGGTGGGAATTGAGAACAAACAGGCTCAAGGAAATGAGGACCAATTATTCACTTCTAACTCCACAGTCAGTTACATGTGTGAAATTTTCATTGTGAATGATCCTATATAATAAAAGAGAAACATGCAAATTTGACCATACCTTTGCTCCTGATTGGCTAGCCAATCAGCAGTAGGGGCGGGGCCAAGCGGTGTGAGCACCAGGCCCTGGGGGTGAAGATGAAATGGCTGTGGCAGCAAGCACCCAACCCCCGGGTGCTGTGAGGGGAAGTGGCAGCAGCAGCAGCAGAGGTGGTGGCGGTGGTGGCAGGGAGTGCTGGGCTCCCGGGTGCTATGAGCGGAAGTGGAGGCAAGCACCCAGCCCCCGGGGCCAGATGATCACAGGCAGCCGGGGCTGAGCTGAGCAGGGCGATGGCTGGGTTCCCAAGGCCTAAAGCTTTAGGCCTTGGGTAGGCTGGGGGTGAGCTGTCAGTTGGAAATCCCCTGAGGGTTCCCAGTATGTGAAAGGGGGCAGGTTGGGTTGAGGGACCACCCACCCCCCAGTGCATGAATTTCGTGCACTGGGCCCCTAGTTCTATAATGAGTTTGATAAGAAGTCTTAGGAATGCATTACAAATCTCTTATGTACATTATTCTAGTTATTTTATCCTATCCTTATATTTTAATCATGTTAATTCATTTTATCAACAATTAGATTATGTGTACTAAATGCAAGGCTGTGAGCATACACAGAAGCTAAGCTCTACTGCAGTCCACAAGGAGCCCACATTTCAGAAAGTCAGACACATAATAATTATGTACACAGTTCAGGAAGGAGCAAAAACTCTTGTATCTATAATCTCATTTGATTCAGATAAAAATAGTGTAAAGCATTATCACATTAATTTTAAAAGGAAAAAAATGACTTACCAAGCATTTTGCAAAACATAGAAGTGAACTATGTGGCCATAGATTATAGATACTCACAAAGCCAAATAAAAGCCACCAAAATTAGGCCCCCAAATCAGAATAAAATATAAAACTTTTAGTTAAAATTTTTTATGTTTAAAATTCTCCCCAGATAATATTCCCTAAGGCAGCTTCTCCCAATTCACTACTAGAAAAACAATTTAAAAATGTAAGAGAGATGAACATTAATTTAAGAGTGGTAATTAGCTATTGCCAACATCTGGGGCTGGAGGAGAAATTCATTAATTATAAGGTGTGTGGATCACAATTAATAATCATAATCAGAAATTATCATTCATTCATTATTAAATGTTTATGGTGAGGCAGACATTCTGTTCTTTCTTGATAGAAAGGTAATATGATAATTTAGCCTTTTATCCCTACTGTTCTAGGTGTGTGTGTGTGTGTGTGTGTGTGTGTAAATTACATCTTTGATGAACAGAAAACTGGGCAGCTAGTTCTTTCTGAGATGGTCAATATGAATATAGTTGTTTTCAACTTCCCAGAGATTGTCATCATCCAATAACAGAAGGGCAAAGAATATTAATGTGTCCAGTGCATTGTGGGAGGAGATAAGGGGTGGGCAGTATTCTCAATGTGGAAGCTGTAATACCAGAAATAAAATGAATGTGGCTCAGTTGGTTAAGTGCATCAAGAGGTGGCCAATTTGATTCCCTGTCAGGATACATGCCCAGGTTTCAGGGGTGTGCAGGAAGGCAGTCAATTAATGTTTCTCTCTCATTTATTTCTCTCTTCCTCTTCTTTTCCCTCTCTCTAAAACCAATAAAAACAAAAGAAATAAATATCACAAGACCTCACTCATTTGTAGAATATAATGAACAACATAAACTAATGAACAAACATATAACCAGAGTCATAGAAACATCAAACAGACTCTCCAATCAAAAGGGAAGGCAGGAGGGTGAGTAAATAAGAGGTCAACCAAAGGACTTGTATGCATGAATATTAGCATAACCAACGGACACAGACTGAGGATGTGAAGGAGGAGGTGAGGGCATGTGCTGGGGGTTGGGGTTGGCAGGAGAGGTCAAGGGGGCGGGGGAGGAGACATGTGTAATACTTTAAACAATAAAGAAATTTTAAAAAAGTGACTGGGAGTACAAAAAAGAGCTGGTCAGTCTTTGTTTTGTTTATATACTCCTTTCAAATAATCTCTAAAACAAGTGGTGAAATAAAAGATACTATGTCTGTCCAGCAATGTATATCAAATTATATGCTTACTTATCTAATTCTGCCTTGTATTATATTCTAAATTAGGTCCACATAGTCCAGTGCTACACTTTCTGTTATAAAATTCGCTCAATTCTAGCAACACCCAAGTGGATCTGAGCAGGGATAAGGGAAATTTATACATCCTGAATGTCCAAGATGTCGACGGATTGCTCTTTACTCTAGGAAAAGTAAATATATGAAAATACTCCTGAGTTCTGCTTCTGCTTAAGATGCAGAAAGCTTCAAGACAATACCATTTCCAAAGTAACAATGAAAGAAAAAGGCTCATAATCTATAAAAATCATAACTTTTTATTGAGCTCATCACAGTTGGTTATGAGTCAAGTAAACCAAACCCCAGAGAGATATGGGACACAAGAACTGTGTATCTTAGAAACAGAAGAAAGATGTGAATGCCATACCAACAAGTAAGAAGAAATCATCGAAAATATAACACACTGTGAAACAACAAATGCAGCTTTTGTAAGACCCCCTGCCCTTCCACCACTCTCTACAAGCGACTGCTTTGAACTGGGGAGGAGGCCCCATATGCCCTAGAGAATATATTTCTTAATTCTCCTTCCACCACTCTCTACAAGCGACTGCTCTGAACTGGGGAGGAGGCCCCATATGCCCTAGAGAATATATTTCTTAATTCTCCTTCCAACTCCCAGCTTTAGACACACTACTCCCAAGTATTTGGTGAAGATTTCTGGGAAAATGCTGTCCTTTGAATGTAGATTTGCTCTTGGTTAGTATCCTTGTCATGCTATCACCTGCCAGTTCACATGTGGATGTCACAAGTTTTTACACATTTGGACCTTTTCACCTTACCATTCTCTATGGCAGATTTCTCTTCCACCCACCTTTTTTTGGATACACTCAGCCAAGGGTCTTACATCTGCTATAAAGGATTTGAATTAGATCCTTTATATTTCTTTGAGGGCTCAGGAAACTGTTGGTTTCATTTATTGTGGTTTCTATTTCGCTTTGAATACTTTCTCCTTACTAGATATGTATAAACTATAAGTATTGACCAGAAAGTAACATTCAATTATTATTAAATGGTGACCCTTAAATTATTCTCCAATCTGTACCATCATATACAGTTTTGACACATCACTCTTACTCCATTATCCTGTTTTAAAAAATTATTTTTCTTGACTCTAACAGGAGGCCCTTGTCTCAGCCACAAACTGGATTTATAGCTAAAATACAGCAGAGTCAGCTTGGAAAAACATGAAAAGCATAGCTTATTGGGCATATTTTAACTAAGAAGCACTGAAGAAGAACATAGTGACTGCACCTATTCAACAGCTCTCACGATATAGTTGCAACTGAGCCTTATAGTTAGCCAGGCTAAAAGAAGAGTCCTCCCCCAAAAGGGACAATAATCTAGCCTAAACCACAATAAAAGTGTCCAAATAACCCAAAAAAGGGATATGCCTAGAGCAAATAACTCAGAAGTACAAGGAAAACACACCTCTAGGTCCCACAGGACATTCACTACAAAAGCTCACTCCACAAGACTGGGGGGTCAGAGCAAATAGATATAATACTATATAATAAAAAGCTAATATGCTAATGGTTGTCACACCATTATGCCATAATGACCGATCAGCAGGAGGCTGTGAGTGCAACATGCATGTGCAAGTGGGTGGGGATGCATGCTTGGTGAGGTGCATGCAGGTGGGCAAGGACTTGATGCTGCATTCTTCTGGACAAAGCCACAGCAGCTGCCTGAGGCTCAGGCAAGCTATGGATGGCAGCTGCCACTGCCCTGGGCCAGTGTGAGACTCAGGCAAGCTGCAGATGATGGCTGCTGCTGCCCAGGGCCAGATTCTCAGGCAAACCATGGTGGTTGTGAGGGACAAGGCTCAGGCCACAACAGAGGTATGATGGGGGTGTCACCTTCCCCTGATTGCCAGATTGCCTCCCACAGAGGGAAGCCAGAGGCAGCACAGTGAGTGGTGCCTTTCCCTGATCGGCTGTGGGGAGCAGACCTAAGCCATCAGTAGGACATCCCTGAAGGCTCCCAGACTGTAAGAGAGGGCAGGCCAGATTGAAGGTCCACCCCCCAGTGCTCGAATTTTCGTGCACTGGGCCTCTAGTACATAGATACAAGCACAAAGAGTCAACTAAAATAGGGAGACAAAGAAACAACCCCCAAATTAAAGAAAAGGTGGAATTTCAAAAAAAAAAAAAGACCTAGAAGAGATAGAAGCAAGTAAGTTATCAGATATAGACTTCAGAGTAATGGTTATAATGATGCTAAAGGAACTGAGTGAGAATTACAAGAAACTGAATGGAAACCTCCAGGAATTTAATGGGAATTACAAGAGACAGAGGAAGATATAAATAAGTGGAAGAATATACTGTGTTCATGGATTAGTATAATTAACATTATTAAAATGTTCACACTACCCAAAGAAATCTATAGATCCAATCCAATCCCTATTAAAATACCAACAGCATATTTCACAAATCTAGAACAAATATTCCAAAAATTTAGGGCCAAAAAATAAACAAATAAACAAACAAAAAAACCACCCCAGAATAGCTGCAATAATGTTGAGAAAGAAGAATAAAGTTGGAAGGAACACAATACTGGATGTAAAGTTATATTACAAAGCTACTGTACTCAAAACAGCCTGGTACTGGCACAAAAATAGGCATATAGATCAATGGATTAGAACAGAGAGCCTAGAAATTGACCCAACTCATGGGTCAAATAATGCTCAATTAATACTTTACACCTGTCAGAATGGCTACCATCAATAAACAACAAGTACTGGCAAGGATGTGGAGAAAAAGAAACCTAGTACAGTGTAGGTAGGAGTGCAGACTGGTACAACCACTATGAAAAACAGTGTGGAATTTCCTCAAAACATTGAAAGCAGAATATGGAGTGTGACATGTTGAAGCTGCATAATCAAACTTAGAAGCAACCAGTTACTAGAATAAATATTTTAGTATATAAGACAGAGCTTTATTATCTCTCAGGTGGTCTTCAGACTGCTGGCTCCCTAGTCCCCAGGACTACCCTCCTGTCCTCAGTGATGGTTTGTGATCTGATTGCCAGCCACCTGAACCTCAAACTCCAGAGTGCCTCAGAGTACAGGGTGAGGTACCCCTCCACTCCCAAGACATGCACCTGAACTTCAATCCTCGATTCAATATACATGGAACATCAAATACAGTGGGGCCTGGAGGACTGAGCAGTGAGAGTCTCCTTTCACCTTCCAACTTGCAAGTGCATCTCCTTCGACCAGGCAGATTCAACCATCAAGTTTCCAGATAGTTCTCCAAATGCCTTAACCTTCAGGCCATCAGCTACCTGGCAGTAGAGGGTGACTTTGAGATCAAGTGCTTTGACTGAAAGTGAAGCCAGCCAACAAACGGTCTCCAATAAAGGAGGCCTCTGTTCCCTCTAAGGAAAACAAAAAGACAAAGCGTTACCTTCTTAACATGAAATACTCTATGTAATGGTAAGAAAATAGAACATCTAGAATGGGAAATGAGTAATGGACATAAACATAAACATAATTACTTACAATGAAAGCAAATGATAAAAATATCAAAATTGTGCCCTGACCAGTTTTCTCAGTGGTTAGAGCATAAGTGGTGGACCCTAGTGTCTGGGGTTCAATTTCAGGCCAACGGAACATACCTTGGTTTCAGGCTCTATCCACAGCCTCTGGGGTCAGGGTGCTTCAGAGGCAACCAATCAATGTGTCTCTCACAATGATATTTCTTTCTCTCTCCCCCACCTCCCACTTTCTCTAAAAATCAATGGGAAAAATTATCCAGTTATAAGTTCACTAGTAAATAAAAAGAATAACATCAAGATGATATGTTATGCCTTTGAAGTTGGCACTAAAATTTTATTTCAGCCAGTGTCATAATGTTTGCAGAGAAAGATATATACTGTAGAGCTGTAAATTGCCTGGAAGCCCAAGAGCAAGATCTCAACAGGTTTGTTTTTTCCTGTCACCTGCTTTGATGACAGCTGTCCTCCCATGGCCTGGCCTTTTGTCTGAGCTTGCACACTCCTGGTGTCTCCTCTTCTTCTTAGAACAACTCTAGTCCTATTGGATTAGAGTCCCTTTCTATGACCTCATTTAAAATTTATTACCTCAAAGGCCCGATCTCCAAATACAGTTGTCACACTAGGGGTTAAGCTTTGACACATGAATTTTGGGACACAGTTCAGTCCAAACCAACTACCATTAAAAAAATTTTACTGGCCATTTGGGTCTTTTTATAAGAAGTGCTACTTAAAGTATTTTGCCATTTCACTATTTTTTTCTGCTTTTTTTTCTTACTGATTCGATAGTTCTTTGTAAATTCTGCACACTTGGCCTTCGTTAAATATATGTATTCCAAAAATCTTTTATTTTTTTGTCTGTGGTTTACCTTTCACTCCTGAATTCTGTCTTTTGATAAATAGACATTTTCAATTTTAATATAGTCAAATTTATCAATGTTTTTCTTTCTGTTTGTTTTTTGTTTAAGAAATATTTGCCTAGCAGGTGAATGACATTTTTTTCCTGTTTATTCTAAGAGCTTTATTGTTTTGTCTTCTTCATTTACATCTGCAATCCACTTAGAATTGGCTTATGTATAGGAAGTGAGGGAGGTATCAAAAGTAATATTTTCTGTATGCATATCCATTTAATCCAGCATTTATTAAAAAGTCTAGCAGTTCTTATTTTTTTGCAATGTCATTTTTGACAAGAATCGGATAACATATGTATTTGGGTCTGTTTCTGGACTCTAATTCTCTAGGCTTCAAGTATCTTATTTATGTTTTAATAAATAAATATTTTAAAATACATACATTAAAATACATACTGAATGATATTTTTGAAGATTCCAAGTTTATTTCTTAGCAATAAATTATATTTGTGTATTTTATTTATTTATTTTTTATTGTTTAAAGTATTACAAATAGTAGTACATGTGTTTCCTTTTTTCCCCCATTGACCTCCCCCCAGCCTTCCCTACCTCCTAGCACATGCCCTCACCAGGCCCCTCCCTCCTGCCCCCAGTGTCTTGTATCCATTGGTTATGCTTATATGCATGCATACAAGCCCTTCAGTTGATCTCTTACAGCTCCCGCCCCCCCAACCTCTCTTGTCTTCCCACTGTAGTTTGACAGTCTGTTCAATGCTTTTTTGCCTCTGTATCTATTCCACACCCCCCATTTCTTTTCTTTAAAAAATCTTGCATCTGCATACTACAAATAAACATATAAGAACAAAAAATGTTTGAGTCTCAATTTCAATGTCCAACAGTTCTGGGTCCCAGTTTCAATGTCAAATAGTTCCTTAGGTGTACATGTCAGCAATGATAACTGGATGATGGACAAATGGTGGCAATGCAGGTCCTAACCCTCTCTGGTTTGCTCCTGGGCAACCTGCAGTGATACACAGCTGCTGACTGCTAGCCTGGCAAGGTGTCGACAGCGTCTTCCATCTCTGGACTGTTTCTCCTCTTGTCTTTGTGGTTGGAGCAGACCTGTCAATTCCTCTTCGTTAAGGAATTCATATGGTTGCAGGAAACCACATACTGAATGAAATTTTAACAAATATTTTAGAAATTTTCATTGTTTTAAATTTTTGCTTCAATTTTTATAATAATTATAGACTAGTTTAATATTGGGGAAATCAATACTGAAAACATCGTAGAATGTAAATTATTTGTTTCATATCATAAAAACACAATATTGAATATGAATATTCTGCTAATAAATACCATTATTTATTTCTGAAATTTGAATTAAAAGAGGAATTGACTATTTACTCAGAGTTCGCTTGTTAAAATATGCCCTCTCTACACACACCTTATATATGCATATACCACATGGTATACAATACACATTTATAATGATGATTGTTACATGTTGGGAGGTCCCCAAGACCACCCTCAAATTTAATAATTCATCAGAAAGACTCACAGAACTGACAAAGCTATTATATTCATGGTTATAGTTATTATAGTAAATAGTACACAATAATATCAGTAATGGCAAGAGGTACATAGAGTAGGACCCAGCAGAGGTCAGGCATGGAGATGCCCATCATCCTCTCTCATTGGAGTCATATTGGGAACATTTGTTTCTCCCAGCAATAATGTGTATCAAAATGTTACACCAGTTGGAGTATTACCAACCAGCGAAGCTCACCTGATCCTTACTGTTCAGAAATTTTATTTGAGGTTAGTCACACAGACATTGGTGACTGCTCAGGGGACTGACAGACCTTGTTTCCAGCCCTTCCAGAAGTCAACCTGAAGCCACAAGGCCCACCATCAGTCACACCTTTAGCATAGAGAATTTGGTATGCCCCAGAGTCCCCAGCAAATGAAAGTACTTTCCTCAGGCAGGACATTTTGAGGGTGTAGAGATACTTCCCTGGAGTAGGAGGCAAAGGGCCAAACTTTTTCTTTGAGCAAGGTTAATCTTTTAATGCATAGTCTGTATAGACATTTGATCAGTTAGGTTATACCAGTTGTGGATATCATAGATATACATGTCTGTTTCTCCATTTGTGCAGGTTGAATAGTGATCTATAATAACCCCACAGAAATATGGCAAATTGAAAAACTAGCTTCCTGATTTGGAGAATAAATTACCATTTAATTCCCTCATATTTTTATTTTTTTCTACAATAGTTTCAAGCTTTCAATTAATACAATTCAATTTTAACAAATTATAATTTTAATTTTAAAATATAATTTTATTAGTTGAAGTCTTGAGACCACTGCAGAAAATTTCATTGGTAATCAACACTTAAGGGAACTTCTGCAGTATTAATAATAACAAATGATGTTTTTAATTCTTTAGATGTAGGTTTCTTATTTGAAAACTCAAGCAAAAATATTCATTATCTTTATTGCTTTTCCCATTTGCATTAGAACTATTATTTATGGCAACTAGAAGATAATGCATTCTAAATATATACAAATCAGAAAAGATAATAAAATCTTTTATGTTGATGTCACTACCACTTATATTTACTAATTCACTAATATGTAAAATTATTAGTAGTATTAAAAACAAAATTCTATTAAGATCTACTTGGCTTTATTGATTCATTAGTAGGGGTAAAATCTCATCTGGCAAGAAAAAAAAGAACTCTGAAATATTGTACAGAATGAAGGTTTTTGTACGAAGATGGGTTGGGAAGGGGGGTTTATTAGCAAAGGCAAAGAAAGGATTATTTTTAGACCAGTAAAAGTTACCTTTTTTTTGGTGGGGGGATAGACAAGAATTTTATCATGCAGATTACCTCTTTTTTTTTTCTCTGAGGGATTGGTAGTGCCTACATTATAGAATACCTCATTGGTGTTGACCAGAAAATTCCAGACTTAATAAGATTACATTTCTGAGGAAGATCCAAACTGCAACTAGGTCAGGTAAGGCCATTTTGGGTCTGTGTTTTTCTGTTTAGCAGTAGTTATTTTGGAATTTGATCTAATTTATCAATCACAGAGTATGTTTTCTCAACACTGAGCCTTTTCCTATGATTTTAATTTTATTTTGTACACTTAAATCTGTACAAAAAAATTGAAATGAGAAATAGAGAGCTGCCGGGTAAAACACGTATCAAAGATAAAGAAATGTTGTTAGGATATTTCATAGAGACTATGCAGGTGTTTTGGGGGTCCAGGGATCCAAAGTTCCAGGACCCACTGTGGGTTCTTGGTTTCAAATAGGAAATAATTCAATTTCAACCCAACACAGAGTTTAAAGTGAAAAATAGATTATGAGTGAAGTGGTGACAGAGAGAGTGGCTACTCCACAGACAGAGAAACCTCTCTCTAGTTGGATTTACTTGTTTTATTGAGGTTCATTTAATTGAGGGGTAAAACATTCAATAAGGAGAAAGAATATTTAGGATTTTTCCATGAAAGGGGTGGAGACTGGAAAGGGGTGAAGACTGCTCAGAAGAGCCCAGTGGACTTTCCATTTCTGGGTGTCATTTACTATTAAAATCCTAATATATAAAAACCCAGGCTCCATAATGACCCAAGGGTCAATTGACTGGAAGTCAGTCCTGCAGTCAGTATTGGGTTGCCATGGCGACCCAGCACTGACTGCCATTGCTGTGGGCGTAGTGACCCAGCACTAATTGCTGAGGGGGCTATGGATTAGGCCTGGATAGAGGCCCAGAGAGAAAGGCAGGGTCTGATCCTCAGCCTCTGGGGCAGTTGGTGATCAGCCCTTGCCTATCTCTTTTTCTCCAGGCTTTGCCAGCAGCAGCACTTATCTTTTTCTTCCAGCCTCTGTGGGGAATGCTGATCAACCCCGCTTTTCTGATAAGGCCTGGAGATAGGCCTGGAGACGCTGACTGGCATAGAAACTGACCAATCAGAACCAAATCTGGGTGAACTGCAAGGAGCCAATGACTGCCTGGGAGGCGGACCTTCTGATGCAGACTGGCATAGAAACCGACCAGTCATAATCTAATCTGGGTGAACTGCGAAGGCAGAACCTAAGATGAGGGTGGAGGAGGGATCTTAAGGGCAACAGCTGTTTGGTGTAAAGTGTAAGAAAGTGGTTCAATTATTTAATGATTGGTTTGTCAATATAGTGCATATGGCTGGCTACCAGTCCAGATATAGGGATTACGTATTTTCATCTGCCAAGAGCATCTCTTCCTGCTGAAAAAGGCTCCCCACAATCCTATCTTATATAATCTTATCTAATGAAAGAGAAACATACAAATTGACCATATCTTTGCTGGGCTACCATCCCACAGAAGTGAGTATGCAAATTAACCCAACCAAGATGGTGAGGTCCATAGCAGCCAGGTGGTGCTGGAGCTGCCAGGCACATGGGAGACACAAACCCACAGAGAGGTCATCATCCAGCAGCCCCAAGCTCTGCCATGGCAGTGCTGGGGCTGCAGGGGGCCTGATTACAACTACAAACCTGTAGGAAGGCTGGCACCCAGCAGCCCCAATCCCTGCCATGGTGGCACTGGGGCTGCAGGGGGCCTGATCACAACCACAAACCTGTAGGAAGGCCAGCATCCAGCAGCCCCAAGCCCTGCAATGGTGATGCTGGGGCTGTGGGGGTGCCAGACCAGAGACACAAACCAGCGGAGAGGCCGGCATCCAGCAGCCCTAAGCCTCGCCATGGCCGAACTGGGGCTGTGTGGGGCTGGATCAGAGACACAAAACTAGCAGGGAGGCCAGCACCCAGCAGCCCCAAGCTCTGCCATGGCAAACCTGGGGCTGGCAGGGTGGGGGTGGGTGGATTGGAGACACAAACTTGCAGGCCTGGTACCCAGCAGCCCCAAGGCCTGAGGTAGAGATGCTTAGGTTGCTCAGGGGTGCTGGTTGGGGCAGCAGAGACACAAACCCACAAGAAACCTGTGGAAAGGGAGATAAACTGTCATAACTTTATCTCCCTTTCCACAAGATGAGAAAACTGCCCTTGGATTATTTAGTGCTGTTGCCAACACCTTTTTTACAAACACAGGGTAATATTATGATCACTCCCAGAAAGGTCTAGTCAGAATACTGCCTCCAGGGAATAAGCTACTATGGCAAATCATTTAAGAGAGGAAACAAGCTTTTGTTGGGTTTATTCTGAAGGTCAGAGAACATGCCACCCCAACATATGCTGTGTTGTCATATTGGTGATCTTGAGCTGCAGATGCTTTTAAACAGCAAATGCATGCAGAGGATTTCACTGAAGTCTCCTGATTTCCCTAAAATCAGACCCCCCTAAAGGAATTTAAATGTCATAGGTCCCCTTGATGGGAGAAGTGTCATCAAGCAGAGAAGACTGACTCCTGTCACAGGACAGGAAAGTAGAAGTTGACATCACACCCAAATTTTGTTACAAACTGTTTCCCTCCACCCCATTCATCTTGCCTAAATATCATTTACTCTCCTCTAAGAGGCCTATATCTTCTGTCCCCTTTCCCTAGGAAGAAGGTATTTAAATCTGCATTCTAAGCCACCTTGGGGAGTTACTCATTTTTCCCTGGGATCTCCCACATATACATGAGGTACACATGTTAATGAACTTTTGTTTTTCTCTTGGTGATCTGTCTTTCATTACAAGGGCGTCCACTAAGAATTCAGAAAGGTAGAGGAAAACTATTTTTCCACCCCCATAATTCTATCTCAGGAAATCAAGTCCCCAGCTGAACAACGAGGTTGGCTCAAGTATCAAAAAGTCCTGGCTGACAGGAGAGAAGCTTCCAGGGAGAAATCAATGATATTGGAATCAAAGTGAGACAGAGGGCACATACTTGGTTGCTGGTGGGAGTTTAAAGTTGTTCAACATTTTTGAAGGATGATTTGGCAAATTCGATAGAAATATTCAAGGTACATCCAAGAGTCTTCTAGGAATCACATCTGCTCAGATAAAGCACAAATGCATAAGCCCTAATCAGAACCCAGGACGCTACTGTGGCTCCCCTTCTACAATAGAAAAACCTGGGAACAACTGGCACTTTTAGAATAAGGTGGCATCTATACTAATAAAAAGGTAATATGCTAATTAGACTGAACATCTTCCAGATGACCTTCTGGATGTCCTTCCAGACATCCTTCTGGACAAAGCCATGTTGGTGGGGCAAGGCAGAGGAGGTTAGTGGCAATCAGGCAGGCAGGGGAGAGCAGTTAGGGGTACCAGGTCAGCAGGGTAGAGCAGTTAGGGCAAACAGGCTGTCAGGGGAGAGCAGTCAGGGGGATGAGACTGGCAGGCAGGTGAGTGGTTAGGAGCCAGAGGTCCCAGATTGGAAGAGCGTGCAGGCCAAATTGAGGCAACCCTCTTCCCTTGCACGAATTTTGTGCACAGGCCTCTAGTCTATACTAATAAAAGGGTAATATGGAAATTAGACTGGTCAACTGGCCATCTTCTGGTCATCCTACTTTCTTCTAAACAAAGCCATGGTGGTGGGGGCCAAGTAAGAGGCAATTAGGGGTGATCAGGCTGGCAGAGCAGGACAGTTGGGGGTAAGATCAGGCTGGCAGGGGAGGGATTAGGCCTAAACCAGCAGTCAGACATCTCCTAAGGGGTCAGGATTGGAGAAGGTGCAGGCTGCAGGCTGAGTTGAGGGAACTCCCCACCCACCCCCCTGTGCATAAATTTCATGCACCAGGACACTAGTGTATTACAATAAACTTACAATGAGGATAAGGGTTACCAAAAGGAGAAATTAGTTGCCATGTTGGATCAAGCTTATATTCTGCTGGTTTTAAGTCATAAATCCATCTTACTATCTCCTTGATAGTCCTTGTAGCCATTATCAGACACAGCTGTTTTGCCACATACCTGCCTGATTTCAAAAACACTGTATCAAAGATAAGGGGATGTTGTTAGGATATTTAACAAAATCGTTTCTAGATTGGGTCTTCTCCAAATGGACTAATCTACCCTATATAAACAAAATGTATAATGTCTCATTTGGCTATGTTATCATTCGCAATTCATGAACAAATTTCACTAAATAAGAATTGTCAAGTCATTGTTTGCTTCTGAAGTAGGAGTTTGTCAATTAATGAAAATAAATGCTTAATAGATATTACTTCCTACACTGGATGATAAGCCTAATATGCAGGACACCCAATTATGAACAGCTGTGAAGATTAGGGAACCAAAAGGAAAATCAATAAAAGGCAAGGAGTATATTTAGAAACATAACAATTTTGGAAGGGAAAATTCTTCCAATGAATCCAGAACTGCAAATATAGGAGAAGGCTCATCCTTCTAATGTTTTTATGATCTAGAGGCAGAAACCAATTTGCATGTTAATTCTACGTAGGTTCTGAATTGATCCAATCTACTTTTATGATTTAATTTTTAAATATCCTACACCTAGCCCATCATTATAAGAACAGTCTTCACTCTACAACGTGACAGCAGTATGGGCTGAGAAACTAGCAGATATTTAAATGTATTACCATCAAAACATGAATTTCCATTGGCTAAATAATCCGGTAATGGGAAACAAATTCCATTATCTACCTATTACAAAATTTAAAAAGAAACATCTTTTAGTGACTCCAATATTCATTTCTCAATAATTGATGAAAAATACAGAAAATCAGTATTAAAACTTTACATGGCATTGCAGGGGAACTATCCTAATTGACATTTATGGAATATTCTCCTCATTGACAGTATATTCTTCTCAAGTGTACATGAAAGACTAATAGGATGACCATATTCTGGGTGTAAAACAAATCTCAATCAACTTAAATAGATTCAACAAATACAAAGTGTGCTCTTGATTCAAATTGAATTAAATTAGAAATAAATTACATAAAGTTACATAGAAAATAACCAAATATTTAGAAGCTAACTAGCACACATCAAGTAAGTCATAGTTCAAAGGAGAAATCAAAGGAAAAATTGTAGACTGGGGAATGAAATGAAAATGTTGCATATCAAAATTTGTAGGATGTCACTATTCAGGGAGAAATTAAAAGCACAAAATGTTTATATTTTATATTCAAATAAGAAAGTTCTCAAATGAATAACCTCTACCTCTACCTTAAAATAACAGAGGAAAAATGAAGCAAAGAAATATAGAATAAGCAAAATTAAGGAAATAGTACATATTACAATAGAAATCAATGAAATAAAAACATAAAAATAATAGAGAAAATCAAAGAAATACAAGTTGGCTCATTGAAAATATCAATAAAATTAATAAACCTTTAGTTGAGCTAAGCAGAGGGAAACAGAAATCAGCAATACTGGTTCTGAGATGTGACATCTTGACAAAATCTACAGATAATTAACTGGGCATAATATGAACTATTTAATGCCTAATGAGGCAAAATGGACAATTTTCTTGAAATGTAGAAAGTACTAAAGTTTGTTTCAAAAGACATACAGAAAACACATCCGGAATGGAGAATTAACAACCTGTAAAATTCTGTTTCTCAATGAAAGCATTGATAATACTATCTAATGAGAGACTAATATGCAAATTAATCATCACTTCACTACACCCACTATGCCCACTAGCCAATCAGGAGCAAGTATGCAAAATAACCCCAACCAAGATGGCTGCAGCCAGGAAGAGAGCAGGAGGGATGCTTGGGTTTGCCTAGCAATGGAGGAAGCCAAGCTTTCCACACACCCTGGCCAGCCCAGGCTTGCACTCAAAGCTACAAAATTTCAGTTATAGAAGATATATAAATCCTAACAGAAATGTCAGCAGCCACAGGGCTGGAGAGAGCAGGAGGCTAGGAGTGCCCCAGGTGATGGAGGAAGCCAAGCTTTCCACACACCCTAGCTGGCCCAGGTCTCTGCTTAAGGCTACAAAGTTTCAATTATAGAAGATAAATAAACCCCAACAGAAATGGCTGCCACGATGGAGGGAGCAAAAGGCTTGGCTCTGCTCCAGATTATTTATTGTAGAAGATAAATAAATCCCAGATACCAGGGCCTCCAGTTGGGCCACCAGGGGGCATGGCTGGCCTGCAAACTCCCACAGGCGTCTCGCCCAGGCTGCCCCATGCCCCAAGGGAATCCCCACCCTGATCTGGGATACCCTTCAGGGCAAACCAGCTGGCCCCCACTCATGTACCAGGCCTCTATCCTATCTAATGAGAGAGTAATATGCAGATTGACTATCACTCCAACACACAAGATGGCTACCCACATGTGGGTCAAAGATCCTGCCCCGATGTGAACACAAGATAGCCACCACAAGATGGCCAGAAGGGGAGGGCAGTTGGAAGGGACCAGGCCTGCAAGGGAGGGCAGTTTGGGTCAATCAAGCCTGCAGGGGAGGGCAATTAGGGGTGACCAGGTCGGCAGAGGGGGGACATTGGGGGCAAGCAGGCTGGCAAGGGAGCAGTTAGACATTAATCAGGTTGGCAGGAGAATGGTCAGGGGGTGATCAGGCTGGCAGGCTGAAGCAGTAAGGGGCAATCAGGAAGGCAGGCAGGCAAGCAGTTGGGAGCCAGGAGTCCTGGATTGTGAGAGGGATATCCAACTGGCTGTTTAGACCCGATCCCAGCGGGATCGGGTCTAAACAGAAATTGGACATCTCTTGAGGGTTCCCAGATTGGAGAGGGTACAGGCTGGGCCTAGGGAAACAACCCCCCCTCCCATGCACCGGGCCTCTAGTTTCAAAAAAAACTTTTTCAGAATTGGGAAATTAATCAAAGTCTTTCAATAATCTGACAAGTGGATATTAAAGAAAACTATTGAATTAAATGAATAATTATACATCTGATTAACATAAATAAGAACCTCTGTTAGGTAATATTCTGCCTGCATACTTATCAGTATGATTACTAAATAGTATTTCAACATAATTTAATCCAGCATATAACTTATACACAAATATTATAGGCAAGATCCTGAACTAAACACTGGGAGTAAGAATGATGAATGAATAATAACCACGAGCATCTATGAGATCAGAAGCAAGCTGACTACATAATAAAAACAAGGGTGGAAGTGCTAGCTGGAATAATAAATTGAAACTCTAGTACAGGATAGATTCAAAGTCCTGTAAGCTTCATGAAAAGATGACATTTGAAGTGGACACTCAGAGATGTAAAACATTTTGATGGCTCAAATCTGAAAGCTCAAAAGGAGGAAGTACTTTAAACTGAGAGATAATTATCAGCGACCCATCTCCATGTTTTTGAAGTAAATTTTTTAAAATATTTCATTGAATGAGTGAGATGAGATTTTAGCTTCATGAATTAAAAATAATATTGAATAATAATAACAATATGCTTAGTAGTGCTGATCACTAAAAATATGCTGAGGAATAAACCACAATCCTTATTTTTCAAGACAATTTCCAACTACATAAAAAAGTAAGCAGATGATATAGTATTGCAAGGCAAGTGCCCTTATATGAGTATGAACAAGTCAAAAATACCCAGCCTGTGTGGAGATGGGGGAGAACATGAGGGACTGTTTCTGTAAAGAGCAAATATCTAACGTGAGACCCAAGGCATAAATGAGAATTAGCCACGGGCCTGCTTGAGGATTGTGACTATTGTATGGAGGTTAAGGCAGCAGGGGCTGCAGGTAGTTAAGAATGTCCAGCCAAATCTAACAGAATTTTCCACTGTAGTAAGGCTGCTGACTTAAAGTAGCTGTTTCTGCACCTAGTGTTTGGTCTGAAGTCAGCAGTTAGCAGTCAAGAAGAGAAGCTGACAGCCCAAGGGAAAAACTGGTACCTACAAAGGAAAACTGGAATCTGCTTGGAACTTACATCTTCCTCTCACTGCTTTCAATTCTGACACCATGGGTGACAGATAAACCGGCACCATTCACCATAAAGTAGCACAGGCACCTAACCCAGGACACGCAGAATCTAAAAGAAATCAGCAAGGAGCTGGAGGAACTTTAGTTTAGCTGGAGCCACAACCCAGAAGATGATTCAATGATGATATGAGTGATGAAAAGGAGCACCTTGCGGGAGAGAGGAGAGTGAGGGTTTTTTACTTCTGCCTTCTAGTTATTACACAAATACCCCTTGGAATCAACCTTGTAACCCAAAATCATACAAGAAAGGGAGTAGTATGGGAAAGGCTTTCAACTTAGCTAATTTGATCAAGTACAAATCCACCATAATGCCTGTCTCCTGGGGATTCCTGTTGTCTTCTTTACAAACAGTTGCTCTGGTAACTGTTTTATCCTCTTTGTTTTATCCTCTCTGCTGTCATGAAATTTTTCAAAATTTGAAAGTCTGAAGAAAATGTTAGAAAAATCAGCATTTCAAGAATACAGGTTTATGTGTACTAGGTTGTGTATTTTCTATAATAATTTACATATCCAAGAGTAATGCATATGTAATAGAACTTCATTTAAACAAAGACACAGAAAAGGAGGTGTTCCATATAAGGAACCAATCCAGACATATCGAGGTGGATCCATTAAACACATAAAATTATTCTTTGTTTAATGAGGGTGTCATATTTCAATAGTCAATTCTGTTCCATAGTCATTGATGCCCCCAAGAGATTATATAGTCATTTTTCGTTACCAATCAATAATGACAAAGTACTTCTCAAAGTCAAAGTGGATGAAATTATTCAGTTGAAAATTATTTCTATACAGCTGTTTAGAAACTGATTGAAAGGAACAACAAATAAATAATACTTCTGCTGGCCAAGAAGTAGTTTTAACATATTAAGAAATGGCATATTTGCCCTGTGGGCATGGCTTAATAGTTAGAACATCAGCTCTCACACCTAAGGGTCATAGGTTCGATTCTTTGTCATGGACAGGTACCTCTGTTGCAGTCTTCTTCCCAGGCCAGGTCTGGGCCTGTGATGGAGGCAACTAATTGATGTAGCTCTCTGTCTCTCTGTCTCCCCCTCTCCCTCCTTTCCACTGTCCCTAAAAATCAATGAAAAAAATATCCTTGGGTGAGGATTAACAACATAAAAAAATGACTTATTTACTAATCTCTGCCTTTCTTTTCTGCAAGATGTGAATAACTAAAAACAAAAATGGATAGTTGAAAGCAAAAGCTATGCTCATCTAATTAAATTCAAACTTTTCATGTTCATTCACATTTTGCTAAGGTGTATCCATTCATCCATTACATACGTACATACATATATTACATACATATATCCTATATAATAAAAGCCTAATATGCAAATCGAGCAAACAGTGAAATGATCAGTCATTATGATGCCTACTGATCTCCAAGGGACAGACACTCAATACAGGAGCTACTCTAGCCTGGAGGCCCCAGGCCAGTCAAGGTGGGTACCAGCAGGGGCCTGTCAAGTTTCCCTGCTGGCTGCCCCATAGATCAGCCATGATCGCTGGCCAGTCCTGGGAACCTACCCATGCATGAATTTCATGCACCAGGCCTCTAGTATGTATATGTGTATGTGTGTGTGAATATGTGTGTGTGTGTGTATCCTATTTAATAAAAAAGTAATATGCATTTGATTGTACCTTCACTACACCACAAGCCATGCCCACAGCCATGCCCACCAGCCAATCAAGAGCAAATTATGCAAATAAACCCCAACCAAGATGGCTTCCGCTATTGAGAGCAGGAGGAAGGCTTGGGTTTCCCTGGCAACAGAGGAAGCCAAGCTTTCTACCTGCCAGGCCTCCACTCAATGTTACAAAGTTTCAATTATAAAAGATACAGAAATGGCAGCAGCCACTGAGCTGGAGAGAACAGAGGCTTGGGTTTCTCTGGCAATGGAGGAAGCCAACCTTTCAGCCTGTCAATTGCTGGCCTATGCCTCCACTCTAGGCTACAAAGTTTCAAACAGAAATGGCTGCTGCTCCTGAATGAGCAGAAGGCTTGGCTCTGCTCCAGGCTACAAAGTTTCAATTGTAGACATAGATTAATCCCAGATACCAGGGCTTCTGCTTGAGTCTCTGGGGGATGTGGCCGGCCTACAAACCTCCACAGGCCCCTTGTCCAGGCCACCCCTCACCCCAAGGGAACCCCCACCCTAATCTGGGACACTCTTTAGGGCAAACCAGCTGGCCCCCACCCATGTGCCAGGCCTCTATCCTATCTAATAAAAGAGTAATTTGCAGATTGACCATCACTCCAACACACAAGAAGGCTGCCTCCATGTGGTCAAAGATCCTGCCCCTATGTGGACACAAGATGATCACCACAAGATGGCCAGCAGGGGAGGGCCATTGGAGGTTCCAGGTGCTGCAAGGGAGGGCAGTTGTGGGTGACCAGGCCAGCAGGGGAGGAGAGTTGGGAGGGACCAGGCCTGCAAGGGAGGGCATTTGGGGGCAATCAAGCCTGCAGGGGAGGGCAGTTAGGGGTGACCAGGCTGGCATAGGAGGGAAGTGGGGGGCAAACAGGCTGGCAGGAGAGCAGTTAGACATCAATTAGGTTGGCAGGGTAGTGGTTAGGGGGTGATCAGGCTGGCAGGCAGAAGCAGTTAGGGGCAATCAGGGAGGCAGGCAGGTAAGCAGTTTGGAGCTAGCAGTCCTGGATTGTGAGAAGGATGTACAATTGCCCATTTAGGCCCGATCCTACCAGCCAATCAGACAATCCCTTGAGGGGTCCGAGATTGCAGAGGGTGTAGGTTTGGCTAAGGGCCATACCCCGCCCCCATGCACGAATTTCGTGCACAGGGCCTCTAGTATGTATGTGTGTGTGTTTGTGTATAACATGCATACATATACTACACACATGTTTATATTACATACATACATATATATTAAAGGAGTCAAAATAGATACTGAAGTTCAATGCATGATCCTGGATTGGATCATTTTGAGAAAAAAGACAAAATTATACAATTGGAAAAACTTGGATGAGGTATTTGGATGAAGAGAATATGGATTTTATGAAAATTATAAAGTTAAAATAAAATGTTTATTAATATTTTAAGAAATTTTATATGGAATAAAAATCTTAACACTGAATTTTGTAATTTGGAATAGACCAATATGTCCAACTTAGTGTGTTTTAAAGTACAGTCTTCTATTTTGCTATGTAATTACATGTTCTAATTATACAACTAATTCCTGTAACCATACTTATACAATTAAATGATATAATTACAAAGAGTAATTGCATAATTATTGTAATGACATAATTATAGCAACTACTCAATTGCAAAGCATGCAATGCACAAGTAAAACAACCAAATTAATTGCTTTTATAAAATGTCTTTAGAAATATATTTTAAATTTTAAATAAAAATTTCATTTGCAGTTTAAATACACCATACTTTAAAACTATGATATATACATATAAATTTTAAATGTACTTGCTTTTTAATTTTTATTCGCCATTTAAATATTACAGACCTATTCAAGAAAAATATTGTACATTATTAAATGTTTAAAATAAATTGATTTACTAAAGTTTACTAAACTGTCCAGTCTATTATTTTGTAACATTTATTTCTAAGCAATTGAATGGAAGCATGGGAAATGTTTCTTTAGAGTAAATAATTTTCTTGATTATTTTTTCTTGTTTGTTCATAACAAAGAATTCTCCATGTAATCAGAGATTCATAAATATCTTTTAAAAATATATTTTATTAATTTTTTACAGAGAGGAAGGGAGAGGAACAGAGAGCTAGAAACATCGGTGAAAGAGAAACATCCATCAGCTGCCTCCTGCACACTCCCCACTGGGTATGTGCCTGCAACCAAGGAATATGTCTTTGACTGGAATCGAACCAGGCCTACACTCTATCTATTGAGACAAACTAGTTAGGGCCATAAATATCTTTTACTCATCTGAGAGCAAACAGGAAATCCATAGTGTGAGCAAAGTGAATCCAAAGTTTCTCATTAGATAACTTATTATGTAAGTAACCAAGATGAATGTTATCAAGAAGGTCCTTCTTCCCATGACATGATGGTACTAATTTTTGAGTTGGGTTAACATCTGAATGTGTGACCATCTAATGAATAGTATTAATACAATTATGCCAGTTTTCATAATATATGCCCCAAAGAAGATATTCCAGTTGACATTTTTCATCCATACCACAGAGTTGTTTAGTATTTAGAAAAAAGAATGGATAAAACCTACCAACTTGCATCTTGACAATAAATTTTAAAATAAATAAGCAATCATGTCAATGAGGCTTTTAATAACTACTCATGATACAACAGAGCATTTAAATTATCATGAAGTAAGCACTTCATTTACATTTAATGAGGCATGGATTATGTACAAATTAAACCGTCACAGTGAGGGATGCATCATGTGTTACAAATACAGAGATAGTTCTTAATTGGAATTCTTAAACAGCTTTAAAAAGGGGAACAGAGATTGCACTTCAATTTCAAATTGTTTTGCTGAGATGTGCGGTATGGTAGATTGACAAGACAAGATCTTAGATCAGGGCTTGACAAACCTCCACCAAATGCAGTCTTTTCCCTGTTTTTGTAGGTACAATTTGATTGTACCTACACATACCCCTTTATTCGTTTGTGGCTGCTTTGCACTGAGAGCAGAACTAAGTAGTTGCAACAGAGACTGCAACCTGTAAAGTCTAAAGCCATTATTATCTGGTTCTTTATGGAGAAAGCTAGCTGACTCCTGCTGCAGATGGATTCAGACCCCATTCCATATCTCCTGTGTTCTTGGATAGAAACATGGCAAGTGGAAATAATAATTACAATTCACTGAAAATACTGAGAGTTCCCATTATTATGTAGTTTTTTAAAATGAAAATAATTGATTTTGACTTACTTGAAATTCTTAATGGGATGTGCCAGAAGTAAAAAAACAGAGATCAGAGGGTTTCTGTGGAGTGTATAAGAACTAATATTGAGCAGTTATTGTGTTCAGAAGCACACATTACTTAGGATATGTAACAACCTCATGCAGCACTATCATCCATTTTGTTCTAAATAGAGGAAAACCAAAGTTTGAGTAAGCCAAATAAATGATCTGATATCTAACAGAAACTTGCAAAACTGGCACTTAAAAATCCCAGCATTGTCTCAAGGAAGTAAAGCAAAAATTTCCAAAGATCATCATTTGCCATGAACATACATTTTAATGAAACGGTTAAACAGCCGTTACTCTTACCAAAGGCTGTATTTTCCCTCTAATCCTAACACCAGTGGGAGGTCCTCACCCTCTTCCCTTTCATGTAGCTTTCATGTAGACTCATTTATCACTTCACCATTTGTGCTGAAGAGCTGATGTGCTTCCCGCTTAAGACCTAGTAGTATGTGTTAATGCTAAAAAAATAAAATAAAAATGGTTTCCACTTGCAAAAAAAATATATTCTTCTGACCACAATCTTGGGAAAAGTAGCTGGAAAGGAAGGTAATGTCTTCTTAATGTCGACTGAAAGGTATGTTCTGTCAATAATCTTTCCCATCTTCACTGTACCCCTGAGGCCTATCAATGGGTAGTGATGGGTACTTAGCAGTAGTTGTGCAAGCAATGAACAAAGACAAATTATTTATTTTTGTTGCATCGTAAGCTTTTTTCCTGGCACTGTAACAACTCCTCCTCATTCCAGTCTGGGAAGTTTTCTTTTGGCTGGAATCGCTAGGAAATTCTTTGGTTAAATATGCATGATAGTCTTATTCCCTCTTTCATGATTTTTACTTTTGCTATAAATCTTAAAAAATGAACTACACTGAAAGTGGCTTTTATGTAATTGATAGTGTTTTCAAAGGGGAAGGACCCCCTGGCTTCTCCAATGTTACGTAGTGGCAGGGACCTTGCCATTTGCTCTCTGCTGTATTCGCAGCTCATCAAATATTTGTCACCTAGTTTTATTTATTTATATATTTAGATATTTTGTTCAAAATAGATTTTGCATTAATTTTGTTTTAAAATATTACATTTAATATTATTTATCTCGATTGCTGAGTTTTATTTTGTTTGGTGTCTACTTAAATGTTGCGCTAGAGAGAGAGCCTCACTTGTACCCCTCCTCCGACCCCCGCCAGCATCTGCTATTGAAATGTTTAATTCTTTTTTAAACAAAATTTCTGTAGTGACGTCAAAAATAAAAATGCTAAATATTTAGTTTCTTAAGGTGTTTAACAAGAATTGAGATTTCAATGTGTCACTTTGAACAGGACACAAAATTGACTTGAATCAAACCTGAAACCCTTTAGTCTCTGTCCACTGAGCTGAACCAGCTAGGGCTCTACTGTGGTTTTAATTGAAAGGAGTTGGGAGGAGCTGCTTAAATGTATTTGATAAATGAAGGTGGGAACCAACACTCAGATCTGGGACTGTCCTCTGCTTCTTCCCTAGCTTCCTCAGTAATCCTTTGTGCTTCCTCGCTAGTTTTCCTCACTCCTCTACCATTCCTTCTTCTCCATGAACCGGTGGTAACTGGCACACACATGATGAAAATCCACAGACACTCAAACCATTCAGTACCACTAAAAACACTTTTTATCACAAAAGCAACTTCCTACAATCAATCTCTAGGCTAGTTCTATCTTCAACTTATCCACTCTGGTGGACAGCTAGTGTTCTTTGTAGTTAGGGGATATGTAGAAGGATGCTTAGATTGGCACCGGAGAGGTGGTGGTGCGGGCCAGTCCAGGACCATGGCCCCTTCCACAGAGACAGTGGGAGAGGGGACTGTGTGGTCCCAGTCCCACTGCTGTCCCTTCTTCAGAGTCAGTCATAGAGGCAGCACCGTGGTCCCAATCCTAGTGCCACACCTTTGCAGAGGCTGGATGGGGTGCAACATGCTGTGCCTCAACTTCTCACAACCCCTCCCTCAGCCGGCCTGGCCCCAGATTGCCCCCTACCCACCAGTGGGTCGGGGGCTGGGCCAGCACTAAGAAACAAGGGCCGAGGGCCAGCAGCTGTGGTGGCAGCAGCAGTAGAGTGATGGGGGCAGTACCTTCCCCTGATTGGCTTGGTCTCCTCCTGCAGAAGGAGGCCAGACTGAGGCATAGGCCCACTCCCCATAGAGCCATCAAGGACATCCTCTGAAGGTTCCTGGACTGTGAGAGGGAGCAGGCAGAACTGAGGGATCCCCAGTGCACAAATTTTCATGCACCAAGCCTCTAGTAATCCTATTTAATAAAAGAGTAATATGCAAATTGACCATACCTTTGCTACACCCAATAAGCCATGCCCACCAGCCACGCCCACCAGCCAATCACAGAGCAATGGCCAGGTCTAGAAAGGGCCTCTCCTCAGAGGCCCTTTCTGGCCCTGGGGTTAGGCCAGGCTGGGCTGAGGGAGGCGAGGACACAGAGGGGTGTGCTGTGAACATGAACACCCACTGAGCCAGGGAGCAGCTGGTGTATATGTGCCTGAGGTCGGTGGCTGGAGAGCAGCCGTGTCACCAGTTGAATCCAGATGCATCTCTGCTCGCAGCTCATCACCTCTCCACTGTGCCCATCTGGGCTTGCCAAATGATGCCACCTGAGGATGGTGATGCTTGATAAGTCTATGCTGAGTCCTGAGGCTGGGGAGGGCGGTGGAGGGGAGCGTCCCAGCTCCTGCCTACCAGAGCTCCCTGTCTCCAGTGTGAGGCCCAGCCGTGGGGGCAGGAGAGGAGCCAAACACAGCCCCTGAGGCAGAGGAGATAAGACTGAGCCACACAACCCAGCCCAGCCTGTGTGCAGAGCAGAGGCAGGGAGTATGGGAAAGGAAGTGAGAAAGGCGAAAGCTAAAACACAAGCGGCGGGGATGTCTCCATGGGCCAGAAAGGCACTGGACCAAGACCATCTGCAGACCCAGGCCTGGACTCCACCCGGCGTGTGTGGCCTCACTCCTGGGATAACGGGACCAGAGTTCCCCTCAGAACAGGACCCTGCAGCTGGGCTCACTGCCCACCCTTATGGGAGGGTGATGGTCTGGTCACCATGGGCACGCTGTGACCCAGGATCCAGAGCCGCACTCAGCCTGGGCACCGGGCCCAAGGACTGGGTGAAGGAGCCCTGGTCGCTGTCCCCAGCACTGGTTCTGACCCTGGGGCCTCCCGCCCTGTAACATCCAGACATCCAGGAGACAGAAGGGTGACTCAGAGGCAAAAGCAAACCCCATTCCTCAGGCTGTCTGACTCAGGAAGAACTCACAAGCCGACACCTGGGAAACCTGTGGGCCCAGGGCGCTAAGGAAGCTGGTAAACAGCAGCCCCCACCTACGTGTAGGATTCATCACAAGTAACGGGACTGCATGGTGTGGTCTGTCAGACACTTTAACACAAATCCACGGAGGAGGCCCCAAGAGCAAAACCAAGAAGCAGCTTCCACTCTTTCATCATTGATGCTTCTAACCCTCTCTCCCTATCCTTTCCTCTCCGAAATAAAATTTAAAAAAATCTATCTGCGATGGCTGGGTGCTAGGCCGGGTTGTAGTCGGAAGAAAATAGACACACTATACACAGGAATAAACATAAAGATTACAACATATTTCTCATCAAAAACAGTGTAAGGGAGATGATAGTAGAGCAACATCAGTAAAGTACTCACAAAGGGGAAAAACCTCTCAATTTATAATTCTAGACTGAGTGAAAATATTTTTTAAAATAGTTTAAAATAGTCAAAATGTATTCAACTATTTTAAACTATTTTAGAAATAGTTAAAATATTTTTTATGTGTAAATGATTGTTTTTTTTAATCACCAGCATATTTGTAGTGTAAGAAATGTTAAAAGAAGTCCTGCAATCAGAAAAAAAAATTGCCAGATACAAATAATGATCTATACCAAAAAAATAGAAAATACCAAAGACAATATATGCATAGGGTAAAATATAATAGAAGTTTCTTGTTATTGAAATACATTTAAAGGTAATTACCATAACTATTTAAACAAATAATAATGTAATGTCAGTTTTATAACATCTGTGTAAGTAAAATACATGACAACAATAGCAGAACAAAGATTGCCTGGGAAAAATGAAATTTTATTACAGTGAAGTTTCTATACAAGATGTGAAGTGGTAAAATATCCACTTGAAGATAGACTGTGACAAGTTAAAATCCTATGTAATGATGAGCTAATATGCAAATATTCATCACATCTTCATGCCATCATGCCATAAAGGCTTAGACACTCAACACAGGGGAGAGAGGAATGGGAACCAGACAGGGTACGGACTGGGAGAGGAACAAGCCACCCACTCCACAGTCCTGGATGCCAACAGCTGTGCCTGCCTCTCTGGCCCAGGAGAGGGACAAGCCACATGCCCTGTGGTCCTGGGTGCCTACGGCTACCTGTGGCTGCTGCTGGCCTGAGTGAAGCTGGCCCAAGTCCTGGGTGCTTATAGCTGGCCAGAGGGAGGGAAGCCTGGGTCCCAGGTGTGGGGCAAGGCAGAGACAGTTAGGGGCAATCAGGCCAGCAGGGGAGCACTTAGGGGCAATCAGGCTGGTAGGGGAGCAGAGAGGAGTGATCAGGCAGGCAGGCAGAGGTGGTTAGAGGTGATCAGGCAGGCAGAGGTGGTTAGGGGCAATCAGGCAGGCAGGCCAGTGAACAGTTAGGAGCCAGTGGTCCTAGATTGTGAGAGGGATGACAAACTGCCAACAGTCAGACTGCCAAGAGTCAGACAGGTCCCTGATTGGAGAGGGTGCAGGCTGGGCTGAGGGAACTGCTCCCTCCCCATGCATGAATTTCATGCACAGGGCTACTAGTACAATAATAAATAATTAATCATATAAGAATAAACTGTGCTTCACATACAACATAAATCTACTTTTGCCCTACCCGGTATATATTTATATACATGGCCATCATTAACTATCTATTGATGTTGATTTATTCTACTTGGAGACCATCATGGATAATCTTTTTTTTTTTTTTTTTTTTTTTTTTTGTTTTAAATATTTTTTATTGATTTTTTGCAGTATAATAGTAGTACATGTTTTCCTTTCCCCCTCCCCCTTATCCTCCCCCCAGCCTCCCCCACCCCCCAGCACATATCCCCAGCTTCCCCCCTCCCCGCCCCAGTGTCTTTCATTCATTGGTTATGTTCATATGCATGCATACAAGTCCTTCCGTTGATCTCCCCCCGCATCTGCCTCCCATCCACCCAAGGCTCCCCCTGTAGCTTGACAGCCTGTTCAAGGCCATCCTGCCTCTATATCAATCACTCTCCCCTGTTTCTTTTCTTCAAAAATATCTTGCCTCTGCATACTAGAAATAAATGTATAAGAACAAAAAGTGTTTCATTCTCGGTTTCAATGTCCAACTTTTCTGAGTCCCAGTTTCAGTGTCAAATAATTCATTATGTGTATAAGTCAGCAATGGTCTCCAGATGGTGGACATATCGTGTCAATGCATGATCCATCCTCTCTGGTTTGGTCCTGGGCTGCCTGCAGACATGCACAGCTGCTGACTGCTAGTATGGCAAGGTGTCGTCAGTGTCCCCCATCTCTGGACCGTCCTCATGGCTGGAACAGATCCATCAGTTCCTCACCGTCGCAGGAACCCACATGGTCTTGGAGTTGTTCTCTGAAAACACACAAACACATTCTCGACCAAAAGTTAACAAAGGGATCCTCTATGCAAAATAGACTTGGGATTCTTTTTAATTTTTGCCTAAATGATTTTCCTTTGGCTTATTTTGACACCATGTGTGTTTTTTCATGGGTGTCCTGCTATTGTTTTTACAAATGGAATTTACTTTACTGGAGTAAGAATTTTCTAGATGTATTTTACTTACTTGATATTTTTTTTTGTCCCTTACATGATATTACCACGCTGTCCCCTCCCCTTTTTTGATTAATGGGGACTTTTGGAAATTTTCTATTGCAGTCTGGATAATTTTGAATTTTAATTTTTGCACACAAAGTGACTGCTTTAGGTTCTTTGGATGTTAGGCAATTTTACAGTGAGATGAACTACTAATAGATTTTTCAGTTAATGTTTTAGGAAAAGCTTTTTGTCCAGTACACTATAATTTTCTTGAGTATTCTCGTATTTCACTTGGCCAATTTAAATTAATCTGAAAACTTGATTACTATTTTCCTGTCAATTTTAATACTCAAGCAGAAATCTTAGTTTACCCTGTGAATACTAGTGGAAAGGAATATTTGCAATTTTGAGTAGGTCCCGAGCATTCCTGGTAATAGACTGAATTTAGATATAGAGCAGCTATTGCTGGCCGAGTCTCTGTCTGCCGCCTGGGTCCCCGTATGAGTTGTGTGTGGGAGGCGAAGCAGCCGTGGGGGTAGGAGACCTCCCTTAGGAGGGTTGAGAATTCAAACCCCTGCAAGGTTTGTGGATGAGGGTCTGTGCCCCACCTCTGTTGACCTTTTAGTTCTCTCCTGTTGGCCCCTCTGCGACTGTGCCTGTCTTAGGTTGTTCCTTCCCTGAGGAATCTTACCCGTCTCTGGCTAACCAGCCATCCTCCGGGGCCAAACAGGGTGATGTGAGGTTCAGTTCTGTCTCCTTTGTAGTCTATGCCCCCCTGTGGCCTCCACGTCCAGTACCTGCCTTGGGGTCCCCTCGCCTGCTGGCGGGGTCCCGGTACTGATCACATATCTCGGGGGACCCAGGTTTCTTCTCCAGAGAGGGCCCAGCTCACACCATTGGTCGAGATACAGATCCATGGTGCCAGCTGCCCAAAGGCTTCAGCCACAGCTCGAGCTGAAAACTCTGGCATCAGCTGTGTGTATTTGGATAGTAACAAGAAGGTCCCTCTTGGCAGAAAGGGCAAGAAGGGCCAATATAGAATGCTCGGATGCCTTCCCAGTGCCTTAATTCCTTCTGAAAGGGATTAATTTCTTTCCTATTTTTTAAGTTGCTGCCCAACATTCAAAGAATTAGTTTGTAAGTTTATTTGGGATAATTGTATAATATGCTGTTGTCAAATATCAAATATTATAATGACATTGTAGAATAATATCATGTAAGGGTATTATGGTGTCATGGGAGGTTAAGCAGGGCCTAGCCTAAGGACTGGTCTCCATAGGATATGACAAGCTCTAGGCCCTGTCAATTCAATGTCCGACTAGCTGCCATTTTTTTATAATTTTATATAAACTTTGTCAGGGATGTAAAAACACAAATCACTTACCTCAGTTCAAGAGTTCAAGTATATTGACTTTTCCACTTACTCTCACCACCTGCCACTTACCCTGAGGTTTGACATTCCGATGGACTTTTCTCAGTCTCTGGATCTATTCTTGTTCATCAGTCTATGTCATTGATTGTATTCCTCAAATGAGTGAGATCATGTGATATTTGTCTTTCTCTGCCTGGCTAATTTCACTTAGCATAATGCTCTCCAAATCCATCCATGTTGTTACAAATGGTAGGAGCTCCTTCTTTTTTTCCGCGGCGTAGTATTCCATTGTGTAAATGTACCATAGTTTTTTGATCCACTCATCTGCTGATGGGCACTTCGGCTGTTTCCAAATCTTAGCTATGGTAAATTGTGCTGCTATGAACATAGGGGTACATATATCCTTTCTAATTCGCCTTTCTAATTTCTTGGGGTATATTCCTAGAAGTGGGATCACTGGGTCGAATGGGAGCTCCATTTTTAGTTTTTTGAGGAATCTCCATACTGTTCTCCACAGTGGCTGTACTAGTCTACAATCCCACCAGCAGTGCACCAGAGTTCCTTTTTCTCCGCATCCTCGCCAGCACTTGTCGTTTGTTGATTTGTTGATGTAAGCCATTCTGATAGGTGTGAGATGGTACCGCATAGTCGTTTTGATTTGCATCTCTCGGATAATTAGTGACTTTGAGCAAGTTTTCATGTGTCTCTGGGCCTTCCTTTTGTCTTCTTTCGTGAAGATTCTATTTAGGTCTGTTGCCCATTTTTTTATTGGATCATTTGTCCTCCTTTTATTGAGTTGGGTGAGTTGCCTGTAGATGCTTGAGATTAAACCTTTATCACTAATAACATTTGCAAATATGTTCTCCCATACAGTGGGTTTTCTTGTTGTTTTGTTGATGGTTTCTTTAGCTGTGCAAAAGCTTTTGATTTTGATGTAGTCCCATTTGTTTATTTTCTCTTTAGCTTCCATTGCCCTCGGAGCAGTATCATCAAAGAAGTTCTTTTGGCATATGTCTGAGATTGTTCTTCCTGTAGATTCCTCTAATATTTTTATGGTTTCCTGTCTTACATTTAAGTCCTGTATCCATTTTGAGTTTATTTTTGTGTATGGTGTAAGTTGGTGCTCTAGTTTCATTTTTTTGCATGTATCTGTCCAATTTTCCCAACACCATTTATTGAAGAGACTGTCTTGACTCCATTTTATGTTCCTGCCTCCTTTGTCAAATATTAATTGAGCATAGTGGATTGGGTTGATATCTGGATTCTCTATTCTATTCCATTGATCTATATGTCTGTTCTTGTGCCAGTACCAGGCTGTTTTAAGAACAGTAGCCTTGTAATACAGCTTGAAATCTGGTATGGAAATCCCACCGACTTTGTGCTTCTTTCTCAGGATTGCTGTGGCTATTCGGGGCCTTTTTTTGTTCCAGATGAATTTTTGGAGAGTTCTTTCTAGGTCTGTGAAATATGCCATTGGTATTTTAATGGGGAGTGCATTAAATTTATAGATTGCTTTGGGTAGTATGGACATTTTAATTATGTTGATTCTCCCAATCCATGAACATGGAATGTTCTTCCACCTGTTTACATCTTCCTCTATCTCTTTTTTCAGTGTCCTGTAGTTTTCCACAAATAGATCTTTTACCTCCTTAGTTAAGTTTATTCCTAGGTATCTTAATTTTTTTGGTGTGATGGTAAATGGGATTGCTTTTTTAGTCTCTCTTTCTGTAAGTTCACTATTAGTGTATAGAAATGCCATAGATTTCTTGGCATTAATTTTGTAGCCTGCTACATTGCTGAACTCATTTATTAAGTCTACTAACTTTTTTATGGAGTCTTTCGGGTTTTTTATGTACAATATCATGTCATCTGCAAATAAGGATAGCTTAACTTCTTCTTTTCCAATTTGGATGCCTTTTATTTCTTCTTCTTGTCTAATTGCAATGGCTAATACTTCCAGTACTATGTTGAACAGGAGTGGTGAAAGTGGGCAACCCTGTCTTGTTCCTGTTCTTAGGGGAAATGGTTGTAGTTTTTGCCCATTGAGTATGATGTATGCTGTGGGTTTATCGTATATGGCTTTTATTATGTTGAGGTATGATCCTTCTATTCCTACCTTATTGAGAGTTTTAATTAAGAAAGGATGTTGGATTTTGTCAAATGCTTTTTCTGCATCAATTGATATGACTATGTGATTTTTATCTCTCAATTTGTTTATGTGATGTATCACATTTATTGATTTGCGGATATTGTACCATCCTTGCATTCCTGGGATAAATCCTACTTGGTCGTGGTGTATGATCTTTCTGATGTACTGCTGGATCCGATTTGCTAGAATTTTATTGAGGATTTTGGCATCTATATTCATGAGGGATATTGGCCTGTAATTCTCTTTCATTGTGTCGTCTTTATCTGGTTTTGGTATTAGGGTGATGCTAGCTTCATAGAAGGAGTTTGGAAGTTTTCCATCCTCTTGAATTTTCTGGAATAGTCTGAGGAGTATAGGTTTTAGTTCTTCCTTGAATGTTCGGTAAAACTCCCCTGTGAAGCCGTCTGGCCCTGGGCTTTTGTTTGCTGGAAGCTTTATGATGACTGCTTCAATTTCTTCCACAGTTATTGGTCTATTGAGTTGTTTAGATTTTTCTTGATTGAGTTTTGGGAGGTTATATTTTTCTAGAAACATATCCATTTCCTCCAGGTTGTCCAGTTTGTTGGAGTAGAGTTGTTCATAGTATTTTTTAACAATCCTTTGTATTTCAATGGGGTCTGTTGTTATTTCACCTCTTTCATTTCTGATTTTATTTATTAGGGTCCTCTCTCTTTGCTTCTTGGTGAGTCTGGCTAGAGGTTCATCAATCTTGTTTATCCTTTCAAAGAACCAGCTCTTGGTTTCGTTGATTTTCTGTATTGTTTCTTTGGTCTCTATGTCATTTATTTCTGCTCTGATCTTTACTATTTCCTTCCTTCTGCTTACACTGGGCTTTTCTTGTTGCTTTCTTTCTAACTCTTTGAGTTGTTGGGTTAGATAATTTATTGCCGCTGTTCCTAGTTTTTTGCAGTAGGATTGTAGAGCTATGAACTTCCCTCTCAGAACTGCTTTCACTGTGTCCCATAGATTTTGGATTGTTGTGCTATCATTGTCATTTGTTTCCATGATGTTTTCTATCTCTTCCTTAATCTCTCTAGTAACCCAGTCATAGTTTAATAGCATGCTGTTTAGTCTCCATGTGTTCGATTTCTTTGGATTGTTTCTATTGTAGTTGATTTCCAGCTTTATGCCACTGTGATCTGAGAATATACTTGATATGATTTCTATCTTCTTGAATTTGGAGAGACTTTGCCTATGACCTAATACATGGTCTATCTTTGAGAATGACCCATGGGCACTTGAAAAGAATATATATTCTGTGGCTTTGGGGTGAAATGATCTGAAGATGTCAATTAATTCCATCTGGTCCAGTGAGTCATTGAGAATTGATGTTTCTTTACTGATTTTTTGTTTAGAGGATCTGTCCAATGGTGATAATGGGGTATTAAAGTCTCCTACTATGATTGTATTGCTGTCTATCTCTCCCTTGATGTCCTCTAGGAGTTTTTGTATATATTTGGGTGCTCCTGTATTGGGTGCGTATATGTTTACAAGAGTTATTTCTTCTTGTTGAATTGCTCCCTTTAGTATTATGAAGTGGCCTTCTTTATCTCTTGTTATGTCCTTCACTTTGAGATCTAATTTGTCAGATATAAGTATGGCTACCCCAGCTTTTTTTTCATTTCCATTCGCCTGAATAACTTTTTTCCAACCTTTCATCCTCAGTCTGTGTGCGTCTTTTTTTCGGAGGTGGGTTTCTTGTAGACAGCAGATACATGGGTTGTGTTTTCTTATCCAGTCTATTACCCTATGTCTTTTGATTGGAGCATTTAACCCGTTTACATTTAAAGTTATTATTGATAGGTGCTTATATGTTGCCATTTTTGTTCTTTGCCCCTGTGATCCTTCTTCGCTTCCTATTTCTTTTTACAGCAGATCCTTTAGCATTTCTTGCATTGCTGGTTTGGTGGTGACGAATTCCCTTAGTCCTTTTTTATCTGTGAAGCTCCTGATTTGACCTTCAATTTTGATTGAGAGCCTTGCTGGGTACAGTATTCTAGGATTCAGACCCTTCCTTTGCATGACTTTGTAGATTTCATTCCACTGCCTTCTGGCCTGATAGGTTTCTGTTGAGAGATCACTTGTTAGTCTGATGGGTGTTCCTTTGTAGGTGACTTTTTGTCTCTCTCTGGCAGCTTTTAAGATTCTTACTTTGTCATTGGTGTTTGCCAATTTAATTATAATGTGCCTTGGCGTAGGTCTTTTGGGGTTTATTTTGCTTGGGACTCTGTGAGCTTCTTGGATTTGTGTGGGTTTTTCCTTTCCTATACCAGGAAAGTTTTCTGTCATTATTTCTTCCAACAGGTTTTCTATTCCTTGCTCAGTTTCCTGTCCTTCTGGAAGCCCAATTATACGGATGTTGTTTTGTTTCATGTTGTCCCAAAGTTCTCTTAGGCTCTCCTCCTGCTTTTTAATTTTTTTTTCTAGTATCTGCTCTACTTGGTTATTTTTTCCTACCTGGTCTTCTAGCTCACTGATGCGATCCTCTGCTTCTTCTAGTCTACTCTTAATACTTTCTATTGAGTTCTTTACTTCAGCAATGTCACTTTTCATTTCTTCATGGCTCTTCATCATTTCTTCCTGGGTCTTCCTCATTTCCTCTTGGGTCTTACTCATATTATCAAATTTGTCTTCCATTCTTTTCAGCCACCTTATGACCATTTCTCTGAATTCTTTCTCTGACAGGTTGTTAACTTCCATTTCGTTTACCTCCTTTTCTGGCGAGCCTTGCTTTTCTTTCATATGTGGGCTATTTCTTTGTCTTCCCATGGTCTCTCTTCTCTGTGTATGTGGTTATGTAGTTCTCACTCTCCTGTGTTGATTTAAAGGCACAAAATACAACACAACCAGGTGCAACGCACCAGGCACTGAACCGGAATGTAGTCAAAGTAATTGTAATTCCAAATAAAGGTGACCGCCAGAGAAAGGCAAATTTGGTGATAGGTGGGAAAAAAGAAAGAGAACCTCCCCCAGACCCACACAGACACTCACACACCCACACTCGCACAAAAAAGAAAGAGACCCCCCCAAACACATACACTCACAAAAAAGAAAGACAGGAATGCCAAAATGATAATGGGAAAAGGGGGAGAAGAAAAAAAGAAATAAAAGGAGTAAATTATAAATGTGGGGTGAAAACTCCTATAGGATAGCCCCTAATCCGAACCAAAACCTGCAACAAGTACTTGGAGATTGATACAAATTACATACAACTACTAATATCAAGAGAGGTGAGGGAACACAGAAGCAAAAATCTATCTCAAAAACAATGCAGATGAGGACAACAAAACAAGAAACAACACCAAAAATAAAAATAACCCCCCCTACAAGAGAAACCAAAATAACAGAATAAGCAAATCAATCTCATAAACCTGCTTAAAAAATCAATATAATCAACAGTCAAGTAAACAACAACAACAGGACAGGGCTAAAAATACTTTAAGATAGTGAAGTCAGAGAAGCTAGAGGTATATATGCACTTGGATTAGGTGGTTAGAGATTAGATATATCAGTGGGGTGAAATTTTAACAGGGGGTAAGGGGAAAGAATTAGGTAAATCTAAAGCGGGAAAAGTGTAAGGGAAACAAGGCACTAAATAGGGAAAGGTTAGCCAGAGAGTGGTGGTATAAAGGTGAAGTTGAGGTAGAGTAAAAGATACTAAAGTGTAGATGAAAATAGACTGTATTCCCAAGGACGAAGAAAAGATATAATCAATTCCCTGTCACATAAGAGTCAATTTGTGATTTGGCCCCTGGTTGGCAGTGTTTCTAGATTGACTTCTGGGTCTATTGGTCCTCTTTATCCTGAACTAAACAATACTGCCTCTCTAATGGTGACTGCTGTTTTAGCAGCCAGAACCCTCCCAAAATCTTCCGGGCTTCCCCCCTCTGTCAGGTCCAAACTGATTGCGCTCCAGGGATCAACTCTGCCACCAGCTCCAAGGGCCCTCTCCCACGTTCACCAGCTTCAACAGCCACAGATTCTATTTCAGGTGCAGATCTCCAGGTTTTGAGTTCCAAGGTGCAGATCTCCCAGACTGCCAGCCCCCTCAGTTTCGCGCCCAAAGTACCCCCAGGGAAATCTGACCTTTCCTTGCTGGAGTTTAGAGCTCCCTGGGCTCTACGCGCCACCTGGTCGCCGGTGCTCCGGGAGCCCCAGAGGTCCCGCCGGTACCGCGAAAGGCAGCTGTATGTTTTCCGGCTCCTCTCGTTCAAGATGTCGTGGTCCGCGCGCCTCCTCCCGCAGTTGGCTCAGGGAGAGAACCCAGCAGTACTGGGGCCGCTCAGGCTGGGGAGTCCAGCGCAGCAGTCCTCTATCTTCTCCTGGAGCACAGCTGTCCCATGGATAATCTTTTAAAGGACAACTACTCCCATAGGGTCTAGTAGAAGGGCGCCAAATCTCCAAAATCAGTGAAGAAAAGTTAACCCATTGGGAAAAACAGTCATATTAGTTTGCTCAATACTGACAGCAAACACCTACCTTTGCAGAAATATAAATTGTGTAAGATTACCTGAAAAAAGACTTACAAATTATCTAAGTACTAGAGGCCCAGTGCATGAAATTTGTGCATGGGGGCAGGGGTGTGTGTGTCCCTCAATCCAGCCTGCATCGTCTCCAATCTGGGACCCCTTGAGATCCAACTTCCCGTCTAGGCCCGATCCTACCAGCCAGACATTCTTCTCACAATCTAGGACTGCTGGCTCCCAACTGCTTGCCTGTCTGCCTTCTTGATTGCACCTAACTGCTTCTGCCTGCCAGCCTGATAACCCCCTAACCACTCCCCTGCCAGCCTTGATTGATGTCTAATTGCTCCCCTACCAGCCTGATTGCCTTTAACTGCCCTCTTCTGCAGGTCTGGTCACCCCTAACTGCCCTTCCCTGTAGCCTGTCCCTCCCAACTGCTCTCCCCTGCTGGCTATCTTGTGGCAGCCATCTTGTGTCCACATGAGGTCAGCCATCTTTGACAACATGGGGGCAGCCATCTTCTGTATACAAGTGATGGTCAATTTGCATATCACTCTTTTATTAGATAGGATTATTTTTTAAATAGGGAAAGAGAAGCTTAAGGTAACATGGTCAGTTACCAGCAAAGTGAGGCCCAGAATGCAGAGCTTCCTTTTCCCAGGACTTTTTTCTTTCTTTCTTTCTTTTTTTGCAAAACTACCTGAGCTTTTAAGCTATGTTCTTTTGAGCTACTGGGCTTTTCATGCCAACATCTTGTTGCTCAGCAACATAGACATATTCCCTTAGTGTCATGGAGAGATGTATGGGCCATTAAATCTCTCTACTGGTACTAACAGTGAGATGTAAATACTCTATGTAGCTTGCTGCTTTAATTTTCCAATCTGGCATATATTAGCAAGTAAAAAAAAACTTGCTAATAAACTTGGTTGAAAGTGAGGTTTATTTTTTGCTTTTTAAAGAGCTCTACATTAGCAAATCATTTGCAAGTACAGGGTTTATATTTTGTGCATCCACCAATTTATCACTAGTTGATACATTATGACCATCCTGTCTAATAAAATGGCAATATGCAAATTAATCATCACTCTGTCACAAAGATGGTGGCACCTAGACCTCTCAGCCCCATAGGAGTCCCCCAGTCCTGGCAGGGGTTTGCCCCTGAGAGCAGGCAGCATGAGTGGCATGGAGGAATGCTGGCTTTGTCGCCATGGCAACCAGGCAAATGTTTCACCCCAGCTGCAGAGGGCCTCTGGGCAGAATGCACAAAGCAGCTAGGGTTGGGGAAGGGGGAAAGCTTGCCTTGTTGCCCCAGCGTCATCTCCCATGCTTGCGTTGTTGCCCAGGCAATGTTGCAAGTGTTCTGCACCTGACCGCAGATGGGCCTCTGGGCCACGGAGAGCCTCTGGGCAGTGGGCACAGAGCAGCCAGGCCCTGCAGAGAACTATTGGCACATGGATTCATGCGCAGGGCTGCTAGGCTTTTATAAGGCAGAATAGTGTGAGCCTATTAGATCAGAGGAACATAAGCTTTTATGACCTCACCTTTGGTTTTTCTTGGCATCCCAGAAGACATATTCTTTGTAATTTACATCAGAGTATTTGTAGTAACATCATTTCTAAGAGTACAAATAACTAAGATTAATTGACCATATGTAGTGGATACAATAATCAATGATCAATCACCCCTTCAGTTTGGACAAACAACCCTCTTGTGACTTCTCTTGAATGAAAAGTAAACCTTTTGCTTTTTCATAACTTTGCTTCAATTATGAAGATAATTCAATGTTTCCTAAACTTTTACTAAAATAGGAGGCATGGATTTCACTATTTCAAAAGAACATGGTATATCCTATTCGTCCACAGATAATCACAGCAGCACTTGGAGCTGCATCCTCTGTGTTCAAAGGAAGTAACAGTGGGGAATGCTTTTCTGGCCCAGAGTTATCCCCATATTTCATAGTCTTGATGCCAGCAGCACTGATGAAAACAATAAGGAATCATTTCTTCTGACTTCCTTGCTTCACCGAGGTCAAAATACTCGTGTCTTTTAAAAATAGCCCATGTCTCCAACTTGTGCACATCAACAGGCAACTTTGAATTTTCAAATCCCAAAATACTGTAACTCAATCAATCATTTTTCATCTCTGAAATTCAAAGCATGTGTACAGCATTTCCTACACTATCAAGCAATGATCAGCTCTCCCTTTAAAAAATTTCCCTGGTTTATTTATTGACGTGGCTTTGTCCTGAACATGCACCCAAACAGGAAAAGGCTGTAGGAGGCTCCTCTGATTTCCTTCTCTTCATAGGGTAGCCATGCCATTTCCAACCACTTGGGAGTTAAAGTTGACAATTTTCTAAGTCCTAAAATCAGTGCCAGCTTCCACATCTCACACTCAATCCAAGACCCCCACTCAGGCTAAACACCTTAGATAAATTGTTAGCACTTGATGTTTTAATAGCAGTAGTTTTAAACACAATGAATATGAGAGAGGATGAGCTCATTTTCTAGTTACATTTCTAATCAATTCCTGTCTTCCCATAGTAAAAAAGTAATCACTGTTCTCTCCTTCTTGTGATATTGCTTTCCTATTTGTTTTTCTCTTCCTCATAACAAATAACCTTCATTAGATTTATCTGGTGAAACTTAGTGATTATATCTTTAATATATTCCATAGAGATGGTAATAGTAATTTGCATCCTAATTTAGAAAAAAAAACACAGTTAAAGTAGCTCTTCAACTGGAATTGCTCACATTTTCATGAAAGTTTTATGCAATCAGTATCCATGTGAACATTGACTTCAAAAACTCTTAACAATGATGATGACAGGTTCTTTTCTAACCATATTTTAAATGATCGAAATATCTCAAAATTTTTGTTTAGATAATGCTTCTAGAAAATATTAGGATGTAAAAGTAAGGCCTAGTATTTTTTAGTGTCAACTCTTATATTTTCAATAGTAAGCAGAGACTGGAAGGAGTCAATACTTCCTTCAGGAAGCACTCTAGCATGAATATATGAATATCTTATGTTTGTGTCTTATACAGAGGTCTGAAGGAGGAAAATATATCAACAAACTAAATAAAGCAATGACATTGTGAAGGCCTTTTATTGAGGGTCAGATGGACTTATAGTCTATTATTAGTTCTTCTAGTGTGTTTTGTCAACCATCCACCATTAGCTTCCAACCTTTCCCCCAAATTGCCATAGAAACCTGTTAAATTGGCAAAGCTAAGTTGATTAGGCTTGCTTCAGTAAGGGAGTATACCACCTTGACAATCTTAGGGGGCCTCAAAAAGGTGACAGTGAGAGATAATATTTCCATGGTTATAAGTCCATGCTAGGTGATTTCAAAGTGAGTCTTGCAAGGCATAGAACTGATTGGCACTGGACAGAGTTTATGACACAGGGCTTTGTGGGTTTACAGCTTTCTCATCCAAGAGTATATTTTTTGAAGAAAGTATTCAGGTTGTTTTGCCTAGTCTTAGTATTGTTTAGCATAAAGCAAAAAAAAAAAATATGTCCTGTCCCAGAATTGCTTAGCTCAGGAACAGAAAAGTCTATTGGTTCTCAGAATTGCTTAGCATGAGACATAAAATAAAAATGGTAGTTCTAGTACTCAATCTGCCTCTAAAACTTATCCATCAGTACAATTCTCTCACTATACAGATTTAAAAACTGCAACAAAACCTGGGTATTACATGACACCAAAATCAGTGCTAAGTCATGATTCCTAATTCCTGGTGCAATGTTCTTACCAATATTTTGACACAGAAGAATTGAACTTTTTATAATTTTAATTAAAAACCTAATCTAATTGTACCTATTATATAGATGGCAATTATTGCAGAGGATTTCAGAACATTCTGGAAAGAAAAAAATCTCAAAGAAAAAAATGAAGTGGACTTATATATGCAAAGTGACCCATAGTTGAGGGAGTAATAGTGATGATGGTGTGGATGATAACCTAACAACTTTTCAAGACTAGATCGTTAATCAGAGTCATCAGTAGTGTCTAATGGATCTCAGTGGAAATTAGAAATAGACCTCTCCTTCAGGAAGACTCAACCCACCAACTCTCCCAACTAAGTTAAAAAGCATGGCTGGAATTCAGCACTGTCAGACTATCTGATACTCTTGTATAGGATGCACTCTGCATATTGATCTCTGAATGCATAATAATCTGGCCACTCAGTGTATATCCTATATAATAAAAGGCTAATATGCAAATTGTCCCCTCGAACAGGAGTTCGGCCAGCAGGCACGCCTGCCAACCACCCATGTCCCCTCCCCCTGTCCAGGCTGGCTAGACCTTACCCATTCATGAATTCATGAACCGGGCCTCTAATACACACACACACACACACACACACACACACACACACACACACACATGCTGAGTGGCCAGATTATGAATTCAGAGATCATAATAATCTGGCCACTCAGTTGTATATGTGGTAATCCTACCCAGCCCTCCAAAATCCACTTGTTGCAAAATGTATTTATCATAGGGAAACATAGATGAAATTAGAACATATTGTTCAGAGTTCTATTTTAGGATCAGGATCTGAATATGTGTTTAATTTTTCTATTCATGTGTGTGGTATTAAGCCTTTGTAAGAGGTTTTCATCAGCTTCTATTTTACGTAGTTACATAAGCTTGCTGGTATATCATTAGACATAATACCTAGACCTCTAGAGACTATAAACCACAAATGCTGTGATTTGCTTTCCAGCTACTGGTCCCATTCAAGCTCTATTATCAAGCCATGTGAAAGCGAACACTCATAGGCAAAACTATTTGGGGAAAAACAGGTTAAAATACATTTATTGGACTCATTTAAATCTAAAATGAGAGTGAAATTCTGATACATCTGATGTTACTTATTTGCCTTTTATGAGGCAGTCAAAATTCAAGATTCTATATGTATCATTTGAATTTCCTTAATTTCTTTTTAGTACAAGTGGAAATTAATGGTCAGAAAATACATTTTTAATGCCCCAATATTGCTTCATTTTATAGATAATCTCCCCAAGATGTTATCATCATTCACCCATTTGGAATCAAAATATTTTAGTGATATTCAGTCCAGCATGTAAAATAAAACCTATCACACACTTAAAACTGTAATCTCCTGAGGAATTTGTATCTCTTCATTTCCAGAAAAGTGAAATAGCAGCTTTATATAGAATTGGTTCTATGGTTACAGGGAATGCAGACATGATTTGAAAGAGAAATGTTCAATATTCTATGACAAAATGTTCAGAGATGTCATTTTTTCCCTCTTTTATTTACAATGATGGGTCTGTTCATCCAGCAGTGACAAAATGTTATCACCACCTTTCAATTTACCTTTAAAGTGAATAACAGCTCAGATTGTAAGTATGACCTAAATAAATTGATACTTGGCTTTTTGGCTGTGAGGAATGGCATGCCAAATAATACTATTTCATCAGGTGTTTCTTTGCTACAAGGATGCAGTGCCACTTTATGGTTATTTGATTTGAAAGAGCAGAATCAAGAAATCTCTGGATTCTAATTTAAGGCATTTAATAGAAAAGTTTGAAATGATGGTTAAAGTTACAGAGCCTCCCACAGCTTAAGAGCTGCCATTGCCATGGCTGTTTTGGCTCAGTGGATAGAGGGTTGCCCTCTGGACTGAATAGTCCTGGGTTCGATTCCTGTCAAAGACACATGCCTGGGTTTTGGGCTCAATTATTCTCTCTCATCACTGATGTTTCAATCTCTATCTCTTTCTCCATTCCTCTCTGAAATAAAGAATAACAATAATAATAAGAAGAACTGCTACAAAATCTTTATTTAAATTGGAAAATTGTTTTGTCCATAATTGGTGGAAATCAATTTAAAAAGATTAATACAAAGATTCTAGGTAGAAAAAAAAATGTGCTTTAATTCCAGGGACAAGACAAATAAGACTGTATGTTGAAATATCACATAAAAACTAAATAAAGAGCATTAAGATGAAGGAAATACAGTTTATTTTACCTATTCTGCTAATTACAACAAAAATCCCTGGATAAAATTCACAAATGATCTACCAGGTAACTCTGAAAGGTGGAGAAAACAAGGCAGATTGGCCAGTGAGCTTAAGTCTGGGATTTTTACTTGCATACTATTTATCCCAGACCAAGTGCTAGGGAAGCTCATAGCCAGGAAATCTGACTAGCACAGACCTAACAAGCCTTAAGAAAAGACTACTCTATCTAGACAAAGGGCCAGAAAAAGGGCAGCCCAATGGGCTACTTCTTTCTATTCCTGAGACAAACACCTTGAAAAAGGTCATATCTACCTTCCATGCCAACAGGTGCTGAACTAACAGAACTGTTTTCCACCTTCTCTCTCCTCCCCACTCCAATTACAAAGAGGCAGCCCTCCATGAACAGCAAAATGATGCCTGAGTGCCAGTGCCCACCCCACATGGCAGGACCCCGGTGCAAAGAGCAAGTGGTCAACCCACAGCAGTCTGGACTTATGGCCTCCATCCTAATCCCGCTGCTGCTGCTGCTGCTGCTGCTGCTGCTGCTGTTGCTGCTGCTGCTGCTGCTTCTGGTGGCTGGAGTGGTGTTCTGGGACAAGCGGCGAGTCCGGGGGGCTAAGGGCTTCCAGCACCAGCGGATGACCAACTGGGCCATGAACGTGGAGATTGGGAACCCTACCTATAAGATGTATGAAGGCGGGGAACCTGATGATGTAGGAAGTCCGCTGGATGCTGACTTTGCCCTGGACCCTGACAAGCCCACCAACTTCACCAACCCCGTGTACGCCACACTCTACATGGGTGGTCACGGCAGCCGCCGCTCCTTGGCCAGCACGCACGAGAAGCGAGAACTCCTGGGCCGGGGCCCTGAGGATGAGATAGGGGACCCTTTGGCATAGGCGTCGCCCCTGCCCCTTCGGACTTCCCCTAGAGAGCCTCCTGCCCCTGCCAGAGAAGTCCTTCCGTCAGCCCCCTCCTGCCCAGCCAGCCCTCCCCGGCCTGCCGGGATGTATAAATGTAAAAATGAAGGAATTACTTTTTATATGTGAGTGAGCAAGCGACTGAGCACAGTATTATCTCTTTTCATTCTTCTCCTTCCTGCCCACTCCTCAGCAACCCCCCCCCCCCCCAATGCTGCCTTCAGGGAGGGGGGACATGGAGGGCTCCGGGGGCTCCTTTGGCTTACAGGTATAAGGGACCCTGGCTTCCCATCTTCCCACCAAAGTGCACCTCCACTGGGAGAGCTGGTGGTGCTGCCTCCCCTTCCTGGTCAAGACACTTTGTCAGGGCTTTTCCTGTAGCCCCTCTTTACCCTCCTGGCTCCCTGAGGGCTGATTCTGGGGCGAGAGTCCTCGCTGCCCTTGTCTGGAGGAGTTGGCTCTTGCTGAGGTAGGAAGGAAAGGATGGAGTTTTTAGTTCTTGGGGCGTCCATCCCATGCCCCAGTCCTCATTCTAGGGGCAACCTTGAGATGGCCACGCTCAGTACCCCTCCCAGACAGGCACCCCATCTCCAGTGCTCCCACATGGCTCCCAGGGCTGGAGACGCTGGTAAACAGTCCCCCAGACTCTCCTCCCCTGGGGAGGAGGTGGGGTACACCGAGGAAGGGCAAGCGGGCAGCCCCGTTTTGGGGACAGGAATGTTTTAATAATTTTTGCTGAATTCCTTTACAACTAAATAACAGATATTGTTATAAATAAAATTGTAAAAAGAAAAAAAAAACAAAGAAAAGAAAAAACAAACAAAAAACAACAACAACAACAACAACAAAAAAGAAAGAAACAAAGAGGCAGCCCTCCTGGTAAAGCCTGTGAGTGGACTTCTGACTTCCAATCATCCTGACCTATCAAGGAGGGTGCCCTTTGCCCACAGAGCCTGTGGATGGAATTCTCACCTTCACCCATTGCAGGAAGAAGGAGGCATCCCTATTCAGTGGAAAAATGAGCAGAACTTTGACAACCTCACTCCCTAGTCAGTGCTTAGGGGACTTTGGGATGGAGTCCTGTCTTCTGAGGCAGACCAGAGGAGTATTGCAGAAGCTTTATAAATGCAATTGACATGCAAACCATAGCCCACACAAATGTACCAGGACTTCTGAACCTAACAGGTAGACTACCTGCTCAAATAGAAGATTTAAATAGCAATCAGAGTCTTATAACACAATTGTCAAAATGTTAGCATAGGTAGATAGTTAGTTATAAATAAGAGAGCAAATGGAATCAGTCATTAAGCCTCATTCACTAGGAAGCCACTGCATTCATAGGGGACTGCCAAATCCTCCACCCTTAGGACTTACTCCCCCCGCCCCCAAGCAGATAGGAGAAATCTACTTGGGGAACAGACATCCTGGTACTGGGATTATGGGGGGAGAAGAAGATAATTCCTCTTAGGGCACATGCCCAGTAGAAGCTAAGATGGTGCAAGGGGAGGGCTTTCTACTATGAAGCATGTACAGTAGAAGCCAAGATGGGAGGAATATAGCCCGAGAAAAGCATTGGATTGTCTAGAGGGAATGCCCAGCATAAGTCCCCAAAGGATTGGGAAAGAGACTGGTTAGTTTGAAAGCAAGCCGGCTCTTTCCTAAGCTTGAGATAATATAATTAAAGCTTAGCAAAGGACTCTCCCGATACCACGCTTCCTTCATGTATTTATGTTTGTTCATGTATTCTGTCTCCATAGTAATCACGGGGGTCCAGCAGCTGAATGGGTCCAAGAGTGGGCTCCAATCATAGGCCCAAGTGCAGGCTGGGTACAGCAACTCAGTGCCAACCAGAGCGCAGTTGAGAACAGAGACTGAGCTAGTCAGATGGGGACAGAAATTGGAACTGTGCTAAGCTTTGGCATGGATTGAACCAATAACACAGATTTTTCTGGAGCCTGGCCCTTCTTCTGGGCTTGATGAAGATAAGGCTGGATGTCTTTGATTATGGGACAGACGGAGATGAGATACTGGAAACCTGAGGAAGGCAGTCTCTTATTTCTACTCCAATAAGTCTCACCACTATACCTTATCCTCCTATGCACGGGCCATTGAAATTCTTTTCTCGTTATTCCATGGAAGAACCCTATTTTCACCAGCAACAAAAATATGTTTTAATGGGTTTTGTAGAAAGAGAGAGATAGAGAGAGGGAGAGAAAGAGAGAAGCATCGATGGAGAGAGAAACATCTATCAACTGCTTCCTATACTTCCCCTACAGGGGATCAAGCCTGCAACCTGGGCATATGCCTCCACAATGAATGGAACCACAGACCTTTCAGTACATGGGTTAACGCTAAACCAGCTAAGCCACACCAGCCAGATCGCTACATTTTTTGTAACATAGAATGTTATACACTCTGTTTGAAATAGTTTATTTGTCTAAGAGGTACAACTGCTCCTGCAGGTCTCCTCTACACCAGGAACAAAATCTCAACCCTACAACAGCAGATGTTCTATGATCCTCAGTCTCACTCTAATTCCTTCCTAACATGTGCTCTTGTTCATTTACCATCAACGTGTCCAGAGTTTCATTAGAAGTAGCTTAATCTAATTTAGTTCTTTCACTTTCAAGTAACAGCCATCATTTGTAATTTCCAGGGAGATTGGAAACCCTGGCTAATGAGCAACTGATGCCCAAAGAGAGAGTAGTTTCATTTACTTTCTCTTTCACTTGGAATCTTCTCATTTTACTCCATAATAAAATATTTTGTAAAGGCACCATAACATGGAAATGTAGCTATTTTGGGGAGGAGGTAAAAGTCAGTTCAAATAAAAAGGAATATCTAACAGTCTAATGCATTTTAACAAGTATTTTAGAATATATTGATATGAATTACCATAATAAAAATAATAGGTATTGTTTATTGATTTATTATAGGTAGGGTACAAAGCAATTTACAGTGCAAATCTCACATGGGAGAGAATGAATACACAAATGATCAATGGCTGGCCCGGTCAGTGTGGCTCCGCGGTTTAGTGTGGACCCATGAGCCAGGAGGTCACGGTTTGATTCCCATTCAGGGCACATATTTGGGTTTCGGGCTTGACCCCAGGGGGGTGTACGAGAGGCAGCTGATAGATCAATGATTCTATGTCTCATCATTGATGTTTCTATCTCTCCCCCTCTTCCTTCCTCTCTGAAATCAATAAAAATATATTAAAAAAAAAAAACAACAACAAAAACCCAAATGATCAGTGGAAGACTATATGTAAGAATAAAACTCTGGTTCAGTTTAGCAGTAAATCCAGGAAGCCAAACCATAATCTCTGTAACAATCAATCACAAACAGTCAGGACTTAATCAGTAATGCTAGCTTATTCCTTAATTTTTCACCTGTGCTTCCTACTACATTTCCTACAATTAGCGAAAGCCAAAAATATTCCCCTCAACACACGGGATGCTGACCCACTTCCCATTAGCCTGCTTTCCTGGCTAGCAAACTCCAGTAAGGGCACAGCTAAAACTCCTTTCCTCACTACACAGTGTTTCCACTCTTCTGCCTGCCTTGGAGTCTTTGCCAAATCCAAGTGACATGTCAGTGGCTGACTCCCTTATTATAGCAACCTCGACATAAATAGCTTTTGCTTTTTTTTTCACTTGGGCAGTCTTCATTTGTTTCCATATAGGTATCATCAAGCGTACTCCTCTTGAGAACCTTATAAAGGAAGGCATTATTACTATTCAGCGAGGCAAAGACAAGTGTAGGTAACTTGCCAAAGGTAGCACACAGGAAAATTAAAGAGCTGTGGTTTGAACCTATGAAGTAAGATTTCAGAGCCTGTGCTCTTACTACTATGAAGGCTGTAGTAAGCTGTCTTCCATAGAGTTAACTGTGGAAACATCATGTCATAGTGATGTGCATGTGAAAATCTCAATAAACATAACAAAGGATTAGGCTTTGCTCCTGCTCCATAAACATTACCTGTTGTTCCAGAGCTCTGCTCCACATTGTGTCATCTGAAACCAGGCTTATCATGTGCGGCCACCACTGATAGCCAAAGGAAAGAGAAAGCAAGGCCATGGCACACTGACTTTTAAGGCTTCCACTGTACTGCTTACCACTTCTGTCATTGGCTAAGCCATCCCACACTTTGGCCTAATTTAGGAGTTGCCTATTCCTATCAAAGTAAACTACAGAGTCATCGCCATCTTGACTACAGTCCCAACAGCTTTTTATTGAAATTGACAATTTGAATAAAAATGTGTATAAAAATGCAAATTCAAGAATACGGACCAAGAATGTTTTACTGGTACAACATTATCGTCATGATTTCTCTTTTGTCTGTGCTTTCTTCCACTTGGAAATGTCTACTCTACTCATTACATGTCTGTTTTTGTCTGTAGTTAAGGCCCAGCTCTTCCTGGAAGACTCTTCTAGTTTGGAGTTTCTGTGCTTTGAGCATTCATCACGATGAGTTGTCCGTGTACCTAGCACAGTGCTAGCTCCTGGGCTGAATCCCGGAACAACACGGGCCACTTCCCCATCTTCCATAAAGTTTGTCATAAAACAAATATTAAACAACTTATTGTATCATTAATCACTAACGTGAAAAATTTCTGAGAATCTTTGTTTTTTGTTTATATATTCTATCATTTAATTTAAAAAATCTGTATGTCATTCTACCTCTATATTAATTTTCTGCTTTATTTTCTTATAAGCTAAACTTTTTATGGTTGTGTGTATGTATTGGAGGTAGCATTCTTCAAAAATGCTTTCTCAATATTTTCATAATTTCATTGTCCTAAATTATTCATGAAGTTCTTTTATGTTTTCTTATAAATGCTTCATATATCACATCAATAGTTGTGTTCCAAGTAATCTTAAAATTTTAGAGTATTTTCATTTAAAATCTAGTGTTTATGTATTTTAACACTACTTCAATTATTTAAAAAATAAATATGGTTTTATACTATCATCAGAGTTATAGAATATTAGTTCCATTTTTGTGTGAGTTGATAAATTTTATTTGCTTCAAATCCTGTTTTTGTGTTATTTCTATATAAAAAATGTATTTTCTTAGTGTCACCTTATTATTCTCTTACATTGATTTTTCTACATCTTAGGTAGCCTTTGTCAATATGCTTTCTTCTGAAGTCAAAATATCATATTGCAGATGGATTTTTGAACAATGCAAATAATTTTTTCTGTCTCAGTCACCCAACTTTTATCACACTGTTAATATGAATTTGAGAATGGATTTCTGTGTGGAAAGCTAACAGGAGTAATGGAGAAAAGCAAGGGAGGCTGTTGAAGCAACTGGAGCCTCACAAAGGCATGTGGATAGGGATTTAATACCATGAAGAAAAAAATTTAAAACTAATCAAATACAATACAGTATTGCCACTTTACAGCACAGGAGGAAACGCAGTGAAGAAGGCTAAATAGCTTAGTCACTATTTGGAAATTTATTTATTCATGTTGGAGAAGGATGATTTTTAAGTGAAAATGTGTATCACAAAACACTTCCTCTTAAATGGATTTCCACAGTGTTCAATATTGACTCATATTAATAAAAAAAGCAGGTTGAAAAGAAAAGTAGCAGCAATTGTTTAGCTGCTATAGTTATAGTAGATAAAGAGAATTAATTATTTAACTAGAATATATAATAGTAACAATAAAATGGTCACAGAGTTAGGATTAAAAATGCATTTGTACACAATGCTTTCATAGATATATTGTAGAAGAGAGAGAAAATGCAAAAGCAATCTAAAAAGTAACTGGAAATATTTAAAAATATTTTTCCAATTAAATAATTGCATCAAAATGTTTTTTCCCTGCCCTGGCTGGTATGGTTCAGTTGGCTGGGCATCTTCCAATGCATCAAAAGGTTGCTGGTTTAATTCCTGGTCAGGGCACAAGCAGGGTTTTGGGTTCAATCTCCAGTAGGGGATATGCAGGGGTCAGCTGATAGATGTTTCTATCTTGCATTGATGTTTCTCTCTCTACCTCTCCCTTCCACGCTCTCTAAAATTCAATTAAAACATGTTTTGCCTGAACTCAAGAAATGGAATGATTCCTTAAGGCAGGGTGTCTCAGCACATGGCTAGTGATATTTTGGGCCAGTTAATTCTTTGTCGTGCATTGCAGGATGTTTAGCATTACATGCCAGTAGCATCCCAAGTTGTGATAACTAAGTATCTCCCGTGGTTGCCAAATGTTCCCACAGATGGGGTAGGAGAAAGTACAATTGCTCATGGTTGAGAACTATTGCTTTAATGTAATATTCAAATTTAAAAAAATAAAAATAAATTAGCTTCCTTAGTCACAATATTGATTTGACCTTAAACAAATCAGATAACAAATCAGATATCTCCATGGCTTTAAAGCCTCCTGGGGAGATAATTAACCTTTACCTGTGGCACAGGTATTAAATGCGAGACTCAAAGTGTTAGCCATTCAATGCATATTTCCTGTGCTGTTTGTCTTTAACAGCTGCAGCAAAGATAAATGTCTCAGCAATCCAAGTTTTAAGAAAATTTGTCTACTTAGAGTTACCTCTCTATGTTGTTTAAAAAGTCCCTACTGAAAAAAACCTTTAAAAAAAAGATAAAGTAAAAGGTAAAACAAAAGTAAAACAGTGTATGGGTAAATGTTCCTGGAACTTCTCAGCACTGGTGCCTAGAGCTTTTGTTGTTCTGATTTTGTCTGCCCAGCTCTTATTTCAGCACCCTTCACTCCCTCTGTGTGATGAAATCTTCCAATATTCTGGCTTTTATGTCGTCCTAGAACCAGTCCACAGACCTGTCAACAATCCATTCAGATGTAATAAAATAGGCTTGTCCTGTTCTGTGTCACCAACCATTCTTCTAAGTGACCTGGATGTATAGGGTGATTGCTTCTCTGGACTTTTTTAATTAATCATGTTCCAATATAACTTTTTAAAAAAAATATATTTTATTGATTTTTTACAGAAAGGAAGGGAGAGGGATAGAAATCCAGAAACATTGATGACAGAGAAACATCAATCCGCTCCCTCCTGCCCACCCCCCACTGGGGATGTGTACTCAACCAAGGTACATGCCCTTGACTGGAATCGAACCTGGGACCCTTCAGTCCACAGACCAACGCTCTATCCACTGAGCCACATAGGTTTGGGCCCAATATAACTTTTTAAGAGCTTTTTATTCACCCCAGTACATAGTCATTTCACTACCATAACTCACATATTGTTTTACTAATATAATGCTCATATTGTTGTGGGGTGACTTCCACGACCAGTTGCAAACGACCACAGAGGCGATTAAGTTGGTAATAAGCAGGCAAGGATTTATTGAATACTGGCCAGGACGGTTGGCGGGGGTACCATGCAAACACCCATGGCCGCACCGCCCTGCGTGCAGGCAGGCCTTTTAAAGGGGTCTGAACCATGAATGTTATTGCCCTGCATTTGGCAAACAGCGCTCAAGGCCGCATCTGGGGAAAGGGTGCCAAAAGATTATGAATGACCCTATTGCTTGCTCTTTATCTTCTAACTATGTTTTCTGCTAAACATGGGAAAGTGGTCCTATCTTTGTAAAAACAGGTGTCATATCTACATAATTGGCGTCAGACCGTTACTCCTCTGGTTCTAATCTTCAAGGTCACAAGCTGGAAACTAAAGCAATAATTCCTTTGTTTTAAGCAAGTAGGGGTGAACAGTGGCCAAAGTTTCAAACAGCAGTTTTACTCTAGTAAAGGTTCTTATAACCTTATTTCAATATCATAAAGTATACAGGAATATCCTATCTAATAAAAGAGTAATATGCAAATTGACCATACCTGTGATCAAGCCATGCCCACCAGCCAATCAGGAACAAATTATGCAAATAAATGCCAACCAAGATGGCTGCTGCCACTGAGAGCAGGAGGGAGGCTTGGGTTTCCCTGGCAATGGAGGAAGCCTAGCTTTCTACCTGCCATTGTGGGCCTAGGCCTCCATTCAATGCTACAAAGTTTCAATTATAGAAGACACATAATCCCAACAGAAATGGTGGCAGCCATGAAGCTGGAGAGAAAAGAGGCTAGGGTTGCCCAGGCAATGGAGGAAGCCAAACTTCTGCAGCCCTATCCTAGGCTTCCACTCTAGGCTTCCATTTCAAACAGAAATGGAAGACTTGGCTCTACTCCAGGATACAAAGTTTTAACTGTAGAACATAAATTAATCCCAGACCCCAGGGCCTCCACTTGGGTTTCTGGGGGTGTGTGGCCAGCCTGCAAACCACCATAGTCCCCTCGCCCAGCCCACCCCACCTCACACCCCAAGGGAACCCTCACCCTGAACCAGGACAACCTTCAAGGCAAACCAGCAGGTCCTCACCCATGCACCAGGCCTCTGTTCTATCTAATAAAAGAGTAATATGCAGATTGACCATCACTCCAACACAGAAAAGGGCTGCCCCAGGTGGTCAATGGTCTTGCCCCCATGTGGACACAAGATGGCCACCACAAGATGGCCAGCAGGGGAGGACAGGCCTGCAAGGGAGGGCAGTTGTGGGCCATCAGGCCAGCAGGGGAGGGCAGTTGGGAGGGACCAGGCCTGCAAGGTAGGGCATTTGGGGGTGATCAAGCCTGCATGGGAGGGCAGTTAGGGGTGACCAGGCTGGCAGAGGAGGGAAGTTGGGGGCAAACAGGCTGGCAGGGGAGCAGTTAGACATCAATTAGGCTGGTAGGGTAGTGGTTAGGGGTGATCAGGCTGGCAGGCAGAAGCAGTTAGGGGCAATCAGGGAGGCAGGCAGGCAATCAGTTTGGAGCTAGCAGTCCTGGATTTTGAGAAGGATGTCTGACTGGCAGTTTAGGCCCAATCCCAGGCCTAAATGGGCAATCAGACATCCCTCGAGGGGTCCCAGATTGGAGAGGGTGCAGGCTGGGCTGAGGGACATCCCCTGTCTTCTGTGCACGAATTTCATGCACCAGGCCTCTAGTATATTAATAATGGATAGAATGAATATAGTACATTATAATATATATTTTAATTTTCAATGGAACCACATTTTTGATCTCACTAAAAATGTTACTTATCTTATTTTGGTGATTTAATATTCACCTTTGGAAAATCTTACTTAAATGCTTAGAGATATAGAAAATCAAAAATCCAATTTGAAGTTCAGTTTATTCGGAATATAGTTCATAATGACCATCATTGAAAAAGATATAGCACAATAGTATAACTCATAAAATAGAAAATATATACTTCAGACAAGTTTGGTATTATCTATAGTGAATATAAATTCATACTGGAAATAACATTTCTAATATTTTGAATTTTTGGCTAATTTTTTCAAATCTGATAGGTCTGACATTATTGTTACCAAGTACTGTGGCTGAAGACCTTATACAAGTAGTAAAAATGTCATCTCTGAGGAATTATATTATCAGTATTATGTTAAATTATTTTTAAGAATTTATTTAAGCCACTTCTTTAATTTTTTGAGGATTAGTTTAGTTAAAACTAGATAATGTCATCCACAAATCCACTTAACTGACAACAAACACATTTTAATGTTTTGCCAAATATGGAATACGGATGAGGATATTGTTGCATGTATCTCTTAATAATGGAACTCAAAATCTTCCTTGACTACCACATATACTCCAGTTGATGTTTGGGAGCAGGAAAATCAGTCTGTATATTAAATATCAGCAAAACCCAACTGTCATATGTTAGAATGAAATGAATGGAAACAGAAATGAAACATGTTCTTCCACACACTGATGGCTAATTTTGCCTTTTCCTTAGAGGTGTGCATCCTCCTTAACCCACTGATTTACAAGTTGTTCTCTCCCTAAGCCTTCTAGTGGAAACTTTACTCACTTAATGAAATAGAACTATTTTCTACATTCTGTAAACAACTAAATTGTTCTTTTATTTTCACTCAACAAGGTCTTCGGTGCTCCATATTTCAAACAGAATCATACAAAGGTGAAATAAAACTCCATAAAGACAACATTTTGGCCGTTAATGGGAGACTAAGAAGTCAAGAGCAGAACACATTCTCTTTCTGTGAATGAATTCAATAGTTTGTCAGATTCTTGGGGCCTGGAATTACAAAGTTATTTTATTGACAAACAATAAAAGTATTTTAAAAGCTCGATTAGCAGCAATTACATAGCAGAGCAATTCAGATGAATGTGCTATTAATTACACCATTTTATGTCCTCAAGAAAATGGCAAAATCTGTGTCCTGCTGAACCTTTCTTGTCAGTTTTCCAACATCATAGTGACCACCAGATCACGTCAGTCTGAAGACAATTGATTCTACATTTACAAGCCTCCAAATTGCCTAGTTATTTTCCCACAGACTGAGTTAAACTCAATCCATATATGTTTGTACACTTACAGAGAGATAGAAACCAGAATCTCTGGGTACGTTGGAGCAAAAGATTACAAATGAAGGAAAACACAATTACCCTAATTAAAAAGGGACAGACAGATATGACAGCAAGTCATGAAAAAAAAGATAGATGAACTTCTCACAGATATATATGTTGTTGGGTCCATGTAGTTATTCTATTGTAAAGAAATAACAAGGTATCTAGATTTTTATTATTATAATTGATGTGAGCTTGAATTGCAAAGCTAGAAGCAGGCAACTCAGTGCTTTGGGGAATGAAAAAATATTTTTGTATTTTTGTACAATCAACTTTGCTCAGAAGTCTTACAATATGTTATAAAACGTGTCTATTTTTTTCTATTGAAAGAATTTCTTTCTGGAGAAAACACATTAAAAACAAAAATCACTGTTTTTTGTTTTTGTTTTTTGTTTTTGCAGACATTCACACGGACTGCTGAATCCCATCTTTACCAAGATAACTCAGGTTCATCATTAATGTGGCTCACATACTTCTCTGGGGACACTTTCATGGATCATACCTTGCTCTCACTATTAAGAGTTTTATTCCTTCTTTAGAATCCCTTCAGCCCCAAGCCTGTTCCAGGCTTGCATTTCAGATCCGTATCATATTGAGCTATATTAAAGCTTGAGGCAAAAGCAAAAATCAGTGATAGTGATGCTATGTTATTTAAAATTTTGATCTTCATTATGGAATTTTTGTATCTACCTTTATTTTTAAAACTATGGCATCAAAATATGATTTATTTTGATTACATTATACCACCTTCAATGCTATGCCTGCGGTGAGTGCTTTACTAGCTCCTCTGGTCCTGGCCCTGCTTTTTACAATGTGTTGCTCTTATCTCTCTAGGTGCCTGTCTCTCTTGTGGACTGTGGGTTTGTTGAGAGCAATGGCCAGGCCTTTCCACCTTTAAGTCACCAACATCTGGCACAGCATTAGTATTTTGTAAATGTACAAGAAACATATGAGTAAAGATTGGATATACATACCCATGCATGTATCTGTGCTTTTAAAAAGTTATTCTTCAGGAGTCCATGGGAAAATCTAATTTCTGAAAACCAGGAAAGATAGTCATCATATGTTTTCTACTTTCAGGGACAACATTAATTATAATAGTTCTTCTTAAAAATTCCTTTGGTTATGACACCATACCCAACTAACATTGACTTCCTTTGTTAGAGAAAATTATAAACTTTTCCTTAATTTCACGCCCATAAATCATATTATTTTCAGTATTTTGCAAGCTTTCTGTCTGATTCAATTGAGTTTTATTTTAAGTGAGCTGCTGCCAAGGGTTATTCAAGTTTGATCTTCAGCTCAAGTAGGTGTGTGCTAGGGCGTGAGTTGGGCTTCAGGCAGGATGGAGGTATGGTGGCCTTATAAAGAGGCATCGGAAGTGACAGTTAATGACAAGGTTGTACTAGAGACCAAAAGGAAGTGGATTAGTGAAGAAATTGCTTTGCCATATGTCTGAGATTTTGCTGCCTGTGGATTCCTCTGGTATTTTTATGGTTTATCATCTTATGTTTAAGTTCTTCATCCATTTTGAGTTTATTTTTGTGTATGGTGTAAGTTGGTGGTTTAGTTTCTTTTTCTTTTTCTTTTTTTCTTTCTTTCTTTTTTTTTTTTTTTTTGGCATGTATCTGTCCAATTTTCCTAACACCATTTATTGAAGAGACTGTCTTGACTCCTGTGAGGGGCAGCCCCAGCCAGGCAAGAAACTTTGAGCATTCTCTAAATCTTTGTGCCCCTGAATTCAAGGGGCCTGGAAAAACCAGGTCTTAGAAAAACATATTCACCAATGTTATCAGCTTGGCTTACTTTGCCTCAGGTGTCTGGGAGAGGGCCTTGATATGTAAATGCAGGCTTGCCCCAGGAATGGGTGAATGAATAGGGCCTTGGCTCACCGAAACTCCTTTGATCCTAATGTTGGAGAAACCCCTTTGTATTGTGGAATATAAATAAACTCAGCTTCATGGGCTCAGCAAGCATGGCTGTTTCTCCATGAGAGGGAGAACAGATGCCCACTTAGCCCCAGCTTTTTAATCCTACTTCTGTGTCTTCTCCTCTATATTTCATTTTTCTTCATCCTCAGTCCTCCACTCAGAAACTGAACCCAGTCTCTCTCCATGCTGGACGTGGGAGAGAGAGAGAGAGGAAAAAACATCCCTCGACAACTCCATTGTATGTTCATGCCTCCTTTGTCAAATATTAATTAAACATAGTGGCTTGGGTCGATTTCTGGGTTCTTTATTCTATTCCATTGATCTATAAGTCTGTTCTTGTGCCATTACCAGGCTGTTTTGAAAACAGTGGCTTTGTAATACTGCTTAATATCTGGTATTGAGATCCCACCTCAATTGAATCTCAGTATTGCTGCAGCTATTTGGGGTCTTATTTCATTCCAGAAGAATTTTTGTAAAGTTTGTTATAGGTCTGAGAAATATGCCATTGGCAGTCTATATTTTTATTTGTTTAAATAAATCTTTATTGTTCAGATTATTACAGGTGTTTCTCTTTTTTTCCTCTCATAGCTCCCCTCCACCCGATCCCTCTCCCCACACCATGCCTTTTCCCCCCACCACTGTCTTCATCCATAGGTATAAGATTTTTGTCCAATCTCTTCCCACACCCCTCAGACCCTCTTCCCCCTGAGAATTGTCAGTCCACTCCCTTTCTATGTCCCTGGTTCTATTATATTCATCAGTCCATTCTGTTCATTAGATTTTTCATTTACTTGATTTTTAGATTCACTTGTTGGTAGGTATGTATTTGTTGTCATTTTGTTGTCATAGTTTTTATCTTTACCTTTTTCTTCTTCTTCCTCTTCTTCTTTTTTTTTAAATACTTTCTTGATTTTTTACAGAGGGGAAGGGAGAGGGATAGAAAGTCAGAAACATCGATGAGAGAGAAACATAGATCAGCTGCCTCTTGCACACTCCTACTGGGGATGTGCCCTCAGCCAAAGTACATGCCCTTGACTGGAGGAATCGATCCAGGGACCTTTTAGTCCACAGACCAACGCTCTATCCACTGAGCCAAACTGGTTCCAGCAATTCTTCCTCTTCTTAAAGAATACCCTTCAGCATTTCATATAATCCTGGTTTGGTGGTGATGAACTCCTTTAGCTTTTTCTTGTCTGTGGAGCTCTTTGTCTGACCTTCAATTCTAAATGATAGCCTTGCTGGGTAGAGTAATCTTGGTTGTAGGTTCTTGCTGTTCATCACTTTGAATATTTCTTGCCACTCTCGTCTGGCCTGCATCGTTTCTGTTGAGAAATCAGCTGATAGTCATATGGATACTCCCTTGTAGATAACCAACTGTTTTTCTCTTGCTGCTTTCAAGATTCTCTCTTTGTCTTTTGCTCTTGGAATTTTTATTATGATGTGTCTTGGTGTGGTCCTCTTTGGATTCTTCTTGTTTGGGGTTCTCTGTGCTTCTCAGACTTGTAAGTCTATTTCTTTCACCAGCTAGGGTAAGTTTTCTGTCATTTTTTCTAATAATAGAAAAAATATCAATATTTTGCTCTATCTCTTCTTCTGGCACCCCAATAATTCTGATGTTGGTGTGCTTAAAGTTGTCCCAGAGTCTCCTTACATTCTCTTCATATTTTTGGATTCTTTTTGTTTTACTGGTTAGGTGTTTTTTTTCTCTTTACATTTCAGAACTTTGGTATGAATTTTGGAGTCATTTGGTCTACCATTGAATTTCTGTATGTTCTTTATTTCAGACAATGTATGCTTAATTTCTGACTGGTCCTTTTCCAGTTTCTTGGCATTCTCATTAAGGTCCTTGAAGGTCTCATCAAGTTTCTCAGCAGTTTTTAGAAGACTCTTGAGTAACCTTATAAATAAGGTCCTGAACTCTATATCCGATAGTCTGCTTTCCTCCATTTCTTTCATTCCTGACATGCTTCTCTGTCTTTGTATTTTGTGACTTCCCTGTGTTGATGGAGTGGAAGAGCTGCTGTACGGATGCCTATGGAGGTGGAATTGCTTCAGTGGGACTTTGGTGCTCACTGAGTCTGCCTCTTGAATGTGTCACTTATGGATATGAGTGGTTGAATTTTGGTGTCATCTCACATTGACCTCTAGATACACTAGCTTCTGGATCTCCAATGGGGTGCAATTCAGCTACTGTCTGAGGCAATCCAACAAGAGTTATAGGGAAGTGATAGGTACCCCCCCCCCCCAACTGGTCGGCGGAGTTATGATGTAATTGACATTTGCCACAGAGACATTGAGCCACCAACCAAGCACATACCAGAGTGCCCTGTGTCCCACCCTTTCCCATTCTGCCCTGGGCCCAATCCCTGCCTGTTCCGGCCCTTAAATGGTGTCTCAGTGCGCCACGTGGCACCTTTTTCTCCAGGACTGTTCTCCCAGGCAGTCCAGGAGGCAGTCTGGCTGGGTCCCCTCTTTTCCCCTTCCCCTAGTTTCTCTGCCTTCACCCCGCACGTGAGCTCTTCCTCCCTTGGGAAGGGTCTCCTCAATAAAGTCTGTGTCCTGGTACCCTTCTCTCTCTCTCTCTCTCTCTCTCTCTCTCTCTCTCTCTCTCTCTCTCTCTCTCTCTCTTCCTTCTGTTTCATCTTTCAGTATGCATGCATATAAGCCTAACCAATGGACACAGACAACAGGAGGTTGAGGGCATGAGTGGGGGGAAGGGGGGTAATGGGGGAATAAGGACACATATGTAACACTTTAATCAATAAAGAAATAAAAAAGTGGATTAAATGGGCACCTGATAATGAAACAATCAGTAGCACAAATTGGGATAAAATGGGTAAACTTGGATTTTTAAATTTTATTATTCCAGGTACTCATAAAAGAAAGCTTAATATTTAAGATTTAATTTCTATGTTGTAGCATGCTGCTTATAAGACAAGTCCTATACTAATTAACAAAAGTGATGAGTATAATTTTCCAAATCAAATCATTTAATAAAAAGTTGCTTAAATGAGTCTATACTAAAACATTTTTTTCCTGGCATAGTTTAATGGATAATGAAATTCATGTTCCCAACTGTTCTTCCTTTGAAAATATATATAGAGAGTACTGTGATACTCTAAAGTCTGTAAGAAATGAAACTAAGAAAGAGTGAATGCGTTGTAGGCCAAATCTTGTATTTTTTAAGATAAAAAAAAACACAATAATTTTGAGTATCCTCCTAATCCTTGATTTGTTATTTCTGTCATGCAGTTTTTGTTTTGGTACTGCAGTAAAATTCTGGTGTTCATAATATCATCATCATTATTAATATGTATATGTTAAAATACAAAATGCTATATTATATATTACCATTATTATGAGCATTATAGCTATTACTTAGTAAGTATTTCTTATGTGGCAGGTGTTGTTCTAATATATATTGTACATATATGGATATGAAGGGAAGGGTTAAGCTAGAATTCAGATCTAAGACAACATAGTGATTAAGAACATAGGATATTCCCTTGAAGTTGACTCATCTCTTTGAGAATTTATTTCTTTTTGTAGTCTGAGGATTGTGGCAATACATAAATCCATTCTTAGAACATTCCTGGACAACAGTCATCTGTCTTCTGATAGATCCATTTATTGATAGGAAATAAATTACCTTCTAAACAACAAATTTTCATTTTAAAATTTTTAGTTATGTTAAAGGTTTTTATATCAGCCTACATCTGCTTTCTTTTAACCTCAATATGAGTGGTTTTATCAATTATTAAAAATAGTCAAAGAAACACATATATGCATGCATGCATACAGTAAATCATGGTTCAATTCCAAAACGTTATAGAAATCAAATAATTCAGTTTCCCTGTTCATCAGTAAGAGGTTTATTTTAAACAACGAGATATTATAATACTTGTGCAATCTGCTGTATTAGATATTGTATGAGTAGATGCATTGAGAATACCTTATACATTGGGGTGCTTCTTAAAATGACTGAATAAATGGAGCAAACTGGGAATTAGAGGTTATACCATCTCCAAATAACAGGCCTATGGCTTCCTTAATCTTCTGTCTTATATTAAACCACAAGAGCATACTTCAAACACCTAAGTTTGATAGATGGCTTATAGTTGATCTTTGATAGGTTTAGAAGATCCTAAAGACTCTTCCAGTACCTCAAGACTATATTAGACTATATATATATTGTAAAAGTATATAAAATGCTAAATAATAGATATTTCTGTTTAACCAAATGATAAATATAATATATTTGGAACACATTGTTTAGCTCACTTCTGATATATCCTTGTTATTATTTAGGGAAGAAAATAGAGACCCACAGAGCAGGTGCAATGCAAAGGATCTTTCAAAACTTTATCCCCCAACAACTCTAAGATCAATTGAATATCACCTTAAAGTAATGCAGGTCAGTACCTTCGTGAAAGTTCATAATCTTCCCCCTGTGCTTATTTGAGCTTCTGTTATTGAGGCTACTAGTTAAGAATTACAAAGAATATAATTCATGATTAGTTATTTAAGCACAGAAAAGATACTTATTTCTTAGAGGCTTAGAGCTAAACAACACAACTATGCTAGACAACTAAGATGTTAAAAAAATAAAAAGCAAAAATTCACTTATCTCCATTGTTGCCACTAGGGTGTCATTCATATTGAAAGGCCCAATATCAATAACAGGAATTTCTTCACCACTGAGACCTGGACCTCACGGGAAAACTTGATTTCTGTAATTAAGTATCACATGAGAGAGAAAAACAAATCAGGGCTCTACAACAGCACTGTACAAATGATAAATGTGAGGAAAATAAGTGTAAAATTGTGATTTACAATCTTGATGACACGACACACATACTTCTGACCTCAGTCTGTCACTATGATTTTCAATCTTGGCAAATCTTTGTGTTTCATCAGTTGAGTGAGTGAAAAAATAAACTCCTTTCTTCTTATCTTTCATGTACAGTCTACATCAAATTCAATTTTATTGAGCACCCAGGTTATACAGAAGGAGAGATTTACATTGACTTTAGATTTAATGGACTCTCAAGTCATCCAAATCATGGTAGCCATCACCATGTGGCTGTCAAATCATGTTACTCATAGATAATGTTTGATATACTGAACAGCCTGTGGGTTTTGAGTCTTCAGGAACAGTGATGGGATGCTGGAAAATTAATACTAGCCACTTTAGGGCTAATTCTAACTTGCTCCATATTTATATGTAAAGAAAATTTGGATCTTTTTAAAGCCATTTTAGATCAAGATTTTCATACTTGAAAAGATGGAGCAAAAGCATCCTTGAATATGTATTTTGTAACAGTTAAAAAGTTATGTTCTCTACTTTCTAAAATGTTTGACAGATATGACTAAAGTCTAACATCAGATATGCTTTTCTATTTATATGGAGAAGAAAGCAGTGAACTTACAGTCAAAGAAATAAAGGTGCAAGAAAAACTTGAAAATAGCTGATCTAGTTTAAATTCCTTTTTTAATGTTTGTTATATTAGTTTCTAAATCATACTCTCTTTGGCTTTCTAACTTCCAAATTGACCATAAAGCTTTCTTCAAACCATGGTCATAAGGTCAAATTACTACTAAAATGTTAACAAATGGCATAGTCACCTTGTACCCAAGTATATGGTTAAGTATATAATTAGAAAATTACAATTTCCTCACTAGAATGAACATATATTATTTTCTGCAGTTGACTGTATGAAGATTATCTGCCAAATACAGTTTTATGGTACCAAAATTGAGGAATACATAAGGGCTCTCTTATATAGCTCCTTTCATCCCACCAGACATGGTTCTTTCAGTTACATATTAATGTGTAATTATTGTTTATTATTTCCATACACTGGCACTTTGGGCTATCTTTATTCAATTTTGCAACAGCTGGGATGACTCAGCCTGGAATCTAACAACCTTTGTAAGCTTTCACACTCACATCTAATGCATAGGTTAGAAAAAATTCAAACAGCTGGTTGATGAAACAGAACCTATAACTTTTTAGAAGTTTTATTATGAATGATGTCAATCATTTGTTTTCTAGAATAAAGAGAGAGAGAAAACTGAGGGCAGAGAGCATCATATTTGGGATCCAAGGAAAAAAACCCTCATTGAAAATACTAACTACTATTGTTCTCTCCCTCCCCCACTTTTCCAGCATATAATTCAGATTGGGAGGGGCAAAGGGAGAGAGAGAGAGAAACACAGATCAGGGCCAGGGATCAAACCTGCAACCCAGGTAGTGCTCTTGACAGAGAATGGAATCTGTGACATTTGGTCCAAGGGCCAATGCTCTAACCACTGACCACATCAGCCAGGGCAGAAATATAGAATTAAAAAAAAAGGTAGTTCCTAAAGTATAGAAAAACTAGAATTTTCAGGAAAGAGCACAGTGTGTTCGGGGAAGAACATAATATGAAATAATGACTACCAATATATATTATAGTGAAATTTAAAAAATGAGATCTTTGAAGATAGGCATCCATAAAGGAAGGAAGGGTTCCAAGTTCAATTCCAGCCAAGGGCATGTATCTTGGTTACAGGCTCCTCCAGGCCCAGGCCTGGTACATGCAGAAGGCAACCAATCAATGTGTTTCTCTTACATCAATGTTTCTCTCTGTCTTTCCCTCTCTCTTACATACTCTCTAAAAAGATCAATGAACAAAATATCATTGGATAAAGATTAACAAACAAACAAAAAACCAAAATGGTAAGAATAATTCAGCTGAAAATTTTAACAAATTTTCAGAGACCCAAGTGTGAGCCAATATGAGAGTAATAGGAGCTCTCAGAGCCATGGACATAGGAAAGTTTGTACCCACAGACAAATCCTTCTCCATGGATTTCATCAGGTTCTTAAGAGAAAGATAGCATCAATAAGGAGGCCAGAGAATAAGCCATAGCTGTAGACTTTGGGGAAGGAGTCAGATATGGCCACCCAAAAGCCTGCATCCTTCTCCCCAATGGAACAGAAGACTAAAGCCACTGATAAAGAAGACAAGTTCTGTGTCTTCAAGGCACCAGCGAAGAGCCACGGTAGCTGGGGGCATAGAATAGGAGAAAAAAAACCACAAAACACCTCTATTCTAGGGAAGGAGCAGAAAAATGTCCTGAACTTAAAACTTAGAGAATCCTTCCCACTGAGGGAAGGGAAGGATCATGGAGAAAGCCCTACCCTGAGGACCTAGGAGCCAGTGGACTGAGGCTGAACCGTGAAAACACTTGCCATACACTGGAGGACCTGTTAATTCTTCAGTATCTAACCAAAATATGTTTTATTCTCCTCCAATATCCTCCTGTCAAATCCAACTGATATTTGAGAATCTCAATATGTCATTAGACACAGTGTTGCAGCAGTGAACAAAACAGAGAAATCCTTTGCCTTCCAAATGTTTGTATAAGGGACACAGAAATAACCAAATCAATTTATAATGCCCAAAGATGGGACTATATGAGGTTGGAACAACAGGGAAAGTAAATTTAGCTGGGATAATTAGGAAGGCCTCGCTGAGGGGGTGACTCTGAAGCTAAAATATGCAACAAACCAGGAAGAAAGTGTGAAAGTAATGGGGAAAACTTATTCTTGATAGATAAGAAAATGAAAAGGTTCTGATGCTGAGAGATATATACCTCCTATGTTATATCCTATTATATGGACATTGTAGCTATCGTAGAAATGCATGTTGGTGTTTTATGAGTAATGGCTTGCATTGTGGTCTTTGCCTAACCTTTAAACTGAGAAGGACCATGTTTTATTTAATTTGGATCTTCAGTGTTTGACATTAAACGGTAATTAGTTCAGTTAAAGTGCAAGTGACATGAGCACTGGTATGCTAAAATAAATAAAAGAAGAGAAAAATATCAGCCTGAAGTTGAAGACAGGTCTTTCTGCATAGCTTCTTGAGTAACCAAATGAGTTGATTTTTATGGAAGCATCTCTTATTTCTATTGTCCAACCCACTTACGAAGCTGGTTTTCTGTCACCCGGAACATCTGCTCTTACTGTAGGAACATAGATTAACTGACCCAGATGGGCTTTTATATCCATGTAACAATTTAAATTTTGAGGCCATTTCCAAAACAATAACTGGAAGTTAAATTGAGACTAAAACTGATTCTGTTCTTGAAGAATTTCTGAGTTTTTGGTATAGAAGGGACCAGGGTTCTCTAGAATGGGTCTACTAGTTCATGTCAGCAATTGGCAGTTAGAGTTCCACTGTGAGACTTCCGCTAAACCAAAACAATCTCTCCCTTAATTCCCACTGCTCAGAGGTTAATAATATAGTGTTCCAATAATATAGTGTCTTAAGTAGCCAACAGAGGTGAAGGAGACAACCAGTATATTCCATTATGACTCAATTTCTTCATCTTTAGATGAAACCCGGGACTTTAATAATCAAATTCTGACAAACATATCTTTAATTCAAATTTTCCCCCTCTCCTAAAGCAAGAATTAACATTTCTTACTAGACAGAGAAAAGAGGATATCAGAAGAAAAAGAATAATGGTATACAATTTCATATATTCATGTCTGATAATTTACAGAATCAGAATTCTCAATTAATATTATGAAGGGAGGTCAGATAGTTTGGCTTTGATACAAGAAACCATTTAAAACTTCTAATTAGATGAGCAAGAATGTGGTTTTTTAAATTAAATTATGCAATTACTTCAGTTTAAAATTTTCCTTCTGTTAAATTATAGATATAAAAAAAGCCTTTTTCAGTATGGTAATACTTACTTTTTTTAAATCTACAATGTTCCAAACAACCACTGATTAAAAGAATGAAATTTCATCATAAGAGGGAAATTTAATGAGTTCTCATGAACAATTAATAAGATTATTTGCATATTTTTAGCCTGTTGGAGAAAAAAAAATAGAAAGTAGGAAAGTTTAAGTAATAATCACATGGTGAGAAAGAATGGAAAGGGAAACATTAAATGCTTTTCTCTCCTCCCGAAGCCATGATGGCATTTCCAGAGGCTTATCAGCATGCACATTGGAGTGACCTGGCTTACCAGTCCTCTGCACGTGAGCAAGTGTGCATGACATGTGCTCCAACCTCGGTCATTTATCCTTCTAAACAAAGTAGGAATGCAGAGGAAACCCATGCCGGCTTATACTCATGGTATTGTACATAACAGCAATGGGAAGAGGAAAATTGCACCCAAAGCAAAGCTTGAGAAACATTTGACAGGTTGTCTTGGAGAGTCATGACATTTACTCTTTGTCACCCAGACTGAGACACAGAGCCATCAAAAACCTCTCACTGATGTCAAGGCAGCAAAGGTAAGGAGCTAGAGATAATTGGAACTTCAGATTCAGGAATGATAGCCACTTTGAACCAAGTGACCTTGAACAAGCAATTATTTTTCTGCATATAGGATACACAAATAACCCAATAAAATGGGCAAAGAACACAAACAGAACCTTCTGAAAAGAAGATATACAAATGGCATCCAGCATATGAAAAAATGCTCATCACGAATTATCAGGGAAATGCAAATAAAACCACCTGATATCACCTCACAGCTGTTAGAAAGGCTATTATAAAAAAGACAAAAGATAACAAGTGTTGGTAAGGATGTGGAGGAAAGGAAACCTTTGTACAGGGTTGGTGGGAAGGTAAATTGTAGCCACTATGACAAAAAGTGTGGAGATTTTTCAAAAAAGTAAAAAAAAATAGAACTACAATATGATCCAGCAATCCTACTTCCTGATATATATCCAAAGAGAATACAGTCACTATCTCAAAGCGAAAAAAAATTGCAGATGACAATTTTAGTTGAATATGTTTTTACAGGTTTTTTTTCAGATAATGCATTCAGGGATGAATTTTAATTTTAAAATGGAAATATAATTTTCTAACACCTACATATTACTATCAGACTTTTCAACCTTTCATTATAAAAATATTTTCAGAGATACAGAATATACAGAATAATATAATGAATCCCCATTTACCATTACCCAGCTTCAATAACTATCAACATCTTACTACTCATATTTTTATCTATTCCCTCGTTTTTCTTCAGTATTTAAAGCACCTCTAACACATCATATAATTTCACCCATAAATAGCTCAGTATGCGTCTTCTGCCAAATAAGGGCAGTATTTTACATAACCACAGTACCATCATCAAGCCTAACAAAATTAACATTAATATTAATGTAATCTAATTTCCAGTTCATATTAAATTCTCTACATATCTTTTTATAGTTAATTCATTTGAATTAAGATCCAAAAAGGTTTTATATTATATTTTATTGTTATACCTTTTGAATATCTTATTATTTATTACAGTTCCTTTTCCACATTTAAGAAAGAAAAAGGCACAGATTTAAAAGTACAGTATGATGAACTTTGATGAATGTATACATTAGTACAACCACTCCAATCTCCATGTGGGATATTTTTATTTTGCTGGAATGTCCTCTAATGTTCTTTTGCAGCCATTTGCCACTCTACTCCACCACAACAACTGAGACACCATTAGTAAGATTTCTAACATCCTAGCTTAGTTGAACTGTTCCCAGACTACATATAAATAGAATCGGGAGATTTGTACTCTTCTGTGACTAGCTTTTCTCTCTCAGTGTAATGTTAGTGAGATTTATCTATCTATATTGTTGCTCGTATCGATATTCTTGTTGAGGAGTAGTATTCCACGGACTAAATCTGCCAATATTTGTTCGTCCATTTCCCTGCTGAGTGCTTCCCACTTTTTGAATGTGATAAAGTTGTCCTGAACACTTTTGTACAGGTACTTTTGTGAACTTGCGATCATATTTTCAAGTTTTATTTTGGTTAATATGTAGGAGAGAAATTCTTCAGTCATATGTTAGGTTTTAACTTTATAAAAAACAATTATGAAGCTGTTTAATGAGGTGAAGGTAGTCTTTGAAACATTCATCAACAATGTATGAGAGCTCTTGATGCTCCACACCCTCATCAAATAGGATGTTTCAGTCTTTGATTATTAATGTTGGATATATTTTTATGTGTTTATTGGTCCTACTTGTTTCTTTTTCCGAAAGTGTCCATTGAATTTTTATGTATTTTGTCTTCTGATTAACATGTTGTAGAAGTTGTTTATATATACTTGATATCTTTTGCAAGATATTTGTACTGAAAAAATTGTCACTCAGTTTGTGACTTGCCTATTCATTTTCTTATTTTTTATACTCATTTGAGAGTATATTTAGGATTTTCCAACAGAAAGAATCGTACTATATGTACTTTTTATTTTTCTTGGATGTTATTAATAGAAATGAGCAAAGAATGAATCACATTGTTGATTAATCTTTATGAAATAACTAGAGAATGTGGGACATATACTTTTCCAAAGGTGTTTCACATTCATACCACTACACAAATATTGCCAGATTCTAAATATAGAATAAAATCAGATTTCTCTGGCTTGAGAGCAGAAAACTATTACCCCAAATTTAATTGTTTTGGATGGTATTTTATGCCCATAAAATATTATTTCATGACAAGTCTTCACCCCAAATGCGATTAAGAACTTGCCAACCACTTGTGTAACAAGCAAAGGACCCACAATGCCATACCTACACATGTTGACAGAATGTTACGGCATACACTGTGAATGATTTCGGTTGTCAATAATTTCAGTAGAGCTTTTTGCAGTGATAGGAAGAGAATATCTAATTGAAATTGCAAACAGCTACTAGAGCAAGTTTCTTATTAGTTGCCAATTTATATAAATATTGGGAAATAGAACATTGATCCTGTAGAGACTGTCAAATTGCCTCCTTGCAAACTATTGGATGATGTTGATGAGAATTGCTTTGAGCTTGTCATAAATCTCAGCTATCCAACCTTAAGTAAAAAAAAAAAAGCACACTTGTGTCATCATGCAGGTTAAGCTATTCCTCTTATGAAGCACATCTCCAGATAAATCTTGCTGGTGTCAAGTTGTATCTTGATTACCAAGGAAGTCTAGTCACAATGTGTCCTCTATGACCAATGGTCTAGCAAAAGTATACATGATGTTCACTATTAATCTTTCTGTCATTTGTAAAGATGACATTGATATAGCATTGGGGAATTAGGCTCTAGAAGAGAAAAAAAAATATGTCAAAGTGCTCTGAATTTTGTTTCTTGGTGATATTATGTCCAACTATTCCTAATTTGCAGGTACTCACAAGGGAGAGAGAGATCAAAAGATGCAAATTTTTCTATGTTAAATTATGAATAACAAGCACAAGATCTATTAATCAACTGATGTGGAGAGATATGTGAGCAATTAATTTCTAGAAATGTGAAAAAACAATTTATTCCAGTTCTAGAGGAAGTATAAGGCAGGAATTTTGCAATTATTTTTTTAAACAATTATAATTGCCATCATCAATAATGACAAAGCAAACAAAGAGATACTCAGTTGTTTGCTTTTTCTCAAGAGGAACATTTTGTGCAGTGCTTGTTACAGAAATAAACAGTAGATGTATGGTGAATGGAAGAATGATAAATAGCTGGGTGAATGTGGAAGAGACATGGAGTCTGCCCCTAATATTTTTATTATATTTGAGAGATGAAGTTTATCTAAGCTATGAAGATTAATAAATAGAACGAACACTCGACAACTCAACACACTGCCTATCTTAAGAAATAGGACATAACTAATAATTTATAAGCTTCCTGTGAGGTCCTTGTGATTGCATTACTTGTAATTCTCCGCCTGTCTTCCTGAATTACAGGTTTATCCTTTTTTTGCTATTGACTTATTTTTTCCTAAGAATGCATTTTTCAGTGTTGAAGTGTTTTTGAGCTTTATATACATACTAGAGGCCCAGTGCACAAAATTCATGCAAGGGTTGGGTTCCTGAGCCTGGCCACCACCTGGGCCAATCAGGGCTTCTGGATGCCAGCTGGGGTCTTCCTTCCCTGGCTGCCAGTGGGCTTCCTTCATTCCACACTACCCCCTGGTATTCAGCACACATCATAGTGAGCAACTGAACTCCCAATCTCCCGGTCAAACTCTTGAGGGACAATTTGTAATATTAGGGATATATATATATACATATATATATATATATATATATATATATATATATATATATATGGCCTCGTGCATGAAATTTGTGCACATTAAAGGGAATTAATTAGAGGAAATATTTTAATATTGCTATTTGCTCTTTCTCTATAATAGAAGTGTCAGAGATGAAAGAAAATTAGTAAAATGTATATGAAAATCTCCTCCTGTAAGAGTCTGGGGCATACCGTGGGACCCAGATTCAAGTCCCCTCCCACCCACACACGCCTGGAAATCATGCGAGACCCAGACCCAGTCAGCCCCACCCTTGTCAAGCCCCACAAGGCAGGGGGCACAGCCTCAGGTCCCCGGCCTCAGGTCCCCAGGTGCAGCCTCAGGTCCCCCAGCCTGGCACTGGAGCAGGGGGCCTGGCCCCATGTCCCCTGGCCCCAGTGCCAGGGTACGAGGATGTGACAATCATTTGCATATTAGCTCTTTGTTATATAGGAATAGTGTTTCTGTGAATAGTTCTGCACAATTTAACAAAAGATTTTGGAACATTTATTTTATACAATTAGCTATATTTGATTTGTTCTTACTTTTACATAGTATTCCAGCACATGAACATATGGCAATTATTTTATTCCCCCTTCTTCAGTGGACATTGGAGTTGTTTCCAGTTTTCTCACTACTACAAAAGTTGCTACACATACAGGGTTGAGCAAAAGTAGGTTTCCAGTTGTGAGTATGAGAAACAAATGTATTTGTATATTAACATTTATTAATTACTGTATATTTTCCAAACAAACAACTGTAAATCTATTTTTGCCCCACCCTGTATTTCTCCTGCAGACCATGAGCAAAAGTTTCACTAGGGTATGTACTATGAGTAGAATTTTTTTGTCATTTTAAACTTTATTGGAATGTACCAAAAGTACCTAAAGTCGTTGTTTCAGTTTACATTCCCAGCAGAAGTATACAATTTTTTGGCTTCATATAACAGGGTGACACAAAAATAGGTTTACTGTCTTCTTTGATTTTATGGATGTATAAGTCAGTCTGAGCTCACCAAACTGAATGTTTTTAATGGATGTGGTTTATTTTATATAAATTAACTCTCAATACAAGTATAGTATGAATGTAAAACCCAAGCAACTTTATGAATTAGTAATTAAAAGTGCAAATCTCATATTTTACTAACTTTTGGTAGTGTTAATTGTTTAAAAATAGAGGCAGGATTAAAAATTTAGGCAGGATTTGCACTCATCAACTTTGCCAGACTTTGTCTTAATTTGTTTGGAGCACAACAGAACATGACCTAAGCAAGCATGCTCATGTAACCTTTTCCCAAAGCTATTGCCATCACCTAGAATTTTCCTTATCTATATATTCTTGGAATGCCCACTCATTCTTTAAGACCTGGCTTTTGAGCATCTCTTTTTAATTTTTTCCTTTCTAGTCCTGGATACCAATAAATCTCTTTGACTTTTAGGTGTGTGTCTCTCCCATAGAATTTGCCTGTTTTCTTTTCAACACTCCAGAAATAGTGAAAACTTTCTTTACTAGAATTGAAGCCCATCAACCTTTGACTCAGTGCTCTAAACTCTATACCAGGCCTAAGACTGAAGGGAAATATATTAAACTAAAGGCCTGATGCATGAAATTCATGAACGGGGGTTGAGGGTGGGGAAGGGGCTGTCCCTCAACCTGGCCTGCACCCTCCCCAATCTAGGACCCCTTGGGGGGATATTTGACTGCTGGTTTAGGCCCAATCAGGCCTAAACTGGCAGTCAGACATTCCTCTTGCAATCCAGGACCACTGGCTCCTAACTGCTCACCTTCCTTCCTACCTGATAGCCCCTAACTGCCTCTTCCTGCAGGCCTGCTCGTCCCCTAACTGCTCCCCTGCTGGCCTGATTGCCCTAACTGCCTGCCTTTGCTGGCCTGATAACCTCTAACTACCCTCCCCTGCTGATGTAACCTGTCCTAATTGCTCTCCGATGCCAGTCTGATCACCACTAACTGTCTCTGCCTCTGTCCCCACCACTGTGGCTTTGTCGAGAACATCTGGAAGATGTCCGGTCTAATTATCATATTATCCTTTTATTAGTATAAATGTACATTAAACTTAAATTGGGTAATTTACAAATAGGCCATATTTTCCTATTATAAGCCTCATAAGGAAAAGATAGGCAGGTGTATACACAACTATAGCTACAGAAAAAAACATATTTAAACAGGGAATCTTAACAAGATATCACCTTACACCTGTCAGAATGGCTATCCTTAATAAATAAACAAACAATTGTTGGTGACGATGTGGGAAAAAAAGGGAACCATCATGCACTGTTGGTAGGAATGCAGATTGTTGCAGCCACTGTGGAAAACAGTATAGAACTGCCTTATGACCCAGAAAATCCCCTCAAGGTATATATCCAACAATACCAAAATACTAATTCAAATATGCAAGCCTATGTACATTGCAACCTCATTTTCTAAAAATCCTCACCTGAGGATATTTTTCTATTGATTTTTTTTTAGAATGGAAGAGAGAAGGAAAGACAGACAGAAACATCAATGTGAGAGAAACATATTGATTGTTTGTCTCTTGCACATGCCCTTACTAGGGCCCAGACCCAGAAGGAGCCTGCAACCAAAGTACATGCCCTTGACCAGAATCAAACCCAGGACCCTTCGTTCCACAGGCTGATGCTCTATTCACTGAGCCAAACTGGCTAGGGCTTTTGCAGCCTTATTTACAATCGCCAAGTATAGAGGCAACTCAAGCATCCATCAATAGATGAGTGGACAAAAAATCTTGATATATCTCTATCATCTATCTATCTATCTATCTATCTATCTATCTATCATCTATCTATTTATCTATGTATCTATGTATCTATCTATCTATCTATATATCACCTATAATATGGAATGTTATTTCACCATGAAAAAAATGAAATCTTACCATTTGTGATAGCATGTATGAACCTAGAGGATATCATGCTAAGTGAAATAAGTTAGACAGAAATCCCATATGCTTTCACTTACATGTGGTATCTATTGAACAAAATAAACTAACAAAAATATAGAAACAGACTCATAGATAGAGAGAATAGGCAGATGGTTGCCAGAGGAGAGGGAGATTAGGGGACTGGGGGAAAAGGTGAAGGGATTGAAAATACAAATTGGTCATTACAAAACACTCATAGGGATGTGCAAAGAATAGCATAGGGAATATGGTCAATATTGTGATAACTATGTATGGTGCCAGGTAGTACTGGAAAATCTGGGGGAACACTTTGGAAAGAATATGGTTATCTAATCACTATGCTGTACACTTGGAACTAATACAAAATAATATTAAATTTAAACTATAATTGAAAAAATTAAAAATGAGTCTTTAGAGCTGTATATGATAAACTTAAGACATTTTTTTCTTCCCTCAATTAGGGGAAGGTTTCATAGCTTTGTCTTAATAAGTTAAATCATTTATGAATAAATGGGACTTTCTAAAGATGAGCTATGTGCTTTCCAAATGCTCTTCAAAGACATTCAGGGTTCTTAGACTATCAGCAAATAATTTTGGAAATTTTCAAACTTCTCCATTTTTTCTAATTTGTGCACGCCACTTTCAAAACCAAATTGCACCAGACAAACTTAAGCATGGAAGGCAGACTTCATTATAGGCCATTATAATAGGGGAAAGAGACCAGAACTCAGTCTTAGCTTTCAGGACTTTCCTGGGTGGATCAGAAGCCATCTGTATTTGCTAATTAGCTTTACCCAAAGGAAAAAAACCTTTCATGTATGTTCATGACAGGAGGAAGTTTTACACTTGTAGCAAGGTGCCCAGGAAGAGAATGTAGGCTCCTGGCTTCCCACAGAGACTGGAGCGCTCTCTTCTTGGAGGAGGACATTTCAAAGGTATGGCTCCAGCTCCTCAGGACAGACAGTCCTGGATTGTAAAATTAGCATAACCGTTTTTAAAAATTATTTGCATTCTCAAAGGAGCAGAGAAAGATTTCACAATGATGTTTTCTGAAGTAAATGCTATAAGAAAAGAGAGCAAAGAGCCTTCTGTGGTTAGGCCAGTCAGTGGTTGGCAAACTGCAGCTCGCGAACCACATGCAGCTCTTTGGCCCCTAGAGTGTGGCTCTTCCACAGAATACCACGTGCAGGCACCCACGTACAGTGCGATTGAAACTTCGTGGCCCATGTGCAGAAGTTGTTTTTTGGCTCTCAAAAGAAATTTCAGTCATTGTACTATTGATATTTGGCTCTGTTGACTAATGAGTTTGCCGACCACTGGGTTAGGCCATAGATCCTGATTCTGTAAGGGCTTGGGTGAAAGGAAGGTCAGGGCCTGGAGACAGGAAGAGGCCTTTCTGGAGTGTAATCAAGCTAAGGGAAATGTTCAGGCCATCTTGATCACTGCCTGCTTTAGCTAACAATTTCAAGTGTCTGACAGTCTTCAGCCTTCCCATAACACTTTTGAAATTGCCCTTATAGCAAAGAATCAGTCCTTTGATCTGGGAAACCGAGGCTCTGGGATATGTCATTTTGCTCTCTGCCAAGCTATATGTGGACAAAGTCATCGTTTTTTCAGGAAAATAAGCCTGTACTAGCTAATGAGAGGACTAGAGACAACACTGAGGAAAGATGACTCTAACCCATTAACTGTTTTAAGTGCATGAGAAGGCTAGTCAAGTCAGCTACACCTGTCCATATCAGCAGAGCTACTGATTAATTTAGTCTCAGAGCAAAAATAATAAATATATGTTTCTTACCACTAAGGTACTGTCGTTGTTTGTGACACAGGGTATTAAGTAACTGATGCAAAAACTTCTTTTTCTACCCTTATGGTATATACTTCCTCCCGCCTAATTATTTCAAACATCTGTTGAGTATCATACTATATACCAAGGTACAGTGATAAATGCTAAAAGCACAGACACAAATGTGAACAGCTCTTCTCTCAGCTGATGTAGTCATGTGAAAGACTAGGGAAAACCAGTCAATGCTTAATAAATAATGATGTGTGATATCAGATGAGTACATAGTACATGGAGGTCCCATAGGAGCATTTAACTCAAATAGACATCAAATGGTCTTCCTGGCAGTGACTGACATGTCTGGAATCTTGAATTAGGATGAGTAGAAGCTAGGTTGGTTAAAAAGATGTGACAGAAAAAAGTATTCTAATATCCTAAGGAACTACAAATTATTTTCTAAATAATCATAGAGCAAAAGTATTGCAAAAAATGAAAAGTACTTAAAATAATATGTGGATTTAGCAGAGATGATTTTGAGAAATTAAGCAAAAAAAAGATTAGAGCATAAATATTCTTGTGTTCCAAAAGTTTAGTCTTTAAACTGAATATTATAGAAAAAATGAAGATATTAAGAATTGCAGTTGATGTGGTTATTCTAAGCATGTCAGGAGCTCTTTATGGCAGACATGGAGGGGATGAGGGAGAGAAGAAGGAAGAGGAGGAGGAGGAGGAAGAGGAGGAGGAGGAGGAGGAGAGGGAGAGGAAGAAGCAGAAGCACCACCATCATATATGTAGAAGGCAAATCAGAAATCAAGCAACTAAATGATATCAGCACCCCATGGGAACTTCTAACAGTTTCTGACGGGGTGTTTGACCAAGTGACTGAGTGACCACTGAAAGAAGGAAAGTGTAGAGCAGTAGAACTTTTAACTCAGAAATATTTGGGGACTAAAAGTACATCATATATTATTAGCAAATTTTATTCTCACAATTATATTTTTATCAGTGAATGTTTCTCAAAAGGAAATAGAACAGGTGGCAAACATATGCACATAACCTTTCCTTCCTACAAAAGATAGAATCTTTCTATACCCCTTCAAACTGGGTCACCCATGTAATCGATTTAACTAAAAACAGCAGTGAGAGATAATTTATGCATATCCAGCACTTGACCTCAAGAGGCTTTGGTATCCTTACACTTGAGACCACTATGTGTAGAAGCCTTGGACAGCCTGCTTGAGGACAAGAGATCACATGGAGAAACGTTTCCTTCTTTTTAACATTTCCTTGGACCACCTCCCCTCAGTCAACAGGAGCTGGCCACAGGTGCATAAATGAACCGAGCTGAGACCAACAGATGAACTCTCTAGCTGACAAGCCTAAATGATACCCAATGCAAATACTTGTCTTTTGTTTGAAGTCACAGTGTTTATAATGATTTTTTTAAGTTATAAAAGCCAATTGATAAAAACGTTTTCCTAGAAAGATGATCCCAGAATATCATGGCTTCCAGTTGGAAGCAAGACATTGCTATCGTTCATGTCCTACATTCTGCCACAGTATCTGCATATAAAGCCTGTGACATATGAATATAAAAGCAAAGAAAATGAAGCTGGGTGGAAAGAAAATGATGACTCTCTACTTAACTAAACTAGGTAGGGATAAAATTTATAAACTTTGAATTCATAAGCCTATTTTACCCTTAATTTAGTTTTATGTCCTCAAAAGCATCTGAACACTTTTTACAGATTTCATAAAAGCAATAATTTTCTTTTTGAAATTTCAGAATTGTTTTTTGGTTTAATTAAACCTTGATACCAGGACAACTGGAGCTGTTACCAGTTGACTGTCCTGCATATCTTGGCCAAGTGAATACATTCTACATTTTCCCTTTTTCTGCCTTGGATGAATTATTCATTGATGTAATTCACATTTCCAGGAACACAGATGGAAAATGGTTTTAAAAATGTGCCCTTTAATAGAGTGTTCTATTTTTTCTCATTAAATGTCTTTGTATAGTTAACTACTGCTTCTAATAGACCACCACTATGCCCTGGTGGCTCATTATCACCTTAGGTTCTGTTACTGTCCCATAATATTCTATTTTCTACACCTGAGTTGGTTACTCCAGAAATACCTGTGCAATCCTTATATTTCAAATCACATTTTTAGGCTCCTTCCTCTGGCAAGTGAAAAGTACCAAATGCAATACCAGGGACTGGGCAACATGCTCACCTTCTTTTCTTCCTTTCTTTCCAACGATCTTTCCTCATTTCCTCTATTCTTCTCGCTTCCTTTCTTCTTTCATTTTTCAGAATACTTGATTATTATTTTATATTTTGTTTATTAATATGGCTTTGTACTCTATTTTCAATGTTTCATACTTTGAGTTTTTTGACTATATTTTTTCTTAAATTAAATGTTATGTAGTAGAAAGAAGAAATTTTGAGGTCCTACATTTTGCATTTAATCCAGAATGCACCATGATCTTACAAAGAAATGAGTCAAGTAGCCTGATTCTCACTACCTCATCTATAAAATATTATAAAGAACCCTATCTTAGGAGAGTGATGTGAGAATAATATTAATTGTGTATATTAAAACAAACTTGGTGACAAAGGTGATACTTCAAACACTGTAGAATTGTGTGAGAATGTTAAAAGAGCAAAAATAAATAGCAAGTTCCTAAAATGAACTGAAGTAGAGAAAGACTTTACTTGGAAATTTTAAACAATCCAGAAGGGTTATAAAAATTATATTTTTAAGAAAGCCCTTCTGGGAAGAACCTTACCAAACATTCGGCTTCTATTGGTGATTTCTGTAGTCTTCTGAATACTTAAAGTAGAATTTTTTGCATTTTTATCATTAATCTATACCTCATATTCCCAAACTGAGATGTACATATACTCTTTGGTAGGTGGCTACAAAGGCTGTTCTTTCTAATTCTGTTATTTTAACTTTCATAAGAGAAGTGTTGTCCTTATGTAGCAGTAATATATGTATTTCTAATTCCATATTCATAGTTTTTCTTCCATTTTTATTTATTTTCTACCCACATTTGTCACTTTAAAAACTTGGCACATGTCTAATGTACACATCTAAAGTACAAAGTCACATATATTTCAAGCAGAAGTTGAGAAAACAATGAGTGATTTGCTTTTTGTCAACACCATCCTCCATTTTTCTCTCTGTCACATGTCTTTCTGTGATTTTTAGTAACTGGAAAGACATGGTGAGAATTGTAAGAAAAAATAACCCATAACCACACAAAATGTATGTGCAATAAGGTAAAACTCAGATTCAACCTAACCCTACCCTATTTTACTACTTTATTATTTATTGAAAAGGTAAGAGATACAGTTTATTTTCAAACTTGTAGCATTAAACATAGAATCATTTGGTTTGCATTTTCTATTCATGGCCTTCAGAGGGCAGCATTCATTCTCTGAATACTATAGAACATCAATAATAGCTCTATCTATCTATCTATCTATCTATCTATCTATCTATCTATCTATCTATCTATCTATCTATCTATCTATCTATCTATCTTCTTCCCTACCTATCTATCATCTCCTCTTGAATTTATTTTTTATGTTTCTGAGTGAGGCAAAGGTCTTCCATTAACAAACAAAACTTATGAGAAGACAGAAATACATTATATATTATCTTTTTTAAAGTTATTGGATGTTTTCTTTGCATTTCTGAAATAATAAATACATTGTGGTGAATTGAACAGAATCCTTACCTTGGAGCCTTTCAACAATGCTAAATACCAACTAAAAATGGTTTTACTTTCATAAGGAAAAACCCTATTTTGATTGTATACATAATTAATCACTCAAATAGAAGCTAAAAAATTATTTCATTCTCTTCAAAGGCAAGAAAATGAGCACAGAAAGAATAAGTGATTTTTACTAAGACAAAAGTGAGTTTTTCCAAGAATGAAGAGTGACAGCTTAGATCTGATTCACAGTGAGGAAAACAGATGATCCCTCTGTAAAAGACTTTCTTATGCATTGACTTTCAGTAAGTCAGGACCATGAAGTAAGTCCTATTTGTAAGCTGCTGGTATTACTCTAGCTATAAAAAGAGTGTGTGATATATAATCATTTGGGAGTTGGGTGAGGATAAGTGTGTGTTGCTCAACTAACGAAACATTTATTGACCTCTCCTCTGATGGGCTGTTCAAAGAACAATTCAGAGAGAAGGCAAAGAGAGCTTTATTCTAATTTATCCTCTCTTAATTACACACTTTGGTTTGCCTTTAATTAAGGAAAGAAGATGGAATTAATTGATTATTTCCACAGAGACATTTCCATTAATGATAGAGATAAGAACATCAATGTTAAACTTAGCATTTCAAATTTGAAGCAACTACGGGAGGTCCTGGTTAGAGAGAGACCAGATACCTTGAGTGTGACTATGGAGAAAGCAGGGAGAACCAAGATGGTGGCATAGGTAAAACACCTATCTTGCCGTCATACACAGCAATTTTAAAACTACAACTTAAAGAAAGAACAAACACCATCCAGAATCACCGGAAAGCTGGCTGAGTGAAAAATCCACAAATAGAAGTGAAGATAAGACACTGTGACTCAGAGGAGCGGCTGAGGACAGCATTGAAGATATGCACGGAGTCAGAGGTTTGGAGCTTGCGCCAGCGGATAGGGCGGGCAGCTGAAAACCGGCTGGTTTTCTTGAACGGGGAGACAAAGACGTCCCACTGGACTGATTCTCCAGCTCTGGGCGAAGTCCAGGGAACCCATAATCATATGGGGTAAAAACTGGACAGTGGGAGGGCATGCCAAAGCTCGGGTGCTGCAAGGGTCTGCCGGCTTGTGGAGAAGGCGAGCTTCTGCGGAGTGCTCGTGAGCTTGGGAACAACGCAGCTGCCTGTCTGCGCAGACAGCACTCGTGACTTGCTCTTTCATTCGGGAATCCATCAGACTGCTTTGTTTTACGAATCTGGGTGAGACATTGGGTGTACAGACTCATTTGGGGAGAGTCTGAAATCCCCGGCAGCCAGTGGAGCTCTGCAGCGGCTCTCTCTCAGAGGTGCTGGTGGCCATTCCCCCCGGCACAGAGTTCCTGGGGACACATAGGGCGGAGCTAACGCTGTCTGCTTGGCCCGGAGACTCCACTCATCCAACCCGAGCACAGCTGAACTTCACAGACAATTGGCCTGGAGGTCAACCCCTCCAAATGCTAACAACGATTAACCCGAGCTTAACTTCAGCAAGACTTTGCAACCCATATCTACCTCAGGTAACTGGGGAGGCTGAGCCACTGTCCCATGTAGGACATCTACCACACAAAGCTAATTGACCAACTCAGGGAAGACGCCACCATGCAGAGACATGGAAAGAAATCAGATGTGAAAGAAATGGAGGAGAAAAAACTGAATGGACATGGAATTCAAAACCACAGTTATAGGGCTTCTCAAGAGGCTCCTAGAAAAGGTCGAGACCTATAAGGAAATAAGCAAGACCTACAAGGAAATGAATGAGACCCTCCAGGATATGAAGGAGACCTGCAAGGAAATGATCAAGACCAACGTGGAAATGAATGAGTCCTACAAGGATATGAACGTGACTCTCAAGGATATGAAAAAGGACCAACCAGAAATTAAGCATACACTGACTGAAACAAAAAATATTATACAAAGACCTAAAAGTACTCTAGAGGACCACAGGAACCAAGCTAAAGATTTGAAATACAAAGAGGTAAAATCCACTCAGATGAAAAAGCAAGAAAAAAAAAAAGAATCTAAAAAATTGAAGATAGTGTAAGGAGCCTCTGGGACAACCTCAAGCATACCAACATCCGAATTATAGGGGTGCCAAAAAAAGAGAGAGAGCAAGACAATGAAAACCTATTTGAAGAAATAGTGACCAAAAACTTCCCACACCTGGTGAAAGAAATTGACTTAGGAGTCCAAGAAGGGCACCGAACCCCAATATATAGGAACCCTAAGAGGACTACACCAAGGCACATCATAATTAAAATGCCAAGAGCAAAAGACAAAGAGAGAATATTAAAAGCAGCAAGAGAAAAACAGTTAGTTACCTATAAGGGAGCACCCATACAATTGTCAGCGGATTTCTCAACAGAAACGATGCAGGCCAGACGGGAGTGGCAAGAAATATTCAAAGTGATGAATAGCAAGAATCTACAACCAAGATTACTCTATCCAGCAAAGCTATCATGCATAATTGAAGGTCAGATGAAGTGCTTTGCAGTTAAGAAAAAGCTAAAGGAGTTCATCACCACCAAACCAATATTATATGAAATGCTGAAAGATATTCTTTAAGAAGAGGAAGAAGAAAAAGATAAAAGTGTTAATTATGAACAACAAATACACATCTATCAACAAATGAATCTAAAAATCAAGTGAATTAATAAGCTGATGAAGAGGATAAACTGGTGAATGTAACAGAGTCACGGACATAGAGAGGGAATTGACTGACAATTCTTGGGGAGAAAAGGGGTGTGGCAAGTGCAGCAAGAGACTGGACAAAAATCATGCAACTATGGGAGAGTGCAGTGGAGGGGGGTGAGGGCAGAGGGTGGGATGGGTACCAGGTGGAGGGGAGCTATAGGGGGGAAAAGGGGAACAATAATTAATAAACAACAATAAAGATAAAAAAGAGAAAGCAACATACAGGTATGTTATTAATATCTATACATACAATTGAAGTGATTAAATTTATTCCCCATAAAATTAAAGAAAAAATAAAGTTGTTACTGATGTTTAAAATTCAAAAAGTGGAAATGTGTTATTTTATACACTGTGGTTGCCCATTCATATTTGTTTCAGGCTATTTGCAAGACCTGGGTCACATAAACTTTCACAATGAGACTATTTGTTATGGAAGGAGAGCCCAGGTTTCTAAAATATAGTTACTAGAAAACGAATACTTGGGGGAAAGTGCAGACTGATTGAAAGATGTTCTGTGCAAGTCACGACATTTTTCTTTTCACCCTTAATAAGTAGGAATGAAGCCACCCCTATGGGATTCTTCTTTAACACACACACTGTAGTTTACACGCAGAAGAAATTCAGGTGGAGCTATTCAGGAAGCCAAGGTGTAACAGGATCGCCATTTGTCAGAGATTATTACTCTAGAAGCTCCCTGGGAGAGGCATAAATTTGCCCTGAAATAACACATCGCATAATAACAGCAAGGAGCTTGTCTTTGTGCCTCACGGGCAGACACATGCTCCGAGGGACCTTTCCACTGCGCCTGTGAAGCCGACCTACTCATTCATGTGGCAATTCAGCCTTCAGTTAGAAACTACTGGAGCAAAACCAGACCATCAAATCACCTGCTAGTGTGTTGTCTTCGAAGCAGAGAGAGATCTAATTTGTTCGGAAACCTAAATATTTTAAGAAGGATGGAATGGTGAAGTGGGAAGACACCAAACACTGGAGTCAAGTGATTCTAGTTAAAAATCCCAATAATTCAGATGACTTACTAGCTGGGAAGACGCGTGTCCTCAAACCTAAAGTGAGGGTAATACCGGTAAAGCACCTCTCATGGTGTACTTGTGGAGACTGTAACTGCTTGGTCAAAGGGTCTTGTGCAGTGCCTGGAATCAGGAGGGCTTTTCTAACACATCCACAGATACTGCTCTACAAAGATCACGACAGAGAAACCCACGAGCAGCACAGCCCCAGGCTCTGAGCAGTGATGCTGACCCACTCCTGTCATGTGTCCCCATCTACAATTAGTTTATGGGTGTGGATCTTGAAGGATGGGTGAAATCTAGGGTGATTCTGGCCAGGAGACTGCAAAGAGCTAAGTGCCCCTTATTAGGATCACACTTTGTGCTCATTCAGTACCAAGTTCCAAATAATACCTTCTTACTGAACTAGTTTGGGGAAAACTTGTAAAGAAACTTTAAGGCAAACATATCTCTTTGAAGGTGGTAGCAAACCTCCTTGTTATGGAGTACTGATTTAGTTAATTGCATTATTAAGCCTTGGCTCCTCTGCCATTTATAGTTCCACTGTCATTTTGTCATTTTGGAAGAGTGGTATGAGACAGTGTGCTAATTTACCAAGCCTACACTAATAGTTGGTAAACGTGATTTTGCTCAAACTTAAATGAAAAGCTAAACTCAGCAATTTGCTCCAAATAATGAGCTACCAATTATTTCCAGGATCTTTGAGCCCCTCTTAGTTATAAATTTCTGTTTGCCGATAGCAACTAGTCAATCATTTTAATCACAAAGCTTCTCATTATATAAAATTATTATAAACATTAAGAGTGTTTGGAGTTTCAGAAAGTCAGGCACTGAAATACCTAATCTCTCTAACCCGGCTACAATGAATTTCAATTTTATCTGGTCCCAAAGAGAAAGCTAAAATATTTTTAGTAGAGGAGTATCAGTGGGGTTTTACTGCATCTATTATTTCCAACAGAGATAAACATATGGTTAAGAAAAAAAAAAAAAAAAAAAAGAACTGACTGATTTGATTAAAAGTTTTTTATGGAAAATCATAAATAGAGATCATGTAGAGAAACATGGCAAGACTTCTCAGGGCACTATCATTTATAGGAATACATAAATATATATATATATATATATATACACACACACACACACACACATATATATATAATTATATATATATACTAGAGGCCCAGTGCATAAAATTCATGCACTGGGGAGGTGTCCCTCAGCCCAGCCTGCACCCTCTCCAATCTGGGACCCCTTGGAAGATATCCAGCTGCTGGGGATCAGGCCTAAACTGGCAGTCAGAGATCCCTCTCACAATCTGGGACTGCTAGCTCCTAGCCACTTGCCTGCCTGCTTGCCTGATTGCCCTTAACAGCTTCTGCCTGCCAGCCTGATCACTCCCTAAGTGCTCCCTGCCAGCCCAATTGATGTCTAACTGCCTACTTGCTTGATTGCCCCTAACCAGTTCTGCCTGCTGGCCCAATCATTCCCAACTGCCCTCCCCAGGGAGGGTCTAGGGTGCAGGGGAATGGGATTCCTGGTTGGCAGGCCACTGACAGAAATCTGACCAATGGCTGATTCTGCAAGGAATGGGGCGGGCTCCCTCCTCTTTCCTGTCGAGGTCCAATATGAAGGCCAGCCATGCCCCTGATCATGTGAGACCCAGAGTTATGCTGGGCCATGGCTGGCTTGGGCCCACAGCTCTCTCCCACTGCTGCCATGTCCCAGGTGCCCGAGGCCCACAGCTCCCTCCCACCACCACACTGTGGGAGCCAGAGCCCACAGCTAACGCTCCCTCAGCTTCCTAGTCTGCTATTCAGTCATCTGTCTGATTGATTAGGTTGTGACAGCACCTGTTTTTTGATATATTAGGATACGTATACACATACATATATATAACACATAGTTATATATCAACGGAAACCCCATAGAGGACCTCTCATAAAGAGATAATATTGTAATATATTGTAAAGTTTTTTTTAAAAATAATAATTGTTTTCTTTATTTAAAAATTTATTGTTGACAGTATTACAGATATCCCTCCCCATTTTTGCTCCCCTCCACCCAGCCCCTGCCCCAGGGCCTCCTCTGAACTATTGTCTGTGTCCATACATATTCATATATGCATATAAGTTCTTTAATTAATCTCTTCCCATTCTTCCACCCCCCACTCCCCTCTTAGATCTCTCAGTCTGTTCCATACATTCAAATCTCTGGACCTATTTTGTTTGTCACTTTATTTTGTTCATTAGATTCCACATATAAGTGAGATCGTGTGCTATTTGTCTTTCTCTGACTGGCTTATTTCACTCAGTATAATAATCTCCAAGTCCATCCATGCTATCTCAAAGGGTAAGAGTTCCTTCTTTTTTACAGCCTTGTAGTATTCCATTGCATAAATGTACCACAGTTCTCTAATCCATTCATCTGCTGATGACCACTAAGGCTGTTTTTATATTTTTGCTATTGTAAATAGTGCTGCTATGAACACAGGGGTGCATATTATTCTTTATGATTGGTGTTTTGGGATTTTTAGGACATATTCCCAGAAGTGGGATCACTGGGTCAAATGGCAGTTCCATTTTTAGTTTTTTGAGGAAACTCCATACTGTTTTCTGCAGTGGCCACACCAGTCTGCATGACCAATAATAGTGCACTAGGATTCCTTTTTCTCCACATCCTCACCTGATCATTTGCTGATTTATTGATGATAGCCATTCTGGAAGGTGTGAGGTGATTTTAGTTTGGACTTATCTGATGATGATTAGTGACATTGAGCATCTTTTCATATGTCTCTTGGCCATTTGTGTGTTCTCTTCAGAGAAGTGTCTATTTAAGATCCTTTGTCCATTTTTTAAATTTGATTGTTTGTCTTCAGGGTATTGAATTGTATGAATTTTCTATATATTTTTGAAATTAACTCCTTATCAGATGTTTCATGGCAAATATGTTTTCCCAAATATCTTTCTTTTTTATTATTCACCTAAAAATGCCACAAAGCAGCAGTGAACAGAATCAGAATAAACATGATTTTCAAAATATGAAAACATGAATCACTTAGAGAAGATACCCTCATCCTAGAAAAAAACACATAGTAGGGACATTTTCTAGGATTACTTTTAGCTTTTACACAAATTCTTTAATTCAAGAAGAAAGAAAGTTCTAAGGCTGTTTAGTACAGTATATATATCTCCACAGCCTATACATATAGCCACATATGTTAAGCTTATCAACGTACATAGCAACAGATTGTCGAGGTTTAAGCTGGTTAATTACAATCACATAAAAAACATGTTTTGTTTATTAACAGTTTTAAAAGAAGAATGAGGCATAAAAATGTTAAGAGAATGTCAGAGTCCGCCTTTGTAACTAATTTTCTGGGCTGGATTCTAAGCCTTTTATAGGATCCATTATGTAATTCCATCATTCAATGGATGTTTATTGAGAAACAACTAGTGAGCACTCTTATGGGTACTGAGAATGTAACATTGAACATTCTCATTTCCCCAAATTCTCACCAAAAATGTTCATTTCTCTGTGTTTTTTTAACATTAGGCATTCTAATGAGTAAAAACTGTTATCTTAGTATGGTTTTTATTTGCATTCCCCCCAAAAAGCTATGCTCTACAACATAATGATTAGACATTTATATACCTTACAAAGTGCTTGCCCTAATAAGCCTAGTACTCAGTCGCACTTTGTTGCGCACCCAAAACTAATTTAATATTGTATATCAACTGTAACTGAAAATAAATAAAAGGTCAGTGTCCTTGTGGAATTGTTTTATGAGGAAAAAAAACCAATGGACAAATGAGTAAATTATCTACACTAATGAAAGAGAAAGATGAAAAATGACTGAACGTTCATGACACGCACCAGCCAATCAAGAGTGAATATGCAAATTAACCCAACAAAAATGATGGATTGATTTGCATACCCAGGCACTGCTCCAGCTGCTCCAGGCTTCTGGGCAGCATTGGAAGGCAGAAAGATGGCTCTGGCAAGAGGTGGTGCCAGCAGCCAGGGGAAGGAAGGCCCATTTTTGCACAAATCTTCATGCATTGGGCCTTTAGTGTCATAATAACAGCATGCAGTGGTAAGCACTGTGAGAGAAAAATAAAGTAGCATAATGATAAAAAGAGGGGTGATGTTCTTATTTTCTCAGAATGGATAGAAAAACCTCTCTAAGAAGGTAAAATCTGACTGGATAGATATCTAAGGGAAGTGCATTCCAATACCACAATAGCAAAAGCAATAGGTCCAATGCGGAAGTATCCTCGACAATCCCACAGAATCTTATGAAAGCCAGTGTAGCCATGCATAGGATGTTTAAGGGGAAGGATAGTGGAAATGAGATAGAAGCGAAATGAATGGAAGTCGTGTAGTAACTTGGATTTTATATTGTGATGGAAAATTGTAGATTTTTTTTCCCCACGGGGGAGCAACACGATGACTTATGTTATAAAGAATCACTCTGAGTGCCACGGTTTTAAATTTAAAAAAAGATCAGTCAGCAAAGTTTGTCACTTTTCTTCAGCTGAGTTTATCCAGAAAGGTACATGGAGTAGAATGACTCAGATTTAATTATGGCTGGGGTTTTACCAGTCTGAGAAACCTATGGGAGAGAGAGTTGATGGTAGGAGTACTTTTTTATTGTGATAAAATATATATAACATTCAATTCATAATTTTAACCCTATTTACGTGCACAGTTTAGTATATTCACATTGTTGTGCTGCCATTCCCACTGTTAATTGCTTAAACTTGTTTATTTTCCCAAGTAGAAACTTTATGCCCATTAAATAATAACCCCTCATACCCTCTCTCCTCAGGTCCTAGTAACTATCTTTCTACTCTCTGTTTCTATGAATTTGATCACTCTAGGTACCTCATAAAAGTGAAATCATGCAATAATTTTCCTTTTGCACCTGGCTCATTTCACTTAGCATATACACTCAAGGTTCAACCATGTAGTGGCATATGCCAGAATTTCATTTTGAGGGTTGAACAATATTCTATTGTAAGTGTATACCATGTCTTGCTTATCCATTCATCCTTTATGAGGCATTTGCTTTGTTTCCAAGTTTTTGCCATTGTGAATAATGCTGCTAATAATATTGATATATTTGAATTCCTACTTCCACTTTGGTGTGCACATCTAGAGTGAACCTGCTGAATCATATGGTAATTCTTGACTGAAGTTTTTGAAGAAACACCACACTGTTTTCCACAGTCACTGTACTATTTTATATTTCCACTACCAGTGCACAAGGATTCTAATTTCCCCCAATTCTCACAAAAAATGTTCATTTCTGTGGTTTTTTTTTAACATTAGCCATTCTAATGAGTAAAAACTGTTATCTTAGTATGGTTTTTATTTGCATTCTCCTAATGATTAGTTCATTAAGGTGTAAAATTAGGTTATTTCAGATTTTTCTTGTTTTTAATGTTTTTACAGCTATAGATTTCCTTCTTAGTAGAGCTTTTGCTGCAATTCATAAGTTTTGACATGTTGTGTTTTCATTTTTATTTCTCTTAAGGATATATATATATATATATATATCTTTATTGAGATTGCTTCTTTGACTCATTGGTTATTTAAATGTGTTATTTAACTTCCACATGTTAATGATATTTTCAGTTTTTCTTAGATGATTTCTATTTTTTCATTGTGATCAGAAAATACACTTTATGATTTCAATTAAAATTATTAAAGACATTATTTTACTAAATATATGGTCTATATTAGGGAATGTTCCATATACACTTAAGAAAAGTGTATATTCTGTTGCTTTTTGACAGAGTGTTCTATGCCTGTTAGATCCAACTGCTTTATAATGTTATTCAAGTCCTCTATTTCTTATGGTTATAGTAGTAGTGCTTTTATTTATAGACTATAAAAATATAAGCTGGATAAGAAGGAACATGGTATGGAAAAGATAAAAGGATAAAGTATGACCCAGAACTATAAAATATTATTACAACATAGTTACCAGAGATATGAAATACAAAGATAGTAGGTGATGGATGGAATGGCTGAAGAGGAGACCATATGGAGCATTAATTACCAGTCTAACGTGGTATTTGACAGGTGAGGTGGTTAGGGATACAATGGGGAGAAAGTGAGAACTGAGGAAACTTTAGTTTGAATTGACGATCTTAATGACTATTAAGTTACTCAGAATGAGAACTAGAAAAATGGTGAGAATAAAAGCAGATACAGGGTGCTAATATTTTTAATGGAAGAGGGAGAATGAGAATATTGAAAAGAAATAGAGCATTGTACCCAAACTGAAGAGTGAGTAAAGAAATCTGATATCAAAGTCTTCAAGAGAATGTGTTGTTTATAGAATGATGTGAAAATGACAGTGAGATGTCCCCATCCAGGATCCATGGCATAAGAAGTGTTTGAGAGAAAAGTGTTATTATTTGAAAGAGATGTGGGAGTGATTAGATCCCAAGAAAAGAAACAGATTTGTTGTAAACAAACAAAAACTTTCCAATATACTGCTGATGAGTTGACTGAGTTTCTGAGTATATAGTGGAAGGGTTTGTATGGGTCTAAGAAAGGATGAGGTAGAAATAAACAAAGGGATTTACATGGGAGTAAGAAAAAGAATGAGAGGGAATATCATAATACTATACTGAATACTGGAAATCTGCTAAGAAAGTAGATTTTAGGTGCACTCATCACACACAGAAACAGTAACTAGGTGAGGATATATGTTAGTTACCTTGCCTGTAGTAATCATTTCACAATATATATTAAATCACCATGTATATTTTCAATATACCATTTTTAATATCCTGTATAATAAAGAGATAATATGTAAATTGACCCTCATGTCCTCACACAAGATGGCTGCCCCCATGTAGTCAAAGATGGCCACCACAAGATGGCTGGCAGGGGAGGGTAGTTGTGGGCAATCAGGCCAGTAGGGAAGGGCAGTTGAGGGGAACCAGGCCTGCAGGGGAGGGCAGTTGGGGGCAACCAGGCCTGAGGGGAAGGCAGTTGGGGGGAACCAAGCATGCAGGGCAGGGCAGTTGGGAGCAAACAGATGGGCAGGGGGAATAATTAGGGGCGACTAGGCCAGCAGGGGAGGGCAGTTAGGGGTGATCAGGCCAGCAGTGGAGCAGATGGTGTCAATCAGGGAGTGGTTAGGGGGTGACCAGGCTGGAAAGCAGAAGGTGTTAGGGGCAATATTGTAGTCAGGCAGGCAAGTGGTTCAGAGCCAGCAGTCCCAAATTGTAAGAAGGATGTTTGACTGCTGGGGATTGGGCCTAAACTGGCAGTCAGACATCCCCTGGAGAGGGTGCAGGGACATCCCCCCAGTGCACAAATTTTGTGCACTGAGCCTCTAATACATAAATAAAAAGATATGAATACATATGAGATATTCTAAGTAAAATATTAACAAAGCCCAAAATTATACATAAAAGATAGCAAAGCCAGGTTTTCTTGGGAATATAAAATTATCTTATCATTAGGAAATCATTGAATGTATTTCATCTCATTAACAGGTTAAAGACTCAAAATCATAAGATTATTTCAATAAATGTATACAAACAATTTAATAATTGTGTTATTTTGGAAAAACTGTTTCGTGTTTTGAAATCTGATGTTTTTCAGCTATAAAATGAAAATAAAAAGTTTAAAAATGTAAATAAATAATTTTTAAAAGGATAGAAAACAACATGCAAAATATCTCAAAACCTCAAATATTTTGTCCTGAAAAACTTATAAAAACAAATTTACTAATTCTAAATAAATTCATTTCAACATTAGGTTTATTTTTATCTCAGAGAGAAATAAGTTTTTGTATTGGACTTTATCCAATGTTTTAATTCCACTGCATGATGAAACTTTGGAGAGATTCCCATTAAAAATAAACATTTTTCCTTTTAATTGTGGCAGTAAATGACATTTGGAGATAAGTCTGTAGACATTTTATGAGCATTCATTAATCACACACCAGGGCTAATTTAAAATGTTGGCTTGCACTGGACTTTGACATTACACATGCATTTTTATCCAACCCATCTATGAAACAAATTTAATAACTATTTACACCTTGTATCAATGAAAACATTATCAGTCACAATAAAACTTTAATTAATAGAAAACACAGAACAAAATTTTATTTAATTGTCTATTTGTTTATATGAGAAAGACAAGGCTTTCTCATATCTGTAGTCTCAGCTTTCAAAATATACCATGGAAGCCTAAAAATTTAATCTCTATAGGAAAAAAGAGATACAGTGCCAATATATCTCCAGTCCTGGAATATTCAGATTTTAGCTCCAGTCCTAGAATATTCAGTTTTTCTCCGAACAAAACCACTTTGTAAAAGTCTGCTCATTAATTCCAAAAGAAGAATGAAATTAAATAGATAAAGCATTCAAATCCTCACTTCAACTGCACTACCTAAAATATCTAACTTCAAAGTAGATGATGCTTTGTAATTCCTACAATGGTGTTTGAGGATGCAGTCCTAGAGTGACTTGTACAGTTGACTCTAGGACATTTCAGTATCAAAGTCGTCAGTTTGCACTAAAATAGGTCTCTTCTTTTACCTTGGGTAAACACTTATTTATATATTCCCTTGCAATATTAGCTTATTTCTTGTTATTTTTATTATTGTTAACTTTTAGAGAGTATTATTTAATGAAATAGATGCATACATGATGTAACTTTGAATAATTTCACAGCGAAGGTAGGGATTTGCTCCCACCCAGATAATCCTAAAATTGATTTGATGACTGCCTTGAGCTGGCCCATCTGTAAGACTTTCTGTGACTTATTCCTTGTAGTGTTGATATGAAAAATGACTTGAAAAATCAGAACTTCAGTCTCTCTTGTGTCTACAATCTTCCTTAGAGCATTGTGTTAAGAACATGGATTCTGGAATGTGATGCATCTAGGTTCAGATGTCAGTTCTGTGAGGTACCTTTCAGAGTTTCATCAGTAAAAGAATGATAATAGATGTGTTAATTAAGTGGTATAATGCATGTTATACAGCCCAATACCTCACAATTATTATCAGCTGTTATTAATACTATCTCACAAATTAAAATAAATGTCAGAAATCAATGGTAGTAGATATTTATCTTTGGGGAACCAAGGAAAATAATCACAAAGATGTGGTCCACAGACAAAATGCGTAAGATGAGGAAACCAGCAAAAATAGGAGAAGGTAACAGATGCATAGAAAAGAGAAAACATCATGAAAAAAAAAATGTGGACAAGCAATTTTTAAAAAGCAAGAGACTTCTTAAAATCTGGTTTTTAAATTTGCTTGAAGTAAAGTTCAAGCAAACCTAAATGATGAGTTCAGTAAATTTATATTTATATATATATCTCCAAGTGACCGGAATAACCAGAATGACCAAAATGACCAGAATGACTGGTTGCTATGGCATCTCACTGTGGCAGGCCAACTGGGCCACTATGGGTGGGGCTGGTTAGCCAACCTCCCGAGGCCCCTCCCACCAGCCAGCCAGCCCCCATTGGCCCCAATCAAGGCAGGCTGGCCAGACCCCACCTGTGCACGGATTCGTGCAGCAGGGCTCTAGTACTTCTGTAATTACAAATCAAAATATAAGACATTTATAGCTCCCCAGAAGGCTCTCTCAAGGCTCATTTTAATGAACAACCATCCTTCAAAAGTAATTACCATTTTATTTTATTTTTTAATTTTTTAAAATGTATTTGTTTAAATATATTTTGTGTTGATTTTTTGCAAAGAGGAAGGGAGAGGGATGGAAAGTCAGAAACATCAATCAGCTGCCTCCTGCACACCCCCCAATGGGGATTTGCCTGCAACCAAGGTACATGCCCTTGATCGAAATCAAACCCGGAACTTTTCAGTCCGCAGGCCAATGCTCTATCCACTGAGCCAAACCGGTTGCAGCAGTAATTACTATTTTAATCCCTATCTTGAACTTTATACAAGTGAAATAATAACACATTCACTCTTTTGTTTCTGACTTCTTTAATTTAACACAGTGTCTAGGAGAATTATCCATGTTGGTATATGGCTATTTTTCATAGCTGTAAAGTATTTCATTATATGAATAGCTCACAATTTATTTATGCTACTTTGGATGGATTTTGAAACTATTTTCTTTCCATGGTGATTGTGAAAAAAGGCTATAATTTATTATAAACTTTTGATAACAGGTATTTTAATAGACAATAAGACTCATTGTTCTTTGGTATATAGCCAGGAGTGGAATTACTGAGTTAAAGGGCATATGTGTGTTTAATTTTTGTAATATAGTGGCAAACAAGTTCATATGTAGTTGAAATAATTTATATCCTACCTAGCAATATCAGAGTTCCAGTTGTGCCATACCCTTGCCAACACTAAATATTGGCCATTGTTTGAGTTTTCACCAATATGATAGGAGTTTAATATATGTGATTATTATTATATCATTACCTATATATATAAAAGGCTAATATGCTAAGTGTCCCTTTGACCCTCAGACCGGTCACTATGACATGCACTGACCACTAAGGGGGAAATGCTCAATGCAGGAGTTGCTATGATGCGCACTGGCCAGCACCATGGACCTGGCGCCAACAAACCAACACTCAGCTTCCTCCATGTGAGACATAGGCCCTGCAACCACCCTGTAGCAACAAACCACCAAATTGCAGCCAATGCTGCCAAGACCCCATGGTGCAAAATGCAGCCCACAGCCCAGCCCTGCCTTGAAATGGTGGCTGTGGGTGCCAGGTAATGATGTCACATAACAATGCTTGGCTTCCTTTCCCTAGCCACTAACCTTCTTGGAGTTTCTTCAGCCCAGAAACATGACTTGCTTTATAGCCAGGTGCAAACGTTTTACACTTTAACCAAATCTTTGTGAAGCATTTTCATGTGCCTCATCTCATTTGATCCTCACAGAAGTCCTGAAGTAGGTAGATAGGGGACTCCGTAGAATCCTATTTTCTTTTCATTAGCCAGAAAATGAAGATTTAGAAAGCTTACAAACTTGACCTGCCTAAAAAGAAGTACGAAATGGTAGACCTTGAAAATGACTTCAGGTTTTCTCACTGCCCAGAATATAGTCAAACACTGCTACAGTTAAGTATTTTATCCTTTGTTCTCCCTGTGTGATCTACAATATTAATCTGCTTCATGTTGATGTTTATTGCTATGTTGCTGATAATTACCTGAAAGAGAAGAGGTATTTCACTGGGCTGGAAAAAATTTAGCTACCTCAGAAAGCAGGTATAATTAAGCAGATTATTCTCTCTATATAAAAGGCTAAGTTGATTTGCACATGCACAATACATATAAAACTCTTGCAGGTGTCAATCACATACTTGTGTTTCAATCTGTCATTGTCAATTGAGTATTTAGCTGTTTTTGTGGACATTCTGAAGCTGAAATAAAGCAGAGGTATTGACAGAATATGTCTGAAGACCAACTATTGGTACAACTGTCCCCGTCTCACACTGGCCTCCCATTTAAATTAACTCAAAGACAGTTTCCCATTATGCCAGCAGTTGTAGTGACTATTAATAAATCACAAGGACAAACTCTAGACAGAGTAGGAATAATTCCTACCTGAACTCATTTTTGGACATGGTCAGTTATATGTTGCTTTCTCTCAAGTTCAAAGAGCGTGTGATGTTAAAGTTAAAGTTGTAAATTCTTCATCACAAGAGAAATCTAAATTTTCTTTCAATGTGCATGAATCAATGCACTGGGCAACTAGTATTATGTAAATGTATATGATTATTGTAATAAATACAAATATAAATCTGAATTTATATGATGTTTAATGAAGTATTTTCTACCCATCTAAGTCTCACTCCTGTTTCTGTAAGTTTCCAAGTCCATATGCTACTTCCACAAAGTAACTTCCTCCTCTTCGTCCAGCCCACATGGAACTCTGTATCATCTGCCCTCCCTCTTCAGTTGTTTCCTGAGCTAAATATATTTTGGACTAATCACATACAGCCTTATATTTTTTGTTATAATTTTATGAGATGACTTTTGGCAGGAATTTTACTTTCAAATTTTTCACACTTCACAATTCTTACCATGATGCTTGTATATAGAAGTTATTGAGTAAATAAACAAATACAGATTATTTGACTGCAGTGCTTTTAAATAAAAATTGTACCACCATATTAGAAACCACACAAAAGATACTCTAAAACCTGAAAATCTGTGTATTAAATATTTTCTTTATCTTAACAAAGTAAAAATTTTGCAGTTATTTTTGTTAATTTATCACGGTTTTAGCTATAAAAACCTTATGATAGCTTGGCTTAAGAGCTGACTTTGAAAGAGAAATCAGTGCGAACAAACCCTGTGCTTAAAAATGAGATGCTTAGTCATCAAGGTCAATAAATAAAATATTTCACTAGGCATTTCCCCCCCAACTAGTTGGGAATTAAAAACATGAATATGTAAACCAAATTGAGAAAATTATGGCTCAAATCCATTAGCAAAAAGGGTAATACACAGAATTATTATAAAATTTCTTAGTTGAGTCATTAATCCAGAAGGTCACACATATGCTACTGAAAGAGTTTGTGGAAATCTTTTTATTGCAATATTTTTATTGCAATTGTCTCTTTCTTTGACAGCTCAAGAATATATGATTCTTCTTGCTTGTTGATTATGAAAATAATTTTCTTCCAATTTTAAAATGGAATTTAATAATGGAATTGAATCACATCAGTTTTTGTAGTCACTGTTCAGGTTGACTCAGGCCTACTAAGTCTATAGACTTGAATTAACATACATTTTAGCTGGCCTGTGTATACACAACTTCATAGTACTGGGTTATATGTCAAAGATGGAGAATGACCAATTGAATGTATTTATTGAACACCTATTGTACGTAGGTGTTTTATGCCCTTACACCCTACATAACTTAAGAAAGAACAATTTGGCTCAAAGAAATAGAAAAATAAACTGAAATACAAACCTAGAAGAATGATATAAGTAGTATAATAGAGCTAAAATCAGTGCAAGGAGGGTTGAAGGAAGAGAGACAGCATCTAAAGTAAAGGAGAGTGGGAAGTTCTAAGTGTCCTGGGAAAGGAGGCAGCTTTCTCCACAGAAAGTAAGGAATCCATTTTACAGAGTGCCAGCAGGAGCTGCACCCAGCTGTAAAGTCCAAAAGCACAGAAGCTCCAGCAGCAGGGATGATGGATGGCAATTTTGTTCTGGTAAACCATTTCTGGGCTGTGATCTTGGGGTATTATCCCTGCCTGAGTTGCTTTCAAGCCTGATTCTTTAGCCTTCTTAAAAATTCTGTGAGCTCCTGCATGTCCTGGAATAAATTCCTTTCATCTGAAGTTGCCCATTGGTTTCCACCACTTGTAAAAGAAGCTTCCCTCCGAGAGCATGAAGTAAGGAAACCCCAGGGTGAGGACAGAGACTTCATCGTGCCCACCTCCTTAGTTCATGCCTGGTGGAGAGGAAGCACTCAATATCCATTTAGTAAATTATTGAATAGGTGAAAAGACAGCAAGTCCAGAAGGCAAGCTGAGTCTATAAGGAGGATCAGAGGTGCAAGCCGAAGACGGAATGTGATTTAGGAACAGGTCAGGGACAGTAATCCAGAGTGAATACAATAAAAAAGAGATTGCTAGATAGGGGTGCTTTAAGCAATATATGACACTTGGCAGGCCTTCTTTAAGCACCAGAGTGAGGTTGAACATTTCCCTACAAAAGTGCCCGATGTCAGCAGAGGCAAAATTCAATGGAATGAAAATGCTTGCACTGGCCATAAAAAAAAAAAAAAATTGGATGAGAAGAGAAATGGTGAGCAGATTGCCGCAAAAAGCACCTATGGAGAAGGGGTCTCAGAGATGAGGAGAATGTTCCCTAAAGCGTGGACACAGATCACCTTTGAGCATTTTAAAAGCTCCACATTTCATTCCTAATAGTGATGTAACAGACTGTCTAGTTTGAGTTCTCCCAGGGAGATGCTGAGAAAAGAATTCAAATAGAAGTAGTTTATTAAGGGGTTGATCCCTGGACACAGCACGAGGAATGGGTTAGACACTGAATAAATTCCTTGGACTAGGAACTGCAATGACACAGGGAAGGATGTGCTCATAAGATTAGAACTTCAAGACTTGCTCATTAATTCTCTAATTGTGAGAATTAGTTCATCACTTGACAGGCTGAGAGCAGGGGGGATGGCAGATAATTTTTGGAGCCAAGGCACTGCCCACATTGATCAGATCTAGAAATGGGGCAGCACAGGGCATCTGGAGAGGCCCAGGAAAGGAACACCTTGGTGAAGGGTGCACAGGCAGTGAGGCTGCTGGGACTCTGCTTATAATGTTTGCTGTTTTGCTTGGCCTCACCTCAGTACACATGAGTTTACAGAGCATTTGGAAAAGACTCAAATAAACTGTTAGTCCTCTCTCAAAACAATTAAATTACATTGAATAACAAACATCAAGCCACAACAATAAAATAAAACTTGCCATTTCACGAGTAGGAGCAAGTATTTTTATTTTTATTTTTGCTTTGTCTGAGTGATTGAGACAGAGGAGGATTATGCAGCATCATTCATTCCATGGGGGAAGTTCTGTACTTTGATCTTCAAATTGAATTCATGCAGACACTGACTGATGGCAAAGGCTGATGCTAAAATCTTTCTCACTTATGGTTCACTTTCCAATGCACTCATTTGGATTAACAAATAATCAAGCTGGAAAAAACTTCACTTAGAAACCACAGAGAAGAGCCTATTTAGTGTCCACATTAACATTTTTTAGAGTAAACAGGCTTGCAACATCACTGAAGTAAACAAAGAGCATTCATTAACATCCCCCCAAAAAACCACTATGTATGGCCTAGATTACATACACATAATACTAGCAAAAGAGAAAAACAAGTTTTAAACCCACTCACATTTCCAAACTGAGCAAAAATGAAACAGTCATAGATACAGAGAATAGACAGATGGTTGCCAGAGGGGAGGGTTGGGAGAACTGGGTAAAAAAAGGTGCAAGGATTGAGAAGTACAGATTGGTAGTTGCAAAATGGTCATGGGATATGAAGTGCAGCATAAGCAATATAGCCAATAATTCTATATAATACAGAGGTAATATGCAAATTGACCATCACTCTAACACACAAGATGGCTGCCCCCGTGTGATCAAAGATGGCCATTCCCATGTGGACACAAGATGGCCAGCAGGGGAGGCAGTTGGGAGAACCAGGCCTACAGAGGAGGGCAGTTGGGGGCGACCAGGACAGCAGGGGAGGGCAGTTAGGAGTGACCAGGCTGGCAAGGGAGGGAAGTTAGGGGTGACTGGGCTAGCAGGGGAGGGCAGTTAGGGGCAATCAGGGGAGCAGTTAGGTGTCAATCAGGTTGACAGGGGAGTGGTTAGGGGGTGATCAGGCTGGCAGGCAGAAATAATTAGGGGCAATCAGGCAGGTAGGCAGGCAAGTGGTTGGGTGCCAGTAGTCATGGATTGTGAGAGGGATCCCAGATTGGAGAGGGTGCAGGCTGTGCTGAGGGATCTCCCCCTTACCCACATGCATGAAATCCATGCACCAGGCCTCTAGTATTGTAATAACTGTGTATGGTGCCAGGTGGGGACTGGAAATATCAGGGGAACCACTTTGTAAAGTATATAATTGTCTAACCACTATGCTATACACCTGAAACTAACACAAAACAATATTAAATGTAAACTTTAATTGAAAAATAAAAGAATAGAAAACAAAAGGAATGGGGAAGTGATGCCATATCAAGTTAGATACTGTGTGGGAAACTGTGTGGGGAAACTGAGAAGCTTAATCTCACTAGTGAATTAGAACACACATGCGAGTGTTATTCTACTTGAGGGGTGATTGAGCTGGGACATTTATACACTGACACCTTTTGGTCATTGTTTAAAGGTCATTCGTCAGGACACAAAGCAGGTTCTGGTGGCCAGAGAGAGCTCCAACCAATGAAATGCAGAGTGTTGTACACGACTTAAGTGTATATGGCATGCTAAGCAATGATCTTATAGCAACCTTGAGAGTTAAATACTATTATATTAATTTTGCAGATGATGAAAACTGTGACTCAAAAAATGGCCCACTGGAGCTCAATTTTCTCTAATTCTAAATCCTTTATGGAGGTAAAGTGGTACGTCTTGACATAATGGAGACAGAAATAGAGAAAGGGATGAAAAACTGCCATCAGCGTGTCGTAAGTGCAGAACAATGCCATAAATGCTGAAAGAACAAAAAAGCACTTTAGTGCACTAGGAACATATTTTGTCTCTCTCTAAGAACTTATGACACTTAGAGCCAGGGATTGAGTTTGGAAAATTTCATCTCTGGCTTCCAGTGGTCTTAACCATTCACAAATTTCTTTAAATACAACTTTCTATTTCCAAAATGAGAAATTAAAAAAAAGTACAAAGTTTAGTGGTGAGGCATTACTTATTGGAGATAATAAAAATTAAACTCATATTAGCAGATTTATTGGGTTGAATAGCATCCCTCAAAATTCCATGTATATTCACAACCTTAGAATATGACCTTATTTGAATATAGGAATTTCATAGTTGGGATAAAGTAATACTGAATTAAGATGGATCCTAAATCCAATGACTGCTTTCCTTATATGAAGTCCCTGTGAACACACATGGGAAAGAAGACCAGGTGAACATGGAGCAGAGACTGGAGTGATACAGCTATAAACCAAGGAAGTCCAGGTATGGCCAGGGACCACCAGAGCTAGAAAGAAGCATGGAAAGATCCTCCCTGAGGCTTCAGAGGGAGCTTAGGTCTGCTAATACCTTATTTTCAGACAGGTAGCTGACAGGATTCTCTGGGAGAGAATACATTTCTGTTATTTTAAGTCATCTAGTTTGGGGTAATTTGTCACAAAAATTGGTTTCCCCCCTAAGAAACCAATATAGGGGTGTAATGGTATTAATTATGTCTCCCTAAATTCTAACCTTCAATGCATTTGGAGATAGGACCTTTAAAGAGGTAATTAAAATGAGGTCATATAGATGGGCTCTACTCCAATAGGAATGGTATCCTCATAAAACGAGATTAGGATACAGGTAACACAGATGGAGGGACAACCATGTGAGGACAGAGAGAGTAGTTAGTCATTGGCAAAGAGAAAACTCAGAAATTACCAAACCTACCAACAGTTTACTATTGAACTTCAACCCTCCAGACCTGTGAGTAAATAAATTTCTGTACCTGAAGCCATCCAGTCTGTGATGTTGTGTTATGGTGGCCCTAGGAAACTATTATAAGGATTATGAATTTGGGAAAAGAATGAACTTTCACTTTTATCCTTATTGCACCCCTACTTATTACTTTAGGGGCAGAAGACAATTCTGTAAGTGGCTGTGGGATCCTCTGACGGAAGAAGGCAGAGACTGAGAGGTGAAGAGATTCTGGTAGGTGGCAAGTATTCATTGAGCACTGGTGGCTCTCTGTGCTACAGTAACATTGGCCAGAGATGGGGCAACTTGAGGGCTGGAGGGTCTTTTTTATTCCCTCAGAATGTTTACATAGCCTTCTTTCTTATTTTCTTTTCCTGGGAGTGCTATGTATGTAGGACACAACCCTGATTTTAAAGAACAGGAATATAATCGGTGGGTAGAAATAAGAAGCTGGCACCTTTCTGCAGACATAGTAGTAGACTTGGCAATCTTTGTGTTTAAGATTCTTGTAGTAATTCTGATACAGAGAACTAGAATATGATAGGAGACAGACATGTAAGGAAAACATTCTGTCTTAGGAATAAACAATACACATTTGGTTGATACTGTGCAGAGCAGAAATACTACAGGGCTTTTGTTGTTTTGTTTTTAGAAAAGACAATACCGCCCATAATGGGAAGATAATATATTATGAAAGCAAAGTCAAATGTTCTATATGCTATATATATATTATAAATTAAATGTGTAAGAATGGTATTTTGAAGGAAGCAAGGTTACCACATGCATTTTTAGTTTGGACAAAAATGCATTCTTATTTCTGGCACTAAGTAACATTTTCATACTTTGAGTTTTATTTGTTACACAAGAAGATATAAACTGTAGATGAAAATGACATTTCTCAAATTCTTCTGGATAAGAGACTTATGTTAAAGTGCATTTTGGCATCATTGAGTGTATTAAAGATAAGAATATTTAAATTTAGGAAGAAGCACCCAAACATTTTTGGTTCTTTAATTTTTTAAAATATATTTTATTGATTTATTACAGAGAGGGGGGGGGGAGAGGGACAGAAAGTCAGAAACATTGATCAGCTGCCTATTGCATGCCGCCCCCCCCCCCCCGCACTGGGGATATGCCCGCAGCCAAGGTACATGCCTTGACCGGAATCGAACCCGGGACCTTTAAGTCCGCAGGCTGACGCTCTATCCACTGAGCCAAACTGGTCTTGGCCATTTTTGGTTCTTTAAAAAGAAGGACAATCCTAAAGAAAAAGAGTTAAGTTTTTTTCTTTTTTTACTTTAGGTAAACCTAATTATTTGGACTTAGAGGTTTCTTTAGCAGAGCAACCCTTCCATTGTTATATTTCTCCCAGGTAATGACCAACTTATACAAGGGTAAAATAAAAATAAAGGTAATTGATTGTCCACTAAAATTTTCATCATCTGTCAGCACCCAAAATGAGGTCATATGTATGAGCCCATATACAAATTATAGAGATTAATTTTATTAAAATGCAGCAACAAGGAGAATTTCCCCCCAATACAGTAAATCTTTCAGATGGATTTGAGACTTTGAGTTTAAACTGCTGATGCTATCATACCCTCTTAAAAATGGTGATAAAACTTATAGTTAATGGAGCTGATCATAAACACACTCATTTCTTCTTTCTGAAACCAAAGCATAATACACTTTTCTTCAGATGCTGAGTTTAAAATAAACAAACTAAAAGAAACCCGTGATTAGAAGTATGATCATGAGTTCGCATATGCTTTTACAAGCATGTTAATAAAATGACATTTAAGAAAGCTTTCTGAGTAAGTCTGATACAGCAGATCCTAAGTTTTTAACAATTAAGGGGGTGGTAAAAATTGCAGCCTGTTGGGTCTCTCTGCAATCACCAGGAGCTCATGCACCCTTCAGAGCTCATAACAGAAATGCTGTCACCCCAGGAGCTAGCTAGTTTGGCCAGCTGCCTTCTATCTGCACAAATATTTTCTTGTACTTTCCTCAGAGATGCCATCTTGCAAAGTTCTTTTCTCTTCATTATACCCAGAGTGTTGATGCCAGGCCATCCGAAGACTCTCAGGGGCATGCCATGTGCCTGTAATGGAGGTGCTCGAGTTAAGGTCTGGGCCTGCTGGGTTTCTGCCAGCATTCTTATTATTGTGGTGACTTGAGTTTATTTGCTTTTGAGTCATAATTCATGTTAAGAATAAATGCTCTAATGCTATAAAGTGTGACCTCTTTTGGTTTTCCCTCCTCTGTTCTAACTCAAAGTTTTGAGATATTTAAATTTTGCATATTTATGTTTTCTAGAGCTTTGCTTTTTGTCTTCACTTATGAATAACCCTTACCCCATGACCTTCTCAAGACACTTTGAGAGAATTTCACAGTCACCACACATATAACCTTGTTACCTATTTGAAAACAAGTTGTTTGGGCTAACTGTAAGGTCCTTCATTAATGGTCAATGTAGTGAAGGCTTTTCTTGACTTCTTTATTAATCAAAGTTATACATTTTGGCCATATTACCTGGCAGACTACTTCTAATTATTTTAAACATTTGAAATCCTATCTAATAAAAGAGTAACATGCAAATTAACCATACCTCTGCTACGCTACCAGCCAATCAGGAACAGGGGGCATGGCCAGGGTCATAGCCAGGGGCATGGCCAGCAGACATGGCCAGCAGACAAGGCCAGTGGACATGGCCAGCACACAGTGGGCAAGGCCAGCAGGAGTATGGCCACAGCACAGTGAAAGCAACCACCATGCTATAAACTCTGCCCACACAGTACTTAAGGGCCGGCCCTCCTAACAGTTATGGTGACTGAATCACATGCAAATGAGCACCCGGGATCCCTGCATGCGCCCCAACCCAGCACCCACGATGGGAGTGGGGGGGCTGCTGCCAGTATCTGGGATGTGTGGAGATCCTGGTGGCCACCACGGGGTGGAGAAAGTTCACAGTGCTCTTGGTTCGTGCGGGTATTGGGAGTACCAAGGATGCTGGGAAATGTGGTTCTGGTGACAGACTCACTGTAGGAGAGAGTTTGAAGTACTAAGCCACCAGAACTACATTTCCCGGCATTCTTGGTGCCCCCAATACCCTGCATGAACCAAGAGCACTGTGAACTTTCTCCACCTCTTGGTGGCCAGAATCCCGTCCAGGCAGAATGATATGGCAGCGTGCTGTGACAGCCTCCATTGGCCTCTGGTAGCTGGTCCCCCACCATCCCCGCCAGGCCGGGGCCATGCCCAACCACTTCGCCGCCACTGCGGCGGTGCATGTGTTGGGAACAGGGTCCAGTGCAGAGTCCTTCATCCTGGGAGATGGGTGCAGCCGGAAAGGGGGCTGCCCCCATGCCCATTGACTCAACAGATGATGCTGAAAAGGAAAAAATTCCCATTGAATTTCTATATATATATATATATATATATATATATATATTATTGATTTTTTACAGAGCGGAAGGGAGAGGGATAGAAAGTCAGAAACATCGATGAGAGAGAGACATCAATCAGCTGCCTCTTGCACGCCCCCCACCTGGGACGTGCCCGCAGCTAAGGTACATGCCTTTGCCGGAATCGAACCCGGGACCCTTCAGTCCGCAGTCCCACGCTCTATCCACTGAGCCAAACCGGTCTCAGCCCATTGAATTTCTTAATAGTATTACTCCTTCAGGAATGCCGTGTCGTGTCATAAATTAAAATTGAAAGTGGGTGCAATCATCATGCTTTTGAGAAATCTTAATAGTAAATGGGGTCTTTGTGATGGTACCAGATTTATTCTCAAAAGATTACTATCTAGCATTATCGAAGCTGAAGTATTAACAGGATCTGCAGAGAAAGAGGTTGTTCTGATTCCAAGAATTGATTTGTCCCCATCTGACACTGGCCTCCCATTTAAATTAATTTGATGACAGTTTCCCGTGATACCAGCATTTGCAATGACTATTAATAAATTACCAGGACAAACTTTAGACAGAGTAGGAATATTCCTACCTGAACCCGTTTTCACACATGGTCTGTTATTATGTTGCTTTCTTTTGAGTTCGAAGAGCATGTGATGTTAAAGTTGTAAACACTTTATCCCAAGGGAAATTAGTCAAGCACTATGAAAGTGTTTTCACTGTTAATGTGGTATACAGGGAGATATTAGAATAAGTTTAATCACTTTATCAGTCATTATTTGCATCAATGTTGTTTTTATATCATGAGTGTGTTATTGTTGTTATATCATTTTGTTATTATTTATTTATTAATGAAATTATGCATTATTTTCATATACATTGTACTCATTACCTTTTGTCTGTCACACTTTTATTATAGAGAAAGGGCAAATAACACTATTAAAATATTTCCTCTAATTAATACCCTTTTAATGTGCACGAATTTTGTGCACCAGGCCACTAGTACTTCATCTAAAATAATAACAACAACAGCCACGGTAAATTGTAATCAAAAGTAAAGCTGTATAGGATTCTAGGAATAACCAACACTAAGTATGGCTTTCAACTCTTTAGGCATATTGTTTTTAATATATAAAATTGTAATGAAAATGATAATGTTATTCATAAACAGAAACAGAGATGGCCAGCCCACAGCCCTACCAGCAGTGTGCTCCTCCAGCAAGGGTCACAGGACATGGGGAAACAACCTCTACTTAGATTACTGCAGTGCCCCGTTCCCATAGCAACTGCTGGGCTCTCCTTCACATGTCCTTCTCCCATTACCTCTTGGAGACCTCTTTCCTCAATCTGTCAACAAGAAGTTGACATTTCTTTACTCATTCCTTCCTTCCTTTACTTTTTACTAAAGAGATCCTAAGCACCAAATATAGTACAACAATAACACTAATACTAAAATAATAACAACTTATTTTCAAGAGTCCCTTCTAAATGTCAGCATCCTAGTAGGTTCCTGACTCTAAATATGAACAAAATGGTAAAATTGGTATAGAATGGTTATTAAAATAAAACTACAGATCCACCATATATAATGTACTTGGATGTACAAACTAGAATAGACTATTCTCATCCATTGAAAGGCTTAGAGCCATATCTGTTTCATCAGGATATAATTTCTCCTTTATTTGTGCAGAGCTTATTTTGTGTCTCCATAGTAACTGCCTCTCTGTTAGCATAATAATAAAATTAAAATATGATATTGTACTCATAGGGTAAATGTGAAAAAAAAGTGGGACACAGCTATTAGGGAAACAGCATGAAAATTTCTTTAAAAATTAAAAATAAAACTACCATATGATCTGGGCCATCCTACTTTTGGCATATACCCAAAGGAAATGAAACCAATGTCTCAAAGAGATATCTGCACTCCCATGCTCATTATAGCATTATTTACAATTGCCAGAATATGGAAACAACCTAAGCATTCATCAGCAGATGAGTGGATAAAGAAAAAATATATATATGTATATCAGCCATGAAAAGAAGGAAATCATGCCATTTGTGACAACATGGATGAACCTAGAAAACTGTATGCAAAGTGAAATAAGCCAGACCAGAAGGACAAATACTATATGCTCTCACTTATATGTAGAATCTAAAAAAGTCAAACTCACAGAAACAGAGAGAGGGCTGGTGGTTTCCAGGGGCTGGGGGATGGGAGAAATGGGTTGGTGTTGTTTAAAGGGTACAAACTTTTAGTTATAAGATGAATAAGTTCTAGGGATCTAAATTACAGTATGGTGACTACCTATACTAATAAAAGGGTAATATGCTAATTAGACCAGATGTCTTCCAGTTGTCCTTCCTGACAAAGCTGGGGGCGTGGCTGGCCACCAGTGGGGACCCCAAGCCTCTTACCAAGGCTGGCCCTGCCCGCTCTAGTTGGGACCCCCACCCCAATTGGGGGCATGGCCAGACTGCAAACTGCCCCAAACCCCTTGCCCAGGCCAACTCTGTCCCCAAGTGGGGACCCACATTTCAATTTGGGGCATGGCCAGCCTGCAAACTGGCCCAGGTCCCTCGCCAGGCTGGCCCTACCTCCACCCTGATCTTGGGCCCCCTTCAGGGCAGGCCAGCTGGCCCCCACCTGTGTACCAAGTTTCTATCCTATATAACAAAAGGGTAATATGCAAATTGAGCCTAATGGCAGAACGACCAGCTAGCTATCTTGGGTCCACATGGGGACAGAATCTTTGACCACATGGGGGCAGCCCTCTTGTGTGTTGGAGTGATGGTCAGTCTGCAAATTACTCTTTTATTAGATAGGATAGAGTCCTGGTACATGAGTGGGGGCCAGCTGGTTTGCCCTGAAGAGTGTCCCAGATCAGGGTGGGGGTGCCCTTGGGACCTGGGGCAGCCTGGGTTAGGGGACTGTGGAGGTTTGCAGGCTGGCCACGCTCCCCAGCGACCCAAGCAGTGGCCCTGGTATCTGGGATTAATCTATGTCTACAATTGAAACTTTATAGCCCAAAGCAGAGCCAAGCCTCCTGCTTGCTCTGTGGCAGCAGCCATTTCTGTTTGAAACTGTAACCTAGAGTGGAGGCCTAGGCTGGCAACGGCAGGCGGAAAGTTTGTCTTCCTCCATTGCCAGGGAAACCCAAGCCTCTGTTCTCTCCAGCTCAGTGGCTGCCACCATTTCTGTATCTTTTATAATTGAAACTTTGTAACATTGAGTGGAGGCCTAGGCCAGCAATGGCAGGCAAAAAGCTTAGCTTCCTCTGTTGCCGGGTAAACCCAAGCCTTCCTCCTGTTCTCAGTGGCAGCAGCCATCTTGGTTGGGGTTTATTTGAATAATCTGCTCCTGATTGGCTGGTGGGTGTGGTTGTGGGCATGGCTTGTGGGTGTAGCGAAGGTGCAGTCAAATTTGCATATTACTCTTTTATTAGACGGGATATTTAAAATGTATAATTTGAGGGAATACGTGGGATTAATTGCCTAATAAAATAAGTGAGTCCCATGAGCATGCTATGGAATATGAGGAGATTATGTATGATACATTAATTATTCAGCACACTTCCTGGTTGAGAAGATTAGGTAAGGGTATATTATATATCAAATACTTAGCACAGTTCCTAGGACCCAGTAACAGGTAGAAATCAATAACTACATTTTCAAGAAAAACTGGCAAAGTGTGACATAGATAAGTCATTCTGCACTGATGTCACATACTAGGCAGGTATGAACATTAATGTTTAGACTTTCTAAAGCTCAGGGCCCATATGAACTGGAGGAAGAAATTATTACCAAGCAGAGGTTCAGGCACCTTGGAAGACACAGTATTGCCCCCCTAGGAGAGCAGGTGGGTAATCCTTGCCAGAAAACAAGGGTCCTGGGCCAGTTTCAGAGGATTTAGTGTTGAGAAGTCCAAGGAGGTTAACATTCATAGCAGCACAGTGCATGGAGACCACGAAGTTCATGAGCACAATCCTGAGGTCAACCATAGCTAACTGATCCAAATGCTACTGACCTAAGAATCTGTTTATCTAATAAAAAATCAACCCATATACTTATTTCTCCAGTTTATATTTGATACATTAAATATTTCAAGTAGTCTTGCTTCATTATCACTTTATTTTTGGCTTTTTATAGATATCAAATGAATGGAATATATTATATTTAAAATAATCTAAAATTTTACAAAATTATTTTTATTTTTTTTACTATGATAGATAACATTCCAGTTTCTAACTTTGAATATAAAGATGATGATGATGATGATGATGATGATTTATGCTTAGAATAGACTCTTAAATTCTGAAAGGAGATGACTAGATCAAATAGTTAGAAAGGCTTTTAAAGTTCTAAATTCAAGATTGTTTAACAAAATAGTTATACAATTTACATTCACATTAGTAGCATTACATTCACATTCACATATAATATTATTACCAATTTAACCAAATTTGGATTAGATGAGTAATAGTTTTTTCTAATTTTGTTAATTTGAATTTCTTCATATTATATGAATAAATATTTTATTTACTTTGACATTAAATGTAGTACCTTATTTATGAATTTACTGTCCATGTCATTCAATAATTTTTTTAAACTAAAGGATCTTATTGTTTTTGTATGAATTTGAGTGGACTCCTTTTACAGTGAAAAATACTATATATGTTGCAGTTTACTGATCTACTTTTATCTTTTGCTTTTAATTATGTATTTTTGCCTTTTTGAAGTAAAAATCATACTTACATTTTAAATTATGCAACAAGACTATTTTTTTTTGGATGCTTGTGATTGCTTTTAAACTATGGAAGTCTTTCATTTAGAGATCTGACAAATAATATTGATGCATTATTTAACTTTTCTATAGTTTGATTCTTTAGCTACTTAATGCATTTGAAACTTACTTCTTAATGAGGTCTGAGTGAAATTTCTAATTTCTGTTGTTTCCCTAATTAACATGGAATGAGAGTCTATGAGAGAGAACGACTTCACTGAAGATCTCCACATTCTGGTTAATAACATGACTTTTGCTTGTCTGTATCAAATAAAAGTAGAAATGACTTAGGCCTATCAAAATATACATAAAATATACATAATTAGGCAAATTTAAAAAATTGTAAAGGAACATAGAAATTCAAATTTTCCTGGAATTTGTCATCTATGAAAGGTAAATAAGAATATGACTTTTATATTATTATACAAACTGGGAATACAATTTTTTAAAGGAAAATTGTGTATGCAATGTTAGGTGTGACCTGTCAATATTTGACCAGATTTGGGGCATCTGACCGTGAGAGGGGTAGGGAATGACTTTACCAAAGGGCATCAACATGACTTGAGGGAACTAGAAATAACTGGTTTCTGCTACTACTCTTTGGAGAGTTGATAGGACTGCAGTTTCAGACAGAATAATCCATCAGAACTATGAGGAAAGACTCATGGAAACATACAAATCCAAAGAGGGGCCCAGAATAGTTTCAGGATTTATGGAGAAAATGCAGAAGGCCAAGGTCTTTACAGTAAACCATGTTAGTCTCTTAAGACCTTTCTCCAATGGCTTCTGCTTGTATCTTTTGGCAGAAAAGTAAATTAGGGGTGAGAGGACAAAAGGACAGGGTAGAACTGGGCAGCCAAAACAGATGGACCTTTCCCAAGTCTCTGACTGGAAGGTGCAATAAGAGGGAGACGAGATCACTGTGACAAAGAAAACTTGTCCAGTTTTCAAGAAACATTTTCTCTTGGATTTTTTGCTTATGTAATTCTTATTTGTTTATTTTGCTTAATTGTTTATTTGTTTACTTGGGTATATGTATTAAGCCTTATACTTAGAACTAAATGGCCTAAAACTATATCCATGCACCAAATATTCATTAATTGTCCTACTATGTGCCATCATCCAATTTAGAAGGTTAAAATACATGTAAGAACAAAACACATGGTCTCTGCCTTTATATAACTTATATTATCTCTTTCTCTCATAATATTTAAAACATAGAGAGTATGTTGCATATCCCTGTATCCTCTTGAGATTTAACAAATGTTAACATCTTGCATACTTGTTTCAAAACTTTTTTATTTAAAGTAATAAAGTCATATAGACACAGTTAAAGCTGTTTTGACCTTGCTTTAATTTCATTTCCCTCTTCTCTTCAGGGAAGTAATTAATCATCCTAAAACTGGCATTCCTCCCATTCTTTTAAAATACATTTCCACATACATAATTGTTCATAAAAATATGTAGTATAATTTTGTACTTTGGAAATTTTAAAATGATGTTGCTTCTTTATACTTCATATCATGTTTTTGAGATAATTCACTTCATATTTGTTGAATACCCACTGATCCTCAGGGGTTGTTCTAAGTGCTAGAATAAAGCATTGATCAAAATAACCTAAAACCTCTTTCCTTAAAAGCTTATATTCTAGTAGGTTGAACAGACATTAAACAACAAAATATAAAATGTTTTGCACAGGCTGCCATTATGGACTGAATTGATCTTTGCACCCACCAATTCATATATTGAGGCCCTACCTTGCAATGTGACTCAATTTGGAGATAGTGCCTGTGAGGAGGCAATCAAGATGAAGTGAGGTCAGAAGGGAGGGGTCTACTCTGAAGGACTGGCATCCTTAGGAAGAGGTAGGGATGCCAGAATTTGTCTTTTTCTGCACCCAGGCACAGAGGAAAGGCCTTGTGAGAATACAGTGAGAAGGTGCCATATGTGAGCCAGGAAGAGAGAGCCCACACGAGAAAACAAATCTACCTGTGGCTAATCAGGGACTTCTGCATCCAGATATGTGAGAAAATAAATGTTTGTTGTTTAAGTCACCTAGTATGTAGCCTTTATGTTATGGCAGCCTGAGCAGACTGATCCTGCTGCTGTATATTAAGAGCTCATAAGAAAAATTTAAGTAATGGGGGTCAGACAGAAAGCTGAAATCGAGTGTCCAGAAAGGTCTTAACTGAGAAATTCCTCTTGAGGAATAATCTGAAAAAAGTGGAGGAGCTAGTCATGGGCCTGAGGAAGACAGGAAATGCATGTGCAAAGACTCGAAAGGCAGCGAGGGCCTGGCGTGGTGTAGGAGCTATGAGGAAGGGTGGATGACTAGAGTGGAGGGAAAGAGGGACAGGAAGGAGGAGATGAAGGTCGAGGGTAACACAGGCCAGATCATGTGGAAACCAGTGGACAATTAATTACTCTGTTTAAGCAGAGGAACGATGGGGGTCTGACTTTCATTCTCACAAATTTCTCTGAACAGTCTTGTAGAGAAATGATGGAAACAGGCCAAGGACAGAAGCATGGAAACCTCTTGTAAAATCTATTTCAGTAGCAAAAGCAAAAGATGATGGCGATTTCAATCAGGCAGAGTAATGAGAAGTGATCAGATTGGAGATACATTTTGAAACTCTGAGCAACCAGAATTGTCTTGCCAGTAACAGAGGTAAGGAATACTGCCTGAAGAGCAGATTTGAGGTCATAAGATCTTAAGTCCAAGATGTTAAAGTGAAATATTGAATAAATTGGCCATGAGATATAGGAGTCTGGAGTTCAGGGTTGAGACCCAGCCGAAGCTACACCACTAAAGACATTAGTACAATGATATTTAGCACCATAAAAATGGATGAGATCACTTAAAGAATAAGTGCTGATAAAAAGAGAAATTAAAAAAGAGGGTATAGATGACTAGCAACCAGCAAGGGAGACACAGAGATTGCTCAGAAATTTGGGAGAAAATGTAGGAATCAAAGTCTGGATGTTAAATGAAGAAAATGCTTCAAATGAGTCATCAACTGAGTTAAATGTACCAATGTTATATGTAGATCAACATCATTCATTTATTTCCTGCATAGTTTTCTATGATATGAATGTAACAATTATAGTTATACATTAGAGGCTCAGTGCACAAAATCCATGCATGGGAAGGGTGGGGTGGGGGTCTCCTCAGCCCAGTGTGCACCCTCTCCAATCCAGAACCCCTCTGGGGATGTATGACTGCTGGATTAGGCCCAATAACTGGCAGTTGGACATCTCTCTCACAATCTGAGACTGCTGACTCCTAACTGCTCACCTGCCTGTCTGCTGGATCACCCCCAACTACCCCCCTACCCAGCCTGGTCACCCCACACATCCCACTGCTCAGTTATTTGGTCATGCCTTACTAACCCTCCTGCCACCCTGCTTGCCCCATGCAGCCTGTTTGGTTGTCCATTCAGTTGTTTCAGTTGTGGTAGTCCTTAGGCTTTTAGATATATAGACTAGGGGCCTGGTGCATGAAATTCATGCACCGGGGGTGGATAATTCCTCAGCCCAACCTGTCCCCTCACATATACTGGGAGCCCTCAGGGGATGTCCTACTGACCCCTCACCCCTGGCCAAAGCTTTAGGCCTTGGGCACCCAGCCATCACCCTGCAATGGGGCTGATGGCTGATCTACCCCAGCTGCCTTGGCCCTGCCCACTCAGCCCTGGCCTTAGCCCTGGCCACTGGTGAGCACCCGGTGACCACCTGGCCCCAGGGGCTCCCCGTGCTCTCCAGACACCTCAGCCCTGCCCCCCCCCCCCCAAGCCCAGGCCTTAGCGCCAGCGGTGACCGCCCAGCCCTGGGGGCATCCTGTACTCAGTGGCCAAGACAGCCTCCTGCACACCATGGTGGCCTCTGGTGCCCTACCCTCATGCGCTCCGCGACCCCGCCCCCTGCCTCGTGTGCTTGCTTTGGCCCTGGCTGCCAGTGAACATCCGGCCCTACCCCCCACCCCTTGTGCTCACTGGCAGCCTCATGCAGGCCTCTGCCCCACCCTGTTTCTGATTGGCTGATGGGTGTGGCTGGTGAGTGTAGCAAAGTTATGGTCAATTTGCATATTACTCTTTTATTAGATAGGATTTTATAACACATAGTTTGGTTAGTTATGATATTTCACTTTTTTCAGTAATGTAATGTAGCAATGACCAACTTGCTCCATGATTGATAGTTGCTTTAGGGTATACTTAGATGAAAAATTGTTGGGTTGTAGAATATGCATCTGTAACTTTTCTAGATATTGTTAAGTTGCTTTTCAAAGTGATTGTGCCAATGAATGCTCCCACCAGCATTAGCCAGGAGCTTACCTTCTTGCTCACACATGGTGTTGTTCAATTTATTTTTTGACAGATGCATGTGAAATAGTATCGTGGTGTTTTAATTGGCATTTGCCTGATAGTCCTAGTGAAAAGCATCTTATGTGAAATGTCTATTCAAAGCATTTGCCCATTTTTCAACTGTTGTTTTTCATCCTAATAATTTGCAGGCACTCCTAATGCAAACTAGAAACTAACCCTTTGCTGGTTAAACATATTACCAATGAATGCTTCTACTAGTCTATGGCTTATCTTTTAACTTTGTTTATAGCAACTTTAGTTATATATATATTTAAAAACCTTACTGTGCACAGCATAGTTGGGAGATATTAATTCTAGAAAGAGAAGATGAAAGATTTGCAGGTAAGTTTTAATTTTAATGTCAGACTGAGTTTTCCACCTGAGAAGCTATTACTTCAAATCATCAATCAATTAATTAATCTAAATAATAAATTATTTAATCAACCCAAAGAGCAAGGCAACCAGCCATATTTTGAAAGTGGAAGGCTAGTTAGTAGGGTTCTTATGGAGAGAAGAAATCAGATAACTACCTATGGAAGTGAAGAAATTCTGGGTCATACGAAAAATGCAGGTGGGATGTTGGAATATGACTCTACAGTAGCTCCTGTCTGTGCATTTGTTAGATTTTCTCACGTGAAATTTAGCATTTCATGTGGAGGCATAGAGATGTCACATACTGAAATTTTTCTAACGCTGAGGTTTCCCAAGAGTTTCTAAATAACAAATGCCCCCAAAGGACAAGAGGATTAACATTCAAGTGAAGAGGGGAAGGTTTGGAAGTGGCATAAAGATTGAAAATAATGTTGCCTATGTCTCCCTGCCCTGAACAAAGGGTGCTATGAACTGAGTTATTTTACCTCCCTTTCATATGTAGAAGCCCTAACCTCAAAATGTGACTATATTTGGAGAAAGGCCTACAGGAGGTAATTAAGATGAAATGATGTCATATGAGTGGTGTCCTGATACAACAGGATTAAAGTCTTTATAAGAAGAAATTCCAGAGAGAGCTCCTTCCCCATCTCTGTGTGCCTCTCTCTATTCCCATCTCTCTCCACTATATGACACAGCTAGAAAATGGCCATCAGCAACCCAAAGATAGAGCCCTCTCCAGACATTAACCTCACTGGGACCTTGATCTTAGACTTCCAGTCCCCAGAACTGTGAAAAAAACAAATTTCTGTTGTTTAAGCCAGCCATCCAGCCTATGGTATTTGGTTCTGGCACCCTAAGGGGAAATGAGCAGCTGTCTTCTGAGAGGCCTCAGCAAGAAGCATACATCAAAGGAAGAGTAAGATTTTTGTGATGGCAAAGAGAGAGAAGAAATTTTCTTTAAAAGGCTGAAGACTATAAGTCATTTTGTTTCCTAGGAAACTGCAACTCAAACGAACAGAGTTTCTTTATTTCACAAAGGGGCCCCACAATTACTGTTTTTTTATTTTTATTTTGAAACTCCATATTATTAAAACAGAAATTTTAATATTTAAAATAGAAATAATTTTACAATTTCATGTTTGGAATTTTTGTATTTAAAAATCCACTAGGTTATTTTTTTCCCACTGCTTTATTTTTAAGATTTTTATATTATTTTTCTAAATGACAAGATATGAGTGTTTCTGGCTATTATTCTCAAACATATAACATATTGTGGTCATAATTATTATTTTTTAGATTCAATAAGTAAATGACAATCCAATAAAAACTTTATTATTGTTTTGTTTTGTCACTAGTTTTTGACAAATAGGAGGGCTCTGAATGGGCTATATAGTTATTTTTATATGATGAATATCACTTATGGATGTGCTAATTATTCCATCTTGAGGAAAATTTGCAGACTTGTCATTTTAGGCTCTTTAACTCGTGTTTCAATATAAGTATTCATTTTTGTTCTGTTTTTAAAAATTGTGTTATAATAAACATTTGTAACAATAAAAATTACTATAAAAATCCAAAACCATTGCAACTAATATATTAGCTATTGGTGTTCCAGTAAAGGCTTATCAAATTGTGGAAATGCTGTTCTGATACACATTGGTTGTCAGGAATGCTAGCTCATTACATACCTAGTGGTTCTATAGTTGTGTTTAAAAGAAAAAACAGTTGTGTGGTTTAGTTATTACTGAAACAGGTATTGAAACAGACGACACTAGTACCTTAATGTAAAACTAACCGCAAAAACAACTTTTCAATTTGCTGCGGTCACAAAGCAGACTCAGTCAAACATTCACGTATTTCATTTTCATCAGCATTCCTATTATTCCTGACTTAGACAGGTGTATCTCAGTATGCTCATAGGTATTAGCTTCATCATGTTTTCTTTGCAGTCAGCCATGCTATCTTCCAACCCTGTTCAACTCTTCATAAATAACATAACTTCCATTGTTTTTAACCATAATTATAATAGTTTGGAGAGGGCATTTAAGACTTTCTAGGACAGAAATATATATATATATATATATATATATATATATATATATATATAGTTTTTAAGTGTGTATCATGAATATTTCACTTTGCTAGTGTTTTTAGAATAAGAAATTCTTATTGTTATGCTATCTTGCAATGACAACTAATGAGCTCCTGGCTATTCTATCTAATACAGAGGAAATATGCTAATTGACCATCACTCCATCACAAAGATAGCTGTACCCACAACTGAGGCCAAGTTTCCATAAGGAAGCCTTAAAGAACAATCAGCAGGGATCTGAGGCCATGCCCTCCCCCACCCTCATGGGGCTTTCTAGAGGACCTCAAGGTGTGCTTCCTGTCCTGGTGCTGGACTAGAGGACCTCAGGCTGCTTCCCCTGCTCCAGTGCCAGGGTGGGGGACCTCAGGCTGTGCCCCCTACCAGGTGGGGCTTGACAGGAGAACTCAGACCATGCCCCCTGCCCCAGCACCAGGCCAAGGGACCTGAGGCTGTGCCCCCCTGCCTGGCTGGGCTTGACGGGACCTCAGGCTGTACCCGCATCCAGCAAGGCTTGACAGGGGACCTCAAGGTACACCCCCAGTGCTGGGTTGGGGGAAATCAGGCTGCACCTCCCCCAGCAGGGCTTGATATGGGACGTGAGGCTGCACCTCCCTCCCAGTGCTGGGCTGGGGGACCTGAAGTTGCTCCCCTCCCCAGCTTGATGGGGCTTGATGGGGGACCTCAGGCCATGCCTCCCACCCAGTGGGGCTTGATGGGAGATATCAAGAGTGCTTCCTGTCCTGGTGCTAGGCTAGGAGACCTCAGGCTGCTCCCCTCGCCCCAGTGCTAGGCTGTGGGACTTCAGGTCACAACCCTCGACCAGGTGGGGCTTGACAGGGGACTTCAGGCTGCGCCGCCCCCCCCACCTAAATGTATGCCTTCTGCCCTGGTCTGGACTGGGGGACCTTAGGCCATTCCCCCATCCTGATGCCAGGCCAGGGGACTGAGACTATGCCCCCTGCCTGGCAGGGCTTGACAAGGATGGGGCTGGCTGGATCTGGAGCTAGCCCAGTGGGGGAGGGGATGGCCAGAGCTGGGTCTCACATAATTTTGAGGTGCATATGGGTGGGCGGGGACTTGACTCTGGGTCCCTTGGTGAACCCCAGACTCTGACAGGAGGAAGGTTTTCATATACATTTTACTAATTTTCTCTCAACTCTGACACTTCTATTATAGAGAAAGGGCAAATAGCAATATTAAATTATTTCCTCTATTTAATTCCCCTTTAATGTGCATGAATTTTATGCACCAGGCCACCAGTAAAAGTATAAGCTCTGAAATTTTATGTCAAGTTTTTCTCATATGGAAATTTGGTTTTACTATCACAAGGTAAATATTTCCTCTGTGATAAATCTAGTTGCTCTTGCAGAGATTTAATATTTATCTGTACACCTTGCAAATATCACAACCAGGAGTAAGATGATGATCTTAGCAACAATTGTATTTGTTGTTGTCAATTCTCACATGGGGATATTGTTCCATTGATGTTTAGAGAAAGAGAAAGGAAGGGGGAGAGACAGAAAGAGGGAAACATGGATGTGCAAGAGACACATCAATTGGTTGCCTCCCCTACCCACCAACCAGGCTGGGATAGAACATGCAACTGAGGTACGTGCTCTTGACTGGAATCCAACCTGGGACTCTTCAGTCTGTGGGTCAAGGCTCTATCCACTCAGCAAAAATGGCTAGGGAAACAAATGTATTTTAATGTGCTATTTATTTCATATACTTTGGAACTCTGAAGACTAAGTAAATAAGGTAAAAATTTGAAGGTAGTGGTGGTTTTTTTTTAGAGTAAAGAAGACAAATACTACTTTAGCTATGTATCCACAAGGAGATCAAATGGATAGAAAACAATTCAAAGTTTCATTTTTAACATATATATTCTCATATCCTTATTTGGAGCCCTTTTCTTTCAATGGAGTATTAGTGATGTAATTAATGTTAATGCTCTTTATCAGCAACATGAACCCCTTTCTACACCTTTTTATTTGTGTTCCATTTTGCAGCTTCCAGGAACATCCTTTGGCTTTGACAAAAGGTATCATAGAAATGTATACTTGAAACCTATGCGATCCTATTAACCAATGTCACCCCAATAAATTTAATAATATAAAAGCCCCAAGGGCAAAAGAGATTGTGGAAATTACAGGCAGCAGGCCAAGACCTAGTTTGCTCATTTGTATCCAGCTGAGGTGCCTGCCCTGTGAAGTGGATGCAGCTGGTGAACCTTGGCTCTATGGAGCAAATGTTCTCTATCCAGAGACTTAGAAGACCACACAACTGAAAAGGAAGATGGGGGGTTCAGAAAACAGGACAAATAAGCTTTCATGTTTCTTCCAGTGCCTTTAGTCACATTTGAAATATGCTAGATGGCTCAATGAACATGCCCTTTTATTTCACCACCCCACACAGGACCAATATAAATTATGGCTGCATAGAACTAACTTCACTGTTAGGATTTATTTAGTTAATTCACTCAATACTTATAACATGAAGGGTAATCCTTTCAATTAAGAAAGTTCAAATACAAATTTCAGTTTTAAGATTGACAATGATCTCCCACTTAGTATTATTATCATTGCAGAAAAGTATAACGATATGTCCTAAGAGCACCTAATTAAAGGTAATGTGCTTAATTAATGAGGATGCTTAAATAATAACATAAGTCAAATATAAAATAAACAAGCAAGCAAATGTCTGAATTAATCAACTGAAAACGCATACCAAGGCAGACATTTTGAATCAAATTGTTAAAGAAAATGTTGAAAGAACACCTGGAAAAATTGGCTGCCTTTCTATTTTTCCTTTGTAACACTAAGTGCCAGAAAAATCTGGCATAATATTTATAATGTATTTTAAAAGAAAAGCTTTAACGACAACAAAAAATGTCTGAACTAGCTAAATTTGTTTCATTTGTGAAGCCAATAAAAAGACATTCTCTTATAAGCAAAAATTTTAAAGTTTACTAATCACCTACAAATCTTGGAGACAAATGGCATAAAGATATATTTTGATTGAGACTAAAATCTTAATTAAGGATTTAAGGAGGTAGAAATAGTGGTAGACATGGTAGAGATAAATTTGCATTTATTTTCTCCTTCTAGAAAATAAATCAAGAACTTCTCTGTAATATGGAAAAAGATTTAAGCATAAAGAAACACATTATAATACAATTATAGCATAACTGTAAAATATTCCAATATATGCATCAATAGAATACCATGCAAGAAGTTAAGTTTATGAAAAATTTTAATGACATGGGTTAATTTTGTGATGAAATGTTTATGTAAAGTGCAGAGTATGAAATGATAAGCTCACAAGTTTCCAATATAAAGGAATACACTTGACTTTTACATTTTTGTATCTTTAAAAGGAGATCTGAAGTAAATATTAGAAAATATTAATTTCTCAAAAATTTTTGGATAATGAGTATATGCTTTTTTATTCTTCACTACATATAGTTTTTCAAATGTAATTTTTTTAAAGAAAATATAATGGAAAATATGTTATAATAAAAATTTACCAAACATCACTTTGGGACTGATTAAATGGTTCTCACCCCCCTTTCTGACACACACACACACACACACTATTTTATACTTTTCACTAGTTATTCCATATTTCCAACAGAAAAGAAAAAAAAAACTTTCCCAAATGAATGAAAACTATCTACCAGGCTTCAGAAATGAGGTTTTTTTGTTTTTTGTTTTTTAATTCTAACATATCCTAATTTTTAAAAGTAACATAACTTCCCTGACTATCAGTTTTCTCATTTATAAGATAAAAAGGTTAACATTTCTGCTTCTCAGAATTATTATGAGGATTATATAATAAAATGCTCTGTATCAATGCCTGTCCATAGAAGAACATTTTTTGAATGACTATATTTAAAGAGGGAGCTGACTTTGAATGGGATTAGATTGGTTTGGTTTGTGGTTCATGTAGTTATAATTGGAGTCAAACAGCTCAGTGATGCTCTCCTTAATATGGAGTGTTATCCATTTCTATTGAAAGAGACAATGCCAATGTCATTCGGTGACTTTGGCAACATTAAAGAGAACATTAGAGGCAGAAGCAGACATTTTGCTATAGACAGGAAGCCCTGATTTATTCAGTAAGGCAGTACAGCATTAAGTATTAAAAAAAATCTATAAAGAGAGTGGATATAAAAGGTGTTCTAGTTCATCTAATCACCCCACACTGGTGATTGAGCCCGAAACCAGGCATGTGCCCTGACCTGGGAATCAAACAATGACCTCCTGGTTCATAGATCAACACTCAACCACTGAGCCACACCTGCTGGCTTTAAAGGCAAATCTTAAATGGTGCCTAGAACAAGGCATTGAATAAAGTAGATGCTCAATAAATATGGATTAATTACTAAATTAGTTATTAGTGCCCTTGAAGTGGTAGTATCTATAGAACCAAGCCTGGCACAGATATAGAGGCAACAAGTCACGGTCATTCTTTTCTTCTGTAGTATACAGCTGGACTACATTTCCCAGACTTCATTGTGATGCAGTTGCTCCTGGACTGAGCTCTATCTAGGCTGTGGCATACAAGCCAAAGTGATGTGCACTTCAGAGTGATGTGCTTGACTTATGAAAACCACACATGAATGACACTCACTCTCTTCTTCTTTACACTGGCTAGTTACGGATATCCATGGTAATGAGCCTGAGATCTGCTTTCACTGCAAGGAATTTCCACCAATTTCTCCTGAGTACTCACTTTGGGTTTTTCATGAACACTAAATAAACAATGCCCACTAAAATTTTTACTTTCTATGTTATAGTGGTTAGTATTATCTTTTTTAAAAATATATATTTTATTGATTTTTTTTTCAGAGAGAGGAAGGGAGAGGGATAGAGAGTTAGAAACATTGATGAGAGAGAAACATCCATCAGCTGCCTCCTACACATCCCCTACTGGCAATGTGCCCGCAACCAAGGCCCTTGACTGGAATCAAACCTGGGAACTTTCAGTCCACAGTCTCTATATTCACTGAGCCAAACCAGTCAGGACTAGTTAGTATTATCTTAACTAACAGAGGTTTCCTCATACCAGGAAATAGCAAGTTGAAAATATAAAAAGTGAGTTCCCCAAACTTGACAGTAGGACGATAGAATTAAAAATAATGGGAGCCCTCACAAGGGCCTTCAGATTTAGATTCAGGCAGCAGACTTTAAGTGAGGTCTTAGTGCACAGCAGGCATGGAACAAAAATTTGTTAATTTTAAATGCCATGCTTTGATTTTAATATTATACACTATCAGCAGCAAAAATCATGCCTAACTGGAAATCAAAGGTGGTGTTATGTCATATCTTATTACCTTTACCTTCTAGATTTGTCCCATACCTCAGCTTTTGGAAAACAAAGAAAATTACAAAAATTTCCCTTGATTCCATACCTTCCCTTTAGCTGTAACTCAATTTATCTGCTCTTCTTGCTAGTCAAACCTCAGGAAATAGGAAATGGTTTACATATGCTATCTCCCATCATTTCTCAAGCAGTTGTCATCATATTCCAATGCGGTATCTTGCTTCCACCATTCCAAAACTCCTGCCAAAGCAACCAATGACTTTCACAAAGGCAAATCTAGTGCTCATCAAACTAAAATGTTCTTCAGTTTTCAGTAGGAATTATGGCTTGTTTTCCACTTAAAACTATTCTTTGCTTATCATTGATTTCAGTTTAAAATTTAAGAATTTTTAGCATCACTTAGGCATTTTCACATGAGCTGACCATTGCCTGCCGGATGTGATATCTAGGAAATATAATGTAATGGCTACAGGCATTCTTATATTTGAGCCCTGTTGAAGTCTCAGTTTCAGTTTTGACCTCTGTAAGTTACTTTCTCTCTGCCTCAGTTTCCTTTGCTTGTGAAATGGAGAGCCTCATTGTGCCTTTATTATGCCTTTGTTGTAAGGATTAAATAAGATACAAAAGTGTAAGAAGTGATTAAAACCAAGCCTGGCACATATTAAAAGCTCTGTTCTTACTATATTTTCAAGCTTCGCTTGTTAAATGTCTTTCCACTACACTGAATTTCTCTCTGCCCCTTGAGCTAAGTTTTATTATTTCCACTGTTCCCACCTTGACACCTTCCATATGCTTTCTCCAATACAATGCTTATCCCCCCAATCTCCCCAGCTGGTTTCTTCTCATCCTTCCTGTTGCAGAGGCTTTTGTACTATCTGATCTAAAATTACTTCTCATTTTTGTTTTTAAACTAGGGGCCCTGCCCCCTCTCACAAACTTGGAGTCCTCAGGGGATGTCCTACTGTCAGCTCACCCTTGGCTTGCCCAAGGCTGGTCCTTGGGCAGGGACCTTGGCCAGGGGACCCCAGCCCCAGCCAGCCTGCCCAAGGCTAGAAAAAGCCAAGAGGCTTTTTCCGGATTTGGGAACCCAGTGATCACCTTGCCATGGGGCCAATCGCTGGCTGGCTCCACCCCAGCCCTGGCCTGCCTATGGCAGCAGCTATCTTGGTTGGGTGTTAATTTGCATATCACTCCTGATTGGCTTGTGGGTATGGCTTGTGGGCATGGTTTATTGGGTGTAGTGAAGGTATGGTCAATTTGCATATTACTCTTTTATTAGATAGGATTATGCCCCATTACTTTTCTACATGACATATACAACAGTCTGTTACTGTTGTGGAAAACTCATATCCATCTATTTAGTTCTTTTCTGTTTAATTGAACTATAGGCTTCATGATGTCATTTACCTTGCAGGTTTTGTCCACTGCTGACCTAACACAGTGCCTGGCACATATTGGGTTGTCAATAAATATGTACTGAGTGAATGGATAAAGGAATGAACTTAAGTGCTTCTTGTGCTGGGTTCCAACTTTCCCAGTGGGGGAGAAGGCCTGCCTAAGGGAAGATGAGTGTCACAGTTAGAAAATGCTGGAGGTAGCCCTAGCCCCTGTGGCTCACGAGCCACATGCAGCTCTTTGGCCCCTTGAGTGTGGCTCTTCCACAAAATTCCATAGCCTGGGTGAGTCTATTTTGAAGAAGTGGCATTAGAAGAAGTTTAAGTTTAAAAAAATTTGGCTCTCAAAAGAAATTTCAATCATTGTACTGTTGATATTTGGCTCTGTTGACTAATGAGTTTGTTGACCACTGCTAACTAGTTTGGCTCAGCAGATAGAGCATTGGCCCGTGGACTGAAGGGTTCCAGGTTTGATTTCAGTCAAGGGTGCATGTCCAAGTTGTGGTCTCGATCCCCACTAGGGGGAATGCAGAAGGCAGCCGATTAATGATTTCCTCTCATCGTTGATGTTTCAATCTTTCTCTCCCTCTCCCTTCTTCTCTGAAACCATTAAAAACATATTAAAAAATAATAATGTCTATTTAAAAAAAATAATGTGATGCAGGTAGAGGACACAGATGAGGCAGTGCCTATAGTATCTGAAGTATCACATCTTTCTATATGATTATTTTTGTAGCAATCAAGAGCTAATTATGTTCAAATAATATTAATGGAATTTTTGAATCTTTGTTGGATCTAGAAATGGTTTATGTTTTAAATGATATAAGCTCATCAAAGGCAAATCTTAAATGCTGCCTAGGACAAAACATTGAGTAAAGTAGATGCTTGATAAATAGTGATTAATTACTAAATTAGTTATTAGTTCCCTTGAAATGGTTGGGTAGCTATAATTGCCTATTTGATTCTAATGACTTGATTCTAATTCCACATTTTGAAGGAAGCCATCCTGCCAAGAGAAATTGTCTGCAATCTCTGGCCCAGCTAAGCATACTTTAATATTTTTGGCTTTTCCCCAAAATATTTAAAGTTCTCCTTCCACCTTTAGTGATTTACTATTCAACCATGGATCACAGAGGTTAAAAGCATCAACCTTAATACATGTGCAGTGTTGCTGTCAATGTCCTGAACAAAATTTTTTCATTGCCAGGTTATGGCAAAGATTTCCAAGCACAAATTACATGCTATCTCCTACTTTCATTTAAAACAATTTTTACTGAAAGCATATTGTATACCAGACATTATCTTCAGAGGTGACTTTAGTGGGGTCATGGAGAGGAATGAGAAATGTGCACTAAGAACCCTGTTCTTCCTGTTAGTAATTTGCTTGCTATAGATGCCTCTTGACTTTCTTTTGAGTGAACTTTTGGGTCTATAGTACTGATAGAGAGAGAGACAAGTCCAGAATGTCTCTGGTATATAACATGAAAAAAACAAGTTGTAGTGCTGCTACCATTATTGATTAAAGTGGTGTTAGGAAATTCTCTCCCAAAGAGTAGATCAGAAATTGTAGGATGAAAACTCACCTTTACAGGTCAAGTTCCTTGAAGTGAGGGATTACATTTCAACTACCTAAAATACCAAGAATTTTGATTTCCCTAGGAACATGCATGATTAATACTCCAAACAGGTAATGGTGCGAATAACTAACTTTGTCTTTTTATGTGTCTCCTTCAAGTCTCCTTTTGCAACCTATGTCCTCAGTCACCAGCTTCCCAAGGCTCTGTCTGCTGTGTTTAAGGCCTGAACATTGTGCCCTACAGACCCTTAAAACATATCCTTTCCATTTTATCAACCACCCTTTTTCTTAGAATTCTCCATACTGTTTAGTAACAACATGTGAAAAATCAGTCAACCAGTTCTGTTATGAGCCCCAATCCTAATGTAGGAGGGAGAAAAACAAAGGTTCTTAATGTCAGATCTTTCTTTTGCTCACTTATCCCTTAATTTCTATGAATACTAATAGCTTTAGCTGTAGTTTCATGTGCTTACAATAGCAATGTAAACATTGTTTTCTAAAATAGATTAAAAATATATTTTCTTTTAAATGTTTTTAATGTATTTTTATTTATTTCAGAGAGAAAGGGAGAGGAGGAGAAAGAGAGAAACATTAGTGATGAGAGAGAACCATTGATTGACTGCCTTCTGTACATCCCCTCCAGGGATCAAGCCAGCAACCTGGGCATGTACCCTTGACTGGGATCAAACTCAAGACCCTTCAGTATGCAGGCTGATTCAAAGCAGCTAGGACTATTACATGCTTTTTAATCTCAAAAATATTTTCTTGTTTCAATCTATTCATTGCTTTTCTCTTTTCTCATTTCCATTTATCTTATAATTAACCACATACAATTATAACAGAAACCAAGATTTGGCTTCCTGGCTCCACAAAAGCCAAACTTGTGAGACAGTGTTGTGGAAAAAGAAAGTTTGTTCAAGTGCCAGTTACCTGAGAAAATGGGGAACTCTTGCTGCAAAGCCAATCTCCCTATCTCAGCACAGCCAGAGGTTTTTATAAGGAGGGAGATGGAAAGCCAAACTAAGAAATCAGGGGAGAGAGTTGCAAAGTTCTCTACATGCAGGGCAGCACAATGCATTCTGATAAAGATCTCAAAACTGGTCAAGTGATGGTCTGGTGTGTATCATCCTGGTCTTTGTCACTCTGGTTTTATGTCATCCTAGTTCTACAGTGAAACACTTCTCCCAGAACTGGGATGACTGAATATCAAAGCCTGTATCTTATGAAGTTAGTTTCTAGAATTTTTGTACAAAAATGCCTTTTACCAACAAGCTACATATTAGTTAGCATTTACAGAAACAATGCCAAAAATTTGGTGGGGTGGGTTACAATTCTCATTATTACACAATCTATTCTTATCCAGTTTCTTATCCCAAATAAGATTCCCCAGTTTAAATTTTATGAAGATAGTGAAAAATCATTTATTCACCCATCCATCCATCCATCCATCTATCCATCCCATTAATTAAACATTTATTAGGCATCAATGTGCCAAAAAACTAGTGTTAATTCCTGGAAATGCTAGAATCCTTGTCCCCAACCTTGTGAGTGAAGGGATACATAAAGTATATACTACTAATAGTAAAGAGAAAGCAATCACTCTGATTTGCTTAAATCAAAGCATGAAATCAGAATATGTTAAACCTAAAAGAGGCATTATAGATTTTTGACCATTTGCAATGTTGAGTCGAGTTGTATTAGTGAACAATACGTGCCCAATCCTGCTTGTATTATAAAGGAAAGTGAATTATTATTTTTCAGTGTGTGGGGGGGTGTTTTGTGTTTTCTCTGTAACATACACACAACAGAAAGAAAAGCAACAAACTGAATTTGCTGTCTCACGAAGAAGAGATCCTGTATCTTGCAGTAAAATAAAATTTGCAGGTAGATTAGTGAATTTAGCTTTAGGATTTCAAACAGAAGTATCTATCATTGACTTTATGACTCAGATTGAACCTTGGATGAAAAAGAGTTCCCAAGGTCTTAGGCAGCATATGAAACTTCTCCTTAGGAACCTGAAGTGTAACATAGGAAACTGACCTAAAGCTTTGGTACATCTAGTCTCCTGCTGACAGTAACAGCAGGCCTTCAGAGAGGCATGAACTAACTCTGATAGAAAAACCAGGAATTCATTCTGAGGATCAGGGCTGGCTAACTCATAGAAGCTATTGCAGCGCGCAGTAGGGAATGATTGTGAGTTGATGCTGAGTGCACTTTCCTAGGCATGTAGAAGAGTTTTAGTACTGCAGGAGCAATTACCACTTAGCAAAGAATGAGTCCCCTCTTACTGAAATTAGACCATAAAATGAGTCAGGCTAGTGGACAAATTGCAGAACATGACCCTGCTGTGTTAGTGACCTATATTCACTTTCCAAACTTAGTACGAAGCTCCCTATCTGCAGCAAGCAATTCAGTGGAGGGTGGCAAAAAACGTAATGCATTCAAGGGAGAACCAGGGAGAGGTCAGCTTTATCCTATTTCTTAAGATATCAAGTCAGGTTAGGATAGTGCAATTAACCTCCGTTTCCTAACTTTATGAATAACAACTCTGAGAGGAGTCTAAAGTGAGAAAATACGGATGAGAAATTGGCACCCCCGGGAAAATGAGGGGAAGGGAAGGGCAGGACACATTTAGGAGTTATAATATCATTAAAAATGGGTAAGCATATTAGTAGATGTTCAACACAGCAAAGGAAAATGCCAGGTCTCAAGAATTCTTTTCATGGATGACATGATTTTAAGGTTTAATGGTTATATTTAGAATAAAGTTATGAGTTCTAGAAATTTCTACTTTCTAGAGTCTTCTTCATCTGAATCACCCTGCAAATGAAAAGAAGCAGTGAAACTGATTCTAACAGAATTAAAAATGACCTTTGACTGGGAGAAATGATTAAAGTGATATGATAAGATGTGTCTAGACCTTACATTTGTTTTTCTATATAATATTATGTTTTGTTTTCATTAGTTTTCTTTGAGGTAGTGTGTGTGTGTGTGTGTGTGTGTGTGTGTGTGTGTATGTGTGTGTGTGTAGGGGTCTATAACTTGTTAACATAGGCATAAAATAAATGTAAACAAAATAGGAAATAATGAGATATAAAGGTAGCCAAGTTCACATCTAATTGGAAGTATTTACAAAAAATGCCTCCAAAGAAATAAATTTTTAGAGTATGAACTTTGCCTTATTAAAAATAATTGACAGTCTGATATTGAATCTAATAATAGTCTAGTTTTTTTTGTATCTTAGAATAAGATTAAATTTTAGATGTTACACTCAATAGATTCAACTCAATTCAACAAATATTTACTAAGCATTATAATCGACACCAGGGATGACAGACAGTATTTTAAAATACCTTTAAAAGTTGTTTAGTATTTTTTGGTCTTGAAAAATTAAAATTAAAATTTCTATAAGAGAAAGAGCATGGTGAGAGATGTGAATAGAAGAGCTGTACTCAAAGGACTGTAGCAGCAAGTGGAAGAGTTCGTTTTCATAACACATTTTTAGTGAAGTCGACATACACCAAGAAGGTAAAGTTTTAAAACCTAAGTCATGGTAAACACTATAAAATCCTCCAACCTTTAAAAGGCAGGGGGACTGGAAAAACATTGTAAAGTTTGGCTACTAAATGAGGAGACAGAGTTGCAAAGTTGGCAAGCAAATGTAGAAATCTTAAAGAAAACAGTCTGCAGAAAGGCTGAAGCAACAGCAACTCTTTCAAGGCACAAGGTGATGAAAGCTGGAAGAATTTGAAGAAGAAAGAAGCTTGAATACCTCTCTCTCTCTCTCTCTCTCTCTCTCTCTCTCTCTCTCTCTCTCTCTCTCTCGATGCTTTTCTTATTGTTTCTTTACATTTACAGTTCAAATTTTGGTGTAGAAAGGAGGAAGCCCACAGAGGAGAAGATAATAGAAATGAAAATAAAAATGCAAATCATTAAAGTCATAAGATTCTGGAAGGGCAAAGATGCAATGGTATCAAAAGCAGGCTTAGCCCTCCATGTTGTCTTGGAAGTGAAACATCCTTTGGCAGTCTCTAGGAAGAAGGTGACCCTTCTTCAGACTAGGAGAGTAATCTTTCCTCCTCTACTAGAAAAGGGTGGTGAGCAAGTTGGGGAATGTATAGAACGGAGAGGAGTCAGAAAGGAAATAGCAATGCTGAATGTAAGGGAAAATCTGGACTACAGAGGAATGAGTTGATGAGGTCCCTGTGTGATGATCTACACTCTATTAAGTAGGAGGTAAGAATGTTAAAACTAATTTTGGACCAAAATAAAGGACTCATTTGATCTAACTAATCGAGCAGCATTCTGGGAGACTTCAGAAAAAGAAACTAGTTATATTAACACTAAATTTGTTTTCATTATCCTATATAATAAAAGCCCGGCAACTGAATGGCAGAATAAGAATTACCAGTCAATCTGTTGCTATGATACACACTGACCACCAGGGGACAGATACTCAGTGAGGGAGCTGCCCCCTAGTGGTGAGAGCAGCTAGGCTGACTGGGATGAGCAGCTCCTTCTGAAGTGGGCTGATCTACACAGGCCGTGCCCCCTGCCAAAGAACAAATCCAGTGCACTGGGCCTTGATGTTATTTATAACACCACTTTCTTTAGTACCTTTTATAAACTGCATAAGGTCTTAAAGTCTCCCTCAACCTTATAATATCTTCTATATTTCCATTATTATTTCAGAAAGTGGGTCAGTTCTTTAAGTGGAAAAACATATGTGAGTTAATTATTCAAGAAAATGAATGGTCAAGGTGTGGGAGAAAAAGGAAGAAGCTAACATTTGTTGCTTAAGTTCGGTAGGAAAGATTAACTAAACAAAAATGATGAAATACAATGAGAAACACATTAGCTTATTGTTAGAGAACACTTGATTTTTTAAAAATCAAATAATTTTGCCCTAGCTAGTTTCGCTCAGTGGATAGAATATTAGACTACGGACTGAAGGGTCCTAGGTTTGATTCCCATTAAGGACACATACCTAGGTTGCTGGTCGATCTCTGGAAAGCAGGAGGCAACCAATCAATGTGTTTCTCTCGAATTGATATTTCTGATTCTTCCCTCCTTTCCACTCTCTCTGACAATCAATGGAAAAAATATCCTCAGGTTAGGATTAACAAAAATAAATAAATAAATAAATAAGTAAGTAAATAAATAAATAAATATTTTAACATATAGCATATTGTTCAATTGTCCCAAAAGCCAAATAAAAGCATTCTCCTCATGGAAACTTGCTTGTCAGGAAGTTTAAGTTGCCAAATGGGGATGGAAATGAAGCTGTAAAATTATGATGGCATATGTTCTCCAAATTAATAAGCATCTATTTTTTTTCTATCTCAGATTTGTGCTGAATTTAAAAGATTTATGGACGGATTGTTCTCCTATAAGGAGAGTTTTATAGACTTAATACTTCACCTCAGAGAAGTAGTGCCAATTTCTATTAGGGCTCTAACCAGCCTAAGCCCAGGTGACTGAGAATATCAGCAGTTGGCTGAGGGTGGCAGTGTGTGGCCAAGACACTTAGCTGTTAGTTCCCTTGGGCTGCCATAACATAGTACCACAAACCCAGTGCCTTTCAGCAAAAGAAACTCACAAGCCTGAACGCTAGAGGTCTGAGAGTCCAGTGTTGGCAGGGTTGGTTCCTTCTGAAGGCTGAGAGGGAAGGGTCTGTTTTTGTCTCTCTCATCTTCTAAGGTGCTGTCTATTTTTCTGTCTCTTCACATTGTCTTTTCTCTATCAGTGACTCTGTGTCCAAATTTCCCTCCTTTAAAGGAGAAGTAGCCCTGCTGGATTAAAGGGAAAATCTGGACTAAAGAGGAATGAGTTGATGAGGTCCCTGTGTGATGATCTACACTCTATTAAGTAGGAGGTAAGAATGTTAAAACTAATTTTGGACCAAAATAAAGGACTCATTTGATCTAACTAATCGAGCAGCATTCTGGGAGACTTCAGAAAGCCTACCCTAATGATCTCACTTTAACTTGATAACCTCTGTCAAGTCCTTATCCTATATAATAAAAAGCTAATACACAAATAGACAAAATGATGGAACGAACGGTTTCTATGACATGTACTGCCCACCATGGAGCAGCACTCAACACAGAAGCTGCCCTTGGTGGTCAGTGCACTCCCACAGCGGGAGCGCCACTCAGCCAGAAGCCAGGCTCACGGCTGGTGAGTGCAGCAGCAGTGGCGGGAGCCTGTCCTGCCTCCATTGCAGCACTAAGAATGTCCGACTGATGGCTTAGGCTCCCTCCCAGTGTTAGCTCCCAGACTGCGAGAGGGTGCAGGTGGGCTGAGGGACCCCTACCTCCAGTGCACAAATTTCATGCAGGCCTCTAGTTTCCAAATAAAATCACATTCTGACATTAGGACTTAATCATATAAATGTGGAGGGTTGGGGACACAATTCAATCCATAACAATTTGATAATCAGAAAGATGGGATTACGTCTATTATTTAAAGTTATAAAGTAGCTTGAGAGAGAATAAAAATAATTTACATTGTGTGTATAAAATTATGATAAATTTGTATCTAATAATCTATTGTAAAAGAAGATAAACCAAGAAATGACAACATAATCACCTTCTTTAGCATTGCAGGGTAGCTAAACAAAGAACTAAGCCTGGAAAAACATTAAAAATGGTTTCCTCTGAGGTCTTGAAGCAGGTGCAAGAATCAATTAATTATTTTTATTATAGAGTCTATTAAATTATTTTACTTTTTAAAACTATATACATGTTAATAAAAAATTAAAGTAAAGGTTTAAGTTTCTGATAACTATGATGCTAATTGGCAGTCATAAAAAATAAAAATAATCTTGGAAGATTATTTGATGATTTCACCTGATAAGAAGAAGTATGATGTTCCTACAATGGTAGCTGGCAGTTAACAGTGAAAGATGCAACATCACAGGGCTATGGAATAGAGCTGCCTTTTTTTAACTAACAAAGGTAGTATCTGGTAGGAAAGCACTGTAAAACAATATAAAATTGACAATATCGTTTTAGGATTAGAGGATAAATAATAAGGCTGGGAGTATCCTTGATTTTTTTTTTCAGACACATCACTCACTGGGTTTATGGTTTTTATTATTTTATTTTTATTGATTTCAGAGAGAAGGGAGAGGGACAGAGAGATAGAAGCATCAATGATGAGAGAGAATCACTAATTGGTTGCCCCCATGGGGGATCAAGCTGGCAACTCCGGCATGTGCTCTGAACAGGAATCAAACCATGACTCCCTGATTCACAAATTGATGATCAACCACTGAGAAACACTGGCTGGATGGTTTTATGGTTTTTAGTATGACACTTGATCTTTCTATCTCACTGCAAATATATTTTACTAGAGGCCTGGTGCACAAAATACATGCACAGGTATGGTCCCTAGGCCTGGCCAGTGATCAGGGCTGATCAGGGACTTCCATCTGTTGGCTGGGGCCTTCCTTAGTTCTGTACTGCCCCCTGGTGGTCAGCACACATCATAATGAGTAATCGGTCTCCTGGTCAAACTCCCAATGGGACAATTTGCATATAAGGCTATTATATATAAACTGTCTGTAAAATGGGTACAAGTAATCTTACTTTTCTTGTTTTATAATTTTTTAAATCATTTTATTTTAAAAGTATTTTTCTCCCTATTTGTACTATATATACACATAACTCTATCACACATGCAGTTATGTGTATACTAGAGGCCCAGTGCACAAAATTCATGCATGGGTAGGGTCTCTAAGCCTGGCCAACAATTAGGGCCAACCATGTCAACTGCCTCCCGCTTCCCCGCCTCCTCCTTCCCTCGTTCCCTCAGCACCCTGCCACTGTAGCTGGTCATCCGCCATATTCTGCACTGCTCCCTGGTAGTCAGCACACAACATAGTGAGTGATTGAACTCCCAGTTTCAAGGTCGAATTGCTGCCTTTGCATATCAGCCTTTTATACATATACTAGGGGCCCAGTGCATGAAATCTGTGCACTGGGGGTGGGTGATCCCTCAGCCCAATCTGCCCCCTCACACATACTGACCCCTCAGGGGATATCCTACTAACCACTCACCCCAGCCTGCCCAAGGCCTTTAGGCCTTGGGCACCTAGCCATCGCCCTGCAATGGGGCTGACGGCTGGCTCCCTCCCAGCCATGCCACCCCTCCCCACCAGCCCAGGCCTTCGCCCCAGGCAGCTGGTGCCTGGCTAGCATGGACCTCGGCCCCACCTTCCCGGCCCAGGCCTTCTCCCTGGCCAGAGCATGCTGGCCGCCTCGACCCCACCCACCCAGGACCCCAGATGCCTCGGCCCCACCCCCAGGCCACCTTGGCCCCACCCCCAGGCCGCCTCAGCCCTGCCCCCCACACCTCTGGCCACCTCAGCCTTGTCCTCTGCACCCTGGGCTGCCTCGGCCCCATCCTACCCCCCACTGCTTGGGCTGCCTTGGTCCCGCCCCAGCTTCTGATTGGCTAGTGGGCATGGCAGGTAGGTGTGGCTTGTGGTATAGCAAAGGTATGGTTAATTTGCCTATTACTCTTTTATTAGATAGGATATGCAAAAATTTGTGCACAGGGCGGGTGGGTGCCCTCAGCCTAGCCTGCACCTTCTCCAATCCTGAACCCCTCAGGGGATGTCTGACTGTCAATCCTGGGGATTGGGCCTAAACTGGCAGTCAGACATCCCTCTCACAATCTGGGACCATTGGCTCCTAACTGCTCACCTGTCTGCCTGCCTGCTTGATTACCCTTAACTGCTACCCCCTGTCAGCCTAGTTACCCCTAATTGCCTCTGCCTGCTGATATGATTGCTCCTAACTGACCCCTGTCAACCTTATTGCCCCGAACTGCCCCCCTGCTTGCTGGCCTGGTTGCCCCCAACTGCCCCCGCTTTTGGGCTGCCTTCCCCCAATTACACCGCCCCCTGCTAGCCTGGTTGCCCCTCACTGCCCCTCTCTTCCAGCCTGGCCACCCCTCACTTCCCCCCTTGCTGGCCTGGTTGCCCCTTGCAGCTTGATATTCAGTTGTTTGGTGATTCCTCCCGAACCCCCTGCTGGCCTTGTTGCCCCAAGAAGCCTGCTATTCAGTCATTACTGTGAGGGCATCCTGACCAATTTGCATATTACCCTTTTATTAGTATAGATATAAACTTATTTTGTTGTCAGGTATAGTAACATTTTATACTGTAATAAGTGCTCTTTCAAAGGACTTCTAAAGATCATAAAAACTCACCCTGCTTCTGACTCTACAGAGCAACATTTCTGTCATCTGAGTTGTGGATAGGAAGTAAAAACCCATGGGCCACTAGTAGGAATTAAACAGCAACCTATTGGTTCTAGAAATGAATGTGTCCCTTAGAGAATAACTGGCAATGACCTAACTCTAGCTGCTAATCAATTTAAATTAGCTCCATATTGACTGTGAGGAAAAACAAACAAACAAACAAACAAACACATCTATGCTCAATGAGACTCTACAAAGCCTATTCCTGCAGAGAATGCAGAAACTGAATATGGAGAAGCTCTTTCAAGCTGTAATGAGCCACCTGCCTCCAGCTATAAAATCAGAGGGAGGACAGGAAACCTGCTGAACAAAAGAAGTCATTTCTAGCTCTGTGCAGCAGGGTCTCCGCAGAAAAGTAATATTTTGTATAATGTCACCAGGCTTTCAGGGCTATGTCTTGGGTTACTTTATATTTGATCCTTGTTTTAAGTGTTATAATTCACCTTTCTGATGCATTGTCAATTTAAACAGATGAAAATTGAAGGTACAAATTTAATTTTTGTGAGATAGTCATTGAATACTTATGAATGAAGCCATCATAGTAGGTGTTCCAGATCAAAGGAAAAAAGGCAGGGTATAGGGTATGTAATATATGGAAGCCTTCAAAGTGAAAAGACTCTTCAGGCTGAGGAAACCATCATTATGTATCATTGGAAAAAACAGGGTCAAATATACTATCTGTTTTATGAACACCTGCATTGCAGATTTTGTTTTGTTTTGCTATACCTAGGACCACAGTACAGAAAGAACAGACTGCAGAGATGTGATGCTTGAAGGATGTATATAGTTAAAACTGATACCACAGTGACCCAATCCTGAAATTCAATCTGGAAAAGAGTATAAAGACAAGAGAGGAGTGAAAGGAAGAGAGGGAACAGAAGAGATGGAAAAGGCAGAGCTTGAAGAACAACATTTATAATTGACTAGATGCCTGGTACACAAATTCATTCATGGGTGGGATCTGGCCGGCCTGCCCTGATCGTGCTGATTGGGCTGGGCCAGCCAGGGGGAAGGCCCACAGGTGGTTGGTGAGATGGCCCCACCCCTGATCACCCCCAATCTGGGTGAGGAGGCTGATGGGTGGGGGGGGGGGGTTGGCTAGGAGGAGGAGCTGTAGGGAGTTGGCCATTTGGCCCCAGCCCCTGGTCAAACTCACAGTCAAGAAGACAATTTGAATATTAGCCTTTTATTAAATAGGACTAGAAGCTTGGTGCATGAAATTCGTGCACTGGGTGGGGGCCTCACCCATCCTGCAGAAACCTGGTGGGATCAGGCCTAAACAGGCAGTTGGATATCACTCTCATAATCCAGGACTGCTGGCTCCTAACCACTCATCTGCCTACCTGCCTGATTGCCCTTAACTGCTCCCCTGCTGGCCTGATTAACACCTAACTACTCCTCTGCCAGCCTGATCACCCCCAACTGTCCTCCCCTGCTGGCCTGACCAACCCTAACTGCCCAATCCTGCTTGTCTAATGGCTCCTAACTGCCCTCCCCTGCCAGCCTAGTCACCCCCAACTGCCCTCCCTTGCAGGCCTGATCTTGTCTCCAATTGCCCTCCTCTGCTGGCCAATTTGGTTCTGATTGGTTGGTTTCTATGCCAGTCAGTGTCAAATACTTTGCCTCCTATGCAGCAATTGGTTCCTCACAGATGACCCAGATTTGGTTCTGATTGGTTGGTTTCTATGCCAGTCAGCATCTCTGAGCCTATCAACAGGACCTAATCAGAAAGTGGGGCTTATCAGCAGCCCAAGTGGAGGCCTGGAGAGAAAGGGAAGTGCAGCTCCTGGAGAAAAGCAAGTGCTGATCAAAATCTGCCATTGAGGCTACAAATCAGACCCTGCTTCTCTCTTCAGGCCTCTCTCCAGACCTGATTTGCAGCCCCCTCAGCAGTCAGTGCTGGGTCACCACAGCTGCAGCTGCCATAGCAACCTAGCACTGCATGCAGGACTGACTTCCAGTTGATCAAGCCTCTGGTTGTAATGGACCCAGGGTTTTTATATATTAGGATGAGATTATATGACTATTCAGTGATAATAGTATAAACATTGTTAGTCCTTTCTAATAAATATCAATTATTTAAAAAACACAACTGTCCCTCTAATATAAAACTACTGATTGGGTAACTCTTTCCATTCTTTTCTTTCACAAAAATATATCACTTGTTTTCATGTTTTGAATAAATAAAATAGAAATGTTTGACAATGACTATTTTAAAAGGAAAACATTAACAAAATCTTAATTATTAAAGAGAATTATTTTCTAACAGTAGTGTTTACCAAAATGCCCTTCTGTGAAGATTATTGCACTATATTGGTGTAGGTACTCTTTTTAAAAAGGATAAATTATTTTTTCGTAAGTTATGTTAAAATTTTAATTCTATACTATTAGGGGCAATGAAAATCTTAGATTTCTCCAAAAGCCATGCCACCTTTTTAAAACAAAAAATATAATATAATAATATAAATAATATATACACATATATATTAGTTTAGAAGATTATTTAAATTAAAGCATTCATATTTTTATGAATTCACTTGATACATAATGAAGAAAAATTAGTCCTATTAAAATACATAATTTTAATCATTTTGTTTTCATATTTGTAGAAAGGCCAACAGTTGAAAATATAACCTATGTGAAATGGGGAGATTTTCAAGAAATGATCATTAAAAGGTAAAATCATTTTGGACATGCAGTACTCTCATTAGTAAAGAGCAGCTATTATTGAGTGATAGCAGACATCACAAGACAGCCAACCCCATTTACTAACAAGGCACACGAGGGCAATAGGCTCTACAATTTTAAAAATATTGTGGGCTCTGGCTCTTCCATCTGATCAAACCTCCTGTAATTCTGAGCTCTGCTGAATCATCACTGCTATTCCATCTTTTATGCTCCTGTATAAAAATGGGTATTTTAAAAAAATGTATCTTGTCATTGAAAGTATTACAGATGTCCCCTTTTTGTTGATAAGCAAGGAATTATCCAAATTGATTCAATTATCTATAGAGCACCTGGTCCAGTGAAATGTGCAATATGTGCAGAATAAATGAAAAGGAGGAGAAATGCCCAGGAAGCTGTAGAGCCTTATCTTTAAGTGCAATATATATATATATATATATATATATATATATATATATATATGAGAGGCCCAGTGCACAAAATTCATGCATGGGGGGAGGTGGATGCTCCTTAGCCCAGCCTGTACCCTCTTCAATCTCAGACCCCTCAAGGGATGTCTGACTGCCCATTTAGGCCTGATCCTGGTAGGATAGGGCTTAAACAGGAAGTTGAACATCCTTCTCACAATCCAGGACTGCTGGCTCCAAACTGCTCACCTGCCTGCCTCCCTGATTGCCCCTAACCATTTCTACCTGCCAGCCTGATCACCCCCTAACCACTACCCTGCCAGCCTAATTGATGTCTAACTGCTCCCCTGCCAACCTATTTGCCCCCAACTTCCCTCTTCTGCCAGCCTGGTCACCCCTAACTGCCCTCCCATGCTGGCCTGATCACCCACAACTGCTGTCCCTTGCAGGCCTAGAACCTTCCAATGGCCCTCTCCTGCTGGCCATCTTGTGGTGGCCATCTTGGGTCCACATGGGGGCAGGATCTTTGACCACATGGGGGCAGCCCTCTTGTGTGTTGGAGTGGTGGTCAGTCTGCAAATTACTCTTTTATTAGATAGGATAGGTTAGAGGCCTGGTGCATTGGTGGGGGCCAGCTGGTTTGCCCTGAAGAGTGTCCCAGATCAGGGTGGGGGTTCCCTTGGGGTGAAGGGCGGCCTGGGTGAGGGGCCAGTGGAGGTTTGCAGACCAGCCACACCTCCCAGCAACCCAAGCGGAGGCCCTGTGATCTGGGATTAGTCTATGTTTACAATTGAAACTTTGAAGCCTGGAGTGGAGCCAAGCCTTCTGCTCACTCGATGGTGGCAACCATTTCTGTTTGAAACTTTGTAGGCTAGAGTGGAGGCCTAGTCCGGCAATGACAGGCTGAAAGTTTGGCTTCCTCTGTTGCCAGGGATACCCAAGCCTCTGTTCTCTCCAGCTCAATGGCTGCCGCCATTTCTGTATCTTTTATAATTGAAACTTTGTAACATTGAGTGGAGGCCTAGGCAGGCAATGGCAGGTGGAAAGCTTGGCTTCCTTGGTTGCCGGGGAAACCCAATTCCTTCCTCCTGCTCTCAGTGGCAGTAGCCACCTTGATTGGGGTTTATTTGCATAATGTGCCTCTGATTGGCTAGTGGATGTGGCTGTGGGTGTGGCAAAGGTATGGTTACATTTGTGTATTACTCTTTTATTAGATAGGATTTAAATGTTCAAGTAAAAGATTTTAGAGATTGTGTAATTGCAGGAAACCAGTCATTACCTCACCAATAAAGATGCAAATAGAACAAACAGGAAACCTGGTTAAACCTTAATGGCTCTGTAAGTCTGAATTATTTACTCACTACTTAGGTGAGACATTGGTAGCTGAAGCAGCTGCCACTTTTAGTCTTATGTTAAATCCGAACTATTCACATACTATTTAGGTGACACATTGGTAGTTGAAGAAGCTTCCACACTTTTTATCTTATGTTAATTCTTGCTGGTTGATATCATTGTTGGAACTTTCTGACCTAAAGGACATGGATGTATCACTTAGTCCAAATAAAATGGGATAGCAAAGCCAGAGCTGGTGGTGTCCTCTTCCTAGAGGTGGACTCCCACCTGGCCCCATTATTCCCAAATTTATGCTTTTCCAGTATCTGTTCATTTGTGTGTGGCCTTCTCCAGATGCTGAACCCTGGTGTTGGAACCCTGGACATGCTGGATGTGAAAAGGATTACCATATGTAATAACCTCATCACTTCTGCCAATATATTTTTGTAGCTGAAAATTAAGAAAGGCAAAATGATTTGCTAAAGTCACCAACTTAATTAATGGCAAAATCAACTTAGCGTGTGTGTGTGTGTGTGTGTGTGTGTGTGTGTGTGTGTGTGTGTGTGTGTGAGAGAGGGAGAGGAGTGTGAGAGAGAGAGAGAGGAGTGTGTGTGAGAGAGAGAGAGGAGTGTGGGAGGATTTTAGGATTTTAGGACTGGAGAATAAGTAAGGAAGGGGAGGTGCTAGAGCAATGGAGGAGATACAAGCTATGGAACACAACTTTTGAATTTTTTAAAAAGAAAAAGAAAAACCAAATACTCAATTCCCTCAATGCTTTGCGTCTTTTGATTTTAAACTCACTACTATTTCAACTGAATTTCATTCCTAAGAGTAACAGAGTAATCAAAGCAGTGTTCAGTTCTGTGAGATGTTTAGTTCTGCCTAATGTTAGGCTTCTAAACTGTGTTAGAAAAAGGCAGTGCAATATTCAAAGTTTTCTTGAAACAAAAATAGGGCCAAGTCCACTCTCTCTTCATTAGTTTCTCATCTCACACGCTCCTTTGTGCCTTCTTTTGGCACAAGAATGCTCCGTTGAGACAGCGTCATTCTCTCTGTGACACATTGTGAATTCGCACAGGGAGGAAGGAGATTTGGAGCTGGAGACAAACAACTGGGACAAACAAGCCATCAGTGTGCAGGATCCCATTTTCAGTAAATGACCTTGCTAATGAAGAGAATGACACTGGAATGCCAACAATGGCTTAAATAGAATTCTCCAAAATATCATTCTAAATTTAACTTTCTATATAAAGTCTGCCTCAAAGTTTTCCATAACCTATTAAAACATTTTAATGAATATCATTTTGTGATGGAAGGAGGCCATTATAGTGAACTTCCATTGTGTGGGGAATTTGCATTAATAGCTAAAAGGGTATTGGTCTCCGGCTCCTTAGCAACTGCAAGTGATTTCTTATACAATTTTTTTCCTGCTTTAAGATGACCTTGTTCTTTTCCTTCCTAATTAATAATCCCAGAGGAGGTTGGTCTGAGAAAATGGTTATGAAAAAATACAAATTTTCTGATTGTGCTCATTGTCAAACTAACATTCAGAAAGAAACATTAAACTGTTCTCTCTCACTCTCCAGGCTGTTCTGAATGGGCTATTCTATTGAGTTTTGGCAATTACCTTGTCTGAACAAAAACTGGATAACAATAATAATAATGTTTAACATTTGTGGAGTTCTTACAATGTGCAGGTACTGTTCTAAATGTTGTTCATGTATTAACTCAGTTATACTTCATAACAATCCTATGAGGTCGGTGCTAATATTATGCCCATTTTATGTATGAGGAAACTGAGGCAGGGAATGATTAAGTAGTTTGCCCAAGGTCATATGACTAGTAAGTGTGAGAACCAGGATTAAAGTGAGGCTATTGGATTGCTGTTCATTTATAAGCTAGATGTTCTACTCGACATAATGTAGGTTCCATGATCCTGCTCAGGATTTACCCCCAGGTACCTACCAGGTAGAGATCACCCAAAATTTAGCAGCTCAGTGAGATTTGTGAATTCTCAAATCTTGGAATATTAGAACTTAAATATACTCTAGGGATCCTGTATTCCAATGCCCCATTTTACAACTGAAGATCCTGAGAGCATTAATGCAGCTGGCACACGAGAGAAATAAAATAATACACAGAACTAGAAGCTGTACCTTGGTCTTCAAGACATCTTTAATCTTTCCTTTGTTCCTGCATTGAATCACAGAGTGCTGGGAGAATGAGTTCCCTTATCCTATGCTGGGAAACTTATTTATACTGATAGAAATAATTTCAGTAAATGTTAGCTACTATATACCAAGGCTCACCTCAGCCTCTGAGCTACCTATGGGAATGGTGGGGCTGGCTGGGTCATGACAGTCCAGCTTCTCTGTCTTCCAATCCTGCTTCCTTTCCTTTCTTCCCCTCACAGTTGTGAATCCCAAGAGCCCTCCCCAGGAAACTTCCTGTTGGCTAAGCTCCAGCTCAAAGTCTGCTTTTAGGGACACCAGACAGGTGACATTTAACTATGTGTTTCATTGGAATTAAGCAATCCTTACCAAGACATTAAAACAGTTTTGTAGGTACAATAAACGAGAGCATAACTTTCTATAAATATGTGTAATATATATCTATATTTCATTTAAATTTTGTCTCAAATACAAATAAAGAATGAGAACATCAATCATCTCTGCCTCAGTCATTCAACCCTTATCCCAAGGTAGCAGATGCTCATGATCAGAGCGTGGCTCCTTGGAATGGATGTGCTTGGCAATGGTGTTTCACATTAATGGCTATTCGATCAGAATTTGACATTGCTGAGCCTCCATGCTTCCTTACTTCAGCTGATCTAGATTGGAAATTGGGAGGGACCAGTTCCAGTTTGAAAACATCATGTTAACTGCACTTGTTTTGTTGGGCTGCTGTAACAATGCATCACATGGTACCTTATGACAACAGAAATGTATTCTCTCACAGTTCTTGAGGCTTCAAGTCTGATATCAAGGTGTCAGCAGGACACCTTCCTGCTGAAAACTCTAGGGAAGAGCCCTTCCTGTCTCTTCTACCTTCTGGCTGATCCAGGTGTTGCTTGGCTTGTGGCAGCATCACTCCCACCTCTGCTCTGTCTTCACATGTCCTTCTTCCCTGAGTGCCTGTATCTCTGAGTCCTTTCTCTAATAACACCAGCCACTCTATGGATTTAGGGCCCACTCTATGTCCAGGGTGAGTTTATCTTGAGTTTCTAGTTAATTCAATTCCAAATAGAGTCACAATCTGAGGTTATGGATGACCACTAATTGTGGGGTACTATTTAATCCACTACATGAACAAATAAGTTATTCCCACAGAAGCCCCTCTTACTGGAACTTGACTCGTTTTTAGTAATATCACCTGTTCCTATTGAGAGCATGGTCAGTTTCCCAGGAGACCCTCTCCTCCAATACTGATAAATTAGAATTTGGGATTTATTTCTCATTGATTCATGTACTCCTAAGACTCAGTTCAAGGACAGGTATCAGTTAGGGTTCTTCCAAGGAAACAGAACCAGGAGGCTGATAAAGTAGGACATAAAAATATTTATTTCAAATAATTGGCTTAGATGATTATGGGGGCTAGGAAGCCTAAAATGTGTAGGGCAGGCCAGCAGCCTGGAAACGCTCAGGCAGGTGCAGGCATTGCAGTCACAGGCAGGATTTCTTCCTCAGGCAAACCTCAGCTTTGCTCTAAGGCCTTCAGCTGATTGGATAAAGCCCACCCAGATAATCAAATAGAATGTCCTCTCCTAAAAGCCAACTGACTGTAGACATGGATTACATGTATACAATGCCTTCACAGAAACAATCAGATTGGTGTTTGATTGAGTAGGTCCTTTAGCCTTGTCAAATTGCCTGGGAAAACTAGGGCTGGTCCATTATTGTATTTCATTATTTCATTATTGCCTCAACTACTTTATCTGACTCAACTACTTTATCTAACATTGGAAGATCTTATTTGGCAATGGGTTTTCCTGCTAGGTTATTATGGCTCCTGTGCAGAATTACTTTACCCATTGTAATTTTTTTAAAAAGTTAAAATTGTTACTATAGAAATCCTAAAATTTTTGTTTGTTCTTACAGAGCAAGTGGACATAAAAATCCTATATAATAAAGATGTAATATGCAAATTGACCCTCATGCCCTTGCATCAAAAGATGGCCACCCCCATGTCATCACAAGATGGCAGCCCCCATATTGTCACAAGATGGCCATTCCCAGGTTGTCACAAGATGGCCAGAAGGGAAGGGCAGTTGGGGGCAATTCAGCCAGCAAGGGAGAGGTTAGGGGGCAGGCAGAAGTGGTTAGGGGCAATCAGGCAAGCAGGCAGGTGAGTGGTTAGGAGCCAGCAGTCCTGGATTGTGAGAAGGATATCCCCATGGGATTGGGCCTAAACCAGCAGTTGGATATCTCTAAGAGGTCCCAGATTGGAGAGGGTGCAGGCTTAGCTGAGGGTGCAGGTTGGACTAGGTGCTCTGGGCCTCTAGTATTTTATAGAGGATAATCTGTAAAACATAGGCTGAGACCTATGCATCTTTTCTTATCCTAAGGTTAGCTATATACAAAGAAATAGATTCTTCACTTGACCACTTTCTCAAGCTCCCAAAATGATGAACTGGAGAGCTTGGATTTCAACTCATTCCTGCCTGACAGCTGAGCTCATTCTTTCCTAATATCACTTAGCCAGAAAGTAGAGAGGCCAGGGCAAGAACTCAGAACTCCTGATTGTCCAGTGTTCTCTGTTACCACACTGATGGTGATCCCTAACTATAAAATGGAGGCAAAATGGCAGAGTGCCTCGTCTGAGGGAAGACAGACAAAATAACCTCAAAGTTATTTTTAGCTGCCAAATGCTGTATTTCATATTAAGCTTTGCTTCTTCAAATCTAGGCCAAAGCAAATATATTTATGTTTATATTTATATTTATGTGTCTTTTGTGATAACTGATAATGGCAGGAGAGAAGAGTTATGTTCTGTATGAAAATCCATGCACATTCCCAGTTTAGATGAACTGAAAATTAGCCTTATTATGATTGGTAAATAATTTCAAGCATAATTCAAGAATAGGTTCAATCTTCTTTTGAAATAAAGCTCTATTTTAAGATAATTTTCTTAGGAGTGGAGTAAAACCAGGTCTTAGAAACAAAAAACACCAGCTTATCATCACTCAGGTACTTATTATTTCTGGATGTGTATGATTTTATTTGACAATTAAAAAACTTTAAATACTTCAATGGGCCTGTACAAGAGAAACTTATTAACAAATTTCAACCTACTGTAATGTATCTTTCATTCAAGCAGCTTTGTGAAGCAAACTGAAGTCAACTCTAGTCAGTCAACTCTAGTTATTTTGTGCCTAGTGTTTCTTTTCAGTTTTTGACAGCAATTACCTGAATAATAACATTAATTATTATCATAAGAAATATTGCTTACAATTTAGTGTAATTGCTTAACTCTATTATTTTCTATGAAGCCAATGGGATTTTAAGTGATTAGCAGGAATTATAACATTTAGATATTCCAAATTTCCTTTTTTACTTTTCTAGTCTGAAAGAAGTTAACTAATTTCATATTTGAAAGTGGTCTTGGTTGTTCAAGAGTCATGACTGACTAAGAATATTTAATATCATTCGCCTTCCTGACATACTTCATTCAGCATTCCATTCAATCCTGTTTTTTTCCTAGAGGCTCAGATCCTGCCTTCCAGAGGACTGGTTTCAGCTGCACCACTCCTCAGGGTGATCATGAATTGAAATGCACATTGTAACTGGGTGTGACAAATTCAGAGGGAAAGCATAAAGCTTATCTGAGTGAATAGTATTCATAAGGACAATGCATAGTTTTATATAAATTCATCTGAAAAATAAGGAATTCAGTGCAGTTGTTATAGAATTAACTGTTTCCCCAACATTTGAGATTGAAACCATAACCCTCAATGTGACTTTGTTTTGAGTTGGGGACTTGAAAGAGGCAGTTAAGATTACAGGAGGTCTTAGAGCTGGATCTATGCCAATACTACTGGGGTCCTCATATAGGGATGTGAACACACAGAGAAAAGGCCATTTGGGGACACAGTGAGAAGTCCACCATCGACAAGCTGAGGAGAGAGCCCTCAGGAGAAACCAACTTGATATACAGCTTGATTTAGGACTTCCAGCCTCCAGAACTGGGAGAAAATGAGCCTAAGAGCTTTCTCTGGCTGCTGAAGCTGCTCTGGCCCTGTGTGCAGGTGGCCAGAAGTGTCAGAGAGTAGGCTTCAATTGTCCACAGTCAGAATCTGCTGAATCAGGCATCTTTTTTGCGCTTCTTTCCAATTTCTTCTCACTTTCCCACTTCCCTCTGGTGTTCTCTAGAATCACCTCCCAAATAGCCTACTTGCACTAAATACTTGTCTCAGTGTCTGCAACTAAGAGAGCCACTTAGGATTTCTGTGATGGCTAAAGGAAGTTCTATACATAATTTAATAATAGGTTTAATAATCTTATATAATAAAGCTCTATTATAAGATAACTAGAGGCCTGGTACACAAAATTTGTGCACGGGGTGGGCAGGTAGTGTCTATCTGCCCACCCTGCACCCTCTCCAATCTGAAACCCCTCAAGGGATGTCTGATTGCCCAGTAGGATCGAGCCTAAACAGGCAGTCAGACATCCTTCTCACAATCCAGGACTACTGGCTCCCAACTATTCACCTGCCTGCCTTCCTGACTGCCCCTAACCCCTCTGCCTGCCAGCCTGATCACCCCCTAACTATTCCCATGCCAGCCTGATTGATTCCTAATTGCTCCCCTGCCAGCCTGTTTGCCCCTAACTGCCCTTCCCTGCAGACTTGAGTGCCCCTAACTGCCTCCATTGCAGGCCTGGTCCCTCCCAACTGCCCTCCCTTGCTGGCCATCTTGTGGTGGCCAACTTTGACCACATGGGGGCAGCCATCCTGTGTATTGGAGTGATGGTCAATCTGCATATTACTCTTTTATTAGATAGGATAGAGACGTTGTGCATGGGTGGGGGCCAGCTGGTTTGCCCTGTAGGGTGTCTGGATCAGGGTGGGGGTTTCCTTGGGGCATGGGGCAGCCTGGGTGAGGGGTCTGTGATGGTTTGTAGGCCTGCCATGCCCCCCCCAGCGACCCAAGAAGAGGGATCTGGAATTGATTTATGTTCTACAATTGAAACTTTGTAGCCTGGAGCAGAGCCAAGCCTTCTGCTCGCTCCCTGGCAGCAGCCATTTCTCTTGGAATATTTACCTTCTATAGTTGAAACATTGTAGCCTTAAGTAGAGGCCAAGGCAGGCCAGGGCTGCAGAAAGCTTGGCTTCCTCCATTGCCAGGGGTAACCCTAGCCTCTTCTTTCTCTAGCTACATGGCTGCTGCCATTTCTGTTGGGAAATATGTATCTTGTATAATTAAAACTTTGTAGCATTCAGTGGAGGCATAGGCTAGCAAGGGCAGACAGAAATCTTGGCTTCCTCCATCACTGGGGAAACCCAAGCCTCCCTCCTGCTCTCTGTGGCCAGCAGCCATCTTGGTTGGGGGTTAATTTGCATATCACTCCTGATTGGGTGGTGGGCATGGCTGATGAGTGTAGCAGAGGTATGGTCAACTTGCATATTACTCTTTTGTTAGATAAGATTTTTTTTAGGAGTGGAGTAAAACTGTGTCTTCGAAACAAAAATAACACTCGATGCTCAATAGTAGCACCTCAATAAATGTTATTATTGAGATGACAGGTTCTTTCTGTTCTTCTGGCCTCCATTTTACACTAAATTCTGAGCTTACTATCTTAATAAGAGCCCTCAAGGATTCACTACTCTAACAGGGAGAAGAGCTCATAATGATGGATCAAAGAGCAAAAATATATCAAGGGACTCAGTGTGTACCCCCAAAGCAGGTAGGACTGGTGGCTGGAGTGGCTCAGAGATCTTCCCATGGCCTGTCACACTTGACAGATTACTTTTTACCAATATGGGTTATCCACCTTCCTGTGGAACCAGAAATACAATGTGGTTGGATGGGGAATTTCTGAGGAACAGTATCCTTTCACATCAAAAACCCTTAAATTGAATGGTAATTATTCATAACAACTTATCTGGTTACTTGGTGTTGTACAAAGGACACAGAGCTGAGACCACATCCCTGGATTTTAGGCCTGCATCCTGTTACTAATTGTGTTCACCTGGGTTAAGTCATTGAATTTTCTCTAGGTCAAAATGATGCATGTAAATCAACTGGTATATTTAGTTTTTACCAAAGCCCTATAAGTTTATGATATTTTAAAACTCAATGAATAAATTTTCATGACACATTAATTTGAGAGTAAAAAGAGGTGGCCCAGAGTTGGAGTGTAAGACAACTGTGAAAAAACTCAAATGCTAACTTACAAATTTAAAGTTCGGTTTGTAAAGAACTCATGTAACTTGGAAGTACATAAGCTTCAAAAGCAAAATATTCTAGATTACTACGTGTACTAAGTGCCCAGGGCACGGATTCATGTACATTGAAGGAAGTGTAGGCTGTGAGGCTGTGGTGGGCACTGGGGCAGTTCTCAGCCCATCCTCCACACCCCTACCCAGTTCCTTCCACCTTGACCTCTGGCCCCCCCACCATCTCTCCACAGCCCTACTCCTGCCACCACCGCTCCCAAGCTCTGACGATGCAGAACAATTGGGACAGGTGCCAGCAGCAGGTGCAAGCGGGGGCTGCTGCTCCAAGCGCCCTTCAGGAGCAAGGGGAGGTGGAGAAGCCCTCAGGGGCAATTGGGACTGGCAGTCCCCACTTGCACCCACTGACAGTGCTGAGTGATTGGGACCTACGCCAGGCGCCAGCAGTGGGTGCAAGTGGGGCTGGTGCTGACAGCAGGTGTGATTGCTGGGTGGGACCGCAGGGCGCAGGAGGAAAGAATTTTCAGTAACCACCAGAAGCTGGTTGATGACAGCAACTGTTCCCTCGCTTTGGTCTGGCATCCCCACCCACCTGCTCCACTATCTCCCTGTGGTTGACATCCACCATGTTCTGCACTCTGCTGCCTATTTCTGATGCCCGCCATGTTCTACACGTGCCCCCTGGTGGTCAGCGCATGTCATAGCAACTTGTTGTTCAGTTGTCCTATCATTCAGTCTATTTGCATATTAGCCTTTTATTATTATAGAATATAAGGTGATTTTTAACACTCTGATAGTGCAACTTAGGGGCCTAACCTGAACCACCTGCAAGCAATGAATCACTTGCAAAGAGTTCTGAGAGCTGTCGAGGAGTCGCTGTATGGGAGGGTACAAAATATACATTGTATGAATGATTTCACCAAAAATCAATATGCTGCTCTTTTCCATGCTTGTGCATGGAAATACCAAAGTGAAACTGATATAAAATAAAAAGGAAGCAGACTCACCTATTTATGTTGACCTAGATAAATAAAGAATAAAATTGACCCAAGAGCATATAAAACGAGGAGTAAATGGATTTTTAAAGATTTTTTTTCAGCATTTGCAAACACCACATGTGTCATATGCCTTCCCTTCAGCAAGTGCAATATTACTAGGTGCTTTTTATAATCATCTAAACTTGAAACCTTAAAGCTAGCTATGCCAACTCCAGGGCTTTCAAGGAATATATGCACGTAAGATAAAAGGAGAAAGGGGCATTTCATCTAAGGAAGGGTGCACACACCATTCCCCAACACAACAAAAACCTGGCACATTTCTCATCCACACCTGCTGTGCTTTGTCTTGCACTTCAGCATATTCTGCTTTATTTGTCAACCTTCCCATCCAGCTCTGTTCAGTCACCAAAGCTTCTGATTTCTGATTTCTGTCTTGCATCCTTTCTTTCCTACTTTACAGCAGTCAGACTTCCACCACATTCTCATATGTGAAACTTTATTTTTGCCAGTTTTCTTCTTTGCATAGTTCAAGACCTGTTTGTGTTTAACCCTTCAGTCATGGGCTTCTGCTAAAAAAATATGCTGAAGCTTTCCATCCCCAACAGGCTCAAATCCAGACTTGTACTGGAGTATTAAGGTCAATTGTTACCTCAAAGCAAACTCCCTTTCCAGTTTTACATCCCACTCCTCCTTACACTCTACCCCCAAACAATTACACTAGCCTTTCTTCTGGGAATATTGAGCTTCCTATAATTATACCGTGGCTTCTGTTATTGAACTCTGCTTATAACTTCCCCTTAGTCCCTCTCCTTCATTTATTTAACTCTTCCTAGCTTCCAGATGTCCAATTTATAGAAATTATCTTCTTTCAACAAATTTTCCCCTAACACAAGATTCAAATCATGAACTCCTTTATGTCAGATGATGTGTCATGCATTACCCTTAACTATTAGTAATCATTGCTAATGATAATAATAAATAGTAATTATTGGCCATATATATGAATTGATATTGTGAATTATCTTTTTGTATGTCTCATATTCTTATTTCTATACTACATTGTGATCTCTGAGACTAGATTCCATTATGTTTTCAAGTTAGAGAAAAAATTATAAACTTTTATAAATCTAGTTAAAACTTTTACTAAATCTCTTTGTTAGCACTATTGTTAGATGCTAACAGGCACAGACTGTTGGAAGTTGTGTCACAGTTGACTGGTCATCTCATAGGTCTATGTTAACCACATATATAGACTTAACAGAAATTAAAACTGGACTATTCTGTAAATCACTTGTTTAATATATATTTATAGACAAATTCTACTTATTATGAATAAATAGACATAAAATATATAGTTAATCAATTTTTTATTAAAAGAATAAACCTTATTACCTTATTTCAGATGAAGAAAATGTTCTATAATTTACTGTGATGATTGGACGACTCTAACTTTAGTAAAACTGTGCATTTAATATAGGTGAATTGTACGATATTTAAATTATACCTCAATAAAGCTGTTAAATTGTATTAACTTAGCTAAATACAATAGCTTCTTAAATACATGTGCTTAAATTATATTTTAAAAATTCATCATTCACCAATGGCCATTCACGCAACTTCCGGCTTGTCTCTTTCTTGAAATGTCTGAATCACAAGGTGAATATCATACCTATTGCCATTATTTTCTTTTCCTCCGTACTTTTTCAGGGTTTTTAAACTATGTATAACGTTTATGTAGACTCCATAAATATCCATTTGTCCTATTTTCTTCCATAGCCATATTGAAAGAGCCATGATGAAAATCGGACCAAACTCATGAATATGGTTAGACACAAATCTACACATACTTTAACACTAAGATTGTGTTTGCTTTACTGGGTTTTCATTTAAATCTGCTGTGAAGAGATCATGGCAATTTCAGACAGAGTAAAGACAAATGTAAGTTCTTTGACAGAGAGCTGGATAACATAGCACTCTCATTCAGATTGCCACCCAATTAACACGGAATAGTTCCCGCAGTCAATACATCGTTAACTTAATTTCTTTCTAAATGAACTTCCTCTGTTCCAATATCAGCATATTAGGAGTTATTACCACTCTGTCTCTACCAGATTGTTCAGAATCCTTCTGTGCTCCTAACCCCAAGGTGTAGTGTTACATACAGTGTCTCCTACAGCTTAGAGCATGGCAGTATTCTAAAACATCATATCACATCTCTACACAGTCAATATAGAAATTTACTAAAAGCAAACCTTTTAATTTAGCTAACTAAACAAATACACCTGTAAACACAGTATAGCCAAGTAATGTCCCCAGGCTCAGCTTCTTCATATCCCCTTTGGTGCTAACAACTTGCAGTTTTTGTCTCCTCCTTAAGTTAACATCACCCCAGCCCCTTCATAACATTTTAAGGTTCAGTGTTTGAATGAAGATGGTGCAATGAAAAGTACAGATGATGAGTTCAGAAGTTGTTGGTTTTTCTCTCTAATAACCAAGACTTGAAACCTCCGACTCGACTTTTGATTCTTAGTTGTCCTTGCTACACAATCTGATCAGCTGCTCTTGCCTGGGTATCTTCTTCCACAGACTAATTTGCACTCACATGAGAGGGAGTAGTGGAGGAAATAGCAAAGGAGAAGCAAGTCCAAAAAAAAATGAGGACCATCAACTAGTATTCCACTTCATTTTCACTTGGTTTTCTTCTCATTATCTGGCATTGGATTAGGTCTCCACACCAGAAAGTAGCAGGAACATAATTATTGTAGTTGAATAGTGATGAGAAGATCTAATCAAAGGTGGGTCTCTTGTAGCTTACAGTTAGTGTTCCGCTAAATTATAGCAACAGACCATGCACTGAATTATGCTCCAAAGAACTTGATTACAGGTGTTTGGTCATACCTCAAATAAGAAAAAATAATAATGTTTTAAAATCAAAACTATTGTTGAAGAAGTGCAGCAGAAACTTCAACAGAAAAAAAGTATGCTTGTAAAAAAATAAACAATATATGTGATTTACTAATAATATCTATAACATAAAAGTAGCATTATGTAATGCACCTATAGGAAAATTTGGGCAAATGACATGTTTTTCAAATCATAAGATATATGAATGAAGCACAGCTAAATGGTGCTTTAAAATTAAGATACTAGAGGCCTGGTGCATGAAATTCATACATAAGTGGGGTTCCTAGGCCTGAGAGGAGATCAGTGCCAATTGGGGCCAGACTGACAAGGGCCAGGCCAGAGAGGAGCCGATGGTCATCAGGCCAGGTGCAGAAGGAACGGACATTACACAATGATGCCACCATCATTGGTGCCCTGCCACCATGCAATTCCCCGCCTTTTCCATCCCTCCTTCCCTCTTTGCAACACTGTCACTGTGGTGACAGATGGAAAGCCCAGGGGCAAGAAAGGTTGGCTGCAGAGCCCAAGGAGGGAACTGGCCCTCAGTCCTCCTGGGAAAGAGGCTTCATCTGCCTCCATCTACCCGCAATTCCCCATTCCAGCCTGGGGGATAGGGGGAGGACCTGTGGGAGGTTGGGCAGCCAGGGAAGATTGGCTGTGGGAATGCACTGACCACCAGGGGACAGCTCCTTCATTGAGCGTCTGCCCCCTGGTGGTCAGTGCACATCATAGCGATCCATCATTCTTGTTGATTAGGCTTTTATATATAGAGATATTAAAGATTTCCAAATGATAAAATATAATAAAAATAGATAGTTCCATTCCTATGGTAAGGAGCAAATGTTTTGTACTACTATACTATTTAAATATGTGACATTGCTTTAAAAGGAAAAACATTATACAAATTGCAATGGCATTTACATCTAAAAATCACTGAAAATTGCAGAGTTTGATTATCCAAAGAAATAAGATAAAATGAATACATTTGTGTTTAATTGGAATATTGTGAAGTTTAATGAAATCAAACAACCTTGAAGGGATTTAGGTGATGGTTAATATACCACATTGGATTTTCAGATTAATATTTAAAAAAAAAACCTGTTCATTTCTGTTTATTTCAGTATTGAAACCAGGTGACACTTGTGGGAATTATTAGAATGACAAATTAAAACAACAGATAGACTTCCAGTTGCCTGTATAAGAATGTCTTTTCACAAAGCCTGCTGACAATTTCAGAGATTATAAAGTGTTCTATTTCATTTCAGATAAAGAACACTCCATTTTTTCTTCTTACTTGGCTGTCAATCTTTGAGGGCACCAAAGAAAATGATTTGAAAATGTCATGAAAGTCTTTTCTTGGGCCTTTTACAAGACACATCTTGTAATATATGTATAAGACTCATTATTTTTAATTGATAAAGAGAAGAAAAAAATGTAAGTAGTTAGTATTTTCATATGAATCTTTATATTATATGAGAGTAATTACTTTTATGAACTATTAGAGGCCCGATGCATGAAGATTCTTGCAAGAATGGGCCTTCCTTTCCCTGGCTTCTGGCACCACTTTTGCTCTGGCCCTGGAGCCACCTTTCCACCTTCCCACACTGCCCAGAGGCCCAGAGAGGCTAGGGCAGTGTAGAATGCCTGTGTGTGGCTGCTCAGTGCCTGCATATGCAAATTAACCCACCATCTTTGTTGGGTTAATTTGCATAATCACTCCTGATTGGCTGGTGGGCATTGTGACAGTACAGTCAATTTGCATCTGTCTCTTTTATTAGTATAGATAATTTTGACATGGTGTTTAAAGAAAAAACACCCAATTACCTACTATATCCTTATTTAACATAATTACAAGTATATTATTAATATATGGGTCACTAAGTTTAAGCAGTCACTCAAACAATGGCCATGGTAGCAGTTGACTTTGTAAGTATTTTGTCCTTACAGACTTGGGTCAATAGACAGGCCATTTTGATCTGCATTGTTATTGAATATGTTCTAAATAAGTAAATATTTAGGTCACTTACTTAACTTTTATATGAAAAAATCCTATTTTTCATATAATATTCATACAGATACCTAAAATATATAATGAAGGCCTCTAATGGAGGAAAATGTCTAATTTCAAAATACCTAATTCTACTGATTATACTGAAAGTCCATGTAGAGAAGACTATATGTTTATAAAATAAATTCTCAAACTGGATCCAAGGATTTCTGGTTTTAGTAATGGCAGAGAGGCATTTAGTAGGCCAACTCTTTTCCTGGTAACAACTAGAAAGTCTGGATTAAAAAACAAAACAAAACAACTGTCTGAAAGCGTTAGAGCTGTAAGAAAGGAATAAAAGGGAAACAATTCTCCACCCCCAAAATGAAAGTACCCAAAGAAATAAGCCCAACATACATCACCACATTTTTCTTTGAGACATTTATTGATTCTTAAGAGGTGGTAGAAATTGAGAAGCTGAGCTGAACTTCTGGCAATGTTGTGACTTGGAGCAAACAAAAATTGAAGTATGCAGCCAACAAAGAAAAAGAGAATCTGGTTATCAATCTGGACTAGTGGTCCCAACCTCTTTTTTTCCATGCTCCGCCTAAGCATCTCTAAAATCCTAATGCTCCCCACCCTCCTGCACTATGACATATAATTCTTATTATTAAAAAAGAATCCCTATTCACATTGAGGAAGCCTAAAAGGCCATTAATTTGGTCTGAACAAGCTTCCAAAGAACGTGGAATCCATGAAAGAGAAAAATAAAAGAATGAAAGCACAGTTGAAATACTGAGGAAGAAATCACTAAGAAACTGTTAAAAAATAATAATATGAAGTGATATTAAAAATACCAAATAAAGTTTCAAAACATATAATAGAGAACTAAAATGCATAAATATGTCACAAGATACATTTATAAACTGTATATATGGCCCCTAGAAGCATAAGAAATGCAAAAAATTCACTATTAATAACTCATTCTCAAATTGTCCCCTTTAAAAATCAAATTGCCTCCCTGTGGGACGTGTATCCCACATTGGGAACCATTGCTCTAGATTCTCAGTTGAAACTAATGGAGCATTATATCCAATAGTTTGTGTAAACAAATGAGTTTGTTCTTACAGAGACTGAAACCCAGTTTGAAACCAGATCAATTCTTGATTGAATTAGGGGATCTGTCCCTAGCTTGACTGTTCACCAGAAGCAAAACTATATACCTTCTAGACAAATAGAACATCATTCTCTAAATGTTTACATAAGTTATATGGAGTATTCAGTAAAAAGTTACAATGCATTCCATGAGAAAAAAATAGAAGAATAAATAGAAGAGAAGGAAAAAATAGTAGGAACAAACACAAAAAGGTCTATATATTCAAGTTATTAGACATAAACTTTAAAATAATTGATATGCTAAAATGTAGACAACATGATGGGAAATTTTATCAGAGAACTGAAAACACTAAAAAGGAATCAAGTGGAAATTCTATAACTAAAACCTACAATAACCTAAAATAAAGAATTGTCTTCACCAATTTGGCTCAGTAGCTAGAGCGTCAGCCAGCAGACTGAAAGGTCCCAGACTTGATTATGGTCAAGGGCACATGCCTGGAGTGTGGACTCAATCCCCTGTAGTGGGCATGCAGGATGCAGCCGATCAATGATTCTCTCTCATTGTTGAGTTTTCTATTTGTCTCTCTTCCTCTCCCTTCCTCGCTGAAATCAATAAAAATATATTTTAAAAAATAAAATAAAGAATTAATAAATAGGTTTGATTACAGAGTAGACAGATCTGAAGAGAAGATTTATAGACCTAAAGATAAGTCAACAGAATATATGATTGAAATAGAGATAAAAAAGGATGGGATATAAGGAACACAGAAGAAAGGTCTAAAATGTGTATAATTGGACTCATGAAAGAAGAAGAAAAAAATGGGGCAGAAGCAATATTTGAAGAGATAATGAGAGGGAAATTTTTGACACTGATGAAAATTAGAAATCCATACAGTTAAGAAGCTCTCTCTACAGAACCTGGTGAAGTACCAGAACTAATCCATCCTACTAGAAATTAAGATAATGATTACTTTGAGAGAATAGAAAGTGGAAGAGAGCATGAGGGAGGCTTAATTTCAGCAAAATTACTTTTCTTGATTTGGGTGTTTAGTCTACATATAAGGGTATATTCAGTTTGTGAATTCTCATTGTGGTGCACATTGAAAATATGCTCACTTTATGTATTTTACACTTTAAAGAAAAATATGTAAAATAATAACATTATGCAAATTCCTAAGTAAGATTAGTGTGATGAAAACCAATCAAATGTAGCATTGTAAAATTTCTGAAAACAAAACTCAATCATATGCTGCTTACAAAGCACAAATCTTTTAAAAAATATATATCTTTATTGATTTCATAGAGGAAGGGGGAGGTAGAGAGAGATAGAAACATCAATAATGAGAATCATTGATCAGCTGCCTCCTTCACACCTTCTACTGGGGATTGAGCCATAACCTGGGCATATGAACTTGGCCAGAATAGAACCTGGGACCCCCTCAGTCCTCAGGCCAATGCTCTATCCACTGAGCCAAGCTGGCTAGGACCGTGGTCGGCAAACTGTGGCTTGCGAGCCACATTCGGCTCTTTGGCCTCTTGAGTGTGGATCTTCCACAAAATAACACAGTCCAGTTGAATCTATTTTGAAGAAGTGATGTTAGAAGAAGTTTAAGTTTAAAAAATGTGGCTCTCAAAAGAAATTGCAATCATTGTACTGTTGATATTTGGCTCTGTTGACTAATGAGTTTGCCAACCACTTGGCTAGGACAAGGCACATCTTTAATAAAGGCGGGGTGGGGGGTAGTTGTAGAAGCCCTAGCCAGTTTGGTTCAGTGGATAGAGCATCAGCCTGCTGACCAAAGGGTCCAGTGTTCGATTCTGGTCAAGGGCATGTACCTTGGTTGCAGGCTTCTTCCCAGCCTGGGCCCTGGTCAGGGCTCCTGCAGGAGGCAACCTAACAATGTGCTTCTCTCACATTGATGTCTCTCTCTGTCTTTCCCTCTCTCTTGCCCTCCTCCTAAAAATCAACGGAAAAATATCCTCAGGTGAGGATTAACAAACAACAACAAAACTGCAAAAAAAATGTAGAAGAATTAAGAGGTAAATAGGCCGACTCTTACCAAAACAAAGTTTATATAACTATAGAGATATCATGTAAAGTAGACATTAAGGCATAAACAATACTAAATGTAAAGAGGGATATTTCATAATGATAAAGGAATCAATCCACTAAGAAGATATAACAATTATAAATTTGTATACAATCTACAAGGTAGCTTTACCTTATAAAAGAAATATTTTAAAAATAGTTGATAGAATAATCCAACCAAAAATAACTTAGACAATAGAAAATCTGAACAACACAATTATAAATTCAATCTGGATGTCAATTTTGACACATATAAAACAAGAGAGAGAACACATTATTTTAAAGTACTCAATCAATATTTACTGAAATTTCCCTAGTCGAATTTTACCTAGTCATTTTATAAATGAGAAAGTTGAACTGATTATCTCTGAGACAAGAGAAATGAAGCAAGTGGTTCAAGGTTATAATAATAGTATTAGAGCTTTTTTCATAATATACATCTTAAATCTGCTTCTCAATACTATAGCCTCCTCAACTTCAATGAGAGAGGCCAAAAGTATATTCTAATAAATACTTTGCAATGTAATCCTCTGAATGCCTAAATAAGAAGCAGTTGCTATGAAGACTGTGCCATAGACATAAAGGGAAAACTCTATTGTGTGTCACTTTCCAGTCGAACTAGTGGTAGAATGGTGTTAGATGGTAAGCAAATGCGGTGTCATAAATACTGGACTTTCAAATTCTATTTGACAACATGACTAGGATGTAATGACGCCAAATATAGTTCATCATAAGAAACTGTAATGTGCTCCAGGAGAGTACACACAGTGAGCAAGACTTTTTAAACCTTAAACCTCAAACTACTATAATCCTGTGGATTTGAAAGTAACTAGGAGGTCTATGGACAGTTTTGGTATTTCTTGGATGAGAGTGCCACCCTCCTGAGTCTCTGTGCAAAGAAAAATAGATATAGAACAAAGAATTTAAAGTTTTGGTAAATGCTCTATGTACAATCCTCTATAATAAAAGGCTACTATAGAAATCAACTAAACAGGGGAATGACTAGTCACTGTGTTGTGACATGCACCAGGGGGAAGATGCTCAATGGAGGAGCTGCCCCATTTGGTGGTGTACTTCCACAGGGGGAGCATCTCTCAGCCAGAAGCCCGGCTCACAGCTGGTCAGCACAGCGGCGGTGTTGGGAGCCTCTCCCACCTCCCCAGCAGTGCTAATGATGTCAGACTGCTGGCTTAGGCCCAGTCCCTAAACTGCAAGAGGGCTCAGGTCCAACTGATGGACACCCTCCCCCCAGTGCATGAATTTCATGCACCGGGCCACTAGTATATTGATATTAGCACACCTGAGACTAATATTGAACCTTCAATATGCAATTAGTATATTAGCTACTATTTACTTGATGCTCACATGTACCAGGGTCTGTGAAAGATAATTTACATATGTTATATTTAATCTTCACAGGAAAATTTTAAGGTGGGCATTAGTCTCTCTCTCTCTCTCTCTCTCTCTCTCTCTCTTTCTTTTTTTCTTTTTTTGGAGAACCTAGAATTCTGAGGGTTTAAGTAATTTACCCAATGTCAACAATTTTAGTTGGGTTCATATCATTTCTATTTATCTTCAATGTCTACTCTTGATTTATTCTCTACTGCAATCTAATACTGAGAAGTAATTATTCCAGAGAGGATACTGTGTAAGGTAAAGTGGAATGTGGAATACAGAAGAGCATTGATCAGAGAAAAGCCAAAACAAAAGCAGAGCTGATGTGAGTCTGAGAGAAACTGAACATCAGCTAGAGAGACAAACCTGCATTATTTATAGTTTGAATGTGTGTGTGTGTGTGTGTGTGTGTGTGTGTGTGTATGTGTGTGTGTGTGTGTGTGGTGGGGAGGCAGAGGGAATGATATATGATATAAGATATGTAAGAAAAAGTATGCATCTTTTAAAATTAACTGTTTAGTAAGCTGTATTTTGTTTATTTCAGAGTATATTTACAATTGTTTTCAATCAATCCTTTTATTAATTAATCCCTAGGTCAGCAATTCTCAAAATGTAGCATGCATCAGAGTCATCAGAAGGACGTGTTAAGCATGAATTGTTCGGTTCCACCTCCAGAGTTTCTGACCTAGTGTGTCAGGGTGATATTCAAACTTTTCCTCTTCCAACAAGTTTCGAGGTGATGTTGATGATGCTGGTTCAAGGACCACACTTTGACAACCATTGCATAAGAAAATATTATAGGATAAATTGAAATTTTCAGGTAGGAATAAACAAATATAGAAACTGGTTAATAAAAAATAAGGTCTACTATTTACTGAGCAGTTTCTCTTCTACCTATGCTGAATTACTTTATATCAATGACCTCATTTAACCTTCATAACAGTCCTTTGAAGTAGCTACTTTTGGTTTATAGATGTGAAAATGGTTAGGAAACTTGCCCAAAGTTGTGTTGCTAGAACTATTTAAATCCAACTAGTATGAATTTAAAAGAAGTCTCAAATTTATGTCTGCACTGTTCTCAAATATGAGTGTGCAAAAGAGATCATTCAAAGAATTTTATAAAAATTCAGATGACTGGAGGAACCAAGATGGTGGCATAGGTAAACACCTATCTTGCTGCCATACACAGCAATTTCAAAACTACAATGTAACGAAAGAACAAACATCATCCAGAATCACCAGAAAGCTGGCTGAGTGAAAATTCCACAAATAAAAGTGAAGATAGGACACTGTGACTCAGAGGAGCAGCAGAGGGCAGAGTTGAAGATATGCATGGACTCAGAGGTCTGGAGCCGTGCGTGGGCAAACGGATAGGGCGGGGAGCTGCAAAGCCTGGCCTGTTTTCTTGAACAGGGGAGACAAAGGCATCCCACTGCACTGATTCCCCAGCTCCGGGGGGAAGTCCCAAGAACCCACAATCATACAGGGTAAAACTGGACAGTGGGGAGGCACACTGAAACTTGGGCACTGCAAGGGTCTGTGAGCTTGTGGAGAGGGTAGGCTTGGGGAGAGTGCGCATAAACTTGGGAACAGCAGAGCTGCGTGACTGTGCAGAGAGGACTTGTGACTTATTCTCTCATTCAGGAAACCACCAGACTGCATTGTTTTACAACCCTGGGTGAGACATTGGATGTGCAGACACATTTGGGGAGAGGCTGAATTGTCTGGCTGCAGGTGGAGCTTGGCGGCAGCTCTCTCTCAAAGGTGCTTGCAGCTATTACCACCCGGCATAGAGACCCAGGTGCCGCATAGGGTAGAGCTGAAGCTGCCTGCTCAGCCCAGAGACTCCACCCATCCAAACTGAGCATGGCTGAACCTCACAGCCAATTGGCCTGGAGGTCAAACCGTCTTAGTGCTGGCAACAATAAGCTAGGTTTAACTTCAATAAGACTGTGCAACCCATATCCACCTCAGGTAACTAGGGAGGCTGAGCCACATCTCTTAGAGGACATCTACCACAAAAAGCTAATCGACCAACTCAGGAAAGCAGCAAATATGCAGAAACATGGAAAGAAATCAGATGTGAAAGAAATGGAGGGGGGAAAATGACTGGACGTAGAGTTCAAAACCACGGTTATAAGGTTTTTCAAGAGGCTCTAGAAAAGGCCAAGACCTACAAGGAAATGAACAAGACCTATGAGGAAATGAACAAGACCTATGAGGATATGAAAAAGGACCAACTAGAAATTAAGCATACACTAACTGAAATAAAAAATATTATACAAAGACCTAAAAGTAGTCTTGAGGACTGCGAGAACCAAGTTAAATATTTGAAATACAAAGAGGCAAAATCCACTCAGCTGGAAAAGCAAGAAGCAAAAAGAATCCAAATAATTGAAGATAGTGTAAGGGACAACCTCAAGCATACCAACATCCGAATTATAGGGGTGCCAGAAAAAGAGAGAGAGCAAGATAATGAAAAGCTATTTGAAGAAATAGTGACCAAAAACTTCCCCCACCTGGTGAAAGAAATTGACTTAAAAGTCCAAGAAGCACACAGAACCCCCAACTATAGGAATCCAAAGAGGACCACACCAAGACACATCATAATTAAAATGCCAAGGGTAAAAGACAAAGAGAGAATATTAAAAGCGGCAAGAGGAAAACAGTTAGTTACCTATAAGGGAGCACCTATATGATTGTCAGCAAATTTCTCAACAGAAACAATGCAGGCCAGATGGGAGTGGCAAGAAATATTCAAAGTGATGAATAGCAAGTATCTACAACCAAAATTACTCTGCCCAGCAAAGCTATCATTCAGAATTGAAGGTCAGATAAAGTGCTTTGCAGATAAGAAGAAGCTAAAGGAGGTCAACACCGCCAAACCAATATTATATGAAATGCTGAAAGATATTCTTTAAGAAGAGGAAGAAGAAAAAGATAAAAGTGTTAATTATGAACAACAAATACACATCTATCAACAAATGAATCTAAAAATCAAGTGAATTAAAAATCTGATGAACAGGATAAACTGGTGAATATAACAAAATCGTGGACATAGAGAGGGAATGGACTAACAATTCTTAGAGAGAAAAGGGGTGTGGGAGTTGCAGCAAGAGACAGGACAAAAATCATACACCTGTGGAAGAAGACAGTGTGGGAGAGGTAAGGGCAGAGTTTGGATGGGTACTGTGTGGAGGGGAGCTATAGGGAGAAAAAGGGGAACAATGTAATTAATAAACTGAACAATAAAGATTAAAATATTTTTAAAAATTCAGATTACTGGGCCCCTTATTCAGAGATTTTGACTCAACATCTTTATAATGAGGTTCAGGAATCTACATTCCCAAACAACAACTGATTTTTCAGACACTGAGCAAGCAGTAAAATTTTCAGGTGGGCCATGTAACTGGTAGAATTCATGTTACTATGTTGTAGGATAAAGGTTTATTCTTGTCTGTGACTCTTTTACACCCCCCATAGATCTTTTTCATCCATATAAAATAAATTTTTATTTTTATTTTTATTGTTTTTCTTTATTGATCAAGGTACCCCCCCCCCCCACCTCCTCACTCATGCCCTCACCCCCCTGGTATCTGTGTCCATTGGTTATGCTTATATGCATGCATACAAGTACTTTGCTTGATCTCTCCCCCTTCCCCCGACCTTCCCTCTGAGGTTTGATGGTTTGATTAATGCTCTCTGTCTCTGGAAACGTTTTTGTTCATCAGTTTATGTTGTTCATTATATTCCACAATTGAATGAGATCATGTGATATTTATCTTTCTCTGACATGTAAACTATTAATTTCAGTTACATTTTTAGTTTATTATTTAACCATTAATTTGAGAATTCCATATAAATTTAAAATATGTAGACCATTATGTATGAATAGAGGCTCAGTGCATGAAATTTGTAAGCTGGGTGGGGGGATTCCTCAGCCCAACCTGCACCCTCTCCAATCTGGGACCCTTAGGGGATGTCTGGCTGCCTAAACAGATGGCCAGACATCCCTTTCACAATCTAGGACTGCTGGCTCCCAAATGCTCGCCTGCCTGCCTCATTGCCCCTAACTGCTTCTGCCTGCCAGCCTAATCATCCCCTAACCATTTCCCTGCCAGCCTGATCAACACCTAACTGCTCCCCTGCCAGCCCAATCATCACCAACTGCCCTCCCCTGACAATCCAGTCACCCCCAAATACCCTCCCCTGCATATTCCCTCTTCATTAGATAGGGTTTTTACTTTAGCATATTGGACAGCCCTAACTGTTTGGCTCAGTGGATGGAGCATCAGCCTGCAGACTCAAGGGTTCCAGGTTCGATTCCAGACAAGGGCATATACCTTGGTTGGGGGCACATACCCAATGGAGAGTGTGCAGGAGACACCTGTTTGATGTTTCTCTCTCATAGGTGTTTCTAGCTCTCTATCCCTTTCCCTTCCTCTCTGTAAAAAATAAATAAAATATATAAAAAGGAACATTTAAGATTCCTCATATCTGCCTGGCTGGTGTGACTAGGTGGTTGAGATCCCAGGCTGCCACCACTGGAAGGTTATCACACCTCAGCCAGGCTGAGACCCCAGCCCAGGCTGCCATCTCAGCCTGACCAGAGACTGCGCCACAGAGGTGCACACTCCGGCCAGGCTGAGACTGAGCCCAGGTTAGAGATCCCTCTGAGCAGGTGCATACCCCGGCCAGGCTGAGACCCGAGCCCAGGCTGCCATTGCTGGCTGAGGATGGCGCCATGGAGGGGGTGCCCTCCTAGGCCAGGCTGAGACCCCAACCAAGGCTGCCATCTCAGCCTGGCCAGAGATCAAGGCGTGGAAGTGTGCACTCCGGCCAAACTGAGACCCCAGCCCAGCCAAGGATCATGCCCCGGGGGGTGCACGGCCCTGCCTGCATGAGACCCCAGCTCAAGCTGCTGCCTCTGACCAGGTGATCATGGGGTTGTTGGGTACGTGGCCCCAGCACAGGATGCTGTCACTGGCCAGAAGATTGTGTTGTGGGGATGCACGGTCCTGCTGGCCTTAGACCCCGGCCTAGGCTGCCGCTGCTGGACAGGGATCACGCTAGGCGCTAGTGCCCCAGGTGGGCACCCCGGGATGCCTCTGTTGGATAGACTGAGGGACTCTGTCATGGCTAAGAGGACTGGGTGCTGCCATCTTATGGCTATAGGCACTGCCATTTTTGTAGTGGAGTGATGGTTAATTTGCATATTACTCTTTTATTAGATAGGATAATTGAAACTTGTAGCATTGAGTGGAGGCCTAGCCTGGCAAGGGCAGGCAGAAAGCTTGGCTTCCTCTATTGCCGGGGAAACCCAAGCCTCCCTCCTGTTCTATGTGGCTGGCAGCCATCTTGATAGGTAACTCCTGATTGGCTGATGGGCATGGCTGGTGGGCATGGCTTTTGGATATAGCAGAGGTGAAGTCAATTTGTATATTACTCTTTTATTAGATAAGATAACTACATCAGTTTACTACATCAGCGCTTCTGCCCTTGGTCAATTGGCTGTTCCAATTTAATAATGATTCCCCCAACATTGAAGGCATCAGAAACGTACAAGGGCTACGTTGGTGAGTGTTGTATGTTTACTAGTTCTTGAATGAGCTTTGTAGGTTGTAATTCAGTAGGACCAGGGTGAAGTCCAAATGGCCCTATTTTTTACTAGTACCACACTCTAAGTGACTCATATGGAAACCATTGTTTCAGATCTTGTTCTGATGACAGTCTCTTCTAATTGTCAAGGACGGATTACAGAGAGCCAACTGTGCCTTTTGTTCAGCTGTTTTTGAGTATCTGTTCTGTTTGAGTCCTTTTACTTGTTGCCTCAGGGAGTCACAGATGGTGGTCCTGTCAGTCACAGCAGCCCAGCCTAAGATTAGAGTGAGAGACCAGAGAGAGGGGCCTGAGCAGCGGAGGGGCTCCCACTCTTCTGACCCCAGATTCTCGGGCTCAATTGGAGAAGTCATAAGTCATTATTTCACTGTTTTTCTCAAGAAGTCACATAATTTCAAGCAGAAAACACATACACTGCTTTATAGAAGCATCAGGAGCAAGACTCTGAATCTAATATTGGAGCTGAAGGAAGGCCATCCATTCATTCACCTTCTAAACACTAAGCACTGTTTTCAGCACTGGGGACTCTGTAAGAAGACAGAAGACACACCCTTGACCTGGAGGTGGTTTAAATTGATTAGTAGAGTTAAAAAAATAAACAAATAGAGAAATAAATAACCATGCTTCCAAAAGTGATAAGCATTACAGAAAAATAAATCAATAATCTGAAAGAGATGACTGAGGATGAGATGGTGCTACTTAAATAAGGGTGCTGATGGAAAAACAATGAGATGAGGTGTCATTTGAGCAAAATCTTAAATGATAAAAAGAAATTAGCTGTGTAAAGAAAAAGGGAGAGCTAGAGGGAAAAAGTTCATAATATTTCTCAGACTGTAACAGCCTGGAGCATCCCAGGAACAGAAGGATGAATAGGTTAGAAATAAAAAAGGGCCAGATCACGGAGCGTTCTGGTGACTAACATGGGTCACTTACGTGCCTGAAGAATTGAATAAATAGAAAGGAAAACAATATTCCTAGATAGAAAGACTAAAAGCTATGAATATAAAAACTTCCCCCAAGAAATAAAAATAATTATTTTGTAACTTAGTAAAGTGATTCTAAAATAAATATGGAAAATTCAACAAGCAACAAATTAAATGGGAGATTAGTGACAGAGAACTAGCCCTGCTGTGTTTTAAAATATAAAGCCTTAATAATTGGAAAAGTGTATACCTGAGACATGAATCATTTTCATCCATCATACTGAATAATCAGTGAAACAGAAGAAGTAAAAAAGTTAAAAATAGATATAGAGTTTTATAGTATAGTAAAGATGGCATTTCAAGTCAATGAAATGATGTATATCTGTTCCCTAACAGATATATCAATAAATTGTGATGGGACAACCGGATAACTATCTGGAACCAAATATAGTTAGATCCATATCACGGTCATAGTCTGGGATAAATCAATTTTAAATGAAAAATGTATATATTAATATGGAAATGCAAAATGTCATAGCTACTTTAGAAAACAGTGCTGGTCTCTTATGAATATACACTTTACCATATGACCCAGTTATTATATTCCTATTCCTATTACATGGATTTATTTATATTCACCAAAAACTGAAGACAACCCAAATGTCCTTCAACTAGTGCATGAATAAGCAAATTGTAGTGTGGTCATACTATGGAACACTAAACAATTTTATTATATACATCTGATAGAACATTATACTATAAAAATTTGTAAATAGTGGTTGCAAGTATCAAAATATATAATTAGCATATTATACTAGTATGTGATAAATATAATAATTACATATATAACACTGAACAAAAAAATTAATTGCTATAGGATGCATGAATATGTGATGTCTATAAATAGCAAATTAGGGCTATCAACCACATATATTTTTAAATACATATACATATGTGTAGAATTCTAAAGAGATGAATAGGCTTGATAAGCACCAAGTTGGCTGATATCTCTAGTGTGAAAGTAAATGAATGTAATAATGGTAGGGTACCTGGGGACATGTGACTCTATTTGTAATACTGTTTAAGTTGAGTGGTGAGTGCAAGAATGTTATATTATTCTTTATATTTTTTTCATGTTTGAAATAATGTGAAAAAGGATTAAAAATGAAAATAATGTTTTGAGGTTTGCTTCAGAGGGACAGTTGCTTTAGGAGGTAAATAGAAATCATAATCATGCCTATAGAATGGCTTTATCCGGGGGAATAAATTCATTAATAAATAAATGCTCTTAGAGTAGAACCCAATACATTCTAGTGTGATAACTGTTCTCAGAGTTTAAATGCTTGATAAATATTGCCATTACTATTATTATTGTCATTATTATATTACTAGGGGCCTGGTGCACAAAATTCGTGCACTGGGGTGGGTGGACCCTCAGCCCAACCTGCCTCCTCTCACATAGTGGGAACCCTCAGGGGATGTACTAGATGGCTCACCCCCAGCCTGCCCAAGGCTGAAAGCCTCTGGCCAAGGCTTTTGGCCATGGGCAGGGGACCTCGGCCAGGGGACCCTCAGTGCCCTGCGATTGGCCAATTGCTGGCTCTGCCCCTGCACCCCTGGGCTCTGATGGCTTATCTCACAGTGACCTGGCTTCCAGTATGTTCCTGGGACACAGGTACTGGGCACCTATGTATGCAAATTAACTGCCATCTTTGTTGGGTTAATTTGCATTCTCACTCTGGCTATGGGTGTAGCGGAGTTATGGTCAATTTACATGTTTGTGTATTATTAGGTAAGATATTTGTAATTACTACAGAAATGGGGTTCATATGAACAAAAAGTCTAATCTTAGCAAACATTGATTGCTCTAAGGAAAAAGCAGATCATGTGCATATTAATAAACTCTGGTTCCTAAAATGTTTATAAAAACCATGATTAAGAAAACAATAGTAATCTTATATAATAAAAGACTAATATGCAAATCAACTGAATAGCAGGATAAACAGTTGCTATGCTGTGCACTGACCACCAGAGAGCAGACACTCAACGCAGAAGCTGGCCCTGCTGGTCAGTGCACTCCCACAGGGGAAGCGTGGCTCAGCCAGGAGCTGGGCTCAGGCTGGCAGGCACAGCAGCAGTGGAGGGAGCCACTGCCACCTCCTCAGCAATCAGACATCCCCTGAGGGCTCTCAGACTGCAAGAGGGTACAAACTGGGCTGAGGGACTCCTTCCGTCCCCGAATGCACAAATTCATGCTCCGGGCCTCTAGTATGCTATAATTACTTTATAGTTATTTGATTGGCAATCCAGACACCTTTCTCTTTGGCACAAATTTCTTGGCTGTGAATGTTGGCTGATTCTGTCTCCTTGGAAGCCCAAATAATCAGATACTTCCAGTCCCTACTCTCTGGCAGCTCTATTAAGCATGTGACCTAAGTTTGGCCAATTAGAAGCTTCCACATGGGAGCTTGAATGAATAGGATAAATATACTGGGAAGTAGCACCTCAAAAGAACTAGAGATTGATACCCAAAAATAAGTAATAAAATTCACTAAAAAGGTGACAAATATTTTACACCAATTTCAAAACAAGATCCTAAGACTATTATTGTTTACAGATGGATTCATTCATTTATTACACAGATACTAGGAAGCTTAGATGGATGTCCTTCCATGAGAAAATTCAAGTCTTGGAAAGAAAGTTATAATTATAAGAACAAAGGTGATAGCAGCAACCACCACGTTACAGTACAGTGTCAGAGGGGCCATCAGAGAGAGGCATATATCAGGTATGTACAGAGGCACACTAGTAAAGAAGAAATTGCGTCCAGCTGCCTGTAAGGGATCAGAGAGAGGCAGAGGCAGCTTCACTAAAGCACTGGAAATTGGACAGAACTCACTCCGCAATCAAAAAAAGAAAGTCATTTTGGGAAGGATATTAGATGCAGGAGCATATAGCCATGAAAAAACCTAGTACATTTAGGGAAATGTGAGTGGTTTTCCCAGAAGCCAGCACTGTGCTTTTACATGAAAGCTATTCAAATGTTAGGTTAATACGTGACTGAATGAATGCACACATGAATAAAACTAAGCTTCTGGCAAAGTTTTGGTAATACTGTAAGTCAATAATTTCCCAGCTGATTTGTTAGCCCATGAGCTTGAATGAGTCTAATTCCCTTCTCAGCTTAACTGTTGAGAAAGTCTATAACTATTTTTTAGCTAATAAATCCATTAATAACATTCTTATATATGACTGTTTATTGCCAATTAAAATATAGGCCTACAATCTTAAATTAAAAATAATTTTCATGAAATTAATATAAAATAAGCAGTTTAAATACCATAAATAGTAGGTTAACTTAGCATGATAATTTTAAAACCTCATTAATTAGAAGTTTAATAATTTTCATGTTATATTCAAAGGTGATTAACCCTACAAAAAGTGATGTCTCTTTGAATGAACAAAATGAGAAATATTACAATATATAGTTTTATATTTCTGTTTAACATATTGGACAGGAACAATCAGGGGGAAATGTCAGAATTTGTCAAGTGTCCTTAAGGTTTTTATGTTTTGTTCTGTTTATAAATAAGTCTCTATTAAAGTTAAATGTGTCTAAATTTTACAAAAAAAATTAAAATATATGACCTTACTTTTTTAAAATAGTACTTCAGATCATTGACCTTTATTTAAGTAAGGATTTCTTTTTTCTTTTCTTTGTTTTTGTTATTAACACTATTACAGATGTTCCCTGTTTTAGCCCTCTTTACCCCTCTACACCCAGCACCTGATCCCTACCTTGGGCCTTCACCATACTGTTGTCTGTGTCCATGAAAAATATGTTCTTTGGCTGATCTCTTCCATTTATTTTTAAAGTCTTCAAGATGAACTTAGTGAAGATGGATTGAGAGTTTTGCCAGCTCTCTCAGTGAACATTTTCATAGAGCCCAGTCTGTGTGGCATTTCAACTCTGATGAAAATGTTAGTCTGAACCTTTGAATTTATTATATTGGTTCTTAAATTTAAGCCTAATTATAAAGCAATCATAGTTTCTTATTTTTCTACTATTATATGTCCCTATCTTATTTGTTATTTAATATTTATCTCTGACCTTCAGAAGAAAGAAGAACCAATGACCTTCAGAAGAAAGAAGAACCAATGACTAACCATCTATAATAATCTATAATAATAAAAGCATAATATGCTAATTAGACTGGTCGTCCTTCCAGACAACCTTATGGATGAAGCCAGGGCTGCAAGGGAAGCCATGGTTCTGGATGCTAGTGGGAAACTGGTGCTGGCAGCTGAGGAAAGGAAGGCCTACTCTCACATGACTTCTATGCATCAGGCTTCTAGTTGATATAATAAAAGCTTAATTGATCATTATGGTGGAATGATTAGAATGACCAGTTGCTATGATACACACTGACCATCAGAGGCAGATGCTCAATGCAGAAGTTACCCCCTGGTGGTCAGTTTGCTCCCACAGGGGGAGTGGCCACTCAGCCAGAAGCTGGGCTCATGATTGGTGAGCACAGTGGAGGTCATGGGAGCCTCTCCTGCCTCTGTGACAGCGCTATGGAGCAGCAAACACCACGGTAAGGAGTGAGCAGGTGGGCAGTAAGGAGAGAGGGATTCCGGATTACGAGAGGGATGTCCAACTGCCAGATTTAGTCCTGATCCCCCTAAGCCAGGAGTTGGACATCTCCTGAGGCTTCTTGAACTGCAAGAGGGAGCAGGCTGGGTTGAGGGACCCTCCCCAGCAGTGCTCAAATTTCTTGCACCCGGCATCTAGTAGCATGATAGCTTTAAAACATATTCACATAATTTATGCAGTCATCATAATGCCATGAGGTCAATATTTGTCTAACCTCACCTATTAGGCTCATATCTGAATTCCTGTCTTTCCCTTACAATTGGAGCCTTTCTTTCACCTTAAAACATGCTTTATCTTTGTTGTCACTTCACCTCTTCCATTTCGTCATGTTTCTAAGTTAAAATTTACACCCCATACTATGTAATATTTTGGACATATGCAATCCAGGAATCAGTCACCTGGATTTCAATGGTGCCGCACTATCATCATACCTTCGCTATTCCATGAGTAAGCTGGTAGGCTCGGGTTGTTCTGGTCCAAGGGATTAAAAAGAGTTGATTCTTTCTCTCCCAATGCTGGCCATGTGGGGTTTTACACTTTGCCTTTAAATCACTTATGAGCAAACACACTTCCTTCCTGAGATAATTAAATTTTTTCTACTACGATGACTTTATCCCTTCCTTAGTCTCACATTTTATAATACATCTGACCTTGACATGCTAATAGTACTTCTTTCATGCAGCATTTTCAAGACAATGAAAAAAGATCTTGATTAAGCCATCTGACATGAAATGATAAGATCATTTAAAATAAGTCACCTCTCCCTTGAGTGGGCAGATTTGTTACTGGCAGATCCTAATTTTATGTCTATAGATATCAAGCACAACTTTTCACCTTGCATGGAACAGAGACCTTTATCCCTGTTGTTCACATGGGCATCAAGTCTACCCACCTCAATTATCTATCTGCAATGGTGATACCTTTCTGTTCCCTAGAGTGGCCAACATAAACTTGTGTTTATAATCCCGAGTTCCCAATGCCCTCTACTTTTTGACTCTCAGGTACTGACCTTATATTATTTTAAATTCAATTATGTATTACGAAGAAAAATTAAGATACCTTATACAGCATTTTAAGCCTTATTTTCATTTTTTACAAAAGCAATGTCAGTTTATTTAGTCTGACATATTGCCCTGTTCTTTATATTTTGGGGGAAAATGGTCTTTTTCTGTTCTTATGTTAGAGTAAAACATGTAGACACACACAAGAGAATAAGTATTGGTTGTGATAGTTCTGGCATTTTTCTGGCCATTTCAATATTAAATCCTTAAACTTAAATGAAGCTTTAAAGTTCAGATGATATATCCCAAAGTTGGCTCCATTCACAACACTTAGTATTTATAGACTTTTTTAATCTAATGGTTTAAGCTGTGTTACAGTAGATTTCTCAGAACTTGATGGTAGTGTGGCTAATCAAAGCTGTGGAGCTAATGCACTGACCCATCCATAGAATGATTATTGGAGATTTACGGCTGCCACAGAGCAGCAAAAACATGCTGATTTGCATAAGGAATTTGAAACACATGGAAATTTGAAATGGTTTAACAGGAGACTATTACTGCTATCTTAATTTCTTTGCACGGCAGTACCCCAAATTGGTCAAAGCACATTTTCTCATCTTTTTTTTAAAAAAAAACAACATGTTTTTTAAATTCTAGTTAACAGCGTGCTCTCCAATCCTTTTTAATTCCTGAATATGCCACAGAATTACAGAATTTCAAAGGAAAATTTTCATTTATTTCCAAATATGATCCCTTTAATTATTCTATAAAGAATAGTCATCTTCAAGATAGACAAAAATAAGAAGAAACTGAAGTTTAATTGATAAACTATACATAGAAAAAACGTGTTACTGCGTGAGAGCCTCAGGTTGTATATTATTAGATTGGACAGGATTGTAAATCCAGGCACCATGGGAATTGGGGACAAAAAGGGGCCACAAACTATGCCTGACAAGCTCAGGGAAGGCCTGCATGGTGGCCTTGCAAACTCAAAGACCTAAGTAACCACAAAGGATGCCTGAAATTAAAATATTTTAAACTAAAAAGCAGTTTATGGTGGGTATCATGTTCTAGGCTGGTATCTTCCCTGACAAAGGTCAATCTTTACCTAAACTGAGCCTGTCTATTGTCTCTTTGCATGTATGATAAGATACTGTTGGAATGTCAAAGTAATTTTCCTTTTTCTGTTCCCCTCAAAGCAGAAGCACTACTCTGTGGAGACCACAAATTCCCTCATTATTACTGAGTTAATTGTTAACTGTTAACTTTCCTGCACCCACCTAAGTAAAAAAGTATGTGTCCATCATTTTACTTTGCATCCAATTCCAGAGGATTATCCCACTTTGCTTTCTCCCTAATCTCGTGATGGCGAACCTGTGACACGTGACACGCGTAGCCATTTTCGATGACACATGGCCACATGCGGTCGCATACAGAGAAGGATGGGGCTGCATGCCAAGAAGGACGTTTCATCCTCGGCTACTGCATGGACAGATGTAATAGCTGAGGATGAAATATTTGTTGTAGTGTAGTGTACACACTGTGCCAGAGATCTATAGGCCAAAATAACAGAACTCCAGCACAGAGTGTCTATTTCTGAGACTTAGGGTTAGGCCATTAGGGAACCTTTGACCTCACTTTGGCCAGTGAAGCAGGGAGCAGCTGAATGCCGCAGGGGACACACCTCTGGGGGTCCTGTGATCGCCATTACCAGCCACTACATAACTGCAGCAACCATCATCCAATCTATTGTTCTGGGGTGTCATGGATTTCTAATTGACCATCATTACTGAGATAAGTGAGGGGGGAGGCTGGGAGAGGTGAGGGCCTTTGCTATGAGTACCATTTTCAGCCATTAGAAAAAGCGTCAGCCATCTTAATTTATATAAGGAACAACATTTTGCAGCATAGTGCAGACACCATTTCACCCCTATTACCGTTGTGCATCCTTATTAACCCTTACTTCTGCTTATTAACCTTGCCCTTTCCTAAAAGACAGTAATATGTGCTATCTTGTGGTCAGTTAGGCTAGTTAACCCCTCATTGCCTGCAAGGCTAACAGGCTATCTATAATTCTATCTTCTGTCACTGTACCCCGATGGAGAAACCAAAAAATAAAATCCAAGGTTAAGTAAAGGAAGTGGTAGTAGCAATAGCTGACCCTTTCAAGAGACATGGACCGAAATGTATGGCATTATAGAAACGAATGGCAGATCATTTTGTTCTATGTACTTAAACAGTAGTAAGCAGAATGTGGAATATAAATAGATATTTTGAAACTAATCACTCCCAGCTCTTGGAAAAAAGTGAGGATGAAAGGAAGGAATACATTTCCAGGCAGCTACACCTTTATAAGAGCCAATCTAATTCCATCCTTAAATTTATAAAAGACCACAAATTTAACATCTGCAAGTTTGAGCATTGCTCACTCCATAGCTCCACATGGAAAAGCACTCAGTGAGGGAAATTTATTAAAGAAACCCTCCTAGGATGTGCACCAGTTCTATTTAACCATATGCAGAATAAAGATGCAATTATTAAGAGAATATCTGAGTTACCACTCAATAGAAATATCATAAAAGACTGAATAATGAGACTGAACACAAACTATAACATCAATTAAAGAGAGATATAAGTAATTGTAAATATTTTTCAATCTCTCTTGATGAAATTACTGATGTCACATTACATGCTCAGTTGGCCATTATTGGTCAATATTCTGATGGTCTCACAATGAGAGAAGAGTTGATAAAGTTAGTATCAGTGCCAACAAGTACATTAGGAAGCGAAATATGTAAGGTTGTTATACAAACATTCTGTGACCTAAGCATTGATATCTCTAAAGTTGTGTCAGTGACAACAGATGGGCACCAAACATGGTGGGGAAAAAAGTTGGATTTTATCAAATTGTTTACAGAAGCTTTTGGACATCCAACTGTGCCTTTTCATCATGTTATCCATCAGGAGGTTTTGTGTGCCAAGGCAGGATTCACCAACTTAAACGACTTAATGTCAGTTGTTACAAAAATAGTTAATTTAATAGCTGCTTGCTCACTTCCCAAGCAAGAATTTTCTGCACTTTTACTGAAGGTTGATTCCACCTACACTGGACTGCTAATGTGCAATAATGTAAGAAGGCTGAGCCAAGGCAAATTTTTTGAGTGCTGTGTGGAATACTTTGAAGAAATTAAGGTATTTTTAGAGGATAAGGATCTGGGAAACTTTTCTCAGCTCAATGATGATAAGTGGGTCAACAGACTGATATTTTTTACAGACCTCTCTGTTCATATTAATGAAATAAACTTAAAGTTACAAAGATTTGACAAAAGCATTGATGTTATGTTTGGATACATAAAAGCTTTTGAAAGTAAACTTAAAATTTTCAAGCAAGATATAGAAACTAAAACTTAAAAGTATTTTCCTCGAGTAACAAAGTATTTTGAGAAGGCCAGTGCAGCTGTACAAAATAAAATGGAACCCTTACATATAAAGTACCAGCATGTTTTAGATTCATTCTTTGAGCAGTTCAGTGATAGATTTAATCAATTTAGAAGCCTAGAACAGATCATAAAAATCATTAAGTTTCTGATGTAGTAGTCTACAGTACTTTGGAATTAAATGGTTTCCAATGGATGCAAATTCATGATTTGGAGATACAACTTGCATAATTTCAAGACAGCATCTGGGCTCAGGTGTTTGTAGACTTATGGTCAAAGCTTGAGAATCTGGAAAGGTGCTGCTTGGAGAATCAAGAGGAGTGCCACTATGAACAGGAAATTTGGAGTGCCTGGAACCTATTACCAGACACTTTTAGCACCCTGAGAAATATAGCAATGGCTTTACTCACAAGTTTTCCCTCTATGTACTTTTATGAGACCTTATTCTCAGTGTTAAATAATACCAAAACCAACAAAAGAAACAGATTGACAGAAAGTTAGGAAAGCTTGTTTGGGCCTGAAGTCTACAAAATACCAACCTTCAATTGAAGGTTTAGCCAATGAAATTCAGCAACAAAAAGTCACTAATAGGCAGGTTAGTTAAAGAATTCCCCTTCCCCCTCACTTATCTTAGTTCACCGTACCCCAAACAAATATATTAAGCCCAACAAAAAGAAACCGACTGACAGATGAGCAAAGAAGTCACTAAGCAGGTAACTTAAATAGTTTTTGGTTTATTAAATACAGTTATATATTCCAATTATATATTTTTTAAACTATAAATATTGCAAAACTATGGTTTTTTTTTCTCGAAGTAACACACCACCTGAGTTATGCTCAGTTTTTTTGACAAATTTTGACACACCAATCTCAAAAGGTTGCCCATCACTGCCCTAATCTATCACCAAGAGATTTCATGGAGCCTACTCACACCTCCTGCTTTGATTATCCTAACTAAAAGAGAAACATGCAAATGAACCATACCTTCATTACACAACCAGCCAATAGGAGCAGTATGCAAATTATTCCCCAACCAAGATGGCAGGTGCGCTCCCTCCACTCCAGCATGCCAAAGCTGCTGCTGAGCCAGCTAGGGTCCCAATGGCTGACTTGGACCCAGCAGGGGGTCCGGACCCACACCAGCTGTGGGGGTCTTGATGGTCACTCCAGACTCAGCAGGGGGTCGTGACCCTCGCCAGCTGCCCTGTGGCCTGGCCCTGGCAAACCTGGGGTGGTGGCGGATATCCCGATGGCCGCCCTGGAACCAGCAGGTGATCCATACCTGTGCCATCTGCCCTGAGGCCTGGCCACACCACATTAAAGCTTCTTGTATTATTAGCATCTTAAATTAATGTAATACATTTATTACTATTTTTTTAAGATATTTATTCTTATTTTTTGCAGTATACCTTAGATTTAATAATAGTACATATGTTTTCCTTTCCCCCCCCATTATCCTCCCCCCAGCCTCCCCTACCCCACAGCAGATGTCCCCCAACCCTGCCCCAGTGTCTTGCACCCACTGGTTATGCTCACAGGCATGCATACAAGTCCTTCGGTTGATCTTACGGCACCAGCCCCCAACCCTCCCCAGCCTTCCCCCTGTAGCTCAAGAGCCTATTCAATGCCTCCCTGCCTCTATTATCAATCGCTCTCCCCTGTTTCTTTTCTTCAAAAATATCTTGCTTCTACATACTAGAAATAAATGTATAAGAACAAAAAATGTTTGAGTCTCAGTTTCAATGTCCAAATGTTCTGAGTCCCAGTTTCAATGCCAAATAGTTCTTTATATGTACATGTCAGCAATGGTATCCAGATGGTGGACACATGGTGGCAATGCAAGTCCATCCTCTCTGGTTTGGTCCTGGGCCGCCTGCAGCCACACACAGCTGCCAACTGCTAGCATGGCAAGGTGTCGTCAGGGTCCCCCATCTCTGGACCGTCCTCATGTGGCTGGAACAGACCTGTCAGTTCCTCACTGTCGCAGGAACCTACATGGTCTTGGAGTTGTTCTCTGAAAACACACAAACACATTCTCGACCCAAAGTTAACAAAGGGATCCTCTCTGCAAATTAGACTTGGGATTCTTTTTATTTTTGCCCAAATGATTTTCCTTTGGCTTATTTTGACATCATGTGTGTTTTTCATGGATGTCCTGCTGTTGGCATTACAAATAGAAGTTATTTTTCTGGAGTAGGAATTGTCTAGATGTATTTCATTTACAGAATATTTTTCCTTACATGATATTATCCCACTATCACCCCCTTTTTTGATTAATGGGGGCTTTTGGAAATTTTATATTGCAGTCTTGGTAATTTTAAATTTTAATTTTTGCACACAAATATGACTGCTTTAGGTTCTTTGAATGTTAGGCAATTTTACGGTGAGATGAACTGCTAATAGATATTTTAGTTAATGTTTTAGGAACAGCTTTTTGTCCAGTACACTTAAATTTTCTTGAGTATTCACTTATTTCACGTAGCCAATTTAAATTAATCTCAAAACTTGATTACTATTTTACTGTCAATTTTAATACTCAAGCAAAAATCTTAATTTACCCTGTAAATATTAGTGGAAAGGATTATTTGCATTCTTGAGTAGGCCCTGAGCATTCCTGGTACAGACTGAATTTAGATATAGAGCAGCTATTGCTGGCCGAGTCTCTGTTTGCAACCTGGGTCCCATTCTGAGCTGTGCATGGGAGGCATAGCAGCCGTGGGGGCAGGAGACCTCCCTCAGAAGGGGTGAGAGTTCAGGCCCCTGAAAGGTTAGTGGGTGAGGGTCTGTGCCCCACCTCTTTTAGTTCTCTCCTGTTGGCCCCTTTGTGACTGTGCCTGTCTTAGGTTGTTCCTTCCCTGAGGAATCTTACCCGTCTCTGGCTAACCAGCCATCCTCCAGGGCCAAACAGGGTGATGAGAGGTTCAGTATTGTCTCCTTTGTATTCTATGTCCCCGTGGCCTCCATGCCTAGCACCTGCCTTGGGGTCCCCTCGCCTGCTGGCGGGGTCCCGGTACTGATCACATATCTCGGGGGACCCAGGTTTCTTCTCCAGAGAGGGCCCAGCTCACACCATTGGGCGAGAGACAGATCCATCATGCCAGCCTCCCAGAGGTTTCAACCACAGCTTGAACTGGAAGCTCAGGCAACAGCTGTGCACACTTGGATTGTAAGAAGAGGGTCCCTCTTGGCAAAAAGGGCAAGAGGGGCCAATATAGAATGTTCAAGTGCCTTCCCAGTGTCTTTATTCCATCTGAAAGGGATTAATTCCTTTCCTATCCTTTTTTAAGTTGCTGCCATACATTCAAAGAATTAGTTTATAAGTTTCTTTGGGATAATTGTACAATATGCTATTCACATGTCAAAAATTATAATGACATTGTAGAATAATATCATGTAAGGGTATTATGGTGTCACGGGAGGTTAAGGGGGGCCTAGCCTAAGGACTAGTGTCCATTGGAGATGACAAGCTCCAGGCCATGTCAATTCAATCTCAAACTAGCTGCCAATTTTTTTATAACTTTATATAAACTTTGTCAGGGATGTAAAAACACAAAATACATACCTTATTTCAAGAGTTCAAATATATTGACTTTTCCCCTTACTTCTACCACCTACCTCTTTACCCTGAGGTTTCACATTCTGATGGACTTTTCTCAGTCTATGGATCCATTCTTGTTCATCAGTCTATGTCATTCATTATATTCCACAAATGAGTGAGAGCATGTGATATTTATCTTTCTCTGCCTGGCTAATTTCACTTAGCATAATGCTTTCCAAATCCATCTATGTTGTTGCAAATGGTAGGAGCTCCTTCTTTTTTACCACAGTGTAGTATTCCATTGTGTAGATGTACCATGGTTTTTTAATCCACTCATCTGCTGATGGGCACTTAGGCCATTTCCAAATCTTAGCTATGGTAAATTGTGCTGCTATGAACATGGAGAGTGCATATATCCTTTTTAATTCGCATTTCTAGTTTCTTGGGATATATTACTAGAAGTGGATCACTGGGTCAAATGGGAGCTCCATTTTTAGTTTTTTTGGAGGAAACTCCATACTGTTCTCCACAGTGGCTGCACCAGTCTACAATCCCACCAGCAATGCACAAGAGTTCCTTTTTCTCCGCATCCTTGCCAGCACTTGTCGTTTGTTGATTTGTTGATGTAAGGCATTTTGACCGGTGTGAGATGATACAGCATAGTCATTTTGATTTGCATCTCTCGGATAATTAGTGACTTTGAGCAGGTTTTCATATGTCTCTGGGCCTTCCTTTTGTCTTCTTTCAAAAAGATTCTATTTAGGTCTGTTGCCCATTTTTTATTGGATCATTTGTCCTCCTTTTATTGACTTGTATGAGTTGCCTGTAGATGTTTGAGATTAAACCTTTATCTCTGATAACATTTGCAAAAATGTTCTCCCATACAGTGGGTTTTCTTGTTGTTTTGTTGATGTTTTCTTTAGCTGTGCAAAAACTTTTTATTTTGATGTAGTCCCATTTGTTTATTTTCTCTTTAGCTTCCATTTCCCTAGAAGCGGTATCACCAAAGTTCTTTTGGCATTTGTCTGAGATTTTTTTCCCTGTGGATTCCTCTAATATTTTTATGGTTTCCTGACTTATGTTTAACTCCTGTATCCATTTTGACTTTATTTTTGTGTATGGTGTAAGTTGGTGGTCTAGTTACATTTTTTTTGCATGTATCTGTCCAATTTTCCCAACACCATTTATTGAAGAGACTTTCTTGACTCCATTTTATGTTCATGCCTCCTTTGTCAAATATTAATTGAGCATATGGTTTGGGTTGATATCTGGATTCTCTATTCTATTCCATTGGTCTATATGTCTGTTCTTGTGCTAGTACCAGGCTGTTTTGAGAATAGTAGCTTTGTAATACAGCTTGAAATCTGGTATTGAAATCCCACCAACTTTGTGCTTCTTTCTTAGGATTGCTGAGGCTATTCGGGGTCTTTTTTATTCCAGATGAATTTTTGGAGAGTTCTTTTTAGGTCTGTGAAATATGCCATTGGTATTTTAATGGAGAGTGCATTAAATTTACAAATTGCTTTGGGTAGTATGGACATTTTAATGATGTTGATTCTCCCAATCCATGAACATGGTATGTTCTTCCATCTGTTTATAACTTCCTCTATCTCTTCTTTTAGTGTCCTGTAGTTTTCTGCGAATAGGTCTTTTACCTTTTTAGTTAAGTTTATTCCTAGGTATCTTAATTTTTTTGGTGTGATGGTAAATGGGATTGCTTTTTTAGTCTCTTTCTGTAAGTTCACTATTGGTGTATAGAAATGCCATAGATTTCTTGGTATTAATTTTGTAGCCTGCTATGTTGCTGAACTCATTTATTAAGTCTATTAGTTTTTTTATGGAGTCTTTCGCATTTTTTATGTACAATATCATGTCATCTGCAAATAAGGATAGCTTTACTTCTTTTCCAATTTGGATGCCTTTTATTTCTTCTTATTGTCTAATTGCAATGGCTAATACTTCCTGTACTATGTCGAACAAGAGTGGTGAGAGTGGGCAACCCTGTCTTGTTCCTGTTCTTAGGGGAAATGGTTGTAGTTTTTGCCCATTGAGTATGATGTTTGCTGTGGGTTTATCATATATGGCTTTTATTATGTTGAGGTATGATCCTTCTATTCCTACCTTGTTGAGAGTTTTTATCAAGAAAGGATGTTGGATTTTGTCAAATGCTTTTTCTGCATCAATTGATATGACTATGTGATTTTTATCTCTCATTTTGTTCATGTGATGTATCACATTTATTGATTTGTGGATATTGTACCATTCTTGCATTCCTAGGACAAATCCTACTTGGTCATGGTGTATGATCTTTCTGATGTACTGCTGGGTCCGATTTGCTAGAATTTTATTGAGGAATTTGGCATCTATATTCATGATGGATATTGGCCTGTAATTCTCTTTCATTGTGTCGTCTTTATCTGGTTTTGGTATTAGGGTGATGCTGGCTTCATAGAAGAAGTTTGGAAGTGTCCCATCCTCTTGAATTTTCTGGAATAGTCTGAGGAGGATAGGTTTTAGTTCTTTCTTGAATGTTTGGTAAAACTCCCCTGTGAAGCCGTCTGGCCCTGAGCTTTTGTTTGCTGGAAGCTTTTTGATGACTGCTTCAATTTCTTCCACAGTTATTGGTCTATTGAGCTGTTTAGATTCTTCCTGATTGAGTTTTGGGAGGTTATATTTTTCTAGGAATATATCCATTTCCTCCAGGTTGTCCAGTTTGTTGGAGTAGAGTTGTTCATAGTATTTTTTAACAATCCTTTGTATTTCGATGGGTCTGTTGTTATTTCACCTCTTTCATTTCTGATTTTATTTATTAGGGTCCTCTCTCTTTGCTTCTTGGTGAGCCTGGCTAGAGGTTCATCAATCTTGTTTATCCTTTCAAAGAACCAGCTCTTGGTTTTGTTGATCTTCTCTATTATTTCTTTGGTCTCTATGTCGTTTATCTCTGCTCTGATCTTTACTATTTCCTTCCATCTGCTTACACTGGGCTTTTCTTGTTGCTTTTTTTCTAACTCTTTGAGTTGTTGGGTTAGATAATTTATTGCCATTGTTTCTTATTGTTTTGCAGTAGGACTGTAGAGCTATGAACTTCCCGCTCAAAACTGCTTTCACTGTGTCCCATAAATTTTGGATTGTTGTGCTATCATTCTCATTTGTTTCCATGATGTATTCTATCTTTTCCTTGATCTCTCTAGTAACCCAATCATTGTTTATTAGCATGCTGTTTAGTTTCCATGTGTTTGATATCTTTGGATTGTTTTTATTGTAGTTGATTTCCAGTTTTATGGCACTGTGATCTGAAAATATGCTTGATATGATTTCTATCTTCTTAAATTTGGAGAGACTTTATCTATGACCCAGCACATGGTCTGTCTTTGAGAATGACCCATGGGCACTTGAAAAGAATGTATATTCTGTGGCTTTGGGGTGAAATGATCTGAAGATGTTAATTAATTCCTCCTGGACTAGTGAGTCATTCAGGATTGATGTTTCTTTACTAATTTTTTTGTTAAGAGGATTTGTCCAATGGTGATAGTGGGGTATTAAATTCTCCTACTATGATTGCATTGCTGTCAATCTCTCCCTTGATATCCTCCAGGAGTTTTTTTTTATTTATTTGGGTGCTCCTGTATTGGGTGCATATATGTTTACCAGAGTTATTTATTCTTGTTGGATTGCTTCCTTTAGTATTATGAAGTGGCCTTCTCTATCTCTTGTTATGTCCTTCACTTTGAGATCTAATTTGTTGGATATAAGTATTGATACCCCAGCTTTTTTTTCATTTCCATTCTCCTGAAGAACTTTTTTCTATCCTTTCATCCTCAGTCTGTGTGCATCTTTTTTTCGGAGGTGGGTTTCTTGTAGACAGCATATACATGGGTCGTATATTCTTATCCAGTCTATTACCCTATGTCTTTTGATTGGAGCATTTAATCCATTTACATTTAAAGTTATTATTGATAGGTACTTATATGTTGCTATTTTTGTTCTTTACCCTGTGTTCCTTCTTCACTTCCTATTTCTTTTTACAGCAGACCCTTTAGCATTTCTTGCATTGATGGTTTTGTGGTAATGAATTCCCTTAATCCTTTTTTGTCTGTGAAGCTCCTTATTTGACCTTCAATTTTGAGTGATAGCCTTGCTGGGTACAGTATTCTAGGATTCAGACGCTTCCTTTGCATGACTTTGTATATTTCATTTCATTGCCTTCTGGCCTGATACATTTCTGTTGAGAAATCACTTGTTAGTCTGATGGGGATTCCTTTGTAGGTGACTTTCTGTCTCTCTCTGGCAGCTTTTAAGATTCTTACTTTGTCATTGGTGTTTGCCAATTTAATTATAATGTGCCTTGGCGTAGGTCTTTTGGGGTTCATTTTGCTTGGGACTCTGTGAGCTTCTTGGATTTGTGTGGGGTTTTTTCTTTCCTGTATCAGGGAAGTGTTCTGTCATTATTTCTTCCAACAGGTTTTCTATTCCTAGCTTAATTTCCTGTCCTTCTGGAAGCTCAATTATACGGATGTTGTTTTGTTTCATGTTGTCCCAAAGTTCCTTTAGACTCTCCTCCTGCTTTTTAATTTTTTTTCTAGAAGCAGCTCTCCTTGGTTATTTTTCCCTACCTTGTCTTCTAGCTTACTGATGCAGTCCTCTGCTTCTTCTAGTCTACTCTTGATACTTTCTATTGAGTTCTTTACTTCAGCGTGTCACTTTTCATTTCTTCTTGGCTCTTCTTCATTTCTTCCTGCGTCTGCCTCATTTCCTCTTGATTCTTCTTCAATTCCTCTTGGTTCTTACTCATATTGTCAAATTTGTCTTCAATTCTTTTCAGCCACCTTATGACCATTTCTCTGAATTCTTTCTCTGACAGGTTGCTAACTTCCATTTAGTTTACCTCCTTTTCTGGTGAGACTTGTTTTTCTTTCATATGTGAGCTGTTTCTTTGTCTCTCCATGGTCTCTCTTCTCTGTGTTTCTGGTTATGTAGTTCTCACTCTCCTCTACTGATTTAAAAGCACAAAATACAACACAACCAGGTGCAAAACACCAGGCACTGAACAGGAATGTAGTCACAGTATTGATAACTCCAAATAAAGGTGATCACCAGAGAAAGGCAAATATGGAGATAGATGAGAAAGAAGAAAGAGACCCCCCGCCCCCCACACACACAGGCACTCACACACACACACATCCCACACACAAAAAGAAGACAGAAATGCCAAAATGATATTGGGAAAAGGAGAAGTAAAAAAAAGAAAAGGGGAATAAATTATAAATGTGGGGTGAAAACTCCTATAGGACAGCCACTAATCTGTACAACAACCAGCAACATGTACCTGGAGATTGATACAAACTACATACAACTACTAATATCAAGGGAGGTGAGGGAACACAGAAGCAAAAATCTATAAAAAAACAATGCAAATAGGACAACAAAACAAAAAACAACACCAAAAAAAACCCCCCACAAAACAAACCAAAATAAAAGAATAAGCAAACCAATCTCACAAACCTGCTTAAAAAATCAATATAATCAACAGTCAAGTAAACAACAACAACAGGACAGAGAGCAAAACAATTTAGGATAGTGAAGTCAGAGAAGCAAGAGGTATGTATGGACTTGGAGTAGGTGGTTGGAGATTAGATATATAAGTGGGGTGAAATTTTAACAGGGGGTAAAAAGAAAGAATTAAGGTAAATATAAAGTGGGAAAAGTGTAAGGGAAACAAGGCACTAAATAGGGAAAAGTTAGCAAGAGAGTGGTGGCATAAAGGTGAAGTTGAGGTAGAGTAAAAGATACTAAAGAGTAGATGAAAATAGACTGTAGAACACTAATCCCAAAGTAGAATAAAGAGAAAATAAAATCAATTCCTTGTGTTACACAAGAGTTAATTTGTGATTCAGCCCCGGGATGGCAGTGTTTCTAGATTGACCTTTGGGTCTATTGGTCCTCTCTAGCCTGAACTAAAATCTCACTATCCCTGTGGTATTCAATACTGATTTGTGGGGATGGGCTGCTCGAGTTGCCTCTCTAATGGTGACTGCTAACTTTTATTTCCAGGCTCCAGAAAAATAGCTCTCCCCTGCAGTCCCCCAGGTTATCCCTCCCCAGGGGATCCCAAGATCCTGGTTTAGCACTAAGAAGCTTGGATTAGGAGAGGAAAAAAATGCAAGTGAGCGAACTCAGGTTCTGCATAGAACTCAGGTTCTGCACATATGTCTGCACAAATACCCTTCTCCCCTTGGGTTTAGCAGTCAGGACCCTCCCAAATTTTTTTGGTGTTCTTCCTCTGTCAGGTCCAAATGGATTGCTTTCTAGGAATTCCCTCTGCCACCAGCTCCGAGGGCCCTCTTCCATGTTTACCAGCTCCAACAGCCACAGATTTTATTTCAGGCACAGATCTCTGAGCTCTGACAGTTCCAAGGTGCAGATCTCCTGGCTCTGCCAGCTCCCTTGGTCTCACACCCAAAGTAACCCCAGGGGAAATCTGACCTTTCTGTGCTTGAGTGCAGAGCTCCTTAGACTCTGAGCATCTGTGCCACCTGGGCACCGGTATCCTGGGGGTCTCAGCCATCCAGCGGGTACTGCAGCTGTATATTTTCAGGCCTTTCCCCTTCAAGATGACATGGTCCACCTCCAAGCCGGTGGCTCTGCGAGAGAACCCAGCTGCACTGGGGCTGCTCAGTCAGGGGAGGCCAGTCCAGTAGTCGCCTACCTTCTCCTGGAGCACAGCTGTCCCCCTACTCACCAACAAATACTCCCTGCATGACCCTCAGCTGCTCCCTCCGTCTGCCCTGGGACCAGATTCAGATCATATCCCTCTGTTCCACCGCCATTTTTCCCTCTGATACATTTATTACTATTGATGAGCCTTTATCAACACATTATTAGCAAAAGTAAAATCTGCACTTTACATTAGGGTTCATTCTTTGTGTTGAACATCTTATGATCTTGACAAATGTACCATTAATGTGGTATCAGACAGAACAGTTTCATTGCCCTAAAGATCACTTGTGGCCCACCTATTCAGCCCTCCCTTCTCTGAACCCCTGGAAGTCAGGGGCTGATCAGGCTGGCAGGCAGAAGGGGTTAGGGGCAATCAGGTAAGCAGGCAGGCAAGTAGTTTGGAGCCAGTAGTCTTGGATTGTGAGAAGGATGTCCGACTGCCCATTTAGGCCCGATCCTAGTAGGATCGGGCCTAAATGGGCAGTCGGACATCCCTCGAAGGGTCCCAGATTGGAGAGGATGCAGGCTGGGCTGAGGGACAACCCGCCCCCATGCATGAATTTCGTGTACCAGGCCTCTAGTAATGTATAAAACAAGATGCAAAACTGCCATTCTCCAGAGCATTATCTCAATCCATTGAGATTCTATTCCCAGCATTTGTCCACAGTTGGCTCAAATAAACTCACAAAAATTTTTCCCAGGTTTAAATGTTTCTGAAGTTAATAGAACACATACTCATTCCTTGACCATAAGCTAAGGTTCACTTTCTCATCATCTATGGTAAATATAAATGCAATAAATACAGTTGTTTTGAGCATTAGAAAATAATGACTATTTATATGAATTGCATTTTTTAGTTTTTGATGGCTTTAAAACATATTAGCAACTTTAAGTACAGGCATACATTTGCATGAATATATCATACTAGAGGCCTAGTGCACAAAATTCATGCACAGGGGGCGATGGGTGTCCCTCAGCCCAGCCTGCACCCTCTCGAATCTGGGACACCTTGAGGGATGTCCAACTGCCCGCTGGAATTGGGTCTAATGGGCAGTTGGATATCCCTGTCACAATCCAGGATTGCTGGCTCCCAACTGCTCACCTGCCTGCCTTCCTGATTGCCCCTAACCGCTTTTGCCTGCCAGCCTGATCACCCCCTAAACACCCCTTAACAAGCTTGATTGATGCCTCACTGCTCCTTTGTCAGCCTGTTTGCCCCTAAAGCCCTCCCCTGCAGGCCTAGTCCCCCCCAACTGCTCTCCTCTGCAGGCCTGGGTCCCCCCCACAACTACCCTTCCCTGCAGGCCCAGTTGCCCCCAAGTTCCTTCCTCTGCTGGCCTGGTCACTACTAACTGCCCTTCCCTGAAGGCTTGATTGCCCCCAACTGCCCTCCCTTGCATGCCTGGTCCTTCCCAACTCCTTTGCTGGCCATCTGTGGTGGACATCTTGTGTCCATATGGGGGCAGGATCTTTGACCACATGGGGGCATCCATCTTGTGTGTCAGAGTGATGGTCAATCTGCATATTACTCTTTTATTAGATAGGATTGGAATAAATGAAATATACAATGATTGGCCAGATTATTATGTTATTATGATCTCTGAATGCATAATAATCTGGCCACTCAGTGTGTATATATGTATGTGTGTGTGTGTGTGTGTGTGTGTGTGTATGTGTGTGTGTGTGTGTGTATATATATATATCCTATCTAATAAAAGAGTAATATGCAAATTGACTATCACTGCAACACACAAGATGGCTGCCCCCATGTGGACACAAGATGGCTGCCACAAGATGGCTAGCAGAGAACAGTTGGGAGGGACCAGGCAGGCAGAGGAGGGAAGTTGAGGGTGACCGGGCTTACAGGAGAGGGCGGTTAGGGGCAATCAGTCTGGCAGGGGAGAAGTTAGGCATCAAATAGGCTCACAGGGGAGTGGTTAGGGGGTGATCAGGCTGGCAGGCAGAAGTAGTTAGGGGCAATCAGGAAGGCAGGCAGGCAAACAGTTGGGAGCCAACAGTCCTGGATTGTGGCAAGGATGTCTGACTGTCCATTTAGGCCTGAACCTTATGGAATTAGGCCTAACTAGGCAGTTGGATATCCCTCAAGGGGTCCCAGATTAGAGAAGGTACAGGCTAGGTTGAGGGATACACCTCCCCACGCATGAATTTCATGCACCAGGCCTCTAGTACATACATACATACACATACACATATACATACACATACTAGAGGCCCAGTGCATGAATTCGTGCATGGGTGAGGTCCAGCCAACCTGGTCAGGGGAGGGGACATGGGCGGTTGGATGATCTGCCTGCTGGTCAAACTCCTGGTCGAGGGAACAATTTTCATATTATCCTTTTATTATATAGGATATACACTGATTGGCCAGATTTTTATGTGTTCAGAGATCATAATACCGTGGCCACTCAGTGTATAAGATCACCTTACATGCTTAACATCAGTAACATTGCTCTTATGTGGCAAAGCCTACTATCAGAAGAAATTGAGTTGGTGAAGCTAAAAAGAAAGGAGAGTCAGGACTCCTGGGCGAGTGGCCAAAAGGTTAAGCAGCATGAAGATTCAGAGAAACTAAGAATACAGTAGCATCTCCTCTCCTGACCTTCTGAGTACAAGGTTGGCACCAAGAGAACCAAGTGAATTCCCTGAATGTGCAGTCAGAGTTGACTGGCCCAAGGCAAAGAGCTAGTGAAGGAAATGAAGTTCTTTCATCTCTCTTGAGGTAATGACAGAAATTGCATTGCTAAATAAAGCAAATCTTCTACCCTCCCCTGCCCCTTCCCCCAACCCCCGCCTTCAACTGTGCTCCAAGACTGAACGCTTTAAGAGCTCTCTGGTTGCTGCCTTTGTGATGAACTTGGCTTTCATATCTATTACCAAAGCTTGGGCTAACAGGCTCAAATGTAATTAAACTTAAAATCAAACTTTGATCCTCAGCATGTAGTGCTGTTTCCAAGGCCTGAATTTCAGACATTAGTGTAAAATGGAAGTATAATGTTAATTACTTGTATATTATGTGGTCAAAAGGGATCACTGTTGAGTTTCTACTTTAATCATGGAGAGTTCATTTGATACTTAGATGAAAGAGAGGTAACGATTACCTAGGGTGAATTTAAAACTGATTTTGTAACCCTGCTCATTTGAACACTCAGTCCCCAGTTTCTTTGCATTTTTTGATCTCCTAATGTGAATTTTTTTTACTGAATCACAGGCTGCTGTGTTTTGGTTGTTCCAGCTGAAGCAAAAATGATGCTCTGTTGCAATATCTCAAAATTGAAGAATTGTAATTTGTTGTATAAAATTGTTTTTTAAATGATAGTAAGTTCTTCACAGGAGAATTAATGAAAGGTATTTCTATGACTCTGTAAAGAAGTTCTCAGAGTGAAATTTCAGAATTTTTTGACTAGAATGTGGAGAGAAATGGATAATTGAGAAGAGTCATAGGCAAAAGTCACAGCATGTTTGTGCATGTGGGTGTGTTGTATGCCGGATGTTGTTTATTTTGAAAATAATACCCCATAGCAATATAAAGCCATTTCAATTAGATAGAATTATGGCTATAATTAGGCCAATTAAGGGACATTACTGGAAAGGAGGACTACTTCTGCATCAATGAATATATCTAATCAAGGAACTATCAGCCAAAAAAAGTAGTGACCATGTAGGGTGAATAATTAGAGTTAATGCAGAAAGATACACTTTAAGAAGAAAGTGATATTTTACATTCTCCAAGTTATAAATATACTCTAAAAGCTATGTTATCCATTTCATGTTGATATTATTTTTATCTGTATGGTAAACAAATAAGTCAACTTGTTATTGATTAAACTATAAGGTTCCTGAATCCTTCACCATTTATAATTAATACAGTTTGCCATGCAGCTTAGTCTTTGCTGTTTAATTACAAGAACCTTCTTAAACCAGAGAGCCAAAAAAAAATTCCAGGTGCCAAGCTGAATTTACTCAGCTGCAATTTTTAAGATTGCTTCATGAACTGCAAAGTGACATCTGGGTATTACTCTGATGCATCTTCAATTGCTTGTGTTAGAATTATCATTAGGTATTCTGGTATTATTTAGGCTTTAATAATTTTCAAGCAAAGAAAAAACCCTCTATGAATACATTCTCTATCCAACATATAAGAGATTGACAATATTTGAATATAATTCTTGACATGATTTACAATCTACTGAACCCTGCTGCTCCAATCCCACATACCAACATTCTTCTTGGCACATAGTAAGTGTTCAAGCAAATATTGCTGAATGAAGAAAGGCAAGATAATGAAAAGAGCATAGTGTCAAACTGATACAGCCTCACATATTTTAGCTATATGACTTTAAGCCAGATATTTAACCTCTCTGGGCTTCAAATTCATCCTCTTTTAATAATACCTACCTGACAAGGCTGCTGTGAAAATGAAATAAGACACCATAAATAAAGCACATGGGATATTGCTTCTGACATTGTAAGGGTTCAATAAATATTAATTCCTTTCATCCTTTGTATTTGCAATGCTGTGCATGTTGGTAAGTGGGCAGCTGCATCTCAGACAGCATGATAGTTCTGGAATGGTTTAACCTCACTTATTTAATTAAAGATAAATATGTGTGTTACAAAAATAACCACTGCATAACATTACAATAAAAATGGTAGGTTAGTATATATGGAATAAATTCACTGAGCCATCACCAGTATAAACTTATTTGATACAAAAGTGAAGTGAAATAAGAAATGAGGAATGTCTAAGACTTGGGTTGTTAATGCTGGACAAATATTTTTGAATTAATATTTTGTCTTAAGTCAGTGGTCAGCAAACCAAATTAATATTTTGTCTTAGGTCAGTGGCTCCCAAGCCAAATGCAGCTCTTTGGCCCTATGAGTGTGGCTCTTCCACAAAATACCACGGCCCGGGTGAGTCTATTTTGAAGAAGTGGCATTAGAAGAAGTTTAAGTTTAAAAAATTTGGCTCTCAAGAGTAATTTCAATCGTTGTACTGTTGATATTTAGCTCTGTTGACTAATGAGTTTGCTGACCACTGTCTTAGGTGGTATCACAGGGAACAATTGTCATAAGGAACAGATCAGACTCCAGCTGGCTAAAGCAAAGAAAGACTGTTTTCCAAGCAGACAGCACAATATTAGGGAACATGCACAGGAATTCAGGTAAATCACCAGACCTATCAGGAAACAGGCCATTCACATTATTTGTCTCTCTAGGTTTCCTCTCTGTAGTCATTTCACCATTGGGAATTCAGCTTTTACTCATTACTCAAACTGGGCTGCTCCAATCCCAACTTCCCATGGCTCCCTTTTTTCAATTATGCAATAGTGACTAACTAAAGCAATCTCAGTTCCAGGTTTGGGGTGAAACACTTTGACATATGGGCTCTTTCTGGCCAGCTGATCATCCCAAATGGTTCTCAGAAAGTTGTATAAGAGGATTTAAGCAAAGGTTGAGCATGACAAGCAAACAAATTAATCTCCTGAATCAGTCTAAAAACCACAATAAATATGTCAAATATATAGTCTTTGTTCTAAACACTGTCCAGAGCTTTCCATATATTAGCCACTTAATTTCTCAGCAATGCTGTGCTAGAACAATAGTTGGTATCTTTATTCCAGATGGGGAAAGTGAAGTACTAAAATATGATGCAATTATCTCAGGACCACAAGGCCAACAAGGGGCAGAGCTGGGCATCTAGCCCCAGGTTTTGGCTTCAGAGTCTGTGAACAGCTCAATGGAACTGCTTTTCTACTTGTAAACAAGTTTGACTTTAGAGCTCTGGGCATTGTAATAAAAAACAACATTTCTAGGCTTCCAAGGACAGAATGCTGTCTTCCTGAATCCCGATCCCCGTGGGTAACAACTACTGACTCAAAACATCTAATTGTAATCAAGGCAAAACCACCTGTTTCATGTGTTATCAACGGATGGGAGTTCCACCCCGTGTATCATCAACAGTAAAGTACACGAAATGAAGGAATGCCCTCTTTGTGTCACTCATTCATCAACAAACTTATCTCTATTTTTCTCTGTGAATCATCTCTGAGGCAAGGCACAATTTTTCCTATCATAGGTTAAACTCTGAAGAAAAGGAGTATTAGCTATCAATCTTATCAACATCTTGAGTCACTTGCCTAACAGTGGCATGAAAATATTTGCAGATGTATCACGTAGATCAATGTAATTTGTCTGGCCAATGTTCACATAGTGAGGAAACTAACTGCCTTCACATGAAGCACACAGTTTGATTACTTCTTTTTAAAATATGTCCTTGACCAAATTGTACTTCAAATAGTACTTTTAAATAAGAAAATCTCTCCAGTATATAACAAACATCAAATTATTTTTATTGTAGACTTAAAATATAAGTTGTGGTATCTCAGGTAATTAACTTGATAAAATATAGATGTAATAAGTCCACTGTGTAAAACAGAAGGGATATTTATACTTGCTAATGATTTCTCCATAAACTGTGAATGACAAAATATTTTTAAAAGACCAGTTAAAAGTGGGTCTTTGCAATATTTGAGAGGCATATTACAAACTCCCTTCTAATAGATGTGCCTGTGACAATAAAGAGAAATAAGCTTCCAAATATTCGTGGGCATGTTTGCCCAGCGTCCTAATATGGTGTGCTGGAGATCAGGCACTTGGGGAGTGGAATAATTGACTGACTGTGATTAAAGGCTATGCCAAAGCTTTTGACGCCTTCTGAGGCACCACAACAAAACACATATAACAATGGTTGGTCACAACGCTAACACTGACAATTAACTTTCATGAACTCACTGAAATTTGCAACCTTCTGGTTTCAATTTTACAGTTCAGTTCTGCCAGATGGAGTAGGGAGAAAATAACATACATAATTAAAATCAATGAAGTAATATCAACCCTAACCACTAGGAAAAAAAATCAAGCAACCAAGAAAAAGAAATCCCAATCATATGCTTTCCCACATCTGCAGCCAAAGTTAAAGATCTACATGTCAGAACTTAGAAGCCTTAAAGGATAAATCTTAGCTATGATACAAAAATTTAAATAAATCCCTTAGGTCAGGATAATACCAAAGAATGATATACAAGACTATAAACAATTAGCTATCAAGGAAAGAGTCAAACTCGCTTGGTTTTTGAAAAGGTAAAGAGTTGTGTGGCTGTTTATGATGATAATTAGAGGAATTGCAATGATAAAATTGAAATAAAGAAAAGTGTGCTATCTGAGGCAAGAAGAGATATTCTGACCAATAAAAAGAAGATATACTATAGTGAGGAACACAGTGGCTGGCACATTTATTCTTTTTTTTTTTTTTTTAATTTTCTTTTTTATTGTTCAGTTTATTAATTACATTGTTTCCCCTTTTTTATCCCCCTATATCTTCCCTCCACCCTGTACCTATCCCACCCTCACCTCCCCCTCCCCAATGTCCTCTCCCATTGTTGCAAGATTTTTGTCCAATCTCTTGCTGTACTTCCAACAACCCTTTTCTCCCCAAGAATTGTCAGTCCATTCCCTCTCTATGTCCATGTTTCTGTTATATTCACCAGTTTATCTTGTTCATCAGCCTATCAGTTCACTTGATTTTTATGTTCATTTGTTGATAGATGTGTATTTGTTGTTCATAATTTATATTTTTACCTTTTTCTTCTTCCTCATCTTAAAGAATATCTTTCAGCATTTCATATAATACTGGTTTGGTGGTGATGAACTCCTTTAGCTTTTTCTTATCTGCGAAGCACTTTATCTGATCCTCAATTCTGAATGATAGCTTTGCTGGATAGAGTAATCTTGGTTGTAGATTCTTGCTCTTCATTATTTTGAATATTTCTTGCCACTCGCGTCTGGCCTGCATCGTTTCTGTTGAGAAATCCGCTGACAATCGTATGGGTGTTCCCCTGTAGGTAACCAACTGTTTTTCTCTTGCTGCTTTTAATATTCTCTCTTTATCTTTTGCTCTTGGCATTTTAATTATGATATGTCTTGGTGTGGTCCTCTTTAGATTCCTATATTTTGGGGTTCTGTGTACTTCTTGGGCTTTTAAGTCAGTTTCTTTCACCAGGTGGGGAAAGTTTTCAGTCACTATTTCTTCAAGTAGGTTTTCATTAACTTGCCCTCTCTCTTTTTCTGGGACCCCAATAATTCGGATGTTGGCTTGCTTGAGGTTGTCCCAGAGGCCCCTTACACTATCTTCAATTATCTGAATTCTTTTTGTTTCTTGCTTTTCCAGCTGAGTGGATTTTGCTTCTTTGTATTTCAAATCTTTGACTTGGTTCTTGTGGCCCTCTGGACTGCTTTTAGGACTTTGTGTAATATTTTTTATTTCAGTCTGTGTATGCTTGATTTCTAGTTGGTCGTTTTTTTTATCTGTGAGGGTCTGGTTCGTATCCTCAGAGGTCTTGTTCATTTCCCTGAGGGTCTCATTCATCTCCTTGTAATTCTCATTCATTTGCTGGTTGGTCTTGATTATTTCCTGGTAATTCTCATTAAGTTGATCGGCCTTTTGTAGGAGCCTTTTGAAAAGCCTTATAACCGTGGTTTTGAACTCTATGTCTTGTCGTCTTTTCTCCTCCATTTCTTTCACACCTGATTTCTTTCCATGTCTCTGCATGGTGGCTGCTTTATGTGGTGGCTATCCTCAAAGGGACAGTGGCTCAGTCTCCCCAGTTACTTGAGGTGGGTACTCTTACTGCAATCCTTTATGGGTTGTATTCAGTGTTTTTGAATTTAAACCCCGCTTTTTGTTGTTAGCCCTAGGAGGGTTTGACCTCCAGGCCAATTGGCTGTGAAGCTCAGCTGTGCTCAGGTTGGATGGGCGGAGTCTCTGGGCTATGCCTCGGCGGCGGCGGCGGCGGCGGCGGCGGTGGCGGCGGCGGCGGCGCGGCGCGCGCCCGGCTGGGTCCTATGCAACGCTCGCGGGCTCGGGTCTGTGCTGGGTGGGGATGGCTGCAGACTCTTCCAAGAGAAAGCCGCTAGTCTCTTCCCCTTGCCAGACAACTCTGCCTTTCCCCAAATGTGCCTGCACACCAAAAGTCCAGCCCAGGGCTGTTTCGGTCTGGAAGATTGCGCTCGCGCTGGTCCTGAGTCTGTGTCCCTCCTCAGCTGCTATTAGTGGAGTTTACATTCAGCCAGCTTTCTGGCGATTCTGGGTGCTTGTCTGTTCTGCTGTTATGTTGTAGTTCTTAAATCGTTGCGCGGGGCAGAACAATAGGTGTTTGCTTATGCCGCCATCTTGGTGTCTCTGGCACATTTATTCTTAATTAGTGGATTGTTGACCCCATACAAGATTCTACCTTTCAACAGCATTCAATACCTGATTAAGCATCACAAAGCATGGGCAACAGCCAACCAGCAAACAATGGGGATAATCAAATTACCAGATTATTTCTTGAAATATGTCAGACAATAAGTTAAACCCAGATGAGGGAAATAAAGCTATAGCTATGAATAAATTTTATTTTTTGATGGAATAGAACTTATTTTATTATTATTTTTAAGTTAAAAGGAAACATACATCTTATTTAGCCTACTGATTGAGAGATTTTTTTATTCTTTCTTCTGAAATTCCATTGAAATTAGAAAATATTTTTTTAAAACTCTTAACAATCAGGTAAATGTCAGATGCTGATAAAACTGAAAAATATATGGGAAATGTGGAATTAATGGGGACAGGTGAACTACCAACCAAATCCAAAGAAATCTCAAACTGATCCAAGTGAGTCTGAAAGTAAATTCCCCCCAAAAAGAAATATGCTACATTATTTGTAAACATTAAAGAAACCAGCACTATTTAGAAAAAGATGAAGCTAGAAATGAGAAAAAAAATGTGAGGATATATAGAACTAAGCTAGGAAATACATGAAAATCTTTAAATTATTAACTTCAGTAAGTCAAGAAGTTATACATATACTCACATATGTATGTAAATAAATATCTACATATCTACGTATATACACATATATACACATACACACACACACACACACATATATATATATATATATATATATATATATATATATATATATCCTATATCATAAAGAGCTAATATGCAAATGGTCATCAGGCCCTCACACTGTTATGCCATAAAGGTTCAGATATTCCACACTGGGGAGAGGGGAATGGGGATCAGCCAGGCACAAATGAGCTTGGGAGAAAGAAATAGGGACCAGCCAGGGACAAATGAGTTCACGAGAGAAATGGGGACCACCCAGGATGTGGCCCAGGAGAGGGACAAACTGTTTGCCCCATGGTCCTGAGAACCAGGGCCTGTGGGACAAGCCACCCGCCCTGCGGTCCCCAGGTGCCTGCTGCTGTGGCCCAGGCAAAACTACCTGCTCATAGTCCCCTGCAGCTGTGGCCAGCCTGGGTGAACCTGGTCTGGGTCCTGGGTGCCTGCAGCTGGCCACAGGGAAAGAATCCTGGGTCCTGGGTTCGGGGCAAGGCAGAGACACTTAGGGGTGATCAGGCCAGCAGGGGAGAAGTTAGCAGCATTCAGGCCAATAGGGGAGCCATTAGGGGCAGTCAGGCAGGCAGGCAGGAGAGCAGTGGTCCCAGATTGCGAGAAGCAGTGGGACATTCCCCAAGGGGTCCTGGATTGGAGAAGGTGCAGGCTGGGCTGAGGGACATACCCCCCCATGCACAAACTTCATGCATCAGGCCTCTAGTTTAAGATATAAAATTATTAGCTTCCGGGACACCTAAAAATACTTCATGGAGTAATTCTAAAAGTTTCATTTTGTACTTAGAAAAAAGCAAAAATATTTCAATTTGATGACATAAAATATTCTGTCTAGATATCCTTTCAAAATATATCCTCAAAAATAAGATATATAGCTATCTCTAAGACTTCCAAATAAAAGAACTTTGAAGGACAGAACATTCAAGAACATAATAATAGCATGTACCCTTGGACTGAAGAAAAGCATGTGTTCAAACATGCAGGACCCACTCATCAAATAAGATAAATAAAAAAAACATAAAATAAAAATTAGGCCTAGACACAATCTCATTCGCTCTCAGACACCTAACTCATAGATGAAATTTTAAACCTTAAAGGACTAAATATATCTTTAAAACTTTAAGATACAGAAAGAAAGAATATATGAAAAATATAGATAGTATATTCATAGTATAAGTAGTCTAGACTTTTGAATATCTACATTATTTGTGAATCAAAAAATTACCAAAGATTTAAATATGGTCACAGTACCATTGGGCAAAAAAATCTATAAATATAGGTAGTTTGATTGTAGCAGATTGTAGTGGAATGTATAATGTTGTCCTCCAAATATATGTCTATACAGAACTTCAAGATGTGATGTTATTTGGAAATAGGGTCAGTGCAGTTGTAGTTCTTTAAGATGAGGTCATACTGGAGTAGAGTGGATCCTAAACCTAGTGGCTGACTCCTTACAAGAAGAGGAGAAGACAGAGACCCCAGAGAGGGGAACACCATGTGAAGACAGAGTGGGAGACTAGAAGAATGCATCTACCAGAGCTTGCCGAGGACTGCTGGCCACCAGCACACACTGGGTGAAAGGTGAAGTGGAACTGAGTCTCCCTCAGGGCTCCAGAAGGAATCAACCCTGCTGACACCTTGAATTTGGACTTCTAGCCTCCAGAACTATGATAAAATAAATTGATTTGTTTAAAGCCACTACATATGTGGTAATTTGTTACGACAGCCCTAAGAAACTAGTTAGTATAAACATACATCCTTCTTTTCTTATGTGTATAAAAATTTAAACTTGAGTCAATAACAGGCCAAGGCTGAGAATCCTTGCCCTACCTAGTGCAATCATAGACCTCAAATAAATTAGTCAAAACATCTTCTGATCTTGTACAAGGATCATTAAATCTCGTGTTATTACGTAGAGTAAATACCTATTGCTAAAAGAAATCACCAACATTTTTCTACTAGATGATTACTTATTATAAATTATTGCCATATTATCCTTCTCATAATACCATCCACCTATGTGACATTCTTAAAGCAACAACTTAATGTAGCAAAACTGTGTTTTGTTTTGTTTTGTTTTTTTACTTCCTGCCTATTCTAGGCATGAACATAAACAGTTATATAACTCTTAAACCAAATCCTGGCTTAACATTTTTTTGTTCCTGTGACTTACCTTTAAAGTTAAAAAGGAATGTCAGGTTAGTAAGCCATGTCTAGTCTCTTATAGATTCTTTTTCTCCCACCCACCCCACATTTTATTTTTTACTGGGAGCCAAATAAATTCAAATGGCGAAACTGAAACTGTGGTCCTTTCTAGGGCCTGTCAAATGACTAAAACAAAAGAGCACATATACACACTAATAGCTGGCATGTTTTTAGAATAATGTACTCCTGAGATGTTATAGAAACAAAGAGGTCTCTCAGTCGCCTCAGGTACTCTATAAAAACATACATCAAATGCGAAATATGTGATGTCTCAATGTTACCCAAACAATTACTGTTATTCAGTAAAGGCTCACAGTGGATACTATGAAAATGTTTTTAAGATACCACAGAAACAATTTAGCAAGACTATTAAAATGCTTTAGTAGGACACACACTACTGTGTTGACTTCTTTCAAATTATAATACCCAATAATAAAAATGTAATAGTTCCATAGAGAAATTAGAATGTTCCACTAGCTAGGGGGTCTAGTCCTGATTCAAGGAGGGGAAGTTAAGCATATGCATAAAACCTGATTCTTTCTCATTCATTCATCTTTTTCCCTCCCTCACTCCCTCCTTCTCTCCTTAGCTACAGAAACTAGAGAGCTTCTAATGACTTTCAGCAGCACTGATTTAGGGAAGCTCAGCTGTAGTCTCTCCAATTCACGGTGATAGGCCAGCATGGCAACTGTGATTAGCTTTGGGGTATGTATTTGAACATTTCTATGCCACCCAAGGTGTTTAGAAGGAACTATCTGATGCTGGTCAAAGCTCATCAATTATCCAAATTTTCTTTTCACTCTTATAAAAGTTCTACAGCGGAAACAGGTTTCTTTCAAAGTCTAATGTTTCCTTTTAGGATTTATCACCCACAAACCAGGCTCCAGTAAAAAAAAAAAAAAGAAAAAAAAAAAAAGCAATGCCTTACTAATCAGAGGATAAATTATGAGCTTAAGGAGAAATTGTGGTGCAGAACCTACCAGGGAAATCGCATAATCCAAGTAAAAACCATGGAAAGGATCCAAGTCTAGTAAAAAGAAACATATTGGGAACATGAAGAAAACCTTGGACAACTCCTTTTGGACAATGCTCAGAGAGTGTCACTAGAAAACAGTCAACAAAGTAAGGCTGAAAAGGCATGCAAACCATGATTACTTCAATTCACTTGAAAACTAAAGACCTTCAGAAAATGCAGTTCTTTAATTCAGAAACAACTGCAATAAAGAACTTGATCCAAATAGACATATTGACCAATCTATTCTAGAAATGATGCTTCGGAAAGGAGCCCTAAATGTCACTGGTGTGAATCACAATGAGATACTTAAAACGTACAAGCTCATTGGGATTTGTTTCATAAGAAATAACACTAAAGATGAGTAAGAATTGCTGTTTCCATCTGAAAAACAAACTCTTATCAGCCAAAGCGTGACAAAAGTATGTTTTTGTTTTTAAATCCATTCTGAGTACATAATTTTCCACACAAAATATGACAGATGGGCTTTACTCAATCAAATAAGTGATTGCACTTGGTAAGATAATAGCTGAAATGCTATTTCTCCTGGCGCATGCACAGTTCTACAGCTCCACTTACCAAAGGGTTTCACCTTTATAGGACGCGAGGGCGAATTGACTAAGTATCATTATGTTTCCAAGAAATACACAATACCACTAAGGACTTTATATGAATGCATAAAGCCATTCAATTGAAGGTTTATGGTAGTCATAGATGAGACATTTCTAGGTCAGCCCAAATTGCCATTGTTAAGTCTTACCATGCTCTGGATGAAACTGTAAAACATAAGATGCACATTGGGAAAAAGGAAAAGTCAGAGATTTTAGTCCATCCCTGTTTTTCCCTTCATGTCTGGTTCCTTAAAAGCTGTGAGGCTGTGAGAGCTGCTGAAAAGTATTGGAGATTTTGCTGCAGGTCTGAACCGCAGGGGTGGAATTGGCAGTAGTAAAACCAAAAAGAGTGAGCATCTAAAAGATAATACAGATTGTCTCCTGTTGCGTCTGTTTTCAAATTATTGTGTTTAAATTAACTCCTTTTTCAGCAAACTGTCTGCAGTCTCTCTTCTGCTGGCCTCCAGTAACCTTAACCCTATCTTTTTTTTTTTATCTCCATGTCTCAACGCACCCGTAACTTTGATATTTCTCTCAAAAGCTTCATGTGAATATATATAACAATCTTTTTGGATGCACAATTTGATCAGGATTTTGGACTATTGGAACAACAAAATGTAATTTTACATTATACCCCCTCTTGGTGCATTTATTCTTAAGAGAAAGGAGAATCTTTTGCTATTTTTATTTCCTTAGAATTTTTATTAAAGTTGCAGGGAATTTATGTTAAAATTTTGGGAAAAAATGACATAAAAGATATTGAGTAATTTGCTAAAATAATTAGGCTTGTTTCTTCTATTTAGGTCATTTTCTCTAATTTAAAAATTATTTTCTCTACAGGCTGTATTAATTTTCCTGTGGCTGTCGTAAATATCACCACAAATTCTGTGGCTTAAAAACAACAGAAATGCATTCTCTTACAGCTCTGGCAGTGTGAAGTCCAAAGTCAGTATGTTTACAGGGCTGCACTGCCTCTCTAGGGGGAATCCATTCAGTATCTTCTGTCTTTCAGCTTCAGGAGGTTGTAGGAATTCCTTGATTTGTGGCCTTGTGACCACAACATTGCAACCCCTGCCTCCACTGTCATATGGCCTCCTCCTCTGTGTATTTCTTATACAGACACTTATCACACACTTATCACTGGGTAAAGGCCCACTTGTTAATTCAGAATAATTGCTTCATAACTATATACTTAGTTACTACATCTTTTTTTTTCCAAATTAGGTAACATTCACATGTTTCAGATATTAGCCATGGATATTTTTTTTCGAAAGAGGGTGTCATGTAGATATGTATATACACATATGTGTGTGCATTTATATACACATACATATATCTATATCTACCTATATGTATATAGGTAGATATAGATATATAGATATATACATTGAGTGGCCAGATTATTATGATCTCTGAGTGCATAATAATCTGGCCACTCAGTATATATATTAGAGGTCCGGTGCATGAATTTGTGCATGGGTGGGTTCTGGCCAGCCTGGTCAGGGGGAGGGGACATGGGCAGTTGGCCAGCCTGCCTGCTGATGGAACTCCTGGTCAAAGGGACAATTTGCATATTAGCTTTTTATTATATAGGATAGGATATACACTGAGTGGCCAGATTATTATGCATTCAGAGATCATAATAATCTAGCCACTCAGTGTATATCTAATATATGTTTAGATATCTACACTAATAAAAGAGAAAGATGCAAATTGACCATATCTTCACAATTCCTAGCAGCCAATCAGAAGTATGCAAATTAACCTAACAAAGATGGTGGGTTAATTTGCATACACAGGCACTGAGCGACTGGAGGTGGGACACAAGCACTCTTCACTGCTCCAGCTGCTCTGGGCCTCTGGGCAGTGTGGGAAGATAAAAAGGCAGCTCTGGGCTGGAGCAAAGATGGTGCTGGCAGCAAGGGGAAGGAAGGCCCATTCTTGCACAAATCTTCGTGAATTGGGCCTCTACTACTCATATAAGCCTCACAATAATAATGTGAGGTACCATTATGATACATGCTTTACAGATGTGAAAACAGACTTATCACCATGTATTTCAGATTTATCTTTACTTCATTTTTACTTAATATAGCAAATTTGCTCCTACATAGTTTCATTTTTCCTTCTCCTTTTCCTGATATTATATGCATAGTTATAACTGTTGTTTCAATAACCTCATGTTTCTTAAAGAAATGAGACTAAAGATATACATGCTGACTTTTATATTTGCCCACCTTTTAACATTCCTATTTGTAATGCCCTTCATATCTTCCTGGAGATTCATTTGCCTGTTTGCTGTCATATCCTTTCATCCTAAAGAACTTTCTTTAGTGTTTCTCAGAGGGCAGGTCTACTCTCAATGAACATGAATTCTCCCAGACTTTGTCTATTTGGGAGTGTCTTTATTTTCAAAGAATAGTTTTGCTGGATTTAAAATTCTTGGTTAACTGTTTTCAAAATGTCATTCCACTAACTTCTGTTGTCCAGTTTTGCAGATGAGAAGTCAGCTAAATTTCTGACTTTCCTCCTTGCATGTGAGGAGTCAGGTTTCCTTGTTGTTTCAAGATTTGTTTGTCTTTAATTTTCAGAAATTTGATTATTATGTATCTAAGTATGGATCTCTGACTGAGGTTTGTTGAGCTCCATAAGTCACCAGATTTTCATTACTTTTGTGTCTTATTTCTTTAATTCATCCTCATTTCTTTCCTTGCTGTCCTTTTGAGATACTTTATGCATCAATAGATATGCTTGGCATTGCTGCATAGATCCCTAAAACTCTTCAATTTTGTTTCCTGTCTGTTGTTCTAATTGTATCATTTCTATTATTCATCTTCGAGTTCACAAATTCATCTTTCTGGCATCTCAAATCTACAGTTGAGCAGCTCTAATAAAATTTTTGTTATGATTATTGTTCTTTTTATTCTAATACTAGAGGCCTGGTGCATAAAATTCATGCATGGGAGGAGGGGGGAGAGAGAGCTGTCCCTCAGCCCAGCCTGCACCCTCTCCAATCTGGGACCCCTTATGGAATATCCCATTGCCTTCTCACAATCCAAGACTTCTGGTCCCCAATAGCTCACCTGCCTGCCTGCCTGCCTGCCTGCCTGATGGCCCCTAACCACTTTTGCCTGCCAGCCTGATCACCTCCTAACCAGCCCCCTGCCAGCCTGATCGACACCTAACTGCTCCCCTGCTAGGCCAATTGCCCCTAACTGCCCTGCGCTGTAGGCTTAGTCACCCTTAACTGCCCTCCCCTGCTGGCATGATAGCCCGCAACTGTCCTCCCCTGCAGGCCTTATCCCCCTGCTTGATCACCCATATCTTCCCTCCCCTTCAGGCCATCTTGTATCCACAGGGGAGTGGTCATCTTTGACCATGTGGGGAAAGCCATCTTTTGTGTTGGAGTGTTGGTCAATTTGCATATTATCTGTTTATTATATAAGATTTCCTTTTCGTTCTTATTTATTTATTTATGCATTTTTAAATCTATTTATTATTGATTTTAGAGAGAGAAAAAGAAAGACATCAAGGTGAGAACAAAACATCAATCGGTTATCTCACATGTGTGCTCAGACTGGGGATCAAACCCAAAATCTGTCTATGTGCCTTGGCAAGAAATTGAATCTGGCACCTTCTGGTGTACATGATGACATCCAATCAATTGAGCCACACCACCTGAGCTCTTTCTTATGCTTTGAAATTTCTCTACTGAGATTCAATATTTGTTAAGTCATTGTCATATTTCCCCCCTTAATTCTTTGAACACAGTTTTATTTAGTTATTTAAACATATTTAGTATGCTTAAACATATTTTAACAAAGACTACTTTGAAGACTTTGTCTAAGTATAACACCTGAGCCCACTCAAAATGAAGTTCTACTGACCACTTTTCCTGAGTTCGGATTACACTTTTTTATTTCTTTCTGTGTTGTATAATTTCTGCATTAATACTCGTCAGCTTATGTAAGACATTCTATAAATTCCAGGTTCCAAAATATTTTTCAAAGTTTTTGTTTTATTTTGTTTTTCATAACATGCCTTGATTTAAACTTTGGAACCTGCTTTCCATTCCAGGTAGTATTTACCTCCTATGTCTTCAGTCAATTTATTCTTATTTTTAATTTTAGACCAATCTTCTACTGGTGTGCTCTATATCTGCACAGCTTAGTGGTTGGCCAGTGATTTGAGTGGAAATTGTGCTCAACCACCTTGAGTCACTAAGGTTCCCACCCACTGCTGGTCTGTCTGAGTGAGGGTTGAAGAGCACATTCAGAATTGAGCTATTTTTCAGGTCTCTTTGGTTTTCTTTTTTTAAAAAGTATATTTTTATTTATTTCAGAGATGAAGAGAGAGGGAGAGATAGAAACATCAATGATGAGAGAATCATTGATCAGCTAGCTACCTCTTGCATGTCCCCTACTGGAGATAGAGCCTGCAAACTGGCATGTGCCCTTGACTGGAATTGAATCTGGGACTATTCAGTTCACAGGCTGATGCTCTATTCAGTGAGCCAAACTGGCTAGGGTTCTTTGGCTTTTGTTTTCTGCTAGGCTCCCTTGGGCCTCTCTGCACATGTTTTCTAGGCATGCAGGGTTATGAGGAGAGCTAATAGCTCATCTAAGGTTCTCTCACTTCCAGGAATTCCCTTAAATTCCTCCTTCTTCTGCTGCTCAACCCAACTGAGAACACAACTTCAGACTAATAAAGACACTGGTTTCCTCATTTATTTCCTGTATGTTATATTCAGCAGGCAATGTTACAAGGTTTGAGTTTCCATCCAAAATTAGATACACCCTCTACAGAAGCAAAGTTACTGGATTTTGTATCCAGACACATGTTGGTAAAACCCTGATTCTCATCCACTGGGATATCACTTAAGAGTGGGGTGGAAAGCCACATACAAGAAGTCCATAGACTTCTGGTGTTCCTACCCAAAGATCTAGCTGTCTTTTAAAAAATTAACATATCAAATTTTTATCAGCCTTGGGTCACTTTCCAGAGCCCTGAAATGATTGCTTGTGACAAATTGACCAATTTATATTCATTTTTAGGGAAATAATTTTCTGACATTTTCATACATCATAGCAAGTAGTCAAAGATAACATAATAATTTTAAATTATTTTTGATGTTTAATTCCACAAATTTACATATAGATAGATATAGAAATATTTCTATATGTTATAAATACATAGATCTACATATATAATCATATATATCATACTCATAAACAGAATATGAGAGAGTTTTGTGTCACTATTAATATATTTAAAAATGAGTTCAGAAGAAGTATGCTCTATATTATATCCAAGTTGAGGAAGTGGTGTAGCCAAATATGAAATAAGATCTTCTGAATTCAAATGCTATGCTTTTTACAACATATCATGTTCCTTTAAATCAAAATAACAAGTAGAGACATGCCTTAAACCAAGGACTTAGTGTGATTCATTGGAGTAGATGGAGATAACCCAACCAGGAGACAAAAATTTTACTTCTTATATTATTGACAATCTAATTTCTATGACCCAAGGACAAATATAGAACCTTGTAGAAAAGGGCTAGGAATCTCTCCTTTGCATTTCCATTTACATATATGCCCATAACCACCTCACTTCATCTGTCCTCTCTCTCTCTTGCTCTTATACCTCAAAAATATCAGAACCATAGGCAAATTCAAAATTAGGTCTTCATACGTAAAAATATGGTTTTGATTCAATAGAGAGGGGAAAAAAATTTACTTGTACCAATGGCTTCACTAGTAATTACTACAGATAAATGTAAACTTGCCAATAAGTTCTAGAGTTCAACACAAATACTGGATAGGTGGATAGATGAGTAGATAGATAGATGGATGGAAAAGTAGATAGATGAGAGATAGATATAGATAGATAGATTATAGATGATAGATAGATAGATAGATAGTTAGATAGATAGATGATAGGTAGATGATAGATAGATGATAGATAGATAGATAGATAGATAGATAGATAGGTAGATAGATAGATGATAGATAGACTGATAGATGAGAGATGAGAGAGTCAGCCCCATATTATGTGTCAGTCATTGGGCTATATTTGATCAGAGAGGTTTAAAGTAAAACTAAGTCTCTGCTTTGATGGAGTTTTGTCTCCTGAAGTACTGGAAATAGAGGAGAATCAACTTTTTTGTTTTTTCTTATGCTATCTACTATCACTTGGTGCTATAAATATGGTCTTTTGTCTAATCTTTCAGCCATTTGCATTTTTGGAGAGACAAAGAAATAATGTTTAGAAATAATTTTGAGTTCTGCAAAGGAGTAAAATACCAGAGATCACAAAACTTTGTCATGTTATTCTGTATCTCTTAGGTTTATTTAATAAAAGATCTTCATATCTCAAGGCTACGAAGAATATTAATATAAACAAACATAAAATGGTTACTTGCAAAACTGTATATGAACACTTGAACAATTACATGTTACTTGAACATAAAAACATTCAACAAGGAGAGAGATGAAAAATTTATATGCATATGCTCATCTGAATTCAGGACATGAATCTACAGCCAATAAAATGCTGAACTAAACTTCCTTTTTTAATTTTTTAAAAAATATATTTTAATGATTTTTTTACAGAGAGGAAGGGAGAGGGATAGAGAGTTAGAAACATCGATGAGGGAGAAACATCGATCAGCTGCCTCCCGCACACCCCTTACTGGGGATGTGCCCACAACTAAGGTACATGCCCTTGACCAGAATTGAACCTGGGACCCATCAGGCTGAGGCAGAGGTGTTATGGGTGATCAGGTCAGGAGGGGAGGGCAGTTAGGGGTGATCAGGTTGGCAGGGGGGTGCAGTTGGGGGCAAGCAGGCCAACAGGCAGAGTCATTAGGGGAGATCAAGCAGGCAGGCATGTGATCAGTTAGAAGCCAGTAGTCCCAGATTGCGAGGGGGTTGTCCGACTGCCAGTTTAGGCCCAATCCCACAGGGGTCCCAGATTAGAGAGGATTCAGGCCAGGCTCAGGGACACACACCCCTTCCCGCCCCATGCACAAATTTCATACACCGGGCCACTAGTCTTATATAATAAAAGCCTAGGTGGTTCTCGCATGATGCCCTTGTGCAACATTGTCACAAGATGGCTGCCATAAAATGGCAACCCTCATGTCATCACAAGATGGTCATCACAAGATGGACAGCAGGGGAGGGTAGTTGTGGGAGATCAGGCCAGCAGAGGAGGGCAGTTGGGGATGAACAACCAACAGGGAGGGCAGTTGGGGGTGATCAGGCCAGCAAGGAAGAGCAGTTGGGGATGAACAGGCCCGCAGGGGAGGTCACTTGGGAGCAATTGGACTGGAAGGGGAGGGCAGTTGGGGGCGACCAGGCCTGCAGGGGAGGGTAGTTGGGGGCGAGATCAGGCTGGCAGGGGAGGGCAGTTGTGGGCAATTGGGTTGGCAGGGGAGCAGTTAGGGGCAATCAAGCAGACAGGCAGGCAAGCAATTAGGAGCCAACAATCCTGGATTGTGAGAAGGATGTCTGACCGCTGGCAATCAGACATCCTCTAACGGGTCCCAGATTGGACAGGGCGCAGGCTGGGCTGAGGGACGCCTCTCCCATGCATGAATTTTGTGTATTGAGCCTCTAGTCGGTGTATAAGATGCAAAGCATAAAAAATAAGGGTGTTAGATAGGCTTAAGAGTTGGGAGAGAAAAAAGATGATTTGTCCAAAGTTCAGCCCCTAAACTCATCTTAGGTTTGAAACAACACAGAGGCAACCCATTCCACCCCTGAGGTTTTGCTTCTACACATCTAACCCTTTATTGATTTACATGGACTCAGAACCCTGTTCCTGATAATGAAGAGTAGATTATAATTCTGCAGACATCTTGTGTCTTATTTTGCATCAGATATGCAAGCTGCAGTGTGACTTCTGATGTCAGTTTAGTGGTGAAATGAGTCCCTGATTAATATACTTGCAGCCAAATTAACATATTTTGGTGTACTTTTATCTCTCACTAGAAGCCCAGTGCACAAAATTCATGTACCTGGGGGGGTATCCCTCAGTCCAGCCTGCACCCTCTCTAATCTGGGACCCCTTGGGGAATGTCTGCTGGGAGACAGACACCCCTCTCACAATCTGGGAATGCTGGCTCCTAACTGCTTGCCTGCCTGCCTGCCTGATTGCCTGTAACTGCTTCTGCCTGCAGCCTGATCACCACCAACTCTCCTCCCTTGCTGGCCTGATCTTCTCTACAACTGCCCTACTCAGCTGACCAATTTGGCTTTGATTGGCATGTTTATATGACAGTCAGTATCAAAAACTCTGCCTCCTAGGCAGCCATTGGCTCCTCACAGTTGACCCCTATTTGGTTCTGATTGGTCGGTTTCTATGTCAGTCAGCATCTCTGGCCTATCAATGAGGCCTGATCAGCAGCCCAGGTAGAGGCCTGGAGAGAAATGAGGCGAGGCTATTGACCAGGCCTAGAGCTAAAGAGAGAGGCAAGTGCTGATCAACAGCTGCCACAGAGGCTATGAATCAGACCCTGCTTCTCTCTTCAGGCCTCTTTCTGGGCCTGATTTGCAGCCCCCTCAGCAGTCAGTGCTGTTGGGTCACTGTGCCTGCAGCCGTAGCACTGAGTCACTATTGCAACCCAGTGCTGACTGCAGGATTGACTTCCAGTTGGTTTAGCCTCCTAGTCTTTGCAGATGTGATGGACCCAGGGTTTTTATATATTAGGATCAGAAAACCAGAAGTATTTTCAATTGCTGTTGTTGTGATGAGACAAAGGTGAAAATTATGAAAGCTGATGGATTCTAAGGCATATGAGCCCCATGGATAACATATTGTGCAAATACAGAAACAGATGGAGGGTAGTGCAGGTGGAGGGCACACACTGAATTCCTGAGATGTTAGCTGTTTTTCTTACCACTGATAAACCACTTTTTAGGCTTTACATTTTCTGCAAGCACTGCCTGTAGTAAATTTTATACTAAAAACAAAAATATTAATTCTTCTCTGACTGTTCCAAGTCATTGATCTCTAATAAACAACTTGCATGAGAATACTGTATGTATTGTCTCACATGAAGTGTGATAACTATGTCCCTTTATTAGCTTCCATGATAGTTACTATGAATAAGAATTTGACATTAATTTTCTAATTTATATTATAGGATAGTTAACACAAAATTTTCTTAAATATTGAAATTTGAGAGTTCTTTGTACCTAGTCTTTTAGCGGGAAATACAATTTTTGGCATGACTTATGTCTCTCATTTGCATTAGAAATATTTTTTGGAAGAGAGTATAGGGGGGATAAATGGTGATGGAGAAAAAAATTTTTTTAAATTACATTCATGAATAACATTTTCATTATTTACCAGAATATCAGAATTACTTGGATATATTCACACAAGTGTTTGTTTATATGTTTGTGTATAATAATGCAGTACATAGATAATTTATTGGATAATATAATTAGATAGACACTGGAAACAATAAAAAATAAATTGTATGCACTTTGAGGATAGGATTAGAGCTGGGTTTTTATTTTTATTTTTTATCTAGCTACTACCTACCACAGTTTCTGCACAAAGTAGACCCCCAATAAACATTTGTGTAAATAATGATGAATAAACACATACACACACACACACACACACACACACACACACACATACATTCACTACAGATAGAGATGTAAAGTATATTTCACCATGGGTTTAGATCTTTGAAAACACAGTTTATTATTATAATTTAGAAAAAAATAGTCTAATGCTAACAAACTATGGTTGTTGTTTTTTTTAATCTAGATCATAGCAGCAAAAAAGCATTCAATGAAGTTACTAAAAACAACCCACCATAATGTACTTAAACCTACTTTTAAGTTATTATTAGGTAAGTACCATGCTATTTCATCTTTATCCATGGATGGATGAAACTGTGATAGAATCAGTGAGCTAGAAATAGAAATAAATTCTTCTGCTATCTATCTTGATATAAAGGATTTTTGGCCAGATTAAAAAAAAAAACTAGCTTGCAAACATCTTTCAGCTATCTGTAGCTTTGGAAAACTTCCCAAGGGCATAAGGTTAACTCCTAAGGTGCCAATCCTATAATAAGAGGGTTAACATGATAGGTTATTTTTCTTGCTTTATTCACTCATTCATCCTTTGAATCATTCATTTATTCATTCTTCCTCTAGACATGTTGTTCAATATGTATTGGGCACCTACTACCATAGGCATTAAAGATTCCAAAGTGAATAAGCTAGCGTCCTTGCCCTCATGAAGCTTCTAGTTATGAGAAATGCATTTATAAACATGCAATTATAACTCAAAATGCAAATGCAACATCAGTGATATGCTGTCTAAAATCAATCCCAATAAGAAACTAAACCAGCATTTGGGGTAAACCTTTGGGGGTAAGAGACTAGAGGTGGAAGCTGGGAAAGCTCTCCCTGAGATTATTCAACTCTATTAAGAGGTGCAATCCCTTTGAAAGAGACTGTTTAAGCAGAGGTTAAAACTAATCCTGTTTTCTTGAAGAGAACACTTATCTTTTCCAAACTCCACTTTCCATATCACTAAGCTGCCACAGTTGAACATGATTCTGAGTTGGCTTCTATTATAACATCATATCATTCTAGAACAGCAGGCAAGGAGAAAACAAACAAACCCATCACCAACCCACATCTGATAGTCTTCAAGTTATCACAAAGTTTTGCAGTCACAGGTGGCTGGTGCAGTGATGCTCCCTAAATTGGAGTTCCCAAGGTATTTGGGTAATTTTAAAGAGGTGGCACACTATACGCACATTGTAAAAAAAAAAAAAAAAGTAATCATAGCAATAAGCAGAGTCAAATTCAAATGATTGGGAGGTGGTGGAACATAATAAAAATGCACTTAGAGGGAAACCTTGCTGCCAGGACCAAAGTTAGCCTGACAGCAAGGTATCTTTCATGGTGTGGCCCAAATGCTGCGCCAAGGCTACAGGTGTGCACTGTGGGACTAATGACAGCTCCAAAGCAATGCAAGGCTCCTCCCAGCGCGCACTTATCCATCTGGTAGGCTGTAGCATATCCTTTTCATTAGTACTTCCTCAGAGCACAAGCTTTTTTAATCTCTCCAAGAGCTCCTGCAGGAGCACCAGCAATGAACGTTAGGAGACAAAGAAATGAACAAGGCCTATGCTCCCTAAATTGAAATCTCAATCTTTCTCTCTATGTACAACATTAATTCAATATTAGCGTTAGGAATTAAATACATGTATTTGTGTATATTATCTATCAATCATCTTATAAAGCCCTATAAAAATAGAAAATTGAGCACTTTAAAGATCAGTTTTTTTACTTCCTTTCTACCACTGGTGCTTTTTTAAAGAGGTTCATTCTGTATTGAGATAATTTTTTTGGCTTCAAATCAAGTTTCAAAAATTACTACACTTCGTAATTTGAAAACTAAACTAATTTTGAGTGCCCAATAAATCAGGGTGATGCCACATAGCTCATTTTAATAAAGCACCTGAGGACAAACTAAGGTGCAGAAAATCAGAGAGCTGTGTGTTTTAGTTCATCAATACTTGCACTTTCTAGAATGTTAAGCACAGATAGCAGAAAAATTTATCTTTCTTTTTTTTAAATAGAATAATAATTTTTAAGTAGGGCCGGGTTGTTTGTATCTCTCAGTTACATACTTGCAAAATTCTCCATTTTTCTACAGCTATATAAATGTAGAAATATAATTACTTTATTGCTACAAATTAAAATATCAATGAATTTCATGTTTTATAAAAATATATTTTAGAATCACTGAATATTGAATTCCTTTTTGACATATAACAATATTTTACAGATATCTGCCTTTAAGTATTACTGGCATTTAAAGAACAGATTTATTGTTTGCTAATGAGATATTTCCTTTTATGTGAGTAGTCTTAGTTGTTCATTTTTTACTTTTTCTCTAAGGTCAAATGTAGGATCAATTTAAAATTTTATAAGTCCCTGTCTAAAACTCTGTCCTACTATAACAATGATGATCTACAAGGCTGCTTCCATTTCTCATACCAATCTATGAGAGTTCTATTAGAATTTTAGATGACAAATTGCTTGCAGCATGAAGCTGAAAAAAACAAATTAGAGAACTCCATAGCAGTTCTGTTAGGGCATTTTCACTACCTATCAAACAGCAGAGTTTAAAATCAATTGGATTATGTAAAATGCATTTTTCAATTCCAACCCATGTTTCTCCTTTTCAGGAAAAATAAGAAAATTGAATGCAACATGGATATGGAACAAGGCTAAGAATAAAAAATTTTTTTAAGTATTTAAGAATTGAAGACCTAATGTTTAAAATCTAACATGTAAGAAATTTCTGCCAGTGTTAGAAACATAAGAAATGCCTCCCTTTTAGAAATGGGATGGAAATTTGGAGTAAAATGAGTCATATTTTCCTAGTACACTAACTAGGTTCTATTGTAAGTAATATACTCTTCACAGCAGCATTAACTCTGCAAGGAAAAGGTTTGCCATTTCTGTTTCTTTCACTGACTTCATTAAGTACCTGAACTTTTAGTATTTTTTTTCTTCCTACCCATCCACCCCACCTCATTGTTGCTTCGGTTCTAACATCCTCATGGATTATCCTAACTTCCCTTCTTATTATTAGTCACACTTTTCTATTTACCTGCTGTTCATAATATCCTAGATGCCCTATTTTACTTTAAATTCAACATATTTGACATCAATATATTTATGTTGTACTAGAGGGGGCATGTCCCTCAGCCCAGCCTGCACCCTCTCCAATCTGGGACTCCTTGAAGGATGTCCGACTGCCTGTCTAGGCGTGATCCTGGTAGGATCAGGCCTAAATGAGCAATAGGACATCCTTCTCACAATCCAGGACTGCTGGCTCCAAACTGCTCACCTGCCTGCCTCCCTGATGCCCCTAATCGCTTCTACTTGCCACCCTAATCACCCCCTAACTACTACCCTGCCAGCCTAGTTGATGTCTAACTGCTCCCCTGCCAGCCTGTTTGCCCCCGACTTCCCTCCTCTGCCGGCCTGGTCACCCCTAACTGCCCTGCCTGCAGGCTTGATCACCCACAACTGCCCTCCCTTGCAGGCCTGGTCCCTTCCAACTCCCCTCCCCTGCTGGCCTGATCACCCACAACTGCCCTCCCTTGCAGGGCCTGGAACCTCCCAATGGCCCTTCCCTGCTGGCCATCTTGTTTTGGCCATCTTGTGTCCACATAGGGGCAGGACCTTTGAACACATGGGGCCAGCCCTGTTGTGTGTTGGAGTGATGGTCAATCTGCAAATTATTCTTTTATTAGGTAGGATAAAGGCCTGGTGCATGGGTGGAGGTCAGCTGGTTTGTCCTGAAGAGTGTCCCAGATCAGGGTGGGGGTTCCCTTGGGGTGAGGGGCGTCCTGGGTGAGGGGCCTGTAACAATAAAATATCAGTGCCATTTCTTGCTATTTTAAACGGAATTCAAACATCATCAGCAAAATCCACATAACTTCAAGTAAAGCTTTTTTGTAGATTCAATGCACACAAATGAATGTAAGGATGAATACTCCATTGTGAGGCTAGAGTTGAAGGTGAACTCGCCTTTGTACCAGGCAAACAAGTATGGTGATAGCCAGAAGGAAAGCAGTAGGGAGAGATGGAAGAGGAAAAAAGGGGGATAAATAGGGACAGAAAGAGACTTTGGATAATGGACACATGATGCAGTATATAGATGATGTATTATTGAGTTGTACATTTGAAACCTTTATGGTTTAAGTAACCAATGTTGCCCAAATAAAATCAATAAAAAATAAAATAAATACCAAGATGAGATCCAGACACATAAACCACAGGAAATTTAATTATGCTCCAGTTATGGAAAATTAAGATCACTAATATTCCAGTGAATTGAATATTTGATGATAAAGATTGTTTTTAAAATCACTTTTTAATTTTTCAATTACAGTTGACTTCATTATTATATTAGTTTCAGGAGTGATCATCATAATAAAGCTCATATCCATCTGACACTATACATAGTTATTAGAATATTACTGAACATATTCTTTATGCTGTACTTTATATCCCTGTGACTTATTCTCTAACAACCAATTTGCACTTCTTAATCTCTTCACCTTTTTCAGTTTTTTTATATCATCCAATCATCATAACACTCAATAAATGGTAGCTATTATTTCTTACAAATACTGTGCAATACAAATGAATATATTAACTGATTTACCTCTCAGAGCTACTCTGTAAGCTTGGTACTATCTGTATTTTAAAGATGAGGTAGCTGAAGTTGAGAAGTTGAGTAATTTTCCCATTAACACAAATAGTAAGTAGCAGGGCCAATATTAAAAACAGGTTTGTCTGAGAGCAAAGCTTGTGTCTCATTAGTTATTATACTCTACTGTGTCAAGACACTTGGAAATTAAGTCAATGCAGACAGAAGTACTCTGGGAATAACTGTTGGAATAACAGTTCCTGTCTCAGCCCCTTTTCACATAATGAAATAAAGAAGAAAATATAAAATAAAACTTCACCTATATTTATGTGAGAAAAAAACATGTAGTTAATGTGTAATAGCTAAAAAATAGAAATTTAATCACAGACTTTTAATGAAAGGAAATTTAAACAGTGAACTTCAGAAAATTGCCCACTGAAGGAAATTTGAGAAGGTGAACTTCAGGAAAAAAAAAAAGAAATAGTTCCCCCAAAGAAGGTCTGAAAGACAAGAAAAAAAGAGCATTTTTAAAAATCTGAATAAATATTTTAAATATAGAGTGTCCCCCCAAAAATGTATACATATCTTAACAGCTGATAGCTCAATTTTGAAAATGAAATTTGTTTTTTTTTTAACATATTTTTTTTTATTCCAGAAAAGAAGGGAGAGGGAGACAGAAATGGAAACATCAATGATGAGAGAGAATCATTAATCAGCTGCCTCCTCCTGCATGGCTCCTGCTGGGGATTGAGCCCACACTCGGGCCTGTGCCCTCGAACAGAATCAAATCTGGTACACTTCAATCTGCATGCCAACACTCTATCCACTGAGCCAAACCAGATAGGGCTGAAGTGTATTTTAATAAACACTGTCTTTACAATTATTAAAATTACTAACGGCCAGCTGCATGAAATTCATGCATTGGGGGAGGCTATATGGTGTGTCTGTCAGCCCAGCCTGTACCCTCTCCAATCTGAGACCCCTCGAGGGATGTCCAACTGCCTGTTTAGGCCCGATCCTAAATGCGCAGTCAGACAGCCTTCTCACAATCCAGGACTGCTAGCTCCAAACTGCTCACCTGCCTGCCTCCCTGATTGCCCGTAACTGCTTCTGCCTGCCAGCCTGATTACCACCTAACCACTACCCTGCCAGCCTAACTGATGGCTGACTTCTCCCCTGCCAGCCTGTTTGCCCCCAACTTCCCTCCTCTGCTGGTCTGTCACCCCTAATTGCCCTCCCCTGCAGGCTTGATCATCCCCAACTGCCCTCCCTTGCAGGCCGGGTCCCTCCCAACTGCTCTCCCCTGCTGGCCTGATCGCCCACAACTGCCCTCCTTTGCAGGCCTGGAACCTCCCAATGGTCTTCCTCTGCTGGCCATCTTGTTGTGGCCATCTTGTGTCCACAGGGGGGCAGGATCATTGACCACATGGGGGCAGCCCTCTTGTGTGTTGGAGTGATGGCCAGTCTGCATATTACTCTTTTATTAGATAGGATAGAGGCCTGGTACCTGGGTGGGGACCAGCTGGTTTGCCTTGAAGGGTGTCCTGGATCAGGGTGGGGATTCCTTTGGGGTGTGGGGAAGCCTGGGCAAGAGGCCTATGGTGGTTTGCAGGAAGGCCACGCCCCCCGCTACCCAAGCGAAGGCCCTGGGATCTGGGATTAATTTATGTTCTACAATTTAAACTTTGTAGCCTGGAGCATAGCCAAGCCTTCTGCTCGCTCTGTGGTGACAGCCATTTCTGTTTAAAACTTTGTAGCCTAGAGTGGAGGTCTAAGCTAGGGCTGCAGAAGTTTGCTTCTTCCATGGCCCTGGCAACCCTAGCCTCTTCTCTCTCCAGCTCTGTGGCTGCCGCCATTTCTGTTGGGATTATGTATCTTCTACTCTGCTTCCCTGAAAGTAAGACATCCTCAAAAATAAGACCTACTTCCAGTTTTGCCTCTCACTGTAACATAAGGCATCCCCCAAAATAAGGCTTCCCTGATAATATTTTTATTCTTAAAACTGAAAAAGCCTGGGCCACACAAATAGTTATAAGGAAGTGGGTTGATTTAATGCTGCTGCTTGTTATGCAAGGGAGCCAAAGAGGTCTGCTAATCTGGGATGCAGCCAGCACTCACCGTGCTAAAGACATGAAGAAATTTCTTCATGAAAGAAAAATAGATCAAATAATGATTCCCGCAGGAATGATGACCTATCTCCAGACTCTTGATGTTGCAATAAACAAGCCATTCAAGGACAATTTGCGCATGGAAATTAATGACTACATTGAAAACAGAATGGAGAGAAATCAGCAAGGAAACTTTGTGAAACCTAAACTTCAAGAGGTTGTGACTTGGGTGAAGAATTCAAGGGAGGAAATCACTGACAGTTGCATTGCAAATGCACTATGGGCAGGCTACCTTGACAAGAAGTACTCATTTGAGGACAGTGCTATTGCTAAACATGAGAGATTGGGTCCATTGATTCTGAAAGAAATGGAGTCACAAGAAATTCACCAGGAAATTCAGGGTTTGGATTGTTATGATGATGTTCCAGAAGATGATGACATGACGGTCACTGAATAAATCTTTGTGTTCATACCAGTAAATATTGGTATCCATAAATGTACCATAGATTGTTGTACATGGAAATAATGGTAGTAACAAGAAATTCTTGATACCATAGGATTCACAGTTTGTCTGGTTATGCTGGCTTGTGATGACAACTACTATCGTACCATATACAGGCAATAAATTTCCTTTTTTTTTTTATTGTTCAACAATAAATGTGTACCATATTCTTCTTCATAGAAAAATAAGACATCCCCTGAAAATAAGACCTAGTGCATCTTTGGAAGCAAAAATTAATATAAGATACTGTCTTATTTTCAGGGAAATGATATAATTGAGACTTTGTAGCATTGAGTGGAGGCCAAGGATGGCAACGGCAGACAGAAAGGTTGGCTTCCTCCATTGCTGAGGAAACCCAAGCCTCCTTCCTGCTCTCAGTAGCGGCAGCCATCTTGGTTGGGTTTATTTGCATAATTTTCTCCTGATTGGCTGGTGGGTGTGGCTGTGGGTGTGGGTTGTTCAGAGGTATGGTCAATTTGCATATTACTCTTTTACTAGATAGGCTGTGTATACATTTTTTTGGGATACCCTATATATTTATTAGAAGTAATTATGTTGAATAAGAACAAATATAAAAATTAAAAATAAAATAAAGGCCCTAGACATAATCACCTATATGATAGAGAAATATGCAAATTGGTGGGGATGCCATCATGTAATGACCAATCAGGCTGAGGGCAGGGCTGTGGCAGAGAGCTCTCAGCATGCCTGCATCTGGAGTCCAAAGGGCATGGAGAGTATATAGTATATAGGCATTTAAGAGGACCAAGCCGTAGGGCAGAGCTGATAGGCAGTTAGGGCAAGGAGGCCAGGAGGGGAGAACAGATAGGCAGTTAGGGGGATCAGGCCAGGAGGGGAGAGCAGTTAGGGGCATCAGACAAGCAGGCAGGTGAACAGTTAGGAGCCAGTGGTCCCAGATTCCATGCCTTAACTTCTCACAACACTCTTTCCCCAGCATTTTCTTTCAGGCTTTTGTTTGCTTCACCTGTAGCCTTTTGGCCCAGACAATAGATTGCATCCCTTTGGAAGCCAGGTGGTTCCACCCTGGGAATGCAGGCTGCCATAGTCAAGACCAGTCCTAAGCTGGGGAGTGGTTGAGACAAGGCAAGTAAAAATGCCACAAAGCTTTCCTACTGTTTTTAAATTGCCTTTTTTTTTTTTTTGCATTTGTTTGGTTGCTTTAACCTGAGACTATTTTGCTGCAATTTGACAAAGTTTGTTTTGATAGTATTGGCTGAGTTTTTCAGTGTGGCTGTATACCAGCAGGAATGAGGCCTTGGAGTTATCTGCCATTTTACTAGCGATCCAGAAGCATTGTTCTGAATGCAATATTTTCATGGAAATAGTTACGTTGCTCTATGATAGAGTTTTTTTAGTGTGACCAGAACTGAATAGCACAATATTTTCCAATTATATGTATTTACATACAAAATCTTTATTGTGGGCCTGCATCTTCATAGAAATATTTGCCAAATTACTCAAATAGAAGAGTGGAATAGGAAGTAAACTAGCTGTCTTGCCATCAAAAATAAGGTAGTCTAGTATATTGGAAATAACCCAGACCTAAAAACTCAGAAACCCTGGTTTTTAATTGTAGCTCATAGTTTAATTGGCTGCTGTGGACAAAAAGAGGCCACATGCTAACCTGACTAGCTCAGGGAAGGCCTTGCAAACTATAGAGACCTAAAGTAACCATAAAGGATGATCTGAAATTAAAACTTTTTAACTAAAAGCAGTTTATGGCAGATAGTAATGTCCTAGGCTAAATTATTCCCTGACAAAAGTCAATTTTTACCTTAACTAAGCCTGTCTGTTGTCTTTTGCATTTATTATAACTAATCACTGGAATGTCAGGGTAACTTGAAATTTCCCTTTTTCTAGACAAGATGCCAGGGGGGAGACCACAAGTTCTTTCACTGTTATTGTTATCATGTTAATTGTTGACTGTTAACTATCCTGTACCCACCTATGTAAAAGACGTATGTGTCTATCAATTTACTTTTTATCCAATTCCAGACATTTTCCTGCCCTTTTCTTTCTACAGCCTCCCTAATCTATACCAATGGATTTCATGTAAACCATTTAGGTCTCCTCCTTTGATTGTAATGTATAAAACAAGGAGCAAAACTGCCATTCTCTGGAGCATTATCCCTATATGTTGAAATTCTGCTTCCCTGCAATAGTTTGGCTTAAATAAACACAAAAAGTCTTTACAGGTTTGAAATTTTCTTATGTTAACACTATAATTTAGCTCTTTTCTTTCTAGATTTTTCTACCTGTAAAATAAAGTTACCAGATGAGCTGTCTGTGAAGTTTTATCTGTCCTAAATTTCCATGGAGTAGTAGAAGAGAGGATTTAATTTATAGTTTCAGCTGAATATACTTCACAATATATGATTTAAGTGAAGACTGAACAAACTTAAATATAAATACAATGCAGCAGTTTGGGGATAAAAGTTCACATTGCGTTTCTGTGTCTTCCTAAGCCTGCTTCATATTGCCTTGAGTCCATTCAACATATTGTTTAACAGTTCGCTATGAATATTTAATTTGCAGTGTCAATGGTAATTAAAACAGGTCAAATTTTGCATTTGTAAATATAAAAATATAAACAGTGAATTCTGAAATATTTAAAGAGGTCAATGATTTGTTATAGAGACCACAATGACTGACACATGTAACAAGGGGCCTAATTAAAATATATTGACATACAATTAAAAATAATAAAATGACTAATTGCTTTTAAATTTTTCTTACTTGAATTTGAACATTTTATTCAGTTTTCTGAAGACAAAAATTATGTTTCTCAGATTTCTACAGACCTGTAAAACCCTGTTTATCTTTTATACTATAATTTATCAAATAAACGTATAGACTTAGAAACTGAGATATGATTCCAAAATATTCCTCAAAGAAACAAGAGCTACAACAATCTGCCAGTAAAGTAGCAGATTAAGTTATAGAGCATAGTGAGAAAAACGTTTATTTTCAGCACACTTTCTGACCATACTTGGCTCTTGTATGGGTAAGATTACACCTAAAGAGACTTTCTAAATGAACATATAAGTAAGTAAGCATTTTCATTCCACATCAGTTTTGCTCACAATTGATATTAAGAATAAATAACATCTAGAAGTCTCCCTGTTTTACTGCTCTAATATAAAGTGAACACTTGATTGGTCAATGCAAATTTAGCTAAATTTGAGGCACAAAAGGTAATGATAGAGATGGCAAGGATAAGAGCTGCCAGTTTCTTAGAATTCCTACTATTGACAAGTTTTATACTAAATGCTATATATATATATATGTTTGTATTTAAATCTCACAAAACCATACAAGGTGGGTAAGATCATCACCATTTTACAGATGAAGAAACTAAGATTCAATGAGGCAAACTGCATTGTGCAAACATTAGCACAGTTTCATTGGAATACTATCTAATAAAAAAGCAATATGCAAATTAACCATCACTCCACTACACACACCAACCACACCCACCAGCCAATCAGGAGCAAGTATGCAAATTAACCCAACCAAGATTACTGCAGCCACAGAGAGAGCAGTAGGCTCGGGTTTTCTGGGCAATGGAGGAAGCCAAGCTTTCCGCACATCCTGGTAGGCCCAGGCCTTCACTCAGGGCTTCAAAGTTTCAATTACAGAAGATAAATAAATCCCAACAAAAATAGTGGCAGCCACAGAGCTGGAGAGAGCAGGAGGATTGAGTTGCCCCCAGCGATGGAGGAAGCCAAGCTCCTGCAGCCATGACCTGCCTTGCTCTCTGCTACAAAGTTTCAATTGTAGAAGATAAATAAATCTAAACAAAAATGGCTATGGTCATGGATCAAGCAGGAGGCATGGCTCCACTCAAGGCTACAAAGTTTCAATTACAGAAGATAAATAAATCCCAGATACTAGGGCCTCTGCTTGAGTTGCTGGGGAGTGTGGCCAGCCTACAAACCACAACAGGCCCCCGCCTAGGCCACCTCATTCCCAGAGGGAACCCCCCCACTGATCCAGGACACTCTTCAGGGAAAGCCAGCTGGCACCCAACCATGCACCAGGCCTCTATCCTATCCAATAAAAGAATAATATGCAAATTGACCATCACTCCAACACACAAGATGGCTGCCTCCATGTGGACACAAGCTGGCTGCCACAAGATGGCCAGCAGGGAAGGGTAGTTGGGAGGGACCAGGTCTGCGAGGGAGGGAAGTTGGGGAGGATCAAGTCTGCAGTGGAGGGAAGTTAGGGGCAACCAGGCCTGCAGAGGAGGGAAATTGGGGGACACTGTGCCTGCAGGGGAGGGCAGTTAAAGGTGACCAGGCCTGCAGGGGAAGGCAGTTAGGGGTGACCAGGCCTGCAGGGCAGGACAGTTAGGGGCAAACAGGCAGGCAGGGGAGCAGTTAGGCATCAATCAGGCTGGCAAGGGAGTGGTTAGGGGGTGATAAGGATGGCAGACAGACGCAATTATTGGCAATCAGGAAGATAGGCAGGAGAGCAGTTGGGAGGCAGCAGTCCTGGATTTTGATAGAAAATTCCAACTGCCCATTTAGGATCAGGCCTTGAGGAGAGAGGTTCCAGATTGGAAAGGGTGCAGGTTGGGATGAAAGAGACACACCCCTGTGCACAAATTTTGTGCACTGGGCCTCTAGTTAGAGAATTAAATGCAGGAAGGACCAGTTTGCATCTGAGACCTCAATAGCTTCTTGGCTTTTACAAAGTGACCTTTTTGGAGTCCCTCAGCTATAAAATGAGAGCAGCAGCATTTACACTGTGTGATTGTTCTAAAATTTCACTAAAATTTCCATGAATCGTCCCAAAATTTTCCTTCAGTATACAATTTTTCTTTTTCATTTATAAAGAACAATCAAACAAATCCCTTCCCCCCAGTTTTGATGCAGCATTACAAGGTCACACAGGTGGTGGAGAGATGATTAGACTTGCCACTGGCAAACATGTACTCTTTTTTTATTATGTCCCAAAGGATCAAAATAAGTGTATATTTGGATATTCGCTGAACTTCTCCAAAATGCTAACTCATGTTCTATAAAAAAAGAGGCTATAATAGGTTTTTCCTTGGTCACCTAACAAGGTTACTTACGTGTGAAATAACATAAAGAAATAGTGAAACATAAGGCATATTATAACATTATAGTACATAGTATGTAAAGTAAAGAATGATTATGATTATAATTATACTAGAGGTCCAGTGAATGAAATTGATGCATGGGGGTTGGGGGATTTCCTTCAGCCCAGCCTGCACCCTCTCTAATCTGGAACCCCTGAGGGATGTCTGACTGCCTTTTTAGCCCGATCTTATAGGGCTGTTGGATATCCTTCCAACAATCCAGGACTGCTGGCTCCAAACTGCTCACCTGCCTGCCTCCCTGATTACCCCTAACCATTTCTGCCTGCCAGCCTGATTACCCCCTAACCACTACCCTGCCAGCCTAATTGATATCTAACTGCTCCCCTGCCAACCCGTTTGCCCCCTACTTTCTTCCTCTGCTGCCCTGGTCACCCCTAACTGCCCTCTCCTGCAGGCTTGATCATCCACAACTGCCTTCCGTTGCAGGCCTGGTCCCTCCCAACTTCCCTCCCCTGTTGGCCTAATTGCCCACAACTGCCTTCCCTTGCAGGCCTGGAACCTCCCAATGGCCCTCCCCTACTGGCCATCTTGTGGTGGCCATCTTGTGTCTACATGGGGGCAGGATCTTTAACCACAAGGGGGCAGCTCTCTTGTGTGTTGGAGTGATGGTCAATCTGCAAATTACTCTTTTATTAGGTAGAGTAGAGCCCTGGTGCATGGGTGAGGGCCAGCTGCTTTGACCTGAAGAGTGTCCCAGATCAGAGTGGGGGTTCCCTTAGGGCATGGGGCAGCCTGGATGAGGGGCCTGTTGTGGTTTTCAGGCTGGCCACACCCCCCAGCAACCCAAGCAGAGGCTCTGGGATCTGGGATTAATTTACGTTCTACAATTTAAACTTTGTAGCCTGGAGCATAGCCAAGCCTTCTGCTTGCTCTGTGGTGACAGCCATTTCTATAATTGAATTCTATAATTGAAACTTTGTATTCTAGAGTGGAGGCCTAGGCACTAGGGCTGCACTAGCTTGGCTTCCTCCATCGCCCGGGCAACCCTAGCTCTGCTCTCTCCAGTTCCATGGCTGCCGCCATTTCTGTTGGGATATATCTTCTATAATTACAACTTTGTAGCACTGAGTGGAGGCCAAGGCCACAAGGGCAGGTGGAAAGCTTGCTTTCCTCCATTGCCAGGGAAACCCAAGCCTCCCTCCTGCTCTCAGTGGCTGCAGCCATCTTTGTTGGGGTTTATTTGCATAATTTGTTTCTGATTGGCTGATGGGCATGGCTGTGGGTGTGGCTTGATCAGAAGCATGGTGAATTTGCATATTATTATTTTATTAGATAGGATTATTTTAAATTCAATTCATGAACATTTCACATTAGAATTTTAGTATCTCCAATGCACATTGGAGAATTTGCAGTTAAATACTAACCCACCACTTAGAATTTGACTAAATGTGAACTAACCAAATAAGAGAACTAAAATAGAAAGCAGTTCTTTCACTAAGCGATCATTTTTAAGTGTACTTAAGTAAAGACAATAGCCACATTTATTGAGTAGTTACATTTATTTAGAACAGTGCAGGCTCTGTTCTAAATATTTCATATGTATTTGCTCATTTATTCTTCTAAAAACCTCAGTGTTCAGTCTTCTCTTATAAAATATTAATGAATGTTGGTTAAGAGTTACATATTGTAGCATGCATTTATTAGGTGGTTGCATTTGAGTAAATAATTTAAGAAATCAAAGAATTGGCCTTGATTTATTAATCACATTGAGGTTACTTTATAATTTGACTTCAAAGGGGCACCTTTCTTCCTATGAGCCAAGATCCTTTTCACTCTCATTCTGGCATCTGTCAAGATAGATGCTGACAGGTCACAGAGAGGTTTCCCAACATATGAAGCATCTATTTGAGAGCTCAGCCAACGTCCCCACTGTCAATTTATTTTAATGACAACCTTCTGGCTGAGTGACAATAAATGCCCAATCAGAACTATATTTTTCTTCAGGATAGCAACCACAGGTTTAAAATTTTGAGTCACTTCAAAATATTAGATTTTCAAATTTGATCAAAATTTATATTATCAGATTGAAGGTATTAATATTAGCTATCAAACATGATTTTTATAAGTTATAAAGCATTTTGAAAAAAATCTAAGTGCATTTCTCCCATAATAGAGGATAGGGTTACTTATTCATATTTCTATAAGTTATTGAAGGTCATATGGCCAGGACTGAATCTAGTCCAAGGACAGGGTATGCATTTTTAATGAGGGAAAGCTTGGGAAATCTTTTCTCATTATGCCAACTAAGGCTATACTGTCTTCATTCTTGTCTTATTTATTTCCTCTTGTTCCCATTTGTTCTCTCATTCATGTTTTGGATTTTTATTATGTATAAAATACATCTCAATGTTGAGAAGTTCAAATGAGAAAGAATTGAATGTCCTGCCTCTTAAAGATCTGGTGAGGCATGAAAGTAATTGTTTGTACTAGTCATTGTGCTCTCTTCATGGTATGATTATTTCCAATATGAGCTGAATTTTCAGAATTTCAATCACCTAGAAACCATGGTATAGCAACATTTAATTATTTTGCCTAATTAACATAATACATCAACCACTCTTATGGCTCTTAATATATTATCATGTCTTCAATACTTAATTATTTACAATGCTAATCATCTATTAGACTGCAAGCACAAGCTGATTTATTTTTTGTATTCTCTAAAACAATTATCCCAATGTACATTCGAGATATAAAAATATGATTTATTCAATGAAAGAACAAAAATGAAAATGACCAAATCTTAGGTTAAATCTGTTGCTAGTAATAGAATATTTCTTATTCCTACTACTTAGTTTTTCCAAGATCATTACTGTTTTTAAAGCATATGTTGAAATTTTAATTAAAATTTTTTTCATAACATCAGGCTCTAAGTATTAAATATTTTTCAATTAGTTACTGATAGAATTATTATTAGTTGATAAATTTAATTGATAAATAAAAAGCATGTTACTAATTTGGAAAAAATTATGCTTAAGAGTAAGATATTAGTGACAATGGATCTATTAATGAGATGAGTAGGGGAGTTGTATACCTAGGTAATAGAAAACTTCCTTTAATATTTTCAGTAGTTCTCTTGTTCGTTAACATTCAATATGACTCAGAATGGAGAACAGGTATACTTTTCTTTTTTGTAGTTTTATTTCTTTTTTCCCTCTGAAGACTACTACTTCAGTTTTTAAAATCAATTTCATGCACAAAAAGCTAACAAAAACTGTGAGGATAATTTTTTAGATAAGCATGGTAAAAAATAACAAATAAATCTGGTTGATACTGGGGATTAAAATTAGACATCATTTATATAAATTAAAAAGTAGATCTCCCCCCAAAAAGCAATTCATTTATTTTCTCATCTATCCTATATAATAAAAACTTCATAGCTAAGTGTCCAGTCATCTGGTTGTCTGTTCAACCAATCAAAGTGTAATATGCTAATGATATGCTAAGGCTGCTCAGTCGCTTCCTATGATATGCATTGACCACCAGGGAGCAGACAGTTGACTGGTGAACCAGTTGTTATGACATGTACTGATGCTCTCACATTCCAGGACCCCTCAGGGGATGTCAGAGAGCCGGTTTTGGCCCAATCCTGCAGGCCAGGCTGAGGAACCCATTGGTGCACAAATTTGTGCACTAGACCTCTAGTCATATATAATAAAAGCCCAGTAACTGAAATGACATAAAATCAGAATGACCAGAGATCAGAGTGACCATGGACTCTCACTCTGGCTAGCAGCCCCCCAGCAAGTGGTTAGGGAGGATCAGGAAGGCAGAGGTGGTTAGGGGCAATCAGGCAGGCAGAGGCAGTTAGGGACAATGTAACAGGCAGACAGAATAGTTAGGGGCAATCAGGCAGCCAGGCAAGTGGTTAGGGGCAATCAGTCAGGCAGAGGCAGTTAAAAGTGACCTGATAGGCAGGCAAAGGTAGTTAAAGGCAATCTGATAGGCAGACAGAGGCAATTATGGGTGATCAGGCAGGCAGAGGTGGTTATGGGTGATGAGGCAAACAGGCAGTTAGAGGCAATCAGGCAGGCAGAGGTGGTTAGGGGTGATTAGGCAGGCAGAGATGGTTAGGGTCAATCAGGTAGGTAGAGGAGGTTAGGGGCAATCAGGCAGGCAGAGGAATTAGGGGCAATCAGACAGGCAGGCAGAGGTGGTTAGGGGCAATCAGGCAGGCAGACAAACAGTTAGGGGCCAGCATCCCAGATTGCGAGAAGGATGTCTGACTGCCAGTTTAGGCCTGATCTGCAAGGATCCCTGCAGGATCAGGCCTAAACTGGCAGTTGGACATTTCCCAAGAGGTCCCGAATTTCAAGAGGGTGTAGGCTGGGCTGAGAAAAACCCCTTCCCCCCCACCCCCAAGAACAAATTTCATGCACCAGGCCACTAGTAAATATATAAAAGCCTAAGTGACCATTATGACTGAAATGACCAGTTGACCAGTCACTATGATGGGCACTGATCACCAGCAGGCAGATGCTCAATGGAGGAGCTGCCTCTGGTGGTCAGTGCACTTCCACATCCAACTTCCCACAGTCCCCCGACCTCCCAGCTAACCACAGCCCCTCCCCTCCAGGCTGGCCAACCTCCCCCAGTCCCTCTTCCCATCTGGCCCACCTCCAGGGGTCCCTCCCTGCCATTGACTGGCCCCCTAATAGGGCTCGATCACCAGCCAGGCCAAGGGACCCCATCTGTGCACAAATTTGTGCACCGAGCCTCTAGTTCTATATAAAATGAAAATTATTTTTTCATACAATTAATATGGCACTGAGTTGTGCCACCTTGGGGAAGGGTGATGCGGGCAAAATAAATCTCTTACTTTTATGCTCTCCAATGTGTCCAAAGTAATATTTATTTTGCTCCAATGGTATGCTAGAACCTCTTCTTGGAGAACCAAGACCTCCACAAAAATCCTTTATTTTCTGGGTTACTGTCTGAGACCTATTCTCCACAGGTGCCCAGACTGTGACCAACATAGGCCAGAGCTGGTTTGCATCTGTTGTAGAGTCTTTAGCTGTGTCCAAAGTTAGCAAGCACAGGGTAGGACAAGACTCCTCCTGGGCCCCTGGCATATGTCGCTGGATCCCCCAGCCCCCCAAAAGGCACTATTGTCCATGAAAGGACACCGTGTTGTTGAGGGGGAGATATGATCAAGGCACACTTTATTTGGCCATGTTGTGGATGCCACTCTATGAAAGTTCATCCATTTTTTAAAAATACACCATTGATGCCCTAGATGGTTTGGCTCATTGGGTAGAGTGTCAGCCTGCAGACTGAAGGGCTCCGAGTTTGATTCTGGTCAAGGGCATATGCCCGGGTGTGGGCTTGATCCCCAGTAGGAGGTGTGCAGGAGGCAGCAGATCAATAATTCTCTCTCATCACTGATGTTTCTATCTCTTCCTCTCTAAAATAAATAAAAACATACGTTAAAAAAAGAGAGAGAGACATCATTGGCCCATATAATCATGGACAAAATAATGATTTGTGTGCAAGTGGTGAAATATGTCCCCAAGAGTACAGGGGTTCTCAGCCAGGGTTTCGGGAAGGGGTAAGCCCCAAGATCTTGGGTCCTCTGTTTCTCAAGATCTCTGCTGTGTGATTTGGTAACTTACTTCATTTAATCCTCACAACTCTGTGAGGAAAGTGTTATCTCAGATTGAGACTCTGAGATTCCTGCATCTGCGCCTTGCCCAAGGTTATGCAGTTAAGGGGATAGAAGATTCTGGATAGAAACTTGGGTTTATTTGACACTAAGCCACAGTTTCTTGTCCCCGATCACTCTACCATCTGGAAAAGCTGTATGTTTATAACTTGTCTGGGGTAGAATGAGCTCTAGGGGATTAATGCCTTTTGCCTATCAAGATGGAACATTAAAAAAAAAATCAAGCAGGGAAGCACCATGTTGGGGAGCTGTGGTTTCCTCTTCAATATGAATTCTATACCTAGTTTATCTGTATAGCACAGTCTCCGTTATGGTGCCCTGCCCCAGGAAACTGACATTGGGACTATGTATCAGCCTCTTCAGGCTCTTAGCAGCTCTCCTGTGTCTGGAGTTTCTAATTCCATACAGATGCATAAAGCCATCCATTCGTACTGGAGTTTTAAACCACATTAAAACAAGACATACTTTTTACTTCTTAATATTTAAAATCCAATGGAATTTAACTTTTCTCCCTAGTTTTATTTGTATAACTTCACAAATACCACCCGAGAAGCTTCCATGGAGGCAACCAATGTCAGAATTACTTCTACAAGATAAGCAGAGATATAATTTGCAGCCATTTCTTAACAACTTCAGGGATATTTTTTTTAATTTAAACAGTGAGAATAATTGGATTACAGAGAATTATGGCCTATTCCATCTTGACAACTTTTGACAAGCATTTTTCCCATCTACTACAGAATCTTAGCTCTTAAGATATAGAAATAGAGTTTTTGAAAAACATTGTGCAGAACTAACAGGAAACTTAATGGAAGGAGCTCTGTGCCATTTCATAGCACATCACAACTCCCAAAGAGGAAAAAACAAGATATGACCATCAAAATTATGCGCATGCATGCCCTATGACCACACACAATGAGAACAGAATGGAAGACACACAGTTGAAGCAGGCTGAAGAAATGACAAACATGAATCTTAAAATTAATGATCACCTACTATGTTTTGCCTTATTCTTCTAAGTCTAACCTCTGTTGCTTAAAGCAATGTGTGTTTCTGCTTTCTCACTTCTTTAAATAGCACTTGCAGTGAATGATAAAATAACAACACAGGGCTCAGTGTGAATAGACAAGAGAATCATTTAAACAAATGGATTTGTAAAACATGATTGTTTTAAGTCTGTCCGTGTCAGGCCTGCAATTTGAATTAAACATAACGTGACTTCTTTCACTGAATCAATAATTGCAAATAGCATTGCTCACAACCACATTTTATTTCACAGACAAAAAATGGTTCTTAACAGATTTCTGAAGGCTATGCTTCAGCCACCTGCTGTTAAAGTTATTTGCTTATTTTATTTTTGAAAATTTTTTTCCTCTGCAGCATTAAAACATATAGACCTGGCATCAGGTCACTTGGAGCTGGAGTGCAGGGATGTTTAAAGGGCAATTTACTTAATGGAGGCCATCACTTTCTGCATCTTTCCTACTGGCAAATCAGAACTGAAGAGCATGGCATTTCCAGAAGCTATGTGCCTAAAATTCTAACCAGTGTCAGCTGACTTGCTATTGGAGGTAATTTCTACCACTTTTGTAGGGTCTTCTCCTGGTCCATATGAATTCAGGACTTCTAAAATGTTGGTTTTATAGGCAACTTATGAAATCTTTTTTAAAAATTGTTTTTATTCTTTAAAGTATTATAAATAGTATTACATATGTTTCCTTTTTTCCCCTCCCATTGACCTCCCCCAGCAACTCCTACCCCCAAGCACATGCTCTCACCTGCCCCCCCAACCCAGTGTCTTATATCCATTGGTTATGCTTATATGCATGCATACAATCTTTTTTAATAGATTCAATAATAGTTCTGATTAGTGAATAATTAAAAATTTGATGACATTTCCTCTTGATTGAGGCTGTTTGAAACAAGAAGCAGTTAAAGGATCCAGCTAAACTGTGCCCAGACTCCTGGACCATGGGAGATGTGAAATAATACATATGTGTTGTCCTAAGTCACTAAAATTATGGTAGTTTATTCTACATCAATAGAAAACAAATACACTTCTATACAAGCGCCTAACTATCCTTATATTGTCCATCTTCAGCCCCATCTCCCCTCCCCTCCACACCTACATCACACAACAGAACCCAATTTAAATGCCTACATGATATTTTTCAAATGAGATACTTTAATAAGTTTTAGAAACTTTGGATGGTACCAGCACCTTCCAAAGATGTAAAATTTAAGAATAAATAGTACATGAGCCTTAAGAAGTCCTCCACATTTAGAGAAAACAGTAAGGGACAATTCTAACTCTTCTTCATTTGATGGAAGTGCACTGATGCTGGAAATAAGGAAGGAAGATGTAGACAAATCTCTTCACTTGATTGACAAGTGCTGAAGTGAAAAAAGATATGGACAAGGGGGTAAATTATTTTGCCAAAACAGCAGTCAGTGGCCATGCCAAACTTGGGAATAATAGGGCTTCTGTGACCTAGTTTATGCCTCATTCTGCAGATATTTTTTAACATGCAAGACCACAAGACCAGGAAGGATATGAGGCCCACTATGTAACTCAACCAAAATGGAAAGTTGGCCCTTGATATACAACCTTCACAAAAGCAGTGAAGAAACCACCGTACAGAAGTGAATTTCCCCATGTGGGATGATCCATAAACCCAGATCCTCCTAAATTCATTTAAGTCTGATGGCTTAACTGTGTTCTAATTAAAAGTTTAAAAGAAAATTACTGTAGCATCTGGGTGATTTTTGAAAGGATCCCAGGTTCCATGTCTATTAATTTGGGATGACTACTACATCTCATTCACCTTTCAAGAGTAAAAGACCATGGGGTCAGGGGACTAGCTAAGTAGCTAGATGGCTACATTCTTATGGTAGCTGATGCAACCCTACCTAGTAGGCCTTCTATAGCTCTTTGTTCTTATCTACTACTTAGAGGCCCAGTGCACGAGAATGGTGCACTGGGGGAGGGGGGAGAGCGGCTTCAGCCTGGCCTGTGCTCTGTCACAGTCTGGGACTCCTTGGGTGATGTCTGCCTACTGGCTTAGGTCTGCTCCTCTTGGTTACTGGTCCTAAGCTGGCAGTCAGACATCCATCTTGCAGCCCAGAGCTCTCACAGTCTGGGACCCCTTGCTACTTACTGCCTGCCTGCAGTGAAGGTGGGAGAGGCTCCTGCCACTGCCATTGGGCTTGCCAGCCATGAGCCTGGCTTCTGGCTGAATGGCATCACCCTTGTGGGAGCACACTGACCTCCAGGGGGCAGCTCCTTCATTGAGCATCTGCCCCCTGGTGGTCAGTGCATGTCATAGCAACCAGTCATTCTACCATTCAGTCAATTTGCATATTAATCTTTTATTAGATAGGATTACCTCCTTCCCCCCTCCTGCTCCAGATTCACTAACCTTTGCTATCATAGGAACATGTTAAACATAGTCCCATTTTGGGCCTTTCCCATGCAGTTCTCTCTGGATTGTTCTTCCTATCTTTTAATGCTTTCAAGGTTTTGCTCCAATTTCACTTCTTGGTGAGGCCAATCCCCAAGCCTATGACCTCCCAACTCACCTACTTTACTCTTCTCCAAAGTATTAACTATCTTTTGACTTATTACACACTTATTATGTTTACTATTTTTTTCAGCCACAGAATATAAGCTCCCAGAGTATAAAAAGTCTGTCTTTTTTTGTTATGGGTGTCCCCAGTGCTATTGAAAGTACTTAATAAATATCTGTTGAATGAAATAATATGTTAGGATTATTTTTAAAAAGTAGACCATAGAGTTCACATTCAAAAAAAGCAGAAAAAATGAAACCATATATGGAGGAAGTGTTTGACAATAACTTCTTTTGGAAATATACATTTTAAGAACAAACATTACACAAATAGTAGAGACCATGACAGATCAGAAGAATATCCCAACATAAAACACATATATGTATCACTGGTGTTCCTGAAGCGAAAAAAAAAAGTGGAAAAAAAGACAATAATAAAATGTGATAGAAGAAAATGTTACTAAATGGGGACATACCTATGGAAATTGCCATTGGTCCATAATTCAAAAGTTAAAAATCAGTTTACTCAAAAATTACAAACTTTGACTTCATTTCAGATCTTTTCTCACACACAAAAAAATCCAATATGGCTCAGTCTTTAAAATTTTAATGAGAAAAAATTACTGACAAAATTTACATGCTGAGCTAATTTGTTGTTCATATGGCTTCAGCATCTGAAGGAAAATTATCATATAGGAAAGTCCTCATTAATATTTACCAACTACTCATTAACAATTTATTCAAAAATTTATTAAATTAATGAAAATTTGCTCCATAAAGAATTAAAAGTAATGGGATGTTATAAAATAGAAGGACTGGGTGAAAGTGCTGAAACAATTTAAATGTAGAGTTAAATACAGTGCAAAGAAATGCAGTCAATGTGATTATCAAATATAGTTTAAGTGTTGCAAATATTTCTTTAAAGAAAAAACATAGAAAGTATACTTTAACAATAATAATTATACAACAAACTTAAAATTGTATCAATAAAAAAGGAAGGCAATGAGCAGCTAAACATGTTATCTTTAAAAGATAATAATATTAATGCTGGTGTTATTATTTTAAAGGGGTTTAATTCATGTATGTGTTTAACTGTGGGAATTAAATATTACATTTCATTTGTTGCAGCAATGCATAATAAACAAACATAGCTAAAAGAATTAAAAATATGATGAAACTGTTCCAAATAGTTAAATAACATTAAGTTAAAGAAAACACAATTTATATTGCATAATACATAAATTGATGAAATCAACTGTGGATACATATTAAAGTGAAAAATAAAATAAGATGAAAGAATAAAATTAAACATATTAATTATGACAGTAATCCTGAGTAATTAAACAGGTTATTTTATTTAATAAAATGGGGAAATTATGAGATTAAGATAAAAAAGCAATTAATAAAGTCCAATTATTTTCATGGGATCTAAAAAACAAATAACTTAAAAATAGTGTTGCATAAAGCTTGAAAATAAAATACTACAGTACATAAAAGTAAAAAATAAACTACAAGTTTATATATTCGTTTCAGAAAAAAAAAATCCACATCTAGACTGTTTTAGTAGTATTTCTGTGAAAAATTTGAGAAAAAAATAATCCAATTCTACACAAACTCTTCCAAAAAAACAAGAGGAGGAAATACTTAACCAATTCAGTTTATGAGGCCAACATTACCTTTATAACAACAAAGCCATAGCAAGAAAAGTACAGATGATGATCCCTCATGAAAATAAACATGGAAGTTCCACAGAATACCAGCAAATTGAATCCAGCAAAATAAGATGTTGAGATATAGATGAAAAACTTTAAGGAATGCAAAAAAGAAAAATGCTAATACAGAAAAGTAGACTTAAAGTTTTTTAAACTGAAAAGTTGCTTTTGGTAGATATACCCTAAAGCTTATTATTTGGGACATAAGTAATAAAAAGAAGACAAGTCAGGTAAAAATAGAGAGAAAAATCATATCTTAAAAAATTAATGTTACCAAATAGAAAATGAACATAAATTTTCAAAAATAATTTGTCTTCATAAACATATATATAAATATAATCAATGAAATTCATAACATACAATCAAAACTAAATAATAATTAGAAACATGAAAAATAATTATGCTAGATTTTGGAGAAATAAATCATAAAAAATCTTTCTAAAATGTTGTCAATATCAATTTTAAAATAAATGATTGCTAACTCCGTTTAATATAGATATAAATGTTCTATTATGGGGAAACTAGAAGCCTGGTGCATGAAATTCATGCACAGGGGAGGGAGGGTGTCTCACAGCCCAGCTTGCACACTCTCCAATCTGGGGCACCTCGAGGAACATTCAACTGCCCATTTAGGCCCAATCTCACCGGGCAGTCAGACATCCCTCTAACAATCCAGGATTGCTGGCTCCCAACTGCTCACCTGCCTGCCTTCCTGATTGCCCCTAACTGCTTCTGCCTACCAGCCTGATCACCCCCTAACCACTCCGCTGCCAGCCTGATTGATATCTAATTGCTCTCCCCTGCAGACCTGGTCACCCTCAACTTCCCTCCTCTGCTGGCCTGGTCACCCCCAACTGCCCTCCCTTGTTGGCCTGATCACCCACAACTGCCCTTGCAGGCCTTATCCCTCCCAACTGCCCTACCCTGCTGGCCATCTTGTGTCCACATGGGATCAGGATCTTTGACCACGTGGGGGTAGTTGTCTTGTGTGTTGGAGTGATAGTCAGTCTGCATATTACTCTTTTATTAGATACGAAGGATAGAGGCCTGGTGCACGGGTTGGGGCCAGCTGGTTTGCCCTGAAAGGTGTCTGGATCAGTGTGGAGGTTCACTTGGGGTGTGGGGTGGCCTGGGTGAGGGACCTGTGGTGGGTTGCATGCCAGCCATGCCCCCCGGTGACCCAAGCCGAAGCCCTGGTATCTGGGATTTATTTATCTTCTACAATTGAAAGTTTATAGCCTGGGATGGAACCAAGCCTTCTGTTCACTTGTGGTGGCAGCCATTTCTGTTGGAATTTATCTTATATAATTGAAATTTTGTAGCTTGGAGTGGAGGCCTAGGCCGGCCAGGGCTGCAAAAGTTTGGATTCCTCCATCACTAGGGGCAACCCTAGCCTCCTGCTCTCTCCAGCTCCATGGCTGCTGCCATTTTTGTTGGAATTTATCTATCTTCTATTATTGAAACTTTGTAGCATTGAATGGAGGCCTAGGCCCACAAGGGCAGGTGGAAAACATGGCTTCCTCTATTGCCTGGAAAACGCAAGCCTTCCTTCTTCTCTCAGTGGCTGCAGCCATCTTGGTTGGGTTTATTTGCATATTTGCTCCTGATTGGCTTGTGGGCACTTGTGGGTATAGCAGAGGTATGGTCAATTTGCATATTACTCTTTTATTAGATAAGATACTGGAAGTTTTAAATAATTCTTAAAATCAAATATAACCAGTATGTAAAAAATTTACATTACCAAAAAATAGAAAACTGTAAGCCATTTTAATATAAGTAAGAATAAAATACTGACAAAGTTTACCAAGAATATTGTTATATGTACCCATGATCAAAAAGATATGTTTATTGCAATGCAAGTACAATTTGACATAGTAAACCTAAAACTAGAATTCACTACATCATTAGGTAAAGAAGGAAATAACATTTTCTTTTAAGGAACATAGGAAATAATCTTGAAGAAGTAGAAGAAATAAGACTGAATCCCAGGAAAATTCCCAACACTACCATAGTTCATTTGAAGGGCAAATGTATAAGACTGGCTAAAAAAGTTTTGTAGGAAGTGCATTAAAGTAGGACTTATCAGAAATTAAAAAATATTTTTATTTACATATCATAAAGTGATGCTAATTAAAATAGTGATGCATTTATTTATGAATAACCAGATCCATTAAAGGAAATAAATTTTATAAAATGATTTTAGAACTGGAAAAGAGTAAGGATTATTTTATATATATGGACCTCTAGGTTTATAAACATGCAAATAAATAAACACACAAATAACAAAATGAACCCTTGGGTACAGAGAACAGATTGACAACTACCAGAGGGGAGGGGATTGGGGGCTGGATGACAAGGGTGAAGGAATTAAGCAAAGAAAAAAAAAGAAATACCCATGGGCACAGACAGTCATATGGTGATTACCAGAGGGAAGGGTGGGGGTTTAATGAGGTTAGAAGAGGATAAAGGGGAAATAAACAGTGATAGGAAACTTGACTTGGGGCAGTGAGCAGACAATATAATATATAGATGGTATATTGTACAATTGTACACCTGAAACTGTAAATTTTATTAACCAATGGATGTCACCCCAATAAATTCAATAAAAAATAAATAAAAGTAAAATAATAAACTCTTGAGCCCTGCTTAATGATTTTTAAATGTGTAATAATTCTTGCATATTAAATGTTTAAAGTAAAATATGAAACCATAAAAGAGAAAATATATATGACCTTATAAACAAATTTAAAGGCAGAAACATAATTTGTAACAAAAACAAGCTTAAAATTTAGAATCTTTTCATTTACTTAATTATATTAAATACCTAAAGGATTAAACAAATTATAATTTGTTATAAATACTTACACACTATGAGAAATATAGCAAAATGGAGCTCATTTAAATATGAAGAGAACGAAGACATGAATCCAAATAGAAAAAAAAACAACACTTGTAAATATATTGACAGAAAATTCACAGAAGATATACAAACTGTAAATTAATATCTGAAGAACATTTATACTTAGCAACATTCAAAGCGAGATTAGACAGCTTCTTGCATATTTATAAGAGTGATAACGCTCCATACTTCAACCATTCTATCACAAAGTGCAGATATTACTATTTGCTTGTGACTAAATTTTTTAATATGTGTAGCAAGGATATTTACACATGGCTTTTGAAAATTTAAAAGTTACATGTGCTGCAAATTTACTAATGCATTTTCTCTCTCAAAAACAATAGTATCAGTAATAATTACTTATGGGAAACTTAAAGCAGAGAACAATGTATAGAATTTTACAATAGAATGTGATTTTGTGTATGTTTTCCTGATAACTTTGTGAGATCTACTTAGTAATATCTATCTTGAGATATATACTTTGAAATGTGCTTTAAAATTAGTCCCTTTACATTTTTCTTGCAATTATATCTATTAAAATAAAGTACTAACTTTAACTTAATCAGAGTCACATGATCATGTATTGACATGATCACACATGAAGAATTGAGAAATATTTTTATTGTTAGTATTATTAAAAAAAAACTCTACTAGATACTCATGAAATATTCCTAAAACCAAACCATTAATTTTACATGCCATAAACATAGTTACGTGTGAATTTGATTCACACGTCAATTTAAAAATATAAGGCAGCATATCTGTCCCCACTGAACAAAGGAGAATAGAAAATTGCCTGAAGAGAATTACTGCTTCTTGCCTTCAGATGAGCCAGAACTGCTTCTACTTATTAGATTGGTGCTAAACACTTCCAAATCCCTCACACTCTTAGCTTGATCTGAGACCATTAGCTAGCATGGCCAGGTTTTCTGTACCAAGTCTTTCAGAAACAGCTGCTTGAATATTAGCATAAAAGAAGAAGAAATAAACTAATTAATAACACAGCATTCAAAGATTGCTTTCTAACTGCATTTCTGCCATCTGAAAAAAATTTTGTACAAACACCAACCTAAGTAGCCAAAAGGAATTCTGTCACATACTTTGGTTGACTTTATTCTTAACTTTGTTTACTACTGAATATTTTCTTATTTATTTTCTATTTGATTAAAAGCATCAGCTTTTAAAAGGAACCTTATTAATGTCCTGTTTAAGATTAAGCAGTGCTTAGCACATGACTGAGGCTCAGTTATTATGTATTCAATACATGACTGTCAGTTATGATATGGGAATAATATCTACTTATCCTATATAATAAAAGAGAAACATGCAAATTTGACCATACCTTGGCTCCTGATTGGCTATGCTACCAGCCAATCAGGAGCAGGGGTGGGGCCAAGTGGCATAAGTGCTGGGCCCCAGTGGTGGAGATGAAAGGGCAGTGGTGGCAAGCACCCAGCCCCCGGGCGCTGTGAGGGTAAGCAGCGGCAGTAGCAGTAGTGCTGGCGGTGACAGGGAGTGCCTGGCCCCCAGAGTTGGGTGGTCGCAGGCAGCCAGGACTGAGCTGAGCAAGGCAATGCCTCGGTGCCCAAGGCCTAAAGCCTTGCCAGAGGGGGTGAGCCATCAGTTGGACATCCCCTGAGGGCTCCTAGTATATAAGAGGGGGCAGGTTGGGTTGAGGGACCACCCACACCCAGTGCATGAATTTTGTGCACTGGGCCCCTAGTCTATACTAATTAAAGGATAATATGCAAATTGGTTAGGACACCTTCACAGTAACAACTGAACAGCAGGCTGTGTGGGGTGACCAAGTTGGCAGGGGGTTTAGCAAGGGATGATCAAATGACTGACCAGCAGGTTGTGTGGGGCAAGCAGGCTGGCAGAGGGGGGCACTGAGGGGTGACCAAGCCCACAAAGGGGGCTGTTGGGGGTGACCAGGCCAGCAAGGGAAAGAGTGAGGGGTGACCAGGCCAGCAAGGGGGGTAGTTAGGAGTGGTCAAGCCAATAGAGGGGGGCAGTGAAGGGAATACCAGCCAAAGGGGGGGTAGCTATGGGTGACCAGGTTGGCAGGGAGGGTAGTTGGGGGCAACCAGGTTGGCACAGGGGGCAGCTGAGTGTGACCAGGCTGGCAGGCAGGCAGTTAGGGGCAACCAGGCTGGCAGAGAGGCACAGTTGGGGGTAACCAGGCAATCAGGGGGGACAGTTAAAGATGATCAGGCTGGGGGGAGGGCAGTTAGGGGCAATCAGGCAGGCAGGCAGGTAAGCAGTTAGAAGTCAGCAGTCCTGGATTGTGAGAGGGATGTCCCACTGCCAGTTTAGGCCTGATCCCTGGTTGGGCTTAAACAGGAAGTCAGACATCCCCCAGGGGGAGGGGTCGTTCCCAGATTGGAGAGGGTGCAGGCTGGGCTCAGGGACCTTCTCATGCATGAATTTCGTGCACTGGGCCTCTAGTATGTAATAAATCAGAGGCAGATCAGAGCATTTGAAAATTGAGCCACAATGACATAAGTTGCAAACTGAAATTTAATAGATTGTTAGGCTGAATGCAACTCAAATTGCTAAATTGTTTCACTCACTTTCCATTTAATAAAATGGGAGACAATTTGGCTACTTATTGGTATATTTCATATGGTATTGGCCTCACTGTCAGCAAACCGGATTCAAACTTGATTCTGTCAATAAAAAACAACTGTCTTAAAACAAATCTTCTCTCCTTACAGTTTCTATTTCTGGTCAAAATTTTCCAGTGAAATACAATAATCTTACTTCACTTGCAATAATCCACAAAACAGCACTCTATGACAAAATAACTTTGGGAAACCCATAAAATAAAGTTTTCTACTGGAGACACTTAATTCAGATTTAACTTATCAAGTCTTAAACCCCCAAATAAGTTAATTTTTAATTTTTGTTAACCTCCAATTATCCAAAATTATTTGAAAATTAAATATTCTATGTCAGATGAATTCTAGATTTATTAGAGGTGATCACTGTATAATTATATAAATGTCTAATCACTATGTAGTACAACTGAAACTAATACAATATTATATGTCAAATGTAATTGAAAAATAAATAAAAGACAGAAATAAACCTTTTAGTTTTCTTTGGAAAGGTGTGTGTGTGTGTATGTGTGTGTGTGTGTGTGTGTGTGTGTGTGTGTGCGCGCACACGCGCACGCACGCGCGTGCGTGTTAATCCTCAACCTGGTCTTTAGGGAGAGTGGAAGAGAGGAAAAGACAGAGAGCAACATCTATTGGTTTCCTCCTACACTCCCCCAACCCCAGGGCAGGGAGGAGCCTGCAACTAAGGTAAGTGTCCTTGACCAAAATCCAACCTGAGACCCTTCAGTCTGCAGGCCAACAATCTATCCAATTTATCCACTGAACCAAACCAGACAGGTTTGGAAAGGCTCTTACAACTCCAGAGAGCTGGACCATACCCTTTGGTATTCCTAGATTAGGCAATTTTTCATTCTTTCATAGAATTTTTACATATAAAATTATACTAATACCACAAGTAGGTCAGAACCATTTGAAATTTTGAAAAAGTAAGTTGTTCTATTTATGTTAATAAATAATATACAAAAATAGCATATTTAATAAAGATATGTGTCTGTACAAATGTAATTGAAATACGTGTTTTTGCACAAATGTAATTTTCTAAATATTAAAATATATTGTTCCACAAGGGACACTTTCAATAAATTTCATAAGGCAAAAAAAAAAAAAAAAACCCAGCTCAAAATGTATAATTAATATGAAGCAAGATTATAAATTAGTGACAAAAATTTTGAAGAGGAAAACACTTTGACCTAAAATTTAAGAAAAAAATTCTCTTTAAAAAGGCTTAAATCAAAAAGGAAACCAAAATAAATATTACATAATATTGATAATGGATACTAGTAAAATTGAGCAAGAAAACCCAGAGCCTTAGGCTAAGTAAAAAATATGTAAAAAAAGAAAAAGAAATTGGATATTTATTCCATACCAAAAAATGTATATGCAAAAGAAAGTGAATGGAAAGAGAGAAGTAATAAATATATAAGCAAAAATTAATAAGTAAAAAATAATTTTAATGAATATATTCAGAATATTTTTCCTTGGAAAAAAATCAATAAACAGATAAGCTTAATTTAAAAATTCTGAAAAAAACACAAAATCACAAGATTAAAATTAGAAATCAGAATAGATAAAGAGGAAATTAAGATAATCATTGGAGACTGTCTCAACTCTTAACATTTTAAAACCTGAATAAAGTTCATGATTATCTAGAAACATAGAAAATATTAGAAAAAGGACAAGAATGATCAGATTAAAACAGTAGCTGTCTTTTGTTAAAAATTCTAGATTTGCAGGTATGTTACAGATTTTCTGATATAATTTGGGTGATTCAAAGTTATAAAAATTTAGAAAATAAATTATGAGCTCAATAATACAAGTTCAATTGATAAATTAGTACATAATACAGTCACATCAAAATGCATTTTAGAGCCATGATTTAACCACTCTAACTAATTGTGTTGAGCCTACAAAAGCAAGCATGGAACATAGGAGAGAAATAACTTGAAAGCAATAATATTGGGGCATTAGTGATGCATTAATTAAAAGATAAAATGCCACTTAAAAAGACTGCTATTTTCAGTTTCCTGACTTTACCATACTGTTCTTCGTTCTCCACTTCTCAAAGGTTGGTGTCTATTTTAGCACCTATCACTCTACTATAATCATGTGTTTATACATATGTCTTAATCACTATTCCTTAAAGTCAGTGATTACCTTATTTTATTCTACATTCAAGGGCCTGCCACAAAGTTCAGCTCATTGTAAGCATTCAAAGACTCTTGAATTCATTCATTGAACACTTTGCGTTTGACCGGTTAATATGAGAACTGTACCATGGTCCTCAAGCCACACATTTAAGTGCAGCTCTCCTAAATTCTAAGTTGTGTGATCAGACAGTTCTTTTTGCAGCTCTTCCTGTGCCAAGTGGGAACCATGGTCACTCGTCAATCTCTAGGCAAATAGAGCTTAGAAGGATGTTCATCAAAATTCCAAAGTAATTAGAAGACTATCACATCTGGAGTGAAGTGTTGGCCACATGCAAGAAAGGCATTAGTGACAGAGTTGAATACGAGACACATGCTAGAAAGAGGAGCCTGGTCCAACCCATTGACAAATCTCCTCCAAGAAAGGGCCAATCCTTCTAGAGGTAATAACAATGTGGACTCAGACGGAATTCTCAGATATGCTTGTTTGTCAGCATAGGGTTTGTATTTTTGGATAACTAATATATATTTTAAAAATAAAACTCTCCATTGGTATGTCTCACTCTGGCCATTAGGAAGAGGGATGTCCCTAGGCATCTAACTGGCTTTCTCAGGTGAGGAGTCTCAGGGGGTGGAGGAGTGGTGATCAGTGCAATAATAATGTAAGTCCCTCAGCTCTTCAGATACCATTTCTACAGTCCAAAGACTGGTGAGAATGTGAGGAAATGTATTGCCTGGATTGCCTGGACTGCAGACTAAATAAGTTGTTCCAAGTCTGCAGTCCAGACTATGAGGAATATCACCGATGCATCAAACTTCCTTATCCAATTGGTCCAATGCCCTGCCTAACTGGGACTCTCTAACTGTACAAGAGCTCAATGTGATTCATCAGAAAAGGAGACAAAGCTACAGAAAATATTCCTACCAAAATTCTGCTTTAAGCCAGAGCTGTGCCCAGGGAGCACAGGGAAGCCACCAGGAGGCTGATGCCCCTTGTGAACACCATGGCTTTTCCTCAAAGAGCTAGTCCATCCTCAATTCCTTCCATCCTTGAGTTTATCAAAAAGTTCATGCAAATTTATTATTTTTTTCAACTCACCCTAATATAATTTCTGAGATTTAAAATTATTTTTAAGTAAAAATGATGTGAATATAGAATTTTTTTTAAAAAATGAAAAGTCACAGTTCTGGCATGAAAAATTACTCACTAAATGTTTGTTGAATGAATGATTATTAATTTGGTGTTAAATCAGCTGAGCCCTTCATAGAGCCTTTAAATAGTAAACAAAAATAAATTTCTCTAAACTTGCCTGATATTTAAATCCTGAATCTGTTTGTTTGCATGACAGAAAAAGAAGATAATGAGTGTAACATCTGTTATCTCCAAATAAGCTAGATTTGTGGGACATTTTGCCCAGAGACTTTTTGATTTCATTTTGGAAATTAAGCTTGAGGTAGCTGACACCAGAAAGCACAACGGAGGATAGCATATAAACATAATTTCCCAGCCTTTTTCTACAAAAGCTTAGATGAGAGAGACATGAAAATATACAATCCAGCCAGGGATTAGATAATTTTCCTTTAGAAAGTAATCTCTTTACCAAACTGTCAAAATAAAAGTCTCTAAGCCTTCAATATCTACATGTACATTTAACATTAAAAATAGCATTTGAAGCAAAATGAGAAGTAGCTGTCATGTTAAACTGGCTTAAGAGCTGTCTGGAATATGTCATAAACCAAGATCATATGGGGTCCTAGGACCTCCACATTTGTTCTTCTTACCAAAATTTTGCTTTCCACCCATCCCTGTCTGGACCTACACTGGTTCCTCACTCTATTTTTAGGACTCCTCCCAGGGTATCTGATGTGTGTGGAGGTTTATCATTTCAGCTCCTCTAAATTTCTATAAATCCAGGATTCTTTTCACTCACTCGGGTGCCAGGGAGGCTTTTGCTTGGCAGCTCACCTCATTTTGATGCAGGCTTTATCTCCTGCAGGGCTCCAATTAGTCCCTGTGCTCCTGAAGATGCTCAGAGTCACTTGACACATTCAGAATCAAAACTCCTCTCTGTGTTGACTTCCACCGAGCAGAGACTTAGCAAGGGATTTGTAAAGACCACACCACCTAATGTCTTTCCTTTCTGGGGGCCTTCCTCTTCTTCCTCCTCTTCCTCTTCCTTAGGACTTCAGAGACTGGATAAGTCAGCATTCCTTTCAATGTGCAATTAATTATTTACCTTTCTTCTCCTTATTAACCTCTTCTGCCTGATCAATGCTACTATCTGGCTATTGAACATTCAGAAAATTATAGTGTCATTACTTTTTACTCTAGAACTTTTATTTTTTTCCTCTTTATTGAATTTATTAGGATGATACTGGTTAACAAAGTTATACCAGTTTTAGGTGCCCAATTCTATAACACATCATCTGTATATTGTATTGTGTGTTCACCACGCCAAGTCAAGTCTCCTTCCATCACAATTTATCCCCCAATACTCGACTTCATCTCCTTCCCCTCAGGTAATCACCCCACTATTGTCCATGTCCATGAGTTTTTTTTCCTTTTTTGCTCAATCGCTCCAGCACCACCCCAACCGGCCTCATCCCTGATGGCTGTCAGCCTGCTCTCTATCTCTCAGTATGTCTCTATTTTGCTCATTAGTTCATTACGTTCCACATATGAGTGAAAATCATACTGTTAGACATTCCACCATTTGTTTATTTTTAATATTTAACATTTCAAACAAACATATGTTTTATGTAAGATTTTTCTCACCACAGGGGAGGGCTTCATCTCATCATCCAGTAAAAGAGCTCATATTTAAAGACATGTTGGTACTCCATAACACAGAATACTTAAGCTTAGCGACACTCACTCACCCTACCCTGAATCATGCAGCAAGTCTGATATCCTATTATTCTAGTTCTGTGACTTTCCTATTACACAAGTTTTAACCTCTCCATAGTTTCTTTTTCTAGTTTTCGCTTGAAGAAAAATTAGTGCTTAAGCTATAGACAATTTGCCTGCCTTATGTTGCATTTCTTATCTACGTTACTAGTAGCAAGTTCAGAAGCAAGTGCAAGAAGGAGAAAAGACCATCCTCTGGCTAAGTTCCAAGAGGTGTTGGTTCTAGTCCTGACTTTTTTGTGCCCTAAGGTTTGGTGTTGGACCATCCTATCTAATAAAAGAGTAATATGCAGATTGACCATCATTCCAACACACAAGATGGCTGCCCCCATGTGGCCATAGATGCTGCCCTCATGTGGACACAAGATGGCTGCCACAAGATGACCAGCAGGGAAGGGCAGTTGAGGGTGATCAAGCCTGCAGGGAAGGGCAGTTAGGGTGACCAGGCCAGCAGAGGAGGGAAGTTGGGCACCACCAGGCCTGCAGGGGAGGGCAGTTAGGGACAATCAGGCTGGCAGGGGAGCAGTAAGGCATCAATCAGGCTAGCATGGGAATAATTAGAGGATGATCAGGCTGGCAGGGGAGGGCAGTTAGGGTTGACCAGGCTGGCAGAGGAGGGCAGTTAGGGGTGACCAGGCTGGCAGAGAAGGGAAGTTGGGGGAAATCAGGCTGAGAGGAGAGCAGTTAGGCATCAATCAGGCTGGCATGGGAATGGTTAGGGAGTGATCAGGCTGGCAGGCAGAAGCGGTTAGGGGAATTCAGGAAGGTAGGCAGGCGAGCAGTTGGGAGCCAGCAGTTCTAGATTGTGAGAGGGATGTCCAATAGCCTGGTAGGACTGAGCCTAAATGGGCAGTCAGGCATCCCTTGAGGGATCCCAAATTGGAAAGGGTGCAGGCTTGGCTGAGGGACACACACACCCCTACCCCTCCCCTGGATGAATTTTGTGCATTAGGCCTCTAGTTTACTTTATAATTTTGGTATCATTTTCTGACACAATGTTAGACTAGGTTATCTTTAAGGAGATTCTCAATCATAACATCCTATCAAACTCTATTTGACATATACCTTAATAGTGAAATCCAACTACTTATTAAGTTACATTCTTTTTAATATTATGACATAATCTAGTGTAAGTAGGGGAGAGCTCTTTTCTATGACCTTACACCTAAAGCACTTGACCTCTCCTTAGTCTTCTAAGGAAATACATATAGTAAGCATTCAACAAATACATGCTGGCAAGATGAGGAAAGAGGAAGAAAAGAGATGAGAACTGAAAAAGAGTAAGAAAACAAGCAAACTTTCTCTTTAAAATCAACCATCTCCTATATTCACCCAAACTGTAAGGGCAGGTTAACTTATGATCTGTCCCTGGAAATTAACACCCTTTACAATCTGTTTTCATTGGCACAGAAAAGCACCCGCACACTTCACCCTAGTATTTCTTTTCTCTGTTTAAATTATGGGGGTAATGTTTCTTTCCAATACTGTTCTCCTCTGTGCTCTTAAGCACTGCACTTACTCAGAATAATTGACTACATGACATCTTGAGATAGGAGTAATGTTAGGTCAGCAATCTAAGTCACATATCAAACTAAGATGGTATTATGGGACAAATCACATTTTAATCAGTCAGAGCTTAGATAAACGCGGGAATATTGATAGCATTTATGATTTGTCTAGCAGCCTGTGGTGGGACTGAGCAATAGCAGCTTGAAATATAGTCTGTGGATGTTAATTAACAGTAAATTGTAATGGAACTCCTGTGGTATTATTACATGATGTCCGTGTGAATTCTCTAATAATTTATAATGCTTGATGTGATCCCACAGCATGTGACAAGATGTATGATTATCTGTAGCTCTGCTTGATCTGCAGCACAAATTGACTTTGGAGGAAATGGGATCCCTGGCTAATACATACCCCTTACCAGAGTCTCCCTTCTACAGATGCATTCCCGCTCTTCCAGAATCAAGATATGGCATCAGGTACTCAACTGAAACATAATTGTATAGTGACTAAACACTATCTCTCAGGAAATACATAATTTTTCACAGGGACTTATAATTGGAAAGTAGTTTCTTAATTACTAGTTCATGGCTTCCTGGTTCAGATGCCATGATTTTGAGCCCCTGATGCTCTAATTGTAGACTAATTGCATCCTTGAAATCTGATTGTCCTGTTCCAACCCTGACAGCCACATGTTTTTGCAACTGCTTCCTGGGAGGTGTAAGAGGGAAGGGAAAAGGAGGAACTTATAATAGCAGACTAACAAATTTAAGGATACTTAGTCCCACTCCCAAAATTCCTCAAAGCCTTGAAATCTCAAGAGGGAAAGAAGCAGTCACATGTTAATGATACGTTTCCTCCATGTTATCAGAGCCCTCCCACCAGTATTATGTTAGGTGACTGAAAAATGAGTCAAAAATGCTAAAAAATGTTAATTGTATTCAACTGGCCATTTCCCCCTCTAACTTGTACCCACAAATTAGCTCTTGTTAATCTACTTGTAAATATCAGTTGCAAAAACCTGAGAAGCAAATGAACAGTCTTGCAGAAAACGATGTATTTTTTTCCTCCAGAACTATCTTTCCATTTTCCTGCCCACTTATCTATACATTGAAATTGGTGCTAGTGAGTGAGACACAAAGAATTTCAGCTGGTGTGAAAGGCTTCATTTGCCTCTTTCTATGCAAAACCAACAGACCCTTAGCCTGGGGGGGGGGAGGGCGGAATGCATATTTCTTCCTTTTGAAAATATCACAGAAGCAGCTGCTGCTTAGCTATTTGGGGTGGATTTTCTGAGAACAGCTTGTAACTGCAATACTGTATATGGTGGATGGTTGGCAAGAGCCTGGCTATGGGAGGGGATCAGTAAGACCTAAAACCAGGGCAAGCTCCAGTAACTGACAAATGGGTGTTGGGGATGGAGAAAAAGGCCATGCCCCCAAAAGGAAAGAAATGGGTAGGAAGATCCAATGATCCTAATAGCAACATTGTTAGCTTTTTTATTTATCTAAATCAAGCTCCACACTGCTAACATGGTAACACAATTTTTTGTAAGAGAAGACATCCATTATTAGTGAAGACAGCAGAAAGAATAAGAAAGAAGAAAAGAAGATAAATTCAAATGTAAATGCAATTCCAAGCTGCCCCAAGGCAACAGGGGCCGGTTTCCTTGCCTCTGCACTGGGTCTGAGGACAGCTCAGCAGAGCCAGAGCTCACACACACCTTAGTGCCGCACTGGCCTGCACATCATCTCTCTGGCTACAGGCTGAAGAGTTTTAGGTCCCTACTCTGAGTCATAGTGTCCAATCCTTGTGTGCAGCAAAGAAACATGGTTAACATGGTTCTGAGTTAGCAGAGTGTCACCAGAAGAGCATCAGTACCTGAAGTCCAGCGGATAAAACAGCCTCTCAGAACCCAGGTTCTTCGTCATCAAAAAGATTCAAAGCAGTAGTTACTTTGAGTCACCAGGCTCTAGACAAACACACTCATGACAACCTGATGAGTTATTCCCTAAATTCTATGTGCTGTTATTTAAACACCTAATCTCCAAATCACAAGTATTTTATAATCTCAACATCTCAAATCTAACTCTAACCTGGATTCTCCCATGAAATCATAGTTTAATCATAGTTTAACCCACTTTTGTTTCAAATGTTTAGAAATTAACAACTCTTCTGATTGATTCATACAGGAATTCTATTTTTGATAGTCATTTCTTACTAACTCCTTACTCTTGCCTTTAACTGTAGCTCTGACCACATGCAGATATTTCATTTTAAAAAATCACCAATTGATGAGTCATATGAAGCAAATAAAAATTCTAGTTTTCTGAACATTTTGAAACATAAACTGTACCTGAAAATAATGCATTTATGAACACTGGAAGAATTGTTCTTAGTGACCCTTTCATAACATCTGGTGCTTTGGAAATCAAAAAGGGTGCTTATGTTATCACGATGATCAAAGTCATTCTGAACTTTAATGAGGAGGGTCAGGGATGCCAGATGCCCTGAAGTGCACTCACAGACATATACGATTGGAGATTCACTCTGCACTATGTAAGACTGTCAGATATCCCACAGGACATTCTTAGAGATGAAATGCCATTTATAACTTCCTAAATGTATAGCATAACTCTGTTTTAAGATTATACATAAGATTTTTTTTACATGGCTTAGTATACATTGACTATCCTAGAAATGCTTCTACTGTGTAAGTGAGAAAAGACTGTACTTCCTTTGGACCTTTACCAGGAGTTGATTATCGTTCTGCAAAACCACATCATGGAAATGCCATTCATAAAATCTGAGTTGCAATACAGTGCACTCACGTCAGACCGCATCTTCAGAGGTCGCACTTACGGTGATTCCATATGTAGGTGCAAACACTGACCACTTTATGAGCATCTTGGAAAATATGATTTCCTTTCCTTAAAAGAAACTTCACTAGCTCAATTACAGATGTATCTCTAATTGCTGTTTAGTTCATTTGGATGGGGTTTTTCTTGTTATCATGTAACTGCCTCAAGGCGAGGGTCTGTGTCTTGGACCTCCATGAGCAAAGCATGCTCATTCTCAGAACCCTTTACTCTCTCAACTTGGACCGAAGTCTGTTGAGTTCTTTGGCACTCTAACTCCACATTCAGGTTCTGACACTTTCTCTTGTTCTTCCTTCTCTCTTCTCAAGGTCTGACTGACTTGAATATTTTAACCCTCTCTGTGTCTCCCAGTTAACCTTAGTACCTCCCTTTCCACCTAAAGAGTCCTCTTCTCAGTCAATATAGGCATACATCATTTTATTGTGCTTTATTTTTCTGTGTTTTGCAGGTTTGTGTTTTTCACAAATTGAAGGTTTGTGGCAACTGTGCATGGGACAAGTCTATTGGTGCCATTTTTCTAACAGGCTCGGATGATTATTTTTTTAGCAATAAAGTATTTTTAATTAAGATCATGCATTGCTTTTTTCAGACATAATGCTATTGCACACTTAATAGAGTTTAGTATAGTGTGAACAAATCTTTGATATGCATTTGGAAACTGATGAATTCATGTAACTCTTGTTATTGTGATGTTCCCTTATTAAGATGGCTTAAAATCGACAGAATCTTTGATGTATGCCTGTATATAATTATTGCTCTTAGATGATAAAATTATCCAAATCCAAATAAAATGGTCTGTCTTTTCTTCAGTAGTGTGGATATAGTCATACAAAGACTCAAAAGTCTGATCCTGATAGGTTCCTATAACCAAAATGCGTGTGTCAGACATCACAGCCATGAAAATCATCCGATTGCCTTTCTCTGACTGAATTAAGTAACTTGTTATATTTGACTTTATATAGAATTTTCTAAAGAGATGAAACAAAATTTGTCAATTGGCAAACTTTTCTTATACTCTTTGTACTTATATTAATCACTACCAATCAATAAATTGACATTCTTATTTATATGTAAACCTTTTGTGAGATGAGTTGACTGACTCCATTCCCTGGGTCCATTCAGAAATGAAAATATCCTGTCTAATCTGCCAGATTTTAAGAAGACTTTCAAAAAATTAAGGATAAGTGAGTCCCTATACTCAAACTGGATTAGTGTAAATGAAATTTATGATATTTTGTGGTAGTACTTGTGACATGCTATTTAATTAGTATATAGGTGGGCCACCACTTGCCAGGTTTGAGAAACCACGAGGATAAAGTAAGGAATATATACTTTGAACTATATGGCTTTAACAATTGTGGAATAGGAGGCATTCACAAGAGTCCAAGTGGATTTGTATATTTCACTCAACTAGTTTCATGACCTTCAGCATGATATAACCTTTTGATGAGGAACAAAATAGAAAAGAACACCTCATACACACTACTTATTTTTCAAAAAGAGAGAGAGAAAAAAACCAAAAAAAAACAACAAACTAGAGTCTATACCATTTCAAGTCCAGAAGGGAATTCCCATTTTCAGCAATGTTAGAAAACTGACCACCTTACATGCATAATGAAATTCAGTCAACACTATGAAAGAATGAAATAGATTAATACTGAGAGAATGGGAAGGAAATCACAGATTTTTTTTACCCAAAAGAATGTACAATGTCAGAATAAGAGCTATACAAATGGGTAAATATTAGGAGATAAAATCTAATAAGGAATCAAGTAATAAAATACATTTGGAGATGCATAGTTTTGTGGAATTATAAACATCTCCAATAATTATACAAAGAAGTCCTAAAAAGAGAAAATTATGTGAACAGTGTCTTCAGAAATATTATATAAAATAATTGCTATATGCAGTGTCATTAAATAAGCTAATTACCTATTATAATTTTGTTACTAGACTTTATTTTTTAGGGCAGTGTTAGGTTCAAAGAAAAACTGAGTGGAAGATACAGAGATTCCAATATACTTTCTGCCTCAACAATCATAGGTTCCCCTATTATTAATGACTAGAGGCCAGGTGCATTAAATTCGAGCACGGGGGAGAAGGAGGTGGCCCTCAGCCCAGCCTGTACCCTCTCCAATCTGGGACTCCTCGAGTGATGTCTGACTACCCATTTAGGTCTAATCCTACCTACTGAGATCGGGCCTAAACAGAGAGTCGGACATCCTTCTCACAATCCAGGACTGCTGGCTCCCAACTTCTTGCTTGCCTGCCTTCCTAATTGCCCCTAACTGCTTCTGCCTGCCAGCCAGATCACCCCCTAACCACTCCCCTGCAGGCCTGGTCATCCCTAAATGCTTTCCCCTGCAGGCCTGGTGCTCCCCCAAGTGTTCTCCACTGTAGGCCTGGTCAGTCCCTCCCAACTGCTCTCTCCTGCAAGGGGCCCATGGTGCTTTTCAGGCTGGCCATGCTCCCCAGCAACCCAAGTGGAGGCCGTGGTATCTGGGATTTATTTATCGTCTATAATTGAAACTTTGTAGCCTTGAGTGGAGGCCAGGGCCAGGCAGGGCAGGTGGAAAACTTGGCTTCCTCCATTGCCAGGGAAACCCAAGCCTCCTGCTTTCTCTAGCTCTGTGGCTGCCACCATTTTTGTTGGGATTTATTTATCTTCTATAATTGAAACTTTGTAGCTTTGAGTGGCTTCCAGGGCCAGCCAGGATGTGCAGGAAGCTTAGCTTCCTCCATTGTTGGGGAAACCTAAGCCTCATGCTGGGTCCGTGGCCATAGCCATCTTGGTTGGGTTAATTTGCATATCCATTCCTGATTGGCTGGTGGGAGTGGCTTATGGGTGTAGCAGAGGTACAGTCAATTTGCATATTACTCTTTTATTAGATAGGATTTTAAAAATGTGTATGTTGGGGGGATGTAATAATCACTACTGAAAGAAAAGTCAAAAGTGTCTACAAAACTTGGAAATAAATGAAATCCACTAATGCGTGGGACAAGCCGTAAGTACAGAAATAACATGAGAGGTTTTCTGACGCCTCTGTGAAAATAAGAAATCAAACAGAAAATAGCCAAAGCATAATGTGATCACAACTAAGGAACCTGGGAAAAATCCCTTAATTTTTTGCATAGTCTTTCTTCATACAAAGTATAGGTTATGCATGCTGGGAAGTCTAAGAAAAGAAGGTACCGCAAAACCAGGAGTGAACAATTTGCCTGTGACACAGATGAGAGTGGAGGCCCAAATGAGCGCTCCAGCTCTGATGAGTAAACAGCCATCAAAACCATCACAGTCCTCCTAGTACCTTCTTTTCTTGTCTCCAGGTTGAGCATATTTACTTCTGTTACAATTGAGTTCAGAAAGAATGAACAGTCCACTTGGGTGTCCCACCCCCCATGATTTGTTAATTATCTGCATTCTGTTTAAAGAAAGAAACACTCTTTTTTATCCATCCAAATTCTAAGTGAACACTGTCTATAGTCATAATAACATCAGACTTTAGGTAGGCATTTGAAAAACAAGTTCTTAAACTATACATCCATTGTAACAAAGCAATCACAACAAGTAATATGAAGATTAATGTGACATTTTTGACATCCACATATAGTGAAAAGTTTAAAAATGTTTATTTTATAAGAATTTAGAATATAAACAAAAGGAGTGCAAGAAGTGTATGATTAAATGACAAGTTAACTACATAAGTGGTTAAAGACATCTATCTATCTATCTATCTATCTATCTATCTATCTATCTAAAGGCAGTGACCATAATGACCGAAGGCTCGAACAAAAACTGGAAGTCAGTCCTGCAGACTGCTGCCACTGTAGGCATGGGGATCCAGCACTGACTGCTGAGGGGGCTGCAGATCAGGCCTGGAGAGAGAAGTAGGGTCTGACCTGTAGCTTCCATGGCAGCTGTTGATCAGCCCTCTCCTTCTCTCTGGGCCTCTGCAAGAGCTGCAGATTAGCCCCGTCTCTCTGACCAGGCTCAAAGATAGGCCCAGAGATGCTGACTGGCATAGAAACCAACCAATCAGAACCAAATCAGGGTGAACTGCGAGGAGTCAATGGCTGTCTAAGAGGTGGAGCTTTTGACGCTGACTAATTGGCATAGAAAGTGACCAATCAGACCTAATCTGGGTGAACTGTGAAGGCAGAGCGTAAGGTGCGGGCTGAGGAAGGGGTTTAAGGTAGTTGGGGGTGATATCAGGCCGGCAAGGGAGGGCAATTAGGGGTGATCAGGCAGGAAGGCAGAGGCAGTTAGGGGTGATCAGGCAGACAGAAAGAGAGGTTAGGGGCAATCAGACAGGCAGGCGGGGGTTAGGGACAATCAGGCAGGCAGGCAAAGGCAGTTAGGGGTGATCAGGCAGGCAGGCAGTGAGTGATCAGGAACCAGAGGTCCCAGATTGTGATAGGGAAGTCCCCAACTGGAGAGGGTGCAGGCTGGGCTGAGGGAACCCTCCCTCCCCCACTTCCCCATGCACAAACTTTGTGCACCAGGGCACTAGTAAAGTACAATTTAACTTTTTAGACTGAACTTGGAGAGACCAAGAGGAGACAAAAATTATTTTAAATATATATTTAGGCTTATGGTTTCTACTTCTATTGTAGAGATCTAGAAACAGCATTATTTCCACCTTTTAACAACAACAACAAAAATGACAAATTTCACATTTTCACTTGAACCCATTAGAAATTTGAGGTTGCAAGGTGAGAAACTAGCTTAAAATCCCAGGAAATATGGGTACATATGGGTAGGGAGAAATCAGAAGCACCTGTTCATCATGGCAGAGGCAGCCAGACACTGTTACAAAGAATCCAACTAGACATGTTCACAAATGCATGGCTGCCATGCATGACCTGATGCAGGTGGGAAGCCTGGGATAATGCAGGTAGAGGAAGAGTTTGCATTCACTAAAGGCTCTTCTCACTGAACCTCTCTGAGCTCTGAGGATGCATCTTTCATGGGGCAGGAGAACAGCAGCTAGGCAGAGGAGCACAATTTCCTACTCAAACCCTTCTCTCTTCTTTCAGAAGAGTGGCTCCTATTTAGTTTAAATTTTTTAATTAAAAACTGTTCAAAATTTATTTTTAAAAGGCAACATTTCTTGCTGAGATTTACAAGAAAATCAGTGCTAAGTATATACATTAGTCTTATGATTTGCAAAGTTATTATATGTATATTTTCTCATTCAACTCTCACAATAGTTCTGTGGATTAAGTATTAGTTTCCTCATTTATAAATCGAAATGAGGAAGCCCACAGCAGCTAAATGCCCTTTTTCTTTTTCTATATTTAGCATAAGGTAAAATCAGACTTAAAAAAAAAAGCATTCCCATCATCAAAATCAGTGTTCAATATAGTTTTATTTTGTTTCTTCTACTCTGTTGCATATTTAAGAGATAAAATTTTTACTGACAAATCTTATAGAAGCTACTTTAAATAGTTTAAGGTTTAGTCCTATTATTATAGGTAGGGGCTTAGAGATTTGAAACTGCCTTTTATGCATATAAAAGCACGGTATAGGTAGAAAATCCCAGTGACGCTGCAAAAACGCTTTTAGAACTAAAATATTAGTTTAGCAAGGTCACGGCACACAAGGTCAAAATAAAATAACCATATGGCCTACTATTATAATTGGACCATTGGGAGTTTCTACTAAATGGAGTAATTTTTTGTCATGGTCTCTTAGCTTTTCCTTATCTGAACCTAACTATCTGCTAGGTTTGGGGGGTTCTCTCAGAATTGTTCAACTTAGGGTTCCTCGTTTTTCTCCCAGCCTCCTAAATGTGCATCTTAAGATTTAGTAAATAAACTCAAGGTAACTGTAAAATTTCTTGAAGCACTTCTCTGGGTAGCTTTTCGCTTTGTGATATCCTGTCTATTTTTCTAGTTATTTCAGGTACCCCAAACTTGTATCTCAGTTTCCACAACTCATCAAATCTCGAGGCTCTGCTTAAGATCCCCAAACCTGAAATGGATTCAGTAAATGCTTCGAGACAGAAAGCTGAGATGATTGTCCTGGCTTGCCTCATTTTTCCCTTCTCTTAGGGATTATGACTCTGCTTCTTGCTGCCCAGTGCTGAAAGCAGATATTTCTTATTTTGTCCAGTTTTCTAGTTGTTTATGACACAAGGTAAAATCCAATCCTGATTTCTTCATCACAGCCAGAAATGAAAGCATGAACTTTATCATATTAAAATAAATATTCATTATACTTTAGTGCTATATTTACATTAAAAGTAAAATACAATATAAGATGTCAAAGCCATTTAATAGCCATGGTTATAGTTTATTCTTCATTCTTATTTGAGCTAATAGAATGGAAAGTTTGAGATACCGATTATGCTGATTAGTTTAGTCTATGGCCTTCTGAGCAAGGAAATGAAAAGGTGGTACACAGATAGATAGGGTGTTTATATATATATATATATATATATATATATATATTTTAATATTGAAAGTTTCAAATATACAAAAAACTATAGGAAGATAGTACAAAGAGCTGCTGTTTACCTGTATTAGTTTTCTATGCTGAGTAACCAGTTATTACAAAGGTGGAAGGATAAAACAACATACATGTGTTATCTCACCATTTCTGTCATGAGAGGAGCAATAGCTACGCTGGGTATGCTCTCAGTCTCTCTATCAAGGTGTCAGGAAATGTTCCTCCCTGAAGTTTGGGATAACCTTCCACACTCACATGGCTATTGGTGCAATTCTGTTTCTTGCAGCTGAAGCACTGAGGTACCCATTTTCTTCCTGGTTGTCAGCTTCAGGACACTCAGCTCCTAGAGGTCATTTACCATTTCTTGCCAGGTGGCCTCCTCTCAGATCTTCCTCTAATGCAGCAGTTTACTTCTGTAAAGCCAACAGAAGGGTGTCTCTGACATCTATATTCTCATTTAAAGGGCTCACCTGTTTAGGGTAGACCTGCTTAGGATAATCCCCCTTTGATTAATTTAAGATGGCTGATTTGAGATTTTAATTGCATCTGCAATGTCTCCTCACATTTGCCAGATAGTATAATCTAATCACAGTGACAGTCTTGTAGTCACAGGTCTCACCCACACTCAAGAAGCAAGGAGTATACAGGATGTACACAACAGGGGTCATCTCAGCTTTACCTGTCAGAATGTTCTTTGCACAGCTGCCCTATAATAACATTTTGCCACATATACATTTGCTTTAATTATCTGTGTGTGTAACACACACCATGTGAGAGAATGTTGTATATGTATTTTCCCTTTGGTGCATAAAACTTTAGTGTATACTGACCAAGATCAATAATATTCTCCTCCATATATATAGTATACATTTCAAAGATAGGGAATTTAACATGATATATAATTTATGACTTTCATTGAATCTGTAATTTATATTCTAATTCAATCATCTGACTCAATACAGCCTTTACAGCAATTTTTGTGGAATTATGATTAGATTTAGTTGTTCTCTCTCTCTCTTTCTTTCTCTCTCTCTCTCTCCCCCTCTTTTAGATTTTATTGATTTTTTTACAGAGAAGAAGAGGGATAGAGAGTTAGAAATGTCAATGGGAGAGAAACATCAATCAACTGCCTTCTGCAAATCTCCTGCTTGGGATGTGCCTGCAACCAAGGTACATGCCCTTGACCAGAATTGAACCTGGGACCTTTCAGTCCACAGGCCAACGCTCTATCCACTGAGTCAAACAGGTCATGGCTGGCTGTCCTGTCTCTTTGGTTTCCCATGGCTTGAAAGAGTCCCTCAGCTTTTCTTTGCATTTTAGTACATTATTTTTGAAGAATACAGGACATTCTACAGCCATGATGGTGAACCTATGACACATGTGTCAGCACTGACACGTGTAGCCATTTTTTATGACACGCAGTCACATGTGGTCACATACAGAGAAGTATGGGGCAGCATGCCGAGAAGGACATTTCATCAATGGCTACTGCACGGCCAGGTGCAATAGCCAAGGAAGAAACACTTGCTGTAGTGTAGTGTAGACGCTCTGTGCCAGATGTCTATAGGCCAAAATAACAGAACTCCAGCACAGAGCATCTAGTTCTGGGACTTAAGGTTAGGCCATTAGGGGACCTTTGACCTCACTTTGGCCAGTGAAGCAGGAAGAAGCTGAATGCTGCGGGAGACACATCTCTGGGGGTCCTGTAATCGCCATTACCAGCCACCACATAACCACAGCAACCATCATCCAATCTACTGTTCTGGGTGTCATGGATTTCCAATTGACCATTATTACTGAGATAAGTGAGTGGGAGGCTGGGAGAGGTGAGAGGGCCTTTGCTATCGGTACCATTTCCTGCCATTAGAAATAGCATCAGCCATCTTATTTATATAAGAAACAACATTTTGCAGACTCCATTTCAGCCCTATTACTGTTGTGCATCCTTATTAACCCCTACTAAAGCTTATTAAGCCTGCCCTTTCCTAAAAGACAGTTACATGTGCCATCTTGTGGTCAATTAGGCTAGTTAACACTTCATTGCCTGCAGGGCTAACAGGCTATCTATAATTCTATCTTCTGTCACTGTTCCCCTGATGGAGAACCCAAAAAATAAAATCCAAGGTTAAGTAAAGGAAGTTTTAGTAGCAATAGCTGACCCTTTCAAGAGACATGGACCGAAATGTATGGCATTATAGAAAAGAATGGCAGATCATTTTGTTCTATGTACTGAAACAGTAATAAGCAGAATGTGGAATATAAATAGATATTTGGAAACTAATCATTCCCAGCTCTTGAAAAAAGGTGAGGATGAAAGGAAGGAATACATTTCCAGGCAGCTACACCTTTATAAGAGCCAATCTAATTCCATCCTTAAATTTATAAAAGACCACAAATTTAGCATCTGCAAGTTTGAGCATGGCTCACTCCATAGCTCAGCATGGAAAAGCACTTAGTGAGAAAGAATTTATTAAAAGAACCCTCTTAAGATGTGCACCAGTTCTATTTAACCATATGCAGAAAAAAGATGCAATTATTAAGAGAATATCTGAGTTACCACTCAATAGAAATATCATAAAAGACCGAGTAATGAGACTGAACATAAACGTACAACATCAATTAAAGAGATACATAAGTAATTGTAAATATTTTTCGATCTCTCTTGATTAAATTACTGATGTCACATCACATGCTCAGTTAGCCATTATTGGTCAATATTCTGGTGATCTCACAATGAGAGAAGAGTTTATAAAGTTAGTATCAGTGCCAATAATTACACCAGGAAATGAAATATGTAAGGTTGTTATACAAACATTCCGTGACCTAAGCATTGATATCTCTAAAGTTGTGTCAGCGACGACAGATGGGGCACTAAACATGGTGGGGGGAAATGCATTTGTCAAATTATTTACGGAAGCTATCAGACATCCAACTGTGCCTTTTCATCATATTATCCATTAGGAGGTTTTGTGTGCCAAGGCAGGATTCACCAACTTAAATGACTTAATGTCAGTTGTTACAAAAATAGTTAATTTAATAGCTGCTTGCCCCCTTCACAAGAGAGAATTTTCTGCACTTTTACTGGAGGTTGATTCCATCTATAGTGGATTGCTAATGTGCAATAACACAAGATGGCTGAGCCAGAGTTCTTGAGCGATTTGTGGAATGCTTTGAAGAAATTAAGGTATTTCTCAAGGATAATGATCTGGGAAACTTTTTCAACTCAATGATGATAAGTGAGTCAACACCCTGATATTTTTTACAGATCTCTCCGTTCATATTAATGAAATAAACTTAAAGTTACAAAGATTAGGCAAAAGTATTGACATTATGTTTGGATACATAAAAGCTTTTGAAGTAAACTTAAAATTTTCAAGTGAGATGCAGAAACTAAAACTTTTAAGTATTTTCCTCGAGTAACAAAGTATTTTGAGAAGGCCAGTGCAGCTGTACAAAATGAAATGGAACCCTTACATATAAATTACCAGCATGTTTTAGACTCGTTACTTGACCAATTCAGTGATAGATTTAATCAATTTAGAAGCGTGGAACAGATCATAGAAATAATTAAGTATCCTAATGTAGTAGTCTACAGTACTTTGGAATTAAATGGTTTCCAATGGATGCAAATTGATTATTTGGAGATGCAACTTGCAGAATTTCAAGACAGCATCTGGGCTCTGGTGTTTGTCGACTTGAGGTCAAAGCTTTAGAGTCTGGAAAGGTGCCGCTTGGAGAATTAAGAAGAGTGCCACTAAGAACAGCAAGTTTGGATTACCTAGAACCAAAACCAGACACTTTTAGCACCCTGAGAAATATAGCAATGGCTTTATTCACAATTTTTCCCTCTATGTACTTTATGAGACCTTATTCTCAGTGTTAAATAATACTAAAACCAACAAAAGAAACAGATTGACAGATGACAGGAGAGCTTGCTTGGGCTTGAAGTGTACAAAATATCAACCTTCAATTGAAGGTTTAGCCAATGAAATTCAGCAACAAAAAAGTCACTAATAGGCAGGTTAGTTAAAGAATTCCCCCTCCCCCTCACTTATCTTAGTTCACCGTACACCACACAAGTTAAATATATCAAGACCAACAAAAGAAACCGACTGACAGATGAACAAAGAAGTCACTAAGCAGGTAACTTAAATAGTTTTTGGTTTATTAAATACAGTTGTATATTCCAATTATATATTTTTGTTATTTAAACTATAAATATCGCAAAATTATGATTTTTTTTTCTCAAAGTGACACACCACCCGAGTTATGCTTGTTTTTCTTGGCGAATTTTGACACATCAAGCTCAAAGGTTGCCCATCACTGTCCTAGAGGATAATCCAGTTCCTGATTGTTTTACAAAAGGCACCATAAACTAATGATGACCTATGTATTTTTAAAGTGTTTTAAAACACAACACAGAAACAATGGGATAAAAATCATATGATAAAAACCTCTCTCCAAATAACATAAAATATTTTCTACTGGGCCTTTTATCAAAAACAGTTGGCAGGTATGTGTTCTAGAATATATCTCACTTTGGGTTTCTTTGTTTCCTTATGAATGAATACGTGCAGGTAATGTATTTTGTGATATATTCTTCTTAACATATATGTTTCTTCACTCTATAGTTACTATTTTTGTGTGTGATTGATAAGTAATTTGTAGGACTAAAAGTATTATAAAAATTCCCTTATACAGCATCTATTGACAATTCCTATTTGAATCAATTTTTACTATGATAGTTGTAAAATGGTTATTTTTAAACTATATCATCCTATCTACCTTTATTAGTTGGCATTCTATTTATAAGGGAGCACTTTATTTTTCCCTTATTTATTTGCTCACTTATTTATCTATTATTAGTCAGTATAGCTTCACTATTCTCATTTTACTGAATTGGCTACAATCTACGAATGCTCTCATTTACTTTGATGTCCAACTTTCCCCAAACTTTTCAAATGAGAGCCCCTACAACTGGGCTCCTGTCTGTTTCTAATGCCCCATTAGTGTTTGGAGCATTTCCTTATTTTCTCACAAAAGATGGACTTACTCTTCTCCAGCAATGAAATCTGCTGTATCTCCAAGGACCTTGGTTTTGTCCTAGTGGGGAATAATATTTAGACTCCAAATTATGAATGCAAAGTGTACTGATTGTTACTGAGGTCTCAGTGTTTCTAGGACACAACAGGTCAAGATGTGTAGAGGAAGACAGTGAGAGATTTGAGGCAGGGATTACCATAAAAGTTGGGTAGTGCAATAAAGGGAGTCTCAGAATATAGGAAACATCATCTTCTTGGCGTCTTGACACCAAAAGAGAATGAGGAAGCATAACAAAGGTAAAGATCTTCCACTTCACCACCTTTCATTCAGTGGGGAAAATATTTTGATGTATACATTCATAATATTTAATCTAAAGGAAATGCAAATTCTAAAAGCACTTATTGGGAGATAAAAATTATAGGAGAATGAGTTTCATATGATCAAAATATATTTTATATTTGTGATACATTTTGTCCCTTACAGTTAGCAATTATGTTAAGAATTATATATATATAAAAGGAGACAAAATCTCTAAGGTAAGAGAGGGCAAACACATACAATGAGTCAAATAAGTTAATGCATCAGAACTCCCACTGTCACCCTAAAATTACTACAACCAATGGAGGTAAGCTCTGCATGGCAACAGGAAGGTTCAGAAAGTAGGCAAAGGAAGTAAGGGTAGCAATGGAAAGCCTGTGGCTTCAGGTCTCAGTCCTGATTTTGAGCCTGCTTCGCCATTTATATTTTTATGGCTTTTGGGGAGTTATTTAGCTTCTCTGTGAGTCTCAATTTATCACATATAACATATATATTAAGCATAAGGATGAAATGAGACTATGAATCTTAAAGGTCTGTATACAGAAGGCACTCAGCGAACTCCACAACTGTTGATAGCTGCTGACTGGGGAAATGTTGAGTGTAATTTTTTAAATAGCAGAATAAGTAATTTTCGGATTTGATGCTTATATAAGAAAATGGTAAGTATGATATTGATGTAACCATTTCACTGTTAGTTCCAACTCAAGACTTTTAATGCACAGACACATTGATGTGACTGTGTGTCTTCTTAATACCAAGAAGAGTGACCGAATCTGTGCATGAACAGCTGACACAACAGTGAGGATTAATATGTCAAATACTGGACAAATGCTACCGAAGCTCTCAGATCAAATACCATGTCTACAAAAAAAACTGTGTGAGGTGGTAAATGAAAGCACAAGAGAGAAACTAATGTATTTGTATCATTTGTGAAAGAATCAAGAATTTATCTGAGAATCTGATAAATTCAAGTATCACAGAAAAACATGGCTATTTGGGCTTAAATATTGGTATGAAAATATAGGAATTGTTACGAAGAAAATTTGTGACATTATAATCATGTAACACTATCTCTCACTCTGCAATAACCTCACTAGGCTATAAAGAAAACTTTTGTGAAAAAAAGAAAGAAGAAAGGAAACCTTGCTTGTGGCAATGTTAACTAGAATACCAGAGTGTTAAGGAACTGGTCGTTATTTTGATTGAAATTCTGCCACTACTTCATATCATTTTCATGATTATAAAAATATAACCCCAGCTTTGCAGCAAAATATTTAAAACATTTAATTTTCAGTTAAAATGTACTTAAACCAGTTGCCTCAAAAGCTCACTGATATTTAAGTCTTACTGAAATACCCATCCTGTTTTGGAAGATCTTGACAGCTAGGTATCAGTTGTACTGACCTAAACAATCATTTTCTTTGGTGACAGCAGGTAGGAAAATTATATGAATTATGGTAAGTTGAAAACAAGTATTTTCAAAGGCAGATTAGTCATTTTTGCTTTAACAGTAGTATCACTGTGCAACTACAATGAGGGGATAGCTGTGAGCCTCCCTGATAGGGAAGGCTGAAGTAGAATATTTACTCAGGAGAAATGGCTCTGGAGGGCAGCTCAGGCACATTCAAGGTCACTGTGATTTACCCACAAGTATTAATAAACCTCTTAAGATGTTCAAGCCCTGGCTAAGAAAATTCACTGGGCACAAGTAGAGGAGGAATTAAGTTATTTAAAAAGGGTTTGTGATGCAATGAGGAAAAGTTTATTTAAATGAATATTCATGTAAAGATTTTTAAAGCTCTGGACTAAAATTTAGCATGTTTCTCCAAAATCTAGGTTTGGTTTGAAGTAATGACAAATGATATTAGGCTTACTCATCCTTTATGCTTCTCCATCTGTCCTTTTCTTAGACCTGACTGTTTGTAGCTTGGACTCATCCCTGGAAGCCTGAAATCCTGGGAGATGAACTTGGAAGTCATTAGCACAAGGTTCTGGTTGACAAAGACACAATGAATTATTTAAGATGGAAATATGATGTGAGGACAGAAGCTGACTCAGAAGTGAACCCCAAAGACTAAAGCTTTTGCTAAAGATGATGATGTTAGGAAGGGAACCTACAAAGGATCAGCCAAAAAAAAGTAATAAGAGAAACAGGAGATATGTGTAAAACACACTGAACTATTGAGAGAGAGAGAGAGAGAGAGAGAGAGAGAGAGAGAGAGAGAGAGAGAGAGACAGAGAGACAGAGAGACAGAGATTGAGAGAGAGAGAGAGAGAGAGAGAGAGAGAGAGAGAGAGAGAGATCATAGAGATAACATAGATAGCTTTAGTTAAATTTTCAAGAACAGTTTTAGTGAAGTGTTGGAGGCAGAAACAAAACTGAAGCATTTGAAGAGTGAAATGTTTATGAGAAAATTAAGAATGTATGTAAATGGAACAGGCAGGCACCCTGAGCCCATCTATCCACAGGGAGCTTGTGGAAGCTGCTGTGAGCTCTCAGTGGGTGTGATATTGGACAAACAGGGACATACTACCTCTGGGAGTAAAAATTTTGAATTCACTCATCCTGGATACCTGCCCATCGATGTCTCAATTATGCAGCGTCAGTGCCAGGAACCTTCAGAGCGCTTTAGTGCCCCTCACTGGCAAAAGCACTGCGGGTGCCCCTGCGATCCACCACAGGGAACGCATGCCTATCCACCATAGGTGAAGCAGCAAAAGCTTAGTCTGCCCACCTCACAACTGCATAACTCTGGACACCTTTCCAGAGCGCAGGCCTCCTGAGCTCCATCACCCCAACAGACAGTTCCTTGGTGCCACTGTGAGTCCCTGCTGGGCACATGTCATTTCAATCAAGGGTACAAGACAGCAAAAATTGGGACACTTCCCTCCATGGCTGCTGACTTCTGGACACCACAGTTGTGCCTTTCCAGCTTGCAGGCCTACATCAAGAGAACCCAAATAGCTCAAGTAGGGAGCTATGCTAGATTACCAAGCCCAGGAGACCTGAGAGAACATATTAGTAACACCATCCCCAAAAGATCCTGGGTAGCAAAGCAATCAGATCTACAATTATAACATTACAGCAAAACATGGGAAGACAAAAAAGCAATCCCCAAAGGAAAGAAAAAGAGGAATTACCAGAAAGGGAGTTAAATGAAATTGAGGTTAGCAACATAGCAGAGAAAAATTTCAGAATAATAGTTATAAGGATGCTCAAACAGCTGGATGACAAAAACTCAATGAGAATTAAAAGGAGCTGAATGAGAATGTCACATGAAAAGGAACCAAGAGGAGATGAAGAATAACCTGCAATAAAGAAGGCTTAAACAGTAGACTAGAAGAGGCTGAGGACCGTATCAGCTAATTTGAAGACAAGGTAGTAAAAAACACACAAACACAGCAGCAACTGGAAAGAAGACTTAAAAAGCAAGAGGAGAGCCTGAGGGAGCTTTGGGACAATACACAAAGAAACATCTGCATAATAGGAGTACCAGAAGGAGAGGAAGAGAACAAGGAATATAAAACCTGTTTGAAGAAATAATGATGGTAAACTTCCCTGATATTGACAAGAAAACAACTATGCAAGTCCAAAAAGCACATAGAGTCCCAAAAAAATATGAACCCAAAAGACCGACACCAAGACACATCATAATTAAATTGGCAAACACCAATGACAAAGTAAGAATCTTAAAGGCTGCCAGAGAGAGACAGAATGTTACCTACAAGGGATCTCCTATTAGAATATCAACTGATTTATCAATAGAAACACATCAGGCCAGAAGGGATTGGAATTAAATATACTAAGTGACACAAAGCAAAGGACTGAATCCAAGAATACTATACAGAGCAAGGATATCATTCAAAATTGAAGGTGGAATAAGGAGCTTCAGAGGGAAAAAAAAGGGTTAAGAGAGTGTATTACTACAAAACCTGTAATGCAAGAAATTCCAAAGGGACTGCTGTAAAAAGAAGAAACAGAAAGGCAAGAAGAAACACAAACATTAAGAGTACAAATGACAACAAACAAGTATTTATCAATAATAACATTAAACGTAAATGGATTAAATGCATCAATCAAAAGACATAGGGTAGCTGAATGGATAATAAAACATAACCCACATATTTGATGTCTGCAAGAGACCCACTTCAGAACAAAGGATTCACACAGACTGAGAGTGAAGGGATGGAAAAAACATTTTCAGGCAAATTGAAATGAGAAAAAAGCTGGGAATGTGATACTTACATCTGATAAAATAGACCTCAAAGTAAACGCCATAACAAGAGATAAGGAAGGACACTACATTATACTAAAGGTAGCAATTCAACAAGAAGATATAACTCTAATAAACATATATGCATCCAATACAGGAGCACCCAAATACAAAAAACAACTTCTTGAAGATATCAAGGGAGAGATCAATAGGAATACAGTCATAGTAGGGGATTTTAATATCCCACTAACACCACTGGATAAATCCTCTAAACAAAAAATCAGCAAATAAATAGCAATCCTAACTGACTCACTAGATTATATGGACTTAATTGACATCTTTAGAACATTGCACCCCAAAGCTACAGAATATATATTCTTCTCCAGTGCACATGGATCATTTTCAAAGATAGACCACATATTAGAACACAGGCAAAGTCTCTTCAAATTCAATAAGATAGAAATCATGACAAGCATCTTCTCAGACCATAATGGTATAAAACTAGAAATCAACTACAATAAAAAAAAATCAAATACTTGGAGGCTAAATAGCATGCTATTAAACAATGGTTGGGTTAGCAAAGAGATCAAAGAAGAAATGAAAAGCATCCTGGAAACAAATAACAATGAAAACACAACAATCCAAAAACTGTGGGACACAATGAAAGCAATTCTGAGAAGGAAGTTCATAGCTCTACAGGCCAACCTAAAAAAAATGGTAATAAATTATCTAAGCTTGCAACTTAAAGAACTAGAAAGAGAGCAATAAGAAAAGCTTACAGCAACCAGAAGGAAGGAGATAATAAAGATCAGAGCAGAAATTAATTACATAGAGATAAAAAAAAAACAATACACAAGATCAATGAAATCAAGAGCTGGTTCTTTGAAAAGATAAACAAGATTGATGAACCTCTAAACAGGGTCACCAAGAAACAAAGATATAAGATCCAAATAAACAAAATCAGAAATGAGAGAGGTAATGTAACAACTGACCCCACAGATATACAAAGGATTGTAAAAAAAAAAATACTATGAAGAACTCTACTCATACAAAGTACACAACCTTGATGAAATGGACACATTCCTAGAAAAATACAAGCTTCCAAAACTCAATCAGGAAGATTCAAAAAATCTGAAAAGGCCAATAGCTACTGATGAAATTGAAACAGTAATCAAAAAACTTCCAGCAAACAAAAGCCCAACTCTGAATGGCTTCACAGAACATTCAAAGAACTAAAACCAATCCTTCTCAAACTATTCCAAAAAATTCAAGAAGGCATATTTCCAAACTCTTTCTATGAAGCCAGCATTACCCTAATCCTAAACCAGATAAAGACACCACAAAGAATAAGAATTACAGGACAATATCCATGATGAACATATATGCTAAAATCTTCAACAAAACTCTAGCAAAATGGATCCAGCATTACACTAGAAAGATGATACACCTTCACCAAATGGGATTTATTCCAGGAATGCAAGAGTGGTACAATATCCACAAATCAATAAATGTGATACACCACATAAACAAAGCGAGAGACAAAAATTACAAATCATATCAACTGATGCAGAAAAGGCATTTGACAAAATCCAACACCCTTTTATGATAAAAATGCTCAGCAAAGTGAGACTAGAGACATCATACTTCAACATAATAAAAGCCTTATATGACAAATCTACAGCTAACATCATACTCAATGGGCAAAAACTACAACTATTTCCCTTAAGAACAGGAACAAGACAGGGATTCCTGCTTTCACCACTCCTCCTTAAGATAGTACTGTAAGTGCTAGCCACAGCAATCAGATAAGAAGAAATAAAGGGCATCCAAATTGGAGAAGAAGAAGTAAAATTGTCCTTATTTGCAGATGACATAATACTGTACATAGAAAATCCTAAAGACTTCATAAAAATTATTAGATTAAAATAAATGAGTTTGTCAATGTAGGAGGATAAAAAATTAATGCCAAGAAATCTATGGCATTTCTATACACCAACAGTGAACTTACAGAAAGAGAGACTAAGAAAACAACACCATTTACCATCACAAACAAAAAATTAAGATACCTAGGAATAAACTTAACTAAGGAGGTAAAAAATCTCTGTTCAGAAAACTATAGGACATTGAAAAAAAGAGATAGAGGAAGACATAAATAGATGGAAGAGCATACCATGTTCATGGGTTGGTAGAATCAACATCATTAAATTGCAATACTACCCAAAGCAATCTATATATTCAATGCATTCCCCACTAAAATACCAACAGCATATTTCACAGACCTAGAACAAACTCCAAAAATTCATCTGGAATAAAAAATGACCTTAAATAGCTGCAGCAATTCTGAGAAATAAGAGCCATGTAGGAGGGATCTCAATACCAGATATCAAGCTGTATCACAAAGCCACTATTCTCAAAACTGCCTCGTATTGGCACAAGAACAAACATACAGACCAATGGAATAGACTAAAGAACCCAGAAAAGTACCCAAAACACTGTGCTCAATTAATATTTGACAAAGGAGGCAAGAGCATACAATGGAGTAAGACAGACTCTTCAATAAATGGTGTTGGGAAAATTGGACAGATACATGCAAAAAAAAAATGAAACTAGACTACCAACTTACATCATAGACAAAAATAAACTCAAAATGGAAAAAGGACTTAAATGTAAGGTGGGAAACTATAAAAATATTAGAGGAATCCACAGGCAGCAAAATCTCAGACATATGCCGAAGCAGCATCTTCACTGATACAGCTCCTAGAGCAATATAAAAAAAAGATAGAAAACAAACAAATGGGACTACATCAAAATAAAAAGCTTCTGCACAGCAAAAGAAACCATCAACAAAACAACAAGAAATCCCACTGCGTGGGAGAACATATATGCCAGTGTTATCTCTGATAAAGGTTAAATCTCCAACATTTACTGGGAACTCATACAACTTAACAAAAGGAAGATAAACAAGCCAATCAAAAAATGGGCAATGAACCTAAATATACTTTTCTAAAGAGGACATAAGGAAGGCCAAGAGACATATGAAAACATGCTCAAAGTCACTAATCATTGGAGAGATGCAAATCAAAATGAAAATGAGCCTAGACTGGTTTGGCTCATTGGATAGAGCGTCGGACTGGGGACTGAAGGGTCCCCGGTTCGATTCCCGGCAAGGGCATGTACCTTGGCTGCGGACATGCCCCCAGTAGGGGGCGTGCAAGAGGCAGCTGATCGATGTCTCTCTCTCTCATTGATGTTTCTGACTTTCTATCCCTCTCCCTTCTGCTCTGTAAAAAATCAATAAAATATATTTTTTAAAAAACAAACGAAAATGAGGTACCATCTTATACATGTCAGAATGGCTATCATCAACAAATCAACAAACAAGTGCTGGAGAGGATGAGGAGAAAAAGGAACCCTCGTGCACTGCTGGTGGGAATGCAGACTGGTGCAGCCACTATGGGAAGAGTATGGAGTTTCCTCAAAAAACTAAAAATAAAAATCCCATTTGACCTAGTGATTCCACTTCTAGGAATATATCCCAAGAAACTAGAAACACCAATCAGAACGGATATATGCACTCCTATGTTCATAGCAGCACAATTTACCACAGCTAAGATTTGGAAACAGCCTAAGTGCCCATAAACAGATGAGTGGGTTAAAAAACTGTAATACATCTACACAATGGAATACTATGTTGCTGTAAAAAAGAAGGAACTCTTACCATTTGCAACGACATGGATGGACCTGGAGAGCATTACGCTAAGTGAAATAAGCCAGCCAAGGAAAGGAAATATCACATGATTTCACTCATTTGTGGAATATAATGAACAACATAAACTAATGAACAAAAATAGAGCCAGTGGGAGAAAATATTTTAGAATATAATAAATATTTTAGAATATAATAAAAGTAACCCTGTTGTTGGCAGATTTTTAGTGTTTCCTATAACTTTTGTGATATGATACTATGTTAATTCAGTTTTGGTAATATTATTATACTTAAAATCCTTTTTACTTGAAATATTAATGTTTATTGCATATAATATTATATTTACAATCATTTTTCTTGCAACATTAATATTTATTGCATGCATTATTATATTTAAGATCATTTTTCTTATAATGTTTATTGGCTATAAAAAAATCTGTATACACAACTCCTTTCAGGAGATACAAGCAAATGGAAGTAGAAAGTCAGAAATATTAAATTAGAACACATTGAAATGAGGAGGGCAAGTTCAGGTCCGGTTTAGTTTTTACATGAGAGCTATTCGCAATATATTAAAGGAGGCTGCAGACGCCACACTGAGGAGTTTATTAGGCTCTATTCTGTGGGTGATGTTGGCACCTTCTGCATCCTCCTCCCACCTCCTGCAACACTGCAGTCAGTATTGATGATGTGCTGGTAATTGCCCAGGCAGACTCACTGTGGGGCCCCAGTGACATGAGGCATTGTTATGAGTGCATAATTAAGTAGAACATGTTGCTGAATATAAAATGTATACTTCAGAATATCATAGGTCAAAACACAATGTAAACACTTTAGTATGGTTAAAGGTTATAGTAATATGGAGAACAGTTTGGAATGTCATTAATTTTCCCATCTTCTTGTAGAGAGTTTTTTTTGCTCTTTGACCTTATATAAAGTTTTGTCTTCCTCTTTCAATTATTCCATATATAATAGATCCATGAAGCTTGCTCCCCATAAATCCAAAAAGGAAAATGGATCTAGCCAAAGCAGGGAAGCTAGTCAAGCCCTCACCAGGCTTTCAGACTTTTTATTCCGAGTCTTTTAAAAGAGAACTCTGTTTTCATATTAACAGAAAAGCTTGGAGGATTGTGCAAAGAGTCAATGTTGAATTGGGGTGGGAATGTGTTATTTGCGTAATTTAGGAGAAAGGTCTAACACACAGGAAGAAGAAAATTCTTCCGGGACTGTAAATGCGGTAGTCTAAATGGAGTGTAGGGACAAGCAGGTTTGAAATAGAAGAGTCATGGTTACCACTATGGATTGAAATACCAACTAGGATGGAATGGAAACATCCAGATAAGTTTGGGTGAATCTGAGGACCTCAGACTGGTATCTCTCTACCCAGGCCCAGACTGGGAATACTGTAAGTATTTCAGAAGAGTTCTAAACTTGAAGCATTACATACACATGCTATGGTCATAAAAGAGAAGAAATGGCTGATGAAGGTCCTGGAAACAACCTTACCTCTGGTTTTGTGCAAGAGCAGTGATCTGAACACCAGAGTACTCTTGTTCCTGAGACTACACATGTATTTTCCAAGGGTAATAATTTTTGAAGGTTTATATTAAGTAAAGTTAATTTGCACATGTTCAACTTCCAAATGTACTCCTTCAAAATGGCACTTGCCTGGAAACTGACAAAGAACTCATCACTTTTCCTTTTACAATAGTTCTTCCATTTTACAAAACAAGAATATATTCTTTGGTATGTTGCCTCAATTGTAAAAACTTATGGAACACAATAAAAGGGACAATATGAATGATTGGTATTTTTGTTGAGAAAGACATGAGTTAAATAATTGAATTTAAAAGGTTATTTTATAAATCAGATAGTTATTCAGTCTTTATGTTCAAAAATTCAGGTGGGATCTAGAATTGCCTACTGTCAAATAATTAAAAGTACTCTTTATTATATATCACATTGTGAAATTTGGCATATAACTAGGGAAGACACAAACAATTGAATGACATCGCTATAATAAAACCACAGTCATTCTCAAATATTTATGTATGTAGACAAAATTTCTGAACACCTACATCTATAAATTTTTTAATGAATAGAATTACTAATCTTATTTAATTCAATAAAATATAATAATTCATCCATAACTTCTTTAAATAATTAAAAATATCTTCATCTTTCATATATGGAATGGATTGTCAATAAAATTTTTCCTTTTTAATAGATATTCATTAAATTTTATAATATATTTGATTATTTAGATTAACTGGGTACTTATAATAGTGGAGTTGATAAACACAAAGAAACATTATTTTTTTTCTTTTTTTAAAATCTTTATTGTTCAGTTTATTAATTACATTGTTTCCCCTTTTTATCCCCCTATAGCTCCCCTCCACCCTGTACCTATCCTACCCTCCACCCTCCCCACCCCCTCCCCACTGTCCTCTCCCATTGTTGCTAGATTTTTGTCCAATCTCTTGCTGCACTTCCCACAACCCTTTTCTCCCCAAGAATTGTCAGTCCATTCCCTCTCTATGTCCATATCTCTGTTATATTCACCAGTCTATCCTGTTCAACAGCCTATCAATTCACTTGATTTTTATGTTCATTTGTTGATAGATGTGTATTTGTTGTTCATAATTTTCATCTTTACCTTTTTCTCCTTCCTCTTCTTAAAGAATATCTTTCAGCATTTCATATAATGTTGGTTTGGTGGTGATGAACTCCTTTAGCTTTTTCTTATCTGCGAAGCACTTCATCTGACCTTCAATTCTGAATGATATCTTTGCTGGATAGAGTAATCTTGGTTGTAAATTCTTGCTGTTCATCACTTTGAATATTTCTTGCCACTCCCGTCTGGCCTGCATCGTTTCTGTTGAGAAATCCGCTGACAGTCGTATGGGTGCTCCCTTATAGATAACCAACTGTTTCTCTCTTGCTGCTTTTAATATTCTCTCTTTGTCTTTTGCTCTTGGCATTTTAATTATGATGTGCCTCGGTGTGGTCCTCTTAGGGTTCCTATATATTGGGGTTCAGTGCACTTCTTGGACTCCTAAGTCAATTTCTTTCACCAGGTGTGGGAAGTTTTCAGTCACTATTTCTTCAAATAGGTTTTCCTTGTCTTGGCCTCTCGCTTTTTCTGGCACCACTATAATTCAGATGTTGGTATGCTTGAGGTTGTCCCAGAGGCCCCTTACACTATCTTCAATTTTTTGGATTCTTTTGGTTTCTTGCTTTTTCAGCTCAGTGGATTTTACCTCTTTGTATTTCAAATCTTTAACTTGGTTCTTGGGGTGCTCCAGGGCACTTTCAGGTCTTTGTATAATATTTTTTGTTTCAGTCAGTGTATGCTTAATTTCTGGTTGGTCCTTTTTCATATCCTTGAGAGTCTGCTTTATATCCTTGAGGGTTTCTTTCATTTCCTTGTAGGACTCATTCATTTCCACGTTGGTCTTAATCATTTCCACGTTGGTCTTGATCATTTCTTTGCAGCTCTCGTTTATATCCTTGAGGGTGTTGTTCATTTTCTTGTAGGACTCATTCATTTCCTTTGTGGTCTTGCTTATTTCCTTATAGGCCTCGATCTTTTGTTGGAGCCTCTTAAAAAACCCTATAACCGTGGTTCTGAATTCCATGTCCAGTCATTTTTTTTCCTCCATTTCTTTCACATCTGATTTCTTTCAATGTTGCTGCATGGTGGCTGCTTCCCTGAGTTGGTCAATTAGCTTTGTGTGGTAGACTTCCTACTAGGGATAGTGGCTCAGCCTCCCCGGTTACCTGAGGTGGATATGGGTTGCACAGTCTTGCTGAAGTTAAGCTCAGTTAATCGTTGTTAGCACTTGGAGGGTTGACCTCCAGGCCAATTGTCTGTGAAGCTCAGCTGTGCTCAGGTTGGGTGGGCGGAGTCTCCGGGCCAAGCAGACAGCGTTAGCTCCACCCTATGCAGCCCCAGGGACTCTGTGCCAGGGTCAATGGCCGCCAGCACCTCTGAGAGAGAGCCGCTGCGGAGCTCCACCGGCTGCCGTTGCGGGGGAATTCAGACTTTCCCAAAATGAGTCTGCATGTGCAATGTCTCACCCAGGGTCGTAAAACAAAGCAGTCTGACGGTTTTCTGAATGAGAGGCAAGTCGCGGTGTGCTCTCTGCGCCGTCAGGCAGCCGAGCTGTTCGCGTGCAAGCTGCCTTCTCCACAAGCCGGGAGACCCGGCAGCACCCGAGCTTCGGCGTGCCCTCCCACTGTCCAGTTTTCACCCCTGTGATAGTGGGTTCTCTGGACTTCGCCCAGAGCTGGAGAATCAGTCCAGTGGGATGCCTTTCTCTCCCCGTTCGAGAAAACTGGCCGGTTTTCAGCCGCCCGCCCTCTCCGTGGCGCGCACTCCAAACCTCTCTCCGTGCGAATCTTTCCATGCTGTTCGCTGCTCCTCCGAGTCACAGTGTCTTATCTTCACTTTTATTTGTGGAATTTTCACTCGGCGAGCTTTCTGGTGATTCTAGAAGGTGTTTGTTCTTTCATTAAGTTGTAGTATTAAAATTGCTGATTATGAGGGCAAGATAGGTGTTTCACCTTTGCCGCCATCTTAGTTCTCCCAAGAAACATTATTTTTAATAATTCACACCTAATGCTCAGAAAAAAAAATTAGTATTTTTATAGAAAAGTATGGAGGGGTGGATCAGTTGGATTTTACTACAATAGTGCTTCATAAAAACAACAACACCGAAACTCAGTATCACACAACAATTATATCTTATTTGCTCATTCATCTGGAGAAGCGGGAGTTGGCTTTGTGACTCTGTTTATCTTGAGTTGGTCTTGCTCACACACCTGTGTGTTTCATGGTTGACTGATTAGGAGACACTCAGCTCTGCTTCAGGTATCCTTCATCCTCCAGTAGAGAACGAGCCCAGTCACTCAAGAGCTTCAAACACTTCTGCTCACTTCACATTCCCAGCATCACATTGGCCAAAACCAGTCACAGAATAAACACCAGAGTCAAACTGGAAAGACAGTAGAAAGTTACCTGGCAAAGGATGGCTGAAGCATTAGTTCTAGTTTTGCAACCTACCACAGGGTGATTTCAAGCATTAAAATAGATAAGAACAAATTCTAAAGGGAAAATGAAAGAGAAATATAAACCATAGAGGCAAAGGACCAAGAAGAATTTGTGAATTTTAAAGAAGAGTTTGTTCAATGTTTGTAATATAGATGCTGGTTAGTATCAAATCATTATGAATTCAGTTACACTGGATACATTTTTTAAGGTGATGCAGCAGTTCTATTTTAAAATGTCAATATTTACAACATACTAAACTTGTATCCTTTGCAACTATTTAAATTCATGGTAAAATAAACTAAAATGTGTGAGTAGTGATTGAATAGACTTTAAACATTATTTTGGGGATAGGTAAGCAAAATAAATTGAGTTCCACTTATAATGATTTTGCAGAATCCAAGCCCAAGTCTGATCCGAGTTGATCATATCCGGGCTCCTCACAACAAGAGGCAAAAATATCAGCAAGGTCCAACCTTTTTTGGTAAAGCCTTATATATGAGATTTCTGAGTCATGTGCAAAGTCCCTATATTAACTCAAACTTTCCTAGGCCTTATGGCATAGCTAGAAATCCTGAATTAGACTTTAGGTCTGGGTAAACAACTCCTGGGTCATTACAGCCTTAAGGACTGAGACGGGAAGTGAACTACATGGCCTTAACAACCAGCAGCAGAGTAAGATACACAGAAGGAAGTTTCATCATGAAACCATGTCCTCTGTAAGATTAAGAACTGGTGGGGGGGCGGCAGGTGAGGGCCTGTGCTGGGGGGTAGGGGAAGCTGGAGGGAGGTCAAGGGGGGTGAGAAAGGGAAACATGTACTACTATTTGTAATACTTCAAGCAATAAAAAAAGAAAGATCATTTGGTAAATCATACACCAAATTCCTGGCCATTTCACTTCAGCAAAAACAGAACGGAGAGGCACTGAGCAAACAAGCTGGATTGCATGACAGTGGAGACAATGAGATCCCAGGCTGATGGCTTCAAACCAGAAGGAACAGCATCTCAACCCAAGGAGAGAATGGCAACCAGACAGGTGCCAGGAGCCTTTGCCAAACTTTCCCTGTACCCAACAGCATCCTCATGGTAAGGAAGAGGGGAAGGGATATTCCTTGAGAAAAAGGTTATCTTCTGAGTTATGACTCACAAAAGACTATTAAAGGAGAAGAGACTGAGATGTTTTAATTTAAAAGATTGAATGATTTCTAACAACCACATGAATGTGTGCTTCACAGCAAGATGCAATCCATTATTGGAAAATTCATGCTCTATATTTTGTACATCTAAGTTGCAGTCTCCTAACATTGATTCGGATACAAATAACAGTAAAATTGAAGAATACAGAAACTTCTGAATGTTATAAAATGCCAAACAAAATTTACTCTAGCTTAGATAATGATATAGAAATTTTAAGAGTACTTATATAATATTTTTTCATATCCATGAAAACAATTGAATAGTTGATACAAATAAAAAATATGTGTATTAACTCAAGGAAATAGTATCAGTATAAGGTGATTTAGAAAAATATATAGATTTGGGAGTAAAAAATCATTCATCCATATAAAAATTTTCTTATCAAGTCATTATAATCTATTATACCTAGGTTGTTCACTTATTTCATCTATTCATTTTATGAATGCTAGTGTTTAGCTTTGATGGAAAAACTAAATTATGCACGTATTGAAATTTAGTCCTGCCTGACTGAAGCAAGCAAATTAACTAAATGATTTCTCAATTTTCCTTCCAAGGCCTATGATTTAATGAAGTTGTGTGAAAGATGACTAAACAGAAAATGCATGGTAATGCTATCAAACTTGAGTGTTTTCCTTTAGAGACGTGGGTGGTTCAGAGCCTTGATAGGAAGGGTGACCTTTTAGTGAAGGACTGAGACATATTACATGTATTCATAAGGTATCTACCAAAACCCATTACAGAAATTATTTAGGCTTCTTTATTGTGAGGTCAGAAAAATAGGACAGAATATTTTTTAGGGCTGGCTTCAAGAAGGGACCCAGAATTGGATACACTGGGATAAATGACTAATGGCTCTGTGTCAGTCACAATCCAGTCAAGAGACAGAAATCCTAATAGCTCTTCTAATAGAGAGGATATAATATGAAGAATTAAGTTTGTATAAAGAATTGCTAACTATATTAACTGAAAAGGCAAAGCAAAACCAAAACCACTGAGCATGATGGAGGCAGCACCTGCCTGAAGCAGCTATCACACCCACACTAAGAAGACATCTTTAAGAGGGGTTCTGGGGGACTGAAAATCATATCTTTCAAGGTCTCGCTGGTGCCCATATCCCTAAGGCTGAATTTGCAAATGTTACATACATTTCTAAATGAGGATAACTTCTGCTTCTCCAAATAACTGCTGCTATTGGGCGAAGAAGTAAGACTGGGAGAGTTGAGGAAATGATTAAGGGTACAAATTTGTAACCAATAGATAAATAAGGCCTGGAGATTTAATTCACAGAACAGTGATTATAGGCAATAATACTCTATTATAAACGTCAAAGCTGCTAATAGACTAGATTAGTGTTCAGCAAACCATGGCTCGTGAGCCACATGTGGCTCTTGGCCCTTTGAGTGTGGCTCTTCCACAAAATACCATGTTTGGGCGCGCACATACAGTATGATTAAAACTTCATGGCCCATGTGCAGAAGTCGATTTTTGGCTCTCAAAAGAAATATCCATCGTTGTACTGTTGACATTTGGCTCTGGTGACTAATGAGTTTGCCAACCACTGGACTAGATAATTCTGTGACATGATAGGATGTGAGCACACGCAGAGGTAATCATGTAGCAATATATAAATGTACCAAATAAACAGTTGTATACCTTAAATTTACACAATGTTATATTATCCTACCCAATAAAAGATTAACATGCAAATTGACCACACCTTAGCTATACCCAATAAGCCACACCCACCAGTCTCACCCACCAGCCAATCAAAAGTGATATGCAAATTAACACCCAAATAAAATGGCTGCTGCCCAAGGCCAGAAAAAGCCTTGCCAAGAAGCTTTTTCCAGCCTTGGGGCAGGCCAGGGCTGAGGCAGAACCAGCCAAGCAATTGGCCCCATAGCAGGGAGATCGCTGGGTGCCCAAGGCCTGCAAAAGCCTGGCCAAGAGACTTTTTCTGGACTTGGGGCAGGTCAGGCCAGCCAAGCAATCGGCTCCATGGCAGGGCGATCGCTGGCTGTGGTCACCTGGCTGAGGTCCCCTGCCCAAGGATGAAAGCCTCGGCCAGAGGCTTTCAGCCTTGGGCTGGGGGTGAGCTGTCAATAGGACATCCCCTGAGGACTCCAAGTATGTGAGAGGCGGCAGGTTGGGCTGAGGAACCACCTACTCTTAGTGCATGAATTTCATGCACTGGACCCCTAGTATCTCAATAAAAATACATTTTTTAAAAATGAAGCAAGAAACAAATGGAACAAGTCCATTCCTTACCCATTCCCTCTCCCCCTCAGTTTTGAATTCTCTCTCTACCACACCTAATGGCAGAGTCTTAAGGAGATAATTGCTAAGCAAAAATGTGGTTTTCAGAGTCCCAGCTTTAGTAAGGTGAAGCAGAGCATAGAAGAGTGAGTTTGAAGCTGAAAACCAAGAGCTTGATAGTTAGAATAGGCCAAAAAATATATAGACAGTAGTTTGTCAAGTCTATAGAAAAGAAAATGAATGGAAGTGTACATCCAAAAGATCAAAGACAAAAACATCAAAAAATGATTTAAAGAGTAAATCCTAACAGCGTTAGGTCAAATACAATATTTATATTTCATCAGAAAAAGATGCTGATGTTGAGGGGTGAACATTTTGATCGTTTCATTTCAAAATATACTTGGGGCTAAGACTTGCTCTTTTGCCAGGGGAGGTAAGAGGGATATTGATGCCACTTCGGCCTCAGCTCTCTGAGATTGTCCAACTCAAGAGTTGTTTTTTAGCACTAAAGAGCAATACAGACAGAAAGCCATTCTAATTGTTCAGGTAGGACCTAGAGAGCAAAACTATCATTATTGAGTCTCTCAGTTGACAACCCAATCCAAAAACTTAACCCAAGTGTTACGTCTGACTCCTGCAGAGCTGTGCTGTGAACCCATTTGTGATTGCTCACCTAGAAATAATGTGGCACCTATGTGAAAACACGGCAGGGTCTGTACCCTGGATTTTGTGTTGTGTATGTTTTCCTTTGCCATCCAGTTGCTAATTCTCTCTCACTTTTCTGCATTGTTCAAACCACATCCTTAATAAAGTTATAATCAAAATGAATATCCAAACAATGAATAAGATCATTGCTTAAAAAGATATATAGATGTTCTTTCTAAATTTATGAAGATATTAAAAGTTACAGAGTTAACTTTTCTTAAATCATATATCTAAAGTATTACAGAATTATAGAACCCCAATACATTGACCTTTAATCATAGTAATTTTCTTTATATAATGTCACCTCCCTAATCCTATCTAATAAAAGAGTAATATGCAAATTGACAGTACCTCCAATACACCCACAAGCAAAGCCCATCAGCCAATCTGGAGCAAATAAGCCCCAACCAAGATGGCTGCGGTCACTGAGAGCAGGAGGTAGGCTTGAGATTCCCTGGCAATGAAGGAAGCCAAACTTTCTGCCTGCCCTTGCCAGCCTAGGCTTCCCTCAATGCTACAAAGTTTCAATTATAGAGGATACATAATCCAAACAGAAATGGCAGCAGCCATGGAGCTGGAGAGAGCAGAGACTACAGTTGCCTGGGTGATAGAGGAAGCCAAGCTTCTGCTGCCCTAGTGCCTAGGCCTCTACTTAAGGCTACAAAGTTTCAATTATAGAATTTAAATAAACCCAAATAGAAATGGCTGTCACCACGGAGCAAGCAGAAGGCTTGGCTCCACTCCAGGCTAAAAAGTTTCAATATAGAACATAAATTAATGCCAGATCCCAGGGCCTCTGCTTGGGTCGCTGAGGGCATGGCCAGACTGCAAACCACCACAGGCTCCATGCCCAGACTGCCCCATGCCCGAAAGGAACCCCTACCCTTATCTGAGACACCTTCAGGACAAACCAACTGGCCCCCACTCATGCACCAGGCCTCTATCCTATCTAATAAAAGAGTAATATGCAGACTGACCATCACTCCAACACACAAGATGACTTCCCCATGTAGTCAAAGATCCTGCCCCCATGTGGACACAAGATGGCCACAAGCAGGGGAGGGCTGTTGGGAGGTTCCAGGCCTGCAAGGGAGGGCAGTTGTGGGTGATCAGGCCAGCAGGGGAGGAGAGTTAGGAGGGACCAGGCCTGCAAGGGAGGGCAGTTGGGGGCAAACAGGCTAGCAGGAGAGCAGTTAAGACATCAATTAGACTGTCAGGGTAGTGGTTAGGCAGTAATCAGGCTGGCAAGCAGAAGCAGTTAGGGGCAATCAGAGAGGCAGGCAGGTGAACAGTTTGAAACCAGCAGTCCTGGATTGTGAGATGGATGTCTGACTGCTCGTTTAGGCCTGATCCTATCCTTGAGGGGTCCCATATTGGAGAGGGTGCAGGCTGGGCTGAGGGACACCGCCCACACTTTGTGCACTAATTTCATGCAACGGGCCCTCTAGTATCAGTATAAACAACATTACTGGTACCATAAAGAA